>OY728160.1:1591172382-1592651132 GCA_963277665.1 Viscum album | reverse complement strand
ATTTTATTGGATAGAGGGTTACAGATTTTATTGGGATGATGGTTTTGGGTTATATGTGGTAAAGAATTCAAGGTTTTCTAAGGGTGACTATTTAGGTTTTTCTAGGCTTGGGGTTTAGGATTTTATAAAAGTTAGGATTTGGGGAAATATGGGGTGCGGGGTTTAGGGTTTTTAGGGATCCATCTATAAATTTATTGGGGGTGAGGATTAATGGTTGTACAGGGTATACTGTTCAACGTTTTCCAAGGTAGAGGGTTTAGGATTTTCTTGGGAAAAGGTTTTGGATTTTCTAGTGCTGGGTGTTTTTGGTTTTCTAGGGCCGAGGGTTTAGGGTTTTCTAGGGATGCGGGACTAGGGTTTTATAGGGAATAGGGTTTATAGTGTTATGGGGCTTAGTGATTTGGGTATTCATAGAATTATGGAGTTCATGGAATTATGGGTCTCTAGGTTTATGTTTTTTTTGGTTGATGAGGACTTAGGACTTTTTAGGGATCATGGTTTAGGTTTTTTTTAATTTCTATTTTCTAGGGATAAGGGTTCATAATTTTATGGGTCACAGTGTTTATGGTTTTTTGGTACTCAGGGTTTAGGGTTTTGGGTGATGAGGGTTTAGGGTATTTCTTGGTCTTATGTTTTCGGATTTTATATTATCGAGTGTTTATGTATTTCAATCACTAAAGGTTTAGTTTTTTTAGGGAGTGATGGTTTTGGGTTTTTTGGGGTTGAGGATTTAAGGAATTTTTGATTGAGTGTTTAAGGTCTTCTTGGGATGAGAGTTTTTCATTTTTTGGGGATATATATTTAGGGAGTTATTGGGATGAGGGTTTAGGATATTCTAGGTAATAGGGTTATTGGTCTTCTAGGGATGAGTTTTTATGCTCGTATGGGGATAAGGTTTTAGGTTCCACTATGGAAAAGGGATTGGCGTCTTCCATAGTTTACTATTTAGAGTTTTTAGGGAAAATGGTTTGGAATTTTAAGGGGTTGAGGGTTTAGGATTATCTATGGTTGGGGCACAAAGTTTTCTAGTGATACGGGTTTAGCGTTTTCCTAGGATGATGGTATAGGGGTTTCTATGGTTGAGGGTTTAGGGGTTTTTAGGATGAGTGTTTAGGTTTTTTCAATGCTGAGACATCATGGCTTTTTAGTGGTGATGGTTTATGGTTTTTAGCTGTTTAGGGATTATGGTTTTTTCTTGATGAGGGATTCATTTTTTCTAGGGACTATGTTTTAGAGTTTTTCCGGATAGGGTTCTTTCTAGAAATGATGGCTTTGAGATTTATAATAATCGGGGGTTATGTGTTTTTTGGGGTTGAGGGTTTATATTTTAATATCAGTGAGTGTTAATTGTTCTCTGGATTATATGTTTTACAGTTTTCTAGGGCTATGTTTTTAGGATTTTCTAGGAATTGGGGTTAGGGTTCTTTTGGGATGATGGATTATGTTTCTTAGGGGATTATGGTTTACTAGTTTTTGTGTATAGGGGTTTATGGTTTTGGGGGGATAAGGGTTTAGCATTTTTTCGGAGATGAGGGATTGGGGTTTTCTAAGGATATGTTTTTTTTTGAGTTTTCTACAACATAATATTTAATGTTTTATTTTGTTAAGGTTTTATATATTTCTAGGGATCAAGATTTAGTTTTTTATGGGGTATAGGGATTATGGTTTTATGTGGATGAAGGTTTTAACGTATCTTGTGTTGAGGGTTTAGGTTTTTCTTGGGATGATTTTAAAGTTTTTTTTTGCTGATGGATAAGTGATTTTGGGGGTCTAGGTTTTATGGTTTAATAAGGAATAGGGATTACATTTTAATGAGTTTCATGGTTTAAGATTTTCTAGGGAATAGGAATTAAGGTATTTTGGGGATGAGGTATTAGGTATTCTTAAGGATGAGGGTTCATAGATTTTTGGTATTGAGGGTTTAGGGGTTTCTGGGGATGATGGTTTAGTGTTTCCTAGGGATGATTGTATATGGTTTTCCTAGGATTTGAGTTTAGTGTTTTTTGGGGATAAGGGTTTAGGGTTTTCTAGGGTAGTGGTTTTAGGGTTTTCTGGGGAAGAGGGTTTACAATTTTCTAGTGTGTGGTATTAGGGTTTTCTTGGGATGAGGCTATAGGGGTTTCTATAGTTTTGGAATTTGGATTTTTTGGGACTCATGTTTTAGGCTTCATTATATCTTAGGGTTTTGGTTTTTGAGTGCTCAAGGAATTGGGTTTTTTGGGGTAGTGGATTTTAGGTTTTTGTGGGATGAGGGTTTAGAGATTTCTAGGGGTGTGGGTTTTTGGTTTTTATGGAATAGGATGTAGGGTTTTATAGGGATTAGGGTTTAGGGGTTTCTGGGGATAGAGATTTAGGGTTTTATGGTGTAGAGGGATGAGGGTTTTCCTGGGCCTAATTAATAGGTTCTTCTTCGATTTTTGTTTATAGGGTTTCCATGGGGGGAGGGTAAATGATTTTCTCGGGATGAAGGTTTAGGTTTATCAATGGTAGAGAATTCATGGTTTTCTAGATTTGAGTATTTAGGATTTTTGGGCCAAGGGTTTTATATTTTATAGATCTTGGGATTTTGGTAATTCTAGGGTGTGAGGTTTAGGGTTTTTAGGGATCCAGCATTATATTTTTTGGGGCCTGGAGATTTAGGGTTATCCAGGGTAAACTATTTATGGTCTTCTAAGGTTGATTGTTTAGGGTTTTCTAGGTCTACGTGTTTGGGTTTTCTGGTGCTATGGTTTTGGGTTTTCTAGGTCTGAGAGATTATGGTTTTCTAGGGATGAGGGATTGGGGTTTTTTAGGGATGAGGTTTTATGGCTTTATTGGGATCAGGGAATAGGGTTTTCATAGAATGTGGGGGATTAGGGATATATGGGTCTCTGGGTTTATGTTTTAGTGGGGGGTGGAGGTTAATGCCTTTCTAGGGATTATTTTTAGGTTTTCTATGTTCTTATGGTTTTCTAGGAATAAGGGTTTACCATTTTATGGGTCTCAGGGTTTAGGGTTTTTTTGAGCCTTAGGGTTAAGGGTTTTAGGGTTATGAGGGTTTAGGGTATTTTTTGGGCTCAAGTGTTAGGATTTCATTGGGATTAGGGTTTAAATAATTCATGGGAAGAAGTTACTGTTTTTTTTTTGTGTGATGGTTTTGGGTTTTGGGGGCTGAGAATTTAAGGACTTTTGGATTGAGGGTTTATGGTCTTCTAGGAATGAGTGTTTTTCATCTTTTGGTGAAAAAGTATTAAGGGTGTCCTAGGGATGAGGGATTAGAATATTCTTAGGGATTACGGTTTATGGACTTCTTGGGATGAGTTTTTAGGCTCCTCTGGGGATAAGGTTTAAGGTTCTCTAGGAATAAGGGTTTGGGTTGTTCAAGAGTGTATTGTTTAGGAGTATTTTGGTATGATGGTTTTGGGTTTTCTGAGGTTCATGGTTTAGGAATATCTAAGGATATGGGTATAAGGATATCTAGGGATATAGGTCTAGGATTTTCCTAGGATGATTGTATAGGGGGTTCTATGGTTGAGTGTTTAGGGATCTCTGGGATCCGTGTTTAGGTTTTTACAATAGATAGACATCATGGTTTTTTAGGGGTGTTGGCTTAGGGTGTTCAGGTGTTTAGGGTTTTGGGTTTCTTTTGGTTGAGGGTTTAGGGTTTTCTAGGTATGATGGTTTATTTTTTTCATGGATAATGGGTTTTATCGGACTGAGGGTTCTATGATTTCTATGAATTTGGGTTTTTGGGTTTTTGGGGTTTATTGTTTATATTTTTCTATTAAAGAGTGTTATTTGTTCTCTAGGGTTTAGGGTTTTCTACAGCTATTTTTTTTATAGTTTTCTAGAAATAAGGTTTTATGGTTATTTGGGGATTTGGGATTATTTTTTTTCGGGGTTGATGGCAAGTGATTTTTGAGGAAAGGGGATTATGGTTTTTTTGGGATAAGGGTTTAAGGGATTCTTGGGATGAGGGTTTAAATTTTAAATGGATTAGGGATTTGGTTTTTCTAGGACTGAGTGTTTTGGGTTTTTTGGGGATGAGGGATGACAGTTTTCCATGTCTGAGGGTTTTGGGTTTTCTAGGGCTGAGGCTTTAGGGTTTTATGGGGATGGGGGTTGAGGTTTTTTGTGGATGAGGTTTTTGGGTTTACAGAAGTATGGGTTTTGTGTCTTATGGTACCAATGGTTTGGGACTTTCTAATGTTTAGACATTAGTTTTTTCTTTTTATTAGGGTTTGAGGTTTTCTATGACTGAGGGTTAATGTTTTTTGTGGAATACCATTTAGGATTTTGTAGAGATGAGTGTTCATGGTTTCTAGGATCGAGGGTTTAGTGTTTTTAGTGGATTAAAGTTTTTGTTTTTCTAGGTTTTAGGGTTTAGTGTTTAATTGAGCTGAGTATTTAGGGTTTTTGGGGGGATAATGGTTTTTGATTATGTGTTAGAGGGTGTAGGGTTACTTGGGGATGAAGGATTTCTATTTTATTGGAATGATGTATTAGGTTTTTTATGGTTTTACAATTATTAAATTATGAACTTTGGTTTTGGAATTTTGGGGGTAGTTGGTTGAGGGTTTATTATAATGAGGGTTTAAGGGTTTTGGAGGATGAGTGTTTAGTATTTTCTAGGAATTAGGGATTAGGTATTTTGGGGGTTGATAGTTTTGGAGTTTTGAGTATTAGGGTTTAGGTTTTTTTCGGGATTGAATGTTTAGCATTTTATGGGATTAGGTTTAACAATTTTTTGGGGATGATGGGTTTAAGGGTTTTTTGGGATGTTGGTTTTGAGGATTATGTGTCTAACGGTTTCGGGTTTTCTAGGGCTCTGGGTTTAGGTTTTTCAGGGAGTTGGGTTTCTATATATTTTTTGGTTGATGGTTTGGTTTTTTCTTGGGATGGGGCTTTCATGTTTTCTAGGGAAAAGGGGTTTTGTTTTCATGGGTTTTTGGGTTTATGGTTTTCATGGGATGATGGTTTCGGGTAATCTGGGGCTTAGGGTATATTTTTTTGGGCACTGTGTTTTAGTTTTTATAGGATTTAGGGTTTAGTTTTCTCAAAGGATGGCGGTTTATGGTATATGGGATTAATGGATTATGGTTTTCTGGGCTGTATGTTTAGAATTTTTTTTGGGATGAGTTTTTAGGGGGTTTTTTGGATGAGGATTTAAGGTTTTTTTGGGACTGAGTGTTTATGTTTTTTTTCATGGGGGTTTACGTTTATGTGTTTGCGGATGATGGTTTATATTTTTTTGGGTTGTGGGTTTGGGGGTTTTTTGGGGTTGATGGATTAAGGTTTTTTTGGAAAAGTGTGTGGTGTTTTTTGTTGAGGAGGGTTTGGGGTTTATTGGGGTTGTGTCTATTTTATTTTGGGATGAGGGTTTATGTATTTTTTTAGTTAATGATTTAGTGTTTTTTGGTGATATGGTTTTATGAAATGTTTGAGGGCAGGGTTTAGTTCTTTTTGGTGCCGAGGTTATAGAATGTTTTAGTAATTTTAGATTAGTGTTTTTTTAGTTGTGGGATTATTTTTTTGAGGTGTAGGATATAGGGTGTTTGAAGAAGACAGTTTAGGTATTTTTGTGGATGATTGTTCTAGGTGTTATGGGGATGATGATTTAGAGTTTTCATGGACTAAATTTTTTGGGTAGTTGCAGATGAGTGTTTATGGTTTTTTTGGAAGTCGATTTTTTTATTTCCAATTATGGTGTTTTATACCACTATAGGATTGAGTTTTTTATGTTCTGTGGGGATCTGGATTTAGGATTTTATGGGGATAAGGATTTATTCATTTATTGGGTATGTGATTTATAATTTTTTTGTTAGAGGGATTAGATTTTTCTTGGGAATAATTTTTATGGTTTCTTTAGGCTAGGGGTTTAGTGTTTTGGGGGTTTATGGTTTATGGTTTTCATGGTATAAGGGTTTTGGGATTTTATGGGGCTCAAGGAATAGTATTTTCTAGGTCCCAAGGTTTATGGTATTCTAGGGATCAAGGATTTGGTGGTTTTAAAGATCAGGGGTTTGTGTTTTCTAGTGAATATGTTTAAGTATTTTTTGTGGTTTATCATTTAATGGATTCTAGTGATAAGGAATTAGTGAGTTATATGTAATATGGTTTAGTGTTTTGTGGTGATGATGGTTAATGGTTTTTTGGGGATGTGGTTTTATGGTTTTTGTGGATGAGGGTTTACTGGATTATGGGGATGATGGATTAGTGTTCTTTTGGGATTAGGGTTTATGGTTTTAAAGGGGTGGTGGTTTAGTGTATTATTAGGTTTAGTATTTAGAGTTTTAAGGGGCCGATGGTTTGGGATTGTGGGTTAAATTTTTTATAGGGCTCATGGTTTAGGTTTTTCTAGCTCTCAGTGTTGAGAATTTTCTGGGTGTAGGTTTTATGGTTTTTGGGGGCTTGAGTTTTAAGGATTTCTAGCGCTCGTGGTTCAGTGTTTTTTTGTATATGAGGTTTTAGGGTTTTATGGTGTTCTATGATTAGGTTTTTTTAGTGTTGAGGTTTTTGGGATTTCATGGGATAAGGGTTTAGGGTTTTCTGGGGATGATGGTTTTGGTTTTTCTAGGGCTGATGGTTTAGAGTATTCTATGTCTAGTATTTTTGGGTCTTATGGGATTTAGGGCTTATGGTCTTATGGATATAATGGTATAGGGTGTTCTATGAAAGAGTATTCTGATTTTATGGGTCAGATTATTATGTTTCAACTATGGATATGGTTTTAGGGTCTTATAGGGAAACATTTTATGATCTTCTTGGGCTAAGGGTGTGGTGTCATCTGGTGCTAAGGGTTTTCGGTTTTCTGGGGGATAAGTGTTTCAGGTTTTTTGGGGGTATGGGTTTAGGATTTTCTATGGATAAGGGTTTATGATTTTCTATCTCCGAGTGTTTTGGGATTTCAATGGATGAGGGTTTAGGTATTTATATGTATGAGGTTTTCGTTTTTCTTAGGGCTTATTGTTTAGGGGTTTCTAGGGATGTAGTTTTTATAAATATTAGTGTTTAGGATTTTCTAGGGATGAGGGTTTATTGTTTTTTTGTGGTGGAGGGATTAAGGTTTTCTGGTGATGTGGGTTTAGGGTTTTCTAGGTAACATGGTATATGATTCTCTAAGGATTAAAGTTCAAGGTTTTATAGGTATATGGATTTATGGTTTCTTGGGGATGAATGTTTAAAATTTTCTAGGTATTTTTTTGATGTTTCTTTTGTGTAATGGGTTTTGGATTTTATTTTCATGAGGTTATAGGGGTTTCTGTGGCTATCAGTTTTGGGTTTTTTGTAAAAATCATTTAGGGTGTAATGGGGATGATGGATTTGAGATATCTAGGGTTGGTGGATTGGGGTTTTCTAGTTTAATAGTTTAGGATTTTCTATAGGGTGGAGGGTTTTCAGGGGATGATGGTTTATTTTTTTGGGGGTTGTGGTTTCAAGGTTCTTTGGGGATGGGGATTTGGGTTTTTAGTGGAATCGGTTTTTTGGATTGTCATGGTTAGGGTTTTTTAGGGATGAAGGTTTAGGTCATTTTGGTGTTGGGGGTTTATGATTTTCTTATGTCGAGGGTGTGTAGTATTCAAGTTTTTTCGTTTTAGGGTTTTCTTAGGCTGAGTGTTTAGGGTTTTTCTAGGGATGGGGGTTTACAGTTTTCTAAGGCTGTGTGTTTAGATTTTTGGGGTAATTGGGGTTTAGTTATGTATGGGTTTTAATGATTAGTGATTTATGGGGTTGAGTGTTTAGAGTTTTATGGGGATGATGGTTTAGGTTTTTCAAGTGCATAGTATTTAGTTTCATCTAGGGATTAGTGTTTTTTGTAATCTAGTCATGATGGTTTGTCATTTTTTGAGGCTGAGGGATTATGATTTTCATGGGATGAGATTTTCCTATAATTTAGATATTTGGTTTTAGGGTTTTATAAGGTATATATCTCATGGTTTATAGGGATGAGGGTTTATGGGGGTTTGGTAATGAGTGTTTAGGATTTTTTTGGGTTAAGTGTTTAGGGTTTTCTAAGGCTAAGGGTTTTGGGATTGGGGGATGAGGTTTTAGGGTTCTATGGGAGCTAGAATTTAGGGATTATAGGAGTGAGGGTCCAGGGTTTTCTAGGGATGATGTTTTAATGGGTTTTTTGGGATGATGTTTTATAGATTTTTGGGGATGAGTGTTTAGGGTTTTCAAGGGATGATGGTTTAGGATTTTCTAGGGTTGAAGGTTTTGGGGTTTGTGAGGCTGAGGGTTTAGTGTTTTCTTATTCTATGGGTCTATGGTTTTCTAGGGCTATGGGTTTAGGGTTTTATAGGGTACAGGGTTTGCAAATTTTGGTGTTTATTGCTTAGGATATTCAAGGCCTTAGGATTAATTTTTTATAGGGATAAGGGTTTATGGTTTCATGGGGTTGAGGGTTTATAGTTTTTAGGAAATGAGGGTTCATAGTATTTGTGTTTGAGGGTTTAGTTTTGGGGGGTTGAGTGTTTATGTTTTTATTTGTGTAAGGTTTTATGGTTTTTGGGGATGATGGTTTAGGGTTTTGAGACTAAGGGTTAAGGGTTTTCTAGGCCAGATGATTTAGGTATTTTTTAGGGATGTGGGATTATGGTTTTATGGGAATGAGGTTTTTGGTTTTATTGGGATATGGATTTATATTTTCGTTGTTCTAGGAATTTAGGATTTTTTGGTGCTTAGGGATTTGGGTTTTTTGGTACTATGGGTTTTCTATTTTTTTGGGCTGATGGATTAATTTTGTTTTGTATATGAGGGTTTATGTTTTTTGGGAATAAGGGTTTAGACATATTTTGAAATAAGTCCTTATTGTTTTTTTGTTTAGGTAATACTTTATTGTTGATTATGGATTATGGATTTTGGGGCATTGGGGGATGTGGGTTTAGGATTTTTTGGGGATGAGTGTTTAGGATTTTTTGGTGTCAAATGGTTTTGTGTTTTTTAGTAAGTTGGTGTAGGGTTTTTTGCTGATGTAGGTATAGGTTTTTTTGGGGGTGATGTTTTTTTTTGTTTTGGGGAGCAGGGTTTTCGGTTTTTTATGGATGAGTGTTTAGGGAATGTGGGTTTTAGATTTTGGGGATAACGTTTTAGGGCTTTTTAGGGATGAGGGTTAATTACTATTTTGGGGATAAGTGTTTGGATTTTATTTTGAATTAGTGTTATTGGTTTTTTTTTGCTGTGGATTTAGTGTTTTTTGGGGCTAGGGGTTTTTTTTGGGGGGGGATTTGGGTTTCTTGTTTCATGGGGATAATGGTTTATGGTTTTTTAGGGATGAGTGTTTATTTCATTTGGGGAAAACTCTTTAGGGTATTTTAGGGATAAGGGTATAGGGTTTTTAGAAAATTGGGATTAGGGTTTCTTGGAGATGATGGCTTAGGGTTTTTTGTGATGGGTGAATAGGTTTTTGAGGGGCTCAAGGTTTATGTTTTTTTAAGGTTTATGGGTTACGGTTTTTTTGGGAATGGTTGTTTATGGTTTTTTAGGATGACAGTTTAGGGTTTTTTGGGGATACGGTTTAATGTTTATAGGGGCTGAAGTTTTAGAGTTTTTAAGGGATTTGGGTTCAGGGCTTATTGGGTATGAGGGTCTAGGGATTTTAATGAATATGTTTTAGGGTTTTTGGGGCTATGGTTTTTGGGTTTGGGGGGGGGGGCTGTGGGTTTTAGGATTTCTTGGCTGAGGGTTTAGGGTTTTTTGGATTTCAGTGTTTACTAAATTTTTGGGGTGATAGTTTAGGGTTTCTTGGGAATGGGGGTTAATTTATTTTAGGATTTAGGGATTATGTTTTTTTTTCATGTGGTGTTAGGATTAATTAGGGTCGAGGGTTAAGGTTTTTTTGGGTCTGTAGGTTTAGTTTTTTTGGGACTGAGGGTGTACAACTTTTTGGAATTGAGGGTTCAAAGAAGTTTTGGGAGTGATTTGTTGTGGTTGTTTTTTAGATGAATGTTTAGGTTTTTTTGGGTATATGGGTTTTGGGTTTATTGGTGATGATGAATTATTTTTTTTTGTGGATGTGTGTTTAGGGAACATAGGGATAAGGTTTTTGGTTTTTTTGAGGAATAGGGTTTAATGTTTTTTTATAAGGTTTTAGTGGTTTTTTGGGGATGATGGTTTTTGATTTTTTGGGGATATGGTTATTTGGTTTTTTGGGGGTGGGGTTTAAGGAAATTTTTTGAATGAGTGTTTTTGGTTTTAGGGGCTAAGAGTTTAGTGTATTTTATGGCTCAGGGTTTAGGGTTTTTTAGGGCTCAGGGGTTATATGATTTTGAGTTTAATGATTATTATTATTCTATGGATTAGGGTTCAATGGATTTTTGGTATTAGTTTTAGGTTCTTTTCTGGATAAGGGTTTGCGGTTTTTTGGTGTTAGGGGGTTCCGAGTTTCTTAGGGATGTGGGTTCATGGTGTTTTGGGGATGAGGGTTTTGGGTTTTGTTGTGCTTTGGATTTATGGTTTTATGGGATGGGGGGGTTTAGGGTTCATTAGGAATGAGGGAAGAAGTTTCTTGGGCATAAGGGTTGAGGGTTTTTTGTGGATGTGGGTTGAGGGTTTTTTTCAGTCTTTGTGATGAGGTTTTATAGGGATGAGGGTTAATAGTTTCATGGTTCTTGTTTTGAGGGTTTTTTGGGTTAAGGGTAGAGGATTTATAGGGCTGAGTGTGAAGTATTTTTTATAGTTGAGGGATTAGGTTTTTTTATGAAGAGGGTTTATTGTTTTTTATGGATGTGAGTTTTGGTTTTTTTGTTCATGGTTTCTGATTTTTTGTAGTGAGTATATTTATGTTTTTGGGGATGAGGGTTCTTCTTCCCCAAAATTAATCAGACCCTCAACTCCAAAAAACACTCACCCCCACCCCCAATCCTTGTCCCCAAAAAACTCTATATCCTTGACCGCATAATTCCTAACTCTCATCCCCAAAAAACCTTGAACATTCATCCCAAAAAAACCCTTGTCCCTCAACCCCAAAATACCTTGGACAACCAGCCCAAATAGCACAAAACCCTCAAGAACCTAATAACATAGAACCTAAGCCCCATAAAACCCAGAAACCTCATCCCCCAAAACCCCAAAACCTGAGCCAAATAAACCAAAAAATAATTTCACAAATAACCCCCAAATCTTAAACCCCCAAACCATATGCCCCATAATCCCATAAACTCCCTTCCCTAAAAAACCATGATCCCTAATCCCCAATTAATCCTAAAAAATCAACCCCTGAAAATTCTAAACACTCAATCCCAAAAATCCATGAATTCTCCCCCTAAAAAACCATATACCATTAGCCCCCAAAAACCACCATCCACTAAACCCCATTAATATTTAATTCCTTTTCCCCAAAATACAATAAACCCTCATAAAAAAAAACCTGAAAACACATAGTCCCAAAAAACCCATAAACCCCTCATCTCCTAAAACTCCAAAAACCTTGTCCCCAAATGATCCGTACAACCTTTTGCTTCAATATTCCCTAAACCCTCAACCCAAAAATCCTAAATCCATCACCCAAAAAACCATTAACCATTAACCCCAAAAACCCAAAACCCAGGGTCCTAAAAAACCCTAACTCATTATCCCTAAATCACTAAACCCTCACCCCAAACAACCATCAACCATTTGACCCAAAAAACCCTACACCCTCATCCCTAAAAAACTCTATACCATAATCCCCAAAATACGCTAAAACCACATTCAAAAAAAATAGACCCCCACCCAAAAAAAATTATAAACCCACGGCACCAAAAAAAACTAACCCCTCCTCTACATAAAAACCTAAACCCTTAGTTCCAAAAAACCATAAATCATATACCCCAAAAACCCCAAACCCTCAAACTCTAAAAATATTAATCCCTCATCCCCAAAAACTATAAACACTCGTCCCCCGAAAACCCTAAACCCTCAACACCAAAAAACCATATACCATTATCCCCAAACAACACTAATCCCTTAGCACTAAAAATCATAAACCCTCATCCCCAGAAAACCCATAACCCTTGGCCCCAAAAAACCCAAAACCCATTACCCAAAATAACCCTAAACCCTCAATCCCAAAAAAACATGAAACCTTATCCCAAAAAATTCCCCTAACCCCCAGCCCCTAAAAATCACAAATCGTAATACATAAATAACCTTGAATGACATGGCCTATAAAACCCTTGACCCAAAATCCCATTAAACACTAAAAGCTCAACCTAATAAAACCATGATGCCTTATTCAAAAAGAACCATGATCAGTCAGCCCTAAAACCCCTTATCCTTATGACCAAAATCCCTAAATCCTCCTCTACAAAATAGAACACACAAATTTCCACAAAAAGTCATAAACCCTTAGCCCAAAAAATTAATAAACCATTTTCCCTAAAAAAACCTAAACACTTTTTCCCAAAAAACCATGAACCCTAAGCCACGAAAACCCTAAACCCTTATCCCCAAGGAAACGTGATCCCTCACCTTACAAAAACACCCTAAATCCTCAGTACTCAAATCCTTGAAACACATAGTCCTATAAACCCCTCCCATATCTTAAAAAAACATAAATCCATAGTCCCAAAAAACACCTAAAGACTCAACAATAAAAAACCCTGATCCCTCATCCCAAAAAACCCATATCACTCACACCCAAAAAAACCATAAACCCTAAACTCAAAAACTGATAGACCATCAGATGATGAAAACCCTAAAGACTCAGCCCCAAAATATACTAAACCCTTGTCCCTAGAAAACCAAAAACCCTTAGCCTCAAATAACCCTAAATTTTCAGCCCAAAAAAAACATAAACATTCATCCTGAAAAAACCATAACCCTCAGTCCTAGAAAATCCACAACATTTTTCCCCAAAAAACCCTAAAACCCCATCCCAAAAAAACATGAACCTTAATCACCAAAAATCAGAAGAAAAAAAATTGTCTTTAATAAACATTGAAGTCAAAGACCCCAAAAAATCCCATCCCATAAGCCAGAAAATATCCCTAAACCCTAAGAACCAAAAAGACAAAACCAAAATCCCCATGAAACACAAATAAACTCAACCATCGAAAAACTAAACCCTAAACCCTAGAAGAAACTCATTAAACCATCCCCAAAAACCCCAAACACTCAGCCCTGAATCCCCATTACCCAAAACCCCAAACCCGTAGCCCCAAAAAACCCCATTCCCTCAGCCCCAACAAACCCTCAAACCCTCGGTCCCAAAAAAACCCTCAAAACATCCGCACAAAAACCCTCACATCCAAATCCCCCAAAACCCAAACTCTCATCCCCAAAAATCCCCAAACCCTTGGCCCCATATAACCCAACCCTGCATCCTCAAAAAACCCTAGTCCTACATCCCCATTAAACCCTAAACCCATAGTCCCAAAACAACTGAAATACTCATCCCAAAAAAACCTAAACCCAAAGTTCAAAAAATCCAAAACCCTTGAGCCCAAAGATAAACATAAACCCTAAACCACAATAAACCATAAACAATCATCCCCAAAATACAGCACACCCTCAGTCCAAAAATATCATAAACCTTGAGGCCCAAAAACATTAAACCCTCAAACCCAAAAATCCCTAAACACCCAGCCTAAGAAAACCCTAAACCCTCATCACCCAAAAAACCTAAAAACCCTTCCCAAAAAAACACCATAAACCCTCATCCATAAAAAAAATATATATGCAACCCTAAAAAACGAATGCTGATATCCCTAAAATCCTCTAAGCCCTTAGCCCCAAAAAACCCAAAACCCTTAGCCCAAAATAATGAAAACACTCAACTCCAAAAACCCTAAAACCCCATCCCCAAAAAACATTGAACCCAGAACCCTCAACCAAAAAAAACCCTAAACCATCAGCCCTAGAAAACCATGAACCCTCAACCAAAAAACTCCTTAATCATTAGTATAAAATTAACCAAAACCCTAAATAGTAAAAAACAAAGAACCCATATCCCCTAAAAACCCTCATCCTGATGGGGTAAAAACCAATGGATGAACCCTCAATAAAAATAATCATGAACTCTCAAGCCCAAAGAAATATATAACTAAATCACCATAAATCCCAGAACCCATAGCCCTAAAATATGCTAAATCCTTTTCCAAATAAAAATCTAAAGATGAAAAATACTAAAACCCATGACCATTAAGCACTCCCATACCTTAAAGCCTCATACCTAAAATAACCTAAACCCTCATCCACAAAAAAAATCAAAACCCTCGTCCCCAAAAATCTCTGAACCCTTTACCCCAAAACCCTTGAACCCTCATCCCAAAATGTACCAGAACCTTCACCCCCAAAAAACCCATTAACCCTCATCCTCTAAAAATGTTATACCCTCTATGGAAAAAACCCTATACCCTCATCCCTTAAAACACTTAAACCCTTATCCCAAATCCCCAAAAACCCTCATCCTAAAAAAACCACAAAACATCAACCCCAAAAATCTTTAAACCCACAGTCCAAAATAACCCTAAACCCACATTAGAAAATAACCCTAAACCCACAACAAAAAAATGATCAACCCTCAGCCCCAAAAAAACCTAAACCCTCATCCCCCAAAACCAAAAACCCTAATCTCTAAAAAATCCCTAAACTATTAGCCCCAAACCACCATAAACCCTCGTCCCTAAATTTCATCAGACCTATACCAAAAAACCCTATACCCTAGCCCGATAAAACTATAAACCCTTACCTTAAAAAAAACATAAACAAACTACCTTATAAAATCCTAAACCCTAATTGAAAAATCCATAAACACTTTATCCTAAAAACCCAAAACCCTCATCCCCCAAAAAATCAAAAATTTTCATCCCCAAAAACCCTAAATCCTTTTCACCAAAACACCATAAATCCATAGCAAAAAAATAGTAATCCATCATCCCTAAAAAACACCAAACCCTTACCCAATCAAACCATACAATCTTATTCCAAAAAACCTCAAAACTCATATCTCCCAATCCCCCTCAACGCTCATCCCCAAATAACACAAAATCCTCAACATTAGTACCCATAACGCATCAAAACCAAAAAACACTAAACCATTAGCACCATAAAACCATCCACCATCAGCTCCAAAAAAGGTAAACCATCATCCACAAAAAAACCCAAACAATCATCTCAAAAAACCCTCAACCCCCAGCCCAAGAAAATCCTAAACCCCAATCCCTAAAATAACCAGCAACCCACATCCCAAAAAAATTCCAAACCCTCAGCCATAAAAACCCCTCAACCCTTAGCCGATATGATCCCTAAATCCTAAATCTCCAAAAAAAACAAAAAACAAATACTCGTAAAATCCTAATACCTCATCAAAAAGGAACCCTCAATCCCAAAACACCCTCATCCCTCATCCCCCCAAAACCCCCAGCCCTCATCTACCCAAAACCCTCAATCCTCATCCGAAAAAAAAAACTCTCAACCCTCAGACCCAAAAAACGTAAACCTCAACCTCAAAAAAACATCAACCCTCACTATTAAACCCTCAATTCCTAGCCGAAAAAAATTCAACCCTTATCCCTAAAAAACCCTCCACCATTATACCTGAAACAAAAATCAACTATCACACCTAAAAACCCTAATCACTCACACTCAAAATTCCCCCAACACTCCTCCCCAAAAAACCTTAAACATCATCTCAAAAAATACATAAAAAATCATACAAAAAACCTAAACCATCATCCCTAAAAAACACTCAACTATCACTACAAAAATTAATCCAGTCTCAGAATCAACAAACCCTAAGACCTATTACCTTGAAAACCCTCACCCATTACCCAAATATCCCCTAAGCCTCTTCCATATATAATTCCCAACCAATATTCCCAAAAAACTATAATCCCTAGGCTCAAAATAACACTCTACCCTCAACATCAAAACAAAAAAAAAACATTGAGCCAAAAAAAGAACAATAATGTCTCATCCCCATTAAAACCATATCCCTAAACCACAAAATACCCTATACCTACTACCCTGAAAACATAAATCCTCTTCCCCCAAAAACACTAAACCCTCTTACCAAAAAAACACTAATCCATATTCCTAAAAAACACTCAGCACTCCTCCCCAAGAAAACATCAAGCAATAGACCCTAATAACCATGAACACTCACCCATAAAAAACCTTGAAACATCATCACCAAACAAAGCTAAACCCTTAGGCCCAAAAACCCCTATACCGCCATCACCCCAAAAAACTAACCCCACTACCCTATGAAATCCTGAATCCCCATCCCCATGAAAACCCGAACCCTAATCTTATGAAAAACCTAAACTATCAGCTCCAAAAACCCTTGAACCCTTAGTCCCAAGAAAACCATGAACTTTTATCCCCCAGAATCCTTGAACCCCCAACCCCAGATGACCGTGAACCCTCAACACTAAAAGGCCCTAAACCCTAATCCCCAAAGAATTTAACACTCTTCCCCATAAATTGAACACAAATCCCCAAAAGAACCTGAACCATCAACCCCAAAAAATCATGATGCCTCAAACCAAAAAAAAATCATAAACCCCTCAATCTTAAAAAACCTAAACACTTGGATACAAATGACCCTTAACACATGCCCCCTAAAACCCTAAACCATAAACCACAAAAATACTCATCCCTCATCCCTAAAAAACCATCCACACCAAGCCCAAAAATAATAATAAACCCATAATTAGATAAACACCTTTACACTGATCCCAATACAACCATAAACTTCATCCACAAAAAACCAAGAGCCCTCAGCCACAAAAAATGATGAACAACTAGCACTAAAAAAATATTAACCCACATTAAGAAAAAAATCCATTAACCCATATCATAAAAAACTCTAATCCATCAACCCCCAAAACCATAAACTATCATCCATATAAAACACTAAACGCTCATCCCTAAAAAAATAAGAACCGTTAGTCCCAAAAAACCCTGAATAATCGACCCCAAAAAACCATGAACCCTTATCCCTAAAAAAACGATGTAAAGTTATCCCTAAGAATCACTGATCCATTATCCCTAAAAATCCCTCAACCATCAACCCCAAAAATCATTAAAGACTCATACCCAAAAGACTATTAAAACTTATCCCCCAAAAAATTGAACCCTTAGCACTAAAAACCCTCAATCATTATCTACAAAAATCATTGAACACTCAGAAAAAAAATTCATCCACAAAAAATAAGAAACCCTAAACCACAAAAAACTCATTAACATTATTCCCCAAGTAACCATGAATCCTCATCCCCCAAAAAATCATGAACACTAAAAACAATAAACCCTCAACACCCCATCCCAAAAAAATATAACACTCTACTATAAAAAAAACCCGAAACCATTTTCCCCAAAACCATCTTCCCCAAAAACCCAAAACTCTCATCCGTATAGAACCCTAAACCCCCCATCCCTAAAAAAATCATAAAACGTTTCCCAAAAAAACCCCGATACCAAAAAAAATACAAACCACCATCCACAATAAAAAACCTAAACACTCATGTCAGAAAAAACATAAAACCCCATGACAAAACAAACCCAGACCATCATCCCTAGTAATAACTAAAACCCTAGCCCCCAGGAACCCCAAAATATTTATCCCCCAAAAACCATAAACACTAAGACCCTAAAAATCAAAAACACCATTCCCAAAAAACATCAAACCTTATCCCAAAAAATCATAAAACCAAGGCCCCAAAAAACCCTCAATCCATATCCACAAAAAATAATCAACCCCAACCTTAGAAATACCTAAACAACCAGTACCAAAAAAAACACTAAACCACAAAAAAATCCTATACACAAAACTAGAAATATCCCTGAAACATCAACCACCAAAAACGCTAGTACCTTAACCCAAAAAAACTAAAACCATATCCCCAAAAATCAGAAAATAATTGTCCTAAAAAAACCCTGAACCCTCAACCCCAAAAAGCCATAAACCCTCATCCCCAAAAAACTCGGAACCCATAGCCAAAAAAAACATAACACCATTCCCAAATGACCTTGAACCATAAAACCCAAAAATCCCTAAACCCCCATCACCAAAAATCCATGAACACCCAGCCCCATAAAACCCTAATCCCCCTATCCAAAACAACTAAACCCTCATGCCCATGAATACCAAAACACTATGCCCCAAAAAACCCAAATACCTTATCCACAAAAACCCTAATCCCCAGCACAAAAACCCTCCAAATCCAAAACAAACCATAAACACTCAGTTGTAAAAAACTGTAAACTATCATTGCATAAAAAACAATAACACTAAATCCCAAAAATCATAAACCCATCCCCAAAAAACCCAATACCCACATCCAAAAAATATATACCTTAACCCTCATCCCAAAAAATCCCTAAACACTCAATGCAAAAAAACCCTAAAACCTTATTAAAAAAACTAACCCCTCTGCTATAAAAAAACTAAAAACCATAGCCACAAAAACCTACACACTCAGTCATAGAAAAACCAAAACCCTCATTCCAAAAACCATAATGTCTCATCCCCAAAAAATCATAAACCCACTACTCCCAAATAAAATAAACAACCATCCCCAATATCCCTAAACCAGAAACCTAAAAAAACCTAAACCAGTATCCCCAAAAACCCGAAACCCTCATCCCTAAAATACATTGAACCCTCATCCCCAAAAACACTAATCTCCTAACTAAAATAAATCAATGAACCAACAGATCAAAAAATATTAATCCCTCAGCCAAAAAAAGGCATAAACCTCATGGAACAGAAAACCTTCAACCTTCATTAAAAAAAATATAAACATCCAACCACAAATAAAATATAATCCATCATACAAAAAACCAGAACATTCAGCAACAAAAAAACATTGAGCCAAAAAACCAAAAATCCAAGGAGCATCATCCCTAAAAACCAAGAATTCACATCCTTAAAAATATCCATGAACACCATCCCTAACCAAACCTAATCTCTTAGGAAAAAAAACTAAACCCTCAGCCCCCAAAAACCCAAAACCTCAACCCTGAAAAATCCCAAACCCTCATCCCCCCAAAACCCCCAAAACCCTCAGGCATAAAAACCCTAAACTCTAAAACCCAAACCAAAACATTAAGAAATATTAAATATTAATCCAAAAAAATCCATAATCCATAATCCCAAAAAAAACTCATCCCCAAAAAACCCTAAGCTCACCCCAAAAAACATAATATGTCATCCCAAAACAACCGACATCCTTATCTCTAAAAATCCATAACCCATTTATAGCAAGAAATCCTAAACACTCTACAAAAAAAACCCAAACCCCTTTATCCACAAAAAAAACCAAAACCATATACACTATAAAACATAATCACTTTAAAATAAAAACCCCAATACATATCCCAAAAACTCCAAACCTCAATCCCTAAAAAACCATAAACCCTCATCCCCAGAAATAAACCCTCACCCCCAAAAAAATTAAAAATACTAAAACAAAAAAACCCTGAACTCTTAGCCACAAAACCCTCAACACTCTGTCATAAGAATTCCTAAACCCTCATCCCCAAAAACTTCATAAACCCTCACCCCCAAAAAACTCTTCAACCTTCAGCCCCAAAAAACTCTAAACCCTCAACTAAAAAACCATCATCCATATATCCCAAAAAATAATTAAATTATTTCCACAAAAATAATTAATCCCATATCTCCAAAAACCTCATCCATCATCCCTAGGAATACCTAAACCTCATCCCAAAAATCCTAAAAACATAGCCCAAAAAATTACACAACCTTCATCCCAAAACAAAACCCTCAACCCACAACCCAAAAAACCATAAACATCAACCAAAACAAAACACTAAAACCCCATCCCCCAAAAACTCTAAACCCTTATACCATAAATAACATAAACACACAATCCCAAAATACCCTAAACCCCCAGTATAAAAGAACCACAATCCCCCATTCCCAAAAAACCCTAAATCATAATCCAAAATAATCTTTAAACACTTAGCCCCAAAAAACACAAAACCCTCAGTCCTATGAAAACCTGACACTCATCCCCAAAAAACCTCAAATCCATAGCTCCAAAAAATATTTTACTACTAGCCACAAAAACTAAAAACCCTTGTCCCCACAAAAACACAAAAACCATAGCCTCTAAATACCATGGTTCTGGATCCCCAAAGAACCTTGAAACCTCAGACCCAAGAAACCCTAAAACCACTCCACTAAAAACCCATTGACCCTCAACCCAAAAAATTCCATAAACCCTTACATACCCAACAAAACTAGAACACTCTACCATATAAAACCGTAAACACTCATCCCTAAAACATTAAACCCCCAGACAAAAAAAATAGAAACTCTAAACCCCATAAAATTTTAAAACCCATCTAAAAAAACCCTAAACACTCATCCAAAAAATATACTCAACCCTCAATCCTAAAAAACCATAAACACTAAACACCAAAAAAAACCTCAACCCTCACCACCAAAAAACCATGAAACCCTCAGATCCAAAAAGACACATAACCCTCTACCCCAAATAACACTCAACCATCAGCCATAAAGATTCCTAAAACCTCAGCACCCAAATAACCCTCTCCACCAAGCCTTAAAATATCATTAACCCTCCTGCCAAAAATAACTTCATCCCCCATCCCCAAAACACCCCCAACAATCAACTACAAAAAATACTCAATGAACATCCCACAAAATACATAAACCTATGGTTCAAAAACACATCTACCCTCATCCCAAAAAATCATCTACCCTCATTTCCAAAAAGAACCTCAACCCTAATTCCCTAAAAACCCCTCATCACTCATCACCAAACAAACCACAACCCCCATCCCCAAAAATCATAATCCCTAATTAAAAGAAATCTCAACCCTCTATCCCAGAAAACCATAAAACCTCTTCCCACAAACCCTCAACCCTCAGCTCCAAAAAAACAGAGGCCTCATCCTCAAAAAATCTTTCCACCCTCAACCCTCAAAAACACTAATTCCTAATCCCCAAGATAAATCTCAACCCACATCCCCAAAAAACACTCAACACTCAGTCATAAAAAACCCTAAAATCTCATCCCCAAAAAATTCTCAATCCTCACCCCAAAAAAACACTAAACCTCACCCCCAAAAAAACCTCAAACCTCAAACCCTCAACACTCATCCCAAAAATATTAACAACCATAACCACAAAAAAAAACTAAACCCTCATCTCAAATAACCATCAAATCTTATCCCTAAAACCCCTCGACCATGATCCCCAAAAACCCAAAACCCTAATCCAAAAAAAGGAAAAACACTTAGTTCAAAAAACACCAAACCCTCATCCCAAAAAACCCTCAACCCCAAAAAAACCCTAGACCCCCTTCCACAAAAAAATCCTAATTCCATAGCACCAAAAAATTTTAAACCCTCTTCCCCAAAGAACCATCAACCCTCATACCCAAAAAATCCTCACACCAAAAAACCCTCACACCAAAAAAACACTTGAACATGAGACCAAAATACGATATTCCCTAGGCCATAAAAACCCCTTAATAAATAGACCAAAATACCTTGACCCATCATCCCTAAAAAAAACCCACAGCAGAATGAAAGCATAAACCCTCTTCCCTAAAAATTAGTAACTATTACACCCTAAAAACCTTATACCATTTTCCCTGAATGGCCCTCAACCCTCATCCCACCAAATCCCTCACCCATAATCCAAAAAAATCCTCAACCATCATACCTAAAAAGTACTCTACCCTTATTCATAAACAACACTCATTACCCATCCCCAAAATCCTAAAATATAGCCTAAAAAACTCAACTATCATCCTAAAAAACCACACATGCTCATCCCCAAAAAATTATCAACCCTAGGCCCCACGAAACCCTGAACTATCATACCCATGACCCTCAACTCCCAACCATATAAACCCCAAATCCTCACCCATAATGAATACTAAATCCTCATCCCTAATAAAAAATCAAATCCTAAAAAACCATCAACCATTATTCAAAAAACCATAGACCATCATCCAGAAAACCCTTACACCCGCATCCATAAAAATAGTAATCCTTCATCCCAAAAAACCCTATGACCAAAACAATCCACAAAAGCTATGATCTATAACACCCTAAACCCTCATCCAAATAAACCCATAAACCCTCATCCCAAAAAATACAAAACCCCAAAATTAAGAAAACCAAAAAATTCATCCTTAATAATCCCTAAACTCTATTAAAAACACTAAAACCTCGTCACCAAAAATCAAAAAACCCTCAGCCCCAAAATAACCTCATCCCTCAGCCCTAAAAACCCATAAAATAAATCCCCAAAAAATACCTCCACACTCATCCCCAAATAACCCTAAAACCACATCCCCCAGAAACCTTGAACCATATGCCCAAAAAATCCTGAACTCTCAGCCCCCAAAAAAACAAAACCCCCACCCCCAGAAATCCCTAAACCCTCACCCCCCAAAAAAAACCCCCAACCCTAAAAAATAGTGAACCCTCAACCATAAAAAATTATTAACAACCATCCCCAAATAATAATGATCCCTCAACCTCAAAAAATACCAAACCCTCTTCCCCAATATAACCCTAAACACATAGATGAAAAAATTGTTGAACCCTCATCCCCAAAAGACCCTAAACCCTCAACCCCAAAACTCCCTGAACCCTCATCCAAAAAAAATAGTGAAACCTTTCTCCCAAAAAATCATAATCCATCAAGAACTAAAATACTCTACACTCTCATTACATAAAAGTCCCAGACCCATCGTCCAAAAAAACCCCAAAACACTCGGCCATAAATAACCTGAAACCCTCAATTCCCAAAAAACCAAAACCCTTAGCAATAAAAAAACACTCAACCAAAAAAACTCTCAACCCAAAGCCAAAAAATACTATTACATCACCCCCAAATACCTTAACCCTCATCTAAAAGAAGCATTAATCGTTAGTTCAAAAAAACAAAGAACCCCATACCCCCAAATAACCCAAAACTCACAACATCATTAACCGTAAACCCCCCTCCCCCCAAAAAACCCCTTGATTCTGTAGAAAAAACCCCTAATCCCCTAATGGAAACAAAACACGAATGATCGTGTACATAAAACAATGAATCCTATTCTAAATATACCCTCAATTTTTACCCCCAAAATTTAATGAATCTTTAGTCCCAACAAATGCTGAACCATCATCCCCAAAAACCCTGAATCATTTTCCATAAAATGCCCTAATATCTTATACATGAAAAAACATCGACCATAAACCCCCAAAAACATTTAACCCTTATCCCTAAAAACACATCACCATCGCCACAAAAATCAATGAACCCTCATCCCTATAAAACCTTGAACCCTCAACCAGAAAAAACCCTGAACCACTATCCCCTATAAAAACCTGAAGACTAAATCAAAAAATCGTCAAAACATAGCCTGAAAAAACCCTGAACCCTATTCCAAAAAACCTCATAGAACCTAAACTCCAATTAACATTATATCCTCATCCCCAAAAAATGCATAACCCTTACCAACAAAAACAAAAAAAACTCATCCCCAAAACCCTTAATTTTTAATCCTAAAATGCCTAATCCACCAAGCCAAAAAATCCATAAACCATATCCCCAAAAAACCATAATCCCCAACCCCAATATACAAAAAACCCCACCCCCAAAAATCCCTAAACCCCCCCCCCCCCCAAATAACTTTGAACCCCCATCTCCAAAAAAACCATAATCAGTTAGAATAAAAAAACCCAAAAATCCCAAACACAAAAAACCATTAAAACATTTCCACAAAAACCTTAAATCCTAATACCCCAAAAAACCTCATATCCCAGCACCAAAAAATCTTCAACCATTATCCTCAAAAACCCAAAAACCATTAGCCCAAAAAAACTATCCATCATTATTCACAAAAAACAATCCACCCACATACCTTAAAATTATTGATCCCTCAGGCCCAAAAACTCTAAACACTCATTCCCAACAAAAAACTAAAATGTTTTCCCCAATTTAAATTCAACCCTCATCCTTAGAAAAGATTAATCCCTTATAAAAAAAATACTTGACCACATAGCACCCAAAAAACTTAATCCCTCACCCAAAAACCCTGAATCATGTTCCCAAGAAAACCCTCATCCCTCATCCCAAAAAAATTGAACAAAAACCCCTAAACCATCGGCAATAAAAAACCCTGAAACCTCATCTCCAAAAAAACCCTAGACCTCCAGACCCAAAAAACTGGAACCCTTAGCCATAAAGAACCTCTGAACCCACATCAAAAAAATACATGAACCCCTATCCCAAAACAACCAAAATCCCCCAGCACAGTAAAACATTGAATCCTCTCCCCTAAATAAACCTAAACCATTATCCACAAAAAAACATAAACTATTAGCCCCAAAAAACCTAAACCATATTCCCTAAAAAACCTAAATACTCAACATAAAAATACTATAAATCCATAGCAGCAAGATTACCTAAACCATCTTCCCCCGAAAAACCATAAACATTCTGACCCAAAGAACCCAATACTCATTCACAAATAACCTTAATAACTCATCCCTTAAAATTCCTCAACTATCATCCATAAATATACATGAACCGTAATCAATAAAAAACCCAAAACCCTCAACACCAAAAAAACTCTTACCCCTCATCCATAAAAAACCAAAAACCCTAATCCTAAAAAAAACCTAAACACAAATCCCCAACATACATAATCCCTTATCCAAAAAACGTAATCCCCTAGCACAACAAAACTGTAAACCCTTATCCCAAAAAAAGAACTAAAGTGTAATCTCCCAAAAACCCCAAACCCTCAATAATAAAAACTTTTGAACCATCATCCCCTAAAAAACATTAACCCTCATCCCAAAAAAAACAAATAACAAATCATCAAAATACCCTAAACCCACATCCTCAAAAAATTATAACCCCTCAGCCCCAAAAAACCCACAACCATCATCCAAAAGGAACCCATACTTTATCCAAAAAAACTCTCACCCCTCACTTCGAAAAAAACATACCCATAAGCCCCCAAAAAACCTCCATTGTAACATTCCTAGAGATAAATCTAAACCCAAATCACTAAAAAAACTACATCCCTCATCGCAGAAAACGCTCCCACACATCAGAAAGGAACCCCCAACCCTAGGCCCCACAATCCTTAACCCTAAACCAGAATTAACCCTCGATCATTAGCCTCAAAATTAACCTCAACCATTTCCCCCCAATATAGATCAACCCTCATCCCAAAAAAAACCCATGTACACCATCCCACAAAAACCCTCAAACCTCATCCCCAAATAAATCTAAAACATCATCACCAAAATACCCTAAACCACCAGACCCAAATAATCATGTGTCCTTAGCCCAAAAAACCAGTAATCTCTCAGCCCCAACATACCTAAACCCTCATCAACCAAAATCTCAAAACCCTAATACCAATGAATCCCAGAACCATAATTCCCAAAAAAAGAAACCATATGATGCAAAGAACACTGAACCCTTAGCCCAAAAAATAACTGAAATCTCAACCCTAAAAAACATAAATGCTCACACAAAAAATCCTAAACACTTAGCCCTGAATAAACCAGAACCCTCAGCATAAAAAAATCTTAAACCCTAAGCCCCCAAAAACTATGAACCCTTAGTGAAATAAAAAACAATCAACCCTAATCCCCAAAAAACCATGGACCCTCAACCCTAAAAAACCTTGAAACCTCAGCCCCCAATGAACCTAAATTCTCATTCCCAAAAAAATATGGCCCACCATCCCAAAACAACTCTAAATACTTAGCCTAAAAAACTAATACTCTCACCCCAGACATACACTAATCCCTTATCCTCTAAATACCATCAACCCATATCACCAAAAAAACCCAAACCATCATACAAAAAAACAATGAACCCTCATAACCAAAAAATAGTAAAACCTCATCCCCAAAAATTCATCAACACATAGCCCTGAAAAACCCATCAACCATCACTAAAAATCATCCTCAATAATAAAAAAACTGAAACCCATATCCCAAAATATACATCATCCATCATCCCCAAAAAACCCTAAATCCTCATCAAAAAAACACCCTAAATCATTAACCCCAAAAAACCCTCAACCCCTATCCTAGAAAACCCTAAACTCTTATCCCTACAAAACTATCAACTCGTGTAACTAAAAACCATCAACATTTAGAAACAAAACCCCTAAACCCTCATTCCAAAAAAACCCTCAACCCTAAACCCTAAAAAACCCTCAACCCTCATCCATAAAAAACCTCAAACCCTAGCTAAGAAACCCCTAAACCCTCAACCACCAAAAACCCCCAACCCTCAACCACAAAAAAATAAACCCTCATCCCCATAAAACCCACAACACTTATCCCCAAAATACTCTCAACCCCATCCCCAAAATTCCAACAACTCTCATCCCCAAAAAACATTAAATCCTCATCTAAAACAAACCATAAAACATAAGACCAAAAAAATTATAAACACTCAACCAAAAAAACCATAAAACCTCATGCCAAACAAAACCAAAAAACATCATCTAAAAAAAATCACAACCCTCAGCCCCAAAAAATGTAAACCATCATCCTAAAAAAACCCCAACCCTTATACCCAAACCCCAAAATATTTATTCAAAAAAACCTAATCCATCAGGCCCAAAAAAACCCACAACCCTCTACCCCCCAAAAAATATAATCCCACTAACCCCGAATAACCATAAACCCACATCCCCAAAAAAAAAACCATTAATCCCAAAAACACCATAAACACTAAACCCAAAAAAAAAATTAAACGCCCATCCCTAGGAAACCCTAAAACCTCATCCCCAAAAACCCAAAATCCTCATCCTCAAGATAATACCAGAAACCCATATCCCTAAAAACCCCTAAACTCTCATTCCAAAAAATAATAAACCTTTATCCCCCAAAAAACCCATAAACCCTCAACCTAAAAAAACAACATACCCTCATTCATAGGAATCCTGAACCCCTCATCCTAAAAAAGCTTAAATCCTCATCCTAATGAAATCATAATCCCTTAGACATAGAAAAAAATAACCATCATCCATAAAATCCCTTATCCCTTGGACCAAAAAGCCCCCATCCCTCAACCCCAAAATCCCTTAATCCTCGTCCCCATAAAACTATCAATGCTAATCCCCAAAAATCCATCAATACTAAAAACAAAAAAATCCTCAACCCTCATCCCTAACAAAACATCAACAATCATCCCAAAAAATTCACTTAACCCTCATCCCTAAAAACCTATCAACCCCAATACCCAAAAAACCCCAACACACTACCCTATAAAATAGAAAACACTTATCCCCAGGAAATCCCAAACCCCCATCCCAAAAAAACATTAACCCTTTTCCTTAGAAACCCTCTTCCCATACCCCTAAACTCCCTCAAACCTCAGAAAAAACCTTTAACCCTCATCCCCAAAAGAAATATATCCTCAAACATAAATAACCTCAACCCCAACACCCAAAAAAACCACAAGACACATCCACCAAAAACCCTCAAGGGACGTCCCCAAAAAAACCTCAACCCTAAGACCCAAAATACCGTCAACCCTCTCCCGCAAAATACTATAATACATCACCCCAAAATACCATAATCCTCAAAAACACAAACGCTCAGCTGTAATATAACCTCAACCCTCAGAAACAATAAAACCATAATTCCTTGGCTATATGAAACCTTAATCCCTCATATGAAAAAACCAATAAACCGTAAATCACCCATAACCATCAAACATTAGATCTAAAAAACCCATGAATCTGTAGTCCCAAAAAACCATAAGTTCTCTACCCCCAACAACCCTAAAACCATATCACCCAATCCCCTAAACAATGAACTGTAGAAAACCCTAAACCATCATTTTTATAATACCATAATCCCATAGTAAAAAAAGCCTTAACCCAAAAAAATCAAAAAATATTAACCTAAAAAAATTATGCCATCATCCCTAATAAATGTTTAACCCACAACCTTAAAATACCCTAAATAACCATCCCCAATTAAATCAACAAACACCTTCCAAAAAACAACAAACGTCTCACAGAAACAAATTCCTAATTTCACAAACCCAAAAGAAAATATATAATCTTGCACAATTAACTCCAAATCCACCACACAATAATGACCTAACCCCTCATCTCGAAATAACCATCAATACCTATCCCCAAAAACACTAATCCACCATCCCTAAAAATATCTTAATACTTGCTTCAAATAACCTGAACCCCCTCTCTAAAAACCCTTAAATACTCATCCTAATAAAAGCTAAACCATTATCCCCAGAAAACCCAAATTCCTCAACCCCATAAAATCCCTAAAACACTTTCCCAAAAAAAAATAAACCATCCTCCACGAAAAACCCTATATCCTTAGCCCAAAAATACCATAACCCCTTATTCTCGAAGACTGTAAACCCCCAGAACTAAATACCCCTATAACCTTAGCCCCCAAAAATATTAAAACATTTTTTTATAAAAACCCTAAACATTTACCCCTAAAGAAACTAGAATCTAATTTCCAAAAATCCAGAACCCTGAACACCAAAAAAACAAAAAAGTCATCTACAAAACCAATAGACCCTAAGCCCTAAAAAATGATGAACATGTATCACTAAGATAAATTAAACCCTAATAACCAAACAAATACCCTAAACTGTCAGCCTCAAAAATCATCAATCATCCTCCCCAAAAAATTATAAAGCATCCACCCTAAAAAAAATTATTACCTCATCTATTAAAATCCGAAATCCTCATATTGCAAAAACAATAAATCCTCAACCAATAAAATTATCATTATTTTCCCCTAAAAAACCCTAAAAATAAATCCACCTAAAACCCAAGAAACTCATCCCAAAAAACCTAAACCCTAATCCCCATAAAACAATAAACCATCCAACCAAATAAACAATAAAATGTCATATCCAAAAATCCCTAAAACCTTATACATAAAAAATCATAAACACATCACACCAAAAAATATAAAACCAAGGTGAAAAAAACTAAAAATTAATCCCTAAAAACAATAAACTCTCACCACCATAAAAAACCTAAACCATTAACCCCAAAAAACTCTAAATCCTAATCCCCAAAAAATGACAAACTCGGATCCCCAAACAACCCTAAACCCTAACCCCCAAAAAATTAAATCTCCTACACCAAAATTTCTAAACCCTCACCCTAAAAAAATCATAAACCCCCATCCCAAAAAAAACTATAAAAACATAGTCCCAAATTACCCTAAAATCATTGCCCAAAAAATACTAATCCTTAACCATAAAAAATATAATACCCTTATCCAAAAAAAACAATAAATCATAATCCACAAAAATAACATCAAAACTATACTAAAAAACACTAAAACCAAAGCCCAAAGAAACTGTTATCCACCAGCACCAAAAAATCCTTAACCCCCATCACCAAAAAACCGTAATCCCACCGCCCCAAAATCCCTAAAACCAGAGGACCAACAATCCCTAAACCTAGATCTGAACAAATCCTAAATCATCATCCCCAAAAAATCCTCAACCCCAAGCACCAAAAAACCATAAACCCTCAACATCAAAAAATCCCAAAAACTATAATCAATCAACCCAAAAAATACCCTAAATCCTAATCTAAAATGAACCATAAACCCTCATCCCCAAAAAACACTAACCACATAGCCACAAAAAACCATAAAACCAAATCCCCATAAAATACAAAATCATCATGGCCATAATCCGTTAGAGCCTCACCCATAAAAATCATAAAAACCCTCATCCAAAAATAATATTAATCCCATATCCCCAATATTAGCTAGACCCCCAAACACAAAAAATAATTACACTAAAACCCAAAATCCATAAATATAAATCACCAAAATACCAAAAACTCTCATCCCCAAAAAACATGAAACCCTCATCCCCAAGAAACCCTAAACCACCATCCCCCAAAAACCCTAATCACCCATCCTTAAAAAACATAAACCAATATCCCCACAAAACTGTATACCCAAATCCTTGAAAAACCCTTAACACAAATCTCCAATAAACCAAAAAACATCTTCCCCCAAAACATCTAAATCCTCATCCCCAAAAAAACCCTAAACCCTCATCCCTAAAATACATAAATCAGTTTCTCCTTATATCATAAAACCACACCCACAAAAAATGCTAAACCATCAGCCCCAAGAAAACCACAAACCTTATGCCCCAAAATTCTCCTAATCTTCAACCCCAAAAAACCCTTAGGCCTCATCCCCCCAAAACACTAAACTCTCTGACCCAGAAAACCCTAAAATTTTATCTCATAATAACCCTAGACCCTCAGTCCCAAAAAAACCCAAACCCCAAAAATTCGAAAACCCACAGCACAAAAAATTCATAAACCCTCATCCCCCAAACATCATATGCCCTCATAAAAAAACAATAAATAATCACCAGAAAAAACACTAAAAACTCATCCCCAAAATACATAAAACCTCAAACCCAAAAAACCCTAATCCCAAATCCTAAAAAACACTAAACCCCTAGAAAGTAAATCTCTAACCCCCATCCATGAACAAACCTACACCTTTAGCGAAAAAAACACTCTAAAACCAATCCCAAAAAAACTATAAACCCTCATCCTAAAAAAACTATAAACCCTTATCCCAAAAATACCTAAAACTCAACTGAAAAAAAATCCATAATCACCCAGGCCAAAAAAAACTAAACACACTGTCCAAAAAACCCTAATCTCCCACCACTAAAAAATAGTAAATCCCCAACCACCAAAACCCCTAATCCCCCTTCCCCAAAAAAACCTAATCCCTAATCCCAAAAAACCCCTAAAATCCCATCCCAAAAAAACCTAATACTTCATCAAAAAAATACCTAAACCACCATCCCTAAAACCCCTAAACCCTCATTCCCACAAAAACCTGAAACCCCATTCCACAAAAAACCATCGACACTCTACCCCAAAAAACGCTAAGAAATCATCTCCATAAAACCTTATACGATCGACCTCAAAAAACCATAAAACCTCTACCCTGGTAAACCATAAACCCTCATCCTATAAATTCCCTCAACATTCAGCCCCCAAAACCCAAGAAAACTCATCCCCTAATAACCCTAAACCCTCTTCACCAAAAAACCATAAAACCTCATCCCCAAAAACCACTAAATCCCTAGCCCAAAAAACCCAAATACACCCAAACCCAAAATAACCTAAACCCTCATACCCAAAAAACCCTATAACCCAAGAATAAAAAGACCCCAAACCCTCATCCCCCAAAAACCCTAAAACCTCATTCCAAAAAACTATAAACCCTTAGACCTCGAAAACCCTAAACATCCTACTAAAAACCCTAAAATCCAATCACTGAAAACCCAAGACCCCTAGCCCCAAAAATCCCAAAGTCCTCATAACCAAAAAACCTAAAACCTCATCCAAGAAAAACTAAATACTCATCCCAAAAACTCCTAAATCCTCAATCCCATAAAATCATTAACCATCATCCCCCAATACCCAAAATATTTATCCCCAATTTCCCAAAATACCCAGCACTAAAAAACAATAAAACTGTATCCCCCCAAAACCCTAAGCCATCAGCCTCAAAAAAACATAATCCCCCATCCCAAAAACCCTAATCACTCAATTCCAAAATCCAAAAACCCTAATTGCAATAAATTCATAAAACCACATCCCCAAAACCCCAAAATACACATACCCAAAAAAACATAAACCCTCAACCCCAAAAAACCCAAATACATTATTTAAAAAACAAAAAATCATTAGCAGTAAAAAAACCCTACACACTTAGCCGCAAAAAACACATAAACATCAAAAAACACATAAACCTCAAACCAATCAATTATTAAATCCTCTTACCCAAAAAACTCCACACTGTCATCCCTAAAAAAATCCTAAAACCTCATCCCATGAAAACCATGAACCCTTTACCCCAAAAAACCCTAATCCCGTACACCAAAAACATAAACCCTCGCCCAAAAAAACCATAAACCCCCAATCTTGAAAAATATAGAACCCTATACCATCATCCCATGAAATTCCTAATCCCTTAGCCTAAGAAAATATTAAACCCTCTTCCCTTGAAAAGACAAAATCAATAGCCATAGAAAACCATAAACTCTCATCCCTAGATAATCGTTAACACTAATCCCCAAAAAATGGTACAACACCATCCCTCATAAACCATGTACACTAAGAAACCCAAAAACAATAACCCTCAGCTCCAGAAATTCCAAAACCCTCAACCCAAGAAACCCGAAAACCATAGCCACTAAAATCCCAACCCCCCAATATGAGAAAACCATAAACCCTAAGCCCTAGTAATCCATAAAATAAATTCCCCATAGAACCCTACACACTTAGACCTATAAATCATTAAAGCATGATCCATAGAAAAACATAAACACTCAACCCATGACTCCCTTAAATACATTACTCTAGAAAACCATAAACACTCAGCCATAGAAATCATGAAAATCTCAACCATAAAAAACACTTTATCATTAGCCCTAGAAATGCCAAAACCTTCAACCCTAGAAATCCCAACCCCTCATCCCTAGAATAAAATAGACCCTCAATCCTAGAAATACAAAATCCATCAGATCCTGAAAACTATATACATAGTTATAAATTAAAACACAACTCTCATTCCCAAAAAACGTTAAGAACTCAATCTAAAAAAACCAAAATACATTTCCCCAAAAAACAAAAAACCCTCATTCCATAGAAACCCCAAATCCCAATCCATAAAAAACCAAAAATCCTAATCCCCATTAAATATTAAACACTCATCCCCATGAATCCCCAAACCCTTATCCCCTGAATATCCTAATACCTCTTCACTAGAAAACCATAAACCAAAATCCCCCAACAAAACTCTAACCCCCCTCACCTCAGACCCCAAAAAACTCAAAACCTTCATCCCCACAAAATACTAAAATCTCATCCCCACAAAACCATAGATCTTAAGACCCATAAAAACATAAAAACTCATCCCCATAGAATACTAAACCCTATTCTCCTGAAAACTATAAATCCTCGGCCCAAAAAAATAGTAAACCCTAATCCCCACATAACCCAAAACCCTATACCCAAGAAAACCCTAAACCCATAGTCCTTGAAAAATCTAAACCCTCATCCCAAAAAATCACTTAATCCAAATCCCCAATAAACCCAAAAATCTCATCCCCAGAGAACCATAAAACCTCATCCTTAGAGAATTCCAAACTCATAGTCCCATAAATCCCTAAACACTTAGACCCAAAATACCATAATCCCTCGTCACCAGAAAACAATAAACCCTTAAATCCAGAAATCCCAAAATCCTCATCCCAAAAAAAAAACAAAACCATTCATCAAAAAATCCAAAACCCTAATTTCATTGAAAACCCAAGCCCCTCATCCCAGAAAAACCTAAACCAACAGCCCTAGAGAACCCTATACCATCATCGCGAGAAAAAAAAATCCATCAACCCCATAAATCGCTAAACGATTAGACCTAAAAAACAAAAAACAATCGGTCCTAGAAATCCCCAAATATTAATCCCAAGAATAACCTAACCCCTCAACCAAAGAAAACCCTAAACATTCACCACCTGCAATCCCTGCCCCCATCCCAGAAAACCCAAAACCGTAATTCCAAGAAAACCCTAAACCATCATCCATAGAAAACCCTAAATAGTATGTAATATAAAATCCTAACATGTAATCCACATAAAACCCTAAACCTTCAACCATAAAAAGTCGTAGAGCCCCATCCTAAAAAAATAATAAATCCTCGTCTACGGAAAACCTGAAACCCTCATCCCTATATAACCCTAATCTATCATCCATAGAAAAATATAAACCTACATCCCTAGAAACCCCAAAAACCATAACCATAGAAAATCCTAAACCTTAGCCCCATAAATCCATAAAGAGTCTTCCTCATATTACCATAAACCATATTCCCTATAAAACCCTAATCCAATTGCTAAAGAAAATTTTAAACCATCGTCAATGATGATCCCTAAACCAAGAGGCCTTGGAAACCATAATCCAACCTCCCAAAAAAGTCCTAAACCATCATACCCAAATAACGATAAACCCCAAGTCCCAGAAAACCCTTTACCCTCAATGCTAAAAAACCATGAAACATGATTATTAGAAACACTAAATCCTCATCCCCATACCCCCTAATTCATTTACCACACAAAACCATATACCACCAGCCTACAAAACATTGAATCTTCATCCCCAAAAACCCCTGAACCCTCAGACCCATAAGACCATAAGAATGCATCCAAAAAACCCATAAACACTAAACCCCAAAAAACCGTTATCCCTCAACTCCACAAATCCCTAATATATTATACCTAAAATAACTTCACCCCTAAACCCCCAAAAAATCCTATAACCTCATCTCCAAATTACCCTAAACCCTCAACCCTAAAAAACACTAAACACTTATTCTAAAAAACACTAAACACGTATTCTCAAAAAACTCTGAAAACATCATCCCCAAAAAACTATAAACCCTTAGACCAAAAATTACCAAAGCCTCTACCCCCAAAAATTCATATTCCCTCAACCCAATAAAACCATAAACCCTAAGAAAAAAATCCCATAACCCATTTCCCCAAAAAAACCTAAACACTCCACCCCAAAAAATAAAAAACACTCTTCCCCAAAATATAGTGAATCATTATAACAAATAATCCTAAAACCTCCACCCCAGGAAAACCCTAAACCATTAAACCCCAAAAAAACTAAACCACTATACTCAATAAACTCTAAACACAAAGTCACAAAAAAAATATATACCCTCATCACTAAAAAACCCTAGAACCTCATCCTTGAAAAAACACTAACCCCTTGGACTGAAAAAACATAAACAATATTCGTGAGTTAAACCCTATCCCCATATCCCCAAGAAAACATAATCATTCAACCCCAAAAATCTATCCCTTCATCTTGTAAAAACCCTAAACCCTGATCCCCCAAAAAACCCTAGACACTTATCTACAAAATCCACAAAACCCTTACTGCAAAAAATCACCCTTCCCACATCCCCAATAAACCCTAATCCCTCAAACATAAAAATCTGTCATCCCTCGTACAAAAGAAAATCCATACCCTCAGTCCTAAAAGAAACTAACATATCATCACTGAAAAATCGTATTCCCTCAATCCCAAAAAAATCCTAAACACTATGCCACAAAAAATCGTAAAACCTCATCCTAAAAAACACTATATCCTCATCCCAACAAAAAAACCTAAACACTTGGCCCCTAAAAACCCCACACCCTCACCCCCCAAAACCCTAAAACCTCAGTGCTAAGAAAACCTATTCCCATAGACCAAAAAATACTAAAAAAACATCCCCAAATATTTTGAAACCATCATCCCTAAAGACCCTAAACCCACATCCCAAAAAAAACACTAAAACCCTCATAAAAAACCCATAAAACCTCATCCCTAAAAAACCATAAAACCACTGACAAAGAAACCCTATTTCCCTGGCCCCAAAGTCCCAAAAACTTCATCCCCAAAGTACCCAAAACCCTTAACTCCCAAAAAACCAAAATCCTCAACACCAAAATACCCTAAACACTATTCCCCAAAAAACATAAACCATCATCCCCAAAAAAACCCAATACACTGATAATAAAAATCCCATGACCATTATCCCCAAAAAAGATAAACATGCATCCCCAAAAAACACTAACCCCCTTCCCCAAAAATCCACAATCACTCAACCACAAAAAAACCCTAAACTCTCACCCCCAAAAACCATAAATCCTTTGACCATGAATACCTGTAGCCCCTGAAAAACCTAAAAACACTACCCCCAAGAATCCTAGTCCCTCAACCCTAATAAAGATTAATCCATCACCCCAAAAACCCCTAAATCATTTGAAAAAAACCCTAAACACTTAGCCATAAAAAATTCCTAAACCCTCCACCCCAAAAACCCCTAAACACACACAACAAAAATACCCTAAACCCTTAGTTGTAAATATCCTAAACCCAAAGAACCGAAAAACCCTGAAACAGTCATCCCCAAAAAACTCAAAAACCACAACAACTAAAAACCCCTAAACCATATTCCCTAGAAAACGATAAGAACTCGGCCCCAAAAAATATCTAACACTTCAGCCCCAAAAAATAATAACCTCTTGTCCCTAAAAATTTATAAACCATTGGGACCAAGAAACCATAAAACCTCATCAACAGAAAACCTAAACCCTTGGTCCAATAATACCCAAACCCTCAGGCCCAAAAAATAACACATCATATTCCCCAAAAAAATAGTAAAAAATTGGCCCCAAAACACCCTAAACTCTCATCCACAAATAACTCTAAAACTATGATCCCAAAAAATCAAAAACCTTCTAACCATAAAAACCTGAAACCCTCATCCCCAATAAATTCTAAACCCTTAGCCCCAAAAAATCCTAAACCCTTGACACTTACAAACCCTAAAACCTCATCCCTAAAAACCCTTAAACAGCCTCCCCAACACACCCTAAACCATTAGGCCCAAAAAAATCATAAAAAATATTCAACAAAAAACCCTAAACAATTGGACCCAAAAAACCATAAAAACTCAGTCCCAAAAAACCATAAACTCTCGTCCTCAAAAAACCTTGAACTCCCCAAAATAAACCTAAACCCTTGAAAAAAATAGAAAACCTAACCCACAAAGAACCTATACCCTTATCCCCAAAAACACTAAAATCTTCATCCCAAAAAACCCCTAAACCAATATCCCTAAAATACCCTAAACCATCATCCCCCATAAATCCTAAACCCTCAGACCCAAAAAATCCATAAACCATCTAACCAAAAAACCATATACATGTAGCACTAAAAAATCATAAACTCTCATTATAAAAATAACTTAAACCCTAATCCATAAAAAACACTAAACCCTCAGCCCCAATAGAACTCAACCCCAAAAAACCATAAACCCTCGTACCCAAAAAAAAACATAATCCCATACGCCAAATCAAACTATCCCATATGTACCAAACCCCAAAAACCTCAATATGGAAAACCCTAAATCCATAGAAAAAAAACTTCATCCCAAAAAAATCCTAAACCCACATCCCAAAATAAACCTGGACACATAGCCCACAAAAATTCTGAAACCCTCATCCTCAAAAAACCTTAAACCTTCATCCCCAAAATCCCAGACCCTCACCCTAAAAAAGCCTAATCCCACTCCAGAAAAAATCATAAACCCTCATACAGAATAACCAGAAACTATCATACTCAAAAAATAATAAATTGTCAATCATATAAAAACCAAAAATCATCATCCCTAAAAATTTGTAAAAGTTATACATCAACATCCATAAACCCACATCCGAAAAAATCCATAAATCATCACCCATAACAACCAATAACACCTGGCCCCAAAAAATACTACACTCAAAGCACCAATTAACCCTAAACCCTCATCCTCTAATATACCTAAACCAAAAGCCCCAAAAACCAACATACACTCTTAAAAAATGTAAATCATCTTCCCTAGAAATCACTAAACCATCAGAAAAAAACCCTATACTATAGGCATCATGAAATTGTAAACCCTATACCCAAAATAATACTAAACACTCGAACACAACAAACCCTTAAACCCTCTTCCTGAAAAAAAAAACCTAAAACCATTTCCCCAAAAAACCATAAACCCTCACCTTAAAAAAACAAACCCTTATCACCAAAAAACTATAAACCCTCAGTATCAAAAAACCATAAACAATCATCCTGAATAAACATTAAACCCTCATCTACAAAAAACAATAAACTCTTGGCCCCAGAAAACCCTATTACCTTGGTCTAAAAAACACTTACTCCTAAACACTAAAATACACTATAATATCAGTACCAAAGTCCCTAAAAACATTTTCTAGAAAACCCTAAACACATAGTCCAACAAAACACTAAAACCTCTTCCTGAAAAACCCTAAACCACTTGAAAAAAAACCAAAAACCCTCGTCCCCAAAAAACCCTATAACCTCAGCTCCAAAAAACATTAATCTCATAACCCCAAAAAACACTAAACCCTCAACATCAAAAACCCCTAAAACTCTGCCAAAAATACCCTAAACCCACAACGGGAAAAGCCAAAAAAAATAACCTACCCCAAAAGCCTAAACCATCATACAAAAAATCCCTTAAACCCTTGGTCTAAAAACCCTTATACCCTCAGCCTTAATAAATCCAAAACCCTCAGAACTAAAAAACCATAAACCGCCATCCGCCAAACCCTAAATCATCATCCCCAAAATAACCTAAACCGTCATCCCCAAAAACCATAAACCCTCATCCCAAAAAAATATAACCCCTAAGCCCCTAAAACCCAAAACCCTTAGATACAAAAAACCCTATTCCATTGGGCCGACAAAATCCTCAACTCGTATCACCAAAAAATACTAAACCTTCAGTCCCCAAAAATCCAAAAAACTCAACACCAAAAAACTGAAACCATCATCACTAAAAATCCATAAATCCTCTACCTGAAAAAAATAAACACTTAGGAAAAAAATCCCTAAACCATCGGCTCAAAAAATCCATCAACCCCCTTCCCTGAAAAAACCTAAACCCTCACCCCAAAAATTCATAAAATGCTAACCCTCAGTCTCAAATAAATAACAATTATCATCCAAAAAAACCCAAAAACCTGAACACCAAAATATAATCAATCCCAATACCTAAAAAAATATTAAAGGTAAAACCAAAAAAAGCCTCACCATATCCCAAAAAATCATAATCCCTTAGAACCAAAAAAAATTCCAACCCTCCCCCACCTAAAACCCTCAATCCTCATCCTTAAAAAACCCTAAACCCACTACAACAATACACCAAACCCTCATCACTAATAAATCCCCACTCCTAAGACCCAAAATTTTTTAAAACCTCATGACCTAAAAAACCCTAAACCCTCATTTCCAAAAAAACCCTCAACCCTTGGACCCAAGAAACCATCAACCCTCAGCCACAAGAAACCCTAAAAATCAACCCCCCAAACCCCTCAACCATATACACCACAAATTACTACACCATCATCCATAATAATACCTAAAACCTACTCCCAAAAAACCTCAATCCCCACTACTGAAAATCCATAAACACTCAACCAATAAAACCAACATCCCAAAAAAACCCTAAAAACAAATCACATGAAATCAATAACCCTTATCCCTAATTAAAACCTCATATATAATACCCACAAACTCCTCAACCCATGAACCTAAAAATTCCCCTACCCTCATTCAAAAAAATCCCTAAACCCATAGCCACAAAACACCCTAATCTTATAGTCCCAGAAAACCATAGTCCCTCCACCCAAAAATATTCGTATACCATCATTCCAAAAATAACCCTAAACAAATACAGAGATCCCCAACTCAAAAATTTATAAAACCTTAACAACAAAAATATTAGACTCTCATCCCAAAAAATTACCAAACTCTTATCCTCAACAAGCCATAAACCCTACACCCCAAATATACCTATCTCGTCATCCCCAAACATCCCAAAACCCTCACCCATAAATAACCCTAAACATAGACCCCCAAAATACCAAAAACCCTCATACCCAAAATAATAAAAAATCAAAAAACCCCAATAAAAAGTAAACCTTCCTCACAATGTAACCATAAACCGTCAGTTCCAAAAAAATAAAAAACCCTCGGCCAAAAGAACCCTAAACCATCAGCCCCCAAAAACTATAATCCCTTAGCCTCAGAAACCCTAAAATATCATCCCCAAAATCCCTAACACTCAGCATCAAAAAACCAAAACCTTATGTTCTCAAAATCCCTAAATGTACTTCCCTAAAAGACCCAAAAATATTTGTCAAAAAAACCCAAAACCCACATCCATAAAAACACTAAACACTTATCCCAAAAATCCCTCATCCCCCCAGACTAAAAACCCTAAACCCTAACCCCTATAAAATACTAAACCCTCATCCAAAAAAACCCTTTACCCACATCCTGAAAAAAATCCATCAGTCCCAAAACATCTATTGACCCCAGCCCCAAAAAACCTAAAATCACTAGCCACAAAAAACCATAAATCCTCAACCTAAAAGCCTACATCATCACAAAACCCTGAAATGCCACCCCCAAATATCCCTAAACAATCATCCCTAAAAAAATTTAAACCATCTTTCCCAACAACCCTAAAAAAAATGTCCAAAATGATAATAATCCCCAATCCCTAAAAAACCTAAAACCGATCACCAAATACCCTACAACATCATCCACAAAAAACCACTATAACCCCCATTTAAAAAAACCTAAAAACTCATCCCCAAAAAACCCTAAATCCCCATCTCCAAAAAACACCTAAATATTATATTCCCCGAAAGACCCTAAACCCTCATCCTCTAAAAATCTTAAACCTCAAACATATCACCGCCTAAACCCTTATCCACAAACAACCCTAAATCCTCACCTCTATAAAATAATAAACCTTCATCCCCTAAAATACCTAAACCATCATCCCAAAAAAAATATTAATTCCTCATTTCCCAAAAACCCTAATCCTCCATCACATAAAATCCCTTAAACCACATCCACAAAAAACCCTAAATACACAACCATAAAAACATTAAGAAAATTCATTAGGAAACTGTAAACTAATGGACCCAAAACCAGACACCATCATAACCAAAAATATTTTCCCTCGTTCCCCAAAACGCATAAACACTCATCACCTTTAATCCCTAATAAAAAATAGCCAAAAATACCTTAACCCTATGTTGTAAAACCACTAAAACCTCAGCACCATAAAACATTGGGACACTAGCCCCAAAAAACACCCGACGCTTATCCCTAAAAATCCTAGATCCTTAGCCAATAAAACCCTAGATACATCACAATAAAAAATAATAGACATTCATCCAAAAAAACCCTATTACCTTACCCACAATATTACTTGAACCGTATCTCCAATGAACTCTAAACCCTCAACACAAAAATATTAGGACCTCATCCCCAAAAAAACGTATACCCTCATCCGAAAAAAAACACTAGACATTGAACCCAAAATTAGCCTCTAATATCATCACTAAAATCCTGGACCCTCATACCTAAACCTACCTGGACCATCATCCCCAGGTAACCCCAGACCCTAAACCTAAAAAACCATATAATCTCATCCCCAAATGACCATAGTCCCTCACATCAAACAATTCAATAAACCTCATCCTAGAAAAACCTAGACACACAGCTTGAAAACCGTTAAACCCTGATCCCCCAAACACCCTAATGACTCAAACCCAAAAACAAAAACAAAGTCCCACATCGCCAAAAAAAACCATAGACTGTTAGACCCCAAAAATCCCTTTATACAAAGGACCAAAAAACAATATAACTTATACTCCAAAAAACCCAAGAACCTAAACCCCAAAAAAACCTAGTCCCTTCATCCCAAAAAACCATATACCCTCATCTATAAAATACCAATGAACCTCAACCCCAAAAAACCTAGTACCTCATCCAAAAAAAATACATATACCCACATCCTAAAAAAACCTCAGTCATACAATTCCAAAAATCCATAGACTTTAATCTCTAAAAACTCCATGAGCCTCACCCTCAAATATTATAAAAGCCATAGACCTTAGAAACCATAGAAAATTATCCCCACAATCCCTAGACACTCGGTCCCATACAAACATATACCCTAATCCAAAAAACCTAGAAACTCATCCCCAAAAAAACATTATCCCAGTTTCAAAAAAACCCTATACCCTAAGATAAAAAAATACCAAGACCCACACCATGAAAAAATACCAAGACCCACATCATGAACCTTAAATTCTGTGAAAAGGGAAGAGGATAAAGAAAGAATTTTTCATAGAATTGTTCAAAAATAATTAGATTCAAATGTATCACTTATAATAGAGGGGAAGTTAATTATAATGAAAATATAATTTCAGAGTAATGATCAAAATGAAATTACAAGGCATGGGGACGCACAAATGTCACATAAAAAGAAAAAAATCCACTTTCCAATTCTATTTAAATATTCCACTTGCTAAAGAATCAGGGTTCCTTCAAAAATATTATTTTCTCCATGTTCTCTCTCCCAATTAATGTGAGAATATGAATTTCATTCATTTTCTTGGAGGATATGACATTTTTTACCCCAATTAAGTGTGTTGTCACCCACAATTGTGATGGATGTCAAAAGAATGTGGGCTAGTCCAATTCAATTAAAAATTGGGCTTCAAATTCATATCCATCCCAAAATTATTCTCCTTGGATTAAATATGGTCTATATCATCCACCCTATGATTGGGAGGATTTGACCTCAAATATATGGAATCTTCTTCTTTAATGTATGTAAAAACATCCCCAGTGATGAATTTTGCAAAATGGCCACCATAAGCATCGTGTAAATCGATCATGTAGGTAGTTTTCCCACATATTCAATTATATTAAATGAAACATGAACTCAGAGTTCCAAATTTAACATACTTTTAGATGAATATCTCTCTATTTTAATTTGAATCAATAAAATTTTTCGAATTTGTAAAATGTATTTCATCAGATTATTGGAAGCTCACCCATTATATTTTTCAGTCGAATTATATACTTGAACTCAAATAGATTATTGAAGCTTATTCATTTGTTTTTAATTTGTATTCTTGAAAATCAAGTGGGAGAGAACAATATTATTTAGGAGTTACTGTACTGATTCCATTAATCACATTAAATGGAAAATATTTAGTGGTAACACTTGGTCATATGTTTTTATGAAAATTCATATTTTTCAAGCATTAAATACCAATATATCATATTATTCTTCACCAATGTTATTATAATATTGATAATATTTTGATTGGTAAATTCTATATCCCCATCATTTTAAGGGTTATGGGAAGTGTAGAAAATTAACATTGTACAACATTTCCAATTAATCACCTCAAAAAATGGATGATAAATTTAGAGCCTCTATATGAATCAATGTTCTGAGGAATACCATGAAAGTGACAATTATCATGGAAAAAAAATTCTCACAGAGGAATTGGAAAATAAAAAATGAAACCCATCATGCATAGAATAATCCTATGAAAATACAATATGAAATTGGATTGAAAGATAATTCAACTCCATATCAAGATAATAATCCACTTTTATCAGTTGAAATCATTGAATTTGAGAAACTAGAATGTTAATTAATGAATAATAGTGAGATAAAGAATTTTCCATGAGGTTAAATTCCCCTTCATGTATTTTTAATGAAATTATAATGATTGAAATAATTCCTCAAAAGTATCATGAATCATACTCATCATGTGTTGGAAATTGATAAATCTCAATTCCTGATGATGAGGAATGAAGATAAAATTGTTTTGGTATCAAATAATTAGACCAATGATATAGGGATCTCAAAATCCAATAAATTTATATGTATTTGGTGTTGTAATTCCAACATTAATCATTCAAAATAACACTAAAATACACAATGGGATACTTTTTTTATTAGAACATCGCTGATCCTATCACTAAATGCATCACACTCCACTTTAAAGGAATAAGAAAAATCAGTTAATTACAAAATTGGTGCATCAAATAACCATTCCTTAATGATTTGAAATTCTTGATTTGGGGTCATTGAGCACTAAAATTTAACATCTTTCATGCATTTAGTGATGGGTTCACTGATTTTGATGAAATTGGAAACAAAGTGATGATGAAATGTTACCAATCTATGCAAACTCATTACTTCTGTGATAGATTTCAATGATTTCCTAGAAATTAGTGTGTCCAACTATGATTAATTCCCAATGATGCCGTATTTTGATACAACATATACAAAAAAAAGTCTTTCATTGAATGAACTCACACTTTTTAAAATTTCCATATAAATTTTGTTCCCATAAAATTCCAAATAACTACTGAAGATGATCCACAAGGCTCTCTACATTATTAGTATAAATCAAAATATCATCTAGATAAACTACCAAAAAAATTACCAATAATTTATTTTAGAACATCATTATTGAGTAACATTAATTTACTAGGACTATTTGAGAGGTCCAATGGCAAGACCAACCACTCAAAAAAATCCATAATTTGTTTTCAGTGTCATTTTCCACTAATTCCCTTCATTCATTCAAATATTTAGGTATCCACATTGGAGACCAAACTTCAAATAGATTTATGGAATTTTTAATTAATTGATCATATAATAGAGTCGTGGAATTGGATACCTTTATTTAATCATAATATTATTAATATATTTACCATCAACACACATATGATATATACAATCTTTCATTAGCACCAATAATGTTGGAATAGAACATGGGATCAAGCTCATCCATATAAACCCTCAATCAATCAATTCTTCCACATTCTTCTATAATTGCATTGAATCCTTAAGATTAAATTGATATGCTGGTTTATTACGAAATTTCACAATTGGTACAAGGTCAATATAAGTTCAATGCCTCTAATATGTGGTAATTAGCCTAGAAAATCATTAGGAAAAGTACCATGATATTCCTTAATTGAGGAATGATATAACAGTTAGTGTGGAATCTTCTCATCCTTGAATGATTTAACCATATTCAATAAAAATATGGGCTTTTATGGATTTATTTCACTACTTGATATTTTTTGTTAAAGTGGCTGCCTTTTGGTTCTTCTCAAGAGAATCTCACTTTAAGAATCAGGGATGGCTTCAAAGTAGGAAGTGTATTATTATTTTCCCCAAATTAGAAAGAATAAGTATTCTTCAACCCATAATATTTCACTTCCTTTCAAAAGTAAAAGTAATTTCCCCCAAAAATATATAACCATCCATAGGATTAAAATAACACAATACCACATCAAAATTGTTATTAATAATGGAATGTGAAATCATAATGTGTTTATCTACATGAAGTGTTCTCCTACTATTCAATGATTGATCTTTGTTTGACAGAGTATTATTCTTAGATGGAAACATCAATTTATCCACAAGTATTGTTGAAGCTACATTTGTAATAAGATAGCTATTAATAGTCACCTTGAATAGTCATTGATTTATGGTACAATAAGTTTAGAAAAAGTTTTCTCATTTTTATTCATTAGGGAATATTTGAGTTTTCAAAACTCATCATACCACAACCATGTTACCCTCGTCACATTCTTCCACAAAATGATCATTGTTTTCATATTAATCTTCACAAAATTCATCCACTTCGATTTTCTTTTCTATATACTCAATCTCTAATATTTTAATAATTTAACTATTAGAGAAATTGGCATGAAAATGATCATATCCATGAAATTTGAATCACATTAAATTCACTAATTCAGATGAATTGGATTTTTTTTGTTGTTCCATAGGGTTGTTTTTTGATTTTCAACCAACTTATTCATTTACAACTAATTATCACCAAAAATATATTTTCAAAATAAATACAATTATAAAATGATATTCCACAATTTTTATTCATGAGCTATGGTGACTTTGAGGTCTACCGAATATATTCCACCCCTATTTACATCTTCCAAACATAATTAAGTGAATATATTGGTTATAACTCTTTTAAATGAACCGCTTCATTATTTAATCCACCCAAAACCTCAAAAATATTAAATCCTTCTATTCTGAAACATCAATTCACGTCAATTAATCATCAATATTCTGAATGTACTATTTAATAGATTTATCTTCTTATCACATGATATACATTCTGAAATAAAGTTCTCCCTTATAATTATAAATAAGTTCTAACTTATAAAATTATTTTTCAACTTCTTCCAAAATTGTATTCTTTAATTCCCATCATGTTATAGGCATTTCATTATATTTCCCTCTAAATAGGTGTATATAAATTAAATTTCATAATTTATACCTTTCTATTCTTCTTGATGAAATTTTTTTATATCAAATTAATCAATCAACTTCCATCATACAATTTTTAAAATCATTGAGATACATAATCTTATCAGAGTATGGAATATCAATATTAAATACTATTTATATATCATAATTAAATCTTCTTCTACAAATATCCACCAATAAATTATTTGATTCATATTTGTTTAAATGGACTTCATAATATGGTTATATATTGTGCCTTTTATATTGGGATGGATGTTAGGGAGGCCACTATGGTAAAAGGGATTTGTATAATCGTGATCCCAATAGTTGATCTAGTTGCTCACTAATTTTTGTAATTTAAAATTTTATTAAAAAAATTTCTATTTCCCATAGACTAGCTAGAGTATGTGATCTTATTTTATGAGAATTTGATGGTAAAGTGTTTTATGATTAATAATTAAAATATGGAAGAATCTAATCACACGAACCACATCTCTGATACCAAACTGTTGCATCACTGGAACCAAAAAATGATTATGTAAATATGAAATAGTGAAATGTATTTGATTTACCATCATGTTTTCTCCATTCATAAAGACTAAGTCTCTAGAAATTGTAATGAATCACTAATTCCAATTAAAGGAAAGAGTAAAAAAAATATGACTAATAAATATAAAAATTCATATGATTCAATTATAACCATTAAAATTTTATGAAAATATATTAACAAGGGAACATATTGTTTGAATAATAACCCAAATCGGGTTACAAGTCATGGTGGCACTCAAAGGTCTCCTAAAAACAAAAAAAACTACATTCTCAGGATAATTAATTATCCATAATAGCTAAAGTAGCATGAATCCTTATTAATGTGGATTTTCTACATGTTCTCCCTCCATTTTAACATGTTGCTAGAAATTTAATTTCTTTTCATTATGTATTTGAAAATTTTTCCACCAAATATGTATGTTGAGGTCCACCATAGTTTATTATTGAAAAAATTGTTGGTGGTTCTATTTGAATACATATTAGTGTAAAAATTTATGATAATCCCAAATGTACTCTCCAAGGGTTGAATTTGGTTCGTTCAAACCTCTAACCTATATAACCCTAAACTATCATCCTAATAAAATGATAGACCCTTAGCCCAAAAATATTCTATTCCCTCGTCCCCTAAACCCCCTAAACACACTCCCCTAAAAAAACTAGAAACACTCAGCCTCAAAAAAACCTAAACCCTCAATCCCCAAAAATCAAACACCCCTCATCCAAAAAACCCTAAAAAATCATCCCCAAAACCTTAAATCCATACACCAAAATATACAAATCTAAAACCCCTAGAATCCCCAAACCCCTTAGTTTTAAAAAACAGAATCCTCATCCCCCAAAAAAATCGGCAGCTCCAAAAAACCCAAAACCCTCATCACCCAAAAAAATATAAACCCTCATCCACAAAAAATGTGAAACCCTCATCCCCGAAATTATATAAAACGTTATCCCAAAATACACTTACCCATCATCCCAAAGTACCTAAACCCTCACCCCCAAAAAACTATAAACCCTTACCTCCCAAAAACCATAAATCCTCATCCTAAAAATTCCCTAACCCTCGGCCACAAAAAACCCAAAACCCCAACAAACACTAAACACAAATCCCTTAAAACCCCTATTCCATTAGACCCAAAAAAAACCCTAAAACATCATCCCCAAAAATTAATAAATCCTCAACCCAAAACAATCCGTAAATATTCATCCACAAAAAAACCCTAAAACCTCATCCCCAAAAAGACCCTCAACCCTCATCCCCCAATAACTTGAACCCTCAACACCAAAATCCTGAAACCCGTGGATCCAAAAACCACTAATCCCAATGATCTAAAATATCCAAAACCCTTAGCCCCAAAAAATATGAAACCCTCATCCATAATAAAACCCTTAACCTTAAACCCCACCAAACCATAAACCTTTATCCCTAAAAAACTATAAATGCTATGCCTTAAAAAAATTAAATCATCATCCCCAAATAACATATATTACATAGCCGAAAATAATCTAACCCTTAACCCCAAAAAACCATAAACCCTCATTCCCCAAAATCCATGAACCCTCATCCCTAAAAAACCATAAACCATAAACCCCATAAAACCCTAATCCATGGACCTGAAAAATCTAAAAACCCTCATCCACAAAAAATGCTTAACCCTCGGCCCCAAAAAAATCAATGTTGTCGGCCAAAAAAAACCTAAACCATGATACCCCAAACCCCCTACTCCCATAGCCATAAATAACCCTAAACCATTTGACATAAAAAATCTATAAACCCTTATCCCCATAAAACCCTAAGCCCTCATCACCTAAAAAATAATCCCCCATCCACTAAAAATAGTATACCCATATATATAAAATACTCTTAAAACATATTTAAAAAAACCATTAACCCTATGGTTGAAAAAATCTAAACTATTCATCCCAAAAAACATAAATCCTCATCCTAAAATTACTCTAAATCCATATCCCAAAAAACCTAAACCCTTAGCCCAAAAAAACCTAAACCCTCCACCTGAAAAAAACTGAAACCCTTATCTCAAAAATACCAAAAACCCTGATTCAAAAAAATACATAAACCCAGTGCCAAAAATAACTTATCCATGTGCCCCAACAAATAATATAAAATTTTCCAAATAAACACTATCCTTTCATCCAAAAAACCCATTGACCCTTTGGCTCAAAAAATCCTAAACCCCCAATCCGAAAAAACCCTTGACCCTCATGCCCCAACATAAATTAACCCTCCACCCCAAAACAAATTAGGGCCTCAATCACATTAACCCTATAACCCCATCACCAAAAACTCATATAACCACATCTTCTAAAAACCATGACACTCATGTCCACAAAACACAAGACCCTAATCCAAAAAAACCATATACCCCCAACCCCAAAAACAAACCAATACCTTAATCCCTAAAATACCCTTGAACATCAGCCACAAAAATCTCTGGACCATCATCCCCCAAAAAATATGGGACCCTCATCCCCAAAACAACAATGGACCCTCATCACCAAAAATACACCTCAATCCACAAAAATCCCTCAACCCTTATCCTTATAAAACCAAAGTCCTAAAACCTAAAAAAACCATGAACCTTATCCCACCAAAACCCTAGACCTTGTCTCTAAAACCCCTAGGCCCTCAACACCAAAAATCAATGGACCCTCAGCCCCAAAAACACTGGACCCTCCTTCCTAAAAAACCCAAGACCCTTAGCCCCAAAAAACCCTTTACCCTCTTCCCCCAAAAAACATAGTCCTTCCACCCCAAAAAAACCCCTCTACCATGAGTCCTAAAGAACTATACATGCTCATCCATAAAAAACTATACCCTCATCCATAAAAAACGTAACACCATTATCCCCAAATATTATACCCTATTACCAAGAATCCATATACCATCATCCCCTAAAAAATCCAAGACCTCAGCTATAAAAAACAAGACCCTCATCCACAAAAAACACTAGAGCCTCTTCCCAAAAAAAACCTAGATCGTTAACACAAAGAAACCATATACCCTTACCTCCCTATAAACCATATAAATACTTCCCATCACCCCCTAGAACCTCATAAAAAACCATAGACCCTCATCCCCAAAAATCATATAACCTTATACCTAAAAAACAATATACCGTCATACCAATAAAATGATAAACCCTCTTCCATAAAAATCAATATAACCTTATACCCAAAAAAACTCTACATCAACAGCCTAAAAAATCATTAAAAACTCATCCCCAAATAATCTTATACCCTCAATCCAAAAAATCCCTAGACCCCTAGCCCCAAAAAAATATACCCTCAGTGCAAAAAAACCCTAGTCCCACAACTTGGAAAAAACCAAAAAATCTCATCCCAAAATAAATGCTAGTCCCACATCCCAAAAAAACCATAAACTATAATACCTAAAATACCATATATCCTCAGTCCCAAAAAACACTAATCTCGCATCAATAAATAATTATAAACCCTCAGTCCCCAAAACCCCTAAAACCTCATCCTCAAAAAACCCTAGACCCTCAATCTCAAAAAACCCAAAACCATCATCAAAAAAACCCAAAAATCTAATCCCCAAAACCCCTTAAACCATATTCCCCCAAAAACACTAATACCAAAACACAAGAATCCCCAAATCCCTTAGCTCAAAAAAACCCTAAACCCTCAGCCCCAAAAACCCTTCAAATCTCTAATGTGTTTTCGAAAGCACAAAAAGGGAATGTGAATATGGAAAATTGAAATGTATATCAAATACAACTTCTTAAAGGTAATTCCACCATCTAAGGTATCTCAATATTAAATATTATGTCACAAAAAATGGTGATATACCACCAATTTTGAGCAATGGTAAGTGACTAAATCCGGAAAGATTCATAGAAAACATCTAAATTTGTTGGATTCATGTGTAACCATTACAAATATCTGAAAATAAATTATAACGATATAATTGTGTGAGTGTAATGAATCATGTTGACATACAAGGAACAAGGGAAATCAAAGGTCACATAAAAACACAAAAAAAACATTCCCTTTATAATTATTTATCCCACTAACTAATGTAGGGAGTTTCATTCATAATGAGGATTTTATCCATAAGCTCCCATCTCTTTAATGTTCATCCCTGAGTTAACATAATATTCCACATGGATATGTAATTTTTCCCCAAATATGTTTTTTTCCCACCATTATGTTGGATTCCAAAAAGATTAGGATATTCCAATTAGAATAACAATTGGGATTAAAAATAATTTCAACCCCAAATGCTTTCTCCTTGTGTTGAATATGGTCCATATCCTTTCCTCCTGATTGGAATGGGCATTCCTTCAAATACATGGAACAATCTTAGTCATTTTATGGATATAAATTATAAATGGTCAATGTTGTAGAAATAAAACCAAAATAATTTGCAAAATCGAACTTCTAGATATTGTTTCCCACCCAGTCAAGTACCATTAATGATAATTCTTCTCATGGTTTTATCCTATTATTCAATTAGGATTAAATTCACTCCATTTTATGGTGAATCCACATATATTATCCAAGATTGAAAATGGACTACTTTTTATTCTTGTTATCTCTCCAGTTATATGATTCATTAGACTTCTCTATTTGAGCTTGATTTGATTTAGGGTGATTCTTAATTTATTATTCCTTCTACTCCACATTAATAATAACATCAAAATAAAGATTCATGTAACCCAATTATATAATATTTATTGATATTATTTTATAAGAAACATCAAATGGAGAATATCGAGTTGTATATCTTGATGATCTGTTGTATGAAAAATCTTCTATTCCAAGATGTAAATACCAATCACTCATATTCCTATTCACCAATTTTCTCAGAATATTTCCCCAAATATTATTGGTAACTTCCATTTTTTAATTATTATGTGTTATATGGGAGGTTATGAAAAGAAAATTCATGCCAAATTTCCCCCATAATGTTAGTTGTATATGGCTATGAAATTTTGTGTACATTTCTGAAAAAATTCATTGAGGACTTCCATGAAAAAAAATGATCCCATTGAAAAATATTTCTCAATTATTATTTGGTTAATCAATAATCATATAAATGATGTGATCATCCCTTAACTACTCTAAAATAGGTAATGGAGTGTATAAATTAGGTCTGAAATGACCCTTTTCCATTTGACATGTCTCATATATCGAAATAATTACTTGAATGTATGATTTTATCATTGGCCAACTGAAATTATACTTCAAAATATCCAATGTTTTTTTTGGTTCCAAAATGTACAAAAAGACCTCCATAAAAATTCTCTCATATTATAATGTCCTTGTTAAAACAAAACATGATTCCATTGAATATAAAACCATCATGGAAATAATAACTCTCTAAAAATGAAATTTTAAATTTTATTAAAATAGATTTTTACTCCATATAATTACGATAATATTATATAAAAGTATAGTATCTAAGAATTCAATTATCTAAAATATCATGTAATTCTTACATTTGAGATAAGTCATTTTACACCATTTTATCTTTTCCATTTATGTATTCTGACACAAATGAGAATGTTTTCATGAATTCCACCCACTTTGAATTCATCAAATCATTCTTGGGTTTACCATTGATACATCTTAGTAATTTTTGGTCAATACTGTGTAATAAACATTATGAATCGCAAATAATGAGGCCAACTATCTTGGTCTCGCACAATAATATAAAATTCCATGTCATAGGTGTTGTAAATCCTCATTGAATTAGTAAATTTCTAACTAAAACATGCAATGGAACTCCTAATTTGGATGAGAAAATCACTTCTCCCAAATCCACTTTCATCACACTCCACATTAACTTCATGATCAAAATCATGTTATTTCAAATCAAGAACATAAAATAAAATTTTATTAATGTCTTAAAATGATTCATTTTCTACCTTATGACAACTCAAATTTCCCATTTTTCCTGCATTGTATGATGTGTTCCTTGATAGTTCTAAAATTGAAAAAATATGATGATAAAAATATGGAAAACACTGAAAACTTCTTACCTCTATGATGGACTATAATGGTGTCCAAGACATGATTTTTTCCACCATTTATTGATTCATAATTATTTCATATTTATATAAAATATATTTCAAAAAAAACATGCATTGAAAATAGCTCATACATTTCAGTCATTATATATGGATTTTTTTCACACATAATGACAAATACCTACTAAAGATGATCCACAAGGCCCCCAAATCATTATTATAAATCAATATATAAACAATATAAGTAAAAATTAATTTACTAGTAAAACATTTTAGAAAATAATTAATGATTTGATGCACGAACTAAGTGATTTTTAGTGGTTGAATGGTATGAACAACCACTCAAAAAATCATCCATTGGTTTTGAATTCTGTTTTCCACTTATCCCCTTCCTTTATAAAGATTTGGTGGTAGAAACTCCTAAGGAAAGTCATGAGATATATTGATGACCCATTTAATTAATAAAATATTTCATCAATCCAAGGAATTTAATAGAAATATTTTATGCTATTATTCTTCATATACAATATTAACATATTTTATCTGCACCAATAATTCTAGAACAGAACACATGATAATTATTTTCTTTATAATTCCTTGATTTATAAATTAAATAATTTAGTTATGAAATTACATTGAATCCTTATGATTTCATTTATATTATGATTCACTGGTAAATTTCACACATGGTACAAGTTCAATATAGTCTTAATTTCTCTTAAGGGTTGTAATCCACCTTTAATATCATTATAAAAATAATTATGATATTCTTCAATCAATGAACGAGCTAATGGATGGTGATGACTCTTCCCCTCATGGAAGGATTTATCTATCATCAGAAAATTAGAAACAAATTTTTTATAGATTTATTCTTATTTATGAGATTATTGATTAATGGGATAACTATTGGATCCTCCAGAAAAAAAATTATTTACGAATATGGGATGGCTTCAAAGGAAGATGTTTATTTTCCATAGATCTGAAAGGATATGTGTTCTTCCTCACATCATATTCACATACCTATAAAATTTCCATGTCCTTCCCAATAACAATTTATATGAATGAAAAAGAATAAAATCACATAATACCTCTTAAAAATAGGTATTCCCTAAGGAAAATAAAATCAGATACTATTTTTTGACTTGAAGTGTGCTCCCATAGTTTAACCATTTTATTTTACATGACTAAGGATGATTCTGAGTTGACAGCTTCAATTTATCTTCTATGGTTATTGAATATTCATTCATACTACTCAGACTATGAATAATCACCATTCATACACATTGATTTATTATAAAATGAGATTTCAAATAAATTCAATCCTTGATCTTCTTAAGGACATATTCAAGATTTCAAAACTCTTTATAGCAGATGCAAGTTACACACATCAGCTTCCTCCACAACATGATCTTCATTTTTAGATTCATCACCACCATATTAATCCTATTAAATTTCCATTCCAATCTCATGAATATACTCTATAGTAATAATTCTATTTCTAAAGAAATTGTCCTGAAATTTTCCATAAAAATGACATTTGAATCACTTTTGTTCCCCACGTTCAAAGGAGTTGGATTTTCCATTTGGTTTTTCCTTTTCCTTCTCATTTCCTTCATCTATAATCTGATTCCTTCCAATTTGTTTATCACCTAAACCTGATTTATTAGAATAAATGACTTTATATAATGATGTACCTATATTGTAGTTCAAGAGAAATAGTGCCTTTAAAGTTAGGATTTTCTTTTCCACCTTTATTTCCATCAACAAAACATAACCAAGTGAACAAAATGTTTTTAACTCAACTAAATGTACAATTTCATCATATAATACACCCAAAAACCATCTATTGTTTACTATTTGAATTTTGTAACATCACATTACATAAATTGACGATTAAACTCACAAATGTACTCTTCAATATATATATGTTTTTTCAAAAGATATGCCATTATAAATATTTATATTTCTCAAATTTGTTAGTTATAATTTATCTTCTCAAATTCTTTTTCAACTTCTAGCATTAGCATTTTTTATGATGCCCAGCACATTCTTGCAGTGTCTTCATAACATCCCACAAACGATATACATAATATTTAAAATTTAGAGTTGCTTGTTTATAGTTTTTCTCATATAAACAATTCATAAAATTGAATAATAATATCATCTCACAATCAAATATATAAAATAATATGTATTCATACTCCATTAAAAATATGGTATTTCAGTCATCACGCCTATTTCATTATCATTATCATCTCTTCTTCTTCTCATGCCCACCCCAAAATCACTGGAATCATTAAAATTTGAAAAATATTCATAAAATGGTACTATATTGGGCTTTTACTATGTAGAAGTATGTTAGGGATATAGCTATGGTGGAAGGGGTCATTTCATCACGCTCAAAAGTTGAGAAAATTTCCCACTAATTGGATTAATTTGGCATTATAAATATTCATTTCCTCTTTCCCCATGGTCTAGGTGGTGGAGTATATGTTCTACATCTTTGAGACATGGTTGAGAGGAAATTTTTCATGAGAATAATTAGAGGATTGTGGTAGAACATACTTGTAAGAATTGTTGCCTTGATACTAAATAAATCTGTCACTATAAGATTAAAATGAGTTAGTGAATTTGGAACAGTTAAATGTAGTTGATGAACAAGTATTAATAGAGATTCCACCCACCATTATCTCTAATTATTTGAATAATAATTCACTAATAATGATGATGCACCACAAATTCATTGAAAAAGGTTGATAATGTAAGAATGTTCGATGATAAGAATAAAAAATCATAGGATTAAAGTGTAACAATTACAATGGGTTGAAAATAAATTATAATGGTAATATAATTGTATATAAATAACCTCAATTGAATTAGAATACATTTAGTAACTCAATTACCACATAAAAAACCACGTTCCCAAGCTAAATAATGACCTGACTATGAAAAGTTGTAGGGATCCTTCATAACTATCTCCATATCATATATCCTCTTTAATGTGATTCTATGAATATCCTTCCTTTTCCATGTTGATATCTCATTTTGGGTCCAAAATATATTTTTTGTGTCCTGCTATTATGTTGGACTTCAAAAAATGTTTCCTGGATCTATTTGATTAACAACTAGGATGATTGTTCATTTGTTATTGAAAAGTGTTCTCTTGGGTTACATCTGGTCTATATCACCCTAAATCCCTGAAATCCCTAAACTTGTACATCATGAGAACCCTAAAAAAATATCCATAAAATAACCTAATCTATTAGTCATAAAGGTTCTTAAACAATCATCCCTAAAAACTATAAACCCTTATCCCCAAAACAAATCCTAAACTCTAAGCCACAAAATACCCCTATACCCTCATGCCCATAAAACCTTAAACCCTTATCCAAAAAAACGTATAAAATACTCCCCAATAAATCCTAAAACCTCATCCCTAAAGAAATTTACAACCCATTGGACTATTAAACCCAACACCTCATCCCTAAAATAATCTAAAACCCTTAGCCCCCGAAATTGCAAAACCCTCAACACAAAGAAACCCTAAATTCTTATCCCCAAAAAATCCCTAATCCATTATCCCAAAAAAACCCTATACCTGGATCCCCAAAAAATTCTAAACACTTATGTCTATAAAAATTAAACCCTCATCTTAAAAAACCCTAATACCACATACTAAAAAATAATATTAAACAATCATCCCCAAAAAAACCCAAAACCCTTAGCCCTAAAAACCTATAAAACTAAACAAAAAAACACCAAACCCTCATCTCCAAAAAACCAATATTCGTATAACCAAAAAAACCCTAAACCCTCCTCCCCAATAAACCATAAACCCTCCACCCCAAAAAACCCTAAACATTCAGTGATAACGAACTCTAAACCCTCATGACCAAAAAATCAAAAAGATCAACCCCAAAAACTATTAAACACTCATCCATAAAAAACCAAAACACTCACCCCAAAAACCCTAAACCTTATCTACATGAAACCATAAAACCATAGCCCAAAATAACCCTAAACCTTCAACCCAAAATAACTGTAAACCCTCATCATCAATAAACCCTAAACCCTTATCTCTAAAAACCCTAAAAACACCTCCCTAAAACCCTCAACACATAGCCCTTAAAAAACCCAAATAACCATCAAAAAAATACCTAAAACACCATCCTCATAAAACACTAAACGCTCAATCCAAAAAAACCATTATCCTCTTCTCCAAAAAACTATAAACCACTAGACCGAGAAACCCATAAACCCTAGGCTAAAAAAACCCTAAACACTTAGCCCCAAAACCCCCTAAACCCTCATCACCAAAAACAATAATCCCTAACACAAAAAACCCTATACCCTCATCCTCAAAAAACAAAATACCCTAATTCAAAAAAAACACTAAAACCTTCTCCCCAGAAAACCCTAAACCCTTAACCCAAAAAAATCCTAAACCCTTAGCTCCGAAAAAATCTAAACACTTATCCATAAAACACTTAAACATCAACTCTCAAAAATTCCCAAAACACCCATCCCCAAAATAATCCAAAACCCATGTCCCAATAAACCTAAAACCCATTGTACCAATAAACCATAAACCATCATACCAAAAAAAAGTAAACCCTAATCCCCAAAAAACACTAAATAATCATCCCTAAAAACACTAAACCCTTAACCAAAAAACCCTATACTACTACCCCCCCAAAACCCAAAACCCTCATCCCCCAAAAAAAACTAAAACCTCATCCCCAAAACCCCAGAACCATCATCCCATAAAATCCCTAAACCCTAACCTAAAAATAAGCAAAACCCTTAGTCATAACAAAACCCTAAACACTCATCCCCAAAGAACCCTATAACATCAACCCAACAAAACCCTAATATACATTCCCCCAAAATGCCAAAACCCTCAGCTTCAAAACCCTTAATCCCTCTAACTCAAAAAAATCTAAAACCCTCAACCCCAAAAAAATCATAAACCCTCAGCACAAAAAATAACCTAAACCTTCATCCACAAAAACCATAAACCATCATCCCTAAAAAACCCTAAACCCTCAGCCATAAAAAAATAAAAAAAAATCCTCAAAGAAACCCTCATTAAAAACAACATAACCCTAAATCCCACAAAACCCTAAAACATGATCCCCAAACAAATATAATCCTTTTACCCTAAAAAATGAAAAAACCATTATCGAAAAAAACCACTAAAAACTCACTACTTAAAAACACTAAACCCTCATCACTAAAAAAACCTAATCCTATAGAACCAATAAAACCGAAAACTTTTGGCCATAGAAAAACATTCATCACTAATAACCACAAACCACATTTCCCTATGAAAATTATAAATCCTCATCACAAAAAACCCTAAACTCTCTGCCCAAAAAAACCAAAACCCTCAGCCGAAATAAAAACACATCCCTCATCCCCGAAACACCCACAACCCCCAATCCAAAAATATAATAAACCATCACCCCAAAAACACAAAACCATTAACCACAAAGAATCCTAAAACTTCACCCAAAAAATACCTAAACCACAATCCCCAAAAATCAATAAATTTTCATCCCCAAATATCCAATTAAATTCATAAACCCTCATCCCCAAATACCCCAATACCCTCATCCCAAAATTCAAAAAAACCCAAATCCCCAAAAATCCATAAAGATACTATTTCAAAAAATGATAAACCATTACCCCCCAAAAAACCTAAACCCCCATCCCCAAATAATCACAAACCCTCATCCCCTCAAAAAATCTATAACCCCTCATCCCCCAAAAATCCTAGAACCATCAACACTAAAACACCCTAAACCATCATCCCCCAAAATCATTAATCAGTCAACATTAAAAATTGTAAATCCTTACCCCATAAAACCCTAATCCCTCATCCATAATAACCCCTAAACCCTCACCCCAAAAAAAAATACCTAAACCCTTGTCCCAAAAAAACCACAATCATTTGGCCACAAAAAAACCCTAAACCCTCAACAACAAAACCCTGGACCCTGAGCCCTAGAAGACCCTTAACCCTTAGCCCCCAAAAAACATAAATACTCATCCCTAAAAAATCCTTAAAACACAACCTCAAAAAACACTAAACCAACATTGAAAAAAATAGTAAACCGTGAAACCCAAAAAATAATAAACCCTCCCCACAAAATAACCATAAAAACTCATTCCCAAAGAACATACAACACAACTCAAATTTACGATAAAAACTAATCCCCAATAACCCCAAAAACCCATCCATAAAAATCCTTAATCCCTCGGCCAAAAAAATCATAATTTCTCACCCCCAAAAACAATTATTCCTCAGCAATAATAAATGATAAAACCATAGAAAAAATGCCCACAACCATCAAAACCAAAAAAAAATCAAAATAGTCAACCCCAAAAATTCCTAAACAATAATTCCCAAAAAAACTCAATCCTCTGCCCCAAAAAACCCACAAAATTCAACCCCAAAAATCCATAAATCATCATCCCCCAAAAGACATGTAAACCTCTACACCAACAAAACGCAAAATCCTAACCCTAAAAAACAATAAACTGCTAGCCTAAAAACTCCACAAATCTTACCCACAAAACCACTAACATCTCATCCCTAATAAACCTGTAACCCTCATCCAAAAAAACCCCAAACCCTTAGGCCAAAAAAACCCAAAATACTAATCCCCCAAAACCCTAATCCATCATCACCAAAAACACTAACCCATAATCACTAATAAAACCCAAAACCCCCAGCCCAATATACCATCATCCTCAGACAAACCTAAAACCTCAACCCAAACCCAAAAACCTCACCCATAGAATACTCTAATCCCTAAACCCTAAAAATCATAGAAATATCTACCCAAAAAAATCCTTAATCCATAATCTACAAAAACACTAAATCCTCATCCCTCAAAAACCCAAATTTCTATTCCCCCGAAACCCTAATCCCTCGTCTCCAAAAAAACCAAAACATTCATCCATAAGAAACCCGAAACCCTCATCCACAATGAAAACATAAACCTAATCCCTAATAACCCCTAAACCTTGAACAACATATAAACCGGAACCATCATCTATAAAAAACTCTAAACACACATCTATAAAAAATTGGAATCCCTCTGCTCCAAAAAACCCAAAACCCATAGCTTAAAAAACCCTAAATCCCCAGCTCCCAAAACCCTAAAACCTTATCCCTAAAATCCCCTAAACACTTATCCAAAAAAATCCCAAAACCCTTAGAACAAAAACACATAAACCCACAATACCCAAAAAACCCCAAAATCATTATCATGAAAAAACCCTAATCACTCAACCACAAATAACCATAGACCCTTATACAAGAAATCTATAAAAAAACTAAAACATCATCCCAAAATAACCCTAATTAGTCATCTACAATGAACCCTAAAAATTGAGCACAAGAAATCCAAAAATCATTATCCCTAGAAAACCTTAAACCCTTAGCCTCAAAAAATCACTAAAACCAATAACCCAAAATCCTTCAAACTCATCTCCAAAAAACCATAATCCCTAATCCCCGAAAAAACTAAACCCTCACCCAAAGAAACCCAAAACACTCATACATACAAAAATAATCAACCTAAATATCCTTAAATAACATCCCCCAAAAAACCAAAACCCACACACAAAAAACCATAATCCCTCAGCACCAAAAAACATCAAACTTCCAATGCCAAAAACCCAAAATCATTAGCCCCAGAAATCCCTAAACCTTGAGCCCCAAAAAAAACCTAGAAATACATCACTAAAAAATAGAAATCACTCATACCCAAAAAATCAAAATCCCTCAACTCCTAAAAATCATACACTCTCTGGACGGAAGAACCTAAAACACTTAGACCAAAAATTACATAAACCCTAAACCTCATAAGAAACCTAAACCCGTATCCCAAAACACCATAAACCTCACCCATAAATAATCCTAAACCCTACGACCAAAAACATCATATCCCAAAATATCCACAAAATTCAGTCTAGAAATCCCTAAATCATTTTCATTAAAAATCCATAAACACTCATACCTAAAAATCTTATACCCTCTTCCCAAAAAATCCCAAAACTATGAGCCCCAAACAATCCTAAACCCTCATCCCCCAAAAAAAATAAACAGTCAGCCTCAAAAAACCCTAAAACCTCAGCTTTAAAAAACCCTAATCCCTTATCCCACAAAATTACTTTAACTCATATCCCAAAAAATACCATAAACCCTCAATCCAAAAATACCCAAAACATACAACCCCCAAACACCTTTAACCCACGTCCAAAAAATCCTTAATCCCTCATCCCCAAAAGGCCTAATCCCATATCGATAAAAAAAATCTGGAACCCTCATCCCCAAAAAACCCTAAACCATAATCACTAAAAAACCCTAAACCATCATCCCCAAAAACCCTAATCACTCATAGCAAAAAAAAAAATCTAACCCCTCAGCCCCAGTAACACCTAAAACACATCGACAAACACACTAACACTAATCCCCAAGAAACCCTATCCCCTCACCCATAAAAAAGCCAAAATCCTAATCCTAGAAAATCCCAATACACTCATCCCCTAAAAACAAAATTGCAAATCCACCAAAAACAAAAACCCACAACAGCAAAAGACCCTAAACCCCAAACCCCAGAAAACCAACAACACATACCCCAAAAATACACAAAATCCTCTACCCAAAAAAAACCCTAAACCCTCATCCACACAAAATCTTGACCATTACCTAGAAAATAACACTCATCCCCAAAAAACATGAGACCCCCATCCCCGGTATAACTTAAACCCTCATCCCCAAAAACCCTATATCATCAGTCCTCAAAAACCCAAAAACTCTCTGCCCCAAAAATTCATAGACGGTCATTCTCCAGACTACCTAACACCTCAACACTAAGAATCCCTAAACCATCATCCCCAAAAAAACTAGAACTCTTAGACACAAAAAAACCAAAACAATCATCCCCCAAAAATTCCTAAAACCCCATCCCTAATACCCCCTAAAACCATAACCTAAAATAACCTAATCCCCCATCCCCAAAAATCACTAAATCCACTTTCCCAAAAAAATATGAAATTTCATCACTAAATAACCATAAACCCTCATCCCCAATTAACACAAAAATATCAACCATAATAACCCATAAACCTTCATAACTAAAAATCACAATCCCTTATCCTCAAAAAACATGAAACCCTCATCCCTAAAAAATCAATTTCCCTAATTCCCAAAAAAACCCTTAATCCTATGGCCCCAAATCCCTAAAACCAAAGACGAAATAACCCAAAACCCTAATCCTAAATAATCCCTGTACCATTATCCCCCAAAAAACCTAAACACTTATCCAAAAAAATCCCTAAGGCCTCATCCCTAAAAAACCTTAAACCCTCAACCTAAAAAACCATATACCCCCATCCCTAAAAAACCCATAACCCATAGCCTAAAAAAACCCAAAACCCTCTATAATAAAAAAAAACCTAAACCCAAATCCCTAAAAAAATAGTAAACCCTAACCCCCAAAAACTACCTAATCCCACAACCCCATAAAACCTTAAACCCTTATTCCAAAAAAAATTGTAAACCCTAAACCCCCAAAAAATGATAAATGCTCAACATCAGAAACCGCTAAACACTCAACCCAAAAAAACCATGATACATCATCCCTATATAACCATAAACCATAATCCCCAAAAATCCCTAAATCCCCATCCTCAAAACCCTAAAACAGCTTCACCACAAAATAACAAAAAATTTCCTCGATAAAAAACATGAAACCCCATCCCCCCAAATACCCTAAAACATAATCCATAAAAAACCTATACCAATATCCCAAAAAACCCCAATCCTTCATCTATAAAAATTACTAGACCCCCTACCCCAAAAAACAATTAATTATCATCCCCAAAAATCTATAAACCCATATCCCCAAAAAAAAACTCTAAACCTTAAACACCAAACAACCCTAAAATCTCATACCCAAAAACCCAAATAACTTAGTCCTAAAAAACCCAAAATTGTCAGTAGATGATAATAAAGTCACACATATACATCATGTAGTCAGGAATAATAATGGAATGAATGGTTGTGGTAGCATAAATGACCAAGAACCATTATATGGTATTGGTGGACCAATGAAAAGAGGAAGAATGAGGAGGATGAAAGAGGCTTTACATGGCATCATTTTGAAATTTTATGGGGAGTCCCAACATGAATGCATGGGAGGATCAATTGTCCATTTAATAACTCTAAATAAATCCCAAATGTGATTTAAAATGGCCCACCCAAATGATCCTATGAATTTCAAACCTATTTTATTAATTAAATCTTCACGGTCAAATGTGGTGTGCCCCTTCTCTCCAAAGTCATGGGGAAATCTTCAATGTCTTTGTGGTTCTTCCAGAAAGTCTTTTGGGTGAATACCATATACACTAAATCCATGGACATTTGAAAAATTCAAAAACATGGGATTGGAATTACATTTTTTTGGGATATGTATTTTTAAATTTATCCATATCATTTGTCTATAAATAGACACATCCTTGTACCCCATGAAGCTTAATTTATAATTATATAGTTTATAGAATTTTTATTCTTTTGTTTCTTATGTTCTTAGGTCAATTCTAGAATTTATTTTCAAAAATTTGATATACCTTTATGGAAATTTAAAATTATTATTTTAAGAGGCAATTATCTTTGGGAACATAATTCATCATCACCCTTTTCCATTAATTTCCATTTCATTTATTTTGTTTTCATTTCTACCACATTCATCCCAATTGTTTATGAATTTTTCAAAAATGACTACTATATGTAAATAAAGTTTCATATCATTTTGGTATTAGAGATCTGAAAAGGAAAGTAGTATCTTACATTATTATATTTCTACCATCTTCTTATTCACCTTATTAACTTTTCATCCATCACCAATTATGGCCACTATTTTCATCCTCCATTTCAAAACATTTTACTTTGAGTTTATGGATATATAATATTTCATTTATATAGTTATGATTATATTATTTCATCATGATTTGGGAACACTAAAATCCAATAGATATTATTGGAGATATCACTGAATCAATTAATGCTACATATTCACTCTTGTGAAATCTGACTATCACCAAAATAGATTCCAATCGAGTTTGAGATTCATGTTATATCTCTCATTTATATTTTTTATATAAAATTAGTTCAACGTGATATTTTTCAATTATTTTACATTGATCACCATGAACACACTCTTTTTAATTAATTTAATAATTTTTATACATGAAAAAAAGAGCAAAAAGAAAAAGAAATAATAGAAATAATCGTTCATTTGAAATGCTGCGTTCACCAATTTAGTATCATATTTCATTTCATTTTCTTATCCTCAATATTCATTCCATAAAAATTATCCTACCTTAAACCACTTCCATTTCTACTTTTTATTTACCTATAATTTTTATTGGACTCCATTTATCCAATCCCTTTTAAAATTTCAAAATTTTGAATTCATCCATGAATTGATTGTATCTTACTAGTTGTCTTCTTGATTCTATTTATAAAACCTTGTACGAACTATGTTTTTGTGATATAAAGTGGGAGGATAATTTGTATGAATTAATGGAAAAATAAAAAATTAGTGATTTAGGAGTTAAAAAAATGTTGACTGTTGGAGAAATATGTAAGATTGTCATAAAATTAATCATGGAAGCTATCAGTGAAAATTTTAAAAGGTTAAATCATAGTTTGGAAGATTTTAAAATTTCCTTGACATCAAAGGCTCCAAAAGGTAATAATTTTTTTAATATGATGATGAGTACTCTAATTTCTATGAATTGTTTCCTATGTTAGGTAAACATTATTCTTGGAGAGATAGTTACTTAGGAAGCATAAAAGTGACACCTCCATCCTTCCAAAGGAAACGTGGACCAAATTTTTTTTGGAGAGGAAGTGGAAGGCTAGAAATTTATTTGTACATAATAACTACTTAGAGAAGAAGAAGGTAATGGTGTTGTATCATGATAACAATGACTATACAATTATTTGTTTATAATAGTTATAAGCATGTCCAAAGAATAATGGAGAAAGGCTAATTCAAACATGGGAAGATGTAAAGATAGAAACGTGCAAAAGTTACATTTCTAGACATTACTATTAATATTTTCATTCAGTTTTACAAAAATATGTGAAATGTTCCATGTGTGTCAAGGAATATGACAAGGAAATGAAGATATCAAATATTCGAGCTAAGTTGGAGAAGGATCATGAAGCTACCATCGAAAGGTTCATCAATGGATTGAATCCTAAAATTAGATATGTGGTGTAACATCAACCTACATTGACATGGAGGATTTTTTCCATAAGTAAGTGGTGATTGAAATGAAACTACATTCTCGATGGTGTCATATAATTTCCCACAATTTTTGGAGGTATAATTGGAAATATTCCAAATCAATTTCTAAATAGAATGAAAAAAAATTATTGGTTTGATTTCATAAAAAATAGATAGATAAGAGGCTAAAATATGATATTTCCACCTAATTCAAAAGAAAATACTGACACAAATTTCCCCTCAAATCTCATGATATTAAGTGTTTTAAGTGTTAAGGACATGTTCATATTAGATTACAATGACCAATATAAATTATAATGATTGTATTGGATAATGGATACATCTTTAGTGAGAGATATAGAGACGAAGAAATGCCACATTGGGGGGAGTTGTCAAATGTAGAGGTTGAAAAACCCATACATGGAGATGCCTTAATTTCTATAATATCTTTAAACAATCACACAAAACATGATCATGTTGAGGAGAAACGTCAACATATTTTTCATAATAGATGCCACATCTTGTATAAGGAATGAAATATAACCATTTATAGTGGATGTTTTACTAAGGATGATAGTACCTTCTTGGGGGAAAACTAGGTCATCCTACTCTAAATAATTCTAGACCTTATAGGTTTCTACGAATGAATGATATTAGAGGACTAAGAGTCACAAATGTAGAGACCCGAAGCTTATCGTACATGGACATTACATTACTTTTGCGGAATACTTAGTACATAACAAAAACACACACACAAGGATCGTAATAGTTTAGTGTCTTTGGAAACTCGGAATAAAATCTTCTAATCGTGGTGAAAGATCTTCAACATCTCCCATAAAGATCTTCCTTTTATTTACCTAAAACCTTTCTTTATATCCTGGGGAAAAGAAAACATAAAAGGGTGAGCTCAAATTCTCAGTAAGTGTAAACAAAAGAAATATCAATCACATCGTATTCATAAGAACATAACATTTTGGAAATCATAACCTGCAAAAGAGAGAATAATTTCATAACATGGGATAAATCATGGTAGTGAAATTTAATCACAATAATCATAACTTAAAACATGAAACTTTGTGGCATTCACACATATTCATAGAGAATCATTTCTTGTTAGTCAAGACTCATTTCCAAGACTATCTTAGTGGACAAAGTCCCTTTCTGAATCGATTAACCCTCGTTTCAGTCCTGTTTCACTGAACCGGTATAACCTACCATTCCAGCCATGTCTATCTAATGAGATATAAAATCTTTACCCAATGCATTGGAGGGATATATAGGTCCCACCCATCTTATAATGAATCCTTTCTTATGTGGGCCACATAATCACAAATCATATATCATCGCATAACACATGTAACAAAAATGGGATTCTTGAAACATCATGACATCATAAAACAATTCATATAAGATAAAGGAATTCATAAAAATATTTCCATCACAACATAATCAAATACATGTAATAATAGGGATAAAAAACATAACCCTTTTATTATATTAGATGGAAAATAATTTTGATAAAATACTTGAACTTCATTCTTGAGGAAAATATCCTTTCTACTTCAAAAACATTTTTCCTTTCATAACATGTCATACGACTTTAAAATAAAAGAAGATGATTAAAAATAAACTTGAAAACTTGTAAAGGAATCTTCTTGGAAATAATGTTTAAAAAATCCATTCATGCCGTATAAGTTAAAAAAAACATTCTTCATACTTTTGTCGTAAAATTCAAAAAAAGTACCTCGTACGAAAAACGACAAAAGATTCCTTTCATATCTTTTACTAAAAACTCACAGAAGGGTAAAATAGGATTTAAACAATTGTTGGTGAATGGAAATAATATTACATATTGAGGAAATATGGATGTGGATGATAAAATACACCCCAGTAAATACTTACGAATAAACAATCTCGGATAAAAATGAGATTGTGATATTTCCCTTACCTTAGGTCCGACTTGCTTTGTAAGTGTCCGAACCTCCTGTATAATGATTTAAATAATGTTATTGACTTATTCCAGAATCATATTCATTGTTATTATATCATATATGGTCCACTTATGACTTTATATTACCCGTTCTTTTGTAAATTCATGTTAAAGTAGCGTTTTGGGTAAAATCGTCTCATTTGTCGTTCGTGTTTTTAACTTGTAATTATTCACATGATTACTTAGATCATGATTACTTAATTCCAGAATATAAAACATGATTTATATATATATATATATATATTCAGAATATACATATATAATAAATCAGTAAATGGAAAGAAATACATCGTTCATGGAGACGGTAGTCCGTACGTACGCATGAACGCTGTTTTTGTTTCCTTATTGAATTGAATGGAATTAAGTAGATGACATACATATAAATATAAATAATTCCAGTATCATTATTAGGTCAGATATTTCATTAGTAATTATTATATATACTTTATAATCATTCATGAATGGCTAATCATTGAGAATAAATCTCATCGCGTCGTGGAGACGGTAGTCCGTACGTACGCACGAGCGATGATATCATTCCCATGGTCGTGGAATTGTGTTGAAGTGTATGTATACTATTTCAGTATCAATATCACTTTATAATAATCATATATAGTTACTCATTAAACAATTATACCCATCCAATTAAGGTGGTGGCGGAAAATAGATTACACCACGGCGTGGAGACGGTATTCTGTACGTACGCACGCGCGATGATTTCCTTTTTCCGTAGGATGGATAGAAGGTTAATTAGAGTTGTTTCATATTTATAATAACATATCAGTATGTAATTAATACTTATGTTATTACTTTATCATGAAACAACTAAAGAAGAAGAAGTTGAAGAAGAAAAAAATTGAAAAGATCGGTAATGGATATTACCTCTTCTTTGAAACGCATCTTTGAATCCTCCACTTAGGGAACTAAGATTGGTCTTAGAAGAAGACCAGGACATCTAGGATTATTCTAGGGAAGTGGAGAAGGTATTTTGGAAGAGTTTGGCCGATCTTGAGGGCTCAAATTGGTGTGAGGAGAAGGGGGAGGAGGTGCCCTTTTATAAGGGAGGAGAGGGGCACCTTAGGAATATCTCAAAATATTATTTTATATTAAAGTCAAAATCGGTTTATAATGGTTCCAAAGGGTCTTATTTCAAAGATAAAGTGGGGATGGGTCGAAATAATATCATCCAATAGGATTTAGACAAGTTTAAGGTATTATTTTAACCTTATCAATTAGATTTAACTCTAAGTTAAATAATTTAACTTTTACCGTGTCTTTTTGTTTTCTTTCACTATATGGTTAATACACTTACTATAACATGACAAACGAACCCAAAATTGTATATTATTAATAAATATATCCTTATCTAAGTCATTTGGCCTAACCTTAGATTTTTAGGAATAAAATATCAATTAATAATATAATATTTGATTTAAAGACTATTTTGTGTCAATTTTGACACTATTTGATATATGATTTGTTTGAAAGTCATAACAGAATTATATGTTCGCACAAAGTTGATTAAATCAACACTAATATATCATAGTAACCTATAAAATTAGTTTAATTCATAAAAAGTCTTAAATTACATTTATTTTTGTATTTATAATATCAATTATGTCAATATTTCATTAATAAGATAATTACTGCATCATCCTTGTGTCATAAATAAATTAAATTATTTGATGTCTAAAAATTACAAATAAAATACCTTCATGTAGGAAATAGTTTTCTCTTTCTAATTAATATTTACAATCGAATTTATCTTATGTACAAACCTATATTCAAAATGTTTTAGTAAATAAACTTTGATTTTAACTCTTTTAACTCTTCTTTGAATTAAATAATAATAAATGTCTTAATCTAATCCAAGTGGGCATAAATGGTCATATTTTATTCCTAAGCTTGTTTTTGGTCGAATTACACTTTTCAATAGAATTAGGACATGTTTTAGGGTAATAATAATATCATTTTTACCCTTAATTACCCTATTTACTTTTAATCGTGGTAAATAAAAGTAAAAAGTTACTATTCACCAAAAATTATTTTCATCTTATTGAACCACATTTTACTTACTGACATCAACCGTGTATCTCGGATTTTTGAAATTCCATTCACAGAAGCGGTAAAATTATGATTTATGAAGAAATTAATTTTTTTAACTACCACTTAGTAGTTTCACTATTCATCAAAAATTGATGTTTTTCAGAACAATGCCAAAATTTTATCCTAAGCTATATGTCATATTCCAAATTCAAAAATGAAGTCTATTTTACCAAATTCATATCATAGAAGTTGCATTAATTAATTTTATAATTAAATCTCGTTGTTAAAACAAAGAGCGTGTTTTTAAGAAACAATATCTATCAAAATATTGACACTTGTTTATGTCTGGTTTAAATGTGAAATTACATGCAATGACCAACATTGTATTAAATTGTAAAAATATATTCTAAATATACATTAAAACCACTCAAATTAATAATTTATCACTATTAATTATTTCGATTGAAAAAGTTATTTTTAACTAAAATTTAGTAATTTTCACTATTCATCAGAATATGAAAGTTATCCGAAAGGTACCAAAATTTCACCTTAGGCTAAATTCGATACTCCGAATCCAAAAATGAAGTCCATTTTGAGAGCTAAAATTTCTAAAATTTTAAAAGGTGGTTATTACTATTCATAACGGCTAGTTATAATAATATTTTAATAGCATATCGTTGTTTAGTGAAACTCGGTATTGCGTACTACACACGCTATCGAGGAAGGTCGTGATTGCATGTAATGCAAGGCAAGTCAAGGATGCGTTTTGTGAAAGCTTCTTTTGGTGTATCGTACAACACAAGACCTTAATGAAATTAAAAAGAATATTTTTCATAAAATTTCGGGGTGTTACATTCTACCCCCCTTAAAATGAATTTCTCCCTCGATATTCGTCGGGCTTATAAATGGTTTACTATTCTAAAGTTTCTTTAATAGAAACCCACATCGTAAAAAGGAATAGCAAAACCAATCTTTAAAAAAAAGTATGAAACGTAACGGTTACCCAAATAAACTAATCACTGGGTTTCCACATAGGTGAAAATATGGATATGGAAGAGAAATATAACCATCATGTTCTGATGGAGAGTGGTAGAGAACATGGCTATGGAAAATCCAGCAATCACAAAGCCATAAATTTGTGACGATCTAGGGTACCATCTGATTCATCGGATATAAGGGAACTAGGACAACATTTTTGGTTTTCAAGATCATTTCCCTAAAGTTGAAAATTTGAATTAGAATAAATACTTACTTTATTTTGGTACAATCTCACTGTTGTTCGTGCCTTGAAAAATTTCCACTTTATCTTTTAAATAAATGAAGTTGAATTTGTTATTCATGAAGTGTTAGCAGATCATGTGATAGAATGACGGGTCATTCCATCTATCTCAAACAAAAGGTTAGAAAAAATTATATACATAAGTCGATCTATAGTGAGATTAATCATATATTGTTCCTAAAATGGACTTGTACTTCATATATCATACTGCTTAATATAATAAAACTAGTTTCTACTAAACATGGACTTCCTGTAGGCCAGTGGTAGGCGATAAAGGCCAGTCGCACTTCGGTTGTGGGTTCGATTCCTACAGCCTTGTCTGACGCGATGGGCTGTCGCCCGTCCTGCAGGTTGTCCTTTTTCTAAAACTAAATTACTATAACATCCCATCAATAATATCGAAAAAACTTCTATCCTTAAACAATACTAACTTATGTCCAACATAATCCATTCCAATCTTTAGGCTTATCCATAATACTGTAGTCCACTCTCATAACATAGTGAAAACGATTTCCAGAGATTTAATACCATCGTTGATCCCCATATAACATAAGATATGTTTTTTTGGTCACATTCCAAACATTCAAAGTCCTTAATCATGTATTGTCTTGAATACCTTAGTGAAAACATGAATGCAGTTTAAAGTTAACACTTTCCACATACCAAAATCCTCAAAATTCTATATACTCAAACCATGATATCACTTAGTCCTTATATGAATCATGAGCTCATGAATACTATTAAACATTTCATTTTCTCGTTTTCCCTTCATTATGCGCATATCATCTTATTTCCAAAAAATATCTCAATCACTTTGAATACCACATAAATAAATATTGCAATACTCAATGATACAACATTATTTTGGAATCCCATTACATAAACACTTAATCATTCCACCACATCGTTGTCATATTCAACATTTCCAATAGTGATCGCATGTGACTTCCCTTTGTCCTTTGCCTTCAGTGGTTGCTCATGTTGATCATCACTAACCCTTGGATTAGGGCATTTATTAGCATAATGCCCCATTTCCTTGCACTTGAAGCATTGAAGTGTTGGTTGTGCGTTCTCTGCAGTGTTTGCTTTATTCACATCATTAGAATCCCTTTTTCCATTACTTCGACACTCAGCTGCTCGATGACCTTCTTTTCCACACATAAAACATTTTCTAGTCCTTTTAAGACAATCTCCACCATGCTTCTTTCCACACTTTGTGCATAAGGAAACATTCATCTTCTTTTCACCATTATTCTGAGATTTCTCCTTGAACTCCATCTTTCGTTTCTTGTCAAAACCATGAGATGGATATGTAACACCAACTTCCATTTCTACCTTGATAGCACAATGCACAATTTCTTCATAGCTACTGAAGTCTCTTATAGCTAATGCCCTTCGAAGACTTGGTTTTAAGCCACTGAAAAATCGATCAACTTTACTTTCAGGTTGGATGATAATGCCAGATGCATACCTTGCAAGTCTTGTAAAATTCGCTTCGTATATACCAACAGATTAATCATCCTTTTGCTTTAGTTCAAGAAACTCCTTCTCCATCTTTGTTCGAAGAATACGAGGGAAGTACTTATTGAAAAATAAGTTCTTGAACTCGTCCCATTCCATGGACTCAATTTCATCTCTTTGCCTTGTATTCTTGATAAGATTCCACCATTGATCAGCTTCACCTTCCAAACGATATACTGCTAAGATGACTTTATCATGTTCAGAACATTGAAGAACTGAAAATATCTTTTCAGTGGTACTGATCCATTGTTCAGCAACAAGTGGATCAGAAGACCCACTAAAAGAAGGTGGACGTTGCCTCATGAAGGACTCAATAGAATATTGTTCCCTTCTCTGCTCATTTGGAAGTCCAGAATGATTCATAGCTTGTGTAAGTATAGCAATAAGATTTTTCACTCCATCTCCCATAACATTTGTTTGTTCAGGAGGACAATCATTGCATTGTCCATTGCATTGATCAACACGGTTCCTTCGGGTTCCAGCCATCGTCTAAAACCCAAAAAGAATAGTGTGAGAGGCAAAAATCATGCCAGGGAAAACAACATAATAAAGGGGAAGTATCCTCAATATCTAACTTCTTAAGTTATATTCTATGATCGTTAGCATAGTTCTAGTACTATAACCTATACGTATACTTAACCTTAGGGACATCCCTAGACATACCGTAGAAATATCTCTAGGGATCTCACTAACGTTTTCGCATCCTAGTTTCCAAAGGTTGACTAAACCTTTCCTCTGATACCAAATGTAGAGACCCGAAGATTATCGTACATGGACATTACATTACTTTTGCGGAATACTTAGTACATAACAAAAACACACACACAAGGATCGTAATAGTTTAGTGTCTTTGGAAACTCGGAATAAAATCTTCTAATCGTGGTGAAAGATCTTCAACATCTCCCATAAAGATCTTCCTTTTTTTACCTAAAACCTTTATTTATATCCTGGGGAAAAGAAAACATAAAAGGGTGAGCTCAAATGCTCAGTAAGGGTAAACAAAAGAAATATCAATCACATCGTATTCATAAGAACATAACATTTTGGAAATCATAACCTGCAAAAGAGAGAATAATTTCATAACATGGGATAAATCATGGTAGTGAAATGTAATCACAATAATCATAACTTAAAACATGAAACTTTGTGGCATTCACACATATTCATAGAGAATCATTTCTTGTTAGTCAAGACTCGTTGCCAAGACTATCTTAGTGGACAAAGTCCCTTTCTGAATCGAGTAACCCTCGTTTCAGTCCTCTTTCACTGAACCGGTATAACCTACCATTCCAGCCATGTCTATCTCATGAGATATAAAATCTTTACCCAATGCATTGGAGGGAGATATAGGTCCCACCCATCTTATAATGAATCCTTTATTATGTGTTCCACATAATCATAAATCATACATCATCGCATAACACATGTAACAAAAATGGGATTCTTGAAACATCATGACATCATAAAACAATTCATATAAGATAAAGGAATTCATAAAAATATTTCCATCACAACATAATCAAATCCATGTAATAATAGGGATAAAAAACAGTACCCATTTATTATCTTAGATGGAAAATAATTTTGATAAAATACTTGAACTCCATTCTTGAGGAAAATATCCTTTCTACTTCAAAAACATTTTTCCTTTCATAACATGTCATACGACTTTAAAATAAAAGAATATGATTAAAAATAAACTTGAAAACTTGTAAAGGAAGCTTCTTGGAAATAATGTTTAAAAAATACATTCATGCCGTATAAGTTAAAAAAACATTCTTCGTACTTTTGTCGGAAAATTCAAAAAAAGTACCTCGTACGAAAAACGACAAAAGATTTCTTTCATATCTTTTACTAAAAACTCACAGAAGGGTAAAATAGGATTTAAACAATTGTAGGTGAATGGAAATAATATTACATATTGAGGAAACATGGATGTGGATGATAAAATACACCCCAGTAAATACTTACGAATAAACAATCTCGGATAAAAATGAGATTGTGATATTTCCCTTACCTTAGGTCCGAATTGCTTTGTAAGTTTCCGAACCTCCTGTATAATGATTTAAATCATGTTATTGACTTATTCCAGAATCATATTCATTGTTATTATATCATATATGGTCCACTTATGACTTTATATTACACGTTCTTTTGTAAATTCATGTTAAAGTAGCGTTTTGGGTAAAATCGTCTCATTTGTCGTTCGTGTTTTTAACTTGTAATTATTCATATGATTACTTAGATCTTGATTACTTAATTCCAGAATATAAAACATGATTTATATATATATATATATATTCAGAATATACATATATAATAAATCAGTAAATGGAAAGAAATACACCGTTCATGGAGACGGTAGTCCGTACGTAAGCATGAACGCTGTTTTCGTTTCCTTATTGAATTGAATGGAATTAAGTAGATGACATACATATAAATATAAATAATTACAGTATCATTATTAGGTCATATATTTCATTAGTACTTATTATATATACTTTATAATCATTCATGAATGGCTAATCATTGAGAATAAATCTCATCGCGTCGTGGAGACGGTAGTCCGTACGTACGCACGAGCGATGATATCATTCCCATGGTCGTGGAATTGTGTTGAAGTGTATGTATAATATTTCAGTATCAATATCACTTTATAATAATCATATATAGTTACTCATTAAACCATTATACCCATCCAATTAAGGTGGTGGGGGAAAATAGATTACACCACGGCGTGGAGACGGTATTCCGTACGTACGCACGCGCGATGATTTCCTTTTTCCGTAGGATGGATAGAAGGTTAATTAGAGTTGTTTTATATTTATAATAACATATCAGTATGTAAGTAATACTTATGTTATTACTTTATCATGAAACAAATAAAGAAGAAGAAGTTGAAGAAGAAAAAAATTGAAAAGATCGGTAATGGATATTACCTCTTCTTTGAAACGCCTCTTTGAATCCTCCACTTAGGGAACTAAGATTGGTCTTTGAAGAAGACCAGGACCTCTAGGATTATTATAGGGAAGTGTAGAATGGATTTTGGAAGAGGTTGGCCGATCTTGAGGGCTCAAATTGGTGTGAGGAGAAGGGGGAGGAGGTTCCCTTTTATAAGGGAGGAGAGGGGCACCTTAGGAATATCTCAAAATATTATTTTATATTAAAGTCAAAATCGGTTTATAATGGTTCCAAAGGGTCTTATTTCGAAGATAAAGTGGGGATGGGTCGCAATCCTATCATACAATAGGATTTAGACAAGTTTAAGGTATTATTTTAACCTTATCAATTAGATTTAACTCTAAGTTAAATAATTTAACTTTTACCGTGTCTTTTTGTTTTCTTTCACTATATGGTTAATGCACTTACTATAACATGTCAAACGAACCCCAAATTGTATATTATTAATACATATATCCTTATCTAAGTAATTTGGCCTAAACTTAGATTTTTAGGAATAAAATATAAATTAATAATATAATATTTGATTTAAAAACTATTTTGTGTCAATTTTGACACTATTTGATATATGATTTGTTTGAAAGTCATAACAGAATTATATGTTCGAACCATGTTGATTAAATCAACACTAATATATCATAGTAACCTATAAAATTAGTGTAATTCATAAAAAGTCTTAAATTACATTTATTTTTGTATTTATAATATCAATTATGTCAATATTTCATTAATAAGATAATTACTGCATCATCATTGTGTCATAAATAAATTAAATTATTTGATGTCTAAAAATTAAAAATAAAATACCATCATGTATGAAATCTTTTTATCTTTCTAATGAATATTTAAAATCGAATTTATCTTATGTACAACCCTATATTAAAAATGTTTTAGTAAATAAACTTTGATTTTAACTCTTTTAACTCTTCTTTGAATTAAATAATAATAAATGTCCTAATCTAATCCAAGTGGGCCTAAATGGTCATATTTTATTCCTAAGCTTGTTTTTGGTCGAATTACACTTTTCAATAGAATTAGGACATGTGTTAGGGTAATAATAATATCATTTTTACCCTTAATTACCCTATTTACTTTTAATCGTGGTAAATAAAAGTAAAAAGTTACTATTCACCAAAAATTATTTTCATCTCATTGAACCACATTTTACTTACTGACATCAACCGTTTCTCTCGGATTTTTTAAATTCCATTCACAGAAGCGGTAAAATTAAGATTTATGAAGAAATTAATTTTTTTAACTACCACTTAGTAGTTTCACTATTCATCAAAAATTGATGTTTTTCAGAACAATGCCAAAATTTCATCCTAAGCTATATGTCATATTCCGAATTCAAAAATGAAGTCTATTTTACCAAATTCATATCATAGAAGTTGCATTAATTAATTTTATAATTAAATCCCGCTGTTAAAACAAAGAGCGTGTTTTTAAGAAACAATATCTATCAAAAGATTGACACTTGTTTATGTCTGGTTTAAATGTGAAATTACATCCAATGACCAATTTTGTATTAAATTGTAAAAATATATTCTAAATATACATTAAAACCACTCAAATTAATAATTTATCACTATTAATTATTTCGATTGAAAAAGTTGTTTTTAACTAAAATTTAGTAATTTTCACTATTCTTCAGAATATGAAAGTTATCCGAAAAGTACCAAAATTTCACCTTAGGCTAAATTCGATACTCCGAATCCAAAAATGAAGTCCATTTTGAGAGCTAAAATTTCTAAAATTTTAAAAGGTGGTTATTACTATTCATAACGGAAAGTTATAATAATATTTTAATAGCATATCGTTGTTTAGTGAAACTCGGTATTGCGTACTACACACGCTATCGAGGAAGGTCGTGATTGCGTGTAATGCAAGGAAAGTCAAGGATGCGTGTTGTGAAAGCTTATTTTGGTGTAGCGTACAACACAAGACATTAATGAAATTAAAAAGAATATTTTTCATAAAATTTCGGGGTGTTACAACAAATCAAGCCATAGTTTAATTTTTGATTGGAAAAAATCATGATCATGTGGTTTGTGATGTTACACCAATGTAATATGGAACATTACATCGTGGGATACTATTGAAATTTAATCTAAGGGTAATGTATGACATCAATGATAACCACATAACATTTTATTTTAGTTATAGATAGATTTTTTAGACTCCAATATTTTTCCATAAAATAATATAGAGATCTTGTAAGAATAGAAAATTAATGCAATAAGAAAAAAAATATGAGTGAAGAAGACTGTTCGAAGAATAATAATTTGAGTGATAAAAATGATTTTGATTTTTTGAGAGGAAATAAAAGAGAGAAAAAAAGAGAATGAGTTAAAAAATTATGATATACAAATTATAGATGAGTGGCATAAAAATAAATGAGGGAAATAACAGAGACAAAAACAAGTGTGTCGAGTGAGAGGTGAGCTTATTTTTTTGTAAGAGTTATGTTAAATGTTCTTTATTGAGAGATAAATTTTTTCTTACTCAATATTAAAGATTCATACATTGAATCTAATGAACTTCATCATTAATTAACTTCTTTTGTTGTGTATTTACTATAAGAATTTGGTGATTTATTTCCCAAAGAAAGACATGATGGATTAACCCCTTTTAGAGTAACTAATCAAAGGATTGACCCCATACCTGATGTCTCAATTCCCAATAGGATATAATATAGAGATAATTAAGAAGAGACTAGAGAGATCTCATGTCAAGTTGATGAACATGTGGATAAAGTAATAATGAGGGAACACATGATTCAATGTGTCATTTCGGTAATCCTAGTACAGAAAAAAAAAATGGAATATGTATGATGTATGTGGATTTTCATAACATCACCAAAATAAATGTTAAGTACCATTATCTAATACATCAAATTTATGAAATTATCATTGAATTTAATGGGTCTTCTTTATTTCCAAAAAATACATCTTAATAGTGGAAACCACAAAATTCAAATTTAAGAGGGAGTTGAATGGTTAATTACGTTTAATACATTGTTTTTTTCTATGGGTTGTTAGATTTCCCTTTTTTTTAACTAAAGAACCAAGTATATTTGTATTCTTAATGAACCTTATCCTTATTTAAATCAATGGAAAATACTTGGTTGTCTATTTAGATGATATATTCTTATATAGAAAATCTATGTACAACCATGTTGAACACTGGTGTTTTTTCTGTGAGAATCTTAATGATAACCAAATTTATTCCAATATCGAAAAATGTTCCTTTTTCATGGATTCTATTTATTTTGGATTTTTTATATGGGAAGATGGTATCTATGTATATTTATAAAAGGCCAAATAAATTTAGGAGTGGCCCTCACCGATGAATTAAACTAAGGTAATAAGTTTACATGGATTGGATATAATCTATATGAGGTTTTCTAAGGATTTTTAATCCATCATTACACTGAAAATTGAACATATTAAGACACATTTGGCCATTAATTTGAGAAAAAAATAGGAAAAATCCTTGAACACGCTCAAAGAAAAATTATTCAATGATACCATTTTAGGGATACCGAATTTTAAAAAAGTTTTTCAAATTGACTGTGATGCATAGAGAGTTTGTATTGGTTCTATTTTGACTCACAAGTAACTTATAAATTCTTTTATTAGTGTTAAATTGAATATGGTGACATTAAATAATTCAACTTATGATAATGAACCTTATATTTTGAAATGATACCTAGAAACATGGAACATTTATTATATACTATGGAGTTAATTATTCATTCTGATAGTTAAATCCTTAAGTACATAAGGTCCCAATGTATGTTGAATTAGAAGTAATACTGATGGATTTAATTCATTGAGACTTTTCCTTATGTGATTATGCACAAAAAGGCTAAGGGAAATGTGGATCTGATTCTCTTTCTAGATGGTTTCTTACTTCCCTTCATTAGTGATTATAGTGAGTTGAGATATTAAAGGGAATGTATAAAACTAAAGGATATTTTTTTTATAATTTATACATATTTTGAGAAACATCTCTTTAAAATCTATTAAAAAAGTTATGGTTTATTTTCAAAAGGGGTAAATTGTGCATTCAAAATTGTTCAACTCAATAATAACTTGAAAAAAAATCATGGGGGTTGTTTGATGGTGAATTTTGATGTTGGAAACACATTCTCTACATTAAATGAATATTTTTATAATCCATGCATGGTAAAATATGTTATTTAAATTTATTATAAATGGGTCACGTGAAAGCATGAAATTTCGAAGGTTTAACCTAATGGATTCTCTTCCACCATGCATGTTCCATCTCATCCATGGATAAACATTTCGATTGATTTTGTGTTATTATTTCCATGATACCAATCAGTAAAAGATTACATTTTTCTTGTTATGAATCATTTCAAAAAAATGGATCATGTCTTTTCATTCTAAAAACCAATGATACTCTTCATATAGTAGAATCATTTTTCAAAGAAATTATGAGATTAACTAGACTAATCCAAACCATTGTAATTGATAGGGATGTGAAATTCCTTAGCCAGTTTTGGTGATGTTTGTCAAATAAATAGGGAACTAAATTATTTTTCCCAACTATTTCCCATCCTCAAACTAATTATGAAAATGATTTTTTGAATAGGACTCATTCAAAACTCTTATGTGTAATAATTCATGAAAATATAATTAATTGGGAAAAATTATTTCTACACATACAGTTTTCATGTAATGAAATTTTTATATTCCACTACAAACTTCTCACATTGTGATATTGTATATGGATTTTACCCAATGGATCCTTTAAATATTCATTCATTTCTTACTAATGAGGTTGTTGATCTTGCAGGTGATGAAATAAAAAAAATTATTTGGGATTTAATTGTCAAAGTGAAATCTAGTATTGAAATGCGAAATGAACAATATCTGAAGCAAGAAAACAAGGTTTGTAACATGTTCGTACTCAATCATGGAGATGTTTTGTTGTTTAATTTGATAAACGTGTGGTTTTCATAGAAAATAAAATAAAAAATTCAACAATGGGGATATGGACCATTTGAATTTTTAGAACTAGTCCATGATAACTCATACAATATTGACATAAATGGTAGGTATTGAAATGTTAGTGCTTCCTTTATTGTTCCTAACCTCTATCCCCTTAAAAATGTAGATTTGAGGATGAATTATTTTGAATAGGGAAGGGATGATGAAAATCAGGGTGCACATATTTATCAAGGAGTGGAGAGAAATCTTTGATTGAATATTCTAGAGAGAATAAATATAGAATACCCATTGCATGGGATTGTTGACCTAATTAATTGAGGAAGAATGAGGAGGATGAAAAATAGTTTACATGGCCTAATTTTGAAATTTAAAGATGAGGACCAACAAGAATGCATGGGAGGATCAAATGGGCTATTATTCACTCCAATTAACTCCCACCTATGAACTTAAATGGATGACCCAAATGATCTTATGAATTTAAATAAACTTTCCTAAATAAAATAATTGAGGTAAAATTTTGTGGTCCACATGTCTCCATAGTCATGGTATGAGTCTTAATAGTCTTTGGGGTGATTCCCAAAAGTATTATTTGTTAATATCATGTCACCTAAAACAATATACGTGTGTAAAAAACGTCAAAAAAATGGGATAACATATTGAATTTGGTGGATCGGGTATTTTGACATGTATCCATACAATTTCTCTACAAATATAAACATCCTTGAACCCCTTGAATGTTAATTTAAAATTTGGGAGTTTCATTCATTATTATGCTTGTGTTTGTTGTGTGATTTTGTTAATGAATTTTAATCTTATAAAAGGAGTGATCAATTGTTATTGAACATTATAATTAAGGTTTTAATGGGAATGTATCAATGGGGTCCTAATTTATAATCCCCTCTCACATTAATTTCATTTCCATTTATGTATTTTCCATTTATCCCACATTTTTCACTTGTGTTAACACATTTTTTTAAACAAATACTGCACAGACATACAACATCATAACATCATCATAGAAAACCTGATAACCATAAAAACCATATAATAGGAAACATGAATCCACAAAAAACATTAAAACCTAAAACCCCAAAACCCTAAAGCATCCACAACAAAAAACCCTCTAACATATTCCCTAAAAATATAAAATTTTCATCCCAAACAACCCTAAACATCAAACCCTAAAAAAAACCTAATCCCTCATCCTCCAAAAATCCTAATCCCTCATCCCCACAAAAACCAAAACACACAACCAAACAAACAATTAACCCTATAAAAAAATAAACCAGGAAACCCATCCCAAAAAACCCAAAATCTGCATCCCACAAATACCCTATATTCTGAGTAAAAAAACACAAAAACTTCTACCCAAAAAAACCCTCATCCCCCAAAAACTGTAAAACCTCATCCCAAAAAATTCCTATTCCCTCATCGCCAAAAAAAACATAAACCCTTATCCCAAGAAATTCTAAACCCTCTTCCCCCAAAACCCTATGATGTCATCCCTAAAAACCCCTAAAACCCTAGTCTAGGAAAACCCTACACCCACTTCCATAAAAACACTAAACCACCATCCCCTAAAAAACATATTCCATCATCCCAAAAAACCTGATACCTTTACACCAATAATGCTAAAAATCCACCTAAATGTCCCAAAACCATCAATCCCAAAAACCCTAAACCCACAACAATAAAAATCACTAAACCCTTAATCAAAAAAACCCTAAACCCTTAGGCCAAGAAAATACTAAACCTGTAATCCCAAAAATCATGTTACAATGTAGCCCAAAAAATCTAAACCATTAGCCCCAAAATACACTAAACACTTAGTCCTAGAAAACCATAAATTGTTAGCCCCATGAATCTCCAAACCATAATCCCCAGAGAAACATAATCCATCTTCCCCAAAATACATTGAACCCTCTATCTAGTAAATCCTAAACCTCAATCCCTCAAAAATCCTAAATCAAAATCCCCAAAAACCCTAAACACTCTTCCCCAAAAAACCTAGTCACTTATCCCCAAAAAACACAAAATCGTCAGCAACAAAAAAAACATTAATCAATCATCCCCAAAAAATTCTAAATTCCCATCCCTAAAAACCCCAAACCCTCACCACCAAAAACCATAAACTATCGTACCAAAAAACTGAAAAGACTCATCCTAAAAAATTCTTAAACCCTCAATTGTAAAAAAATCTGAAATCTTCATCCCCCTAAAAAACAATACCATCATCCCCAAAAATCCTTATATATTCAGTCCCAAAATACCCTGAACCCTCATCCATAAAATAACTAAACATTCTTCCACAAAAACAATAAACCCACATTCCCAAAAAACTCTAAACCTTAATCCCAAAAAACACTAAACCATCAACTCCAGAACACCTAATCCATCATTCCAAAATAACCCTAAACCCTCCTACCAAAAAAAATAAACCTTCAGCCCCAAAAAATCATAAAATATCATCTCCGAAAAAACTAAAACATTATACCCAAAAACTAATACCCTCATTCCCCAAAAACCGTTAAAAATCATACTGAAAACCCAAAACTCATTATCCACAAAAAAAACCATAAACCACCAAATCCATAACCCCACAGACACCAAAAAAACAAAAACCTCCATCACCAGAAAAACCTTGAACCCTCATCCCAAAAAACCATAATCCCATATCCTTAAAAAAACCAAAATCCAGAACCCAAAAAAACCATAATCCCTCAACCCCAAAAACAAAAAACCCTCAACCCCAGAAAACCTAAACCCTCAACCCCAAGATATCTAATCCCTCAACCTCCAAAACTAATAAATCCTCATCACCAAAATACACATAACTTGTATCCCCAAAAATACCATAAACCCTCCAACCCAAAAAACACTAAAACCATTGCATCGAAAACCCATAAACCATTAACCCCAAGAAAACCATAAAGACATGGCCATTAAAAATACGAAACCCTATAACCTAAAAAACATAAAACCCTTATCCCTAGAAAACCTAAAACCCAAAATATCAAAATACCCTAAACTGTTAGCCCCAAAATCCCAAAATCCTCAGCCCCCAAAAACCCAAAACCCTCATCCCTAGAAAACACTATTTACATAGGATCAAAAAAACATAAACCCTCATCCCAAAAAACCTCAAACACATGATCCCTAAAAAATCCAAAATCATCACCCCAAAAATCCCTAAAACCATTAACCCAAAATAGACATAAACTACATCCCCAAATCCCTAGACCCTCTTCTATAAAAATCTTAAAATATTTTCACAAGAAAACACTAAATCTTCAACTCCTAAGAACGTAATCCCTCTTACACTAAGGCCACTAAACCATAATCCCCCAAAAAAACATAAACATTCATCAATAGGAAAACAGTTGACCCTAATAAAAAAACCATTGACCCTCAACCCCCAAAAAATTGTAACCCATTGTCACCCTAACCCCAAAACCCTCATCATTGAAAACCCCAAATCCTTGGAACTAAAAAACCCAATACCTCATCCCCCAAATAAAATAAATTCTTAGTCCCAAAAAAACCATAAACCCTAACCCCCAAATAACTCAAATCCCTCATCCCCAAGAAAACCAATTCCTTTGCCCTAAAAAACCTTAAACCCTCAAAACTAATAAACCCAAGACCCTCAACCTCAAAAAAAATCATAATCTTTTTCCCTACAAAAACTAAAACCATGAACATGAAAACATATAAACACTGAGGGAAAATATTTTAAATCCTCTAACCCAAAAAACCCTAAACCCTCAACCCAAAGAAACACATAACCCTTCTCCCCCAAAAAACCTGATCCCTTCACCCCAAAATCCCCTAAACACTCATCCTTGAAACCCCCTATACGCTCTGCACCAAAAAACCACAAACACATAGCCATAAGACACCATAAAACCTTATCCCTAAGAAACAATAAGCAATAAAACCTAAGGAAATCATAAACCCTCAACTCCAGAAAATCCATCTCAAAGAAACCCAAAACCCTCAGCCACAAAAAACAAAAAAGCATTATCCAAAAAAACCCTAATGCCTCAGTACCAAAAAACATCAAATACTAAATCCCATGGAAATTTAATCCCTAATCCCCAATTAAACCTACACCATCATCCCCAACAAAACTAGAAACTCTCAACCATAAAAATGTTAAAACCACTTCTCCAAAATCCATAAACCCTTAGCCTTAGAAATTGATATTCACTAAGAAACTAATAACCCTGATACTGATCCCAAAAAAATCCTATACCATAATCCCTAAAAACCATATATGATCCTCCATACAAGAAATCTATCCCGAATCCCTAAAAAACCCTAAACCCTAATCCCCGAATACCCTAAACACATAGTCCCCAAAACCCCTACACCCACTTCCCAAAAAACCCCTAAATGCCAATCCCTTAAAACCACTATACCATTATACTGGAAAAACAATTAAACCCTAATCCACCAAAAATAGTAAACCCTCATCCCAAAACACCTTAAAACCCAAACACAATCAAACAATAAACCCATAGCCTCATAAAAACTAAAATTATCATCGCCAAAACTAGTAAACCCTCAGCAAAAAAACCTAATCATCATCCTGAGAAAACCCTATCCCATAATCCAAAAAAACATAACACCTAATGCCCAAAAAACATGAACCATTATCCCTAAAAATCCATGAAACCATCTCCCAAAAATATAGTTAACCCATATCCCAAAAAATCCTAAACACCCAACCACAAAAAAAACCAAACCATGAGCCCAGAAAACCACAAACACAAAACCCAAATACGCATAAACCCTCATCCACAAAAAAAAATACAAACCCATCCCTAATAAACCACTAAACAATAACCCCAAATAACCCAATGCCCTCAACCCCAAAAAACCTTAAATCCACAGCCCTAGATAACCCCAAACCATCAACCCCAAGAAAACCTAAACACTGAACCACAAAAAACCATAAACCTTCAGCCACCAAATGCAGAAAAAAAACCTTCCCCAAAAAACTGTAACCCCTCATCCCCAAAAAAATCCTTAGTTGGTAAAAAACCTAATCCTTCAACATCAAAACCATAAACCTCTATCCCAATAAAACTGTAAACCCTCATTCCCCAAAATACCAAAACTCTATGACCTAAAGAATCCTACAACCTCTACCCCAAAAATCCCCAAACCCTCATCTCTATGAAAACAATACCCCCTATTCCAAAATACCCTAAATTCCCAAATAAAAAAAAATTATAAACCCACAGCCCCAAAAAAACATAAACAATCAACTATAAAAAACAATAAACCCCCATCCCCAAAAACACCTAAAACCTATGACCCAAAAAAACATATACCCTCATCCACAAAATCCCTTATACTCTCAGCAATAAAATAACCTAAACCCTAAAACCCAAAAAACATTATACCCATATCCCTCAAAAGCCTAAAATTTCATATCAAATAACCCATCTACATATTCCTTAAAAACCCCCTAAAACCTCAATCCCAAAAAACTATATACCCTCTTCCCAAAACCCCCTAAAACATTAGCTCCATGAAACCCTAAATATTGATCCCCAAAATTCCTATGACCTCAGCCCCAAAAACCCTAAAACTATCATCCCCAACAAACAATAAAACTTGGTTCCTAAAAAAGTACTAAATTCTAGCCCTAATAAACACATAAACCGCTTCCCAAAATAGCCCTAAACCTTCATCCCCAAAAGGTCATAAACTCACATCCTTAAAAACCATAATCCACTATCCTCAAAAAACTGTAAACCCTCATCCTAAAAAAACTCGAAACCCTTAGCTCCCAAAATCCACATACCCAAATAGACTAAAAACCTTAGCCCTAAAAATCCCTAAATCATCAGCCCCAATAAACCATAAACCATTAGTCCTAGAATTCAATAAACAGCCGACACAAAAAAAAATACTGCTAAACCCATAGCTCCAAGAAACCATAAAACTTCTTCCCCAAATAACATTAATCCCATAGATCCAAAAAAACCCCCAACTCTTAATTCCAATAAAACCTAAAAACTCATCCCCAATAACCAATAATGATAACCCCGAAAAACAAAAAACCTTCAAACCCAAAATATTCTAATCCCTCATCCCCAAAAACCCATAAACCTCAAACCCAATAAAAACCATATACCCTTATACATTAAACACCATAAACACTCACCCCAAAAAACCATTAACCCTATGACCCAAAAAACCCTAAAACCTCATCTTCAAGAACCATAATCCCTCATCAATGAAAAATATGAAACCAACACCAAAAAAACCCTAAACCCTTAGCCTCAGAATTATCTAAACCCTCATCCCCAAAATACCTAAAACCTCTGCATGAAAAAAATCAATAAACCCTAGGCCCCCAAAAAACATAAAAAATCCTCCATAAAATCCCTATACCCACATCCATATAAATCCCTAAAATAGTTTCATCAAAAACATAAAACCCCAATCCATAAGAACCCATAAAAACACATCCACAAACCCCCAAAACCCTTATCCCCCAAACCCACAAAAACATTTATCAGCAAAACACTAAACACCCATCCCCATGAAACACTAACCCCTCATCCACAAAAAAAAATTAAACCCTCGTCCTTAGAAAACCCTAAACCATCCACCCCCTAAACACCTAAAACCTCAGACCAGAAAATCCAAAATATATTGTCCCATAAAAACCTAAACCCTCAACAATAAAAGTTTAAAACCCTCTTTCCAATATTATCCAAAACACTCATCCCCTGAAAAAACATAAATACTCAAACATAAAAAATACTAAACCATAATCCCAATAAACTACAAAAATCTCATCCAAAAAAACTATAAAACCTCTGGGCAAAAAAACATGAAACCCACAACCCTAAAAACCCTAAACACGTAGCCAAAATAATCCTAAAACATATCCCTAAAAAACCAAAAACATTGAGCCCCAAAAACCCGAAACCCTCTTCCCTAATAATAACTATACCATCCACCAAAAAACACTAATAAATCATCGCCATAAACCCCCTAACCCTCATCCATGTAAAACCCAATCCCCACTACCCAAATAAACCCAAAACCCTATTCCCGGAAGATAAAAAACCCTCTTCCAATAAAATACATAAACCCATATCCCTAAAAATCTAATCCCTTGTCCCTAAAACCCCTAATAACTCACCAATAAAACCCATAAATACTATTCACTAAAATCCCTAAACCCTCATCCCCAAAATACACAAAAACCACAGCCTGAGAACCCCAAAAACATCATCCACAAAACAAAAACAAAAACTCATCCACAAAATCACTTAATCCCTTAGTATCCAAAGCTACAAAACCCATCATCCCCAAATAACCTTAACCCACATCCACAAAATACAATAAACCCTCCATCCCCAAAACCCCTTATCACTTAAACCATAAAAATGGTGAACTCTCTTCCCCAAAAAAATCTTTAACACTCAAGAACAAGAAAACTTCATCCCTATGTACCAAAAAACCATAAAACCTAAACCCATGGGCCCAGAAATACCACAACCCTCATCCACAAAAATCCATCAAACCTCAACCCCAAAAAACCCACAACATCAATCCCCAAAAAACCTCATCCCCAAAAAAACCTCAACACCTCAGCCAACAAAAACCCTAAACCCTTATTCGTAAAAAACATAAAATCCTCATTCCCAAAAAACATTATAACTCCACACAAAAAAACGTAAACCCTCATCCCCCATAACATGAAAACCTCATCACCAGAAAATACTAATACATCATCCGCCAAAAAACCCCAAACCTCATCTTCCCAACCCCTCAACCCCACTAACAAAAACCATAATCCCCTTTCTTCAAAATACCTTACACCCTAGGGAAAAAACCTAATCACCCTACCCTATGAAAACATCAACCTTCATCCCCCAAAACATTCAACACTCAACTATGAAAACCCTACACACTCAACTCTGAATAACCCTAAAACCTCATCCCAAAAAAACCATAAATCGTCTACCTAGAAAAACCCATAAACCCATAGCCTAAAAAAACCTTATCCCTTTTTCCCAAAAAACAAAAAACTACCAGCCCGAGGAAAACACAATCCAACTATCCCAAAAAACCCAATACCCTGACCCCAAAAAACCCTCAACCCTCAATCCTAAAAAACAGTCAACCCATTGCCCGAAAATTTGCTAAACCCTCATCCATAAAAATATGTCATCCCTCAACCCCAAAAAAGCTAAACTCTAAACCAAAAAATCCTCATACCAAATCCCCTATAATCCTAAACCCTTGGCCCGAAAAAAATTGTAAACCATAAGCACCAAAAAGTTGTAAAACCTATTCTGTAAAAAAGAATCAACCCTTTTCCCTTGAAAAATCAATACATTCATCCCCAAAAAATCTTAGACCCTTTCTCTAAATATAACCCCATACATAATCATAAAACCCCCCAAACCCTTTAACCCATATACTCCTCATCATGTTTTCAAAAAAAAACACTCCACCTTCAGCCCCCAAAATCCATTAACCCCAGCATGAAAAAACAATAAACCATCAGCCCCAAAAATCCCTTGTACATAATCCCAAGAAAATCCTCAACCCTTACCCCCAAAAACCCTCAAAAATCACCATTAAAAAATACAAAAACTTCATCCCCTATAAAAAATTGCAATTCTATGTACTTGAAAACAATCAATCCTTTTCCACGAAAAACACTAAACACCCATCCCTAAGAAATCCATAATCCTCAACACAAATAAACCCTCAACCCTTAGCCTGAAAAAACATTAAACTAATATCACCCTAAAACACTCAACCCATATCCCTAAAAATTAAGTACACCAACTACCCCAAAAAAACTTAACCCCTCATCTACAAAAAAACTCAAAACTGTCAACTGTAAAAAACCCTTCACCCTCACCAACAGAACATCCAAAATCCTCAACCCCCAAATTACTTATACCCCATCCAAAGAATCCCTCAAACCTCTACCCCAAAACACAAAAACCCCTGTCACCCCAAAACCGTAAACCCTAATAAATAATACATAAACCCTCATCCCTCAAAACCCATCAATAATCATCCTAAAAAAACCATTACACAATGCTACAAAAAAACCAAAAAACCAAGCCCCAAAAAACCCTAAACACATTTCCCAAAAAACCCTAATCCCACAGCCCCATAACACTCCTCCATAATTACTAACGAATCATAAACCTTTATCCCCAAAAAATCTAAAATCCTTAGCCCCAAAATAACATCAACACCTATCCCAAAAAAACCCTAAAAACTAGCAACAAAATATCCTAATTCCCTAACCCATAAAAACCTCTACACATAGCCCCAAAAAAACCCAAAACCCTATACCCCAGAAAACCCTAAACAATAAGCCTCAAAATTACCATCCTCAAAAAACATTAAACCCCCAGTATTAAAAAACAAATAACCCTTAGCCTCATAAAACCTTCAACCATCATCCCCAAAAAACCACAACCCCTCTGCCTAAAGAAACCCAGAACTATAATCCCTAAAAACCCATTAACCATTAGACCCAAAAATATTCATCCAATGGCCCGAAAAACCCATAAATCCTAAACCCCACGAAACCTCAACCCTTAGCCCAAAAAATTTATCAACCCACTACACTCTAAAACCATAAACCGTATCCCAAAAAATCGTAAACCCTCAACCCAAAAAACCATAACCCCCAGTACTAAAAAACTCATCTTAAAAAAACTCAACCATCATCCCCAAAAAACCCTAAACACTATTCCATATAAAACTACAAAAAACAAACAACCTTCAGCCAAAAAAAATGAGATTTCCTTTGCCCCAAAAAAACCTCAACCCTTAGAACAAAAAAATCCTAAACCCTCAGTCCAAAAAAACTCTACCCTCATTCTAAAAAAAACCCTAATTCATATGCCTCAAAAAATACTCATCCCTCTGCCTCAATAAACTCAAATCTCAAATAAAAAAAATCTTCAAACTTCATCCCAAACAATTCTAAACACTGATATCTAGTAATCCATAATCCCCTAGCCACAAAATCCCTCAACCCTTTTCCCCAAAAATACCTAATCCCTCAGCCCAAAAAATCTTTATCCCTTTTTTCCACGAAACCCATAACCCTCATCAAAAAATATCCAAAAACCCTTTACCCAAATTCCCAAAATCTAGGACCCCAAAAAACATTCAACCACAACCCCCATAAAATTCATCTACCCTAGGCCAAATATAAACTATCAACCCTTATCCCCAGAATGCACTAAATCCCCACCCCATAGAAAAACTCAATAGTCAGTCCCAATAAACCCTAAACCCTCATCCCTAAAAATCCCCATCCATTATTCCCAACAAAACCCTAAAACAATTACCCCAAAAAATACCCAACCCTCATCCAAAAAATCCCAAAACCCTCAGCCGCAAACACAATAAACAATCAGCCCCAAAAAACACACATCCCTCATCTCTAAAAATCCCTCATTTCTATCACAAAAAAAACAATCAATATTTTGCACCAAAAAAACAAAAAACATTAGACCTAAAAATCCGTAAACCATCATCCATAAAAAATCCTATACCCTCGTCCCAAAAAAACCCCTAACCCTCATCCCCTATGAAAAAGGAAAACCTCACTAAAATAAAATTAAATACATTATTCCTAAAATATAATGATCCAATATTCACAAAAATATCTAAACCCTCAGCCCCAAAAATCCCTAAACCTCATCCCCAAAAAACCCTCAGCCGTCAAATAAAAAATACCCACAATTCTCATCTTGAAAGACCATTCAATCATTAGCCCAAAAATACACCAAGACCTCAACCCTAAAAGTCCATAAACGTTAATCCCCCTAAAATCATAAAACCTCAACCCCAAGAAACCATAATCCCACATCCCCAAAAAATATCAACATTCAACACCAAAAAAACCCTAACCCCATAGCCCCAAAAATACACTAAACACTCAGCCACAAAATGAGAACAACACATGGATCCAAAAAATTCTAAATTGTCATCCAATAAAACAGAAAACCCTCATCCCTAAAAAACACTCAACCCATGGCTCCAAAAAATCATCAACCCTCATCCCCAAGAACCCAAAATCCCCCATCCCTAAGATTCCATAAACCCTCAACCCCAAAAAATAATCAACGCTCATCCCCAAAAGACCCCAACACCTAGATACTGAAACCCCATCAACTATCAATACAAAGACCCTCAAACCGTTTCCAAAAAAAAAACAAAAACATCATCCCCAAAAAATCCTAAAACCTATGCCCAAAAAAACCCAAAATACTCATCCCAAAAATTTCCTAAACCCTCATCCCCAATGAAACACCCTCTAGCATCAGCCCCAAAGAAACCCCTCATCCCTAGAAAATGATAAACCCTCAACACTAAAAAAACACTCAACCCTTTTCCCCAGGATAACCCAAAAACCCATCTCTAAAAATAGCCAAACCTCATCCCCAAAAAACACTCAAACATCATCCCCAAAAAAACAACAACCCTTATCCCCAAAAACCCATCCAACCTTAGCCTAACAAAACCCTCGAACCCCATCCCCAGAAAAATCCCTATGTAACATTTCCCAATAAAACCTAATCTCCCATACATAAAAATCCCTCAATCCACAGCTGAAAAAATCCTAAACCATCATCCCCAAAAAACACTCCACCCCCAACCCCAGAAAACACTCAATCCTGAGCCTGAAATAAGCTTACCCCCTTCTTCTAAAAGTCCTCAATATGAAGCCCCAAAAAACACTCAACCCCATATTCCAAAAAACCATTAAACCTCTAACCCAAAAACCATTTTCCCTCATACACATCAACACTAAAACCATATCCCCCAAAAAATAGTAAACTCTTAGCACCAAAACCCCATCAACCCACAACCCCCAAAAAAACACCAGCCCCCAATAACACTCAACAACCATCCTTAAAAAATAAATAATCTTCATTCCCAAAAAACATCAACCCATATTCCAAAAAAACAATGAAACCTCAACCAAGAAAAAACACCAACCATCATCCCCAAAAAACCTAAAAACCACAAATAAAAAAAACAAATCTCTCATCCCCAAACAACCCTCATCAATCAGGCACAAAAAAATTATACACCATCTTCCCTAAAAAAGATAAAACCTTGTCCACAAAAATACCCTAAACACTCAGGCACAAAAAAAAATCAACCCTTACCCCCAATTAACGATAAACCATTATTCCCAAAAAATTAATTCCCATAATCAAAAACTAAAACCCGAAAAACCCTAGACCATTATCCCCAAAATAATTTTCAACAATGAGACCCAAAAAACCCTCAACCCAAATTCCCAAAAAAAAACCCTGAACCCTCATCCCCCCAAAACCCTACACCATCATCCTCTAAAAATACTAAACCCTCATCCCCAAATAAACCAAAACCCTATTCCCAAATATACCATGAACCCTCATCCACATATAAGGCTACTCCCTAAGCACCAAAAATCTTTAAACACTCATCCACAAAAAATCCTAAACCCTAAGTCCCAAAAATCCTTTAACACTCAACCTAAAAAATCATAAACCTTAGCCCCCAAAAACCCTACACCATAAGAACCAAATAATCCAAAAGACCCATCCCCAAAAAACCTCAACCGTCATCCATAAGAAACCTGATACCCTCATCCCTAATATACCATTATCCCTCAAATCAATAAAAACCTCAAACCTCATCACCGTAAATCCTCAACAGTTTGTTCCAAAAATACCATCAACCCTCATCCGCAAAAAAAATCCTCAACCCTTAGCCTCAAAAAACCATAACCCTCATCCCCAAAAAAATCCTAAAACCTCATCCCAAATAACCCTGAACCATCTTCCTAATAAATACATTAACCCCAACCACAAAAAACCCTCAAAAATCAGACCTATAAAACCCTCAACCATTAGTCCGAATAAACTATAAATCTGAAGCATCAAAAATCGAACAACACTGATCCAAAACAATCCTCAACCCTCGGTGAAAAAACCCTCATCCATTACCATGGAAAACCAAAAAACGTAACACAAAAAAAACTCTCAAATCAAAGATAAAAAATCCCTCAACCTCAGTCCCCAGGACAATAAATACATATCCCTAGCAAACCCTCAACCCTTATCCCAAATAAACCATCAATCCTCATCTTCAGAAATTGATATACCCTCATCCCTATAAAACACTAAACATGAATCCTAAAAAACCCTAATCCCTCATCCCCAAAAAAACTCAACCCTTGGCCAAAAAAACCCTAAAACATCATCCCTAAAAAAACAAAAACCATAATTCCATAGAAACAATAAACCCTTAACCAAGAAACCATAAACCCACCGTCCCAAAAAACCCTATACACTCATCCTCATAAAAATCGTAAACCCTCCTCCATATAAAATTCTAAACCCTCATCCATAAAAATCCATAAATTCTCATCCTTAAAAATAATCAACTGTAATCCTCAAAAATCCATAATACTAAAGCCCCATAAATCCCTAAACTACCATCCCCAAAAAACCCTATTCCAATAACATTGGAAAACCCAAATCCCTCCTCCTGAAACCCCTAAACCCCCAGACTCAAAAAATTGTAAACCCTTAGCACCAAAAACCATCAACCCATATCCAAAAATATCAGTTAACTCTATGACCCAAAATGTCCTAAACCCTCATCCCAAAAAAACAATAAACCCCCACCCAAAAAAAACTATAAACCCTCAGTTTAAAAAAACCCTATATCTAGATCCCTAAAGATCCACAAACGTTCATCCATGAAAAAACTAATACATAGCCCCCAAAAACCCTAAAATCTCATCCCCACAACACCAAAAGACACCATCCACAAAAATTATTCATACCACATCTCAAACAAAACTGAGCCCTCTACCTCAAAAAACCCTAAAACATCATATTGAAAAAAACCTCAACCCTCAACCCCAAAAATCCCAAAAACCTAATCCATAGAAATCCATTAATCCTCATCTTCAAAATACCTAAAACCTCATCCATAAAACCCCTAAACCATTATCCAAAAAAACCATAAACTGTCACCACAAATAAATTCTAATCCCATTTCCAAATAAACCCAAAAGCATAATCCCTAAAGTAATCTAAACATTATACCCAAAAAAACATGAATTTTATACCCCAAAACCTTCAACCCTTATCCAGACAGAAATTAGGAATCATTATTTGCAAAAAACTATGAACAATCATAAAAAAACCTAAACCCTCAGCCCCATAAATCCCTAGACCTAGATCATAGAAAAACCCTAAACCCCTATCCTGAAAAATCCTTTAACCCTCAACCCTAAAATAACCCCAAACCCTCATCACCAAAAATACTTGAAACCAAATCCCCCAAAAAAATGAACCATCATCCCTATAAACCCCAAACCCTCGGCCCACAAATCCCATAACCCTCATTCCAAAAACATTCAACACTAATACCCAAAATACCATCAACCATCACCCAAAAAACCCTCTGGTGTCACCCCAAAACCTTGAATTGTTATCCCCAAAAACAACATGACCCTCAGCTCCCCCAGTCATAAAAATTTATGAACCCTCATCCCCAATAAACCATAAAACCATAGCCACAAAAATAACCCAGAATCCCCATCCACCAAAATACTAAAACCACCATCCCCAAAAAACCCTAAACCCATATCTCAAAAAAATCTCTAACACTTTTCCTAAAAACCCTTATCCTTCCTACCTAGAAATCCCTATACCACAAAACCTCATCCCTAAAAAATCATAATCCCTCAGACACAAAAAATCCATAACCCCTCATAAACCCAAAAACCTTAACCATCAACCCTCAAAAACCCTATACACTCAACCCCAATAAATCCTAAACTCTCATTGAAAATAAAAAACCCTCCACCCTCACACCCAAAAAATGCTAAACCCTCATCCATAAATAACCCTTAACCCTCAACCACAAAAAGCACTGAACACTCATCTATAAAACACCCTAAACCCTTAATCCCAAAAACCACTAATCCCTAAACACAAAAAATCCTTGAACCCTCATCAATAAAAAACAATGAACCCTAATCCCCAAAAAAACCCTAAACCCTTCACCACAAAAAAAAACAAAAAACCATCATCCCTAAATATTCATCATCCCTAATCCAAATAAAATCAACCCTCAACCCCCCCCCCCCCACCAAACCCCAAACCCTAATCCCACAATGCCAAAAAATCCCTCAGCAATCATCTCCAAAAAAACCCTAAAACCTCAGCCCCAAAAAAACCTAAACCTTATTCATTAAATGCCCGCAACCCTCATCCCATGAAAATGATATACCCTAATCCCCAAAAAACACTAAACCTTCATCCCTAGAAACCCCTAAACTAGCATCCCACCCCACATTAAACCAATCCTGTATCACTAGAAAACTCAAATCCCTCTCCCCTAAAACTCCAATAAGTTCTCCCTATGAAAACATATTCCTCGTCCCTTAAAAACCCCATTCCCTTATATCTAAACAAACATAAACCCTCATCCCCAAAAAAACATAATCCCTCAACCCAAATAAATCATAAACCCTCACCTCTGGAGAATCCACCTCAAAGAAACCCAAATCCCACAGCCACAAAAAACACAAAAGCGTTATCCAAAAAAACCCTAATGCCTCATCCCCAAAAAACATAAATACTCAATCCCTTGTAAATGTAATCCCTAATCACCAATTAAACCTACACCCTCATCGCCAATAAACTAGAACCTCTCAACCTTAAAAATGCTAAACCCACTTCCCCAAAAACCATAAACCCTTAGCCCCAGAAAGTGATATACACTAAGAAACTAATCACTCTAACAATAATCCCCATAAAACCCTATAACTTAATCCCTAAATACCCTATATGATACTCCTTACAAAAATATATCCCACATCCCTAAAAAACCTAAATTTTAATCCCCTAATACCCTAAACAATTAGCCCCCCCAAACCCCTACACCCACTTCCCAAAAAACCCATTAATATTGATCCCTTAAAACCACTATACCCTTATCCTGCAAAATAAATAAACCCTCATCCTACAAAAATAGTAAACCCTCATCCAAAAACACCTTAAACCCCATTCACAATCAAAAACTAAACCCATAGCCTCATAAAAATCAAAATCCTCATCCGCAAAACCCGTAAACCCTCCGAAAAACAACCTAACCATCATCCTAGAAAACCCTAACCCATCATCAAAAAAAAACCTAACCCCTAATGCCAAAAAACAATCAACCCATATCCCTAAAAACCCTGATCCCTTCTCCAAAAAATAAAGTTAACACATATCCCAAAAAACCCTAAACACCCAACCACAAAAAAACCAAAACCATGAGCCTGGAAAACCCAAAACCCATAACCCAAATACTCATAAACCCTCATCCACAAAAAAATATATACACCCATCCCTAATAAAACCCTAACCCATAACCCAAAAAAACCCAATTCCCTCAGCCCCAAAAAGCCCTAAATCCTCAGCCCTAGATAACCCTAAACCATCAACCCCAAGAAAACCTAAACACTCAGCCCCAAAAAACCATAAACCTTCATCCACCAAAACCATAAAAAACCTTACCCAAAAAACACTAACCCATCATCCCAAAAAAATCCTTAGCAAGAAAAAACCTAATCTCTCAACACCCAAACCCTAAACCCTCAACCCAGTAAAACTATAAACCCTCATTCCCACAATTAGCAAAACCCTATGACCCAAAGAATCCTACAACCTCTTCCCCAAAAATCCCAAAACCCTCAACTCTATGAAAACCATACACCCTATTCAAAAAAACACTAAATTCCCAAATCAAAAAAAAATTAAAACCCCTCACCACCCAAAAAACATAAACAATAAACTTTAAAAAACAAAAAAAAACATCCCCAAAAACCCCTAAAACCTCATACACAAAAAAACCTAAACCCTAATCCACAAAAACCCTTATAATCCCATCCCTAAAATAACCTAAACCCTAAAAACCAAAAAACATTATACCCCTATCCCTCAAAACCATAAAAATTAAGATCAAATATCCCATCAACTTATTCCTCAAAAATCCCCTAAAACCTCAATCCCAACAAACTGTATAGCCTCTTCCAAAAACCCCCTAAAACATCAGCTCCAAGAAACCCGAATATCGATCCCCAAAATTCATATGACCTCAGCCCCAAGAACCCAAAAACCCTTATCCCCAAAAAACAATAAAACATGTTCCCTAAAAATACCAAAATTCTAGCCCCAAAATCACAAAACCCGCTTCCCTGAAAAACCCTAAACCCTCATCCCCAAAAGACCATAAACTCACATCATTAAAACCCATAATCCATTATCCTTAATCAAACGTAAACCCTCATCCTGAAAAAAAATAAACTCTAAGCTCCCAAAATCTACATACCAAAAAATCATGATAACCATAGCCTTAAAAATCCCTAAATCATCAGCCCCAATAAACCATATACTAGTATTCCCAGAATAAAATAAACTCCCGACAGAAAAAAAAATTCTAAACCCATAGCTCCAAGATACCATAATCCTTATTCCCCAAATAACCTTAATCTCAGAGAACCAAAAAACCCAAAACTCTTAATTCCAATAAAACATAAACATTAACCCCCCAAAACTAATAACAATAAACCCAAAAAACCAAAAACCCTCAATCCAAAAAAATTATAATCCCTCTTCCCCAAAAACCCATAATCCTCCAACCCAAAAAAACTATAAAACCTTATACATAAATCACTATAAACACTCACCCCAAAAAACCATAAACCCTATGCCCCAGAAAACCCTAAAACCTCATCATAAAAAACCCTAATCCCTCATCACTAAAAAATATGAAATCAGTGCCCAAAAAAACCTAAACCCATAGCTTCAAGAATTCTCTAAACCCACATCCCCAAAAATACCTAAAACATCCTCATGAAAAAATCAATAATCCCTCAGCCCCAAAAAACATCAATGATCCTCCATAAAATCCTTGTACCAAAATCCCTAGAAATCCCTAAAATAGTTTCTGAAAAAAATAAAACCCTCATCTATAAGAACCCATAAACCCGCATCCACAAACCCCCAAAATTCTTATCCCCCAAAGCCACAAAATCCTTTATTGCAAAACCACTTAACCGTCATCCCCATGAAACCCTAACCACTCATCCTCAAAAAACCCTAAACCCTCCACTCCCAAAACACGAAAACCCTCAGACCAAAAAACCCTAAATAGATTGTCCCAGAAAAACTAAACCCTCAACCCTAAAAGTTCAAAACCCTCTGTCCCAAAATATCGTAAACCCTCATCCCCCAAAAACCATAAATACAGGGACCCAAAAAATATTAAACCATAATCCCAATAAACTGCTAAAATATCGGCCCAAAAAAACTATAAACCCTCTAGCCAAAATAACACGAAACCCACAGCCCTAAAAACCCTAAACCCGTAGCCAAAAAAATCCTAAATCATATCCCTAAAAAACCAAAAACATTGACTCCCAAAAAACCTGAAACACTATTCCCTAATAATAACTATACCATACCCCACAAAAAACACTAATCACTCATCCCCATAAACCCCCAAACCCTCATTCATGTAAAACCCAATCCCCTCTACCAAGAAAACCCAAAACCCTATTCCCTGAAAACAACAAAACCCTATTCCCATAAAATCCACAAACCCATAGCCCCAAAAAATCTAATCCCTCATCCATAAAACCCCTAATAACTCACAAATAAAACCCATAAATCCTATGCACTAAAATCCCCTAAACCCTCATCCCCAAAATACTCAAAACCCTCAGCCTCAGAACCACAAAACCATCATCCACAAAACTAAAAAAACACAGCCTCAAAACCACTTAATCCCTTAGTACCCAAAGCTAAAAAAACCCATCAACCCCAAATAACAATAATGCACATTCATAAAATAAAATAAACACTCCATCACCAAAACCCCTAATCCCTTAAACCTTAAAACTGGTGAACTCTATTCCCCAAAAAAATCTTTAACACTCAGCCATAAAAAAACCTCATCCCTAAGTACCAAAAACCCATAAAACCCAAACCCATGGGCCAAGAAATACCACAAACCTCATCCCCAAAAATCCATCAATCCTCAACCCCAAATAACCCACAACATCCATCCCCAAAAAACCCTCATCCCCAAAAAGACCTCAAACCCTCAGCTAGAAAAAACCTCAACCCTCATTCCTAAAAAACCGAAAACCATCATTCCCTAAAAAACAATAAAACCCAACATAAAAAAACCTAAAATCTCATCCCCCGTTACCTGAAAACATTATTACCAGAAAATCCTCATCTTTCATCCCCCAAAAAACCCCAAACCTCATCCCCCCAAACCCTCAACCACACTGACAAAAACCATAAACAACTTTATTCAAAATACATTAAACCCGTAGAAAAAACCTAATCACCCTACCCTATGAAAACATTAACCTTCATACCCCAAAGCCATCAACACTCAACTAGGAAAACCCTACACACTAATCCCTGAATAACCCTAAAACCACATCCCAAAAAACCATAAACAATCTACCTAGAAAAACCCCTAAACCCATAGCCTGAAAAAAACCTTAGCCCATAACCCCAAAAACAAAAAACTACCAACCCTAGGAAAACACAATCCAACTGTCTCTAAAACCCCAATACCTTGACCCAAAAAAACCCTCAACCCTCAGTCCTAAAAAACATTCAACCCATTGCCTAAAAATTTCCTAAACCCCCATCCCTAAAAATATTCCATCCCTCAACCACAAGAAATCTAAACTCTCAACCAAAAAATTATCAAACCACATACCATAAAATCCAAAACCCTCATCCCCCAAAAAATTATAAACCATCAGCACCAAAAATCTTTAAACCCTATTCTGTAAATAGACATCAACCCTCTGCCCTTGAAAAATCAATACCTAAATTCCTAAAAAATCTTGGACTCTATCCCTAAAAATAATCCCAACGATAATCATAAAAACCCCCAAACCCTTTACCCCATATACCCCTCAACATGTTTTCAAAAAAAATATCCACCCTCATCCCCCAAAATCCATTAACCCTAGTGTGAAAAAATAGTCAACCATCAGCCCCAAAAAACCGTAATACATAATCGCATGAAAATCCTCAACCCTTAGCCCCCAGAACCCTCAAAAATCATCTTTAAAAAAATACGAAATCTTCATCCCCAACAAAAAACCACAATTCTATGTACATGAAAACAATAAAACCTTTTCCATGAAAAACACAAAAGACTCATCCCAAAGAAATCCATAATCCTCAGCACAGAACAACCATAAACCCTGAGCCCAAAAAAACTTTAAACCTATATCACAATAAAACACTCAACCTATATCCCCAAAAATACCCTACACCGACTACCCCAAAAAACCATAACCCATCATCTAAAAAAAAACTCAAAACTATCAACTTTAAAAAACCCTTCACCCTCACCAACAGAACATCCAAAACCCTCATCCCCCAAAATACTTATCCCCCATCTAAAGAATCCCTTAACCTTCAGCCCCAAAACACATAAACCTTTATCACCTAAAAACCCTAAACCATAAGGAAAAATACATAAACCCTCATCCCTCAAAACCCATAAACACTCATCCTAAAAAAACCCTTAGCACTACTCTACCAAAAACCAAAAAACCAAAGCCCCAAAAAACCCTAAACGCATTTCCCAAAATAACCCTAATCCCATAGCCCCATAACACTTTTCCCTCATTACGAAAGAACCATAAACCCATCTCCACAAAAAAAATCCTAAATCCTTAGCCCCAAAATACCATCAACAACTATCCCAGAAAAACCCTAAACAATTAGCGACAAAATATCCTAATTCCCCATCCCAAAAAAACCCACAACACATAGCCCCAAAAAAACTCAAAACCCTCTACCCCCAAAAAAATTAACAATTAGCCTCAAAATCCCCATCTTCAAAAAACATTAAACCCCCAATATCAAAAAAAACCCTTAGCCTCATAAAACCTTCAACCATTATCCCCAAAAAACCACAACCCCTCAACCCAAAAAATCCCAAAACTATAATCCCTAAAAATTTGGAAACCATTAGATCCAAAAACATTAAACCCATGGCCCCAAAAAACCGTAAATCCTCAACCCCATGAAACCCTCAACCCTTAGCCCAAAAAATTTATCAACCCACTACACTCGATAACTATATAACTTATGCCCAAAAAATCGTAAAACCTCAACCCAAAAAACATAACCCCCAGCACAAAAAAAATCCTCCCTAAAAAACCCAACCATCATCACCAAAAAACCATAATCCTTAATCCATATAAAACTATAAAAACCAACAACCTTCAGCCAAAAAAATTATATTCCCTTTTCTCAAAAAAACCTTCAACTCTCAGAACAAAAAAATACTAAACCCTCAGTCCAAAAAATACTCTACCCTCATTCTCAAAAAACCCCTATTTCATATGCCTCAAAAAATACTCTTCCCTCTACCTCAAAAAACACAAATATCAAATAAAAAACATAAAACATCATCCCTAACAATCCTAAACACTAATACTTAGTAATACATAATCTCCTAGCCCCAAAATCCCTCAACCCTCATCACCAAAAAACCCTAAACCCTCAGCCCAAAAAATCATCATCCCTTTTTCCCACAAATCCCACAATCCTCATCTAAATATATCCATAAACCCATTACCCAAAATTCCCAAAATCTAGAACCCATAAAACCTTCATCCACAACCCCAAAAAAACAACTACCCTAGTCAAAATATAAACAATCAACCCTTATCCCTAGAAAACACTAAACCCCCATCCCATAGAAACACTCAATACTCTGTCCCAATAAACCCTAAACCCTCATCCCTAAACCCCCCCCCCATCCATTATCCCCAAAAAACCCCTAAAACAACAGTCCCAAAAAATACCCATCCCTCATACACAAAAATCCTTAAACCCTCATCCTCAAACACATTCAACACTCAGCCCCAAAAACCCCACAACCCTCATCCCAAAAAATCCCTCATTGACATCACAAAAAACCTTCAATATTTAGCACCAAAAAACCCAAAATAATTAGATCTAAAAACCATAAACCATCTTCCACAATGAATCCTATACCCTCATCTCAAAAGGACCATCAACCCTGATCCCTAATGAAACAGGAAATCCTCACTAAAATATAATGAAATCCATTCTTCCTAAAATATCCTGATCCAATATTAACAAAAATCTCTAAACCCTCAGCCCCAAAAATCCCTCAACCTCACCCCCAATAAACCCTCAATCGTCAAACCAAAAATACCCCTTATCCTCATACTACAAAATCATTCAATAATTAGCCCCAAAATATCCCAAGTCCTCAACCCTAAAACTCCATAAACCCTAATCCCCCCAATATCATAAAACATCAACCCCAAGAAACCATAATCCCACATCCCCCCCCCCCAAAATATCAACATTCAACACAAAAAAAACCCTAATCCTTTAGACCCAAAAATACCATAAACAGTCATCCAAAAAATGACCAAAACACATCGCCCCAAAAAACACAAAAACATCATCCAATTAAACAGAAAACCCGCATCCCTAAAAAACAATCAACCCATAGCTCCAAAAAAAGCATCAACCCTCAATCCCAAGAACCCAAAATCCCCCATCCCTAAGATTCCATAAACCCTAAACCCCAAAAAATACTCAATTATTATCCCTAAAAAACCCCAACCCTTATATATCAAAACCCCCTCAACTATCAATACCAAAAGCACTCAAACATTAGCAGAAAAAAACAAAAACATCATCTCCAAAAAATCCAAAATCCTATGACCCAAAAAACCCAAAATAATCATCCCAAAAATTTCCTCAACCCTCATCCCCAATGAAACCCTCTATCATCATCCCCAAAAAAATCCCTCATCACTAGAAAATGATAAACCCTAAACATGAAAAAACAGTCAACCCTTTTCCCTAGGATAACCAAATCCCCCATCTCTAAAAAACAGTAAAACCTCAACCCCAAAAAAACACTCAACCCTCTTCCCCAAAAAAACAACCACCCTCATCCCCAAAAACCCATCCAACCTTAGCCTAACAAAACCCTCAAACCACATCCCTAGAAATACCCCTCTGTATCATTTCAAAATAAAACCTAATCTCCCATACATAAAAATCCCTCAATCCACAGCTGCAAAAATCCTAAACCATCGTCCCCAAAAAACACTCAACCCCCAACCCCAGAAAACACTAAATCTTGAGCCTGAAATAAGTCGACACCCTTCTTCTAAAAGTACTCAACTTGAAGAGCCAAAAAACACGCAACCCCAAATGCCAAAAAACCATTAAACGTCTACACAAAAAACCATTATCCCTTATACACAATAACAATAAAACCATAGCACCAAAAAAAACTAAAATCACAGCACCAAAACCCCGTCTACCCATAACCCCCAAAAAAATCATCCCCAAATAACACTCAACAACAATCCTTAAAAAATCCAAAATCTTCATGACCAAAAAAACCTCAACCTGCATCCCCAAAAAACAATGAACCCCCAACCAAGAAAAACCACAACCATCATCCCCAAAAAACCTGAAACCCTCAAACAAAAACAAAAAAACTTCATCCACAAAGAAACCTCATCGAGCAAGCACAAAAAATTATAAACCATCATCCCTAAAAAAGATAAACCCTTATCCACAAAAAAACCCTAAACACTCAGGCACAAAAAAACCTCAACCCTTACCCCAAATAAACTCAAAACCATTATTCCCAACAAATGAATTTTCATAAACAAAAAAAAACATTAATAACTCAAACCTGAATAACCCTAGACCATTATCCCCAAAATAATTGTCAACAATGAGACCCAAAAAACCCTCAACCCTAATTCCAAAAAACCCCTACACACACATCCCCCAAAAATTCTACACCCACATCCTCTAAAAATCCTAAACCCTCATCCCCAAATAATCCAAAACCATATTCCCCAATATACAATGAACCCCCATCCCCATTTAAGGCTACACCCTCATACCTAGAAATCCTTAAACCCTCATCCACGAAAAATCCTAGACCCTCATCCCCAAAAATCCCTCAACACTAAACATATTAAAACTATAAACCCTTAGCCCCCAAAATCCCTAATCAATGAGAACCAAATAGTCCTAAACACCCATCCCCAAAAAATATCAACCATCATCCATTAGAAACCTGATAACCTCATCCCTAAAATACAATAATCCCTCATATCAATAAAACCGTCAATCCTCATCACTTTAAATCCTCAACACTTAGTCCCAAAAATACCCTCAACCCTCATCCACAAAAAAATCCTCAACCCTCAGCCTCAAAAACCCAAAAACCTCATCCCCAAAAAACCCTAAAACCTCATCCCAAATAGCACCAAACCTTCTTCTTCATAAAAATATTAACCCCAACCACAAAACACCCTCAATAATTATCCCTAGAAAACCCTCAACCCTTAGTCCCAAAAAACTCTAAATCTGAAGCATCAAAAATCCTACAACACTTAGCCAAAAAAATCCTTAACCCTAGGTGAAAAAAACCATCATCCATTACCACAGAAATGAAAAACACTTATCCCAAAAAAACGATTAAATCGTAGATAAAAAACCCTCAACCTCAATACCCAGGATAATAAATACACAACCCCAAGAAACCCTCAACCCATATCCCTAATAAACCATCAATCCTCATCACCAGAAATCGATATACCCTCAGCCCTAAAAACACTAAACATGCATCCTCAAAAAATCATAATCCCTGATCCCCAAAAAACCTTAACCCTTGGCCCAAAAAACACTAAAACCTCATCCCTAAAAAAACAAAAACCCTCATTCCATAAAAATATTAAACCCTTATCTAATAAAACCATAAACCCACCATCCCAAAAATTCATATACACTCATCCTTATAAAAACCATAAACCCTACTCCATATAAAAAGATAAACCCTAATCAATAGAAATCTGTAAAGTCTCTTCATTAAAAATACTCAACTGTAATCCACAAAAATACATAACACTACAGTCCATAAATCCATAAACTACCATCCCCAAGAAGCCCTATTCCCTTAACATTGGAAAACCCAAATCACTCAGCCTGAAAACCCCTAAAACCCTAGCCTCAAAAAAATTTAAAACCTTAGTACCAAAAACCGATCAACCCGCAGCATAAATAATCACATAACTTGATGACCCAAAAATTCCTAACCACTCATCCCCCAAAAACTCTAAACCCTCCACCCCAAAAAAACTATAAACCCTAAGTTTATAAAAATCCTATATCTGGATCCCTAAAAATCCATAAACTTTCATCCCCAAAAAAACTAGTACATAGCCCCCCAAAACCCCAAAATCTCATCACCACTACACCCAAAGACACCATCCAAAAAATTACCCATACCACATCTCGAACAAAACTGAGCCCTCTACATCAAAAATACCCTAAACCTTCATATGGTAAAAAACCACAACCCTCAACCACAAAAATCCCAAAAAAATCATCCATAAATATCCATAAATGCTCGTCCTCAAAATACCTAAACCCTCTTCAATAAAAACCCTAAACCTTTATCCAAAAAAACCCTAAACCATCACCACAAATAAATGCTAATCCCCAGTCCAAATAAACCCAAAACCTTCATCCTAGAAGGACTCTAAATATTATACCCAAAAAACCATTACTTTTATGACCCAAAAACCTTCAACCCTTAGCCACAAATAAACTAGGAATCCTTAGTTGCAAAAAACTATGATCAATCATAAAAAAAACCAGAACCCATAGCCCCAAAAATCCCTATACCCTGATCATATAAAAACAATAAACCCCATTCCTTAAAAAAAATTTAACCCTCAACCCAATAATAACCCCAAACCCTCATATCCAAAAAACCATGAACCCAAATCCCCCAAAAAACTAAACCATTATCCCTAAAAATCCCAGAACCCTCAGACCACAAATCCCATAACCCTCATTACAAAACCCTTAACACAAATCCCCAAAATACCATCAACCATCACCCAAAAATCCCTCATGTATCACACAAAAACTTTGAATCCTTATCCAAAAAAATAACATGACCCTCGGTTCCAATAAGAATTAAACCCCTAGAAATTAAAATTATTGAACCCTCAACCCAAATAAACCCTACAACCATAGAAACAAATATAACCTAGAATCCTTATCCACCAAAATACTAGAACCACCATCCCCAAAAAAACCATGAACACATATCCCAAAAAATCCATAACACTTTTCCTGAAAACCCATAACCTTCCTACCCAGAAAACCCTATACCCAGAACCCTCATCCCCAAAAAATCATAATCCCTTAGACCCAAAAAATACCTAACCCCTCATCAACCCAACAACCTTAACCATCAACCCAAAAAACCTTATACACTCAACCCCAATAAAATCTAAACTCTCAGTGAAAATAAAAAACCCTCCACCCTCACCCCTAAAAAAACACTAAACCCTAAACCATAAATTCCCCTTAACCCTTAACCCCAAAGATCACTAAACACTCATAACTAAAACACCCTTAACCCTTAGTCCCAAAAACCACTAATCCCCAAACACAAAAAATCCTTGAACCCTCATCAATAAAAAACAATGAAACATAATCCCAAAAAAACCCTAAACCCTTCACCATAAAAAAACAAAAATCACTCATCCCTAAATATCCATCATCCCTCATCCCAAAAAAATAAACCCTCAGACCCCCCACTACAAACACTAATCCCACAATGCCAAAAAATACTTAGCAATCATCTCCAAAAAATCCAAAAACCTCATCCCCAAAAAACCTAAACCTTATTCATTAAATCCCCACAACCCTCATTCCATGAAAATCATATACCCTCATACCTAAAAAGACACTAAACCTTCAGCCCTAGAAACCACTAAACGCTCATCCCACCCCACATTAAACCAATCCCTCATCCCTAAAAAACCCAATTCCCTCTGCCCCAAAAACTCCAATCAGGTCTCCCTAAGAAAACATATTCCCCATCCCTTAAAAACCACATTCACTTATCTCTAAACAAACATAAACCCTCATCCCCAAAAAAACATAAACCCTCAACCCAAAATAACCCTAAACTCTAATCCCCAAGAATTCCTTAAATAATCAGTCCAAAAAACCACTATACCATCAACCCCAAATACTCCTAAATCCCCGAACTAAAAAATCAACCCTCAGCCCCCATAAGCTCAGAAAATACATCCCCAAAATACCCCAAACACTCTTCTCAAAAACCCGATACCCTTAGCACCATAAAACCCAAAACAAACCCCAAAAATCCCCATCCCCAAAGAACCCCTAATCCCACAACACAAAAAAAACATAAACCCTAATTCCCAATAAAGCTCGACCCTCAACTGAAGAATACCCTTAACTAGAATTCCCTAAAAACCATAAACCCTCATCGCCATATAACCCTAAATTCTTATGAGAAAAAATTTCTAAACTATCATCCCTAAAAAACCCCTCAACCACTAACACAAAAAAACTTTCTAACCCAAGTCCTATGAAACACTAAACTCTTGGTCCCAAAATCCATAAACCATCATCTGAAAAAATCCTTCTCCCACCACCACAAAATTTATCCATCCCTTATCCCAAAAAACCCTCAACATTAATCAACAAAAAAAATATCAACCCTTATCCATTAAAAAACTTAAACACTCATCCCAAAAAAAACCTCATCCGTAATTCCCAAAAACCCCTCATCCCCCAGCCACAAAAAAGCCTCAATCCTAAACCCAAAAAACACTCATCCCTCTTTCCCAAAATACCCCTTAAACCATTGGCACCAAAAAACCTCAACCATTAGACCAAAAAAACAATAAACTCATAGCCCAAAAAAAACAAAACTCACAGCTCCGAAAAATCATAATCTCTCACCCTTAAATAGAATTAATCCCTTATCCAAAAAACCATACAAACATATCCCCAAAAAACCCTAAACCATATGACATAAAAATCCTATACTCTAATCCCTACTAAATCTGAAACCATCTCCCCAATTAACTATAATCAATCGTCCAAAAAATTAATAAACCATTCTATCCATAATATCCTCTTCCACCAGACCAAAAAAACCCTCAACCATCTACCCAAAAGATCCTAGACACAATGCCCCCAAAAAACCCACAACCCCTGCACAAAAAATCCTCTAAACCCCTAGCCCCATGAAACTGTCAACACTCTGGCGCAAAAATACCTTAACACTCTACCCTCCAAAACCCCTAAAACATCAACCCCAACACACTAAACCCTTATCCCGTAAAACCCCTCAACCCTCAGACCTAGTAAAACTTCAACACATAGCCCCAAAAGCCCTTAACTTCAACCGATACAAAAACCTAAGCACTCATCCCAAAAAACCCCAATACCTGAAAGCCCATTATTTTCTTGAAACCTCATTCAAAAAATCCCTAAACCCCAATCCCCAAAAATCCCAAAACCATTTTCCCCAAAAAAACAAAACCCTAAACGGAAAAAATATCATCTACTATCAACCACAAAACCAATAAATCATATACCCCCAAAACTCTCAACCCTCAGCCCAAAAATAACTCAATCCCACAAAACCAAAAAACCTATAACCCACATGCCCCAAAACCCAAAACCCTCAACCCAAAAAATAATCAACCATTAACATGAAAATCCCCTAAACCTCATCACTAAAAAAACCCAAACCACCACCCCCTAAAAACACTAAACCATCATCACCAAAAAAACCCAAAACTCTCAACCCCAAAAAACAATAGACACTTAGCCCCAGAAAACTATAAACCCTCAACTCTATTAAACCCTAAACCATCATCCTAGAAAACCCTAGACACTCATCCCCATAAAACTATAAACCCTCAATCCTAGAATCCTATAAACCATTCACCATAAAAAACCACAAACTATTATCCCTATAAAACAATAAAATTTATGCCTAAACACCTATAAAATGTTATATTCTCAAAACCGTAAACCATCAAGCCTAGAAAACACTATACACATATCTTTAGAAAACCCGAAACCCAAAGTCCTTGAAATAAAAAAATAATCATACCTAGAAAACCCTAAACCTTTATCACCATAAAACAATAAACCCTCAGCCCACAAAATCCCAAAACCACCTATCCCTAGGAAACCCAAGACCCTCATCCCTAGAAAACAATACACCCTCATCCCTAAAAAACCCTAGATCCTTAGCTCCATAAAATTCTACACCCGTAGCCCTCATAGCCCATCAAAAGTTATCCTAAAAATATCCCAAAACCTAATCCCTACAAACCCCTAAACACTCATGGTTTTGGGTTTTCTCGGGTTGAGGATTTATGGTTTTCTACGGATGAGGGATGATGGTTTTATTGTGATGAGGGTTTTGGGTGACCTAGTTCAAATGGTTTCAGGTTTATAGGATAAATGGATTAGGTTTTTTGGGTAATGAGTGATTATTGTTTTTATAGATGGAGATTTTGGTATTTTAGGGGCTGAGGAATTAGGTATTTGGGGGTTGACTGTTTAGTTTTTTTAGGGATGCGCTGATAATTGTTTATGGGGCTGTGTGTTTTGGTATTTTTCTGGGCTAAGGGTTATTCATTTTTAAGGGCTAGGATCAATGTTTTGGTGATGAAATATTTGATCTTTATGTATGAGTGTTTATCGGTTTTCTAGACATATGGTTTTTGGTTTTTTGGAAATGTGTTTTTAGGATAATTTTGGTGAGGGTTTAGTGATTTTGAGGATGAGAGTTTAGGATTTTTTGTTGTAGTAGGTTTCTATTTTTTCTGATTGAGGGTTGAGGGTTTTTTGTGGATGGTAGTTTAACATTTTCTGGGGATGAGGGATATGTGATTTTTGGGTTTTTGTTGTTTTTTTGGGATTGATGGTTTATGGTTTTTTAGGGATGAGGTGATAGGTTTTTTTTATTTGAGGGTTTATGATTTTTTAGGGATTAGGTTTTAGGGTTTTTTGGGGCTTAGGGATTACGATTTTGAGGATGAGTATTAAGTACATTTTGGGGTTGGGGATTTAGGGGTTTTTAGAGATGTGGTTTTTTGGTTTCTTTGGGGGATGAGTGTTTTGGGGTTTTGGGGTGGAGGGTTTAGGGTTTTTTGAGGCTTATGGTTTAGACTATTTGGGATAGTGGGTTTAGGGTTTTTTAGGAATTAGATTTTATTATATTTTAGGATGGGGTTTTCATGAAATTTTTATGATTAGGGTTTTTGGTATTTTTGTGACTGAGGGTTTATGGAATTGGGGGGATTAGAAATTAAGGGTTTTTGGGTAGAGGAATTTTAGATTCATGGGGATAATGTATTATTGTTTTTTTTAGGCTCATGCGTTTTTTTGTTTTTTGGCCTTAGGGATTTGGTTTGCTGGGGATTTGGGTTTATGGTTTTTTGGGCCATAGTGACTATGGTTTTTTAGGAATAATGGTTTTGTGTTTTAATGACGAGAATTTAGGGTTTTATGTGGAATAGGGTTTAAGAATTTTTTGGGGTCATTATTATTGGTTTCTTTGGGTTGAGGGAATAGGTTTTTCTAAGGACGAGGGTTTATGTTTTTTGGGGTTAAGGGTCTAGTGTTTTCTAGTGATGAGGGTTTGGGGGGAAAGGGATTATTGATTTCACATGCATAGGTTTTATGGTTTTCAAGTGCTGTGGTTTTAGGGTTTTGTGGTTATGAGTGTATAGGGTTCTCTAGGAATTAAGGTTAAGGGTTTCTTATGGTTTAGGGATTTGGGTTTTTTATGGATGAGTGTTTGTAGTTTTCTTTAGCTGAGGGTTTATGGTTTTCAGGGGATGTGGTATTAGGGTTTCTTATGGATAAGTGTTTAGGAATTTCTATTGTTAGGGGTTAGGGTTTTTCTATAGTTGAGGGTTTAAGCGATTCTATGGAATAGGGTTTAGGGTTTTCTTGAATGGATAGATTATGGTTTTCTGGGACTGTTGTTTTAGTGTTTTTTTGGGATGAGTGTTTAGGTTTATCTGGAGATATATGTTTACGGTTTTTTAGTTGGTTTATGGTTTTCTATGGATGAGGGTGTAGGGATTTCTGGTGAAAAGTGATTAGGGTTTTCTGGGGTTTTGGGTTTTGAGTTTTCAGTGGCTAAGAGGTTATGGTTTTCTGGGTCTATGTAACTAGATTTTTCTAGGGTGGACGATGTTCAGTTTTCTTGGAATGAGGGGCTATGTTTTTTTGAGGATGAGGGTTTATGGTTTTATGGGTTAAGTTTTTACATATTTTAAGTTATGAGGGTTTTGGGATTTATGGGGCTCAAGGATTAGTGTTTTTTGGGGATGTGGGTTTAGGGTTTTCAAGGACCAATGGTTCAGGGTTTCTTAAGGCTTAGTAGTTAGGGATTTATGAGGATTAGGGTTCATGGTTCTTTGGAAATGAGGTATTTGGGTTTTCATAGGTAGATGATATAGGGTTTTCTGGGTATGAGGTTTTATTGTTTTCTAGAGTTTATGGTTTAGGTTTTTCTGACACCAGGAGTTTAGGTTTTTCTGTGGAAGGTAGTTTAGGGTTTTATAGAGCTGAGGGTTTAGGTTTTTTGGAACTAATTGTTATGGTATTTCTATGATTGAGTTTTTATGGTTTTCTTGGGTAGAAGTTTTAGGGTTATTTTTGGATAAGGGTATGGGGTTTTCAATGGATGATGGTTTAGAGTTATCAGGGGATAATCTATAGATAAGGGTTTGGAATTTTTTGGGGGTTAGGGTTTTTGGTTAGCAGTGGTAGAGAGTATGGAAATTTATCTAGATATGGTTCAAGGGTATTGTAGTTTTTATGGATTAGGTTTGTCTAGGGAATATGATATATGGGGTTTATTAGGTAGAGGGTTCACAATTTTGTTTGGTTGAGGGTTTAGGTGTTTCTATGGAAAAGGGTAAAACTTTTTCAAGGGCATGGCGTTCAATGTTTTCTCAGTTAGAGGGTTTATGGTTTTCTATAGCTAAGGGATAATTTTTTGGTGATAAGGGTTAATGGATTAATGGGGATTAGGGTCCAAGAATTTATGGATCTGATGGTTCTTGTTTTTCTAGGGCTGAGGGTTCAGGGTTTACCAGGGCTAGGGTTTTAGGGTTTACTTGGGATGATGTTTTATGGGAATTTTAGGATGATGGTTCAAGGATTTTTAAGGCTGAGTTTTCAATGATTTCTTTGGAATAGAGTTCAATTTATTATAGTGATGAGATGTTTTAGGGTTTTATGGGGCTTCACATTTAGGTTATTCTTGGGTTTAGGGTTTAGGGTATTCTAGGGATGAGGGTTTAGGGGTTTCTAGGGATGAAGATTCATTGTTTCTAGGGGATGAGGATTTACTGTTTAATAGGTCTAAGGGGTCAGGCATTTCTTGGTCTATGGATTCAATTTTTAATCGTGATTAGGGTTCCTGGTTTTCATGGGAATAGGGTTTTGGGTTTCCTTCAAATTAGGATTCAAGGTTATTTGGGGCTATGGGATTATGATTTTCTAGGGCTGAGTGTTTAGGGTATTTAGGGGATGATGGTTTAGGTTATTTTGTGTTAAGGGATTAGGGTTTTCTAGGGATGTGGGTATTTTTTTTATGGTCCATATGGTCATTTTCAATGATGATTTAGTATTTTCTTAGGCTAGGGGATTGATGTTTTCTACGGATGAGGCTTTGGGTTTTTATGAAGGTAAGGGTTTAGCATTTTTTGGGGTTGAGGGATTATTATTTTATTGGAATTAGGGTTTAGGTATGTCCAATTCTCTATGGATGAGGGTTTATGTCTTCATAGTGATTAGGATTTAATATTTCTAGGGGTTTAGGGTTAAGGGTTTTCTTTTCATGAGGTCCTAAGGTCATATAGGGCCGTGACATTGGGATTTTATGGGGTTAGGGGTTTTGGATTTTCTTGGACTGAGGGTTTAGAATTTTCTGGGATGAGGTTTTATGGTTTTCTGAGGATGTAGGATTAGTGTTTTCTGGTGATGATAGATTATGGTTTTATGTTCCTAAGGAAATACGTATTTTATGGTATGTAGGTTTAGGGATACCTAGGCACAAGGGTTTAGGGTTTTCTGTGTCTTAGGTTTTATGGTTTTTTGGGGTTTTGGGTTTTGAATTTACTAGGGATGAGGGTTAGTGTTTTCTAGTGCTAATGGTTTTGGGTTTTTGGGGGCTGAGGGTTTATGTTTTTCTAGGGAGTATGGTTTAGGGATTTATGGGGTGAGGGCATAGGTTTTCATCGGGTTAATGGATTTGGGGTATCAAAGGATGATATTTTATGGTTTTTAGGGTTTTGGGTTTAGGTTTTTCTAGGCGTGAGGGTTTAGGATTTATTGGGGATGACAGTTCAAGTTTTTCTAGGGAGGAAGGTCTCATATTTTGTTGGGATGATGGTTTATGGTTTCATGGGGTTGTGGTCGTAGGTTTTTCACTGGCTAAGGTTTTATAATTTTATTTATACAAGGATTTATAGTGTTATAGTGTTGAGGTTTTAATGTTTTATGGGGATGAGGGTTTAGGGTTTTTATGATGAGGGTTTAGGGTCATTGGGGGTGAGTGTTTAGGTTTTTTTTGGGTGGGGTTTAGGATATCAGTTTTTAGGGGTGTAGGGTTTAGTTTTTTGGGTTTTTTGAGTTTATAATGTTTGGGGTTGTGGGTTTTCTCATTTTGGGGGGAGGGTTTAGGATCATATGGGGCTGAGGGATTATGGTGTTTTTTGGATGATGGATTATGTTTATTTGGGTGATGTGTTTAGGGATTTTCAGGCTATGGGTTTAGGGTTTTTTGTGGAATGGGTTTTAGGGGTTTTTTAGTCATATGGTTTAGGATTTTGAGGGGATGAGTGTTCAAGGTTTTTTAGGGCGGAGGGTTTAGGGTTTTTTTGGCTATGTTTTTAGGGTTTTTTACCTTATGGTTTTTTTTGTTTTATTGGAAGAGGGTTTATGTTTATTTGGGGATTATGTTTTAGGGTTTTAATGTTATTTGAGATTAGTATTTTTGGGTTTGAGGGTTTAGGGGTTTCTATAGGATCGGGGTTTAGTGTTTTCGGTGATGATGGTTAAGGTTTTTTGGGGTAGAGCGTTTCAGATTTTTTTATGAGGGTTTAGTTTTTTTTCGGGATCATGATTTACAATTTTTTTGGACCTAAGGGTGTATGATTTTTTAGGAAATAGGGTTTTAGGTTATTATGGATGAGAGTTTTGGGTTTTTTTGGGATGTTGGTTTAGTTTTTTTTTGTGGCTATGGGTTTTTAGTTTTGGAGGGTCGAAGGTTAAGAATTTTTCGGTCTATGTGTTTAGGGTTTTGGGGAAGATGTTTTAAGGGATTTGGGACTGAGGGTTTAGGTTTTTTTGGGTGCTAAGGGTTTAGGGTTTCTTGGGTGCTAAGGGTTTAGTGTTTTTTGGGCTGGGGTTTAGGGTTTTTTGGGGGATGAGGGTTTATGGTTTTTTGTTGATGATGGTTGAGGGTTTTTTGGGGATGTGGTTTTGATGTTTTTTTGGGATTATGGTTTAGGGGTTTTTGTGATGAGGGTTTAGCACTTTTTACGAAAAAGTATGTAGGGGTTTGGGGGACGAGGATTTACTTCTTTTTAGGGAAGTGGTTTTAGTTTTCTTTGGGGATGAGTGTTTCAGGTTTTTTCGGGATGTGTATTTAGTGTTTTTTGGGAATTGAGGGGTTTGGTATTTTTGTTAATAAGGGTTTATCATTTATTTTCTAAGGGATTATGGTGTTATGGGGGTGAGGTATTATGTGATTTTGGAGTTCTAGGTTTGGGGTTTTTGGGGATGAGTTTTTAGGGTTTTCAGGGTTTGAGGATTTTAGGGATTTGGTGATGAGAATTTTTTTTGGGATGAGTGTTTAATGTTTTTTGTGGTTGTGTTTTATTGGGGGTGTTTTTTGGTATTTGGGTTTTGGGTTTTTTGGGGAAGAGTTTTTATGGTTTTTTGGGGGTGAGGGTTTAGAGGATTTAGGATCAGGGTTTAGGGTTTTTTGAGGATGTCGGTTGGTGTTTATTTCGATATGGGTGTTTATGGATTTTTGGGGATGATGGTATAATGATTTTTTTCATTTTAGGGTTTAGGGTTTTATTTGTCTCATGGTTTTGGATTTTTTTGGGTATGTAGGTATTAAATTTTTTGTGGATGAGGGCCTATGGTTTCATTAGGATGGGGGTCTTGGGGTTTAAGGGTTTTTGTTTTTAGTGGTTTTGGGGGTTGAGGTTGTAGGTGTTTTGGGATAAGGGTTTCTATTTTTTTGGGGATGAGGATTTAGGGTTTTTGGGGGATGTGGGGGATTTGGGTTTAGAGTATTTTTTGGATGATGGTTTAGGGTTTTTGGGTGGAAAGGGGTTAGGGTTTCTCATTGTATAGGTTTTATGGTATTCTAGGGTATTGGTTTAGTGTTTTTTGGGATGATGGATTATTTTTTCATGGGGATAAGTGCTCAAAGGGGTTTTAGGTATAGGGTTTAGTTTATTAGGGTATGAGGGTTTAGGGTTTTCTTGGGCTGAGGATTTAGGTTAATTAAGGATGAGGGTTTAAGCCTTCTTGGGATATAGGGTTTTTTTATTTTAAGGGATGAGGGTTTATGGTTTTTTGGGGATTTGGATGTTGGATATTTTTTGGATGAGAGTTTAGGGGTATTTGTGATGATGGTTTTGGGTTTTATAGGGCAGAGTGTTTATGGTTTTTGGTGCTGTGTGTTTAGTTTTTTTTTGGGATGAGGGATTAGGGTCTTCTTGGGATATGATTTTGGGTTTTTGAGGATGAGGTTTTTGGGATTATTTATGATGATGGATTTGATTTTTTGGGGTTGAGTGTTTAAGGTTTTTTAGAATTAGGGTTTTCTATTTTTTAGGGATAATGGATTAGGGTCTTTTGGAGATATGGTTTAGGTTTTTTTATAATTATGGTTTAGGTTTCATTGGGTTTGAGTGTTTATGGTTTATTGGTGCTGAGGGTTTATTATTTTTTTGGGATGTGGGTTTGGGTTTTTTTTGTTCAAATTATTTGGGTTTTTTGGGATATGGGTGTATGGATTTTTGGGGATGATGGTTTAGGGTTTTCTGGGGACGTGCATCTAGTGATTTTAGCTGGCATGGGTTTTCATATTATTGTGCTAAAATATTGGGATGTTTTATGGATGAGGGTTAGGGTTTTTGGGGGATGTGGGTTTATATATTTTGTTGGAAAACTGATTGTAGTTTTTTCGGTCGGGGGATTAGGGTTTTTGGGTCTGAGGGTTTAGGGTTTTTGATGAATGAATTTCTAGGTATTTCTGGGGATGAGGTCAATGGTTTTTGGCACTAAGGGTCTTATGGTTTTAAGCGATGAGTTTCTATAGGTTTTATGGGGATTTAGGTTTTGGAGTTTTAATGGAATAGGGATTTGGGTAATTTTGCGAATGAGGATTTTCCTGATTTTATTGGGATCAGGGTTTAGAGGATTTTATGGAAGAGGGATTAGGACTATTCTGGGTGAGTTTTTTGGGGGATAAGGTTTTATTGATTTTTGGCACTATGTGTTAAAGGTATTTGGGGGAATAGGGTTAGCAGTTTTGTATATTAGAGTTTAGTGTTTACTAGGTTTGATGTTTTAGGGATTTATAATGATGAGGTTTTAGGGTTTTTAGAGGCTTGGGGCCTTGTGATTTTGGGGATGAGGGTTATGTTTCTTAGGGCTAAGGGACTAGAATTTTTTACGGATAAGGGTTTTTTTCATTTCGGGTTAAGGTATTAGTGTTCTTTTGGTTTAGGGTTTTAGGGTTTTGGATAGAGGTTTAGGTGTTTTGGGGTTTGGGGGTAGATGATTTATGGTTTATTGGGGACAAGGGTTTAGGGATTTTGGGCCTATGGGTTTAGGGTTTGTTGGGGGTGAGGGATTTGAGTTTTTTTGTCTGATGTGATGTGGTTGTTTGGAGTTACGTGTTTATATTTTCATTTGGCTGTGGATTTAGGGTATTTTAGGTTTGAGGGTTTAACAGTTTTGGGTGCTGAGGGTTTAGGTTTTTCTACGTCTATGGGTGTTGGGTTATTTAGGGAAAAGGATTTACGGTTTTGGTGATGAGGCTTATGATTATATTGAGGCTAAGAGTTTATTGTTTGTTGGGGTTGAGTATTTAGGGTTTTTGGTATGATATTTTGAATTTTTTAGGATGAAGGTTTTGTAGGTTTTGAGGATAAGGGTTTAGGATTTTTTTTGAATGACGGTTTACCATTTTTTTAGGATTAGGGTTTTGGGTATTATGATGATGAGAGTTTATGATCTTTCTATGATAAGGGTTTTAATTTTTTTTATGTGGGTTTAGGGATTTATAGATGACGTTTTAGGAATCTTGGGACTAAGGCATCAGTTTCCTTGGTCCAATGGGTATAATTTTTTTTGGGGTTGAGGGTTTATAATCTTTGGGGGATAAGGATTTATCAATTTTTGCGGATATATTTTTGGTGTATTTTATGAATGATATTTTTAGGATAATTGTTTGGTTTTTTCGGAATTTATGATTAAGTTTTGTTGGAGATTATTGTTTTTAGAATTTTGTGGATAAGGGTGTAGGATTTTTTGGGGCTAAGAGTTTAGAAATTTTTGGAATGAGGATTAAGGGTCATTTTGGGCAAAGAGATTAGGGTAAATTATTGGTAAGAATTTATGTATTATTTGGATGATGGTTTATAATTTTTTAGAGATGTAGGATTAGGGTTTTTCTGGGATGTGGGTTTAGCATCTTTTTTCTGCTGGGGGTTTTGGATTTTTTCTGGTGAGGGTTTTGGATTTTTTTTATTTTTCTTGTCAAAGCATACAACATTTTTTATTTTAATGGCTTGTGATTTTCTAGGAATGAAGGTTCCGTATGTTTAGTATTTTTTGGGCTGAGGGTTTATTTTATTTTGGGGAAGGGGTTTTAGGGTTTTATGGGGATGAGGTTATATGGTTAGGGGTATTACGGTTTAGGGTTCCATATGGATAAGGATTTACACCTTTTGTAGGATAATGGTTTAGATCTTTTTAGGGATTAGTGTCTTGAGTTTTTTGGGGGGTTTTGTGGTTTTAGGAGATTAAGATTTAGGGTTTTTTTGGGATGTGGGTTTAGTGTATTTGGTGATGAATGTTAAGGGATTTTTTAGGATGCATGATTATTTTTTTTTTGGGTTGATTGTTTTGTGATTTTTAGGGATAAGGGTTTACTATTTTTGGGACTAAGGGTATATGGTTTTTTGGGGATGATGGTTTCAGATATTTTTATGTTTTAATGGTTTTTTAGGAAGAGGGGTTACAAGTCTGTGGATGAGGGTTTATGGGTTTTTAGAGATTAGGGTTTAGTGATTTATGAGGTTTAGGGTTTATGATTTTTAATGATGTGGGTCTTTGATTTTATGGGGTTGAGATTTTTTTGGGGGGGGGATGGGTATTTAGGTTTTGGAGGGAAGAGGTTTTTGGGGTTTTGGGTGATTTTGGATTATGAATTTTTAGGTTTTAGGGTTTATGGATTTTGGGGATGAGGGATTGGGGGGTTTTAGGGCTGGGTTCATGGATTTTTATAGGGGATGTTTTTGAATTTGTCTATAGATGGGGGTTTTGTGTTTTTTTTTGGAATGTAGGGGTTTTAGTTTTTTTTAGATGGTGGTATATGGTTTTTTGGGTTGAGGATTGATTTATTTTTTTAGATAAGGGTATATAATTATTTGGCATTGATGATCATTTGTTTTTGCAGGCAGATATTTTTTGGGTTTTTGGGGTTGAGGTTTTAGGGTTTTTGAGCTAAGGATTATTGTTTTATTGGGGATAAGGCTTCTGTATTTTTTGGAACTGAGGGTTTAGTATTTTTTGTGGTTGAGTTTTAATGGTTTTGGGGCAATGAGGTTTTAGGGTTTTTTTGGGCTGGGGGATTAAATTTTTTTTGGTTGAGGATTTACTGTTTTTGGGGATAAATGTTTAGGGTTTTTTGGGATGAGGGTTTGTGGTTTTTTCGGACTGATGGTATAGGGTTTTTTTGGGTGGGGTGTTAAGGTTTTCTAGGATGTGGGTTTCGGATATCCTGGGGATGCGATTTTAGGGTTTTGTATTGAATGGGGATTTAGGGTATATTTGGGATGAGGGTTTAGGGGTTTTCAGGATGAGGGTTTAGGTGATTTTTAGGTATGTGGGTTTTGGGTGTTTTGGGGTGATGGTTTAGTGTTTTTTTGGGTTGAGGGATTTGGGGTTTTGGGGAATCAGGGTTTAGTGTTTTTTTAGATCAGTGATTAGGGAATTTTTTTGATGTTGGTTTAGGGTTTCTTGAGGCTGAGTGTTTATGGATTTTGGGGGATGGGGGTTTAGGGTTTCATTGATTGGGGGTTTTGGGATATATGGTTTAGTGGTTTGGTGGGATAATGGTTTTTTGTTTTTTGGATGGAGATTTTAGGGTTGTTTTTTGGGATGAGTGATTATCATTTTTTTGGGATGAGGGTTTGGTATATTTTGGGTTTGAAGGATTAGGGTATTTTGGGAACAATATTTTAAGGTATTTGGGGGATGTGGGTTTTGGGTTTTTTTGCTATGGGTTTTGGGTTTTCTTGGGATTAGGGTTTAGGGTTTTTGGGGATGGTGTTACATGTTTTATTGGGAAAGAGCATTTAGGTTTTTTTAGGGATGAGTGTTTAGGGTTATTTTTTCTAAGGATTTAGTATTTTTTTGTTATGACGGTTTAGGGATTTTTAGGAGTGATGGATTAGGGTTTTTGGAGGTTGAATGTTTGGGGTTTTTTTGTTGCTGATGTTTTTGGGTTTTGTGGGGCCACAGGGTTTGGGTTTTTTGGTGCATAGGGTTTAGTGTTTTTTGGGGGATGACAGTTGATGTTTTTGGGGGATAAGGGTTTAGGATTTTTTGAAATAAGGTTTTATGGTAATTTGGGGATGAGCATTTAGGATTCTTATTAGTGATGGTGTTGTGATTTATAGGGACATTGATTTAGGGTTTTTTTATGATATGGGTTTCGTTTATTCAACCTAAAATTTTAGGTTTTTAGGGTTTTGAGGTTTATGGTTTTTTTGGGAAGAATGATTATATGTTCTTTGGATATGTTTTTAGGGTTTATTATTAATAATGTTTTGAGGGGTTTTGGGGATAATTGTTCTGGGTTTTTTCAAGATGAGGGTTCATTTTTCTATTTGGAGGAGGTTTTTTTGTTGTTTTTGGATTTGGGATAAGGTTTTTGTGGCTGATGGATTAGGGTTTTTTTTGGGATGTGGGGGTTTAAGGTTTTTTGGGGGTGAGTATTTATCATTTTCTAGGGCCTAAGATTATGGAATTTTATGAACCAAGGGATTAGATATTTTTATGATGAGTTTTTAGTCTCTTTATGGGGTTAGATGGTTTACTATTTTTTGGGGTTGAGGGATTAGGGTCTTTTGTAGCTATTAGATTATATTTTTTTACACTATTTGTTTATGGATTTTTGTGGCTATGTTTCTACGGTTTTGGGGATATTAGGGATTAGGGTTTTATTGGGATGAGCATTTATAATTTTTTTGGGATGCATTTTTTGGGTTTTTGAGTGATGAGGGTTTATGGTTTCTTTAGAAAAATGGTTTAGGGTTTTTCGGATTCATTGGGATGAGGGTTTTGGGTTTTGGGGGGATCTGTGTTTATGGTTTTCAGGGGTAGAATATTTAGGGTTTTTTGTGGCAGATTGTTTAGTTTTTTTTGGATGACTGTTTTGGGATTTTCGAGGCTGAGGGTTTTTGGTTTTTCTTGGAAGAGGGTTTAGGGATGTTTTTTTAAGATGGTATAGAGTTTTAGGGGATTAGGTTTTAGGGTTTTTTGAGGATGAGGTTTTATTATTTTTGTGGGTTTTCAGTTTAGGGTTTATTGGTTGAGGTTTTACTATTTCCATTGGGCTACTGGTTTATGGTTTTTTTGGGATGAGGATTTATGGTTTCATGGGGCTAAGAGTTTATGGTTTTTTTGGGATTGGGTTTTGGGGTTCCTATGGATGAAGCTTAAGGGTTTTGTGGATATGGGGTTATATTTTTTTTGGTTATGGGTATTACGGTTTTTGCGGGTGAGGATTTTCTAGTTTTGGGGGCTAAGGGATTAGAATTTTTTAGGATGAGGGTTTAGTGTTTTTTGCGACAGTATTCGCGGGTTTTGGGAATATGAGTTTTGGATTTCCTAAGGTAGAGTGTTTATTGTTTTTAGGTAAAAAGGTTTAGGGTTTTCAGGGGATGATTGATTTTGAGTTTTAGGGATGATATGGTGGAAATATTTTAGACTGAGGGTTTTGGGATTTTTGGGCCAAGAGTTTTGGGGTTTTGGATGAGGGATTAGGGTTTCTGGCTGAGGGTTTTGGGTTTTTTTGGGATAAGTGTTATTGTTTTTTTGTGTTGATGGTTTTAGGGTTTTTTGGTTGAGGGTTTAGGTTTTTATGGGGATGATGGTGTACAGGTTTTGGGTGTTAAGGGTTTAGTTTTCTGGGGAATGAATCTAGGGTTATTGGGGAGGAGTGATTAGTTTTTTTGGGATGCGGTTTTAGGGTATTTTATTGTTCAAGGATTTTGATTTTTGTAGCTGGGGGTTTATAGATTTCTAGGGATAAGGGATTATGGTTTTGTGGATATGTGCTTAGGGATTTTTAGGGATTATGGTTTTGTGGATACGTGCTTAGGGATTTTTAGGGATGATGGTTTTGGGGTTTTTTGGTAAATGGTATAGGGATTTTTTTCAGATGGTTTTGGGGTTTGGGGTTTGGGGTTTACTATTTCTTAGGGATGATTTTTTAGGTTTCGTTTAGAGTGATGTGGTTTGGTATTTCTGGGGCTGAGGGTATTGATTTATTTGATGTTTTGGGTTTAGTGTTTTTTGGGGATGGGGGTTTATGGTTTTATGGGTTTGAGTGTTTAGGTTTTTTGGGTGTGAGGGTTTAGAGGTTTATTGGGATAAGTGTTTATGAATTTCTTGGGGATCTGGTTTATGTTTTTTGTTGTTGTGGGTTTTGGATTTTCTTGGGGTGACAGTTTAGAATTTTGTAGGTCTTAGTGTTTATGATTTTTTGGGGATAATGGTGTATGGTTTTTTAGGGATAAGGGTCTATGGTTTCTTGTGGATGAGTGTCAAGTGGTTTCTATAGATGAGGGGCTTGGGGTTTCGGTGGTTTAGTTCTTGGGTATTTTTGGGGATGAGGGTTTTGGGTTTTGGGGGATGAATATTTGGGGATTTTTGAATATGAGGGAGTAGAGGATTTCTGGGAAGAGGGTTTTAGATTTTTTGGGGTGTAGGGTTTAGGGTTTCTTATATCTATGGGTTTACGGTTTTTTAGGGTAAGGTTTTTGGTGTTTGGGGGTGTGGGTTTAGGGATTTTTATGGATAATAGTTCATGGGTATTCTAGGGAATATTTTCTTGGGATTTTTAGGGATGAAAAATTATGGTTCATTTGGGATGGGGTTATATGGTTTACTATGGATTATGGTTTAGGTGTTCATGTGGATGAGGGTTCAGGGTTTTATTTGGGGCCGTTGGCATTATGGATTTTAAGGATTAGGGTTTACGATTTTGGTGATAAGTGTTTAGGGTTTTTTTGGGATGAGAGTTTACGGTTTTATTGGGTTATGTATTTAGGTTATTTGGGGTATAGTTTTTATATTTTTTGTGGTTCGTGGTTTAGAGTTTTTGAGAACAATGGTGTCGGGTTCATTATAGCTGAGTTTTTATTAGTTTTTTAGGGGTGGGAGTTTAGGTTTTTTTACATTGAGGGTTTAGTGGTTTTTGGAGATGAATATTAAGTGGTTTTTTGGGTTAGGGATTTGGGGTTTTTTGTGGAAGAGGGTTTACTATTTTTATGGTCGGTGGTTTAGGAATTTTTATAGGAAATGGGATGTGATTTTTTTTAAATGATGGTGTTAAGGTTTAGGGGGATGGGTTTTGCTTTTTTTTTGGTTGAAGGTTTATTGTTATTTGGGTCTGAGGGTTTAGGGTTATTTGGGTGTGAGGGTTTAGGGTTTTATGTGATGGGGGTTTAGGGTTATTTGGGGATGACGGTTCAGGGGTTTTTTAGTGATGAGGGTTTAGTTGTTGTTATGGATGATGTACTATTGTGTTTTTTGGTGTTGAATTTATAGGATTTTCTGAGGATGAGGATTTTGGGTATTTTAGGGAAGAGTGTTTGGTGTTTTTAGGGGAATAGGGTTTAATTTTTTCTAGGGATCTCGGTTTATGTTTGTTTTGTATTTTCATTTGGGGTTTTGGGGATGGCGGTTTAATGTTTATTGCAGCTATGTGTTTTTTTATTTTGGTACATAATTTTTAAGGATTCTTTAGGGGATTATGGTTTAGGGTTTTTTAGGTTTGTGGTTTGGGGGTTTTGGGGATGATGGTTAGGTTTTTTTGGGTTGCAGGTATAGTATTTTTTGGATCATAGGGTATAGGGTTTTTTGGGGATAAGGGTTTATGGTTTTCAGGGTATGTGGTTTTTGGATATTGGGGGTTGAAGATTTACGATCTTTTAGGGATGATTGTGTAATGTTTTTTTAGGATAGGGGTTCATGGTTTTTAGGGATGAGGTTTAATGGTTTGTTAGGGATGGTGGTTTTTTTATTTTTAGGGAAAATCATTTCAAATTTATTAATTTTTGGGGATTATCCTTTTTTGGGCTATGGTTTTAGAGTTTTTGGTGCTGAGGATCTAGGGTTTTATGGGAATTAGTATCAATGTTTTTTCTCAAGATGATGGTATAGGGTTTCTTGTGGATAATTATAAAAAAAATCATTCGCTATGGTGTGAGGGTTTTTTTTGGAGATGTTGGTTTACAGTTTTTTGGGTCTGAGGTATTACGGATTTATGGTGATTAGTTTTAGTGTTTTGGGGGCTTAGGGTTTAGGGTTTTTAGTATTTGGGGGATCAGGGATTAAAAATTTTTGGGGTGGAGGGTGTTTTGGGACTGAGGGTTTATGGTTTTTTTTTGGGATGAGGTGTTATGGTTTTTGGGGATGACGGTTTAGGTTTTTTATGTCTTAGTATTTAGGATTTTATGGTGCTGATGGTATATGTTATATTAGGATGACAGTTAAGGGTTTCATGGGGCTTGAGGTACTTGCTTTTTTGAGGCTAACACTTTAGGGATTGTTGGGATAACTGTTTAGTGTTTTTTGTCTTGGGGGATTAGGGGTTTTTTGGGATGAGGGTTTAGGTTTTTTTAGTGATGAATGTAAAGGGGTTTTGGGGGAGTAATGTTTAGTGTTTTTTGGGGTTGATGGATTTTGGGTTTTGGGGTATGAGGGTCTATATTTTTGGGGATGAGAGAATGGATTTTTAGGGTGAGGGTGTAGGGTTTTTTAAAGATGGGTGTTTTTTGGTTTTGGGGATGATGGTTTAGGGTTTTTTTTTATGCATGTTTTGGTGTTTTGGAGAAGAGGTTTTAGTGTATATTGGGTCTGTGGATTTAGAGTTTTTTAGGGCTGGGAGTTTTGAACTTCTAGGGGTTGAGGTTTTTGGATTTTTAAGGGTGAGTGTTTTGGGTTATTTGGGGATGAGGGTTAAGTGGTTTTGTGAGATGATAGTTTATAATTTCTTATAGTCTATGGTTTAGGGATATCATGGGATTTGGGGGTAGGGTTTTATAGGAATCAGGGATTATGGTTTTTTATTTCTGATAGTTTTGGGTTTCTTATGGTTGGGGGTTTAATGTTTTTTTGGAAACGATGGTTTAGGTTTTTTTGGGTCTTAGGGTATAATAATATTTGGGGAGTAGGCTTTATGAGTTTTTGGAGCTAAAGATATAGTGTTTTGGGGGATTAGGGATTAGAGTTTTTTTTTCGAAAAGGTTAAGGGTTTATTAGGGATGAGGTTTTAGTGCATGTTTGGTCTAGGGCTACAGGTTTAACTATTTTTTGGGGTGAGGGTTTATGGTTTTTAAGGCTGGGGGATTAAGTTTTTTTGTGCTAAGGGATTAGGTTGATTTGGAAGAGGGTCTATGGTTATTTTTGGGATGAATTTTTCATTTGGATAAGGTATTAGGATATTTTAGGGTTAGCGTTTATAGTCTTTGGGTAATAGGGCATAGGGTATTCGGGGGTTAAAAATTAGTGATTTTCAGGAAGATGTTTTAGTGTCTTTTTGGGGCTATGGTTTTTTTTGGCATAAGGGAATATGAATTTTGGGAATAAGGGTTTAGGTTTTTTGGGGTCGTGTTTATAGTGATTTTCAGGGATAATGGGTTATATATTTTTGGGGCTTGGTGTTTATATTTTCTTGGGATTTGGGTTTACAGTTTATTGGGGCTTAATAGTTAGGGTTTTCAGGGCAGAGGGTTTCGGGTTTTTTTTAGATGTGGGTGTTTGATTTTTGAGGTTGTGGTTCAGGGTTTTTTGGGGACGAATGTTTAAGGTTTTTTAGGATGGATTTTTAGTGTTTTTTTGGGATGAGGGTTAAGTTATATTTTGAAGGTGTATTTTGGTGTTATGGTGATGAGGGTTTAGAGGTATTGGGGTTGAGGATTTAGTGTTTTTTTTTTGATGAGGGATTATGGTTTTTTTGGTTAGGGATTAGGGTTTTTTAATGCTTAGTGTTTAGCTGTTTTGGGATGAGGGTTGTTGGGTTTTGGGTCTAAGGGTTTTGGTTTTTTGGGTATGATGTTTTAGGAGTTTTGGGGGATGAGGGTTCATGGATTTGGGAGGAGGAGTGTGTAGGTTTTTTAGAGACGAGGGATTAGCATTTTTGGGGGATGAGTGTTTAGGATTTTCTATGATTGAGTGATTTTTCGGTTTTTTGGGATTAGGGTTTACAGGATTTGGTGGATTTAGGTTTTGGGTTTTCTAGGGCTAAGGGTTTTAGTTTCTTCTATATAAGATGAGTTAGGTGTTTGGGAACGCGGTTATAGGGTAATTTACGGATGGGGCTTTAGTGGTTTTTAGGACTGAGGTTTTTTTGATGAGGGGTTTGGATTTATTATGGTAAATGGTTTAGGGTTTTTTTGAGAAGATGGTTTAGGGGGGTTTTAGATGAGGGTTTAGGTATTTTTTTGGGACTGAGGGTTTTGGGTTAATTTGGGGAAGAGGATTTAGGGTTTTTTTATCGATGAAGGTTTGGTTTTTTGGGGATGAGGTTCGATCATTTATTACGTATGAGAATTTATATTTTTTGTGGATAAGGGTTTATAATTTTTATGGTGATGATGGTTTATTTTGTGTGTGTTTGGATGAGGTTTTATGGAGTTGTGGGGGTCAGGGTCTATAGTTTTTTGGGGATGAGGGTTTATATTTTATTGTGGCGAAGTATTTAGGGTTCTTACTAGTTTTTCATTAAGATAATTTAGGACATAGTTTTTACGGATTTTTTAGCTACGAGCATAGAGTCATGGGGAAAATTATTTATGGTGATTTGGGGATGATTGTCTACTGTTTTTCATGCTGAGAGTTTTGTATTCTTTGGGGTTGAGTTATTAGCATTTTTTCAAGTTGAGGATTAAGGGTTTCATGCAGAAAAATATTTAGGGTTTCTAGGGGGATTGGATTAGTGTTTTTAGGGTAGTGGGTTTATTGTTTTTTGGGGATTAGGGAATAGGGTTTTTTGATGCTGAGGTTTTAGGGGTTATTCGGTATGAGGGTTTAGGGTTTTTTTGGGGATGATTGTTTATTATTTTTTGCGGGTTGATGGTTTATGGTTTTTGAGGGATTATGGATTAGGTTTTTCTATGGATGAGGGTTTAGTGTTTTTTGGGGATGAGTGTTTAGGGTTTTTGGGGGATGATGGATTAGGGTTTTTCTGCGTGTAGTGTTCGGGGATTTTTGGGGCTGAGGGTTTGTGGATTTTTATGGCTAAGGGTTTAGGTTTTTTATGAGATTTTGGGGATATGGGTTGTTGATGGTTTAGGTTTTTTTAGGGATGGGTCTTTTGGGTCTTTTGGATAAGATGGGTTAGATTTTTAATGGTATATGGGTTTATAATTATTTAGGACTGAGGATTTAGTGTTTTGGGGAAGATATATTAGGGATTTATTGGGTGTGGGTTTGGGGTTTTTGTCTTGAGGCATTAGGATTGTTTTTTGTGGAGCTTTTAGGGCTTCTAGGGTTGAGGGTTTTGGTTTTCTTGGGGATGAGGGTTTATGATTTTTTGAGTATTAATCATTAGGGTTTTTTAGGATGATGGTTTATGGTTTTTTGTGTCTAAGGGTTTATGAATTTTTGTTGATAATGGATTATGGTTTATTATGCTGAGATTTTAGGGGGTTTTGGGATGATAGTTAGAGTTGTTTGTGGTTAAAGGTTTATTGTTTTTTGGGGATGAGGTTTTAGGGCTTCTAGTAGCTGATGGTATAGTGGTATTGTGGATGACGTTCTTGGGGGTTTTGGGGAAAAGGGTTTATTAATTTCTGTGATGATGTTTTGTGTTATTTGGGGCTGATTGATTAGGTATTTTCTGATTAGTGTTTCATGTTTCAAAGGGGAGAGGTTTTTTCATTTTATCGGAATATGGTTTAGGGTTTTTTTGGGTGATGTATTAGGTGTTTTCACGGATGAGGGTTTAGGGGTTTCAGAATGGGGGTTTGTGGGGTTTTTTTTGTTTATAGTTCTAGGTTTTTTAGGCTGAGGGTTTAGGGTTTTTCGGGGGAGAGGTTTTAGGGGTTATTGGGGATGAGGGTTTATGGTTATTTGTGTCTGAGGGTTTAATGGATAAGGAGATTTTAATTTAGGGTTTTTAATATATGAGGGTTTATGGTTTTTGGTGCTAAGGGTTTAGGGTTTTTGAAGGCTAAGGGTTTAGTGTTTTTTATTGTTGTGGTTTTGGGATTTTTTGGGATTGAAGCTTTATGTTATATTTGAGAATACTATCTAGGAGCTTTTTGGTTTATTTTTTAGTGTTTTATTGAGGTGAGGGTTTAGTTGATGTGTGGTTGAGGGCTTGTGGGTTTCTTCCGCGAATGGTTTAGGGTTTTTGGGTCCTGATGGTATATGGTTTTTTTGTGGATAAAGGGTTTTGTGTTTTTTGTGGCTCATGTTTTAGGTTTGTTAGGCCTAAGGTTTTAATATTTTGTTGTTTTGAGGGTTTAGTGTTTTGGGGTAGTGAGTTTACGGTTTCTATGGGATGGGGGATTAAGGGTTTCTCATGATGATGTTTAGGGTTTTTTGGGGTAGGGGGATAAGTTGTTTTGGGGGCTGAGGGTTTAGGGGTTTTTGTGGTTGAGTGTTTAGGGTTTTCTAGGGATTAAGGAATAACTGTTTTTGGAATTGAGGGTTTATGGATTTTTTGGGATTTGATTTTATGGTTTTGGGGGATTGAGGTTTTATGGTTTTCCTAGATAAGTGATAAGGGTTTTTTGGGAAAATGAATTAGGATTTTTTGGGGTGGAAATATTGTGGTTTTTTTGGGCCCAAGGGTCTGGGGATTTTTGGGTTTGAGGGAACTTCTAATTATAGGATATGAGTGTCATGGGTTATTTGGGTTTGACTGTTTTTGGGTTTTGGGGATAAGGGTTTAGGGATATTTGGGTTTGTAGGTAAAGGGTGTTTTGGGGATGAGGGTTTAGGGGACTTTATGTATGGGGGTTAATGGGTTTTTAGGGCTTAGGGTTTACAGTTTCATAGGGAAGAGAGTTTATAAAATTTTAGAGTGAGGGTATTGGTGTTTTAATAGATGAGGTTTTAGTGTTTCTTATGGATGACTGTTCATGGGGGTTTCGACAAGATGGTTTAGGGTTTTTGGGGGTTGGGGTGTTATGTTTTATGTCACTAAGGGTTTTGGTTTTTTTGGGGGCTGAGGGTTTATGGTTTCATAGGGCTGAGGGTATAGTGGGTTTTTAGATCAACGGGTTAGGGATTTTTTTTGAATTAGGTTTAGGTGTTTTTCAGAAAGTGGTTTTAGGGGATCTTGGGGATAAGGTTTTATTTTTTTTCTCGCTGATTTTTTAGGGTTTTTTTGCGCTATATGTATAGGGTTTTTTTGGGATGAGTGTTTAGGGTGTTTTTGGACTATAAATTTAGGGGGCTTGGGGTGATGGTTTATTTTTTATTAGGGATGAAGTTTTAGGGTTTTTAGGGATGATTTTTTAAGAAGTATTGAGTCTGAGGTTTCTCTAGTTTTGGGGTTGATAATTTATTGTTTGTTGTGGATGTGGTATTAGTGTTTTTGTTGTATGAGGGTTTATGATTCTTTAGGGATGAGAGATTATGGTTTTTGGGTAAGAGGGGTTAATGTATTTTTATGATAATGGTTTTTGGATTTCTACTGATGAGGTTTATGAGTTTTGGGTTTGAGAGTTTAGGTAGTTTTTGGACTGAGGATTTAGTTTTTTTTTGGGGATAGGGGTTTTGGGATTTTTTTGGCGAGAGGGTTTAGTATTTTCTCGGGCTGATGTTTATGGTATTTTTTGGTTTAGGGATTAGTTTTTTTTTGTCTAAGGGTTTAGTGTATTTTGAGGATGATAGTTTAGGGGTATTGGGGATGAAAGTTTAGGGTTTTCTAAGGTAGTGTGTTTAGTTGCCCCTTTTCAATGGGTTTAGGGTTTTGGGGATGAGGGTTTAGGGTTTGTTACGTCTATATGTCTAGTGATTTTGGTGGCTGAATGTTTAGGGATTTAGGGAATAGGAATTATATTTTTTTAGATAGATGGTGTAGGGGGATTTGGGGTAGGTGGTTTAGTGATTTATGGGGTTGAGGATTTTGGGTTTCTAGGGGTTGTGGATTTAGGGTTCTTTCAGGATTACGGTTTAGATTTTTTGTGGGCATAGGGATTAGTATTTTTTGGGCCATAGGGTTTTGGGTTTTGGGTGGTTGAGTGTTTAGTGTTTCTTAAGCCTATGGGTGTACAGTCATTATGTGACATTCTTTTTGGATTTATTGTCGATATGGTCTTAGTATTTTGGGGGTTGAGGGTTTTGTTTGTTTTAGGGATGAGGGTTTTTTTAGGCAGAGTGTTTTGGGTTGTTTGGGGCTGAGGATTTTGGGTTTTTTGGGCCTGATGTTTTTTACATATTTGGTGCTGATGATTTAGGGCTTTTCATTTATGAGGGTTTAGTGATTTCGTGGGTAAGATGATTAGGGTTTTCACAAGATATTAATATATGGAATTTATGGTAGAAGGTTTAGGGGTTCTTTTGAAGATGAGGGATTAAGGTTTTTTGGATGGAGGTTTTATTGTTTTTTGGTGCTATGGGTTTAGGGTTTGGGGTGAGGTTTTTTGTCTTAGGTTATTGGGGAATGAGGGATTATGTATTTTTAGGATTTCTGGGGCTAAGGTTTTAGTGTTTTATGGAATGAGGGTTTAAGGTTTTGTTGGGCTAATAGTTCAGGATTTTGGTGACTGAGGGTATATGGTTTTATTGTGGATTTTGGTTTAGGGATTCATGTGGCCTAGTGTATAAATTATTTTAAGGCTAAGGGATTATGGTTTTTTATGGTTGAGGTTTTAGATTTTTGGGGATGGGTGGTTTGGGGTTTTGGGGGATGAGCATTTACGGTTTTTTTGGGATGAGGGTGTAGTGTTTTTATTTGATGTCAATGATTTAGTTTTTTTAGGCTTTGGGTTTTGGGTATTTTGGACTAATGTTTTAGGATTTTTTTATGCTAAATGTTTTTTAGTCTTAAGGGTTTAGAGTTTTTTAGGGGTCTATGTTTTTGTGTTTTTGGGGATGAGGGTTTAGGGGGTTTCTGGATGAGGGATTAGGTTTTTTGGTGTATGAGAGATTAGGGGATTTTGGGATGAGGGTTTAGGTAGTTTTGGTCATGGGGGTTTATGGGTTTAAGTTTTGATATTTTTGTTAGATAAGTGTTTAGGGGATTTGGGTGTGTTGTATTAGGGGTTTTTTGGGATGAATGGTTTATGATTTTTTTGGGGGTTTGTGTTTTATGGATTTTGGGGGCTGAGGGGTTAGTTTTTTTAGTGCTGAGGGGATTGGTTTTTTAGGTTTTAGGGTTTGAATTTTTTTTACAGATGTGGGTTTTCAGTTTTTATCATGTCTGGGAATTTAATTTTTTTTTCAAATGATGGTTTACATTATTTTTTTTGGGATAAGGGTATAGGATGTTTTGTGTATGAAGGATTATGATTTGATGGCATTGAGGTTTTTTGGGGATGAGGGTTTAGTGTTTTGGGGGGAAGATAGATCTTTTTTTTAAGGCTGAGGGTTCAGGGATTTTTTGTATTAATAGATTAGGTTTATTAGGGATTTGTGTTTAGTTTTTATTGGAGATGAGGGATTAGGGTTTTTTTGGGGCTCATGGATTATTTTCATTGTGAGATAATGTTATTGGGTTTCTTAAGGATGATTGTTAATGGTTTTGTTCAAGACGAGGGTATAGGTGTTTTTGGAATGAGAGTTTAGGGTTTTTTGGGTATAGGGTTTAGGGTTTTTTGGGAATGAGGTTTTTGGTTTTTTTGGACTATTTTTATTTTTTTCAGGGAAGATGGTTCTGGTTGTTTGGGTCTTCAGAATTACTGTTATTCATGGCTATCGAATTAGGGTATATTTTTTGTGATAGTTTTGGGATTTGGGTGTTGAGGGTATAGGTTTTTGGGGGATGTGGGTTTTGGGTTTTTGGGGTGATAGCTTAAGGTTTTTTGGGATGAGGGTTTTGGGGTTTTTTGAGATGATGTTATAGTAATTTTTTGGGATGAGGGATTCCGGTTTTTTGGGGCTAAAGTTTTGGGTTTTGTGAGGATGGGAGTTTCAGGGTTTTGGGGATGATGGTTGATGGGTGTTTGAGGATGATATTTTTGGGGTTTATGGGATAAGGGTTTTGGGGTTTCTGGGATGAGGGTATATGCTTTTTTGGGGTGGCGGGTTTTGGGAATTTTGTGGTTGAGATTTTAACAAAATTTATGGATGGGGATTAAGGGATTTTTTGGTAAGAGGGATTATGTTATTTTAGGGATGATGGTTTAGGATATTTTTTGATGAGGGTTTTATGTTTTTTTGGATGAGGGTTTACTGTTTTTTGGGATTCGTACTAAGGGTTTTTGGGGATGGGGGTCCATTGTTATTTAAGGATGGAAGTTTAGTGATGTTTAGGCCTGAGTGTTTATTGATATTTTAGGCAGACTTTTTTGGTTTCTAGTTCTTATCATTTAGGATTTTTGGGGGCTAATGGTTTAGGGTTTTTTGTGGGATGATTGTTTTCACGAACCAGGCTGGGTTGCTAACCGATTAGGCGCCCAACCCGGTCTGTGACATGTCCTGAGGAGTTTTCATGATCCCCACGGGCTGGAACAAGTGCCTGGGTATCAAAAATAGCACATGGGAACAATTTACCTGAAATATTAAAAACAAAAAAAACTGATAAGATAAATAAACAAACACTCGGAAACAAAAGCAAAAAACCCTTAATATTTGACCAAACATAATGTTTACAAATCCACCCAAAACTCTAAGGAGACTGTAATGAAAAGAAAACTAACACATCAATCAGCAACTTCAAGTAACATGAGGGGTCACCTTCTCAAACCACCATTGTAAGACCTGCATGGGAAAACCATCGACAACCCGAACCACTGTCACTTAGCATGATGCCTCAACCTGTGAATCAAAAAGAAAAAAATTCTGCACACACCCAAAGGTGTATGTAGGGTGTGTGACAAGAGCCCTGTACGATGCCACCATGAGAGGATTCCATGCATAATCATTTAAATGATGATTACATTTTCTAGCCAAATAAATAAAAGGGAAATAAATTATTGAACAATATTAAATGAAAACAATTTTTAATGACAGTTACTTTAAATGAAAAAAATTTAAAGGCAACAACATAAATTAAAGCACACACACACTTACTTTTATGATAATCAAAGTGTCATTCTGGTAAGCATAATGTAAACAAGGAGCACCGAATATTTGGTAGGCCTCGTGGGTGTTAGCTAGCATGGGTGCCTAGATCTTCATGTCTCAGTGAAACAAGGCTTAGAAACCATGAACCTCATTAAATGTGGATTATAAACCATGACCCTTTACAATCATGGCTTAGAAACCATGACCCTCAGTCATTAATATGTTTATTTAGTGTTGTTGTCGTCAATCCTGCTATGTGAAACAGGACGAAGCCACCCCCGGATCACTAGCCCACTAGTCTAGTCCACATTCCTTGCTACCCGGACATCCCGCTTTGTGCTCAAACAAATCTCAAGATCATAATACGTCCATGTCACATAAAAAATCCAAGGAAAACACCATGGATGACAAGATACCATTTACACAAACAATTCCATGTTTAAAATTCATGATCATGTCACATGTCACGTTTATGCATAAAATCCAAACAGAGTACTTACACACACCAAACCATCATTTGCATACCCAAATGACATTTTGAAATATTATGCACACCAAAACCTTATCCAAACAAGTTTTTCACCATTGATATAATTTGATAAACCCTTTGAAAATTTTCCTAAGACAATTCCAAAAGACTATCACTAGGCATTACACATGAAAGTACACTCAAAATCCCAATTTTGTATTAAGCGCACACCCAAAATCTTTTTAGAACTTAATCTGCATCGCTTACACCATCAATTAAACAACTTTATTTTTTAATGGAAATAGTTTTACACTTAGACAACCACCAAGAATATTTATTGAACAATTTCAAAAAGGTGTCTCACGACTTTAAACACTAAAACACACTCAAAACCTCTTTTATGACAAAGAGAACTTTGATGCCAAACCCAATACACACATTACAGCTCTTTCACATTCAAACAAAGTAAATGCACATTCTTGATAATACTGATAAATAGCTCAATGTTGGTTTTCACAAAAAAAAAACAGTAACATCACATAAACACTCAACTAACAAAACAAATGCACAACAAAACTCAGTTAAAATCACATCCGAAGAATGTAAACTATTTAACTATTGTACTAAATAAATTAAATTAACAAACTAATTCACCAGAATATTTAAGAATAAATTTTCAGAATATGCCGCATTACGCAAAATACTAATAATACAATAAAAAAAATCCTCTATGACTAGACACAAATTTACACTAATCTAGAACACAATTTTTATAATTTATATAATACTAATAAACTGTTCACCATTAATTTTCACATAAAACACACTTATATCACATGTATATATGAACGTCAATTAAAAACATTATTTTCATCAAACAAACTAATTAAAAAATATGCTATATTAATTTATGCAGAAAATTAATTGATCTAACAATTGTTAAACGCGGAACCACCTACCTCGGGAGAATAATTACCCAAAACTTGTTGAATTCTTCAATCTCACCCAATGCGCACCATAAGTGAACCCTAACCCTAATTTTATGAAATTGAACCAACAAAATTTAAGACTAAACCCTAAAATGACCACCATAGCTGCTGGACAATCAAAAACTCAAGACAACAAAAAGAGGAAGAAGAGGACTCAACCAGAGGGTTGGGGGGGGGGGGGGGCGGGGGCGGTTGCTCACGCGGAATGTGGGGAAGGTGCCAGAGGTGTCTTCTGCTGGCAAGGGTAGGTCGTGGTTCTCAAGGAGATAGAGGGTGGTCCGGCTACTGGACCTAGGTGCGGAGTGATGGGGTGTATCCGGGGAATAGGCAGGGGCGCGGTGAGGAGGCGGGGAGCTGGGCGGTTGCCGAAGTTGACAAGAGGGGAGCGCAAGATGGGCGGGCGGAGCAAGGGAATCCGGGTGCGACAGGGCGATGCTGTGGCTGGAGGGAGGTTTGTTGGTCACTGGGTCGCGAACCGGTAGAGGAGGGGTCGGCCGGTGGCGTCGCAGCGAGAGGTCAAGGGGAGCATGGGGGTCCGGCGCAGCTTGCATGGGAGGTGGGAGATGGACGTGCGGCTGCTACGGTTTGAAGAGGATAACCCTCAATGCACTAGGGAGGAGAAAAAAATGCACGGGAAGAGGGGGAAGGAAATAAGGAGAAGAGAGGAATAAAAGAAAAGAAAAAAGAGTAGGAAAAGAATATAGTGGGGGGGGGGGATGAAAGAAAGAAAAAAAATTATAAAATTCAACATCAAAAAACTAAAAAAAGGAATGTAATAATATTAATAATAATAATAATAATTATTATTATTATTATAATTAACACATTAATAATATTAAAAATAATAATAATTATAATAATAATAATATAAGTAACCATTTTTATTATAATAAAAAAATGTATAATTCCATAAAATTTCATTTTATTATATCTATTTTAAAGTATCTCGCAACCATAGGGATACCACGCCCGACCCTTAAAAAAATTTAATAGGATGATGATAATAATATTAATAGTGGGTCAATAATTTTTTTTATATTCTTAACACTGTTAATAATAATTATTATCCTCATGTAATATACATATATATATATATATATATATATTACCATTTGAACAATTCATTAAGTTAATTACATTTTTCTTATTTTATTTTATTTTATTTTCAATTAATTATTCACTTAATTTTATTTCATTATTAATAATTCATTTTATTTTACTAATTGAACATAGGGACAGTCATGCGGTGAAACGAGCAATGTTGCGCGGTGACCCAAGCGAAGCCGCGCAACATCGAATGTGGTTTGTTGAATGTTGTCAACGCCAAAACGTGCGTTTTTAAACAAGAACTCGAAAATTTTAAGCCGGGCTTCAACCCAAATTACTTGATTCCCAAAAAAATAATAAAATAAATAATTTAAAAATGACGGGTGTCAAAATTCTCCACACCATAATGCTTTCCGACCCAGAAAGCCATGACCAAGGATGAGACCCAAAGTAGAAAATGACACACCCCTTATGTTTCAAAAGGGATTCCCTAAAAAACATGTGAATGTGGGAAAAAACATCGTTCTCAGAGAAGATGGTTTAAATGACGACCTCATGAAACCCATAAAAGATTTTCCCACTATGTTTCACCCACCTCAAAGGGTTAGAACACCTTCAATTGATTGATCATGGAAAGGAGCTCTCGCACCCACGAAATACAACTTCACAAACCGAAACACCTCAAGCACCAAAGAACGAGAACCAAGCTCTTTTAAGGAAACAAACAAACAAGACCAATCACGTCCAAGGAACACTCTGATCAACTACCACCGAGTTATCTCTAGAACAAGAAATATGTGGCCAACATGGGGAAATCCCGAAGGGGCTCCCCACCATTAGAAACTTACTGATGCCCTAGACGAAACTAGAAAATTGACACGAGGAGGCATGAGCGGACTCCCCAACATTATGAAAGAAAAACTCCAATTTATTCCACAGACATTTGTGTGAGACCCATCATGGGTCTCCCCACCATTAGATCTAATGAAAGATACATGAACTTCAAAATTTTCTGTCAGTGACCAAACACCCCACCACAAGGGGCATGGAGGGGGCAACTACCGGGGCATCAAAACCACGACCCAAGACAAACCAGCATCTCCACGTCCATGGATGATCACTATTCAAATTTGAGACTGATTTACCCAACAAGCCCCATAAGGACCACTAAAAACCGTTACCTTCGGTGGGACATGACCCTCAGGACTTTAATGTAAGGAGACAACCACACATCCTCATAGACACAGGAATTCCCATGCACCCAAATGGATCGATTGAAATGGGAAAACCATATATAATAATTTAGACCAACTTCACCTTCAATACCAATGCCAGAAATAAAGTCAGGGTCCCATAAACTCTTGGGGTTCCTGACCGTGCACCAACATCACTCTGAGGCCTATGGGTGGAGCCCTAATGTTTGAAGCATCTCCTGCCTCGCAGTCAAGCATCAAAGACTCCCAAATAAATCTTCTCATTTTCTTGGTGCCGCAAGAAACCAAACATTAATAGAGACAACCCTTTTAGACACAACACACTCTGACATCCACCAACTCCATCGCGGAACGTCCACCAAAATTGGGGTTTATATGATGTGCATGAATCACCTTTTCACCTTAACCATGAAACTTAAGAAGGAATGATGCTCGATGAACACCCCCACCCCTGAACAAAAAAATTAGAACTCCCAAAGAGTAGGACACACTCCCATGAAAAAAGGGTTTCTCAAAGGTCTTTATGAAATCCACATTTTCCCTTCGAAGAGAACTCACACCGCAATATGTAACCAAACATGACCTTCGCAGCCGATTAAATCAATACAAGCCTTTGAAGACATCGGTCATCAACGATAATTCCGAACTGCCATCACCACTCCCCACTGGAATTCCTTTCACCATTTCAAGGGGGGCCGTCAGACGCAACAACATCAAACATCATACTCGATGACTTAGACAACTTAAAGAGACCAAAACTCCCCTCAACTCCCATCGCATCTCTCATCCCGCTGCGAGAGGATCTACTTAGTTGTAAAAAGGAGGGTGGGTTCAATTCTAGAATTCAAGAAGAAAATCATTCAATCAACTGGAGTTCCGGCCCACGGAGAATTTACCGTGGCCACACTTCAATCACATATTAACGCTTTTTGGGGGTGTACACTAGTTATGAAAGAAAATAATGGACCAAGTCAAACTAGTCCAATGGCCATGACATATCACCAACGAACCCTAAACGTGCACGCAGAACCGCTACAAGGGCTTCTCGAAGCACTTTTCAAAAGAAACCATTATACACACGCTTTCACACCAACTTACAAATAAGAATTCAAACTCAAAACTCCTCACAACTTACATTTCAAAAAACTCAATGACACACAACAATATCACAAGTTATTTAAAACACAAAATTTTCTTTTAAAGTACTTTTTGAAAAAGAACGAAGATGGTGGGTTGTACAAACACCAATGGTGTCCCATGGGCCTCACACAAGCATGTTCTCATGCAACACTGGCACCCACCTCATGTCCATCTAGGCACTCATCCGACCGTTCCATTAAAAATTTTCCTTTTCGTATACACTCATGAATGTGGTTACCAATGAGAGCGCCAATGATCAAAACTACACCCTTCCTTTTTTTCAAAACCAAAACATTCAACCCACACTTTTCAAACCTCACACATCATTTTCTTTTTATATAACTTCATTTCAAAACATTTTCCATGACCAAAATTTTTTTACATAAAAACCAGATTTCTGCAACATCAAATCAAAAAGATGAAGAATGGTGCAAGAGGGAACTAGCATCCGTGGGTGACTGGGACATATGGTTGGCGGCCATACACCAATCACGCAACTGCCATGGAGAGTATTCTAGGACCATTTCCCCAGCTCCACAAGGCATTCCAAGACCTGCAATCTCACTGAGACCACTAACCCTACTATCTTTTCATTTCCCCTAAACAAGATTAACCACAAGGACCAAAGACTCGAACAGACCTCAACTTACCCTGGTAAGTCGAGTCCCTCCACGAGGTGTGTGGCCAGGCACCTTACTTATAATCAGGACATCGATTCCCGACAACCTTAGCTTTGGTCTACCTTACTCTATCCCAAAATAACACAACCCAAGAGATCAAACCTCCCTTTGATACCATTTTGTCATGAACTAGGCCAGGTCGCCATCCGACCCAACACCTGACCTAGTCTGGGACATGGCCTGACGGGCATTCTTGTTCCCTAAGGGCTGGCACAAGTGCTCAGTTATCAAAAATAACACATGGGAATGATTTACCCGAAATATTAAACACAAAACAACTAACAAGGAAAATAAACAAACACTGGAAAACAAAATCAAACAATCCCTTAATATTTGAAAAAACATAATGTTTACAACTCCACTCAAAACACAAAGAATACAACAATGTAATGAAAACTAACACGTCGATCTGCACCTTCAATAAACATGAGGGGTTACCTCCTCAAACCACCATCGTCAGACCTGCACGGGAAAACCATCGACAACCTGAACCACCATCACTAAGCACGATGCTTCAAATTTTGACACACAAAGAAAAAAAGTCTACATACACCCAAAGGTGTATTTAGGGTGTGAGACAAGATCCCAGTAGGATTCCACCAGGAGAGGATTCCACACATAACCATTTAAATGAAAATTACATTTTCCAGTCAAATAAATAAAAGGGAAGTAAATTCTGGAACTGTATTTAATGAAAACAATTTTTAATGACAAGTAATTTAAATGAAAACAAATTTAAATACTACAACATAAATTAAAGCACACATGCACAATTACTTTTAAGATAATCAATGCGTCATTTCGGTAAGCATAAAGTAAACAAGGAGCACCAAATATGGGGGAGGCCTTGTTGGTGATAGCTTGTGTGGGTCCCTAGATCTTCATGTCTCTCTGAAATGTGGCTGAGAAACCACGACCCTCAGCAAACACAGATTAGAAACCACGAACCTCAGCAAACGTGGATTATAAACCACGACCCTCAGTAAGTCATAAGTTTAGTTAGTGTTGCAGTCGTCAATACCGTTATGTGAAACATGGATAAAGCCCCCCGGATCACTATCCCACTAGTCAAGTCCACCTTCCTAGCTACCCAGGCTTCCCGATTTGTGCACAAACAAATATAAAGATCATAATAGGTGAATATCACATAAAAAATCCATGAAAAATACCATGCTTGACAAGATTCCATTTGCACCATCAATTCCACTTTTAAAAATCACGATCATGTCACAAGTCACATTTATGCATAAAATCCAAAAAGAGTACTTACACACACCGAACCATCATTTGCACACCCAAATTCCTTTTTGAAAAATTACGCACACCAAAACCTTATCCAAAAAAGTTTCTCACCATTTATATAATTTGATAAACCCTTTGAAAATTTTCACAAGGCAATTCTAAAAGAGTATCACCGGTCTTTACACATGAAATCAAACTCAAAATACCCATTTTGAATTAAGTGCACACCCAAAATCTTTTTATAACTTAATATTCATCGTGTACACCATCAACTAAACCACTTTCAATTTTAATGGAAATAATATTACACTTATACAACCACCATGAAAATTTATTAAACAATTTCAAAAGGGTGTCACATGACTTTAAACACAAAAACGCACTCAAAACCTTTTTTATGTCAAAATGCACTTTGATTCCACACCCAAAACACACATTAAATCTCTTTCACATTTAAATAAATTAAATGCACAATCTTGAGAATATTGATAAATATCTCAATGTAGGTTTTCAAAATAAATTAATTAACATCAGATAAACACTCTACTAACAAAACAAATGCACAACAAAACTCAGTCAAAATTACTTTCTCATCATGTAAACTATTTAACAATTCTAAAAAATTAATTATATTAACAAAATAATTCACTAGAAAATTTATGAATCAATTTTGAAAATATTTTGATTACTCAAAATAATAAATGAAATAGAAAATTTCTCTATGACTCGACACAAATTGACACTAAACTAGAACACAATTTGTATAATTTATAAACTACAAATAAACTGTTCAACATTAATTTTCACATGAAAAACACTTATATAACATGTACATATCAACATTAGTTAAAAACATTATTCATATAGAACAAACTAATTAAAAAAATATGATAAATTAAATTAAGTAGAAAATTAATTCATCAAATAATGGTTAGACGCCAAACCACCTACCTCAGGTGAAGAAATTCCAAAAATTGGTTGAATTCATCAATCGCATTGAATTCAAACCATAAGTTAACCAAAGGTGAACCATAATCTATGAAATAGAACAATCAAAATTTAAGACTAAACCATAAAATGAACCCCATAGCTTTTGGACAACAAAAAACTCAAGAAAAGAAGAAGAAGAAGAAGAGGACTCAATCGAAGGGGGGGTTGCTCGAGCGGAAGGTGTGAAAGGCGCCAGAGGTGTCACTGGACATCAAGGGGAGGTCATGGTTTACTAGGAGATGGAGTGTGGTCTGGCGGCTGGACCTAGGTGCGGCTTGATGGGGTGTATCCAAGGAATAGGAAGGGGCGCGACGAGGTGGTGGGGAGTCGGGCGGTCGCCAGAGTTAACAAGAGGGGAGTGCAAGATGGGTGGGAAGAGAAAGGTAATCTCGGTGTGATGCGGAAAGGTTGTGGCTTGCGAGAGGTCTGGTGGTGGCTGGGTCGCAATCTGGGAGAGGAGGAGTCGGTCGTTGGTCTCACAGCGAGAGTCCAAGGGGAGCAGGGGGTCCGGTGCAGCTTGCAATAGAGGTGGGAGATGGACGTGTGGATTCTAGGGTTTGAAGACGATAACCCTCAATGATACAGGGAGGTGGAAAAAAACTCATGGGAATAGGGGGAGGGATAAACAGAGATGATAGGGAAAAAAGAAAACAATCAAGAAAAGGAAATGAATAGATAGGGGGAAATAAAGAAAGAAAAAAAATAAAACCTAAAAAAACTAAAAAAAAAATGCAATAATAATAATAATAATAATAATTAACAAATTAATAATATTAACAATGATAATAATTGAAATATTAATAGTATAAAATACCAATTTCATTATCATAAAAAAAAATTCCATAAAACTCCATTTTATTATTTCAATTTTAAAGCGTCAGGCAACCATGTGGTTACCACACGCGGCCCGTAAATTTTTTTAATAGGATGATGATAATAATAATAATATTAATGGGTTAATAATTTTTTATATTCTTAACACTGTTAATAATAATTATTATCATCATGAAATATATATATATATATATATATATTACCATTAGGACAATTGATTAAGTTAATTATATTTTTCTTATTTTATTTTATTTTCACTTTATTAATCACTTACATTTATTTCATTATTATTAAATCATTTAATTTAATTAAATGAACATAGGTCAGGCTGTGCGGTGAATTGGGTGAGGTTGCGCGGTGACCCAAGCAAAGCAGCAAAGCTTTGACAGTGGTGCACTGAATGCTGTCAAGTCCAAAATCTGCGTTTTTGAACAAGAACTCGAAAATTTTAAGTTGGGCTTCAACCCGAATTACCTGATTCCCATTAAAAATAATAAAATAACTAATTTAATAATGTTTTGTGTGAAAATCGTTGTGTATTTTTTTGGTAAAGGGGTTTAGGTTTATTATGGAAAAGGTTTTAGGGTTTTTTTTGGGATGATGGATTGGGATAATTTTTTTGAAAAAGTGTTTATATATTTTTGGGGATGAGGGTTTAATATTATTTGGGGTCGAGGCATTATAGTTTTCTTGGGATGAGGGTTTTCGGTTGTTTTGGGATAGTGTTTTTTTCGTTTTTAGGGATGAGGGTTTGGGGATTTTAGTGGCTGAGAGTTTCATTTTTTTGGAAGAGTGTTTTGGTTTTTTGGTGTTTAGTATTTGGGGTTTTTTTATCTTATGATTTTTTTTGGGGAATAGAATTTAATATATTTTGGGGATGAGGGTTTGGGTGTATTTGGGGAAGATTTTTTTTATTAGGGATGGGGTTTTTGGTTTTTTATGCGATGAGGGTTTAGGAATTTTTGGGGTTGCATAATTTGAATTTTTAGGGGCTAGGGGATTTGGGTTTTTTGTGGATGAGGGTAGTGTGTTTTTTGGGGATAAGGGTTTGGGGTGATTTAGGGATGATGGTTTTTGGTTTTTGGGGGGTTGATGTTTAGTGGTTTTTAGGGATGAAGGATTGGGATTTCATTAAGTTTCGGTTTAGTGTTTTTAGGGATGAGGGTTTCAAGTTTTATTGGGCTGAGGGTTTGAGTATTTCCAAGGGATTAAGGGGTTATCATTTTTTATGCCAAAGTGTTTGGGGTTTTTTGGTAGTGAGGTTTTAGGGTTTTTTTTGGATCATGGTTACATATTTTTCTAAGCATAGGGTTTAGAGATTTTATGAGATCAAGGATTAGGAGTTTTTGAGGATTTGCATTTTTGGTTTTTTATGCAAGAGGTTTTAGCATTTTGGGGGATGTGGGTTTTCAGTTTTTTGGGTTAAGCAACTATGGTTATTTAGGGATGAGGGTTTAAGGTTTTTTGGTCCTAATTGTTTTTGGATTTTTTGGGAGTGAGGGTTTACAGTTTTTGGTTGATTATGGTTTTTTGTGTTTTGGGATGAGAATTGAGTGTTTTTATGGATGAGATTATTGGGTTTTGTGGGGAAGAGGGTTTACAGTTTATTGGGGCTGAGGGTTAAGGGTTTTCATGGATAGAGGGTATTGGGTTTTATGGGGCATAGGGTTAAATTTTTTTTAGTGAGGGTTTTGTATTTTTAAGAGTTGTGGTTTTATGTTGTTTTGGAGTTGGGGGCTTATTATTTTCTAGGGTTTAGTGTAAATATTTATTTAGGGCTGAGGGTTTAGGAATTTATGGAGTTGAGGGTTTACAATATTTTTTTAGGATAAGGGTATGGGTTTTTTTGTTGACGTTCGTTTTTTAGAGGTCTGGGGGTTTATGTTATTTTAAGGTGAGTGGTTATTCTTTTTTGGGGAGCACAGTTTACGATTTTATGGGAATTTGGTTTTAGGGTTTTTTGTGGCTAAGGGTATAGTGTTTTTTGGGGATAATTATTTTTTATTTTTTTGGCCAATAGGGTATAGGGTTTTTTGGGGTAGATAATTTAGACTTTTTTGGAGTTGAGGTTATAGGGATTTTTGGTGTCAGATGTATAGGGTTCTTTGGGGGGTGAGGGGTTTAAGGATTCATTGTATAAGGGTTTAAGGGTTTTAAGTGTCATGGAATTCGTGTTTATCGGGGTTATATGGTTAGGGTTTTTTGGGTTTTAGGGTTTAGTGTTTTTTTACGGCTGAGGATTTAGGGATTTATGGCCATGTGTTTAGGGTTTTCTGTGGTGAAGGATTTTTTGTTTTTTAGGGAAGATGTTTTTGGTTTTTTTGGGGATTGGGATTTAGTTTTTTGGGGGTCTAAAGGATTATGGTTTTTTGGGGCCTAGTGTTGAGTGTATTTTAAGGCTAGGGGTTATGGGTTTTTTGGGGCAGTGTGGTTCTAGTTTTTTTGGGCTGTGGATTTAGTTTTTGTAATGGATGTGGTTTAATTTTTTTTGAGTCTAACAGTATAGGGTTTTTTAGGTCATAGTGTTTTGTATTTTATGGGGATGACGATTTATGTTTAGGTCTGATGGTTTAGGGACTTTTGGGTCTAAGGTTTCCATGTTCATTTAGGGTGATGTTTTATAGTTTTTAGAATGAGGGTTTACATTTTTTTGGGAATTTTAGTTTTAGGGTTTTTTGGGATAAGGTTCATTGATTTTTATGGGTTGAGGGATTTGGTTTTTTAGGTATATGGGTTTTGGGTATTTAGTTCTAATGGCTTAGGGGTATCCAAGGATGAGGGTTTATGTATTTTTGGGGAAAATGGTTTTGGGGGTTTTTAGGTATTTTGGTTTATATTTTTTGTGGACTTGTTTTTTGGGTTCATTGGGGCTTCTAGTTTTAGGTTTTGGGGATGCCAGTTTAGAGTTTCATGGGGATGTGCGTATAAGTTTTTTCAATGACAAGTTTATAGGGTTTTTTATAGGTTGATGGTTTATTTTTTTTGGGGGTCAGGATTTATGGTTTTTTTGGAAATATGGTATAGATCTTTTGGGGTTGAATAGTTTTGGTTTTTTTGGGGATGATAGGTTCATGTTTTTTGGGGAAGAGGGTTTTCAGTTTTTTGAGGATGAGGGTTTATAGATTTTTAGGGACTGTTTTTTTGGGTTTTTGGTGGGTAAGGGTTTGGGTTTTTGGTGGGTAAGGGATGGGTTTCATTGGGGATGTAGGATTAGTGTTTAATTGAGGATGATGTTTTTGAGATTTTTTGGAGTTAGGGGTTATAATTTATTTGGGGGTGGAGGGTTTGGGGATTTTTTGGGCAAAGGGTTTAGGGTTTTCTGGGGCTGAGGGTTCATGGTTTATTGGGGTGAGGGATTTGGGTTTCATGGGTCTTAGTGATGTGGGAATTATGGGGATTAGTGTTTAATATTATTTGGGGATGATGGTTAAGGGTTTTGGGGGATAAGAGTTTAGGGGATTTAGGGACTGTGGTTTTAGTGTTATTTTTTGTTGAGGGATTAGGGTTTCATGGGGTGGAGGGTTTAGTGTATTTTGGGTGTAGGGTCTTGGGTTGTTGAGGATACTATTTTAGGGTACTATGGGATGATTGTTTAATATTTCTTGTACTAAGGGTTTATCTTTTTTGGGAAGAGGGTTTAGAGTTTTTTGAGGATGGAGGTTTAGGGGGGTTTTAGGGCAGAGTGATTAATGTATTTTTGGGGATGAGGATTTAAGATTTTTTGGGGCTGAGTATTTTTTGTTTTTAAGTATTATGGTTTATAGTTTTGGGGGGATGAGGGATATGGTTTTATTGGGATGAGGGTTTCTGATTTTTTGGGGGATGAGGGTTTAGGGTTTTTTGGGGAAAAGTGTTCACGGTTTTTTGGTATTTTGGTTTTAGTGTTTATGGAGATAAGAAGTTTAGGGTTGTTTGGGGATAAGGGATTATGGTTATTTTTGGGGTGAGGGTTTAGGGTTTTTGTGATATTTTTTGGTGTGAATGTTACAGAATTTGTTGGGTATGAGGGGTTGGTTCTTTTTAGGAATGATTGTTTCGGGTTTTTTGGGACTAAGGGTTTTGGTTTTTTTGGGGATAAGAGTTTGGGGTTATTTTGCGGCTAAGTTTATGTTGTTTTTTTGGGGATTAGGGGTTGGGATTTTTTTCTAATGGTTTTGGGGATTTTTGGGGTGGGGGTTTAGGGTTTTTTTTGTGTAGTGGGTTTAGAGTTTATTGGTGATGAGTGTTTTTGGTTGTTGAAAATGAGGGTTTTATGTTTTCTGAGGCTGAGGATTTAGGAATTTTTGGGGATTAGGTTTTAGGTTTTTTAAGGGGGAGGGATTAGAGTTTAGGGATTTTCAAGGATCAAAGTTTAGCATTTTTATATGGATGACGGTTTAGGGTTTTTTGGTGATGAGGGTGTAGGGTTTTTGTGCTATGGAATTAGGTTTTTTTGGAGCTAGGTGTTAAGGGTTTTTTGGGATGGATGCTTACAGTTTTTTAGCGCATTGTTTTTAGGTTTTTTTGGGTTTATGGTTTCTAATTTTTTTGGGATGAGGGTTTGGGGTTTTATAGGGATGGGGATTTTGGCGTTTTTTGGGGATAAAGGATTAGTGTTTTTTAGGGATATGTTTTTATGGTTTTTCTACACTAAGGGATTTGGGATTTTTCTGGTTATTTTTTAGTGTTTTTCAGGTTGTGGGTTTTGGTTTTTATTCATGTTGAGGTTGTTGTTTTTGGGGATGGAGTTTATTAGATTTCAAGGGAGGAGGTTTTAGGGTATTTGGGGATGAGGATTTGGGGTTTTTGGGGCAGAGAGTTTATGATTTGTTTTGGGATAGTGTTTTATTTTTTTCGGTATGAGGTTTAAGGGTTTTTTTGGGGCTGTGGGTTTTTTATTTTATAGGGATGGGTTTTTTTTCATGATGTGACTAAGATTATATGAGGATGATGATTTTAGGTATTTTGGGGATGAGTGTTTGGTATTACTTGGGGATAAGGGTTCAGGGATGAGGGATTTTGGTTTTCCTTATGAGGGTTTTGGGTTTTCAGTTTCTAAGGGTTTTTTATTCTTAGGGGATGAGGGTTTGGGGATTTTATGGATGAGTGTTTGTGATTTTTTTGATTATATTGGTTTTTGGATTTTTTGGGTTGAGGGTTTGGGGTATTTCGGGATGAGAGTTTGGGTTATTTGGGGAGAGTATTTATGGCTTTTCTTTTTATGAGTATTTGGGGTTTTTTTGTGATTAGGGATTGGGTTTTTTGGGGGGATCATGGTTTGGGGTTTTATTACTGTTGTGTTAGGTTTTTTTGGGTTGATGGTTTTGGGAACAATGTATATGGTTTTTTTAGGGATTAGGGTAATATTTTTTGGTTTTTGAGGATTTTGGGTTATTTTTCTGAGGTATTTCTTTTTTAGGATTGAGGGTTTATGGTTTTTTTGGTTGAGTGTTTTGATTTTTTTAGGGTGAGGTTTTTGGGTTTTTAGGGGCTGAGGGTTTGGTTAATTTTGGAGTTGATGGTATAGGGTTTTTTTAGTGATTAGGGATTACGGTTTTAGAGGCAATGTGTTTATGGTTTTTTGTGTTTGTGGGTTCAGATTTCATTGTCATTGTGGGTTGTGGTTTTTGGTGTGGAGGTTTAGGGTTTTTAGTGTCGAGTTTTTTGTATTTTTTGTGATAGATATGGGGTTATTTGGGATGAGGGTTGAGTGGTATTTTAGGATAATGATTGGTGGATTTATGGTTAGTGTGTTGGGTGGGGTGTAGATTAGTTTTTTGGGTTTTTTTGGGGTATGGGTTTTGGGTTTTATTGAAATAATTTTTTTGGTTTCAAGGGTGCGGGATTGGGGGTTTTGTGGTAATCTACTGGTTGGGTTTGGGGTTGAAGGTTGGGGGTTTTTTGGATGGAGTGATTGATTTTTTGAGGAAGTAGGTTGGTGTTTTTTAGGGATAAGGGTTTAGTGATTTTTAGGATGAGGGATTAAATATTTTTCGGTGAGAGGTATTGTGGTTTTACGGGATGAAAGATTACAGTTTCTGGTGGTTTAGGGATTGTTTTTATTTGGCTGATGGTTGAGGTTTTTTTGGGCTGATCGATTGTAGTTTTTTGGGGCAGAGGGAAATCAGTTTTTTGGGGAGGAGGGATTAATGTTCCTTAGGGAATAATTTTTTTCTGATTTTTGGGGATGAGGGTTTTTGGTTTATATAGATTGAGTTTTTTTTGTGTTATGGGGATAATGGTTTTGGTTTTTTTGGTGATGTGGTTTTTGTGATTATTTGGTATTTTAGGTCGGTGTTTTTTTGGATCTCATGTATTGGGAGTTTTAGGGTTTGGGGTTTGGAGGTTTTCTAGGCTAGGGGATTAGGGTTTATTAGGGATGAGAAGTTAGGTTTTTTGGGTATGGAGTGTTTGGTGTTTTGTTTGGAGTAGAGGGTGTAGGGTTTTGGGGGATGAGGGTATAATGTTTTTTAAGGTAGTGTATTGGGATTTTTTTGGAGAACATGGTTTAGGGATTTTGGGGTTTATGGTCTATTGTTTTTTGGGGATTAGGGATGGTTTTTTTTGGATGATGGATGGGAGTTGTTTTGTGCTGAGGTTTGGGGATTTGTTTGGGATGGGGATTGGTGGCATTTTTGGGACTGAGGGGTGGGGTTTTTGGGGTTGGGGTTGGCGTTTTTTAGGGAAGATGGTTGGGGGTTTTGTAAGGATGAGTTTTTGGGTGTTTTTGCTATGGGTTATAGTGATTATTAGGGATGAGGGTTGGATGTATTTTGGGGAAGTGTATTGTGTTTTCTAGGGTTTCAGGGTTTAGAGTTTCTTGGAGATGACAGTTTATGTTTTTTTGGGTTCAGTGGTTCATCTTTTTTGGGATAAGGGTTTTTTGTTTTCTGGGGATGAGGTTTCAGGATTTTTTGGGGATGGGATTTTTGGGTTCTTGGGGGGGTGAGGGTTTGCTGTTATTTGGTAATGTTGTATTGGAAGTTTTTAGACTGAGGGGTTGTAGTTTTGGAGGATAAGGGAATCATTTTTTTTGGTTAATGGTTTTAGGGTTTTTTCATATGAGGGTTTAGAGTAATTTAGTGATGAGGGTATGGGGTTTTTTGGGGAAGAAGGTTTGGGGTTTTTTATGGGTGATGGTATGGGGTTTTTAGTGTAGTGGGTTTACAGATTTTTTGGGACGCAGATTTTAGCTTTTTTAGGGAACATGGTTGGTGGTTTTTTGGGGCTATGTGTTTGGAGTATTCTAGGGATAAGGGTTTGGGTCTTTTTGAGACATGGGGTTTGGGTTTTTTGGGGGATGGGGGATTTAGTTTTTTTTATGCTGAGGGTTTAGGGTTTCATGGGTAAGAGGGTTTTTGGGTTGATTGATTAAGTTTTATCTGTTCTGTGGGTTTCTGGTGTCTCAGGGCAGAGGGTATATTGTTTTTTGGGATTAAGGTTTCAGGTATTTTGCGGTTTAGTATTTATTTTTATTTGGGTTTTAATGTTCTTAGGTTTCTAGGTAGAGGGGTTTATGGGTTTTTCGGGATGAGGGTTTGGAGTTTTTTGTTCTGATGGTTTAGGGTTTTCAAGGAAGTGGTATTTGTGATTCTTATTCCCGAGGGGTTAGGTTTTTTGGGGATTTGGTATGTTGTTTTTTTATTCTAAGAGTTTGGGGTTTTGGGATGAAGGATTGGTTTTTTTAGTACTGATGGAATGGAGTTTTTTTTGGGATGAGGGATTGGTGTTTTGGGGGATGAGGGTTGGGGGTTTTTTGGTTCTTTGGGATAAGTTTTTGGGGTTTTTTGGGAATGTGGATTTGTGGTTTTTTAGGGATGAGGATTTAGATATATTTGTGGATGAGGATTTGGGGATTATTGGGGATGTTTGTTTTTTGGGATTTTTGGGGTTGAGGGATTCTGATTTTATAGGTATGATGGTTTGGGATATTTTTATATGATGGTTTAGAATGTTTTGGGGATTTGGATTTTTGGATTTTAGGGGATGAAGGTTTGGAGTTATTTTGCGATGATGGTTTGGGTTTTTTTTCTAGTTGAGTGTTTATGGTTTTCTAAGGTTGGGGTTTATTGTTTTTTTGGGATGAGGGTTTTCATTTTTGGGGGGATTATGGATTTTGGTTATTTTGGGGTGAAGTTTATTGTATTTTTGTGGCTAGGGGTTTTTGGATTTTTGGAATGATGGATTTGAGTTTTTGGGGATGAGGGTTTTGTGTTATTTAAGGATGAGGGTTATTGAATTTTGGGAGCTGATGGTTTGGTGTTTTTTGGTCCCAAGGGTGTGATGATTTTTGGGTTTAAGGGTTTGGATTTTTTTAGCTGAGGGTTGTAGCTCTGGTGGATCTAGGAATATAGTTTACTATGTCTAAGGGTTTAGGGTATTTTATGGTTAAGGGTTTAGGGGATTTGAGGGTGAGGGTTTAGGGTTATATGATGGTGAAGGATTATGGTTTTTTCGGGCCAATGGATTAGGGTATTTGGGGGTTGATGCTGTGTGGACTTTTTTGGATGAGGGTATAGGGGTTTTGGGGCTGAGGGTTTATGGATATTTTAGACATGAAAATTTGGTTCTTTTGGTTCTATGGGTTAGTTTATTTGGGGATGAGGGTTTATTGTATTTTGTAACTAAGGGTTATGGGTATTTTTGGTGATAAGGGTCTAGTTTTTTTGGGGGGGAAGAGGTTTTTGGAATTTGGGGGTTGAGGGATTAGTGTTTTTTGGGTTTTCAGGTTTTTGGGTTTTATGTTTTTTTGGAATAAGGGTTTGTAACTATTTGTCGCTGTGGGTTTCGTGATTTTTGAGGCTAAGAGTTTTTGGATTTTGGAGTCCTGGGGTATGGAATTTTCTAAGACTGAGATTTTAGGGTTTTTTAGGATAACTATTCAGGGGTTTTTAGGGTTGTGGGATTGTATTTTTGTATGGATGAGTGTTTATGGATTTTTTGGGCTTAGGTCTTAGGTTTTCCTGGGGATAAGAGTTTTGGGTTTTTTGGGACTATGGGTTTATACTTTTTTGGGGCTGAGGGTTTGGTGTTTTTTAGGTAAGAGGGATTATAGTTTTTTAGGATGATGTTATAGGCTATTTTGGGTCTAATGTTCTGGGGGTTTTTGGTTCAAAGGGTTTGGGTTTTTTGGGGGGCTTGGGGTTTTGGGGTTTCTAGTGCAAATGGATGGTGGAGTTGGTGCTTAGGGTTCCATTTATTTAGGGGTAAGGGTTTAAATTTTTTGGGGGATTAGAGATTTTGGTATGTCAGGAAAATAGTTTAGTGTTTTTTGGCACAAAGTGTTTATGTTTTTTTGGGACAAGGTATATATTTTGGGTGTGAGGGTTTTGGGTTTTCTGGGGATAAGGGTTTAAGATTTTTTGGGGTGAGGGTTTATGGTTTTTTGTGTCAGTGTTTTCAGGTTTTTTGAGGTTGAGGGTTTAGTTTATTTTGTGGTTAAGAATTTATATTTTTCTAGGATTGGGAATTGGGGTTTTTTGGGTAAAGGGGTTTATGTATTTTTTGGGTAGAGGATTTGGGGTTTTCTAGTTCTAAGGGTTAAGGGTTTTTTTTGGGATAAGGATTATGATATTTTAAGGATGACTATTTCAGTTTTTTTGGGCCATGTGATTAAGTTATTTGGGGATGAGGGTTTAGAACTTTTTTGTGGTGTGTGTTTAGATTTTTTTTGTGTCCAGGGTCGGTGGTTTTATATGGATTTGGGTTTAGGAATTGTGGGGATGTAGGTTTAGTGTTCTTGTGGGATGAGTGCTTGGGGTTTTTTGAGGATTAAGGTGAATTATTTTTTTTGTGATATGGGATTATGGTTTTTTGGGGATGCATTTTGGTTTTTTTGGGGATGAGGGTTTTTTTGGGATCAAGGGTTTCATGTTTTTTTATGATGGTTTGGTTTTTTTGGGATGCGGGTTTTGGGTTTTATGGGGGAGAGAGATTACGTTTTTTTGGGTTGTGGAATTTGAGTTTTTTGGTTCTGTGGGTTTATGGTTTTTTGGCGACAAGGGATTTGGGTTTTGAGAGGCTGTGGGTTTAGGGTTTTTATGGATGAAGATCTAGGGACATTGGGGGTAGTGGGTTTTGGATTTTTTGGGGTATAGGGTAAATAATTTTTTGGGGCAGAGGGTTTAGGGTTTTTTGGTTTTGAGGGTTTTTTTTCTTGAGATAGTGGTTTATGGTTTTCTTATGATGAGGTATATGGTTTTTTGGGGATGTGTATTAATGGATATTTGGAGATTAGGGTTTATTATTTTTTGGGATTTATGGTTTTGGATTTTTTAGGTAGGATGCTTTTCAGGTTTTTTAGTGTTTAGCGATTATGTTTTTTAGGTATGATTATTTTGTTTTTTTGGGAATATGGTTAGTTGTATTTTGGGGCTGAGTTTTTTGAGTTATTTTGGTATTAGGGTTTATGGTCTTTTGGGGACAAATGTTGTGGATTTTTTGGAGCTAAGGGATTAACTTTTTTTCCAGATGAGACTTTGGTTTTTTTGGAGATATTGGTTTTAGTTTTTTTTGGTGCAGAGCATTTCTATTTTTTTGGTGATGATGGTTTTGGATTTGTTTGGGGATGATTGTTTTGTGCTTTTTTGGGAAAATAGTATCATGTTTTTTGGGGATGAGGGTATAGTAATTCATGGGGCTAAGGGTTTTGGGTTTTTGGGTGAGTATTTTTAGGGTTTTTATGATAGATGTTTTAGCGTATTGTTGGGCTCGTATATAGGGTTATTTGGTGGTGGATGGTTAATGTGTTTTTTAGGATTATGGTTTAGCATATTTTAGATTTTAAGGCTTTGAATTTTGGGGTTGAGGGTTTAGATTTTGGGGGGACTGAGGGTTTATTGTGTTTTAGGTTGAGGGTGTAGGACTTTTTGGGTCTTGGGTTTAGGGTTTTTTGGGGATAGGGGTTTATGTTTTATTGTGGATGAAGGTGTATGATTTCATACTGCCGAGGTTTTAAGGTTTCATAAGGATTAGGGTTTATGGTTTTATTGGAATGATGGTTTTGTATTTTTTTTACTGTGGGTTTAGGGTTTATTAGGGATGTGGTTTTATGGTTTTCAGGGGTTAAGGGTTTTTTTCTGGTGTTGAGGTATTAGGATTTTCGGGGCATAAGTATTTAGGGTTTTCTAGGGATGTGGTTTTAAGTATTTCTTGGGATATGTTTTTAGGGTTTTGTAGGGATGTGTGTTTTTGGTTTTTGTGGGCTGAGGGATCAGGGTATTCATGGGATGATGGATTACGGTTTTCTGGGGATGCAGGTTTAATGTTTTTTTGGGCATGGGGGTTTATTGTTTTCTAGGTACTAGGGTTTAGGGTTCTCTATGTCTGATGGTTTTGTTTTTTTTGCGTAAGGGGGATAATTATTTTCTAGGTTTTATGGTTGGGAGGTTTTTTGGGGCTGACAATGAGGGTTTTTTTGGGGTTGAAGGTCTAGATTTTTTCAGGATAAGGGTATATGGTTTTTCAAGGAAGTCATATCAGGGCTTTCTAGGCTTAGTGTTTGGATTTTTTTTGTAATAATGGTTTATAATTTTTGTGGATGGGGATTTTGGATTTCTAGTCGTTAAGGGTTTAGGGTTTTCTTGGGATGAGGGTTCAGTGTTTTTAGGGATGAGGGTTTATTCTTTTTTTGGGGTAATTATGTATTATCTTTTGGGGATGACATATTATAGTTTTTTAGTTCTAAGGTTTTAGTTTTTTTTGGGGATAGGGCATTAGGTTTTTTGGGGATGAGGGTTTATGTTATTTTTGGGTGACTGTTTTGTGTTTTTAGGCCAAATGGATTATGGTTTTTTTGTGATGATTGATTACATTTTTTGGGGTAGACTGTTTTAAGAACATCAAGGATGAGGGTTTAGGATTTTTTGAGGTTGAGTATTTATAGTTTTTTGATAATGAGGGTTTAGGTTTTTTTGGTTCTATAGGATTAGGGTTTTTTTAGTGCTAATGGTTTATGGATTATTGGGCCGAGGATTTAAGGATTTTAGGGATTAGGGTTTTGGTTTTTCAATGTCGTAGGTTTTAGGTTTTCTGGGGATAAGGGTTTTGGGTTTTCTGAGGATGTTTTTAGCATTTTTTTTGTATAGGATTTGGGGTACTTTGGGATGAGGGTTTATTATTTTTCCAATTCAATGGGTTTTATGATTTTTTCTAAGAGGGTTTGGGTTTTTTACGGATCAGGTATTTGTTCTTTTTGGGCTAAGGGTCATGGGGTTTTTTTTTGGGTTGTGGTTTTTAAATTTTATGGGGATTGGGGTTTAGGGTTATTTGGGGATAAGGGTTCAATGGTTTTTGTGGATGAGTGTTTAGGTATTATTTTGGATGAGTGTTTTGTGCTTTTTGGGGTTGAGGGTTTTAGGTTTCTTTGTGTAATGGGATTTTGGTTTTTTGGGATGAGAGTTTAGGGATTTTGGGGTTGGAGGGTTTAGGTTTTTTGGGGGATGATTGTTTATGGTTTTTTGGGGATGAGGGATTAAGGTTTGGGGGATGGGGGTTTAGGGTTTCATGGGATGGGGGTTTGGGGTTTTTAGGGATGAGTACTTTGGGTGTTTTGGGTCTATGGTTTATGGATTTTTGGGGTGGGATCAGGGTTTTTTGGATAAGGTTTTGGTGTTGTTTGGGGATGCGTTTTTTGTGTATTATGGGAATGTGGGATTAGGGTGTTTTGGGATTGTGGGTTTTTGTTTTTTGGAGTTTCTATTTTGAGGTTTTTTGGGAAAGAGGGTTTAAGGTTTTTTGGTACGATGGTTTCAGACATTTTTGGAAAGGGTTTTGATGATTTTAGGGTCTAAGGGTTTCATTTTTTTTGGATGATCGTTCCATTTTTTTGGGATTGAGGCTTTAGTTTATTTATGGATTATGTATTTGGGTTCATTTGGACAATGGTTTTAAGGCATTGGGGGGATGGTGTTTTTGGTTTTATTTTGGGCTAAGGGATTATAGATTTTTGGGACTAGGGTTTTGTGGTATTGATGAAACTTGTTTTTTTTGGTCTGAGGGTTAATAGTTATGGGGGACAAGTATTTAGTGTATTTATGGTGTTAGGATTATGGATATTTGGGGATATGTATTTAGGGGTTTTATGATGGTGACTGTTTAGGGTTTTCAGGGGCTGAGGGTCATTGGTTTCATTTTGGATGAGGGTTTTGTGTTTTTCGGGGATAAGGGTATTGGGTTTTTTTGGGGTGAGGGTAGAGGGGTTTTAGGGGTCAAGTGTTTAGTTTTTTCCTGGGAAGGGGGTCAAGAGTTTTTTTGGGATGATAGTTTAGTGTTTTTGGGAGTATAGGGTTTAGGGTTTTTGGGGGATTAGGGGTTTCTGTTTTTTAGGGATGAGTATTTTCTCTTTTTTGGGGCCAATGATTTGGGGTTATTTGGGGATGAGGGTTTGGGTTTTTTGGTGTAGGGGATTTAGGGTTTTTTTTTCACCTGAGTGTATATGGTTTTTTTTGTACTAATGTTTAAGGGGGTTTGGGGTAGAGTTTTCAGTCTTTTTAGTTCGTTGGGTTTGGGGGTTTTAGAGGATAATGGTTTAGGGTTTTTAGGGGCATATAGTCCATGATTTTCTGTTTCTGATGTATTATGGTTTTGGGGATTGAAGGTTTAGGGGGTTTTAGGTATGAGGGTTTTGGGTTTTTTGGTGTCGGTGGATTGGGTTTTTTTACTGAACATTTGGGGTTATTGGGGGCTGCGGATTTCAGATTTTTTAAGGAAGAGGGTTTAGGTTATTTGGGATTGATGGTTTTAGGTTTTATAGGGATGATCATTAAGGTTTTGTGGGGGATGAGGATTTCTTTTTTCAGTATGAGAATTTAGGGTATTTTGTGGTTGAGTTTTTGGGGTTTTTTTGGGTCAATAGTATATTTTGGTGGGATTTAGAGTTTAGGTTTTTTTTGGAGTTTAGGGTTTGGGGATTATTTAGTGCTTAGCATTTAGGGTTTCTAGGGATGAGATTTTTGGGATTTTGGGGAAGAGGTTTACTGGGTTTTTTGGGATGGGGGATTAGAGTAGTCTAGGGTGTTTAGGGGTTTTATGGATGATGGTTTAGATATTTTATAATTTGGGTTTGGTTTTTTTATGGATGTGGATTATGGTTTTTTTGGCTATGAGTCTTCCTATGTCCGAGGGTTTGGGGTTTTATTGGGGTCTAATGGTTTAGGCTTTTAGGATCAAGGGCTTCGAGTTTTTTAGGAGTGAGGGCTTGTTTTTTTTAAATGGGATTACGTTTTGGGGGGTTTAAAGTTTAGGGTTTTTTGGGGTTGTGGGTTTGGGTTTTTTTATTGTAGAGGGTTTTGGGTTTTTTTAGGTTGAGTGTTTATAATTTATTAAGGCTTATGGTTTATTTTTTCTTTGGAGATGAGGGTTTATGGTTTCTTGGGGATAATGGTTTAGGTTTTCTATAGTTGAAGTTTTTGTTATTTTTGGGGCTAAGTATTGAGGGTTTTGGGGGGATCAGTGTTTTGGTTTATTTGGGGGATGAGTGTTTAGGGATTTCTCAGGACGAGGGATTAGGAAATTTTACAGATTAGTGTTTGGGGTTTTTATGGGATTAGTTCATAGATATTTATTTGGGATGAGTGTTTAGTGTTTTTTGGGGCTTATGGTTTAGGGTTTTTTGAGCTAAGGTTTAAGGGTAATTTTGAGATGAGGGTTTATGGTTTTTTTGGGATGAGGGTATAGGGTTTTTTGGGCTCAGATTTGAGGGTTTCTTCTGGTTGATTTTTTAGTTTTATTTTGTTCATGGTGTTATTGGTTAATGGTGATTAGGATTTTGGGTTTTTTGGGGTTTTGGGTTTTGTTTATTTTGTGTATGAGGTTTTAGGGTTTGTTATGGGTGGGGTTTCAGGATGTTTTTGGAATGGGGGTTTAGGGGTTTTTTTGGATAAGGTTTTTGGTTTATTTGGAAAAAGTTTATTTATATTTTGGTATGTGGGATTGGTGTTTTTTATGGTATAGGGTTTAATGGTTTAGGGGATGTTGGTTTTGGTTTTTTGGGGATGAGTGTTTTTTTTGGGATGATGTATTAGAGGTTTTTTTTGGATTAGGGATTAGGTTTTTTGCGTATAAGGGGTTTTAGGTTTCGAGGGTTAAGGGTATCATTTTTTTAGGATGAGGGTTTCCCAATTCTTGGGGTAGAAGGTTTTGGTTTTTAGGGGGATGGCAATTTAGGTTTCTTTATAACTATGGTTTATGTGATTTTTGGTGTTGGGTACTTTTTTTTGGAGAGGGTTTATGGTTTTTTGGAGCTGATGATTTTGGGTTTTTAGGGTTATGGGTTTGGTGTTTCATGAAGAAAGGGGTTTATGTATTTATTAAGCTGAGGGTTTATGGATTTTTGGAACTATGTTTTTAAGGATTTTATTTTGATAGATTAGGTTTTTTGGAAAGTGAGTTTAGGATTTTTTTCAGATGAGGTTTTAGGATTTTTGTGGTTATGGTTTCATGGTTTTTTGGGCTAATGTTTTAGTGTTTTTTAGGATTTAGGGTTTATGAATTTTTGGGGATAGGGGTATATAGTTTTATGGGTAGAGGGATAATGGTATTTTGAGAATCTATTTTAGGATTTTAGGGGATAATGCTTTATGTTTTTTTGGTAGAGGGTATTGGGTTTGGTGGGTATGAGTGTCTAGGTATTATTGGAAATGAGGGTTTAGTTTTTCTAAGGCTGAGGTTTTGGGGTTTTGGGGGACTGAGTATTTTAGGTTTTTTGTGGTGGTGGGTTTGAGGTATTTCGTGCTTACAGATTTGTTGTTATTTTTAGCTTAGTGTTTACAGTTTCATATGACTATCAGTTTATGGGTTTTGTGGATGATGATTTATGGTTTTTAGGGAAGATGGTTTTTTATTTTTAGGGGATGGGGGTTTATGATCATTGGGGGATGTAGGATTATGTATTTTTTGGGTGAAGGTGTAGGGTTTTGGGGGGTTGGGGGTTTATTATTTTTTATGGCTGAGGGTTTTGAATTATTTAAAGATGGGTGTTTACATTCATTTTGGGCCATCACATTATTTTTTTTAGGAAAAAGGATTATTGACATTTGGTATGAGGATTTGGGGTTTTTGGGGGATGAGTAATTAGTGTGTTGTATGACTAAGAGTTTAGGGTTTTTTTGGGGGATGAGAGATTAGGGATTTTGGGGGATGCGTGTTTCAATTTTTTTGGGGATGTGGGGGGATAGTTATTATGTATGAGAGTTTAGGGTTTATTAGAATAGGCAATAGCATTTTTGGGGTTTAGGGTTTTAGGTTTTATGGGGATTAGGTTTAGGGTTATTTGGTGTAGAGGGTTTAGGGTTTTTTGTGACTGGGGGTTTAGATTTTATTGGGTCCACGATATAGGGTTTTTTGGGGTTTAGGATTTATGGTTTTTAGGATGAGGGAATAAGGGTTTTTTGGATTGTTGTTTTAGGTTTTTTAGGGCCGAGGGATTAGGGTTTTTTTAGGTTTGAGGGTTTAGTGTATTTTTTTGGGCCATGGTTTTTGGTTTTTTGGGGAAAAGGGTTTGGGGTTTTGGGGGGAAGAGGGTTGAGGATTTTTTTGAGGTGTATGTTTTATTGATTTTGGGGATACTGGTTTAGGGTAATTTTTTGGGATGATCGTTAGGGTTGGAGGAGATTAGGGTTCATGATATTTTGGATATGATATTTTAATTTTTCTCAGGGTTGAGGTTTTAGGGTTTTTTGTGGATGAAGGATTAGGGTTTCTTTGGGAAGAAAGTTTAGAGTTTCCTGGTAATGAGCGTTCTGGATTAATGGGGATAGAAGGAGTATGGTTTTTGGGAATGAGTTTTTATATTTTTATAGGGTTGAGGCTTTAGGGTTTTCTAAGGATGATTGTTTAGGGTTTTCTAGATCTAATGGTTTAGGGTTTTTGGAGAGTGAGGGTTTAATGTTTAATGGGGATGAGGGTTTATGGATTTCTAGGGGTTTTGTTTTGGGATTTGTGGGGATGTGGGTTTGGGGAATTCTAGGCTTTGGGGATTATTTATTTCTAGGGATGAGGGTTCATTTATTTATGGGGGTAAGCTATTAGGATTAATTAGGGGTGAGGATTTTGGGATTTTAGGAGCTGGGGCTTTATAATTTTGTGGGGCTGAGGGTTTATGATTTTTTGGGGATGAGGTATTACTGTTTTTTAGGGATTCAAGTTTATTGATTTTCGGTTCAATGGGTTCCTGGTTTTCTGTGGATATGGATTAAGGGATTTTTGGGGATGAGGGTTTACAGTTTTCTAGGGATACGTTTTTTTGGGATCCAATATATTATGGTTTAGTGTTATATGGAGCTTCTGGTCTGGAGTTTTAAGGGTAAGAGGGTTTATGGTTGTTTTTGATGATGATTTGGGGTTTTACTTGGGCTATGAGGTTTGGTTTTTTGGTTATAGGGGATTAGTGTTTTTTGGGGTAGAGGGGTGGGGTCTTCTCAGCCTGGTAGTTTAGGGTTTCCTAGCCCTGGGTTTTTTGGTTTTTGGGGGAAAAGGATTTAGTTTTCTATAGAGATGAGGGTTTATGGTTTTTTGGATCTCTTGGATTAGGTTTTTAGGGGTTAAGGTTTTTTTGGGTTATTGGGGATTAGGGTTTTATCATTTGGAGGATGTGGGTTTAGGGGTTTTTTGGGGGTGATGGTGTATGATTTTTTGGCTTCGTGTTTATGGTTTTTTGGGGATTATGTTTTAGGTTTTTTTGGTTGGTTGTTTATGGTTTTTTGGATTAATGTTTATTATTTTTTGTGGTGAAGTGTTTATAGTTTCATGGTGGTAAGTGTTTAGTTTTTTTTGGGTTGAGTTTTTATGAATTTTTAGCAGTATGTGTTTATAATTTTTGGGGCTAGGGTTTTGGGGTTTTTCAGGGCTTAGGGTTTGGAGTTTTTGGGGGATGTGGGTTTAGGTTTTTTTGGGGGTTAAGGTTTTAGGGATTCTTTAAAAATTTGGGTTTAGTGTTTTTTCAGGATGTGGGTTTTAGTGGTTTTTGGTGTTGAGGGTTTTGGGTATCATATCATTGATGGTCTAGGTTTTTCTATAGGTGATGATTTAGAGTTTATATTGTTAAATTGTTAATAATTTTTTTGGGGATGATTTTTTTGGGTTTCTTTGGGATGAGGTTTTAGGGTTTTTTGGGAATGAGTATATATGGTTTTTTGGGGAGGAGAATTTCTCTTTTTCTAGGAATGAGGGATTATGATTTTTTGTAGATGGGTTTCATGAATATTTGGGAATGATGGTTTTCAGTTTTTTGGGGATTACGGTTTAGGGTTATTTAGCTTTGATGGATTAGAGTTTTTTGTGTCTAATGGTTTAGGATGTTTTGATTCCAAGGATTTCGTTATTATTGGGGAACATGGATTATATATTTTTAGGGTTTAGGGTTTAGTGTTTTTTAAGGATAAGGTTTAGGGATTTCTGGGGATAAAGTTTTAAGGGTTTTCTTGGATGAGGTATGAGTGTTTTTTGGATGAGGGATTAGGGTTTTAGGTATGAGGGTTTAGGGTCTTTTGGGGTAGATGGTTTATTGATTATTAGGGATAATCATTCATTATTTCTTTTGGATGATGGATAATGTTTTTTTACTGTTTGAGGGCTTACTATTTTTTTAGGTTGATGGTTAATTGTTTTTTGGGTCTTGAGTTTTGGGTTTTTGGGGCGAGGATTTATGTTTTGTTTTGGTATGAGGGTTTATGTTTTTTTTTGGGTTGATAGATTATGGTTTTTTTGGGCTCAAGGATTAGTTGTTTAATAGGATGTCAATTTAGGGTTTTTGTGGGTGAGGGATTATGGTTTTTTAGGTTTCATGGTTTATAGATTATTGGGGATGAGGGTTTACATATTCCTAGGATTTTGGATTTTTGGTTTTGGTGAAATTGTTTTATGATTATGGGGGGATGAATTTTTACTCTTTCTTATGGATAGGGTTTAGTGTTTCTTTATGATATGAGATTAGGGTTTTATGGTGCTACAGGATTAGTATTTCTTGGGGATGGGGGATTAGGGTTTATTTGGGAAGAGGTTTTAAGGTTTCATAGAGATGAGGGATTATGGTTTTTTGGGGATGAGGATATAGATATTCTATGTACTAGAGTTTAGTGTTTTCAAGGGAGGAGGGTTTTTTTTCTATGGAGTAAGGTCTACAGTTATACCGGGAAATGTATTTAGGGTTGTTTAAGTATGTTTGTTTATTGTTTTTGGGGATTATGGTATAGGGTTTTTTAGAGATTGGTTTTTAGTATATTCTGAGGTGGAGTGTTTATGGGTTTCTAGGGATGACTGTTCAGTATTTTTATGGGATGAGTATGTATGGATTTCCAAGGGTTAGTGTTTATTGCCTTATAGGGTTATGAGTTTAGGGTTATCTGGGGATGAGTTTTTAGGTTTTTCTTGGGATGAGGGTTTAGAATTTTCTATGTGTGAGGGTATACGATTTTTGGGGATTATGGTTTAGTGATTTCTATGGAATACAGTTTGGGTTTTTTTGTGTATGGGTTTTTAGGGTTATCTAGTTCTAAGAGTTAAGGATTTTTTGGGATTTAGGGTTTTGGGTTTTCTATGGATGAGGGTATTCAGTTTTGTGGGGATAAGGGTTTAGGGTTTTTTTCCTGAGGGTGTGGCGTTTTCTTGGGTTGTGTGTTTCGGGTGTTCAATGGCTAAGGGTTTCAGTTTTTATGGGTCTATGCATTTAGGTTTTTCTGGGGATTTAGGTTTAGGATTTCTAGGAGTAGGTGTTTATTTTTTTATAGGGAGAAGACTTGATCGTTTTCTTAGGATAAGGGTTTACTGTTTTTGGGTGGTAAGTGTTTATAGATTCAAGGGTATGAGGGTTTTAGGTATTCTAGTGATATTGATTTAGGTTTTTTAGGGATGATTGTTTATAGGGTTTATGATTTTTAGGAATGAGGGTTAATGGTTTTCTTTGGATGACGTTTTAGGGTATTGTGGTTATGTGAGTTTATGGGTTTATTAGTATAGGATTTAGTGTTTTCTAAGGAAGATATTTATAGTTTTCTAGGTCTTAGGGTGTATGGATTAATGGGGATGAGGGTTTATAGTTTTCTATGGTAGTGAGTTAATGGTGTTTTGGGGATTAAGGGTTTTTCTTTTCTAGGGCTAGGGTTTAGGGTTTTTATATGGTTGACAGTTTCATATTTTCATTGTATGGGTGTTTTGGTATTTCAGTATCTATTAGATTAGTTCTATTTTTGATGTTCATTCAGGGACATTGAGGGATCTGGTTTTATGTTTTTTCGGGATGATGGATTATGGTTTTTTGGGGATTAGGATTTAGGGTAATTTGTGGCTGAGGGTCTTGTATTTTTTATGGAAAATGATTAATGGTTTTTTGTGGATAAGGGTTTAGGTACTTGTGGTGACAGAGGTTTAGTTTTTTGGGGATGGGGTTTTAGGGATTTTTGGGTTTCAGGGATTAACTATTTTTTAGGCTTAGAGTGTAGGGTATTTTTATGTGGGATTAGTGTTTTTTTGGGGCTAGGGATTTAGGGTTTCTTTTGGATCAGGGTTTTGGGATTCCGGGGGATAAAGGTTTATTGTTTCAATTGAACGAGTGTTTAGGGATTCTTAGGCCAGAGGATATGGTGTTTTATGGGGATAATGGTTTAACATTTCCTAGACCTGAGTGTTTTCAGTTTCATAGGGGTTGATGGTTTATTATTTTTGGGATGAGGGTATATGGTTTTTTGGGGATGAGGGTTTATGATTCCTTAATGATTGGTGCTTTAGTTTTTTTGGGTCCATGTATTAGGGTTTTAGGGGACTAATGGTTTAGGGGTTTTAGGCTATGAGGGTATAGGGTTTCAAGGGGCTTATGATTTAGGTTTTTTTTATGAGTGATTATGTTATTGGGGGATAATGGTTTATATTTTTTTGGGATGAGGTTTTATGGTTTTCTGATTATGCGGGATTAGGATATTTTGGTTTAGGGATTACAAATTTTAGGCGATAAGGTTTTAGGGTTTTGGGGGGATAATGGTTTAATATTTTGTTTTTAAGGAATTAGGGTTTTTGGGATGAGGGTTTTTTATAGGGCTGAGTGTCTAGGGTTTTTTTAGTGTTTTCGGTAATGTGTTTTTTAGCTATGTGGGTTTATAGAATCATTGAGCTAATTTTTTAACATTCTTTGGGTTGTTAATTGAGGTTTTATTGGTTTTCTGGATTTAGGTTTTCTTAGGGTAGAGGGTTTATGTTTTGTTAGGACTGAGTATTTAGTGTTTTTTCAGTCAAATGGTTAATGGTTTTCTGGTTAGGAGGGTTCACATTTTTTTTGTTGTAGACGGTTTATGGTTTCTTAGGGATGATCATTTAATTTAATTTTAGAGCTAGTGGTTTAAGGTTTCTTAGGACTTATGTTTTATGATTTATTGGGACATCAGATTTATGGTTTCGGAGGGATGAGGGTTTTTGTTTTCATAGGGATGAGGATTTAGGTTTTCTTGGGGATGAAATTTTATCTTTACATGAAGTGGATGGTATATGTTATAATTGGAATAGGGGTTTAGGGTCTATTTGGGTTAGGTATTAGGGTTTTAATGGGTTTAGGGTTTATGATTTTTTGGTTCAAATAGTTTAGGAAATTTTTGGAATGTGTGTTTATGGTTAATTGGGTGTGAGTGTATAATATATTTCTATTTAGATGGATTAGGGTTTTTAGGGATGAGGGTTTACAATTTTTTTGGGGAGAGGTTTTATATTTTTTGGGGATAATGGATAAGTGTTTTATGGGAATAAGGTTTAGGGTTTTTTGGGGTTGAGGGTTATGATAATATTTAGGAGGGTTTAATATTTTTTTGGGATAAGGATTAATGGTTTTTTGTTATTTATGGTTTAGGGTATTATATGGACTATGGTTTAGGTCTTACTGGGGATGAGGGTTTAGGGTTTTTTGGGGATGATGACTTAGGGGTTTGGGTGACTAAGGGTTTATGGTTTTCTAGGGCTAAGGGTTTTGGTTTTTCTAGGGATGAGGGTTTAGGGATTTCAAGGGAGGATGTTTTTGGGTTTTTCATGGATTTGGTTTGAGGGTTTTATAGGGAATATGATTAAGGGTTTTCTAGGGATTATGGCTTATGGTTTTTTGGTGATTAGGGATTATGGTTTTTAGGGGCCAAAGTTTTATGATAAATTGGGGTATTGGGTTTAAAATTTTCTTGGCTTTAGGGTTGAATGTATGTTGGGGTGACATTTTAGTGATATATGAGGAAATGGATTTCATATATTTTGGGGACGAGGATCGAGGGTTGTCTAGGGATGAGAGGTAAGGGTTTTTTGGGGTGAGTTTTTAGGATTTTGTGGGGATGAGGGTTTTATATTTTATTGTATTGAGGTATTAGGGTTTTATAGGGTTGGGGGATTATGTTTTTCTAGATAAGAGGGTTTATGGAATTCAAGGAGTTAGGATTTAGGGTTTTTTTGGCTAATACTTTAGGGTTTTATGAAGTTTGGGGTTTAGTTTTTTTTTTGGTTGAGGCTAGGGTGGATGGTTTAGGGTTTTCTAGAGCATATCGTTTATGGGTTTGTGGGACTGAGGATTTAGGATTTTTTGGGGCTAAGTGTTTATGTTTTTTCTGTTTAAGGTTTTTATTGTGCTGAAGGATTGTGGTTTTCAAGGGCTAGGTGTTTGGTGGTTTTTGATTGAAGGTTTTGGGTTTTCTGATGTTGAGAGTTTATGGATATTTGGGGTTGAAGGATTTGGGGTGTGGGGGATAACGGTTTTGGATTTTGGTGGATGGGGTTATAGGATTGTTTTTGAATGAAGATATAGTATTTTTTGTGGCCTATGTTTAAGGATATTTGGGGTTGAGGGTTAAGTTTTTTTAGGAAGGGCATTAGGGTTATTTGGGAAAAGGGTTTATGATTTTTTGTAGGATAGTTTTTATAGTATTTTGGGACTAAGGGATTAATGTTTTTGGGTTTGAGTGATTAGGTTTCATGGGGTTTTTTGCTTTGGTTTTTTGGGAGCTGAGCATTTTGGGTTTTATGGGGTATCGAGTTTGAGGTTTTTTGGAATGTGTTTTTTGGGATTTTTAGAATTTTTGATTAGGGTTTTTAGGGTTTTGAGATTAGGATTTTTTTAGGATTATGATTTTTTCAAGTGAAGTGTTTATGGAATATTAGTGATAAGGGTTTATGATTTTTTTGGGGCTAAGGTTATAATGTTTTTAGCACCTGAGGCTTTGGTGTTTTTTTTGGATAAGGATCATTGTTTTGGGGGTTTAGGATTTATAGTTTTTTTTAATGAGGGTTTAGTGTCTTTTAGGGATGAGGGTTAATGGTATTCTAGGAAATACGGATTTGGTTTTTTTGTGGATTAGGTTTTATGGTTTTTTTGGGCTGATGGTTTACAATTTTTAGGGGTCAGGGTTTCAGATGTTTGGGGTTTACGGTTTTGGGATCTGTATGCCATGGGTTTTGGTGTTTTTTGGAGTTTAGGGTTTATGAGTTTTTTGTGTAGTGGGATTATGGTTTTTTTGGTATTTTGGGTTTAGTGATTTTTTAGGACATGGGTTTATGGATTTTATATCACAGCGATTAAGGTTTTTTTATTTCAGTGTTTAGGTTTTTTTAGGTTGAGGGTTCAAGTGTTTGGGTTAAGGGTTTTGGGTTTTATTTTTTAGAGGTCTTATGATCTTTTGGGGATGAGTGATTACGGTATTTTTTGGGCCAAGGGTTTAGAGTTTTTAAGGGATAAGGGTTTAGGGTTTTTTGAGGAAGAGGGTTTATGGTTTTTTGGGGATGATTTTTTTTGGGTTTTTTATGGTTGAGAGTTTAATATTTAATGGGTTTGATGGTTTATGCATTTTTTTGGGTAGAGTGAAGAGGGTTTTTTGGGGGATGAGGGTTTATGGTTTTTTGAGGGTTAGGGTTTTGGGTGTTTTGGGGATGGTAGTTTAGGGATTTTTAGGGCTATGGGTCTAGGGATACTTGGGGCTAAGGGATTTAGATTTTATAAGGATGATAGTTTTGTGTTTGATAGGGAAGTGGGTTTTGAGTTTCATGGTTTTCATGGTTTAGTGTTTTCTAGTGCTAAGGGGATATGTTTTTTTCATATGGTTTAGTGTTTCATTAGGCTATGATAATCGGGTTTCATATAGTTGTGGGTTTAGGTTTTTCTGGGGATGAGGGTATAGAGTGTTTAGGGAAGGAGGGCTTAGTGTTTCTTTATGCTTAGGGTTTCAGGTTATCTAAGGTTGTGGGTTTAGGGATTTCAATGGCTTGGGGTTTATATTTTTCAAGTGGTGAGGTTTTTATGTATTCAGGTTCTGATGGGTTAATGTTTTTTGGGGATAATAATTTAGGGTTTTCCAAGGATGAGGGTCATTAGTATTATGCGGCTAAGGGAAAATAATTTTTTAGAGATAGGGGTTTAGGGTTTTTTGGTGCTGAGGATTTATGGTTATCTATGGGTTAGTGTTTAGTGTTTTATAGAGATGAGGGTTTAGGGATTTTTCGTTAGAGGTTGTGGGGTTTTATGTGGATATTTTGTTTGGGTATTTTGGGAATGACAGTTTAGATATTTCTTTTTATAAGGATTTGTGGTTTTCTAGGGTTGTGGGTTTAGGATTTTATAGGATTTAGGTATTAGTGTTTTCTAGGGCTGATGTTTTAGGATTTTATTAGGATGAGGGTTTAGGGTTTTCTGGGGCTTAGTGTTTATGTTTTTCTGGGAATTATGGTTTTGGGTGATCTGGGTCTGAGGGGTTTAGGTTTTTTGGGGATGAGTTTTTATTGTAATGTTGGGATGAGGGTTTTCATCTTTCTAGGGTAGAAGGTTTAAGGTTTTCATAGGTTTTGGGATTTTGGAATTATGTGGATGAAGCATTATGGTTATTTGGGGAACGAGAGTGTTGGGTTTTCTAGCGAGGGGATTTTTTGTTTTTCTGAGGATGGGGTTTATGGTTTTCTGGGGATAAAGGGTTTATGGTTTTCTAGGGATAAGGGTTAAGGATTATCTGGGTCAGAGGATTTACAGTTTTTTGGGGATGTGGGTTTATGGTTTTCTATGGTTGAGTGTTTAGGGTTTTGTGGTGATGAGGTTTATGATTTTTCTAGAAATGAGGGTTTCTGGTTTTCAGATTCTAGGTGTTTAGAGTTTTTTTTGTGATGAGGGTTTAGGGTTTCATGGGGAATATAGTTTAGGATTTTAATGTTACATGGGTTTATGGTTTTCTAAGGCATAGTGTATAGGGTTTTATGGGGCTAAGGGTTTAGGGTTTTAACGACATGAATATTTAGACTTTTTTGGGTATGACGATTTAGTGTTTTCTAGTGCTATGAATTTAGGGATTTCTTGGGGAGATGTTTCAAGGTAATCTTGGGCTGAGGGTTTAGGGTTTTCTATAAAAATGGAATTACGGATTAATGGGTAAGATGGTATAGGGTTTTTTGGGGATGAGAGTTTAGTGATATTTTTTTCATAAGGTTTAGTGTATTTTGCGGACGACGGTTTAAGATTATTTATGGTGGAGGGTTTACAGATTTTTTAACTGACGTTTTATGATTTCTAGGATCGAGTGTTTTGGTTTTTTACTGGGATGAGGGTTTAGGGTTTTTTGGGGATGAGGTTTCATGTTTTTTGTGTGTTGTGGGTTTAGTGTGTTTTATTGAAAATGGTTCAATGTTATTTTGGTTTGAGGGATAATATTTTTGTGGGGAAGAGTGTTTAGGGTTTCTTGGGGATGGCAGTTTTTGGATTCTTGGGGATGAGGTTGCAGAGTTTCTTTGGGTTGAGGTTTTGGAGATTCATAGGGGTTAGGATTTACGGTATCATTAGGATGAAGGTTAAGTTTTTACTATGAATGAGGGTTTAAGGTTTCATGGGGATGAGGGTTTATGGTTTTTTGGGCCTAACAATTTATGATTTTTTTGGTTAAGGGTTTAGGGTATTTTTGTGATATGGGATTTTGGTTTTTCTGGTGTGGTGGTTATGTATTCTTTAGTTCTAATAGTTTAGATTTTTTGGTTCTGAGGGTTTAGGGTATTTTTTTGATTAGGTTTTTGGTTTCTGTTTTTTTGAGGGTTTATTGTTTTTTAGGATAGAAAGGTTACGGATTTATGGGATTGGTGGATTAGAGTTTTCAAAATATAAGGGTTTAGGGTTATTTAGGTTTAAGGTTTTATGGTTTTTTGGGGATGAGGGTTTTGTGTTTAATGAGGAAGAGTGTTTATGGTTTCCAAAGGATAAGGGTTTATGGATTTATGGAGTTGTGGATGTATGTTTTTTATTGGTGTTTAGGGTTTATGGATTTATAGTGTTGAGAGATTATGGTTTGCTAAGGTTTTTGAATTTAGTTTTTTCTAGGGATGAGAGTATAGAATTTTATAGGGATAATGGGTTAGGGTTTTCTAGGTATTACTGTTTAGGTTTTTTTGTTGATACAAGTATATGGTTTTCTAAGGAATAAGATTTAGGGTTTTTGTGGGATGAAGGATTAGATTTTTGTGAGATGTGGAATTTGGATACTTTTGGGATGAGGGTTTATGGTTTTATGGTGCTATGAAATTAGGTTTTCCATCAGGGAGGGTTTAGGGTTTTATGGGGCTTAGTGGCTATGATTTTTTTGGGGTAGAGGGTTTAGGGTTTTTTGGGGCTGAGGGTTTTGGGATTTCAAGATATCTGGGTTTTGGGGTTTGAGGGTTTAGTTTATTCTGGTGATAAGGGTTTCAGGATTTTTGGGGCTAGGATTCTAGGTTTTTTTGGATTTGTGTTTAGGGATTTCATGGGATGAGGGGACAGGGTTTTAGGGAGATATCGTTTCTGTGTTTTTTGGAGCAGTGATTTTCAGTTTTTATGGGGTTAAGGGATTAATTTTTTCTGTGGATCATGGTTTAGGGTTCTATGGAGTTGAGGGTATTATGTTATCTAGGGATGAGATTTTAGGGTTTTATGGGGCTATATAATTGGATTATTTGTGGGATGAGGCTTTAGGATTACTCATGGATGATAATTTATGGATTTCTATGTCTTTGGGTTTATGGTTTTTTGGGGAAATGTGTTTAGGATTTTCTATAATGGAGGGATTTGGGTTTTAGTATGACTAGGGTTTCAGTTTTTCTAGGGATTAGAGATCAAGGTTTTTTGCGGATGATGGTTTTGGTTTTTCTTCAAGTGAGGGTTTAGGGTTATCATGTTCTGTGAGTTTCTGGTTTTTTATAGGAGGGGGATTACTAATTTCGACAGAGGAGAGTATCTAATTTTTTAAGATGAGTTTTTACGGTTTATTAGGTTGGGATGTTTTATATTTTTTGGGGATAAGGGTATAGGAATATTTTTGGATTGGTGTTTTGGATTTATTGGGGCTAAGGGTTCATGGTTTTTTGTGGTTTAGGGGTTATGTTTTTTTAGGGCCATGTGTTTAAGGTTGTTTGGGTGATAATTTAGTTTTTTTGAGGTTTTTGGTTTTTGTTTTTTATATAAGAGTATTTAGGGTATTTTAGGGATGATGGTTAATTTTTTTATGTAACTAAGGATTCATGAATTCTTGGGGATGAGGAGTTTAGGCTTACTGGTACTGAGGGTTTAGAGTTTCATAGAGATGAGATTTTAGGAATTCATTGGGATGAGGATTTAGGATTTCATGGGAATGTGGGTTTAGTGGTTCTTATGGTTGTGGGTTTAATATTTCTCTGGGATAAGGGTTTTGGGTTTCTCAGAGTAGCGAGTTTAGGGTATTTTGGGGGGCGATGGATTATTATTCTTTGGGTTCAAGGGATTATGGTTTTTTGGATTGGGGATTATTATAAATTATAGAAAAGGATTAGTGATTTTTGCTTATAAGGGTTTAGGGTTTTTTAGGGCCGTGTTTTATGTATTTGTTGCAGTTAGGTTTTAGGGTTTTTATGCTTTTGGTTTTAGGGGTTTTTAGGTATGTGCATTTATGGTTTTTATGAATTGAGAGTTTACTAGTTTTTTTGGGTTGAGGGTTACTATTTTTTTGAGCAGAAGGGATTAGGGGTTTTTAGGATATGGGATTAGGGTTATTAAGTATGAGGGTGTAGGATTTTCTAGGGATAAGGGTTTATAAATTTTTGGGGATGTGGGATTAGTGTTATTTTGGGATAAGGGTTTAGGGTTTAGGGTTTTATGTATTTTATTGTTTAGGGATTTTTGGGTTGGTAGATTATGGTTTTTTTGGGTTCTGGTTTTAGGTATTTTTTTGTATTAGGGTTTAGGTTTTTTAGGGGTTAATGATTTAGGAATTATTAGGGTTGTGGGTTTTGGGTTCTTGGGTATGATGTTTTATAGTTTGTTGGGGATAAGGGTTAAGGTTTTTTTTCATGGAATTGATTTAGGGTTTTTTGGAATGAGGGTTTAGGGTTTCTTGTTACTAGTGTTTTTTGGTATTTTGGGATGAGGGTTTAGAGTTTCTTATGGACGAGGGTTTCTTATGGATAATGGAGTAGGGATTCATTGGTTCGAGTGTTTAGTGTTTATTGGGGATAGTGTTTTAGGGTTTCTTATACTAAATTGATGTGGTTTTCAGATTCCATGGGGATGGGTGTTTAGGGTTTCTTGTTTCTTAGGTTCTATGATTAGTTTTGTTAAAGGGTATAGGGTTTCTTTGGGTTGGGGGATTAGGATTTTTGGGGATATGGTTTAGGGTTTCATTAGGATGGTGGATTATGTTATTATAGAATGGGGATTTAGGGTGTTCTTGTGATGAGGGTTTAGGGAAATTTTTCGGGATGAGGGTTTAGTATTTTTTTGGTGTGGATAAATTAGGGGTTTTGTGGATAAGGGTTTAAGGATTTTTTGGGATAAGGGTTCAGGGTTTCTTGGGTTTGAGTTTATAGTGTTTTTTAGGGATTAGTGTTTTGTGTTTTTTGGGGATGAGAGTTAATGGTTTTTTGTTGATGTGGGTTTAGGGTTTTTTGGGCTTATGGTTTAGGTTTTTATAAGGATAATGGTTTATGGTTTTCTTGGGACAAGGGTATAATTTTTCATTGAGAGAGATTTTATATTTTTTGGATATTTGGGTTTAGTGATTTCTGGGACTGAGGGCTTAGGGTATTTTGGGAGAGAGGGTTTATGGTTTTCTATGGAAAAGTGTTTAGGGTTTTTAGGGAATGAGGGTTTAGGGTTTTTAGGGGCTAAGGGTTTAGGGTTTTCTCGGGATGATCGTTTTTTAATTTCCTAGGATATGGGTTTAGGGTTTTCCAGGGCTGAGGGTTTAGGATTCTTCTCAGAAGAGGGTTTAAGGTTTTCTGATGAAGGGGGTTTTAGGTTTTTTAGGACATAGTATTTTTGGTATTCTTGGGCTAATAATTTAGTTTTTCAGTGGATGAGGGTTTAGGGTTACCTAGGGATAAAGTATTAGGGTAATCTAGGGTTTAGCGATTCAGGTTTTTTGGTTATGATGGCATATGTTTTTTTATGATGGTAAAATGTTTTTTATGGATGAGGATTTTAGGTTTTATTGACATGTAGTTATAGTTTTTTCTATGGAAGAGGGATTAGAGTTTCCAAGAGATGATGTTTTATGGTTTTCTTGGCCTATGGTTTATGGTTTTCTAGGGTTGAGGGTTTATAATTTTATGAGACCGAGGGTTTAGGGGTTTTTGGATATATGGATGGGATTAAGGATTTATGGGTTTCCAGGTTTGAGGGTTTTGGGTTTTATGACATGAAGATTTTAGGTTTTTTTGGGGATAATGGTTTCGAGTTCTCTAGGGCTACGGTTTTTGGGTGTTCATGGGATGAGGATTCATGTTTTTCTATGGATGAGGGTTGATGATTTTATGGGCTATATGGTTTAGGGTTTTCTGTGTTAATAGTGGGATGATGGTTTAATGTTTTTTTTGGAGAAAAGGTTTAGTGTTTTATATGGATGTAGGTTTTGGTTTTTTTGGGTGGTGGTTTTAGTCATTTATTTACCTTGGTTTTTATGGTTTTCTACTATTGAGGTTTTATGTTTTTATAGGGTTTTGGGTTTATAATTTTTTATAGATGTTGGTACAGATTTTTTGGGGTTCATATTTTAGGTTTTATGGGTCTGAGGGTTCAAATATTTCTAGGAGTGAGGGTTTTTGGTTTTATGTGTCTGAGGGTTTTGGGTATTATGGGGATGAGATATTATAATTTTCTATAGTTTTATGGGGATAGTGGTTTAGTATTTTATGAAGATGAGGGTTTAGAGTTTTTTGGTCCTGGGGGGTCCAGTCTTTTTTGGGCTTTAGATTTTATGGTTTTCCACTTTTAAAGGTTTTTGTATTTTTGGGGCTGAGTGTTTTGGGTTTTCGTGGGCAGGGGGTTTACAGTTTTCTTGGTTTTAGGATTTAGTTTTTTCTAGGTTTTAGAGTTTATAGATTTACATGGATGAGGATTAACCATTTTCAAGGGTTGAAGGTTTTGGGTTTTTGGAGATGAGGTTTTGGGTTTTCGAGGGCGATGAGTATACGGTTTTTTTCGGAATGATCTTTTTAGTTTTTCTATTGCTAATGGTTATGGGTTTTTTAGGAATGAATGTTTATGAGTTTCTTGAGATAAAAATGTATGGGTTTCTACAAAAACGGTTTTCGGTTTTTCTAGAGATGTGGTTTTAGGGTTTTCTAAGGCTGAGGCTTTTTGGTTTTTGAAGGATGAGGGAATAGTTTTTTCTAGGGTTGATAATTTAGGTTATTCCAGGGGTGAGGGTTTAGGGGTTTCTCAGGATTAGAGTCTAGAATTTTCTAGGAATGAGGGGTTAGGGTTTTTTATCAAACTGTGGTTTTAGTTTTTTGGGGTTTAGGGTTTAGGGTTTTTAGGGCTGGGTGACTAGGTATTTCTCGGTATGGGGGTTTTGGGTTTTTTGGGGCTTAGTGTTCAGGGTTTTCTACAGATGATGGTTTATGGTTTTATGGAGTTTAGGGTTTACGGATCGTGAGGTTGACTGTTATTTGTAATCTATGACTGACGGTTGGGGGTTTTCTATAGATGAGGGTCTAGGGTTTTATTAGGGATGTGGATATAGATTTTTATACTATTGAGTGCTAGGTTCTTCTCAGGATGAGGTTTTATGGGTTTCTTGTGTTGTGGATTTAGGATTTCCTATGGATAAGGGGTTTCAGTTTTATGTGGATAAGGGCATATACTTTTTTGGGGATTATGTTTTAGGGTTTTCTAGTGATGAGGGTATTGGGTTTTTTTGTGACAAAGTGTTTTATGTCTTCTATGTATGCGGGTTTTGGGTTTCATGGGGATGAGGTATTAGGGTTATTTAGGGACGATGTTTTAGGGTTTTTTGGGGATGAGGATTTAGGGTTATTTGGGTATAATGGTTTAGGGTTTTCTAGAGTTAAGGATTTTGGGTGTTATATTGCGGAGGTTTTAGGGTTTTCTGGGGATGAGGGATTAGGTTTACCTAGGTTTGAGGGTTTTGGGGTGTTTAGGACTTAGTGTTTATTGGTTCTTGGGTAGGAGGGTTTAGGGGTTTTGATGTCTATTTGATAGTGTTTGGGGGAGGAGGGGTTAAGGGTTTTTGGGATTGATGGATGTGGATTTTCTAGGGTTCATGGTTAAGGGTTTTCTAAGGATGAGGTTTTAGGGTTATATGGGGACACTTTTAGGGTATTATATAGATGAGGGTTTCTGGTTTTATAGGGCAGAATGTGAAGGGTTTTCTAGGGTTTAGGGTTTAGGGTTTTTTATTGGATGGGGGTTTAATGTTTTCTAGTGATAAAAATTTTGGGTTTTTTTGGGGTAGAGGGTTTATGGTTATTTGGGTCCAGGGTCTATGGGTTTTCTATGGATGAGGGTTGAGGATTATCTCGGGATGAGGGTTGAGGGTTTTTGCGGTGAAGGATGATGTGTTATTGTGTTGAGGGTAGAGGTAATTCTTTGGAATGTTGGTGGAGGGTTTTTATGGATAGGGGATTCAGGTTTTTTGGGAATTTCATTTTAGGTTTTCATATGCTTTGGGGATTAGGGATTTTTTTGGGTTTAGGGATTGGGTGTTTTTTGGCTATTGGATTAGTGTTTTTTTGGGTTTTATGGTTTATGGATTTTTGGGACTGGGTTTTTTAAGGTCTTTAGCAGATGAAGGATTAGGTTTTTTTGGGATTGTGGGTTGAAGGAAATTATATGTTGACGGTTAAAATATATTTTGCGATGAGGTTTTGCATTATTTTTACGGATAAGGGTTCATGGTTGTTTAGGGATGAGGGTTTAGGGGTCTCATGGAGCTAGGTATTCTAGGTTTTTTGGGTTTGAAGATTCATGATATTTTTGGGGATAAGGATTTGGGGTTTCTTTGGGATGAGGGTTGAATGTTTTGTTGGGATGATGGTTCAAGGTTTGTTCGGGCAGAGTGCCCATTTTTAATTGGTGATTTGGTTTCATGACTTTATGAGTCTCAATGTTTAAGGTTTTTTTGGATTGAGGGTTCATGGATTTTTATGGTTGAGGGTTCACGGATTTTTGGGGCTAGTGGTTCATGGATTTTTAGGGATGAGCGGTTACAGTTTTTTGTGGCTAAAGGTTGAGAGTTTTCTTGAGCTCAAGGTTTATGGTTTTTTTCGTGGTGAGTGTTCTTGTTTTTTTTTTTGGTTTTTCGATCAAGGCATTTTTGGGGATAAGTTTTCAATGTTTTTTGGGGATAAGGGTCCTAGTTTTTTCAGCTGAGGGTTCAAGATTATTGGGGTATGAGGGTGTAGGGTTTTTTGGGAATGAGGGTTTAGGGATTTTTGGGACTGAGGTATATAGGTTTTTTGTTGCTATGGGTTGATGTATTTTTGGTGATGAGTGTTGAGGGTTTTTTGGGGTTATGGTTTGAATATTTTTTATTATTGAAGGTTGAGTATTTTTTAGCCTAAGGGTTGAGGGTTTTAGTGGAATGATGGTTGAGGGTTCTAGGGGGCTAAGGGTCAATGGTTTTTTTTCATTGGGGGATGAGGTTTTATGGATTCTTGTGGATGAGGGTTTAGTGTCTTTTAGGGCTTACATTTTATGATTTCATTGGGCTATGAGTTTAGTATTTTTTGGGGATATGGTTTTTTTGAGGATTATGGTTTAATGTTTTTTTAGGATGCAATTTAATCTTTTTTAGGGGAATAGGGTTTCTTGTTTTTTGGTGGTTGACGGTTTTCAAATTTTTTGACTAAGGGTTTAGGGTATTTTGGGGATGAGGGTTGAGGGTTTCATTAGGAATAGGGTTGTGGTATTTTGGGGTTTTTGGGTTTAGTGTTTTTTATATGTTGGTGGTTGAGGGATTTTGGGGATGAGGGTGGAGTGTTTTTTGGGGTGGTGTGTTTAGGTATGTCTGGGATTGGGGGATTATAGATCATAGACTAGGGGGTGTTGAGGTATTTTGGGGTAAATTGTTTAGGGTTTTGGGGAAAAGGGTTTAACGTTATTTGTGGATTAGTGTTTATGGATTTTTAGGAATGATGGTTGATGTATTTTTTTTGTTCTTAGGGTTTATTGTTAAGGAGATATGGGTTTAATGGTTAATGGGGCTGATTTGTTATGGTTTACTTTTTATGAGTGTTCATGGAATCCTAGGGTAGTGGTTTAAGGATTTTTTTAGGTATAATGGTTATGTTTATTATGGGGTTGAGGGTTTAGGGTTTTTTTTTCAGAAATAGGGTTTAGGCTTTTTTGGGGATATGCGTATATGGTTTTTTTGGTCTTAGGATTTTGGGTTTTTTAGGGATTAGGTTTGAGGGTTTCTTGGGAATAGGGATGAGAGTTTTGGGGATGATGGAAGAGGGTATTTCTGGACTGAGTGTTTAGGGTTTTTTTGGGCATGATAGTTTAGATTTTTCTAGGGATGAGGGTTTAGTGTTTTCTAGAGATTACGGTTTAGGGTTTTATAGGGGTTAGAGTTAAGGGGTTTAGGGGATTAGGGTTTCAGGTATTTTGGGACAAAGGTTTTAGGTTTTTTGGGGAAGGGTTTTTTTAGGGATAAGGGTTATGTTTTTTTTGGACTGTGGGTTGAGGGTATTTTTGTGTAGAGGGTTGATTATTATTTGAGGAAAAGGTTTGGGTTTTTTAGGGATGTGTTATGTGGTTTTTCGGGGATTTGTCTTATGTTTTTTAGTTTTTTTCGGATTAGAATTTCATCTTTTTTTAGGACGAGGGTTTAGTGATTTTTTGGGATAAATATTTTGGCTGTTTTTTCGAATGGTGGTTTAAGAATTTATGGAATGATACATTATGGTTTTTCTAGAATAGGTTTTAGGGTTTTATGGGGTGTATATTATAGGTTTTTAGTACATAGGTTTTTGGGTTTTGGGGCTATGGGTTTCCTATTTTGTGTTTGTGGATTAGTGTTTGTTGGTGTTGAGGGTTTATCGGTCTTTGTGGCTGAGAATTAAGGGTTTTGGTGGAATGAGGAATTAGTTTTTGTTATAGTTGAAGGTTTTTTTGGGTCCAATGTATTAGGGATTTTTTGTTTCAGGGTTTTGGGTTTTGGGGGGATAAGGGTTTAGGGTTTTTTGGACAATAGGGTTTTTTTATTTTTGGGGAAATGTTTTAAATGATTATTGGGGTTAAGAGTTATGAGTTTTTTGGGGATGAGGGTTGTGGGTATTTTGGTGTTATGTATAATATTTTTTTGGCTTTAGGATTTAGGATTTTTTAAAGTTGTGGGTTTATTGATTTTTGGGGTTGAGTGTTTAGGATTTTTTGGGGTAAGGGGATTTGGGTTTTTTCGTGATGAGGGTTTATGTGTTTTTGGGGCATAGGGTTTATGGTTTATTGGGAAAGATGGGAAATAGTTTTTTAGTGTTGAAGGATTATGAATTTTTTGTGAGTTTTTATGGTTTTTTGTGGGTGAGGGTTTATTTATTTACGGGGATATGGTTTTTAGGCTTTTTGGGGTTTACAGTATAGTTTTTTGCTACTAAGGTTTTAGGGTTTTAGGGGCTGATCACATAGTTTTTTTTGGATCTGGGATTTTAGGGTTTTTTGGGGTGAGGTTTTAGGGTTTTTTGGGGATGAGGGTTTAGTGTTTTTTGGGGATGAGGTCTTTGGGTGTTTTGGGGATGAGCATTTAAGCTTTTTTGGAGACGAAGATCTAAGGATTTTTGGGAATGATGGTTTTGGGTTTTTTGGGGATGATGTTTTATATTTTTTTTGGATGAGGTTATAGATATTTTTGGATAATTAGGTTTATGGTTTTCATGGGAAGGGGGTTTAGGTTTTCTTTTCAGAATAGTAGTTTTGGTTTTTTATGGATTATGGTTTAGAGTTTCTGGATCTAAGGGATTATGGTTTTTTTGGGATGAGGATTTATGGTTTTTTTGTGGCATGATGGTTTTGGTTTTTTTGGTTTTGAGGGTGTTGGAATTGTTACAGATGAGGGTTTAGAGTTGGTTGGTGAGGATATTTTAGTGTTTTACCATATAAGGGTTTATGGTTTTTGGGGATAAGGGTTTAGGGTTTTCTAGGGCTGATTATTTTTTGTTTTTTCATCGATGAGGGTTTAGGGTTTTTTGGGGATGGGGGGTATGTGTATTTGTGGGATTAGTGTTTAGGGTTTTTTTGGGTTGTGGGATTAGGGTTTTTTGGGGTGAGGTTTTAGGGTACATAGGGGACGAGGGTTTAGAGATTTTTGGGTATGGGGGATTATTTGTTTTAGGGTTGGTAGTTTAGTGTTTTTAAGGATAAGGTATTATAAGTAATCTATGGACAAGGGTTTAGATGTTCATGGGGATGAGGGTATAGGGTTATTTGGTGTTGATGGATTAGAATTTTTGGGGATTTGGGTTTTGGGTTTTTAGGGGCTAAGAGTGTAGGGTTATTTGGGGTTGAGGGTTTAATGTTTTTTGTGGTTGGGGGATATGGTTTTGTAGGGTAATTGTTTATTTTTTGGGAGTTAGGGATTAGGGTATTTCAGGGATGAGGGTATATGGTTTTTTTAGGCTAAGGATTTAGGATGTTTTTGGTGCAGAGTGTTTATGGTTTTTTGGGGATATGGATTAGGGTTATTTTGTTATAGGGATTTTTTGTTTTTTGGGGATGATGGTTTTATGTATTTTTTGGGTATGAGGGATTATTGTTTTTTTAGGGGAAGGAATTATGGTTGTTTGGTTATAACAGTTTAGGTTTTTTTTGGGGTAGAGGTTTTAGGGTGTGGGGGTTGAGGGTTTCAGGTTTATTAGGTATTATCTTTTAGGGTTTTTGGGGGGTGAGGGTTGAGGGTTTTATATGGAAGAGATTTTAGGGTTTTTTTGGATGTTGTTTTAGAAAATTTTGGGAGATAAGGTTTTAGGGGTGACAATTTAGGGTTTTTGGGGATGAGGGTGTATGGTTTTTTTGGATCAGTGTTTTGGATTTTTTGGTGTAAGGGTTTAGGGTTTTTTGGGGATATGGGTTTGGTTTATTGGGGATGAGGGTTTACAATTTCTTGGAGATGGATGTTTAGGATTTTTTTGGGATGAGGGTTTAGGGTGTTCGGAGATTATGTTTTAGGTGTTTAGGAGGTGACAGTTTAGGGTTTTATGAGGTTTAGGGTTTAGGGTTTTTGCGACTTAGCATATAGGGTTTGATGGGATGATGTTTTATGGTTTATTGGACTGGAGTGGTAAGGGTTTTTTTGGTAGATGAGGATTTAGGGTTTTTCGCGATGTGGTTTTAGGGTTTTTTGGGGATGAGGGTTAATGATCTTTTGAGGTCGAGGGTCTAGGCATTTTGGGGGATGGGGATTATAGTTTTTTAGGTTTGAGTGTTTAGGGTTTGGGGGGGGGGGGTTGAGGGTTTACTGTATTTTGTATGTCATTTAGGGTTTGGGGGCCAAGGTTTTGGGTCTCGTGGGAAGTGGTATTATGGTTTTTTGATGCCAAGGGATTAGGGTATTTTGGGGCCGAGGGTTTTGGTTTTTTTAGGATAAGGCATTAAGGTTTTATAGGTCTGTGGGATTCATTTTTTTGGGATTTAGGGTTTAGGTATTTTAGGGATGAGGGTTTAGGGTCTTTAGTTGATGATATTTAATAGTTTTTGGGGGCTAAGGGTTTCATGTTTTTTGGGACTGATAGTTTATGTTTTTTGGGGGAAAGGGTTTTAGGGTTTTTTAGGATGGGGTTTTAGTTTTTTTTCTTTTGGTTATGAACTTTTTGGGGAAGATTCTTTAGGTATTTTTGGTCCTGAGTGTGTAGGGTTTTGGGTGGTTAGTGTATAGTTTTTTTCGGGGCGATGCTTTAGGATTTTTGGGCCTGAAGTTGAATGGAGTTTTAAGGATGAAGGTTCAGGGTTTTTTACGAATGAATATTTAGGGTATTTTAGTGATGAGGGTATAGGGTTGTTTGGGATCATTTTATGGGTTTTTGGGGGTTTATGGTTTTGTATATTTTTTAGATGTGGGATTAGGGTTTTTTGGGGTGGAGGGTTTTGGTTTTTTTTGGTATGAGGGGTGAGGGTCTTCTGGGGGATGATGGATGATATTATTTTGCATTTCAGGGTTGATTGGTTATTAGGTTTTACGGTTTATGGTTTTTTGGGTCATAGAATTGTGGGTAATTTTTGGCTAAGGGTATAGAATATTTTTTGGTTGAGGGTTTTTTGGTTTTTTAGGCAAAGGGTTGTAGTATTTTTGTAATTGTGGGTTTAGGATATTTTTTGGACAAGGGTTTAATATTTTTGGTGGCTGAGTTTTTATTCTTTTATGGTCATTATGGGTTATTGTTATTGGTTTGAGGGTTTTGGGTTTTTTTTTGGGTCTGAGGGTTTTTAGTTTTTTGGGGTTGTGGTTTTTAGATTTCACGGGGCATATGGTTTATGGAATTTTGGGGCTAAGGTTTTATCATTTTTTTGGCAGGAAGTTTTGGATTTTTTTGGGTTTGAGATTTTAGAGTTGTAGGGGCTGAGGAATTGCAGTTGTTAGAGATGAGGGTGGACAATTTTTCGGGGTAGTGTGTTTATGGTTTTTTAGGACTTATCATTTATGGTTTTTTAGAGGTGAGGGTTTAGTTCTTATTAGGGATGGGGATTTAGGTTTTTTGGGGGATTATGGTTAAGGGATTATTGAGGATGAGGTTTTAATGAATTATTATTTTTGGGTATTTTAGGGTTTTGGGGGCTGATTGTTTATACTATTTTACAGAAGAGTTTTAATGATTTTTTGGCACTGAGGGTATTATGAACCCTGGTCCATTATCATTAATAAAAAATAGCCCCATAAACATAATAGAAATATCTTTTGAGGGGACTTATAAATGTTATCTTGATCCCATAGAGGCCCCATTCACAAGCCATCTTAGTCTCATGATGAACCCAAGAAAATTCATCCTTCATTAATAGAAACCCCCCATAAGAATTATTATCTCACAAAGACTCCTAGACATGTCAGAATGACTTGTGTAAAGCTCCTTAAAATGTCAATATGGTTAGGTGAAATAACTTTGATCATCCAGGGTCCAAAAATAATGTTGATGATGGAACATTCTTGTATTTTCCATAATCACGAGGCATCATAGATGACCCACAGTAGGATCATACAAGGAAAATGATACAAAAATACATTCAACTACTCCGGATCATGTTTTTTATTTATGTACCACACAAGGAATTGAATAATTGGGGTTGTGAGCCTTATAAATCCCTCCCCTTAGTAATAACAAACTAACACATGATAGAGACTACTACAAAGAATCATAGGAGAAAACTTCTTAGAGAAAAAACACATGTAATAAAAAAGGTCTTCCACTATGTAAAATCTGGGGAATGATCTAAGGGATTATAGATCATGATTATGTGCTTCATGTGATCACTCTATAGATCACGCAAAGGACATTTGGAATGTTATCTAGATTATGAAAAGGTGGTCTGACATGTTTATTGGGTTATGAAAAACCTGAAAAAAGAAAATTATTGAAAACCCATTAGGTACATATGCAGTATATACTGAAAGAAGAAAAAATAGATGGAAGAATATTGTGAATACATATACAGTAATCTTCATCTTATTCACATGACTTACCTAGATCATGAGATAGCACCAAGGCATTTCTCCCAAGTCATGTGACATCCTCCTTACATGAATTTTGGATCCTATTAAGTCCCCTTAGCATGTTAAGGAAGTACAAGGTCATGTCACCCATGTCTCTCAAATCCTCAGGGCTTGTTAGCCAAATCCAATGATGTCCGCTAGACATGTCACCCAAATCATACAGAATCAAGGCATGTCACCAAAGTCTCATAAAGTCCATTTAAAATGTCCCCTAGGTCTTGATAGGTCCTTTAAGAAGGTCTCCTGGGTCTTGTGTCATCCTTTAGACAAGTCAAGGAGGTCTTACAATGTCCCCTGGATAAGTCACCCTATTATTACGATGTGTATTGAATATGTTAGCAAGATTATGGGATGTCCTACTAATAAGTAAAATAGGTTTTGAGATGTCCCCTAGACAAGTTAGTTAGATCATGTGATGTCAACCACCTCATTTTCACTCCAAATTTCCTAGGATATTTTTGATGATGATGCTGAAACATATAAGAAAGTTTTTAATGAAAGAGATTCCAAGCACTGGATCTCTTCCATGGATTATGAAATGAATTCATTAAAGAAAAATTTTACATTGTATATTGTGAATAAATCACAAAATTCCAAGTTAATTAGCTATATGTGGATATTAGAAAGAATGTTAGACAATACTAAAGATACAAAAATTAAATATAAGACCATATTGGGGTCTAGTTCATTCCTTCAACAAGAGGGATTTACTACTCTCCTTTCTCCTATTATAAAACACTCATCTATACACTTGTTTCTTTCTTTTTAAGATTATCATAACTTTTATATTGATAATATTTATATTAAAAATGATTTTCGTTATGGTCACATTGATGGTAAATTGTATACGAATCCTTCCAAAGGTTACATGGATGAATTCAAATAGAACAGAACATGAATTTTAAATAAGTCTTTATATGGTTTAAAATAGGATTCAAGGCAATGATATAGGAAATTTGACTCACTCATTCTTGATAATCATTTTTATAGGAGAAAATATTATGTATGTTTTTTATTTTGAATCGGTTAAAAAATTCATGCTTTATCCACTATTTTATGTTCATGATATGTTGTTCATTTTAAAGGTTATAAAACTCATCATTTATATTAAATCACAATTAAATAATTTCTTTGAAATGAAATATTTAAGTGGATCCAAATATATTATTTTAGTGAAAATTATTAAATATATAAATAAAAGGTTTTTATATCTATCTCAGCATGCTTACATTTGAAATACCTTAAGTGATTCACACTGGAGTCCCTTAAGATTATTAGTCTTCATTTTTCACAACACTTTATACTTTCACTATCACAAGATCCTATTATTGATTGTGATTTTGAGTATATGTCTAAAATTCCCTGTGTTAACATTTATGGAAGCATCATGTATGTCATGATTTTTACTAGACCTGATGTAGAATTTTTATTCTGAACCCTTAGTGGATTCATGGCCAACTCCGTAAAATCACAATGACATGACCTTAAATGGAACCTTAGATACATTTCCCACTCATCTGCATTATCTTTATTCTTTCATAGAAATGTTGATACTTTACAAAAGGGGTATGTTGGTTTTGATGCATGTTTCATATTATCAATACTCCATTTTTCCTTCAGAAATTAACAATTATTAATCAAAGTGATTAATACATGTATTTCCAAGTGAAGTATTAAAAATCACAATGTAATTAAAATAGCGAATCCACAAGATGGTTAATAAAAACAATCCATCTTTCTTGGTTTATCATGTGTCTGTGTATATATGGTGGGTGCATGTTTACTTTATCTTTAGCATCCAATAGATGATACATCATAATATTTTTTTGAAAGGAAATGTGATCCATTCCAGTGACCATTAATACAAATTTCATTGTAAAATCATATAATATAAATTGACTCTATAAGGGATAATAAAGAGTAAATCAATGTTTCATTATTTTATCTTTTCTAGTAAAATATAGAATTTATATCTTAAAGATACCTTAATATCTTGCCGAATTAGTACCTTTATTGTGGTAACAACATCATAAAACATATCTAAATGAATCAACACGTGCATTTGTAACTAGTGAAAATGGATATGTTCTGGTCAATATATTTCCATTCAAATTCCATCCAACCTTGAATTTTATGCCTTTACTTCTCACCTTAATATTTTTTTGTTAATACTATAATGTTATGATGCTCTTTTTTTTTCTCAAGCATGGTTTTTTTACCTTCTACCATTTCCTTGGTTTAAATATTTTCAATTTTTTCTCAAGGTTTTTAGCATCATCATGTGTAGAAACCTATTTTTCATCATGATTGGGTACATTAGCATGTGGATAAACCTACTGTTCTTAAAAATTAGGAACATCAACATGTAGAGAATCTATTATCCATAAAATTAGTTGAACATTTAATTTATATTATTTAAATGTATTATTGAACACATAATACTATGAATTAACATAATTTATATTAAAAAAACTTTATCTAAATTATTTTACTTTGTTTTTTCTTTAATTTTTTAAGAGATTTAACACCTCGATTGAATACCTAAATCCTCTCATTATGGTCTTACCTAACTTACAAGGCCTTATATAGATTGGGACCACCATTAAATGATTATTTAATTCTAATAAAAGGATCATACTTATTTTAATTGAGATATGACCATGTATTTGTTTTGTTCTATATTAGAATAATTGACCACTTTATGTTTGTAGGACCCAAAACATAATATACTTTCACAAACCAACCCATTGGGACCCCTCCTAGTCTAGTAGTAAGATGTTTGTGACACCCCAAGCCGGTCTTCAATAGGTGAGGGGCTGGAGACAATCATTGAGTAGTTATATAACTGAAATAGAAGACCTTATCATAAAGTACCTGTACACACTCACACAACAAGCTATATGAAACAGTGTAGCGATATAGGAATAACTAAAACATTAAGAGTGTAAACCATGAATGAAAAAACCACTAGGAAATAAATAAAATTAATGTAGTGTTATACAATAGTACTAAAGTAAAAAATACATATCCAACTAGAAAAGAGGCCCCATCCTGAAAACAAATTTAAAAAAGGAAAGGCTGAAGGGAGCCTAACTCACAGTATCCAAGGAAACCCAATAAACATGGTAAGCACATATAAATGATACTATGATCCTCTAAAGTAACCTTCAATATTTCTATCATCTTTATAAGTCACAAAAAATGTGAGAAAATCCCATGTAGGTGTGATTATATACATACCTAGTAGGACACCACAAAAAATAAAAAAAGGGGGGAAAAGAAAAAATTGTATTCAAATTAACCTATAAAGTAAGAGAGTAAAGAGGAACCAAATAGATATGCTCAAAATAATCCCAAGAGGGAGATAAAGGATATCTCTATCTATACATCCAACTTAAGAATTATGAGTCATCCTACAGCTCTAAAATTATATATTTAATTCCCTTTATCATGAACAACCACACAAGAATCTATGTGGAGGGCCCACACCTCACCATTACAATCTATAGTCAAGGGGGAACTATCTCCAGTAGAGGAATCTCTCCCCTCCATAGCTCAAATACTGGGCTACCGCTCCATAGATATAGGATACATTCCCTCTATATTATGGATGGGGTACCAACTCTATCTATGTAAAGAGTATGGGGGACTTGTGCACTAGTGAAAAAGGGGGGTACCGACCCAATAACACTTTGATAAACACACCAAATTACTTCTACTAGATAAGTATCATTGAAGGAAGTGCCTCTTTCATATCACCTCATGTTGTATCTATGATTCCAAAATAAAGGCCACCATCATGTTCAACGTGAAAATCCACTCAGGATAGGATGCTTGTAGGCCGATATCTGAGTTCTGGAGAAGGAGATACAAATGGTGGTGCTCCCTGGGAAAAGTACACAATGTGTATATGCTATAAATGGTGGATCTTGGATTACCTGGTTATTCCCATTTCGTTTGTCCCATTTTTATGTACCTTAGACCATTCTTGTATACTCTGGTTGTTCTCATGTGCACTGGCTATGTATGGGTACCCTAATCATGTCTGAGTATATAGTAATTCATGTGCACTCTAATTGTTCCAATGTACATGATCATGTCCATTATTGTATACACATGGGGAACATGCCAAGTCGACAACACCAGGTCACACAATGTGTATGGTTCATACACGAAGTATGATATTTAACTCCATCCAAATCCCTAGAAACCACATGTAGGGAAATACACGGTGTGTGTTCAAAAAAATACATGTCGTGTATATCAATATTTTCTAGAAACTGAATATCTCTTCATGAAACTCACTCGCACTTCTACTATCACAGGTGCATTGAGAAACATGGAAATAGGAATAAACACACCCGATCTGAAATTGGTGGTCGGATTCTACCCACCCAAACCACATATGGATCATTGTTGTTACATTTTCCCACTTTATCACCTCTCCTATTGACAAAAACCCAAAAGATGGCCTCTAATACATGTCACTGAAACCCTTATTGCATCACGATCCAATCACAAATCGTTTATCTCCAACTCATTCCTGAAACCACCATAAATTTGTGGGTACGATCATGCTTTAATCTTGCTTATCAATATCAAACCCTGGCCCTTGGGTCAATAGTGAAGAAGATAAAGAACAGGGTGGTAAAAACACAAGAATCAAGTGATAATCATCATTGGATGATGAAATCCCATCCAATGATTATATATTTCAAAAACATGGGTGAAACCATGTGCACATGAGATATAAAAAAATATTTTCATAAATATTATTAAACTAGGCTCATGCAAAGAACACAAATAAAAAATAAACAAAGAGGATAAGAAATCCATGCTTTTCAAATAAATAAAAGGAAAAATTATATGACTTGGATTTTCTATGTATTATTTTTTGATATTTTATGGATTATTTTTGAGACTAGGCACTAAGATGGTGCACGATTGTGAGGCCTGATGTACCCAGAATGAATGTTTGAAATATATTAAATATCATGCACATGCAATTTTCCTAAAAAGGTGGAATAACTCTAGAATAGGGTTCTAGATCACAAATATGAGGGAACTGTTGAGTTCAAAATGATGATTTTACTCTAATAATGACATAATATATTTTGGTGTAGGTCGTTCGTGAAAAAGTGTTCATGGACGTAAATAAATAAAATAAATTAATAAATTGATTTGTTCTATTTTTTTTGATGTAGTTATTATTTTCTCCTTTAAATATATGGTTATGATATTTCTTCAGGGTTGACCACTCAAACCTTATAGATCTAGGTAGTCATTGGCGAACGTTCTTGGAATCGACAACGGATCAGGATCAGATCATGGATCTTCATGCCAAAGGAGTTTGTGGATCTCATCAATGATGAAAATGAAACCATTATTCATCAATAATAAATCAAAAATCTAGGTAGGATGTTTCATTTTGTGATTTTCATCCCGTTTCTTAATCTTGGATGAATGAAAATAAATTCCACAAATAGAATTGATAAACATGTTGTCAGTAGAATTAAATTGATGGAATTGTTATTTGTTCATTTTGATTTATCCCTCTTCATGTGTCTCCTTCTACAATAACAAATTGAGGCCAAATGAAAAATTTATGAGTTTCTTTCCTCGAATTTTGTGGATTTAGGATTTCTTACCTCGTTCTTCACATGATTCATCACGGGTGTCTTCTTTTGGCTCATGGTTCAATGAATACCCAGTATTTGATCGTTGCGTGACTGTTATTTAGTAAAATGGATCAATACCATGGTTTTAGTTTGTGATTGAAGGTGAGATCGAGGTTCAATGACAACGATGGATGATCAGAAGCAGATCAGATGGATTTTCAAGTTCTGTTCTTCCTAGTTTTGATGGATGAGGACGAATGGCTCAATGGATGGTTTTTTGGGTATATTGGGGACCTGGATCCTCAATAGTGATGATGGAAATAACTGACCGACCCCAAATCTAAAAGTTTTTTAAATCTTGGAGGCTTAAGTGATGTGATGGAAAATGCAATATAAGATCCAATGGATTTGTAAATTCTTGAGAAAAACAGCATATAATGCTGCATTACATGTCATGTGGCCCCTAGATACAATTCTAGGGCTCCTGATAGTGTTAAGTTTCACACACTGTGTGAATCGATCACACACCATGTGACCAATCTAAGATGGCTCAGCGTTTACTTTGTAAATTACACAGACACGGCCAGAGGCACGCTGAGTACTCATACATGGCCACCTACAGAAGGGTTGGTATATGGGTATGACAAAGTACATGGATAGGTCTAGTGGAACATGGATAGGTTTTTGGAGATATCTACAAATTCATTACTCATTCTACATGATATGTATCTTTAGATTTACATGTCATGTGTGCCTTTTCCACACGGGCAGAATTGGGGATATCTGGGAATTCCTTGTACCCCCTTCAAGAGTGTTTTTAACTCTTTGTTTCCTTAGTTTGGACTAGTCTAGGTTAAGGGTGTTCCCTTGGTCCATTCTCTCAAGGGTATAGTATATAATTACATCAACATCATAGTATTATGATCCCCTTTAGAGTCTAAGTCTCATATAAAGTTGTGGAGTCCCTCCATGAGAATGGAGTGTGATCCTATATAGTCTTTGATCCCTAGGTGGGGTTTGTGGAATCAGTGTGACCTCCCTGAGAAGTGTGTTGATCCTCCATTTAGAAGACTGCATCGGTAGGGTTTGTAGTATCACTGTAATATGATCCTCTAAGTAGTGGATTGATCCAAGTTAGGTTCATGGTGTCCCCCAACTATTCTGGCCGTAACCCCCTATCTTTCCATCAAGATATTCCTATAACAGTAAGCTTTCTTGGGTGGGGCCTAATGATCTAGACCACTTCGTCAAGTGTCTCCAATGATAGCATGGATCAGTGAGTGGATTCTCTAATAATGATCATTTCTTCAAGTAGAATCTTGTGTATGATAGTTTGTTATGACCTCCTGGTGGTGTGGTGTCATTCCTGATTATATCTAGGTGTTTCTATTATACATTAATTTTTATATCTTGTATTGAGCTAACTATACTTGGTTCTTTGTGTTTAGTATTTTTGGGGTGTCATACTGGGTATTCTAATACTCACACCTACATGTGTTTTTCCCACATGTGTTGTGTCTTATGTGGATGAAAAACCTTTTGATGGTGTCTTGGGAGAACAGGGAGTGGGTGGAGTCTAGCTATATCTTGACAGACCGATGTGTTTACTTGGAGATTTCATTCGACTTATTCCTCACCCTTGGAGTAGGTTGTAATCTTTTAAATTTTTGGTTGGTATTGTATTTGGCCCCTTCTTCCACTTCTAGTACTTTACTATCATACTATTTTGTAGGATATTAGATGTATTCATGAATTGGTTTCAGTTATGTTACATTTTAGCATTGTGTGTTTGTATAGTTACTTTAGGAAAATGCCTCCCATTTGTGGGATATGCCTATTTGGTGTTTGTTTCCAAACCATGGCCTATTGGAGCTGTTATTGGGGTATTCAAGGGTTGGACCTTAGTGGGTTGGGTCATAATTGGTATCAGAGGGAGTTAGTTATACCATAAGACTAATGTTTGTGAGATTTGTTTGGGGAAACAATGTTTAGTGTTTCATGTTCAGCTTTTAGGTTAAGGGCTCCAATGTTGGTTAGCGGCCAATGTATCCATACACCAAGACTCTGATCAATTTTCTTTCAACATGGTACATGTAAACATTGGTTGCAGGGATATTTTTTGGTACATGAATCATATAGGAATGGGTTGTGTTTTCCATGTCCTTCTTGAGTCATTTCCCCAGATATACTCTTTTGACCATGGTACAACTTTTTTTATTTCAGGATGCCTCAATGAAGATAGCTATCTAGGATTCCATTATTTGATCATGAGGATAATCATCCTAGTGACGAGGCATCAATACAATGTCCTGTAATAAAGATAGAACCACTGAGTGGTTTACCATATATACCACCACCCATTGAGTAGTAGATAGCATTGGTAGTACTAGATGAGGATGTATGTAGGCTAAGTGCATTGCATGAGTTTTAGAGGCAATGACCTCCAAGGTTTTTGGGGGAGCTATACCCCTAGGTGTTTGACGACTGGCTTGAGGTAGGCACTCACATTTTCTTCCTTGTAGAGACACCTATATACAACTGGTGGTCTTTATGGAAAGTATTCTTAATGGATCAGCTGGGATATGGTTGAGCTTAGTGACTTATTCAAACGACAAGATAGATCTCTCCTAGTCATAATTTTATCATCTTTTTAGGTATTAGTTCTATCTATCCACATTATGATCGGTATGAATATATGAGATTATGTATCTACAGTAGGTTAGTATGACCATTGAGGATTACTCAATGAGGTTTATTGATCTCTCATGTTACTCCTTGAATATGGTGCGGTATTATTTCTTTATATATGGGACCTTTGAACAGGGATTATGCTGAGAAATCAGGGCTTCAGTGGTATCCATTTGAATTCCCACCTATAAGGGGGTTCTTGAGTGATCCTTGGTGGTGGAGAGCTTTCTTTAAAAGAAGGAACTAAATGTGGGTCCTAGTAGTGGTCCCCCAGTAGCTGATACCTCAGTAGTAGGTAGTTGATGGCAGTCATAGGGATCCAAGAATGTCATATGCTTTAGGAGGTTATCTCGGGACATAGGTTCAGTGGTGTAGGGCTCTCGGGGTGGCTTGACTCAGCTGAGAGAGAGGCATTGTATCTCTTTTGATTGTTGAGGACATCTGGCTCATTATTTTATAACCTATCATATAGTTGATCATCAGATGGTTGAGGAACCACCAAGTCATAGACATAGGTAGGAGAAGGGTGGACCGAAGTGTGGGAGATTTTGAAGAGGGTCTGGCAGGGCAGTAGAAGGTGGTTGGAGGTTCGACCTATTACCACCACCACTCTCAGGTGGCCCACACTAGGTTTGGGGAGCTGGTGGATAGGGATGAGGCCAGCTGTAGTCTATGGAGGCCTATAAACTCAAGGCTACTAGGATGATATGAGGTATAGTTTATATATTTTCTACATTATTTGTAATATTGATAAACATAGGTGTGATTCATTAATTCATTTCCATTTCTCTATTCCGAGACTTAGAGATTCTAGTTGATCCATTGGCTTGACCCCTATGGTTGGAGACTTAGATAGGTTGTGACTCAATGATTGTTCACTTGTTTTGACAGTATGATCTAATGATTCAAGGTGAGATTTTTGTATGGGGTATCACTGCAGCATTAATGAGGCCTTACAATTTCGTCTTAGGTATGGACTGGTTATCCATAGTTCATGACCATATTGACTATTTTAGGTGGATGATGTGGTGTGTTTGTAGTGAAAGACTGAGGTTTTCATTTATGGGATAAAAGGAAACCTTGGCATACCAGTATGAGATCATTCATAGAAGAGTGAATATGATTACTCACCAGTTGGCTAGAATTACTCTTGGAGCAATGAATGATTTGGGAAATGAGTTTCCTATAGTGGTGTAAGAGTATAATGTTGTCTTTCTTGAGGATATACCAAGATTACCTCCCCAATGAGATTTATAATTCTGTATTGACTTACATCTCAGGATGACACCAATATCTACACCAACATATCAAATAGACCCCATAGAGCTTTGAGAGATGAGGGTGTAGTTGGGGGACTTTCAGGATAATTAATTTGTGAGACCCGGTGATTCCCCCTGGGTAACCCCAGTGTTGTTATCCAAGAAGGTAGGTGAGAGATTGAGGTTATGTGTGGATTAAAGACACTTAAATTGGGTGATCATGAAGAATAAGTATCCACTACCAAGTATTGATGACCTATTTCATCATTTGAGAGGGGCATGATGGTTCTCGAAGATCGACCTCAGATCAGGATATCACCAGCTGTGAGTATGGGATGAGGATATAACTAAGATGGAATCCAAATGTTTCTACAGTCACAATGAGTACATGTTGATTTAATTCGCTGTGAAAAACATCCCAGAAGTGTTCATGGGACTCATTAACTATATCTTTCAACCTTTATTAGACCATTTCATGATAGTCTTCATCAATGTCATCCAAGTGAATTTGGTGTCTGAGGAGGATCACGCTAAACACTTGAGGATAGTCCTTGACACACTCCAAGAGCACCAGTTTTGCAGGAATCTCTTGAAGTGTTAATTTTGGATTTTAGAGGTCCAGTTTCTAGAAAACATCTTCTCAATGTATGGAGAAGCAATGACCTGGTGGAGGTTTAAGTCGTGATTTCTTGGGAGCCACCTAAGAGTGTTATTGAGGCATGAAGTTTCCTTGGGATGGTAGGGTACTATCGAAGGTTTGTACCCAATTTCTCTTGAGTGGCATCACCCTTGACGGATTTGGCAAGGAGTGGGAAGCCTTTTATATGGATGGACAGGTGTTATAAGTTCTTTTAGGAGCTGAGGAAAAGGTTGATGAGCACTCCCATCATGAGATTTCCAAAGGAGGGTGCTGAGTATGTAGTGTTCTGTGATGCATCAGTGATCGAACTCGGTTATGTTCTAATGCAGAGGAAGGTGGTTATTACTTATGGTTCATGTTAGTTGAGACCACATGAGTTGAACTACATAACCCATGATCTTGAGTTTTTAGTGTTAGTCTTCACACTGAAGATATCGAAACACTACCTAATGGGAGAGTGGTTTATCATTTACTCTGACCACAAAATTCTCAAGTATATATTCTTGTAGAAGGATCATAACATGAGATAGAGTTGATGGCTATAGTTCCTCTAGGACTAGGAATTTGAGATTTTATATACTCCTAGTAAGGGTAATGTGGTAGTAGACGCTCTTAGCGGGAGATCTTGTTATCAATTATTGGCTGAGGAATTGGAGAAGTTAGCCTCATTATAGTTGTACTTCATGGATAAGGATAGTGCTTCATATATTTATTTGATGGTTATTACCCCCACTTTTTTACAGTGTGTTAAGGATGCATAATGTGAAGATACTGTCTATGAGACCTTACATACTCAGATATCCAGTGGATATGCTCTTAATGGATATTATAAAGGTGGGGAGAACTCTATCCTTTTTAGAGGATAGTTTATGGTACCTTTAATGCCATGTGAGTGATTGTATACCAACTCACCAAGTCATAACACTTATTATCTATTCAATAATAGAGTTTAGTAGAGAGATTGGGATGACTCTATATGCAAAATATAGTCCAACTCTATGTAGTTCCCTCTACAATTTCCTCTAACCATGATTCGTGCTTCATATCATGGTTATGGAGAGGATTACATGAGGAATTTGTGACTCAGTTATGCTTGATCATGAAATTTCACCCCTAGACTGAAAACTAGACTGAGAAGACCATTAAAATTTTGGAAGACATGTTGTGAGATTTCATGTTAGAATTTTTCCATAGTTGGGATAATCACCTACCTTTGTTGGAGTTTTCATACAACAACAGATACTATTCAACCATTGGTATGGCACCATTCGAGGATTTTTATGGGTGACCCTATAGGTCCCCACATTGTTGGACTCATCTAAGTGAGTCAGCAATCATGGGCCTAGAACTGGTGTGAGTTACTAAAGAGAAGGTGTAGATCATCTGAGAGTAGATGAGGAATACATAGAGCCATCAGAATTCTTATGTAGACTAGTGATGAAGACCTATGGAGTTCGAGGAGGGAGACCATGTGTCCTTGAGAGTGTCACATTAATGTGGATTGAGGAGATTTAGCCACAGTGTAAATCTACCTCTGAGATTCATTGGTCCTTTCTAGATATTTCATAGAGTTAGTGAGGTGGTGTACCACTTAACTCTACTACTACAATTGGGTTGGGTACACAACATCTTCCATGTGTTACAGTAAGGAGGTACGTGCATGACCCATCACACATTATCAACTATAGTGATTTGGATGTCGAGGATGGGGATATATTTACAAAGTACCAGGTGGAGATCAAGGATCATTCTAAGAGGATCCTTTATGGGTGATCAATTCCCCTTGTGCATGTCTAATGGTATCATATGAATCTTTAAGAGAGAACCTAGGAGTGGGAGACCTAGATGCGAGACTAGTATTGTCACGACCTGTCCCTCGGGGACCGTGACGTGAATACCCCAAACCCGCCTTCCATAGGCCAGGGGCTGGCGACTAGCACCAAAGGCGTAATTCCCTAAAACTGGGAAGACATTTCCATTATAACCTGAAAATGAACAAAACAGAGTACAAGATTGAATAAAAACACTAAGTAAAACTGTATACAAAAGAGTGATGAAAGTAGAGGGGCCAGAATACAAGCCCAACAGGAAAGTACAAGTAAAACTGGAAAAACAAGTACAACAGAAGAAAGGAAAAATAGACGTTGGGTCGTCCTCTGGGATTCCTACCTAAAGGGTAGGTACAGATAGCCTCCACAACACTCCATGTCTGTCCGTCTCCTTCGTGTACCGTCACGCCATGTGGTCCACCTCTGGGTACCATCCATTCCTGGAACACTTGGCCTTAGTCAGCGCTGTCCATCATCTGTAACCAACACAATGAGGTGCATGCATATCCTGTGAAGGGGTGAGTATAACAATACTTAGTAGAGACCATGAGGCACACAAGGTCTCACAAAACAAACAAGGATAAACCAAAAAGTATGAAATCAACATATAACCCCACTTAGGTATATGCCCATACATATACCTAAGTTGCCAAGTAATCCATCTCAATCATGAGAAAAACAAAAAATTTACTGACTCAGCTCAACCAGGATTTTATTCAAATTGTTGAAACCATGGATTTTGGAGAACTCCTCATCTGTTGAGTACATTGGGCCTACCGCGACACCAAGGCACTTCCCACTAACCTTGGACTGATGAGGTACTCCTCCTGTCAAGTACCGTGGGTCTGCTGCATCACCAAGGCGCTCCCTAACGTGGGTCTGCCGCATCACCAAGGCGATCCCCCTCGTAGCCTACTGAGGTATTCCTCCTGTCGAGTACAGTGGTTCTGCCGCGACACCAAGGCGCTCCCCACTGTGGGTCTACAGCAACACCAAGGCGCTCCTCACTGGGCTACTCGAATCAATTCTAGTTGAATCGGTCAGCCGTCATTAGGTCTCATCCAGCTACTAGGTCTCCGCACTAAGCTCACTCGTCTCTGGGAAGATCCGCTCCACGAGCTATAGGTTGATACTCCAAATGTCACTAATTCCACGTAGAAGTATCTCAAAGTTCTTCCACGTCATAGAGGTCTCAACGCAACAGACGGCGTGTCAATCAGACGCATAGTCTGTGAGTTATTAGCCTTTTAGTCCTAGGGGTCTGGTTGGATTCGTGCACGATCCAACCTGACTGTATCTCAACTATACCCCGAACTATAGTGGGGTATACTCAAAGGGACCGTCGCGCTCCAAGAATACCAATGTCACTGACTGGTCTTCAAATGGTCGTCCAGTGCCAATGATATGGCCCAAGAAAGTAAAGGGGTCGGTAGTGGGCCCAGGTCCGGTCTGACCCGGTTGGACCGACCCGGTCTAGGTTGACCTGGTCAGGCCTGTTGGGTCTGGCCCTACCCATTGGGCGGGCCAGCCTGTTAGGTCTGGCCTGGCCCACTGGGCGCAACCCAGCATGCCGCGTGGGGGGTTTGGCCTGTGCTTGGGGCCGGTTCGGCCCGGATCGCCACAATGGTGCGGCCCGGCGCAGCTCGGCCCAAAGGGCGCAGCCGGGCCAGTTCAGCCAGGGCGCCGTGAGGGGGGCTGCGGGCCTGCTCGGGAGGTCAATGCGTCTAGGGCACTGGTTCAGCCATGTGGCCGACGCAGCTCGGGAGGTCGGGATATGGGAGGCGGCTCAGGAGGCTGGGCAGCCAGGAGGCCGGCGGGCAGGCCAAGAGGCATCCCGGTAGGCCAATGGGTGGCCGGGTGGCAGCCAGGAAGGCCAGAAGGTAGCCGGGTGGCTGCCGGGCAGGCTAGCCGGTGGCCGGGTGGTTGCTGGGCAGGCTGGCATGTGACCAGGTGGCAGCCGGGCAGGTCGGCGGGCGGCCGGGTGGCGGTCGGGAAGGCCGACGGGCAGCTGGGAGCCGGGCGGTGTGGGAAGGCCAGCGGGCAGCCAGGAGGCCGGCGCGGCTCATGCCGGAAGGCATCACGGTTCGGCCCGAGGTGACGGAGTCGATTCGGTCAGAGCGCCGCGAGGGCGGCGCAGTTCGTGAAGGTCACGGGTAGTACAGTCGTTGCCTTCGTCGTTCTGTCGCCTCATCACTATGCCGAAGATCATCACAAGCAAGAAGGATGGAGGGGTCGAGCCATGTTGGTTTGTCCCACACCCTCCACATTTAGGGTGGTAACATTTGTCTCATCAAGAAGTAATAAAGATGAACTTCAATTGTTTTACAACCACCGCAACGATTCCTTTCCAACCGAAGAAGAGAAAAGGAAAGTAGTATTACTCAAATTAACACCCTACCTTTGTTTGTTGTTCGTCGACAGAGTCACGGGGAAGAAGATGGTGTTATTTCCATTCATCGCGTCTGCCGCACACTTCAAATCCCGATCTTGCACATCGGTTGTGGAAGATGCTCCACGTCGGTAGGATCCAAGGAAGGAAGTCGAAGTTTCTCCTCACTGGCGTTCTTCATTCTTCGTTCATTGTTCTTTTTTGGGGGCTTTTCTCTCTTCTCCCAAGTTCCAACAAAAGAGAAATGCCAACAAAAATAATAAGAGATTGTGATATCTTATTAATTCTTTGGCACAATATTCAAATTGAATGATTTAATTTAATTGGATCCACCTAATTAATGTGAAGGATTTGGCATAATAAATTATGCGTTGGCTCAAATAATTAAACGGGAGGTGGTGGCACCATAAATGGTAGAGGTGGTCAAGGGGCTCCCCCTCATTAATGAGGGGAGTTGATATATTTTCCTCTCCTCCCATTAATAGAAGGGTTTAGTCCCATGTGGTCCCCAGGTCGTAACCTCTCGCGAGAGGTTAGGTTCAGGTGGACCCCACCACCATAACCCCTCATGGGAGGTTAAGGTGTGGTGGTCCCACCTCTAACTTCCATCCTCTACAAGGAGGTTATAGATCCAGTGGGACCCACCTCCAAACACCCACATGGCGTCTCAAATAAAAATAAAGTGAAGCTCACTTTATTTTATTACTTTCTATGAAAACCCAAAAACTAACTTTTATTCTTGACTCACTACTGTCGAAGTAAAAGTATCCTTAAGTGGCTACCGGCGCTGCGAGTTCAACGGTGCCCTCAGATTTCAATTCCGAGCACCATTTTAAAAGTTATAAAAACTCACTCATACGTTTACTGAACATACACGAAAAAAACATCATAAATTGATTCCGGGCACACTGGGCCTTGGAATCATGCGCCATTAATTTTTGAGGACTTGTAAAATTTCAATGTATTTAAGAAAAAAATTTCCCCAGAAATTCGGTGTCTTTACATTCTCCCAGCCTCAGGGATTTATGTCCATATAAGATAAATCTTGAACTATGGGAACAAGTGGGGGTACTGAGCATGCATCTGAGCCTCTCGTTCCCATGTTCTCTCCTGGAGGTTCCCGTGCTGCCAGCGAACACGCACCAAATGTATCGACCATCCACATAGGACCCGCTCCTGTCGATCCTCAATCTCCATTGGAACTTCCGTAAATGTCACCCCATCTTCGATGTCTAACTCTCCATGGTCGATGATTTGACAAGGGTCATACACGTATCTCCTCATCTGAGATACGTGGAAGCCGTCGTGCACTTGGTGCAATTGAGTTGGAAGATCTAAGTGGTAAGCCACCTCGCCAACTCTGATGAGGACCTGGAAAGGTCTGATGAACCTCGGAGATAACTTACCACCTCAGCCAAATCTCCGTAGACCTCATCGAGGTGAGACCCGTAGGAAGACGTGGTCGCCATCCTCGAACTCCAGAGGTCTCTGTCTCCTATCAGCATACAACTTATGTCTTCTTTGTGTAGTCTTCATCCACTCTTGGAAGATCTGCACCTTCTCCATGGTATCTCGTACCATCTCTCATCCCACTAGTGCTGAATCCCAAGGGTCATTCCATCACAAAGGTGATCTGCAAGGTTTTCTGTATAATGACTCAAAATGTTCCATCCCTACGATGGAGTGATTACTGTTGTTTTATGCAAACTCCATCAATGGTAAGTGATCCTCCCAGTTGTGATCAAAGTCGAGGACACAAGAACACAACATGTCCTCAAGGGTCTGAATGGTCCGCTCAGTCTAACCATCCGTATGAGGATGGAAGGCTGTGCTTAGACGAAACTGCATCCTAAAAGCCTCCTGCAACCCCTTCCATAGCCAGGAAGTATACCGTGCATCATGATCGGATACAATAAATGAAGGTACTCCATGTAGCCGCACAATCTTTTGTACATAGAGGCATCCCAAGCACTCTATTGAATCATGTTCTTTGATCGGTAGGAAGTGGGACGACATGGGGAGTCTATCAACTATCACCCAAATAGAGTCATGACCCCATGATGTATGTGGGAGTCCCGTCACGAAGTCCATGGATATCCCATCCCACTTCCACTCTGGGACCTCTAAAGGTTGAACCAAGCCTGATGGTACCTGGTGCTCTGCCTTCACTTACTGACAAGTGAGGCATCGAGAGACAAACTCTGCTATTGCTTTCTTCATACCTAGCCACCGGTGCTGTCGTCAAAGGTCCTGGTACATCTTCAACTGTCCTGGATGTACCGCTAGAAGGGGATGTGTGTAACTCCCTCAACACTTCCTCCTGAAGTGACATTGGTACCATGGTATGTCTTCTGAAGAGGATGACGTGCTCCCCACCTTCAGAAAATCCATCAGGTGCCTGCCCTATGGATATCTGAGTACATCGTGTCTCGTAGTCAGTGTCCCCATGTTGCGCCTTCCTGACTCGCTGATGAAGTCGGGGGCGACTGTAAGGGACTGAAGGAAATATTATCCATCTCTATCCATAAAGGATATTTGAAAAGCGTATAGCTACTATGTCACCTCAACTAGAAGCTGTATACTAGATCTCCGGCTGAGTGCATCTACTACAACGTTCCCCTTTCCAGGAGTATAGACTATCTCGAAGTCATGGTCCTAAAGGAACTCAAGCCATCGCCACTATCTCAGGTTCAGGTCCTTTTAATAAAATATATACCTGAGACTCTTGTGATCAGAGTACTTAGTAAAAAATTCACCCATTAGATAGTGTCGTCATATCTACAAGGTGAAGTCCATTTCTACTAACTGCAGTTCATGGGTAGCATAGTTCTTCTCGTGCTATCTTAGCTACTGAGAACCATACATGATCACTGCTCGCTCCTGCATCAGGACACACCCAAGTATGGTCCCTGATGCATCGCAGTAGACTACATAACCTACGCCTTCCTCTAGAAGACTCAATATGGGGGCACTAGTCATCCTCTACCTTATCTCTTTAAAGTTTTACTGGCATCTCTCTGACCACACTAAGTTTTTCCCCTTCTTCGTCAAGGATGATAGTGGTGCTACAACTCTGGAGAAGTCTGGAATGAACCCCCCAGTAGTAACCAGCCAAACCTAGGAAACTTCGTACCTCTGTCACACTCCTGGATGGCTCTCAATAAAGTACCACCTCAATCATCATTGGATCCACTACAATTATAGCCTCTGAGATTACGTGTCCCAAAAATTGAACCTCTCGGATCCAAAACTGGCACTTCGAGTGCTTACCATAATGTTGGTGCTCATGGAGTGTGTCCAGTACTACCTGAAAATGGTAGGCATGCTCCTCCTCAGTAGTCGAGTAGATCAGAATGTCATCGATGAAGAATATGAAAAAGCGATCGATTTATGGCTAGAAAATCTTGTTCATAAGTCCCATGAACACTACTGGAGCATTGGTTACACCAAATTGCATAACCAAGAAATCTTAGTGGTCGTACTGTCATCTGAAGGTCATCTTCTGCAAAACCTCATCTCAAAATTTGAGCTGGTGATAGCCTAATTTGAGGTCTATCTTTGAGAACTACTGTGCTCCCTTCAACTGATCAAAGAGGTCATCAATCCTCAGAAGTGGGTACTTGTTCTTCATTATCACCTGGTTTAGGTGATGGTAGTCGACACAAAGTCTCAAGCTCCCATCCTCCTTCTTAGAGAACAGAATCGGGGCTTCCTAGGGAGAAAAAAACTGGGTCGAATGAATCCATAACCCTAAAAGTCCTCTAGCTGTATCCGCAGCTCGTGAGGCTCTGCAGGAGCCATCCGATACGCTGGGGTAGATATCAGTGTCGTCCCAGGGTACATGTCAATGTAGAAGTCCACCTCTCTGCGAAGAGGTAGACCTAGGAAATCATCAGGGAAAACATCTGTGTACCTTTCCACCACTATAGGATAAGTCAGACTCTCCACATCAACTACTCCAAGGGTAACACAAGCCAACTGATGAGTGATCAGTTGTACTCTCCTCTGGGAAAGTCCATCCTATGCTGAAAAGGATCCCTTCTCACCGGTGAAGGTGAACCTGGTCCCATCCGTGTGGACACACCACACTTTGTTCCTAATATAGTCAATCTGAGCATGGACTGTAGATAAACAGTGCATACCCAAGATGACGTTGTAAGGCCTTGATGCCGCTACTAGGAGATCCCAGCCGAAGCTCTCACCACATAGAGTAAGATCACATTGTCGGCACCAGTGCGTAATCATTGAGTCTACTCCCGTAGGAGTCTCTAGCCATAAGGATCGAGCCAAAAGCTCCGTTGGAATCTCTGAGATCCAAACAAGGGCAGTGGTGATGAAATAGTGACTGACACCTATGTATATAAGAACTTCAACTAAGGTGGATTAGACATAGATCGTACCTTGAATCATCTTTGGAGCTCCATGATCGTAAGCCTCAGCTACCTAAAGCTAAGCTCTCGCCTGTCCACCTGCTCCCTACGGTCGGGGTGGACATCCTGGTGGTGGTGGTGGTAACACCTCGAAACGTATCCCACTGCTAGATACTCGACCAGCTCCTCTGCCACGTCCGCCTGCGCCCTGTGGACTGCCTCGATCGAATATCTGTCTCTTCCTGGGTGATCATTTGACAATCTACTAATCATCCAAATGGCGGGTCGGACAGTCATGAGCCATGTGACCCTGCCCACCGTATGAGAAACATTTCCCACTCCTGGAATGTGTGGCTGTGTCTCATGTGCCCCGCAAAACCGATACTAAGTCTTGTGGTCGTCCACCCGTGGGTCTGGTCCTTGTGGACCACTATGACATCTGTCTACTGCTAGCTTCAGAAGACTCCATTGCATGTCGACTAGTGGTGGGTCTCGCGGCTGGAGACTTCTCAGCATGGAAACTCTCCACTAAGAGGGATCGATCTAACACCCCTTCCTACATTAGGATGTTGAGGGAGATCATTGAAGCTTTTATCTCTCGCCTGAGACCCTGCTCGAAGGTATGGGACCTGAAGAATGGGTCTCGTAGCATATCAGTGGAGTAGCAAGGGAGGTTGGTGAACCTTGCTGAGTACTGTGCCACCGTCATGCTACCCTGTTGCAGATGAAGTAACTATTGTATCTGCATTGTGTGTAGGGTGGCTGGGACGGACTCTACTCGTAACATGCTCTCGATGTCTACCTAGAGTAGTGTCGCCTTGTCATGAACCTGGAGCATTAGGCTCCACCATCTTCCTACTTCTTCATATAGGAGGCTAGCAGTAATAATCACCATGAAGTATGATGGTGTCCCTTCCAGTTTGAAGACTCTCACCACAACCTGCAACCAATACTCAACTGCCTGCAGGTTCGTCTCTCCCCTGAACCTGGGAAGCATCTGGTGCTGGAACTCGTGCAGTGTGCTCAAGCAGCAGGTATCGTCTATTGCTGGTGTTGGTGGCATCGGTGGCCCAACGAGAAGTAGTACCGCTGGTGCCTCTGCTGGAAAAGGTGAATGCACCGAGGCCTCATCACTCGGTGGGCTATCTGTGCGTACAACTCTCGGGACTCTCACTGGTCATCCACGGGGAGGCATCTGGAAAGAAACAGATGCGACACAGTCAAAAGATAATACCTGATGAGTTGACCTGGTTGAGCTGACTTAATGAAAAATTTTGAAAATGCACACGCAATCAGTTTTTTTATGCACTGAGTCGGAAATAAGTAGTCAGGGTCCTGGTGTATGGATACATCGGTCTCCGCACCAACACTTGACTCCGTAAACTGAAAACCACACTCAGTACCCTAAACACTATTGCTTCAAAGAAAATATCAGTCATAAATTTTATAGTAGAACCGACTTCTATGATACCAATTTGTCATGACCCATCCCCTGGGGCCTATGCCGTGACTACACCAAACTCGCCTTCCATAGGCTAGGGGCTGAGACTAGAACCAAAGGCATAATTCCTAAAATTGGGAAGACATTATCTTTATAACTAGAAAACACACACAAAAGAGTATGAGTTGGAAGCAAAACACTAAGTAAAACTATATACAAAAGAGTACTGAAATTAGATGGGTCAGAATACAAGCCCAACAAGAAAGTACTAGTACAAATGAAAAAACAAGTACAATAGAAGAAAGGTAAAAAAACTGATGGGTCATCCCCCAGGATTCCTACCTAAAGGGTAGGTAAAAATAGCCTCCACATCACTCCACATCCATCTGTCTCCTCTATGTACCATCACACCGTGTGGTCCACCTCCAGGTACTGTTCAGTCCGGGAACACTCGGCCTCGGTCAACGCTGTCCATCATCTCTAACCAACACAACGAGGTGCAGCATAACCCATGTAGGGGTGAGTATAACGATACTCATTAGGGACCCTGATACCCTCAAGGTCTCACAACACCAACAAGGATAAACCACAAAGTATGAAATCTATAGATAACCCCACTTAGGTATATTATCAAGTAATCCATCTCAATCATGAGGAAAACACAAAAGTCTCTAACTCAGCTCAACCAGGATTTTATTCACATTATCAAAACCATGGGTGTTGGAGAACTCCTCCTCTGTCGAGCACAGTGGGCCTGCCGCGACACCAAGGTTCTTCCCACTAACCTTGGACTGCTGTGGTACTCCTCATGTCGAGTACCGTGGGTTAGTTGCGTCACCATGGCGCTCCCCCTCATAGCCTGCTGAGGTTCTCCTCTTGTCATGTATTAGGGCTCTGTTGCGACACCAAGGCACTCCCCACTATGGGTCTTCCACAACACCAAGGCACTCCCCACTGAGCTAGTCGAATCACTCCGAGTCGAATCAGTCAGTAGTCGTTAGGTCTTAGCCAGCTACTAGGTCTCTGCACTAAGTTCGCTCATCTCCGAGAGGATCCACTCCATGAGCTATAGGTCGATACTCCAATAGTTACTAATTACCACATAGAAGTATCTCAAAGTTCTTCACATCATAGAGGTCTTAAAGAAATAGATAGTTCATCAATCGGACGCTCGGTCTGATGAGTTATTAGCCTTTTAGTCCTGGGGGCCCAGTTGGATTCATGCACGATCCAACCTGACCGTATCTCAACTATACCCTGAACTCCAGTGGGGTATACTCAAAGGGACTATCGTGCTCCAAGAATACCAGCTCCACAGACAGTTCATCAAACGGTCGTCTGGTGCCAAAGATATGGCCAAAGAAAGTAAAGGGGTCGGTAGTGGGCCCGGGTCCGGTGCGACCCGGTCGGATAGACCCGGTCCGACCCCGTCTGGGCTGACCCGGTCTAGGTTGACCCGGTCAGACCTGTTGGGTCTAGCCCAGCCCATTGGGAGGGCCAGCCTATTAGGTTTGGGCCAGCCTACTGGGCCTAGCCGAGCAGGCCGTGTGGGCGGTTCGGCCCGAGCTCGGGGCCGGTTCGGCCCAGAGCACCATGAGGGAAAGGCCCGACACGGCTCGACCTAAAGGGCATGAATGGGTAGGTTTGGAGAGGGCACCGTGAGGGGGGTCGTGGGATGGCTCGGGAGGTCGGCATAGCATGGGCGCCGGTTCGACCGTGTGGTCGGCACAGCTCGGGAGGACGGGATGCCGGGAGTCGGGAGGTGGCTCGGGAGGGAGAGCGGTTGTGAGGTAGCCGAAAAAGCCAGTCGGTGGCTGGGTGGAAGCCGGGCTATCCGGCATGTGTCCGAGTGGTAGTCGGGCAGGTCGGCGGGCGGCCGGGAGGTGGCCGGGTAGGCCAGCCTGTGGTCGGGAGCAGGGTGGTGCAGGTAGGCCAACGTGCGGCCGGGAGGTCCGAAGGGCGACCGGGAGGCTGGCGCGGCTCGGGTCGGTGAGCGGCGCGTTTCGGCTCGAGGTGAACGGGAGGTCAGCGGCGGCCAGGATCCGGGTGGCGCGGGCATGCTGGTGGGTGGCCGGGAGGCCGGTGTGGCTCGGGTTAGCGGGCGGATTGGTTCGGCCTGAGGTGGCACAACCGATTCAGTCGAAGCGCCGGGTGGGCGGCATGATTCACGGAGGCCGCGTGTAGTGTGGTCATTGCCTTCGTCATTCCATTTCCTCATCACCATGTCATTGATCATCACAAACAAGAATGGCGGAGGGGTCGGGCCATGTTGGTTTGGTCCGCACCCTCCACATTTAAGGTGGTAACATTTGTCTCATCAAGAAGTAATAAAGATGAACTACAATTGTTTTAAAACCACCACAACGATTCCTTTCCAACTGAAGAAGAGAAAACGAAAGAAGTATTACTCAAATTACCCCTACCTTTGTTCGTCATTCGTCGACAGTGTCGCAGGGAGGAAGACGGTGTTGTCACCGTTCATCGCGTCCACCACACACTGCCATTCCTGAGCTCGCACATTGGTTGTATAAGATGCTCCACGTCTGTAGGATTCAAGGAAGGAAGTTGAAGTCGCTCCTCGCCAGTATTCTTCATTCTTCATTCTTTGTTCTTCATTGGGAGCTTTTCTCTCTTCTCCCAAGTTCCACCAAAAGAGAAATGCCAACAAAAAATAATAAAATATTGTGATATCTTATTAATTCTTTTTCACAATATTCAAATTGGATAAATTAATATAATTGGCTCCACCTAATTAATGTGACGGATTTGGCATAATAAATTATGTGTTGGCTCAAATAATTAAAGCGGATGTGGTGGCACCATAAATGGTAGAGGAGTTCAAGGGGCTCCCCCTCATTAATGAGGGTAGTTGAGATAATTTACTCTCCTCCTATTAATAGGGGGTTTTAGTCCCATGTGGTCACCACATCGTAACCTCTCATAGGAAGTTAGGTTCGGGTGAACCCCACCACCATAACCCCTCATGAAAGGTTAAGGCGTGGTGGTCCCACCTCCAACTTCCATCCTCCACAAGGAGGTTATAGATTAAGTGGGACCCACCTCTAAACACCCACATGGAAGCTCAAATAAAAATAAAGTGGAGCTCATTTTATTTTATTACTTTTCCACAAAAACCCAAAAACTAACTTTTATTCGCAACTCACTGTCATCGATGTGAAAGTCTCCTTAAGTGAGTATCGGCACTACGAGCTCAACTGTGCCCTCAGATTTCAATTCCGAGCACTAGTTCAAAAGTTATAAAAACCCGCTCGTACGTTTACTGAATGTACCTGAACAGAACTTCAAAAATTTATTTCGGTCACATCGGGTCTTAGAATCATGCGCCTTGAATTTCCGCGGACTCATAAAATTTCCATGTATTTAAGAAAAAAATTCGACATAAATTCTGGGTCTTTAAAAGTACCCTCGCCTTTTTTATAAGTTTCTTCTATTTTTAGGATGAAAATCCCTAATGTGGGGTGAATTTAATTACTTGTATTTTTTCGTATTATTTTTGGATATTATATTGATTATTTTTTATACCAAGCGTTGAGACGATGTGTGATTTTTAGGATTAGGGTTCCTGAAATAAAATTTAAAAATGTATTAAATATCACGCGTGCATAGTTTTCCTAAAAAATTATAATAACTCTCTAATTGGGTACCAAATCAAAAATATGAGGAAACTATTGAGTTTAGAACATGGATTTTACCCTAGGCACGATATAATATTTTTTTGGCGTGGATTGTTTTTGAAAACAATTTCATGGGTGTAAATTAATAAATTTATTTGTTTTGTTTATTTTGGTGTAATGACTATTTTATCTTTTAAATATATGATTATTTTATTTATTCAAGATTGGATGCTCAAACCCTAGAGATCTAGTCAAGCATTGGAGATATTTCTTGGTATCGATGATGTATCAGGTTCGGATCATGGATCGTTGCGCCAACAGAGTTCATGGATCTTGTCAACAATGGAAATGAAACTATTATTCATCAAAAATCAATCAAAACTCTAGGTAAGATGTTTTTTTTTGTGATTTTCATCCCTTTTCATAATCTTGGATAAACATGGATCAATTCCATAAACAAAATTGATACACACTTCATCAATATAATTAAATTAATGGAATTTTTATTTTTTTATTTTGATTTATCACACTTAGTTTTTATCCTTATATGATAATGGATTTATGAAAAATGAACAATGACCAAGGCTTATTCCTCATGTTTTTTGGATTTTGGATTTCAACCCCCATTTTTCACACAATTCATCATGATCATGTTTTCTTTTGACTTGTGTTTTGATGAATACCCAGTATTTGATCATTTCACAACTGTTATTAAGTTAAACAAATCAATATTGTGGGTTTGGTTCATGATTGAAGGTGTAATCGAGCTGTGATGATGGCGGTGGATGATCAGAGAAAAATATAATGGATTTTTGGATTTTTTTCTTCCTTGTTTTGATGCATGAGAATGAATGGCCTTTTAGGTGATTTTCTAAGAAAATCAAGGACCCGGATTCTGGATAGTGATGATGGAAAGAATTGGATGACCCCAGATTTAAAAGTTCTGATGGGCTTGTAGGCTTTGATGATGTGATAGACATCATGGAGGAAAATCTGATGAATTTGTAAATTCCTATGCAACACGACATGTAATTCGGTGTTACACATCTTATTTTACTCCCTGATTGTAGCAGTAGTATTTTTGGCTGGATTTAAGTATCACACGTCATGTGAATCGGTGACACGCCATGTGAATTTGTCACACTCCATATTAGTCCTATGTGATAGAATTTCATGTACTTCAGAAAGTACATGGACATGAGAAAATGTACACAACTAGAGACACTCTGTGTACTCAAACACGACCACCTCTACATGGGTTGACACATAGATTGGAAAAAGAACATGAACATGGCCAGTGACAAACGGGTAGGTTCCAAGAGATCTCTACATGTCATGTACTCCTTCTATATGGTGTGTATCTTGATATTTACATTTCATGTGAGGATTTTCCACATGAGCATATTTGGGGATAGCTGGACATGTCGTGTATCCCTAAGTACACGTTGTGTACCACATTTGAGTGTGTTTATAGCTCTTTGTTTCCTTATTTTAGACCATTATAGGTTTATCATGTTCCATTGGTCCATTACCTCAAGGGTACAATGCATAATTACATCCACATCATAGGATTGTGATTCCCTATAGATGTTAAGTCTTAGATAGTGTTTTGGTGTCCCTCCATGAGACGGGAGTGTGTTCCTGCATCTTCTTTGTTACTTATGTAGGGTTTATAAAATTGGAATGACCTCCTTGAGTACGGTGTTGATCATCCATATAGAAAACTTCATAGTTAGGGGTTTTGTTATCATTGGAATATGATCCCCTATGTAGAGGATCGATCTAGGTTGGGTTTGTGGTGTCCTCTAGTGGTTTTGTGTATGACCCCCAATCTGTGCGTCAGGGTCTTCTTAGACCAGTATGAATTCTTGGATAGGGCCCAATATACATCTTCATCGAGTGTCTCCTATTATAACATCGCTCAAGGATTGGACTCTACCAGAATGAGCATTGCTTCATGAACAATCCTATGGATAATAGTTGGTTATGACCGCCTGGTGGCATGGTGTTTTTCCTGAGTATATCTAGGTATTTCTATTACATATTGATTTTTATATATTGTATTGATTAAAATATACTCGATTCTCTGTGTTTAGTGTTTTTGAGGTGTCCTACATGGTATTTTTATACTCACTCCTACATGGGATTTTCTCACATGAGTTGTGTATTAGGCAAACAACATCCCTTTTAGTGGTGTCCTAGGAGGATAGGGGGTGGGTGGAGAATAGATGGATCTTGATAGACTGAGGTGTTTACCAAGATCTTTAATTTAACTTAGTCCTCACCCTTAGAGTAGGTTGGAATATTTTCAGTTTTTGGTTGGATATATATTTGGACCTTTTTTCACATTTAGTAATTTACTATAATACTCTATTATGGGATATTAGATTTATGATTGCATTGGTTTAAGTTATTTTAAATTTTAGCATTTTTTCTTCTTGGATATGTGTGCGTGTGTATAGGCACTTTAGGAAAATGCTACCCATTTGTGGGATAGTCCTACTCAGTGTTGGTCTCCAACCCCTGGCCTATTAGAGGCGGCCTTAGGGTAGTCACAGGTTGAAACTCGGTGGGTTAGGTCATGACAACAAATCTATGAAATAATGTGCCTGGCCTCAATTTTGGATCGATCATTAGTGAATAATGGGTATGTTCTATTATAATTGGTGATATATAGGAACTTCTTTTCAAAAATGAATCCTATAAATAATAGTCACTACTACCTGACCAGTTTTCATTTATCAGTGACTCTCCTCCTTAAATCCTCTATAATCTCATAGGGTTATGTATCTAACCCTACATATCTACCATAATGAGGCTTATAAAGATTTTTGTTTGGGTTTTAGGTTATTTAAGTGAATTGATTAAATAAATTAATTAATGCACCCACTAATAATCATCATCAACTGAATTCCTAATGTCGACCAACTTTATTTCATGAAAATAGTAAAACCCATGTTTTGGAAACAATTTTGGTCTCATATTCCCCATAAAAGGTCTCGATCAATGATAAAATCATTTATATAGAAAATAAGGGTGTAATTATTTTAATATATATTAATATTTTTAATATACTTATTCTAGGGTCCTGTGACACACAAACACAACACCGAATCAAAGGAAAAATCCAGAGATAAACATAGAAATATTAGAATTACTAAACCAACAAAACCAGAGTCCTTACATTCCACCATCGTTCAAGGATTTTCACCCCAAAAAGCACAAGATATATGAAAAGTTGGAGGTAATGAGCCTGGATCTAGATATATCTCTCCCAATATCTCTCATGAATGCTCCCATGCTGCCAAATAACTCAAACCAAAGGGATAGTCTATCCATGCAATATCCTCTCCTACTGACACTCAATCACCATTAGGTACTCTGTGAATGTGGATCCATCCTTGATGTCCAAATCACCCTAGTCAAAAAGGTACATTGGTTCATGAATGTTTCTTCTTAGTTGTGACACATGGAAGACATCATGCTCTTATTACAATTGGGGGGTATGTGAAAGCAGTAAGCAACCTCTCCAACCCACTGTAGGATCTTGAATGGCCTGATGAACCTTAGGGATAGCTTTCTTACGTAACCAAATCTCTATAATCATTATTATAGGTAAACTCTTAGGAAAACATGATCTCCCTACTTGAAAAAAAATGGACTATGACATTGATGCATGCAATATTTTTTTTTCGAATATAGGTTGTCCTTATATGCTTATGGATCACCTGTACCTTCTCTGGCATTTACTGCACCTGCTCTATAGAAAAAAGACATGTCTCACTAATCTCAGTCCAGTATAATGTTGACCTGAATGATCTCCCAAAGATGTCCTCAAAAGGTGTAATTACAATAGTTGATTGAAATATATTTCTAAAGGAAAAATTAGACAATTTAAAGTGATTCTCCTAGATCTGGTCGATGTCCAACACACAAGTTATCAACATATCCTCCAACACATAAATGGTATGTTCGATATGTCTATCCATTTTGGGGTGAAACGTTGTGATAATATATAATTGAATCCTAAATCCATCCTATAAACCCCTCCACAACTGTGATGTGAACCAAAAGTCACAATCATAGATAATAATCATGGGTAACCCAAGAATCCAAATAATCTTTTGCATGTATAACTACCCTAAACACTAGAATAAACTTTGATCCATAATGGAAAGAATGTGTGGAAGCTTAGTAAGTTGGTCAAAAATCACTAAAAATAATCATGGACCCTCACTTTAAATGGAATCCCCATCACAAAATCCAACAATATTCTATCCCACTTCCATTCCAAGATCTCAAGAGGTTGAATCAATCCTATTGAAACTTGATGTTTAGCCTTTACCTCCCAACATGTGAGACATCGAGAAACAAACTCGACCATAGTCAACCTCATGCCATCCCAACAAAAATTCCATTAAAGGTGATTTTATATATTCACCACACCCATATATACATCCAAAATAGAAGTATGAAACTCCCTAAACACATCCTCACTTAATGGATCAAAACCACCATCTGTCCCTGTAAATGAACGATGTCATCCCCTCCTTCATAAAATTCGTTTGGTGAATTTCTTGGGGATATTTAGTCAAATAGAACCTCATAGTTTATGTATCCAAAAGGATCATATCTCACATGAATAAGAAGTAGTGGATCCACTACCATCGACTGAAGATAAATTTCACCCCTCTCCTCCCCAGGGTCAGATACAAAGAGGCAAATTGCTCAAATGCCTCATCCACCAAACAATAATAGAACTTATTGCTAATGAAATCTACAAAAAAATTGAACTTCCCTTGAGTATAGACTATATTTAATTTAGAGTTTTGTTGGAACTCCAACCAATTCCTCTATATTAGGTTGAGATCCCAATAATAAAATATATTCCTAAGACTCTGATGGTCTAAATAAATAATAAAAATCTCACCCATAATATAATGAATCCACATCTTCAGAGTTAATAATATTGGTGTCAATTATAATTCATATTCCACTTAATTTTTCTCATGGGTTATCAATTGCATCAACCCATATATAATCACTCCCTACCTCTATATCTATATGCAACTGATACCATCTCTATAGTTATCACAAAACACCACATACTCATCACCCACCTTCAGTAGTCTCAAAAAATGAGTTTCATGACCCCCTACCTCCAAAGATACTAAAATGAAGGAAGAGAGGTAATGACCCATGAGACCCACCTCCAGTAGGCCCTAGGTTGAAAGCTAGCACTAAGGGTATAAAAAACTTATAAATGGGAGGCATTACCCACCATGATAAATGGGATCAGGATATAGGATATCATTAATCAATCAACCCCATGGCATAATATAAAAAGGAAACCAAAAATCACCCTACAATGCATGTATAAATAAAATAGGATATAGATAAATTTATCTAATGTAAAATTCTCAAAAGTAAGGCTAAAGTAATGACGAAACAAATATCCAAATCTTTGAGCTAGTAATGTCTAGCACAATCAACGTATTCTTCCTGGAAACCTGAAAATCAGTTTATATACATAGGGTGAGCATACAAGTATACTTAGTAGGAAAACTAAAGTCTCTTGTGCACATGTAAAAATAGAATACAAATGCATCCATTAGAAAATAGCAGAACCAAACAACAAACATAAATGTATACTAACCAAATCAATCCTCACCATAGATCACTCACTAAATAGTGAATTCAAGTATAATAACATAACAGGAATCATATCGATAAATGGTACCCCAAAACTATTTCCCACTAATTTTCTACTCTCACACACTAACAATGTACATCCCAGCACCCCCGCCTCTTTCACATATCACATCATGCCAAGAACCCCACGTGAAACTGAACATCACATCACATCTCACCTAAAGTCACCTAGGCCATCAAATCACATCACATAACCATAATGGTTGGGAATCATTAACATGTAGTAAATCAACCTGGTATCCTCCTCTTACCATACACAACCCCCACAATAAATCAACTCATCATCTCTCCCAAAAACACATGGGTCAACACATCTCACCTCACTCAAAGACACCCGGTCTATTACATCACATCTAGACACATCTCAAAAGTGTCACATTTGACTTATGGACATCACAATCCATGCATTTAATCTTCTACTATAAGAGGGAGTGGGGAAGAGTGTTTAGATATCCATCCATCCTCTTTATCATGATATTGAGAAAAACACCCCCAAAACATTTGGTTGTCGGCACTAGGTGCTCGACATTATGGGGCATGTATAGAAAAAATCACAGGAATATACATGGAATATAATATCATAACACACAAGACCAACTTATGGGTTTACAAAAAGAGTATCAACCAACTCAAGACTTTCCATAAATTTTTTCTACCTCTAAATAAACCACACAACACCCCAAGCTATAAGGTACAAGAAACATTTCATATTCTCATTAGAATCCAACCCAATTTTCATATTTCCATTACCAAACCATTTTAAAATAGACAATTAATTACAAAATTTCCATCCCATTAATTCATATTTAATATCCCTACATTTAAACACACAACCTGTTATAGTTTATTCCAATTCATTTTATTATTTCCATCCTTTTATCTAAACCATGTTAATTCTAATACTACTCGAGAAACTATCACAACACATAACAACAAGAATAAACCAAAAGTATAATAACATTATCATCCTCAACATCATGTCAAAAATCCCACACAATATCATTACCATATTTTCATCGAAATTTCACAATAGCCACCACATCACCACTACTTTGAACACCACCATTGCTATAACCCCAACCATGTCTCATAACAATTTCCTCATCACAACTTCCCAATCATATGGTTACACAGACCATCATCCACAAATAACACAAACACACATCACACATTAACATATGCCAAAAAACATATTCAAATAAAACAAATTACAAGTTTTAATATTTATTCATGGGTCTTTATCATGTTCCACTTTACTTTAAAGGGTATTCTCACACAAGACATATATCTTGGTGAAACCATTTCATTAGCCAAGAATAAGTGGTTAAACATTTATTTACAATGGTGTCACAACAGTCACACATCATGGGAATCAAAAAATATATAAAAACTAAAAAATAAGGGCTACCAATAGCCTCGATTTTCAGTGATACAATAAACATAGGTAAATTTAATATTAAAATATCAAAAATTTGTAAAATCATGATTTTTTTCTTAATTACCCTTCAATTAAATTAAATAAATTTATTATATTCATTAATATAGTGAATAATATCTTCCCAAAAGATAACAGAAGAATGAACCCCTCCCGTATGTTACAACTAATGAGAAGATAAGGAATCTACAACCTAAAATAAATAATATTTACACAATTTTTTGCACCCGAAATAGGGGGTCCACACATTATAGGAAACCACCTTTAGGGAACTTGATCCAATTGCAGCGACAATGTTCCAAAAATCTAAGGGTAAAATCCTCTATAACCACCCATATGAATAAAAATAAATCCAAAAATAATGAAGGAAATATCTTTTGTTTAGAATGATCAGATCTAAAACCAATGGGTTTTGATATGGTTTTATTTGACCATTAAAAGTGGATCTTGTCAAATTCACATGATATAACCATTTAAAAATTATTCATACTTTTAATAAATATAAAATATAATTATCCACCTTTTAGATGACATTAAATTCCATTAATTAAGTCTTTAAAACAATTTTCCATCAAAAAAAGATGTTAAAAGGGAAAAACTGGATATTCTAGAAAAACTAGATTTACTATAGATCTGCCCTCATGGATCTACCCCTAGAAATATATGGTCATATATTTATCGCTATAGATCTACAATCAGATATATACCACCATAGATTTACTGTAACATCCCAAAATTTTGTGAAATATATTTTTTCAAATTAATTTACCTTTTATATTTTGCATTTCCCATGACACTGGAAATAGGTATATATATATATGTATATATATATATATTAAACCAATAATTGAAAAATTAATTACACATGGTACATTGAATTATCATACTTTACACTCAACCACGACTTGGAATTTGTTACACGCAACACCGATTTGGCATACGTTACACGCAACACTAATTTTTCTAAAAAACATCATTTTATAGTTACAATTATTTAAATGAGATAATTATAAACTAGACACTAAACATAGTAATAATAAATAATTTTCAAATATTATTTATAATGGTTTTATAGAAATAAAACATATTTATAGTGATAGAAAAAATTTATGTTAAAGACCTTATATGTTTAAAAATACTATGTTCTCAAATAACTTACATTTCATGTCATTCTATGAAAAATAATAAAATTAATTTTAGAAAAATCTTAAAATTGAATTTTATAAAATAAAAATTAATTTTTGAATTTATAATTCCAAAATTATTTTAGGGTGAATTTTTGGTTTTTTTATAAGAACCTTCATTTTTAATCAATAGTGAAAAATACTGCTTCTCAGTTAAAACTTCTTTTTCATTTAAATAATTATTAATGTTAAATTATATTTTAAATTTGTTTTAAGGTCGCATTAGATCAATTATACATATATTAAAACAATTTAGGTAATTTTAATCAATTTCAATTTGAAATTTAATATAAAAACTTAATAAACTTTTGAAATTATTTCTACTTTAAAAACCTGTAATTTCATTCGGTCTACGGGATTAGCATTAATCTTAATTTTGCTGCTTCTGTGAATTGAATTTTGAAAATCTGATATACACTATTATAATAGGTATAATATTTATAGTATAATAACATCAACTTAATTTTTGAGAAAAAATATTAGAAAAAGTGATTAAAATTAATCACAGTGATTAAGTTGAAATTAAGCTTAATTAGGAACTAAACCTTAATCTTTGGGCCCCAAATGACCTAGCCAATTTTCCAAAACCAATTGGATGGGTATATATAGACCCTATCTTACCCTCAATATAATTTGGATCCTTATTGGATCCTCTTTCAACATGAAAAATGAGGTCGAAATTCTCTCTTCAAATATTTACAAGAGTTCCACTCCTCCTTCCCTATAAAAGTCCACCACCTCTCTCTATTATTCACACATCTCAAACAAATTAGGTTCATCCAAGATGTTCCCAACACACTTCCCAAAATACCTACCTTCCTCCTTGAATCCTCACATTTGGAATAAATTCTTCCAAGTAAGCCTTTTTACAAAAAACAAAAGGAGTTACCCAATTAACAGGTGGTTTGAATGAGTACGACGGGAGTCAAGACACAAGGAAAGGGAATGTCATCTCACTATTTATTTCTATGAGATACATGCTTTATTCACCATAGATTTATTTTTTGTGGTATATGTACTAACCATGAATTTATTATATGTATATTATATTAAAATTTATGGGTTTTTATATATCCATTCTATGATCATTATTTCATGGGGTTAATGTTTCAAAAGTTACAAAATATGTAAAGTAGTTTTGTCTCAAATTTCCTTCTTTTATACACATGTTTTTTATGCACCTATGTTATTTAAAAATGTGAATATGATTAAAATTGAAATTTTATGTCATGAATCTCATTCTCTTCATGATATTATATGCTTCATGTAATTTCATTTTCTTACATGGAGAGTATAATCCCAAGTAACAAAGTGGTAAGAGTTTATTGAAATAATCTCATCACTTTTCAAGATTATTAATGGTTATGCATGTTTTGATGAAATATTATGATCCATATCTAAAAAAAATCATTATATTCCTTATCCTATGTTTATTGAAGATATATTCATGTATTGGTACCATATTTATACTCTATGCTATATAAGATAGTTAATAATGTTTTTTTAATAAATCCCAACTTTACCCTCTCTTCAGCCCGAAATTTGTGTTCCTTCTAACCCATGTTTTCTAAAAAGGGTTTATAAGAATATTATACTAATATCCTGTGATCATTAAAATAAATGTTTACCATTTTTTATTTTACCAATATTTTCAAAGGAATATTCTTGTTGCTTTCTAAATGAGAAATTTTTTTGACATTTTTATTGGGAAAGAGGAATGTTTTTCTACATTATATGAAATGTGCGGATTTACCCGTTGTCAATTATTTGAAGATTTATCATAATGTTTAAAAGGTTAATTTATAAGAGAATTTTTTTTAAAATATATTTTCAAGGAAATGGTTTTAAAAATGTTTTCAAGATTATTTTATAAGTTTTTAAGTAAAATGGGTTTTCAAAAGGTTTTATGTTTTAAAGAGACTTTTTCAAAGAAGAAATGATATTTACAGTAAGAAATGTTTTCAAAATATCCTTCCAAGTTATTTTCCATCTATGATAACATCCATTTATGTTAATCATGCCCTTCTAGGAAGTTATCCAAAGTTTCCATTCATATTCTTTATTTAGTGGTTTATGTTTTTATAGAATGATTCTTAAGACACCTATTTGACTTCTAAGGGTTTTATGCTTTTGAAACCTTCTTATTTTCATGGGTTATGCTTTCATGAAGTGATTATGAAACCTATCAATTTTCATAGCTTATTATGTGTTTTTTTAATTATTCCCATTTCATTTCATGTGTTATAATTTTATGTTTATAAAACCTACAAATTTTCATAGGTTATGATGTGGTAAAATGTTAATGATACCCATTTCATTTCATGGGTTATTATTTTATGTTTATAAAACCTATCTCTTTTTATGGGTCCTGATGTGATGAAAGTTTTATTATATTATGGCACATGTAATAATGATTTTATTTTGAGATGGGAGGTACCTATATCTCCCTCCAATGTATTGGGTAACAATAAGTTGTATATAACCTCCAAGGGTACTGGTTGTAGCCTAAACCCAAAAAAAAAGGTGCATGGGTTGTAGCCCAAGACTAAAAGAAAGAGGGTATATGGGTTATATCTGAAGCCTAAAAATAATAATGTACATGGGTCGTATCCCAAAACTAAAATAAATAGGGTACATGGGTTGTAGCCTAAGCCCGAAAATAAGAATGGACATGGGTTGTAGACTAACCCTAAAAGAAAGAGGGTACATGGGTTGTAACCCAATCGTAAAAACAAGAAGGTACATGGGTTTTAGCTAAAGCCTAATAGAATGTGGGTACATGGGTTGCTAGCCCAATCTTGAAGTAGGTATATAGGTCGTATACTAATCCTAAAATGTTAAAAAGGTCTTGGTAGGTAGCATTAATATAAAATTTTATATTCTTATATATATGCCACAAATCCTATGTCTTATCCATTAGTTATGATATCATGGATCCTGATTATTATTTTCTTATGATTCATGTCTTATGAACTACCAAGATTTATCCCATAACTCATGTTTATAATATTTGATATGCAGGGTATAATCCCCTAATGTTACGATCACATTATCATACCCCTATTTTCATGTTTATTCTTACATGTCTCCCTTGTTTACCCTTACTGAGCATATAAGATCGCCCCTTTTTATGTTTCCTTTTCCTATATTATGAAGAAAGGTTTTAAGTATTAGTAATAAAGTTAGAGATTTTTATGGGATATGTTGAAGATCATTCACCAGGATAGAAGATTTTTTTCTATGTTTCAAAATATACTAAACTATTCTGGTCCTTGGGAATGTATTTTTGTAATGTACTAAATATTCATCTAAAATGGTGTAATATCTATGTATGCTAAGCCTGGGTCACTATAGTTGGTTTCAGAGGAAAGGTTTAGTCAAACATTGGAAACTAGGATGAGAAAAATTTAGTCAGATCCCAAGGTATATTTCTAAGTATATGCCTAGGGATGTCTCTAAGGGTAAGTATAAGGAGGAGTTAATGTATAGGAAAATGTCCTAGAATTTTGGTAAAGGATTGAGTGAGTGGTTTCCAAGAAATAAATTCCTATATAGATACTACAAGTGGATTTGGCTTTGGAATATATTTACCTTGAGGTATTAACATTGAAAATTTGTTCTGGTCCGGACTCAGGGTAATTTGGTACACAACAATAGGCCTTAAAGCACACCTAGTTTGACACTACCTGGGGATATTCATTGAGAATTCACAAAACATCTTCATGAACCATCATAAAGGATTTAAATAGAAGATAAATGTTAATAAACTTGTATAAACATAATTTTTCATAGATTAAATAAGTAGGATCCATGATTTGGGAACCCTATAAGTAATTTTTCATGATTATATGGTATCTTAATAAGTTAAATGTTTCTCACACTCTGATTTATAATTTTATTCAATGTAGAGAACTAGAAATAAAATGGTTACCATTTAATGTTTTGTATATGGAAATAGTGGGAATTGTGATAATTTATTTCCCAAGGGTAAATCTCATAAATAAAATCCAGGAGTTGGTATGATTATTGGTTATACTTTTGAAGATAATGAGACCGAAAACGACATGTGAATGGTATGTGATGTTCTTCCAGTATTGTATACTTTAAACATAAGAAGCATGATTATATTGAGGTTTAGGAACCTTAATACATGATCAATATTTCATATTCTAGGAAATTGGTATTAAGTAATAAGATGATGAAGTGTGGGTAATGTTTTAAGAATAAAGTTGGATGAATAAAGAACTTATGATTTTGAATTCAAAGATTATGTTATATGAATCATGAAATATATATGTATTTTTAGTACAAGTTTTAATTTAGGATTGAAAATTATATTTTTAATGGTGATGAAGATATAGAAAGGTGATATTTTGATTAAGGGAAGGTAACCCTCAATGTGATCAAAATGTTGAGAAAAAATTGTTTCTCTTGGATAAAGAGATGATTGATTTGGATAAAGTAAATTGGATAGCACTGATTACCCTATATTTGATTATTTATTGGTTTAAAAAGTAGTATATTTGATAATGGATGATGTTTAATATTTATTATATTTAAGGATTATATATATTATCGCTTGGAATAAGTAATCATGCATGTTTTTTAAAAGTATCTATGGTAATTTAGGTTATTACCATGTTTCAAGAGAATATATGATGAGGGTATTCAAATGTTTGGAATGTGAAAATAAAGAGACACTTTGTGATATATGGTAGAATAAATGTTAAGATGATTTTGTGAATTTATTTCTAAAGTGGTATATTTTCATATTTCATAAAGGTTATAAGGTTAACCATTAATGGGAATTTTAACGTAAACATTAGAGGGAGTATTTATGAACTGAGTTTGTTTTGAAAACCTTGGTTAAAAGGATGTTTAGTGATTAACCATATTTCAAGGATGTACACATTTTTTATTTTGGAAATTATATTATTTTGGTTTTATAAAATTACATCATGTATATTGGGTGATGACCAATCAAGTCTGGAAAGGCCTCGGGTCTTGAACCCATGATTGAAGGACGATAAGGGTATCACACCTACCATTAGCCTATACGATGTCTAGGTAATTGTGTAATTATTATTTTTGAATAATTATTAATGATGAACTAGTAAAGTTACTTTTTATGTTTAAATATTATTGTATTAACCATATTTATTTTGAATAAAATTTAGAGGAAAATAGTTATACTTTTTCGTACTTTTATGGGCCTTAAGATCTGATAAAAGTGTATTTTAACACTTCATGCATCAATGTTAGTTTTTGGATGTACATTACATGAAGTAACGGATGAATTATAAATTGATAAAATTACAACTACAGAATGAGATTTTGTTTATATAAATATAACAAGTATGTATATTTCCTTATATTATTGGTCAATAAAATAATTACTCAATGTTAAGATAACGAACAAAAGAAAATGTGTTGTCCTAATAACTTAATTTTGTTGAACCGGTGGCCTTTTAAATCATCACAAATTTATGAATACGAGACCCTAAACTTTTAATTGATCATTAACTTGTTTTTTATTTATGACCTCAATCACTCCCTATAAATATTTACATTTTCCCTCCATGTCCAATCTTTACTCCCAACTTATGTTCTCCTATGTGGAAACCAAATTATATGTTACTTTGGGTAACCATTATGGTTCCATATTTCCCTTTCTAAGGGAAGTTTTAGTATCCACTTTTATGATTTGGGTATCTACAAATGAAACCTTCAAGTATTTACCTTTGATAACTCAAATGAATTTTGATGGAGAAATTAATTTTAATGGGGGTATAATGTAACACCCCGAGATTTTGTGAAATATATTTTTTCGAATTAATTTACATTTTTATATTTTTCATTTCACGTGACAGTGGAAATAGTTATATATATATATATATATATTAAAACACTAATTCAAAAATTACTTTCACATGGAACATCGACTCAGTATACATTACATACAACGACGACTTGGTGCATGTTCCATGTAGCACTGACTTGGCATACATTACACACAACACTGATGTTTCTATGAGACACCGTTTACAATTATAATTATTTAAATGAGATAATTATAAGGTAGATGTTAAAATAAGTAATAATAACTAATTTTCAAATATTTATTATAATTTTTTTATAGAAATAAAACATATTGATAATGAGTGATATAATTTTTGGTAAATACCTTATCTGTTTAAAAATACCATGTTCTCAAATAAACTACATTTCATGTCCTTCTATGAAAAATAATAAAATTAATTTTAGAAAAATATAGAAATTTAATTTCATAAAATAAACTTCATATTTGAATCTATAATGATGAAATTATATTAGGGTGATTTTTTTGGATTTTTCTAAGAAACTTCATTTTTAATGAATAGTGAAAAATACAGCTTTTAAGTTAAAAAATTCCATTTCGTTTAAATAATTATTAATGTTAAATAATATTTTAAATTTGTTTTAAGATCAAATTATAATAATTATAAGTCTATTAATCCAATTTATTTCATTAGAATCAATTTCACTTTGAAATTCAATATAAAAACTCAATGAACTTTTGAACTTTTTTCTACATTAAAAACTCGTAATTTCGTCCCGTCTACAGGATTACCATTAATATTAATTTTTTTAATTCTATGAATTGAATTTATGAAAACTATAATAAATCATTGTAATCAGTATAAATTTTATATTATAATAATATAAACTTGATTTTTGACCAAAAATATTTGTAAAACTGATTAGAATTAATCACAACGGTTAAGGTCAAATTAAGCTTGATTAGGGACAAGACAAAACCTTAATCTCATGGACTAAAATTACCTATAAACTTGTCCAAAACCCATTTTTTGGCCATATTTCGACCCTATACTTCCTTTTCTAAACTTTGGATCATTATTGGATCTACTTTAATCTTGAAAAAAGTGGGTGAAATTCTCTCTTCAAATATTTATAAGAGTTCCACTCCTACTTCCCTATAAAAGGTCACCACCTCTTATTATTATTCACACCTCTCAAACCACTTAGGTTTGAGAAATATCTACGCAATACACTTCACAAAATCCATTTTTTACTACTAAAATCCACCCTTTTGGCATAGATTACTCCAAGGAATCCTTTTGACACAAACCAAAAGGAGTTACCCAATTAAGAGGTCGTTTGAATGAGTACGATGAGAGTCAAGATAAAAGGTAAGGGAATTTCATATCACTTTTTATTTCCAGGAGATATATGCTTTCTTCACCATCCATTTATTTTTTTAAGCATATGTACTTCCCATGAATTTAATGTATTTATCTTATACTTAAATTTATGGGTATTTAAATATCAATTCTATGATATTTATTTCATGGGGTTAATGTTTCAAAAGTTACCAAATCAGTAAAGTTGAATTGTCTAAAATCGTCTTCTTAGAGACACATGTTTTTTATGAACTTATGTTCTTTATTAAGGTTTATATTCTTCCAATTGACATGTTATATAATGAATCTCCTTATTTTCATTATATTTTATGATTCATGTAATTTCATTTTCTTACATGAGGAGTATGATCCCAAGTAACCAAGTGGTAAGAGTATATTGACACAATCTCATTGCTTTTGGATATTATTAATTATTATTCTTATTTGGATGAAATATTATGATCCATATCTCATAAAAACTCATTATATTCCTTATCCTCTATTTATTAACTTTATATTTATGTATTTTTTCAATATTTCTAATATTTAGTAAATAATATAGTTAATAAAGTATTTTTAAGAAAGCCCGACTTTACCCTCTCATCGGTTAGAAATCCGTGTTCCTTCAACCCCATGTTTTTTAAAAAGGGTTTCCAAGAATATTCTACTAATCTACTATGATTGTAAAAATAAATTTTTACTCTTTTTTATTTTATAAATGTTTTCAAATGAATATTATTATCACTTTCAAAATGATGCATTTTTCTAAAATTTTTACCAGGAAAAATGAATGTTCTTTCTACCTCATATGACATGTACAGATTTACCTATAGTAATTTCTTTGAAGAATTATTTCCATGTGTAAAAGGTTAATTTGTAAGATAATTTTTATAAAATATATTTTCAAGGAAATGGTTTTCAAAATGTTTTCAATATTCTTTTATAAGTTTTTAATGAAAAATGTTTTTCAAGAGGTTTTATGTTTTAAAGAGCCTTTCTCAAAGAAGAAAGGATATTTACCTCATGAAATGTTTTCAAAATATCATTTCGAGTTATTTTACATCAATGATAACATCTATTTATGTTACTCATTACCTTATAGTAAATGATCCAAAGGTTCAATTCATATTCTTTCTTAAGTGTTTTATGTTTTGATTGAATGATACTTAAGAAACCTATTTCACTTCCATGGGTTTTATGATTTTGAAACCCACATATTTTCACAGGTTATGATTTCATGAAGTGATTATGAAACCTATCTATTTTAATAGGTTATATGTGATGAAATTTTAATGATACCAATTTCATTTCATGGGTTATTATTTTATGTTTATAAACATTATCTCTTTTAATAGGTTATGATGTGATGAAATGTTAATGATACCCATTTCATTTAATGGTTTATGATTTGATTTTTATAAAAGCTATATCTTTTTTTGGGTCATGATATGATGAAAGTTTTATTATCTTTTAAAACATATATGAATGATTTTATTTTGATATGGGTGGGACCTATATCTCCCTCTAGTTCATTGGGTAATGATAAGTTGTATAGGCGCTCAAATAGTACACAGGTTGTAGTCCAAGCCTGAAAATAAGAAGGTACATGGGTTGTATCCTAAGACTAAAAGAAAGAGGGTACATGAATTGTAGCCCAATACGAAAAACAAGAAGTTATATGGGTTCTATCCCAAGACTCAAAGAAAGAGGGTACACAGGTTGTAGCCCTAGCCCAAAAACAAGAAGGTACATTGGTTGTAGACCAAGCCTAAAAAAGGTGGGTATATGGGTTGCAGCCCAAGCCCAAAAACAAAAAGGTACATGTGTTGTATCCCAATCCTAAAAGAAAGAGGGTGAAAAAGTTGTATCCCGAGCCCAAAAACAAGAAGGTAAATGGGTTATAGCCCAAGCCTAAAATAAATAGGGTGCCCAAGTTTCTATCCCAAGCCCTAAGCAGGTACACGAGTCGTATCCCAATACTAACATGTTATAAAGGTCTTGTTAGGTATCCTTAATATAACATTTTATATTATTATATGTATTCCACACATCTTATGTCTTATTCCTTGGTTACAATTTCATGTATCATGATTTTTATTTCATTATGATTAATGTCTATTAATATTTATCCCATAACTCATGTTTAAGATCTTTGATATGCAGGCTATGATCTCCTAATGTTGAAATCACAATATCATACCCCCATGTTCATGTTTATGCTTACATGCCTCAATTTTTTACCCTTATTGAGCATCTAAGATCACCCCTTTTTATGTTTCTTTTTCATATGTTATAAAGAATGGTTTTAGGTAGAATTACTAAAGGTGGATATCTTTACGGGACATGTTGAAGATCTTTGACTGGAATAGAAGATTTTTTTTAATTTTCCAAAGACACTAAACTATTATGGTCCTCAGGAATGTATTTTTGTAATATAGTAAATATTCATCTAAAATGAAGTAATATACATGTTTGTTAATCTTGGGTCACTATATATACCACAAGAGATCTACCAATAGTGATATATTTCCAGAAATCAACCTCCAATGATTTACTACTAGAGATCTACTACTGGAGATCTACTGCCAAAGATCTATTTCCAATGATCTACCGCTAGAGATTTAACTCCAGTGATCTACCACTAGATATATGAAACTAGAGATCTAAAACTAGAGATATACCACAAGAGATCTACCATTAGTTATATACCTCCAAATATATATCACTAGTGATATGCCACAAGGATATATCATGATCCTCTAAAACACCCCTTTTCCTCAAAAACACCTCAAAACTCCACCCTTCCTCCACCAAACACCTCTATACTTTCCCCAGACACCTCGACAACCAGATTTACTATGAAGTAATGGGATGTAAGGTTATGTTATCAAATCAGATACCTATCAAATTATTCTATCCCTAGATAATTCAAAACTAACCAATAATTAAAGAGAGAAAAATTCTGAACAACCATTCCTCAAGATACCTCCCAAGGATCTTGTTACATCTGAAACACCACAACCCACCAAACACCCTATCCATAATCCTCATCTCTTAAATATAGCCACATTCACCACCCTTTAAACCCCTCCATATAGCCCCAAGCCAGAAATTTGCATACCCAATAAATAGAAGATCCCTAAGTACATAAATCAAGGAATTCCCTCTCACATTTCACGATGCTATCCTTTTTGAGCAGCACTAACTCACTTGTAAAGTTTCAATAACATCAAGGTATAACATGTCTTGATTAGGGATCAGGTTTTCCCTTATTTTTATGAATAAAATCTTTAATCACACATATTATCAATAAAAATAAGTTTATCAAGTCAATGAAAAAAAGGAAAGACAATGTATAAAATGACTCCAAAAAATATAGGTACTAGGAATGTATCTGCATCCCATTCCCCAAAGTACTCTCCTATAAGAAACCATTCCTCCACTATAAATGAACCAAGGGAATCATATATCCGCAAAATACCTTCTCTCAATGATCTTAGATCCCCACTAGCCACTCCATGAACATTACTTCAACCTCGATATCCAACTCTCTCCAGTCAATGACATGGGAGTCATCATGAACATACTGATAGAGTTAAGAGATATGGAATACATAATGTATCTATTCCAGTCAAGGAAGAAGTTATAACTGATAATCCACGTTTCCAACATTAATCAACACCTCTAAGGGCCCAACAAACTAGGGTGAGTGCTTAATCCACTAGCTGAACCTCTGTTTACCACATGGAGGGGAAAACTTCAAGAAAACATGGTCTCCAACCATGAAATATAAGGGCCTCCTCTTGTGATCAACATAAGAATTATTCTTGTCCAATAATTCTTTCATCCTCTGTCAAACTAGCTTAACTTTCTCTGTTATGTTCTGCACTACATTGGGTCCATGAACTACTGACTCCCCAACCTCTTACCAACACAAAAGAGAATAGAATAGCCACCCATAAAAATCCTTAAATGGTGCCCTAAAAATGTATGAGTGATTGTTGTCATTATAATTGAACTTAACCAAGGGTATGTTTCATTCCCATGATCTACCAAAGTCTAAGACACATGCCTACAACATGTCATCCAGTGTCTAGATATTCCACTCTGTCTACCCATCCGTCTGAGAGTGGAAAGTTGTGTTGAAGCATAACTGATTTCTAGAAGAATAATTCTATACCCTATAGACTCGTGAGGTAAAAAATGTTTCCTAATCTAATACAATGGATCTCGAGACTCCATGGGGCTGCACCACCTCTTCTATATACATTTTTTCTAAAACATCCCATATGCCCAACTCCTTGATTACTAGGAAGTAAACTAATTTCATAAACCTATCCATGGTTATCCAGATAGCATCACAACCTCCCTAATCTTGGGGTAACCTAGTGATAAAGTCCCTTGAAATTACATCCCATTTCCACTTGGGAACATCCAACAGATGTAACAAACCACTGAGAACATGGTGTTCAACCTTTACCTACTATAAAACCGAACACTAAACTACAAACTTTTCCACTTCTCATTTCATCCTGGACCACACAAACTATTCCCTTAAGCCATGGTACATCTTGGAAACTCTTAGGTGCACCACTAATGGTGAGATATGAAAATCATGAAGGGATTCCACATGCATCACTACTAAAATGAATAACCTCTCATGAAACATCATCTGATTCTGACTATCCTCAAAACATCCCTCTAGAGAATCATTATAGTCAACACGATCACACATAACCTATTCCTCTAAGTATCCCCACTAATACTCCTCCACCTACTGTATTAGAGAAGACTACACCATAATCCGAAATAATCAACCTCCTCTATCAACCACATTTTCATCTAAGTACAGGGATTTAACTCCTCTGTTATCCTCGAAGAATCACTAGACTCGTGAAAAACACCCTTCCATGGATTTCTACTCAAAGAATCAACCAAAACACTCCCTTTTCCTAAGGTGTATGAGATCTCAAAATCATAATCCTAAAGAGACTCCATCCACCTCCACTATTTCAGATTAAAATCACATTGAGAAAAGATATACCTCAAGATCATATGATCTATAAAGAATAAAAAGTTCTCCCCAATGAGGTCATATAGCCAAAACATCATCATAAACACAACTTCTACTAGATACAGACCATGGGTGGCATAGTTATACTCATTGGGGTGCATCTTCCTAGACCCATAGAAGATCACTACCTTCTGTTTCGTCAACATGCACTATGATCCTAGATAGGAAGAGTCACAAAACACTTCAAACATCACACCCTCCTTTGGAAACTGAAACACAGGAGCACTGAACAACTTCCCCTTCAGGTTACTAAACATTGTCTAGTAGTGATCAGTCCACACAAAATTATGTTCCTTCATGTTCAATTCATTCAAAGGGGCTACAACTCAAGATAAATTTGGAAAAACATTTGATAATAGATTGCAAGATCCAAAAATCTGTGAAACAATGCCAAATTCTTAGGTGATTTCCAAGAAAAAATCCCTAGACCTTCAATGGCTCCATTACCACACCCTGATGAGACAACACATGCCTAAGGAAAAGAACCTCTAATGTCCAAAACATAAACTTGGATAAATTTCCATAGATATGGCAGTGATTAAGAAACTGTAAGACAACTCTAAGATGATCAGCATTTTCCTCCTCTAACTTTGAGTGTATTAAGATATCATCGATGAATGTGATGATAAACTAGTCCAGGAACTCATAGAACACAAAGTTTTTAATCCCCATGAACATGTTCGATATATTCATAATATAGAATGGAATGATTAAAAAAATAAAAGTGATCATACCTACATCTAAAAGAAATATTTAGGATATATATCTCCTTCACTCTCAACTAGTGATATCCAAAGCACATATTGATTTAGAAAATCAAATTTCCCCTCTTAGCTAGTCGAAAAGATTATCTATCCTTAGAAGAGGGTAATGGTTCTTGATCTTCACCTAATTCAACCTCTAGTAGTCTATACACAACTTTATAATATTGTCTCCCTTCTTTGAGAAAAACACTGGAGCACCCCATAATGATACAATGGTTCAGATGAAACCCTTCTTTATTAGAACATGTACCTAAATTATCAAATACCACAACTTAGAAGTTTTCATCTAATAAGGATCCATCAAAATCAGAGAATCACCAGGTTATAATTCTATCCTAAACACAACATCACGTCGAGGGGGAAGCATCAAAACCTCCTCAGGAAAAATATATAGAAACTCCCCAATGACCCTAGGGAGCACCACTGTCCTAGCAGCCAATAATTCCACTAATTACTCATCCATTAAAAAAATAAGGGTCTCCACACACCGATTTCCCACCTGAAAACCCTACTCACCAATGGAAACCACATGTTGGTCATCCAAATCTATGAACATAACTCCCATCTAGAATCAGTTGATAAAATCACATCCGAAATAAAATCAATTGATGCCTAGGATGGCATTGTATGGATTAAATAGTAGAAATAAGAGATCCCCATAGGAATAGTGTATCACTATCATTAGTATACACTCCCATCACACATCAAACTAGATGTTCTGGACTTTAACTGGTGTAGTAAAAACCAAGGGTATGGGAACCCTCTCTACATCTAGTCCCAAATCATGGACTAGAGTTAGCGAAAAAAGGAGTGTGAAGATCCTGAATCAAAAAAATCACATAAAATGATAGATGATAAACTAATTGTACTTATAACAATATCTAGACTCTCTGGTGATGCTAACTTTATTGCATGAAACTGACCTTTACTAGCTCATCTACCTCCCTGCTAATGGATGCCTCTATGACTGCACTTAGGTTGTGGTCCCTGAACTCAAGGAACATCATGAGGTTAACCTCTACCTTCCTCATATTCTAAGTTTGGAGCATAATACTACTATCCCTACTTCTGAAATTGACTCACTGGTAACTAATGATGAAACTTTTAGTAAAAATAACCACCACTACAAAAATGATCCCTAAGAACCACTAGGAACCAATCCTGACATTGACCATGGCCTCCACAGGTGAAACAAATTGGCCAATAACTCCCAAGATTCCGGAAAGTAAGTTATTGGGTCCAACTCCTAGCTAATCAAATCCTCAAAGGACCTTTCACCTGATACCTACCACTGATAGTGTAACACCCCGATATTTTATGAAAAATATTCTTTTAATTTCATTAATGTCTTGTGTTGTATGCTACACCAATATTACCTTGCGCTATACGCAACACCGTATTAGCATGCAGTATACGCAACACTATTCTTGGATCTTGTTACACACAATTTTGATAATAGTTATTCTACGCAACATTGAGTATATATATATATATATATATTCAATGTATAAATGAAATATGGTTGGATTCTGTTATACGAAACCAGGAAGGATTCTTCCACAACACGCAACCCTAACTTGGCTTGCATTACACGCAATCACAACCTTCCTCGATAGCGTGTGTTGTACGTAATACTGGGTTTTACTAAACAATGATATATTATTATAATATTATTATGAACTAGCTGTTATGAATAGTATTAACTAAATTTTGAATTTTATAACATTATTATTCATCTTACACATTTTATAGAACATGGTATAAGAAAAAAATAAATTTTTCGGGTAAAATAAGTATTTTTAAAAATATGCAGTTTTCCACCTTTTGATGGCGCACCCACTTTAAATCTAGTTTTTGACATGTTTATAAGTTCCATTTGACAAAATAAAATTATTCTTTGGAATCAAGAAATAAAAATTTACTTTGGATAAAATTTTCATTTTATTCTGATGACTTTCATATTATAATGAATAGTAAAAACACGCTATATTTTAATTGAAAACTTTTTTCATCATAATATATTATTTGGTTAAATTATAATATTGAATGGTTTTAAAGTATAAATATAATATATTTTTACCATTTAATATAATGTATGTTATTGGCATTGATTTTACCTTAAATTCGTAGGTTAAATCAATTCAATCTTTTGCAATGTTTTAAAGAAAAACCCGTTTTCTTTCGACAACGGGATTAATTTTAATTTAATTTCTGAAACTTTTGTGTATTTAATTGGGAAAAATGGATTCCATATTTTGAATCAGTGGGTACAAATTGTGTTAATAAGCTACTTTTTATTTTTGGGCATTGTGAATAGTAACTACAGTAAATTTTATTTACTATAGTTAAAGGTAAATCGGGTAATTAAGGGTAAATATAAGATTATAAAATTACCCTAACACTTGGAAAAATCCTATTGGATGACTAAAAGTCGAACCATATCACCTAAGGGTCGGATTAGATTCATTTAATGGATTTTGTTCCATGAAAATAATTTAATTATTATTAAAACCAAAGAAAGTGACAACATGTCACTCTCTTAAATACTATAAGTATAATAATTTTAAGTTATTGATAAACTTAATGAAACTTAGAACATTAATAGTCTAAAGAAATATAACAAAATTATCTACATCATGAGAATTTATTTAGAATTTTTTGGGATTAAATAATTATCATTAATTGTGACACAATAGTGATGCATAAATTATTTATCTAGTGAAAAATCAAGAATATAGTTTTTATTAAACTAATAGTGACCATAAAAGGAACAAAAACCTGACCAAAACTTATGGTTCATGTAAAGTTAAACTATAATCATCCAATGGTAGAATATTCGACCATTTGAAGTCTTATACAAGAAATTATGACACATATATTATTTTATTTTAAATGATGCCAAAGTTGTCACCTTCATAATTTAATAAATATAACAATTTAAATATTGTGATTTTAAGATGATAAATTAGAGTAAAAGTATTATTGTGAAATTTAATATATTTATATTCATCATAGGATTTTAGTTTAAATTTTTATGCAAAAAATTAGTATATTAAATAATTATACAAAAATGTTGTAGTAATTATTTTATTAAGAGATAAACCGAATAAATGGTTTTAAAAATAATAAAATAAATATTATATGAACTATTTAATGTGATCAACTAATTTTAAATATACATATAAAATTTTATGAATATATTAAAGCTTTTATTTTGAACATATCTTCTGTATATATTTTATTTAAATTCAAATAAATGAATAGTGTCAAAATTGACACTATTGTTATTTTATAAAAATAAAATATTATAAAATTGTTTAAAAATCACAAAAATATTTAAAAATTATAAATTTAAAATTATATAATATATAATGTTTTAAAGTAAATTATTATGGAAAATTCACAACAAATCAGTAATTATTTGTTATAATTTAAAATTTAGAATTTTATTACCACAAATAAACTTAGATAGACTAAATAAGGATAAATCAAAATGATAAGGTTTAAAATAAGATCCAAACATGTCTAAATTTGATTGGTTGATGATATTACAAACCTATATCATCTAATATTCGAATATGAGTCATTTTTGGAGGTTTTTAAGTGGGGTTATGTTTATTATAAATTAATATTTTTAAGAATTCCAAAGGTGCCTCTCTCCTCCCTTATAAAAGGGAACCTCATCCCTCTCCTCCTCACACCAATTTGAGACTTCAAGCTCGGCCAAAACCTGTAAAATTATATTCTACACTTACCTATAAACATACTAGAGGTTCTGGTCTACTTTAGAGACCAATCTTAGTGCCCTAAGAGGAGGTTTCAAAGAGGCGTATCGAAGAAGAGGCAATTTCTTCTCCCGATTCTTTCAAGCTTCTTTCTTCTTCAAATTCTTATTATTTAGTTTATTCATTATAAATTAATAACATCAGTATCACTAATATACTGATTTGTTATTATAAATATTAAACAACCCCATTTCACCTTCTATCCATCCTATGGAAAACAAAATCACCGCGCGTGCATACGTACGGAATACCGTCTCCACGCCGTGGTGTAATCTGTTTTTCCACAAACACCTTACATGGATGGGTATAATGGTGTAAATAATAACTATACATAGTTATTATAACATCATACTGATTCTTATATATTGTATCATCAACTCCAATTCAATTCAATAATTATGGAAACGATATTATCGCTCGTGCGTACGTACGGACTACCGTCTCCACGACGCGATGAGATTCATTCTCAATGGTTAACCATTCATGAATGATTATAAAGTATATATAATAAGTAATCATGAAATATATGACATAATAATGATACTGGATTTATGTATATATATATGTATGTCATCTACTTAATTCCATTCAATTCAATAAGGAAACGAAAACAGCGTTCATGCGTATGTACGACCTACCGTCTCCATGAATGGTGTATTTCTTTCCATTTATCGATAAATTATATATATGTATATTCTGAATATATTTTATATATAAATCATGTTTTACATTCTGGATATAAGTAATCATGATCCATTTAATCATATTAATAATTACTAGTTAAAACAGGAAAGACAAATGAGACGATTTTACCCAAAACGCTACTTTAACATGAATTTACAAAATAACGGGTAATATAAAGTCATAAGTGAACCATATATGATATCATAACAATTAATATGATTATTTAATAAGTCAATAACATTATTTAAATCATTATACAAGAGGTTCGGACACTTACGAAGAAAATCGGACCTAAGGTAAGGGATAATTTTGCAAATCTCATTTTTATCCGAGATTGCATATTCGTAAGTATTTAATGGGGTTATTTCTATCATCCATGTCCATGTTTTATAAATGTGTTTTCATGTATGTTTAAAGTCATTTTTACCCATTTTTTTACTTTTAATACATGGTATGTAAGGAATCTTTCTTTTGTTTATGTTACGAGGTACTTTTTGACTTTTCCGGAAAAAGTACGAAAAGAATGTTTTTTTAACTTATACAGAACGAAAGGATTTTTACGGTTTTATAAAGCCTTATTTTCATGAATATTCCTCCAAAAGATTTCATGACTATTTTCAACAAAATATCTTTCTTTTAAAATTGCATGACGTTTTGTGAAAAGAAATTGATTTTGAAGAAGAAAGGATATTTTCCTCAAGAATTAATTTCAAGTGTTTTATCAAAACCATTTTCCATCTAAGATGAAATAATTTCATATGTGTATGTTTCAAGTGTAATGTCTCTATGATTTACATGGTTTCACGTTTCTTATTATGAAATGATATCCATTTCTTTTATATGGATTATGTGATGATGGGATGATGTTTATGAAACCCATTTTATTCGTTGGGTTATTATGAATGATGTATGTTTATTTTGTGGCACAAGTAAGAATGATTTCATTATGAGATGGGTGGGACCTATATATCCCTCCAATGCATTGGGTAAAGATTTATATATCATGAGATCGAAATGGCTGGAACGGCAGGTTAAACCGGTTCACTAAAACAGGACTGAAACGAGGAGTGAACTCGATTCAGAAAGGGACTTTGTCCACTAAGATGGTCTTGGCAGCAATGCATTGGATACTTTTAAAATAATTAGATGTGCTTAATGGATTCCACAATTACATGTTTTATGCCCATTCTATTTTATCATGATTTATGTTCCATTATGATCTATACCTTATGTACTTCCATGTTTTATGTCGTTGCTCAAGATTTTTAATGTTCATATTTTTTTTAAGTTCAAATGTACATGGTATGTTTTATTTTATACATGCTTACCCTTACTGATCATTTGAGCTCACCCTTTTTTATGTTTTCTTTTCCTAGGATATAAAGAAAGGTTTTAGGTAAGAAAAAAAGGGGAAGATCTTTATGGGAGATGTTGGAGATCTTTCACCACGATTAGAGGATTACGTTCCAAGTTTCCAAAGACACTAAACTATTACGGTCCTTGTGTGTCTGTTTTTGTTATGTATTAAGTATTCTGCAAAAGTAATGTAATGTCCATGTATGTTAATCTTCGGGTCTCTACAGTTGGTATCAGAGGAAAAGTTTTGTCAACCTTTGGAAACTAGGATGTGAAAACGTTAGTGAGATCCCTAGAGATATTTCTAAGGTATGTCTAGGAATGTCCCTAAGGATAAGTATACGTATAGGATATAGTCCTTGAACTATGGTAACGATACTAGATTAAACCAAAGATGTTATATATTGAAGTTACTCCCCCTTTACTATGATATTTTCCTCTCACACTATTCTTTTTGGGTTTTAGAAAATGGCTGGAAACAAGATGATTCACGATAATGGAGGATATGATGGACAATGGAATGATATTCCTCATGAGCAACCAAATGAAATGGGATTTGGAAGTCCAAACATCATTATTATGCCGAATCAGCAATCTCATAATATGATCAATAAAGTAAAATTTGGTAAGTTTCCTGACTCGGCTAATAAGAGAAATATGGAGTTTCATGATGATCATAGAGGAAAGAAAGTTCAATTTCCCCTATGTAAATCATATGGGAAGAGGCATCAAGGAGAATGTTTCAAAGGAACTGGAAGATGATTTGGGTGTGGAAAAGAAGGACACAAAGTCAGTAAGTGCAAAGGAAAAGGTTCAGTTAACACCAGGGATGAGGATAATGTTAATGCTACGACATCAACAATGGTTAAATGTTTTAAATGTGGAATGTACGGGAATTATGTAAACAAATTCCCTAAGGTAAAGTCTCATGAAGAGAATCAGTATGGTCGTATGAGTAGTATTTATGATGATGATGAAGAGACTACAAATGATATATGAGATGAAAGAATTGTTGAAGCTCAGTCAATGGTTTAAGAATGTAGTGGAATGATTAAATGTTTATCATGTGTAATGTTGTATATGTAATTTCATGGTACTATGGAATAAAGAGACATATAAGGATTGTTACACTGTTGTCTTTCCTTTAGTTTTGAATGTGTATGATTAATGGTACCAGTATCCATGAAATGTTATTCAGATATTTTTAGAATGTAGATGATATGCGCATAATGAAGGGATAAAGAGAAAATTAAATGTTTGATAGTATTCATGAGCTCATGACTGATATAAGGAGAATGTTATATCATGGTTTGAGTATATAGAATTTTTGGATTTTGGTATGTGGAAAGAGTTAACTTTTGACAGCATTCATGTTTTCAATAAGGTTCAATGGGTATTCATTTCTTCAAGAGAATGCATGATTAAGGTATTGACATGATTGGAATGTGACCAACAATATATATATATGGGGGATAAATGATGGTATTCACATGCTTGGTTGATGACATTTCAAGTAATAATTTTCTTTATACTATGAGCTTGGACCGAATTATTTTAGATAAGCCTAAATATTGGAATGGATTATGTTAGAAATAAGTTAGGATAAAACTTTTTTGATATTATTGATGGGATGTTTAGTAATATTGCTTTAGGAAAAAGGACAACCTGCAGGATGGGCGACATCCCATCGCGTCGGACAAGGCTGTGGGAATCGAACCCACAACCAAAGTGCGACTGGCCTTTATCGCCTACCACTAGCCTACAGGAAGTCCCTGGTTAGCAGAAACTAGTTTTATTTTATTAAGAGGAATGATATATGAAGTATAAGTTCATTTTTGGAACCATATACGATTAATCTAACCATAAGATGGACTTATAACTTTTGATAACCTTTTGTTTGAAAGAGATGGAATGGCCCATCATTCTATCACATGATCTTCTAACACATCACTAATAACAAATTCAACTTCATTTCTTTAAGGGATGAAGTGGAAATTGTTCAATTCACAAACAACAGTAATATTGTACCAAAATCATGCAAGTATTTCTTATAATTCATAAACTTTAGGGAAATTATCTTGAAAACCAAAAATGTTGTCCTAGTTACCTTATATTCGATGAATCAAATGGTACCTTAGATCATCACAAATCAGTAGCTTTGTGATTGTTGACTTTTTCATAGCCATGTTCTCTACCACTCTCCATCAGAACTTGATGGTTAGATTTTTCTTCCATATCCATATTTTCACCTAGTGATGAGTTAATTTGGGTAACCTTTACATTTCATACTTTAGTTTCTAAAGCCATGTTTTGGTATTCCTTTTTACGATGTGGGTTTCTATTAAACAAACTTTCAAGTAGTAAACAATTTATAACCCCGACGAATTTCGAGGGCGAAATTCATTTTAAGGGGAGTAGAATGTAACACCCTGAGATTTATGAAAAATATTCTTTTAATTTCATTAATGTCTTGTGTTGTATGCTACACCAAAATTACCAACACCGTATTAGCTTGCAGTATACGCAACACTATTCTTGGATTGTGTTACACACAATTTTGATAATAGTTACTCTACGCAACATTGAGTATATATATATATATATTCAATGTATAAATGAAATATGGTTGGATTCTGTTATACGAAACAACTAAGGATTCTTTCACAACACGTAACCCTAACTTGGCTTGCATTACACGCAATCGCGACCTTCCTCGATAGCGTGTGTTGTACGCAATACCAGGTTTTACTAAACAACGATATATTATTATAATATTATTATGAACTAGCCGTTATGAGTAGTATTAACTAAATTTTGAATTTTATAACATTATTATTCATCTTACACATTTTCTAGAACATGGTATAAGAAAAAAATAAAATTTTCGGGTAAAATACGTATTTTTCAAAAAATGCAGTTTTGCCGCCTTTTGATGGCGCACCCACTTTAAATATAGTTTTTGACATGTTTATAAGTTCCATTTTACAAAATAAAATTATTCTTTGGAATCAAGAAATAGAAATTTACTTTGGATAAATTTTTCATTTTATTCTGATGACTTTCATATTTTAATGAATAGTAAAAACACGCTATATTTTAATTAAAAACAACTTTTTTCATCGTAATATCTTATGTGGTTAAATAATAATATTGAATGGTTTTAAAGTAAAAATATAATATATTTTTACTATTTAAGATAATGTATGTCATTGGCATTTATTTTACCTTGAATTCGTAGGTTAAATCAATTCAATCTTTTGCAATGTTTAAAAAAAACCCATTTTCTTTCGACAACGGGATTAATTTTAATTTAATTTCTGAAACTTTTTTGTATTGAATTTGGAAAAATGGATTCCATATTTGGAATCAGTGGGTCCAAATTATGTTAATAAGCTACTTTTTATTTTTGGGCATTGTGAATAGTAACTACGGTAAATTTTATTTACTATAGTTAAAGATAAATCGGGTAATTAAGGGTAAATATAAGATTATAAAATTACCCTAACACTTGAAAAAATCCTTTTGGATGACTAAAATCCGACCCATATCACCTAAGGGTCAGATTATATTCATTTAATAGAGTTTTTTTCCATGAAAATAATTTAATTATTATTAAAACCAAAGAAAGTGACAACATGTCACTCTCTTAAATACTATAAGTATAATAATTTTAAGTTAGTGATAACCTTCATGAAACTTTGAAAATTAATAGTCTACATAAATCTAAGAAAAAGTATCTACATCATGAGAATTTGTTTATAATTTTTTGGGATTAAATAATTATCATTAATTGTGACACAATAGTGATGCAGAAATTATTTATCTAGTGAAAAATCAAGAATATAGTTTTTATTAAACTAATAGTGACCATAAAAGGCACAAAACCCTGACCAAAACTTATTGGTCATGTAAAGTTAAACTATAATCATCCAATGGTCAAATATTTGACCATTTGGAGTCTTATACAATAAATTATGACACTTATATTATTTTATTTTAAATGATGCCAAAGTTGTCACCTTCATAATTTAATAAATATAACAATTTAAATATTCTGATTTTAAGATGATACATTCGAGTAAAAGTCTTATTGTGAAATAAAATTGATTTATCTTCACCATAGGATTTTATTTTAAATTTTTATGCAACAAATCAGTATATTAAATAATTATACAAAAATGTTGTAGTAATTATTTTATTAAGAGATAAACCAAATAAATGGTTTTAAAAATAATAAAATAAATATTATATGAACTATTTAATGTGATCCACTAATTATATAGATACATATGACCTTTTATGAATCTATTAAAGATTTTATTTCGAACATATCTTCTGTATATATTTTATTTAAATTCAAATAAATGAATAGTGTCAAAATTTACACTATTGTTATTCTATAAAAATAACATATTATAAAATTGTTTAAAAATCAGAAAAAATATTTAAAAATTATAAATTTAAATTTTTATGGTCTATAATGTTTTAAAGTAAACAATTATTGAAAATTCACAACAAATAAGTAATTATTTGTTATAATTTAAAATTTAGAATTTTATTACAACAAATAAATTTAAATAGATTAAATAAGGATAAATCAAAATGATAAGGTTTAAAATAAGATCCAAACATGTCTAAATTTAATTTTTTGATGGGATTACAACCCTATATCATCATAAGCTTCGAATATGAGTCATTTTTGGAGGTTTTTATGTGGGGTTAGATTTATTATAAATTAATATTTTTAAGAATTCCAAAGGTGCCCCTATCCTCCTTTATAAAAGGGCACCTCCTCCCTCTCCTCCTCACACCGATTTGAGCCTTCAAGATCGGCCAACCCCTAAAAAATTATATTCTACACTTCCCTAGAAACATCCTGGAGGTTCTGTTCTACTTTAAATACCAATCTTAGTGCCCTAAGAGGAGGTTTCCAAGAGGCGTATCGAAGAAGAGGTAATTTCTTCTCCCGATTCTTTCAAGCTTCTTTCTTCTTCAACTTCTTCTTATTTAGTTGTTTAATTATAAATTAATAACATAAGTATCACTAATATACTGATTTGTTATTATAAATATGAAACAACCCCATTTAACCTTCTATCCATCCTACGGAAAACAAAATCACCGCGTGTGCATACATACGGAATACCGTCTCTACGCCGTGGTGTAATCTGTTTTTCCACCAACACCTTACATGGATGGGTATAATGGTGTAAAGAATAACTATACATAGTTATTATAACATCATACTGCTTCTTATATATTGTATCATCCACTCCAATTCAATTCAATAATTATGGAAATGATATCATCGCTCGTGCGTACGTACGGACTACCGTCTCCACGATGCGATGAGATTCATTCTCAATGGTTAACCATTCATGAATGATTGTAAAGTATATATAATATGTAATCATGAAATATATGACATAATAATTATACTGGATTTATGTATATATATATGTATGTCATCTACTTAATTCCATGCAATTCAATAAGGAAACGAAAACAGCGTTCATGCGTACGTACGACCTACCGTCTACATGAACAGAGTATTTCTTTCCATTTATCGATATATTATATATATGTATATTCTGAATATATATTATATATAAATCATGTTTTACATTCTGGATATAATTAATCATGATCCAAGTAATCATATTAATAATTACAAGTTAAAACACGAACGAAAAATGAGATGATTTTACCCAAAATGCTACTTTAACATGAATTTACAAAAGAACGGGTAATATAAAGTCATTAGTGAACCATATATGATATCATAACAATTAATATGATTCTGTAATAAGTCAATAACATTATTTAAATAATTATATAGGAGGTTTGGACACTTATGAATAAAATAGGACCTATGGTAAGGGATAATTTTGCAAATCTCATTTTTATCCGAGATTACATATTCGTAAGTATTTACTGGGGTTGTTTGTATCATCCATGTCCAGGTTTTATAAAAGTGTTTTAATGTATGTTTAAAGTCCTTTTTACCCATTTTTTTACTTTTACTACATGGTATGTATGGAATATTTCTTTTGTTTACGTTACGAGGTACTTTTTGACTTTTCCGGCAAAAGTACGAAAAGAATGTTTTCTTGAACTTATACGGCACAAACAGATTTTTACGGTTTTATGAAGTCTTATTTTCATGAAGATTTCTACAAAATATTTCATGACTATTTTAAACAAAATATCTTTCTTTTAAAATTGCATGACGTTTTTTGAAAAGAAATTGATTTTGAAGAAGAAATGATATTTTACTCAAGAATTCATTTCAAGTGTTTTATCAAAACCATTTTCCATCTAAGATGAAATTATTTCATATGTGTATGTTTCAAGTGTAATGTCTCTATGATTTACATAGTTTCACTTTTCTTATTATGAAATGATATCTATTTCTTTTATATGTATTATGTAATGATGGGATGATGTTTATGAAACCCATTTTATTCGTTGGGTTATTATGAATGATGTATGTTTATTTTGTGGAACAAGTAAGAATGATTTCATTATGAGATGGGTGGGACCTATATCTCCCTAAAATGCATTTAGTAAAGATTTATATCTCATGAGATAGACATGGATGGAACGACAGGTTAAACCGGTTCAGTAAAACAGGACTGAAATGAGGAGTGATCTCGATTCAGAAAGGGACTTTGTCCACGAAGATGGTCTTGGAAGCAATGCCTTGGCTACTATAGAAATCATTACATGTGCTTAATGGATGACACAATTACATGTTTTATTTCCATGCTATTTTATCATGATTTATGTTCCATTATGATCTATGCCTTATGTACTTCCATGTTTTATGTCGTTGCTAAAGATTTTTAATGTTCATGTTTTTTTTAAGTTCAAATGTATATGGTATGTTTTATTTTATCCATGCTTACCCTTACTGAGCATTTGAGATCACCATTTTTATGTTTTCTTTTCCTAGGATATAAAGAAAGGTTTTAGGTAAGAAAAAAAAGGGAAGATCTTTATGGGAGATGTTGAAGATCTTTCACCACGATTAGAGGATTACGTTCCAAGTTTCCAAAGACACTAAACTATTACGGTCCTTGTGTGTCTGTTTTTGTTACGTATTAAGTATTCCGCAAAAGTAATGTAATTTCCATGTACGTTAATCTTCGGGTATCTATAGATAGATATACTCTTCAAGGAAACATGTTGGCTCCACTATCAGAGTAAACCAACTCACAAGTACGTCGACTCGATCACCTCTTCCTTCTAATGAACCTCCAGATACATTGGCAATGTAAAAGGAGTAAATATATACCGGATTGAAGGACATGGTTCCACCTTAAGACACCTCACTCGGGACTCCTCATCTGGGAAAGGATTTGGGTAAAATCATAGAATGGAATTAAAATTGATCCAAATATCTTGTACTGACAAACTCCCCTACTAAAGGTAAATAAGATCATGTCTCTTCACTTCCTTCATGGTGAGTGAAAGGATATCATCTCAAAACTCTTTATGAAAGTCAACCCATGAATCGTCTTCCTCCTTCCGCTCTCCCATATATAGTTTCCACTAATGAAACATAGCTACTTGCATTTGACTAACCACTAAAGGGACCTAGTATCCCACCAGGTCCCAGATCAAACTAAAAGTGATCTTGAGCTCCTCCAGCCAGCTCTTTGTCTTCACAACTGAAACACTACCCTTGTACTTCCTCAAAGACTTCCATTTAATATCATTTAACATCCTCTTCTACAGGTTATCCATATTAACTGGATCAACCCTCCAGCAATCAATTGTGTCAGTCTGCTAAAAATCCATTTCCTAAGACACACACGGATGATGATGATAATCCATAGCTGAAAGAGAAAACAAGAATTTTCTAAACCCAATGGCATGAAATTTTATTAAGAGTTATTTATTTCGTTTTTAATTATTTCAACTTTCCCAAAATGAAAACCACCCAATTCAAATATAAACACAATTCATTATGATTCATGTACCTATCCTAGGTATCTACCCTACAAACAGGTCCACATTACATAGTCATTCGATAATCTCAGAGTCCATGCCCTAGATCACAGGGGGTGCCAAAACCCATGTCCTAGCTAGTATTTATGGTCTATGTCACCTTCCAAGGTCAAATAGCAGTATTTACATATTATCCCATGAAATACTTACTTTGCCTAAATACAAACTCCATCCTATCCCTCAACCATCAGCCTATGATACCAATGCATCATGACCCCCTCCCTCCAAATATAACACAATGAAGGAAGAGAGATAATCATCCATAAGTCCCACCTCTAATAGGCCCTGAGTTGCTGACTAGCACTAAGGGTATAAAAATATAATAAATGGGAGGAATTACTCCCTATAATAAATAGGATCAAGAGATAGGATATCATAGACTAATAAACTCCATGACATAAGATAAAAAGGAAACCATGAACCACACCACAATAAATGTATAAATAAATTAGTATAGAGATAAAAATCTCTAAAGTAAAATACCCAAAAGTAAGGCTAAAATAGAGACACAACAACTGTATAAAGATCTAAAATAGTAATGTCTATCATGGACCATGTATTCCTCCTAAAAGCCTGAAAACCAGTTTATATGCATAGTGTGATCATACAAGTATACTCAGTAACAAAGTCTAAGTCTCTCATTCGCAAGCGAAAATATTATACAAATGAACCCATGTGAAAACAAAAAAACCAAACAGTACCTATATGGGTATACTAATCAACCTCATCCTCACTATGGATCACTCATAAAATAATGCATCCAAGAAAAATAACATAATAAGAATCATGTTGATAAATGCTACCACTCGCCTCTTTCCCACTAATTTTCGGTTCTTACACCCCAATGATGTATGTCCTAGTTCTCTCACCTCTTTTGGATATCACATCATGTTAAGCACCCTTCTTGCAACTGAAATCAAGTTACATATCTCCCGAAGACACCTAGTCCATCACATAACAAAACATAACTTGAGTGTTATGGTATCGTGAACATGTAAAACATCAACCTCATTTCCTCCTCCTACCATGCATGACCCCCACCATAAAACATCTCATCGTCTATCTCGAAAACACCCAGTTCAATGCATCTCACCTCACCCAAAAACACCTGAGATATCACATCACATATTGACACCTCTTAGAGTGTCACTTTTAAATTTTGGACATCACATCCTATGCATTTTATCTTTTCCCAAAAGTATGAGTAGGGAATATTGGGTATCCAACCATCCATCCTCACCATCAGGATATTTGGAAAAACACCCCCAAAACATTTGGTTGTCGGCACTAGGTGATCGACATGAGTAGGGTATGTATAAAAAAATCAATATAATTTACATGAAATATAATATCGTAACACATGATCCCAACATATGGGTTTAAAATAAGATTATCATCCAAATTAGGTATTTCCCCCACTTTTTGCTAACTCTAAATGCACCACACAACACCACAAGTTACAAGGCACAAACCACTTTCCATATTCTCATTATAAGCCAACCAAATTTTTATATTTTGATTAAAAACCCATTTAAATTAAAATATCCAGTTCGTTACACAATTTCCATCCCATTAATTCATATTTAACAGCCCATCATTTAAACACACAGGCTCTTATTGTTTATTCCAAATCATTTTATTACTTCCAGACTGTTATACAAACTATGTTAATTCTAATACTACTCAGGAAACTATCATAGCTCATAACAACAAGCATACACCAAAATTCCAAAAACAAAATCATCCTTAAACTCATGACAATAATCATACACAACACCATTTCCACATTCCTAGCCACATAGCACAAAAACCACCACATCACCACTTCTATAACCACAACCATGTCTCATCACAACTTCCTCATCACAACTTCCCCATCGCATGGTTACACAGCCCATCATCCCCACATACCACAACCACACATTACACATTCACACATTACATAAAACTTATTCACATAAAACAAATAACAAGTTTTTAGATTTATTCAAGGGGATTTATCACATTCAGATTTACTTTTAAGGGTATTCTCACACGAGCCATATATCAGGGTGAATCCAATTCATTAGCCAAGTATAAGTGGTCAATTGTTTATTTATGATGTTTTCAAAACAATCACACAAAATGGGAATCATAATATATATAAAAACTATAAAAACAGGGGCTACCAACAACCATTATTTTCTATGATCTAAAAAGCATAAATCGATCTAATATTGAAATATAAAAAATTTGTAAAAGAGTGTGAAACAATCACCTTCCCCTTCATTTTAATTAAAATGGTTTATTATATTCATCAATCTAGTGTATACTATCTTACCAAAAGATAACCGAATCATGAACCCTTCCCACATATTACAATTGATGAGAAATTATGGAATCTCCTACCTAGAAGAAAGAATATTTACACAATTTTCTACACCAGAAATAGGAGGTGCGCACATAGGAGGAAACCACCTATAGGTAACTTGATCCAACTATACTGAAAAAGTTATACAAATATAAATAAAAAAGGCTCTAGAACCTCCCTTCTTAAAGGGAAATAAACCCAAAAATAACAAAGGAAATATATTTTCTTTAGAATGATCAAATCTGAAACCAGTGGGACTTGATATGATTTTAATTGAAAATTAAAAGCTAATATCGTAAAATGTATGTTGTATAACCATTTAAAACATCTATGTACTTTTATATAATATAAGATATAATTATCCACCTTTAAAATATATTTAAATTACAATAATTAAGACTTTAAAAACATTTTTGTTAAAAAATAAAAAGGGAAAAACTAGAAATTTTGAAAAAAATGGATTTACTGTAGATGTACTACTAGAGTTCTACAACCAAAGATCTGTTACATGAGATATACCACAATATATATAACTCTAGATATATACCACAATATATCTACTATGAGAGATATACCACTAGAGATCTAGTTCCATAGATCTACCACTGGTGATCTGTCACCAAAGATTTTCCACAAGGAATCTACCGCTAGAGATCTACTGCAAAATATTTACTGCTAGAGATCCACCACCAAAGAATTGCTGCTAGAGATCTACTACTAGTGATCTACCATAAGAGATATACCACCAATGATCTACCTCTATAGATCTACCTCTAGTAATCTACCACTAGATATAAACCACCAGTGATCTACTTTTAGGATCTACCTTTATCCTTTAAAACTCCCCTTTTTCTTCAAAAACACCTCATAAATCCCCCCTTCCTCTACCAAATACCTCTATAATTTTTTTCCAGACACCTCAATCACCATAGTTTCCATAGTGTAATGGGTTGGAAGTCATAGTACATTACAATGATCATTTTTTAACCTCTTTATTAGCTTCTAGAAGGCACCCTAACACTACTCTGTCCATGTAAACGAATTTCCTTTCCATGTCAAGGAAGTCAAAGGGATACTATCCTAGAAATTTATTCCAGGAACCTCCTATCATGGCCAAAAAACCGAGAAAACTCTACAACTCTGACACACTTTTGGGTGTTTCCCAATAAATAACTGATTTAATATTCACTAAATCCATAGATAAACCATGCTCTAAAATGACATTACATGCAAATTGAGCCTCATGGATCAAAAATTGACACTTTGAGATATTACCATATAGTTGGTGATTCTAAGTAAGTCTATGACCAACCTAAAATTCTCTATATGCTCTTATTTTGATGTAGATTATATGATAAAGTCATAAATGAATAAAAATATGAATCCTTCTAAGTATGGCTGGAAGATCTAGTTAATAATAGCTATGAACATAGAGGGGGAATTAGTCACACCAAAAGACGTTAGCAGGAACTCATAGTGTCCATAGCGATATTAGAATGTCGTCTTCAAAATACCATCCTTGAGAACACTCAACTTATGGTAGTTAGACATGAGATAGATCATTGAAAACAAACTCACACCTTTCAACTGGTTAAAATGTTCATCAATCCTCTTCAAGGGGTAATTATTCTTGATTGTTACCTGATTCGTGTATAAATAGTCAACATAAAGCCTTAATATCCCATTGTCCTTCTTCAAAAACCAAACTAGATCTTCTTAGTGGGAAACAATGGGTCTAGTAAAACCTTTCTCTTGAAGGTATTTTGACTGCACCCTCAGGTCCAAGGGATCAGTAGGGATCATCTGATATGCCACAAAAGATATCAATGTGGTCTTAAGGTTAAAGTCAATGATGAATTTAATCTACTTCCTCAGAGGTAGTACTATAACATATTCATAGAATTCATACATATAATCATCCACAAATACTAGAATATAGATTCCTAAATAGATCACTGTGCCAAGGGAAAAACTCAACAACTAATGGGTGATAGGTTACATCTTCCTTCTTGTAAACCCTACCCACTCCACCATAAGATCTTAGTCACCAAAAAAGGAGAATCTCAACCAATATCTATAAATGAATTTAACCCTCCAATGATGATAGTCTATTCAGAAATTCACCATATACAACTACTTTATACCTGGGATGAAATCATAACGTTTCATAGTGACGACTAAGAGGTCCCATGAAAAACTATTTTTACTGAGCACCAGCTCGCACTTTCAACAAATGTGAGATATCAAATAATAGCTCCCTATAAGAAGCTCCATCCATAGATATTAGAATAAAGACTAAACTAGAAGCTATAAATCTTGAACAAGGGTTATATAGATTATATAATGTATCACACTTTTGTCTATAAGTACTAGATCTAGAGTAGAAAAGACATAGATCGTACCTCGAATCATCTTGTGAGTGGCTAGATCATATCCTTCCATAGACTGCAGCTACCCTCTCCCACGACAAACATCCCTCTGAGTTGGGTTTGGGAGAATAGGAGTTAGTGGTGGGATTATATAGTAACATCATCCTCTACCTATATCTCCTCCCTCTATATTTCCACCTTCTCCTATATCAACACTACCTCCCTAGGGTCACCCTAACCATGCCTGAAGATCCCAGTTCACAGTGCTTCCTTTTACATGGAATTCCATCCACTACCTATCTAACTTGATCATCATGTTGGTTTGGGAAATCATGATCCAAATGAATTTTTGATTCATAAGTATAACATCGTCCCTCTCCTAGCTGACTAGACCCCCTATATAAACCTTGTTTCACAGATCTATGTGTTCAAGTCCAGGCATGGGGAGGTCTTCTATGTTGAGACCCTAAAAAGTAATGCCTATTATATATTTTAGATGAATCAAACCCATGATATATATTGATGTCTCCTTCCTCCCAGTATCCCTCTTCTAGGAAGCTCTCAAAAACCAAATCCTATAACAACACTTCAGTATAAGTGGGAATGCATAAGGAGACCAAACTAGCATGGATGTCTCTACGAAGGCCATGATAAAACTTCCATTCACATAAGTATCCATCTCAATCTATATCAAGTAAGTAAAGTGTGAGTTTGGTAAACCAGATGGCATACTCAAAAACTGACATATCACCCTATTTTATCACAAGAATCTCTTGAATCCACATAGAGTGCAATCTTGAATGGGTAGTTCTCATCAAAAACAATTATTGGGAGTCTAAAAATTAGAGAATCACTTGATAATTGGTCTGGGTAATCAGAATCCACCTGAATCCTGATTATCCATGAACAAGGTTGGATACAAGTGAAATCATCAAATTGGATGAAGTCCAAACAAGCCTGAATACTCGAACCACAGCCTTGAGCCAATCCTCCACTACCCGAGGGTCTGGATCACCGTGAAACCACTATCACTAAAAATAACTTAAATCACTAATACTGTGCACATTATCATCCTGAATTATTGGAAATATTTGATTCTCAACAGGTGATAGAACTGCTTTATACACACCTAGAGGAAACACCACATTAGTGGGTCACCAAACAAAGGCCCCATTTCTCAATTGATCATCATCACGATCCTATATTGGTATCCTAGCTAGATTTCATCAAAGAGGCATCCTAAAAGTTAACAATACATATAATTATTAGATAAGAATATATGGGGAACTTACTCAAGAAGGATATGAAATTAAAATGAATCAATCCTATATGATTCTTGTACCATTGGTTCACTGAAAACAATACCTCGATATACTAATTTGACAAGTAGTATCTCAGAGTCCTAGTGTATGGATATATGGGCCACCATACCAACACTGGGTTATTTGGATTTAGAGTCAAACTCAAGATACTCTAATATCATTTCCCAATGATCCTATAAAAATAATCACAACAAGGTCCAACTCCAAACACTAAAATTTGAATAAAAAAATAATACATTTGACCTCAGTCTATCATGAATCGACCCATCAAGTCCCCGTATGGGATATAATTAATCTGAGTGTGACACCCTAGGACCGCCTCCAAAAATCTAGGGGATGATGACAAGCAATGAGTAGGAATATAACTAAAATAGGAGGCATTCTCCTAAATTACCCACACACACACACACACAAAACAAGATCCATAAAAATAGTGTGGGAATATAGGAATAACTAAAACATTTAGAGTGTAAATCATGCATGAAAAAACCACTAAGAAATACATCAAAGTATAATAGTGTAATTCAAAAGTCATAAAGGGGAAAAATAAATTCCCAACCAAAAAATTGGTCTCAAACTGAAAAAAACTGGAAAAAGGGAAATAATGAAGATATCTTGACTCACAATCTCAAAGTTCAACCACTGAACTCTATCAATAACTTCAAGTACTACTGTGCTCCTTTGAAGTCACCATCAGTCTATCTGTTGTCTACATAAAACACAACACATGTGATAAAACACCATGTAGAGGTGAGTATATAATTACCGAGAAGAATTACCTAAAATTAAAAATAGTGAAATAGAAATAAAAAAATACTCAACTCAACCGAAAAATAAAGAGGGTAAAGAGAAACCCAAAATATTTTCTCAAAAGAAACCTAAAAGAGAGATAAAGGCAATCTTCATCTCCACAACCAATAAAAGAATGATGATTTTTCCTATTGCTCTCAAAGTCCATCTATGATGTCTGGAATCATGAACAACTACACAAGATTTTGTGTGTAGGGCTCTTACCTCACCACTAAGCTCTACAACCGAGGGGTCACTAACAATAGTCAGGGACTCGCTCCCCATTAAAGCTTAAACATTGGGGTTACCACTCCATAGATAGAGGAACTGAACCCTCTATATTATGGAGGGGTGTACTGATTATACTAATATAAATAGTATGGTAAACTCATGCCCTAGTACGATATGGGGATACCGATCTCGGTAACACATTGATAAACATACCTGATCACTTCCATTAGATAAGCATCTCTGAAGAAAGCTTCCTACTCATACCACCTCATGTTGTATCTATGATTCCAAAAAATACCACCATCATATCCTACATGGAAATACACTAAGTATATGATACTCACATACCCAAATATAAGTCCTAAATAAGGCGATACACAAGGTGGTGGTCTATAGTAAAAAGTACATCGTGTCTATAGGCTATACATGGTAAGTCTTGGCTACCCTAGGTATTGTCGTGTCTTCTGATCTATGTCTATGTATCTAGACACATTTTCATGTATTGTAGTCATTATCATGTACACTAGAAATGTTTTAGAACCATTTTCATGTCTGATTACTTGTTTGTACCTATATAATTTGGTTTTTTCCATATACATGATTGTTTCTATGCCCGTGTACCCCTATGGTACATGTAAAGACACCATCACCAGATCGCACTATGTTTATGGGTCATATAGATCATGTGATATTTAACATCACCTAAAACCCTAGAAACTACAACTAAGGTACTACATGGTGTGTGTTCTTGGAAATACATGTCGTGTATGTCGAGATTTTATAGAAACCAAAGAACTCTTCATGCATCTTTATCGTGCTTCAGCCATCGGTGGATCTACCACAAAATCCACTAACGAGCTCATATATAGGATTGACCATGCCCGATCTATCATCAATGTCTAGATTCTCGAAATCTAAATTTCATGTGTATTATTTGGGTTTCATCATATTTCCATGTCCCCTCTCCCATGGATTAAATCCCAGATTTTGTACTTTGATCCATGTCACCAACACCAGTATCCCACATCATGTCATGATCCAATATCAAAACACTAATCTCAAACTCACTCACACAACTTCCAAAATCAAATTAGATAATAAATCCATTATTTCCAAATAAATAAAGGGCATAGATCCATGAAATAATTTTCCCGACCTTGATTTTAGATCTATCACTGATAAAAAATGGTTATGTGACTTTATCATTGGTAATATCTAGGAAGATATTTTTTGAAGAAGAATCCTTTTAAGAATGATCATTTCTCCCCAATATATTGCCATTCTTCAACAACTCACCTCCTTATATCCTTTCTAATATCTTAGGGTTAGAAAAAAACCCTGAGTATTTTATATAATGAGTTTTATAAAGAGGTTGGTTAAGGTTTTAGGACATTTAATTGGATTAATAAAATTAATTAATTAATCACTTAACGTACCCACCAACAGTTTTCATCAATCTAATTCATGATACCAACCAAATTTATATCACAATCAGGGTAAACCCCATGTTATGAAAAAAACATAGGTCTCAAATTTTCCATATATAGTCCCAATCAATGGGGAAACCATTTATCCTCAAAATATGTGCATGTGTTATTTAATAAATCATAATATTTTTAATACATTAATTATGAGGTCCCATGAAACCCAAACACAAATCTAGATATGAAGGAAAATCCAAATATATACATAGAAATATTCAAAGTACTAAACCAATGAAACTAGATTTTCTGAAAATACTTATACTACCTGTGATTCCATTATGAATTGTCTGTCCTTATACCCTTCCTTACTAAAATACACTTTCATGAATCCCAATTCATTAATTTTAACTGAACTCTTATTGTCAGCCCACTTTTATTGAAAAATCATCACATGGAATATTGTATAATCCAACTCTCATATTTTTTTGATGATTCCAAAGTATTACATATTCATATAAATTTTATTTTTATCCTTCGTACCAGATACGTGCATAACTTCCACCATAAGAGTGACTCTACTACTTTTCATGGAACTATATTCATTATGTTCCTTTGTATAAAACATATAAGCATTAATTATATAACCATTATAATATAACACATGCACACATGATCCCCTTTCTAGTTATTGAAGTCATTCTAAAATTGAATTCATATATGCAGCTAACTCCTTAGAAATACAGTCTTCAAACCATCCTATAAACTATCGATTATACGTATTTTATATCAAGATTCCAATAATTGATTGATTCAAATTCCTAATAAAATACTTTTGGATTTGAACATATGATTCAACCTTTAAACTATTATGTAAAATTTAAAGGTGATCCTTGTAATGTAAATTGCGACAAAATCTATTCCAGAAGTTTATTCACCCATAAGTCACCCACTTTGATGAGATTTTAATAGACCAATGCTCTCCACAAAGGACAATTGGTCAGTGCACAATTTAATGACTTTGTAAAAAATATATCACTCTATAATATAGCCATATTTTCAAATTTTATTGTATATATTCCCTTTCAAAATATTTATATATCATTTAATGGGATACGTCCATCTATAATGTACAAGACCATATAACTAGATCTCTCTAACCAATTAAACCATCAAGTAATCCATCATATCAAAGAATGATAATGGGAATAACATCCCCAACTCACATAATATGACATAAATTACATTTTCCATAGTTGGAATCTTTTTCAGGTATATATCTTTACTTTATGTAACTTTGAAAAAGAAAAAAAAGGTTAGTTAATGTATGATGGACATTTTTAGAAAAATGAAACGTAATGATATAGGCGTTAAATCTTTCACCAAAATAAGATATACATGTTATTTCAATCCCTTTAAATTTAAATCAATCATTGGAACAATATTCTTGATATTTTATTAATACCCTTATAGAATATTCCCATTATCCTGGAAGTTGAAAAAATTATATCTCTCTTTACTAGAAATAGTGTAATCTATTAGAGGAAGAAAATTATTCATTTCCCCCTTCACTAACACCAAATCTTCTCATATCCCCATGTAAATCATGTCAAATCTAGCCTTAATTTAATAATTTTTCTTCAAGGTGTATTTAGTAACATGTCAATGACACTATCACATACATTTTTTTCTCTGTGCATGACATTAATAAAATTTCTAACATATAAATAATTCCTATATTGTAATTCAAGAAAATATATCTCTTTTTTCAACTAGTTTCCATAAATATTTTTGAAAAGTTTTTTAGAAAATCAGTGACCATATACTTTACTTTTTCAAATATTTCATCACCTATTAGTTGATATAGTGATGTACCTTGTTCTGAATTCCCATATAATGATGTCATCCAAGATTGGTATTTATGTAATCAGGGAAAAAAATTGTGTTTTCCCAGGAAAAAGGACTTCAAGGAAAGTTTCAATATAATTGAGTGTGCACCTTATTCACAAATGAGACATCCTAGTATTACATTAATGTTATATCTTGACAAATTTTCATAAGTAGAAAAGTTAATTATCACCCCGTACAACATGGAACACAATATGAAATCTTTATTTATATTAGAATAATATGAAATAAAACATGATTCCCACATTAATTTCATATATTTGATCAATGTATATAAATAAAAATCAATATCATTACCTATATGTTTTGGTCTTGATATAAATAGAGACAACATAATGAATTTTTTTCTTCAGGCATAACCACAGTGGAAAGTTTTAATTTACGAAAATAATTAGTAATGTACTATGAGTGATAAATTTTACACCAAAAGGATTCAATATATATATAGATAGAATAAGAAAAAGTTTTCTCAATTAATTTCCAAATTCAGGATACTCATGATCAATTTTCTTCCACTAAGGAGAGTATTTTGGGTGATGAAGTCTCCCATATTGATTTCTTGTATCTTTATATCCAGAAAATTACCTTATAGTATACTCACTTTAATTTAGAAACATAAACCTTATAATTATTATAAATTACCATAAAACCTTTGAAGAACTTGATTCATATTTTTTATATTGAGACACACCACACATTGGTCATTTTTTATGTGATGCATGGACCTTAAAAAAACATAATGTCATTTTCAAAAGCAAGTATTCTTTGAGTGATCATAACCATTAAATGTAGAATTTATTTACAATCATATGTTTGGAAATGGATCTCATTATCTTTTATTATAAAGTCATTAAAGAGAGAAATTAGATCAGTAAAGCTGGTGTCACTCCATTTTTTGTCATATATTACATTATATAGCTTCAGTATGCCTAAAAATGTTATATATTTAGTATAACCAACATAAAATGATATCTTTACACAACTATGTGGCTTATAAAATACCTTTGTACAATCATGAAATTCATCTTCAACTATCATAATCATTTCCTCATTATGATCTTCATCATCATTTACACATGTAATCATATCCTTGATATGATCTTCATCATAATTTACACTTATAGTCATATCAGATGATCTATAAAACATTGTGTTATCCTAGTTACTAGATACTTTCAGTTATTCCCCAGTTTTAGTCTAACATTTATAACTTAGATATATTCCATGACAGACCAAGTATTCTTCCAACTCCTATGGATTAATTAATATTAAATGAAAATAATGTAAACCTGAGCAAAGGATTTGAAAACAGTCATATGAACAATATATTTAAAATTTATGAACTCTTTAACCCCATACTTATACTCTTTTTTCATATAATGGTCATTCATCCATTTTCAATTCATATCCATCATATTTGATTCAATAATATTCATTTTTAACCAAAAAATACATATAAGGTATGATCTTAAAATCCTAAAAGGATATTCTTTATATACCCATGCATAGAGACATTATATTTGATACAAAGTTTCAATGTGTCAACAACATGTTAAAACATATAAAGATGATGAATTATGTTAATAAAAAGTATTACAACACTTATTTTTAAATACAAGAAGTCACATATCATAAATTATTCTATTTTTTGAAATGGATTGATCAAGGGAGAGAATTCACTCTCGAACACTATCAAGTTTTTTAGAAACCTATGGATTTATAAAACTAGATAAGTATTGTGGTATATATAATAATATTCTAATATCAAAACATATATAAAAACAAATTACTTATTTTTTACAATGTATCTACAATGTTTGAAAAAAAGTAATCACATTGATTATGGTTTTTACAGTTTTAAATTCCTTAAAGATATCATATTTGAATTCTTCTTTTGGTAATAATCAAAATAAAAATTTTAATATGACATGGGATTTTGAAAATAATTAAGATTTTTTGTAGAATGTGAAAATTGAATTTTTAACCAAAATAACCCAAATTTTCGAATTTCAAAATCATGAATGTATTTAATCACATAAATAATTTTAATGAGTAAAGGAATACATAAAATAAATAATTTAATTATTAAAATTAGGAAAATTAATGTTTTGAATATTTTATATTTAAAAAATGGGAATTTCTAAATTTTGATTCATCTATCATTAAAAATAATGTAAACTTTTAAAATAAATTTTAACAATATTGGGTGAATTATATTAATTATAATGGGAAAAATAATTTTTGTATGATTTTTTTGAAATTTTTAATTAAAAGATCAATAAATTATTTTTCTTTATTTCCTCAAGAAAATTATAAAATTGATATTGATAATTTTGAGAGTATTTTTCATTATTAAAATAAAAATATAGATCAAATTCAAATAAAAATGAACAAAAGAAATAATAATTAAACACATTATGTTTGTGAATCAAAGGAAAAAACCATTAGAAATAAGAAAATGATAATGAGAAGAAGAACAACCAAAAAAATATAAGGGGACAAACATCAATCAAAAGAGAAGAACCAAAGAGAAGAAAAAAATCATAAAAAAAGCACAAAAAAATCAATAAGATAAGAAGACCCAACCATAAGAACAAAAAATAATGAAAAAAGGATGAGCGATTAATTATACACGAGCAAAGAATAATATACCTTCAATTTAAGGTTCAATTTTTCTGATTGGTTTTAAGGAGGCATCAAAAAGATCCAGCTCCTGCAAGAGATTAAACGACGTGACCAGGGGCAATCTCAGGTAGGGTTCTTTTAAAATAGAGGAATGGGTTTTATCATCCCTATTAATAAGAGTTGAAAAAAAAATATATTTATCAATTCTAAAATAGAAAGTGCTGATAAATATATGGTTTATGAGCACTTTTTTAGTATTGAAAAATATGAGGTTTTATTAGTGCTTTCCATTTTAGCCCTGAAAAGTCACTTCTTTATTAGTAGTAATAGATAAGCATTGATAAATGAATATTTTATCAGTGATGATAAATGTTTCTTTTATCAACGCTATTAAATACTAGCGGAAAAGTTTTTTAATAAAATTTAAGATTACAATAAATTACTAATTATATATAGATGAATATTAAAAATTAATTTATAATAAATAAATAAATTAAAAAAATATTAAAAATAAATAATTAATATTATTTATATTAAATGTATAAATAAATATTGTAATAATATTATAAATTTAATAATATTATATAAGGTTGATTACATATACCACCACGGAACACAATATAGGGAAAATGAATATCGGGTAATAAGGTATTGCAGGGCACTATACCATGGATTTCCTAGGCCAGACCCTACACTTATGTGTCATCCTTCCTCACCTAAATTTGAGTGTGGTAGGACTTGGACCTACGTTGGTTTTTTTCTAAGGAGTGGCCACCTGACACAGTACCACTTGACTGACCCCCAATCTTGTAAAAAGATATTGGGGAATGAGGTATTATTGGGCCTCACACCACGCCTTTCCTGGGACCAACCTTGCACTTACACGCCTTCCTTCTCTAGAGAAATTTGATTGTGTTAGGACTTGAACCTGATCCAATTCTATTTTCAGGGAGTGGAAAAATGACATAGTGTAACTTGACCAACCCCATAGTCATCAAAAGGATATCGGGTAACGAGGTATTGTTGGGTGATACACCACGATTTCCTGGGCCCAACCCATCACCAACACACAATGCTTCCCTAGTTAAATTCTAGCATAGAATGACTCGAACCTGATCCAGTTTTGTTATTAGGTAGTGGTCGCCTAACACGATACCCCTTCACCTACCCCCGGTCAGCAAAAGGATATCAAGTGATGTGGTATTGATGGTTGCTAAACCGCACCATTCTGGGGGCCAACCCAGCATCGTGCGCCATCCTTCCCCATCTAATACAATTGAATAAAAACTAAAATTTTCTTTTAAATTAAAAATATTAAAAATATATTTCTAATTAATAATGATTAGATAATAATATTATCTTAATTTAAATAAAAAATAAGATAAAAATGAATGAATATTAATTTATAATTTACTGACATATTATTTACATCGATTAGGGGAAAGGGGCTACATAACAAATAAAAGTTTGCAACACAAAAATTTAGGGAATAACTCCGCGAGACTCGAACGTGAGACTTCGCCAAGACCCACTGGGGTAGCTACAACTACGTTTCACTCTAAGGGATAAATTAAAATCATATTAAAAATATTAAATATTAATAAATAATAAATAATAAATAAATATTAAATATGGATAAATTTTAGAAATGTTAAAATAAATAAATATAAAAAACGAATACATTATGAAATTATTAAAAGTGAATAAGTATTAAAAATAAATAGACAATAATAAATGAATAGATGTTTGAAATGACTAAAATTTATTAATTAAAAATAAATAATTTTAAAAAATATTAAAAAATGAATTGATAATTTTAATTATATAAATTAATGAAATATTAAAAATGAATAAACATTAAAATAAAAATATTTTAAAAATTAAATTTAAAAACAATAAATTAATTATGAATTTATAATTAATAGAAAATAAATAGTAATTGTATAAAGATTTAAATACAAGTATATTAAAATAAAAATGAATAAATATTAATTATATACATTAAAAACATATTGAAAATATTGAATATTAATATTTAAAAATGTATAAATAACTATCAAAATTGAATATATTACAATAATATTAAACAAATAAACATTAAAAATTAATAAATTACAGAAAACATAAAAAATTGAGAAATATTAAAAATAATTAAATAATATTAAATGAATAAATTTTAAAAATCAATAAAATTTAATAATTAAAATTAAATAAATGAAAAAAAATGTTAAAATTTTTAAAAAATAATATTCATTATATCAGTTAAAAAATATTAAAAATGAAAAAATATTAAAATAAAACGATTATATATTAAAATTTACATTTAAATATAATAGAATCACAATAAATTACTAATTAAAAATGAAAAAAATAGAAAATATATAAATAGACACTAAAATTATTAAAATAAAATTTAATAAAATTTATTATCTAATTTAAAAACTTATTATAAGTATTAATTATTAACAAGTAAGAATTTATAAATAAATATTAAAAATTGAAAAAAAATCAAAAAATATTTAATATATGTATATATATATATAATTACATTAATTGCTTTTGAAAAACCAAATGACTTTTCCTGTGATTGTATGTATGTGTGTGTTTGTGTGTGTGTATTTGAATGGGTATACCTATATGTGTGTGTGTGTGTACATAAACTATAATGAGATATTTCATATTGAAAAAATGTATTTTCTTGTTATAAAATGATATATCCATATACAAACATAAACATACACATTACATAAATACACATAGACATACACGTATAGGAACACACACACACACACACATGCACGCACACACATACACATACACATACACCGAGAGACACAAACACAGACACATACACATACACATACACATGCATGTACATGTACACGTACACGTACACATAAAAGGACCCATTTCCCAAAGGACGTATTTGAGTGTTGAGATTGCGGCAAGATGGTCCATCAACAACGCTTCGGCAAGATGATTCCATTAGTGGCTAGTGAGAGAGGTTTTGTATAGACTCCACTTTTAGGAGCAGGGTAAGTAGATTCTCCCCAGTCTAGAAACTATAATACGTCAGAGCGTTCAGGCCAAGGCGGTGGGTGTACCTGTGGTATCCAGGACCCAAGATCTCAGCAATAGTAGAGAGAGTTAGCTCATGGTAGTCAAGAAGTGTCTCAGGGCCATGGTGCAGGTCATACTTATGTAGTGCAACAGACCCAATAGAAACAAGATCCCAGACCCTCTACTGTCATGATTACTATCCCAGTCGCCTCTGTTTTATCTTTTGTACTTTTTTATACTGGTGAAACACATAGTTTTATATTTTTGGCCATTGGGGAAAGACTTGGGCTTTATGTTTATACTACTTCTGATGTGATAACACTAGACACTCTATTAGAGATTAGAACAACAAGTGTGAATCAGTGAAAGGAGTGCCCCTTGAGATTTGTGGGTGTCACTTTCTATGGAACCTCTATGTCTTAGAGATTAAGGACTTTGATTTCATTCTCAGAATGGATTGGTTGGTTTATTTTTGATATTTTATTGATTGTTATTGTCCTAGGGTGAGTTTCACTTCAACATAGGGCAGAGATATTCTACATAAGGGTGAATGGGATGTCCAGGCGAGGAGAACTGGACCCGAGCATCATGGGATGGGCAGGATGACAGACCAGATTGTGAGTTTATCTAGATTATCAGGGAACATGTCTAGAATATTTCTCTCTAGTGGTGGATCGTTTTAGGGATGTTTTCCTAAATGACTTTTCAGGATTTCCTCTGGTCAGAGAGGATGATTTCACTATTTAACTAGTTCCAGGAGCTACACTGATATCCATTCCTCCTTACAGGATGGCTACAATGGAGTTGCAATAGCTCAAGAGGTAGTTGGAAGATCTATAAGCTAAGGGTGTTATTAAAACTACTACTTCTCCTTGGGGTTCGCTGGTCTTTTTGTGAAGAAGGAATACGGTACCCTTAGGCTATGCGTGGACTATCGAAAGCTGAACCAGTTAACGGTCAAGAACATATATCCCTTACCAAAGATAGATGACCTATTTGATCAATTTCGAGGAACTCGAGAGTTCTTGAATATTGATATAAGTTCAGGATATCACTATATACATTTTCAACCTACAGACATACCTCTTAAAACTTTTGTATTTGGTATGCTCTATATAAGTACTTGGTTATGCATTGTGGTCTCGTGAATGCATCAGCAGTTTTCATGGCGCTGATGAACCGATTGTTCCATCCCTACTTAGATTTTTTTTGTGGTGGTTTTCATGGTGATATCTTGGTGTATTCACACAATCGACCCGACCATGCCAAATATCTTGAGATCATTTTGAATACACTGAGAGATCACCAGTTATATTCTATGATCGCAAAATTCAACTTCTAGATGGATCAAATTCACTTCTTAGGTCACATCATCTCGGAGATTAGAGTATCAGTGGACCCAGTGAAGGTAAGAGTAGTAGTTACCTAGGAGCATCCTAAGAAAGTTTTTGAGGTGAAAATTTTCTTAGAACTAGCTAGTTACTACAGACATTTTATATAGTACTTCTCACACTTAGTAGTGCCAATGATGGGATTGACCAAGAAATGTGTGAAGTTTGACTGGTCAAACTCTTGTGACTCAACCTTTCAGGAGTTGAAGGGACATTTGAAATTAGTGTCAATACTAATATGAATAGAGCTGGTCAAGAGTTACATTGTGTACTATGATGCATCAGGTATTGAGCTAGGAGTATTTCTTATGAAAGTAGATTGAGTTGTTGTGTATAGGTCTCAACAGTTTTGGCCACATGAGGGGAATTACCCGACACATGATCTTGAGTTAGCTGTAGTTTTCCATGCTTTACACTATCAGAGACATTATTTATTGGGGTGTACACAGACCACAAAAGTCTCAAATATGTCTTTACCTAGAGTTATTTGAATATGAGATAGCAAATGTGGGTGGAATACCTTCATTCGTTCGATTTTGAGCTTGCCTATATTTCTGGTAAAGGCAATGTAGTGGCTGACACACTGAGTAGGAGGACTCAGATACAGGTGGTGCAGGAGGCCAGTGGTGAGTGGAAGCTTATAGATTTGTTCTCTGAGATGCATTTTGAGGTGTGTGACATTTAGGTACATTATTATCTTTCATATTTGGTTACTACCTGTACCCTACTAGACAGAGTGGGGATGAGGTAGCTATCAGATTCTGAAGGCCTAGTCCTATAGGAGAGTGTGGCAGGTGAGGACTGTCCTCCTGGATGGACGTTAGGCGATGATGTAATTCTGCATATCCATAGATATGTGTGGGTTCCATGGGATATATGAAAGGATTTAGTGAGGGAGTTTCATGCTTCATCTTGGTTAGTGCATCTCGGGGTCACCAAGATGTATTGTGACTTGCACTACCAAAACTAGTGGTTGGGTATAAAGTGAGAAGTAACTAGTTTTGTTATGAGGTGTTCTACTTGTCAGCAGGTTAAGGCGGAACATCATTAGCTAGCTGGACTTTTACAGTAGCTACCCATTCCTGAGTGGAAGTGGGATGATGTCGTGATTGATTTTGTGATGGGGTTACTATGGTCGGATAGAGGAAACAATGTTGTGTGGGTCGTTGTTGATAGGCTTACGAAGGTCGATCACTTCTTGCTGATCAAGGAGACCTTTGGTGTTGATGATATCATAAATCTTATATCTAAGAGGTTTTACGACTTCATGGGGTCCCTCGTTCAATCATTTCAGATAGGGATGCCCACTTTACATCTCGTTTCTGGAAGATTTTTCAAAGGGCATCGGGTACACAGGTTTTTCTGAGCACAACATACCACCCTCAGACTGATGGCCAGTCAGAGTGTATGATATAGTTTCTACAGTACATGTTGCGTTCATGTGTCCTAGACTTTGGGATATCTTGGGAGATGCATATACCCATGGTTTAATTCACCTATAATAATATGTTCTAGTATACTCATCAGATGGTGCCATATGAGGATTTGTATGATAGGCCATGGCAATCACTCCTGTGTTGGCTGGAAGCAGAAGTGGAAGCTATGTTGGGACCTCATCTTATCTAGGAGACTACTGAGCAGGTTCATTTGATTCAGAATCAGATGTCTAGTGGGAAGTCTCATTAGAAATATTATGTTGATCATCGTAGATGACCTTTGGAGTTCGTGGTTGGGGATCGAGTTTTCCTACGTGACGTATCAAGATTGGGGAACAATAGGATCAGGAGACAGGGAAAGATTTCACCGAGATATGTCAGACCATTTGAGATTCTGGAATGAGTCAGTTTGGTTTCCTATTAGTTAAAGTTACCTCAGAGGTACTGAGCCATGCACGACGTTTTCCATGTATCTCTGCTACACTACTATCATTCAGACCCATCTCATGTTTTTCAGCCTAAGGACGTTGAGCTTCCGGTTGATGTATCCTTTGAGTATATTCCAATTTGTATAGTTCACAAGAGCACGAAGGTTCTCCAAGGCTGGTCAGTTCCTCTCGTATGGGTGTTATAGAAGCATGGCCGAGTACAGGATGAGAATTGGGAGAGGGAGGCTAAAGTACATGATTAGTGGCTGGAGTTATTCTCATATATTTCATCACCACCCTTGGAAGGGATATTTGGGGACGAATTACTTTAAGGGGGAAGTTTTTAAGAACCTATTTCTTTTTTTGAGTTACCATTTTCTTCTATTCTTTTTCCTTGAGTTATTTTTGAGAAAAAAAGGGAAACTGGGAAAATGGTTGTCTTAGGAGAACACACTGTGTAATACTATATACATGCTGTTTAGTATGGCCATGTAGGATGGGGATACATGGCATGTGATCATGTTGTACTGGGAGAGAAGAAAAATCCACTACACATCGTGTACTTCTTGAAACATGCCATGTAGTCATGTCGGAAGGTCGGTGCGGGACATGTAAAGTATGTCAGAAAAATTATGAATAGTAAAATGATATGCATGCCGTGTATATAGAATTACACACCTTTTACTTATAATTTTCAGCTTAAAATGGGATGTAGCTTCATTCTTTCCTCTTTTAGATAGAGGAGTCGCTGGGTGAAGAACAAGGAGCGCCGAGAGTTCCTTCTCCTCCTGTTTCGTCATCTAGAACCTAATTCGAACACCGTCGATCTCATTAGGATCCTCTTGGTAAGATATTTCTGCTTCTAGATTCATTCTTCCTAATTTCTTTTCATTAATATGTTATTTAGGGTTGAATTTTCCCCCTTTTTATAGATCTACGTCGTTATAGGTCAATTCAATGGCTGGTGTCAGAGTATATTGATTGTACGACATCGAGGTAGGTGGTCTCATGCCTCTCATTAATTATTGAGGTGTTTATATGTTCCATTGGGTATTGAACCCATTTTTAGGGTGTTTCATTGAAAGGAAATTGATCCTTGTTATTATTAAATGTAGATTTGGTAATGAATTCAATGAATTAAAGCATGATTAGATTCGTTGTTTGGTTAAGGGCCACCCCACATGTGTGTTTCCCTTGGATAATTTGTTCGACCATTTGGACTAGGATTTCTATATACATTCCTTCATTTCCCTTTTAGGGTTGTTAAAAATGAACTCGATTATTATTTGGAATTAAAATTGTTTATAAATTGTAAGTGTTTGATTATGGATTTGGGATTATGTTTTCCCCTTTGTTTTGCAGTGTTTTTGCTTGTTAAGAAAGTTGGAATGTTTTAATGAATTTTTAATTATTAAATGGTAAATAGAATTGGGTGATACATGGGTTCATCTTAGAACACTATTACAGACTTGCATGACTATTGTACCTTGAACCTTGGGTGATACATGGGTTCAGTATATAACTCCATGAACGGACCTGAGAGGCTTTTGATTTATATATTATTAGTGATACTTGAGCTCCCTAGTAGGACCGTCAAGGATGGACTAAATTAACATAGTCTTATATTGCCCATAGAGTGATACCTTAGGCTTCATAGAAGGACTGTTGAGGATAGACTCAGATGAACTTATACCAACATCATGAGTGATACTCGGGGCTCTCTAGAAGGACTACTGAGAACATACTCATAGGATGTCAGTAGAATTACACCTATAGTGATACCTGAGTTCCAACATAGTAATCTCAAGAACAGACACAGGTTATACCTAAATGATGTAATTGAATGAATTGTGACATGTCTACTAAGCCAAAACACAAGCTTGGATTCAGACTTTACATACTTGTTAGAAGGTCTTTTGAGACTTCTGTTGTTCTTACTTTGCTACGGGGAATGCCAGGCTTAGGCCGAATTTTGAGACCTAAATAATTGAAGTAAATGAACTACTAATGAACATATTAAAGTTTATAAATGAATACCAATACTGGTAGGATTATTTACTTATGAGTGCCTACCAGTTTATTGCATGTCATTACTATAAACAACTACTGCATATACTCACTGACAGATTGGCATAGACCTTTGGTGGTTTCCTACTGGGATTCATTTCTCACACCATATTTGGGTCATTCTTTTGGGACCAAATAGACTATATTGGTCTAGGTGTCGATAGGGGCATGGATCCTTATACAGGTACTTGATTTCTTCTTAGGAGAATTATAGAAAGGGACCAATCCAAGGCATGCGATGCTCATGTGTTTCATTTTGTAATGTATTACCTAAGTATTGTGTTGTACTTTATTACAGGGTATCTTTTTTCCAACATTTCCTTAGAAAATGTGACATGATATATCATTTTGATATTATATGATTTCTGGTTGACTTTATCCTTCAATCATCGGTTGTTTACAACAATTTCATGCTATTTACTACTTTCACTATTTGTTAATATTTTTGTTGTTGTGTTACACTCTTCCAAAGAGGGAATAGTTTCCCCATGATCACACCCTAGGACTTCACTACCAGTCGACAACCTCTGGCATTTGGGGAAATGTGCTTAAGGCCATGTTGTCAACTAGGTACGAGGTACCGTTTAGTGGCATCCAGATCTAGGACGTCACAAATTCTAATAGAAACAACTAATTCATCATAATAAGTGAGTCATGAATTTTTAATCCATGTAACTTTCGATTTTTTATGTCAATTCACCTTTAAATGTTACTTGAATATCCATTTGGTACTTTTAAATTCTTTAAATTTTGAAGGAATATGTATTTATCATGATTTTTCATTGTTAAAATAACTGAAGGATACATATCATTCTCATTTTCCCACAAACCATTATTTATATTTATTGATTACAAATCCTTATAAGCATTGTAGTGATCCTTTGATTTACCCTATTCATTAAGTAATGTAAAAATTACATTGTCACAAACGTTCTTCTCAATATGAATTATGTCAGGATTATGATGTGTCAAATTAAAATCCCAATAAGGAAGTTTGAAAAATATAATCATTTTCTTCCACTGTTGTGTTCCATCTTATTTGGAGATTGTACCTCATACCCTTTCCCCCCTTCTTTAAATTGATTACATTTTATAAATTTATTATTGACATTCATTAATTGTCCCATGATTTCTAAAACAGATAATACCTTCAATGGATTTATCAATTCAATATCTCTATTGAATTGTGTCTTGTTAAAACTAGATTTATGAGAATAATCAAGAAATCGAGGATGATAAAAAAACTCCATTTTATATTATATGGTAATCGTTGAGATTCAAAATCAAAATTAAAAAATAGACAAGCCAAACCAGTATGAGTGTTCAACTATATAAGTTTCCTAATACAAGAAAGTCACTAATTGTCCACATTAAAGTAGAATTAATTTTGAGTATTTTTTTAATTGAGGCATCATGTGTTTCCATTCCATCATCCCATAATCTTTTCAATTATTTGATTGGAGGTTGAAGGTATACACTGATGTCATTTCCAGGCATTTTCTTCCTAGGAATAATAATAAAAATAATGAAAGAATACTTCTTCACGCACATATACATAGGTATATTATAGGAGATAAAAAAACTAGACATATTCTATAATTAGTAATTAAAGTATCAAAAGGGTTTAAACGATCAGAAGATAATCCCAAACATACATTTCTAGGATCCAAAGAAAAATATGGTTATATTGAATCAAAAACCTTCCATGATGTTAAATCTCTTGGATGTCTTATGAAGACATATTTTTTTATTATCCTAATCACGCCACTTCATGTCGTATGAAGTTTTATATGACATGAATAATCTTTACAAGTGTGGTTTCAGAGGAAGGTAACATGATAACTTTGTGGGATTTTTCATCTTATGCCTTTTCCTAGTGTTTCATTGATTTGTACTCTCATTATTTATTATTTACTTCCATCTTATTGTTTGAATTAATAAGTATTCTTATTTATTGGACTCTTCTCCCTAGTAAAGCATGAAAGTATTAGGTCATGAATATATCTTTTTATAATGAAGACCATGTTTTTTTATGATTTTCTTCATCTCATAGAATGATGTAGGGATTTTAGGTTCACTAAATGCATCATGAATCAAATCTAAAAACATGGACACTACATTGTTAGTAATTCCACAGATACACTTGATATGATACAACATAAGTAGAAAATATAAATTTGAATACATGGCACACCCTTTATATAGTTTTTGTTTTCCATATCCATCTAATTCAAAACTCATTTTTTGGGTCATTGAAGTTATGAGAAAGACTAACATTTTTAGGATCAACTGAAGGTTTTTTTGATCTGTTAAAATCTTGGACAATGTATTTTTTAAATAAAAATGCATTATTTATCAAGGTTTGAACTGAATTATCCTATGGAGGGTCACTTTGTGTTTTGTTAATAGGGTATTCATTGTTTTGATTTTCTATAACATTCAATTCACCATGCCAAATCCAACATACATATCTAGTTGGAAAGTATTTCAATATCATGTTTTCATATAATTATTTCTATTCAAATATCACTTGAATTTACAAATAGGACACATACATTTTATTCTACCATCTACTAATCGGTTTGCAGTTGCATAATCAAAAGTTACTCTAAGGTGTGTTTTGAGGTAAATTAATCAAAATTTTATCCATAGATATTGGATTGTCCCTCTTCTCCATATATATTCAAATATAAAGATATAAATTTTTAATCAAACAAGTATAATCATTTTTTAACATCACCCAGTTTCATCATTGACCTGGGTAGGGTCTTGATTTGAAAAAACCCAAATTTAACATAAAAATGATACAATCCGACGTGAAAAATATAAAAAATATAAATGAATAAATATTATCCCTCACAATAATAGGGTTGGATATCATGGAATAATTTCACTGAGGCTAGGAGAGGGAAACAAACAGCATGGAGGTTGGGGATATGAGCTAAGTAATGTTCAAATCGAATAGAAGTAGTGGAAATTAGGGAGGCGGGGAGGAGTACAGGGTAGTGGGGAAGGGGTTGGGGCTCGGTAACCATTGGAGGTGGTGGTCACCGAGAAATAGGGAAGAGGGGTCATTGTCATGGGACAAGAGCCATCGGGGGGAGTTGTGGTCTTTTTCAATGGAGGGGGTTGGTGGGGGTCATCGATCAGCATTGGGGGGGTACGGGTTGAGTGTCGTCAATGAGAGAGGGGAGTTCGGTGGGGGTCAACTATCATCGGAGTCAAGGGAGGGGTGCTCGGAGGGTGAGGGGTTAATTAGGTTTCTGTTAAAGGATATAATGACAATTTTAATATAACCACCACAGAATCTAACTATTAGCGGGGTTTTTATGAAACTAACACTATATTTTAAGTCATATTCATAAAGCTTTAATTAGCGGAAGTTATAGGAATCACTACTACTAAACTGCTGCTAAAGCCACGTTTTTTTTGTAGTTTCACACACACACACATACTTCCACATACATACGCATATACATACACATACATATACATACATATATACGCACCTACACATACATGCACATACATTCACCCACATATACACAAACACGTACAGATAAACTTACACATATACAACACATGCATCTATATACATACACATAAACACACACACACAACACATATACACATACAAACACATGCATACATGCACAAAAATACATATTCATAAATCCAAATACATAAACATATATGTGTATATTTTAATTTATTTAATATGAATATAAATATAGAAATTCAAATATCTGTATTGAAATAAATATATATTGTCACGACCCGTCCCTTAGGGATGATGTCGTGACTACTCCAAGCCCACCATCCATTGGCCAGGGGCTGGCAGCTAACACCGAAAAGGCATATCCCTAAAATGGGAAGGTGTTGCCTTTAAACCTGTACACACACAGACTAGGTATACAACAAAAGTAAATCATGTATTAAAACTACTGAAGTAAAATTGAGAACTGAAGGTAAAGGGGCTAGTATGGAAACAAAACTAAAAGAAAAATACAGTGGAAGGAAAAAATAGCTCATGTGGTCATCTGCTAAGGATTCTACCAAAAGGGTAGGTACAGATCGTCACTACAGCTCTCCATGTCAGCTGGTCGCCTTCATGCACCATCTGGTCCTAACTCCCTAACCTCGGTCAAATTTGTATGTCGTCTGCACAAGACACAACAAGGTGTGGGTGAATCCTGTGTAGGGGTGATTATAACAATACCTAGTAGGGACCCCGGGACCCCCGAAGGTCTCCCATAATTCCACAAAGTAAAAACCACAAATCATGATCCCAATCACAAAGCAGAAGGAAAGAATCATCTCAAACCAGGTATATAACTTAAAGAACATGAATAATGACGATTAGTCACAATTCTAGATCATTTTATCCTATCAAGAGTCTTTTTCTATTGAACTGCACAAGTTCGGTAGGTGTTAACCAACAGAGGATCTCTAGGTGTTGACCCATAGAGGATCGCTAGGTGCTGACCCATGGAGGATCGCTACGTGATGACCCATAGTGGATCTCTAGGTTCTAACCCATAGAGGATCTCTAGGTGCTGAACCACATAGGATCAATAGGTTTTGACCCACTGAGGATCGCTACGTAGTGACCCACATATGATCACTAGCTACTGACCCATAGAGGATCGTTAAGTGCTGACCCACAGAGGATCACTAGGTGCTGACCCATGGAGGATCGCTAGGTGCTGACCCATGGAGGATCACTATGTGCTAACCCACATAGGATTTCTAAGTGATTACCCATAGAGGATCACTATGTTCTGACCCACAGAGGGTCAGTAGGTGTTGACCCATAGAGGATCGCTATTCTTTCATCACGTCACAGCCATCCACTAGATTCTTGTACTCAGCAAGCTTGATTATGGGAGGATTCACTTATCAAGCCATTGTTCATACCTAAATCTCCACTAATTCCCATGAATAAGTAACCCAATGAACCTCCATGTCATAAGGTTTCCAACTCAATAGATGGCGCATCAATCAGATGCCTGGTCTATAAGTTATAGGCATTTTAGTGTTGAGGGCCTAGTGGGATTTGGGTTTGATCCAACCCATCCATAATCTAACATCCTCAAAAACTTAATTAGGGTATCTCAAAAGGACTTCCTCTCCCTAAGGGTTCCAGTTCCATAGACGGTTTTTTAAGTGGAGGTCTAGTTTAGAAGATATGCCCATTTAATAGAAACTGGGCCGTGAAGGGTCCGGGTCTGGTTCGACCCAGTTGGACCCACCCGACCCGACCCGAAATGGATGGGCCTGGCCCGATCTGGCCCATTGGTTGCGGGCTCTGCTCGACCCACCCGGATAGGCATGGCCCATGGGGCTGTTGGACTAACCATGCCCACTGGCTGGGCATGGAACACCAGCTAGGAATGGGGGTTAGCTCCCCTCTCGAATAGACTAAGTCCATTTGGTTTTCCCCGATCAACGGTACCAGTTGGTGGCCCTCCACCCGGCCGGTCTGTGTGGACCAGTCATCAACGAGACCCACAAGGCGCGGGACCCACAGGGCATGAGTCTGCCCTCCGCTGTGACTCAGAGCTACATCCCTCCTCCATGGCATGCCGCACGCCATCAATGAGGCTGATATTGGTTGGTCACCCCTGTCTGTTGGGGCGCCTTTGGGCGCCGCCACCTCTTTGCGGTCGGTGAGAGTCGGTCTCCAGCGGAGCTTCCGCGGGCCTCTGGTGAAGTTCCGGAGGTATTTTTCTCTTCTGAATGAACCTATGGGCCTTCCATGACACTTCCATCACTGCATGGCTTCCGATTTTGTATTTCCGTCATATTTCTCGATCGCCCACAATGAACACTAGAAAACTAAGAACGGTAGAGGGTATGGGCCTTGTTCAGTTCGGCCTATGCCCTCCGCATTAGCATTATAAGATAGAAAGTGTTCAAATATCACCACAAAATGATGAATTCATAACTTTTAGAAATAAATAAATACAATACCCTACCTTGAATTCATAGGAAGGCGCTACGAATGAGAAAGATGAACCAATGTTCGAAGGGAATTCATCAGCGTTCGTCGATTATCCATTCTTCATTAGAGTAGGTTTCTATTGCTGTTTTTTCAAAGATTCCTCATGTCGATCCCAAAACCCATGCCATAGTTTTTCTAAAAAGAGATTAATCCCCATGTTGTGTTTAATATTATTATTCATTATTTAACTATAATTAATGAGTCAATTAAACACACAAGCATTATTATTACAAAACCAAAGAGTTGAGAGGTTTACGACATTAAAAGTCTCTTATTTAATGTCTTATGTTCCATTATGGTCCCACCATCATTGCTCAATAGTTTAAAGAAAAATAAAATAACTCATGGAGTTATTTTTTTTTGTAAATTACAAAAATTAACTTTTTCTTCTGACCCTTTCTGGTCGAAGTTAATATTCACCTAAGTGAATCCCAGAACTGTGAATCCAATGGTGTCCTCATATTTTTAATCTGATAATTAGTTCAAAATATAGAAATCTATGGTTGCACATTTACTGGATGTACCTTAAAAAAAGTTAAAAAATCTATTTTGGGCTCTCTGGGCCTCGGAATCACGGGCCGTCAATTTTTGCAGAATCATAATAATTTTAAATAATTTAAAAATATATATATGAAATATTTTGGGTCTTTAAATTCTCCCCACCTTAGATATTTACATCCCCAAAATCCACAACAAAACTAGGAAAAAAATGGGGGTACTGATCACATATATGATCCTCCCGCTTACATGTGCTCTCCTGGAGGTTCTCGTGCTGCCACCAAACTCACACCAGAGAAATCAACCACCCATGATGGACCTACTCTCGTCGATACTCTATCTCCACTAGAAAATACATGAACGTCGCCCCATCGTCAATGTCTAGCTCACCCCATTCGATAACGTATGATACATCATGCACATACCTCCTCAGTTGTGACACATAGAAAATATTATACACCCGGTGCATCTGTGGGGGATGATCTAGGCAGTAGACCACCTCACCAACTCTACTGAGGATCTGGAAAGGTCTGATGAACCATAGAGAAATCTTATCGACCCATACAAATGTTTACAATACTCATTTGGGTGAGACTCGTATGAAGACATGGTCTCCCTCCTCGAACTCCAAGGGCCTACGTCTCATGTCGGCATAAGACTTCTTCCAGCTCTGTGAATTCTTCATCCACTCTTGGATGATATGAACCTTCTCAGTGGTAGCCTGTACCAACTCTGGACACATAAGTGCTGACTCCTCTAGGTCTATCCAGCATAGTGGTGATCTGCACAGTCACCCGTACAAGGCCTCAAATGGTGTCATGTCTATGGTGGAGTAATAACTAATGTTGTATTCGAACTCCACCAGGGGAAAGTTGTCCTCATAACTATTTCCAAAGTCAAGGACGCAAGTATGAAGCATATCCTCAAGAATCTGTATGGTCCACTCCATCTGACCATCAATCTGAGGATGAAAAATGTTGCTAAAGTGTAGTTGATTCTTGAATTCATCTAGTAATCTCTTCCACAACCGGGATGAAAAACGAGCATCACGATCTGAGATGATCATCGATGAAACCCTATGAATCCATACTATCTCTTGTACATAGAGGCTTTCCAAGCCCTATGCTGATCCCTTCTCTCGGATGGTTAGGAAATGGACCAACTTAGTTATTAATTCAATTGTCACCCAGATGGAATCGTGGCCCCTGGATGTATGTGGTAGCCTTGTCATGAAGTCCATAGAGATGTCATCCCACTTCCAATCGAACACCTCATGTGGATGAGTCAAGCCCGCTGGAACCTGGTGCTCGACCTTCACTTGCTGAAAAGTGAGGCATCATAAAATGAACTCCACCTCTTCTTTCTTTATCCCTAGCCACCAGTACTGATGCCAGAGGTCCTGGTAAATCTTCACCACAACAGGATGTACTTCCAAAGAGGATGTGTGAAACTCCCGCAATACATCACTAGTACAATCGTGTGTCCTCTAAGAAGGATGATTATTATCCACTGATTGAGGATAATATTTATTGTTAATATATATAATATTCATGTTCTTTATTATTCATAAACACCATTTTTGTGCATTTTACACTTTGAACATAATTTCATATTATAATTGTAATTCCTTCTTAAAATTCACTATTACATGGTACATTTTTAATAGCATTTAAAATACCAAATGATCATGATTTTATTTTTATATTTAAGTTTAAGGTTTCTCATTATATTTATAATAATTCATAATTTTTGAGTACTTGAAGATTCATATTGGAATACCACCATAGTTGGCCTTGAACAAACAACATTCTAGGTGAAGTTAACTGAACAACATCCCAATAAAACTATTGTAGAAGACAATATAATATCCCAATAATTTTGAAAATGAAACTAAAGATATAGGACATCATAGGGAACAATTCATTCAATGGTTTCAAAATCTAATTCTGATGTTTGAACTGAGTTCCAGGCAGCCCAATTTAGAGATAAAATTTTGGGCCAGATTCTGCGGCCCAAAAAAACATCCCACCAATTTAATCATATATGGACATCCACAAATTCATTTGGGATTTAATTTTATAGATATCTATGAGAAAATAAGATATTAGTGTTTTTCTTCTATGAACCACTCAAATTCGGCCATCTAGAAGGACATTTAGGTGCCTCTGTTTGGTGGATGAAAGTTGGCTGCCACATCGGGTCAAGGATAAAGAAGTCCACTCTTCCTTACTTTCTACCACCCTAGGCATACCATACTCAAGTGGGATCCTTTATAATGTTTGGAACTCGACCCAATCCTCTTTAAATTCTTATTTAAAGTAGTGGTGGTGGAGGAGTTGAGGATATTTGAACTTTGTTTTCATCGTAATGTTATTATGCTGGTTTGTCTTTGTAACGTTCTTCTTTCTCATGTAAGTTGTTCGAATAAACTTAGTTCTTAATAAAATTTCTTCCATTCCTCTTATACTAATTTTCTATATCTCAAATTCATATCATTTTATTAAGGTGTTAATTTATTCACACCATAACTTGTGATATTATTCACACAATGATGGAGTGATCGTTATTTTGTTGTTTTTGCTTCTTCAATTTCGCCCTTATGAGTCTAATTCCCACTTCTATTGAGAACATGTCATCAATGGAGGGTTAAGTCTTTTATGGGTTGATCCAAGGGAGTATAAAGGGTCTGGATTGGATTTTATTTCTCAATCTCTAAATGTTATTTATTTCTTTTACTGGAGTTTCTTTTATTCAAGTATTTTCTCTCTTCCCCCTCCTTATTGAATTTTATCACCCCACTTTTATGTGCTAACAAAATTATTTACCTTGGAGTGCTCATGAAAATGATCCTACAATTGTATAGGTGATTATCATTTTTTTTTGAATGTTTTTAACTAGTAATTAATGAGGTTATTTTGAATTCATTAAATGAATCCTTCTTGAGTTAATGAAATTGAAATTGTAAAAAAAGAGAATTCATCTGATCCACCCCAAGTGATAACGTAGGATCAACTCATTATTTTAATTTGAACTCACTTAAGTCTCATAGAGTTCACTTAACCCTATCTAAAATCTACCCAATTTTTCCACTTCATATCCTAAAAAAATCCATAGAATTTGTGTGTCTATAGGTTTCTTCTTAGGTCTCTGAGGAATCAATAACCCAAGCTACTCTACATTTAACTGCTTAACCATAAAAAATTGGGTAAATTTGGGTGAGACCAAATATTGGAACCATTTTCGGGGACTCGAGTAAGTCATCTCAAAACCCATTCTATTATCCTCTATTTTTTCTATTCTCATCCAAATTCTCTTATCTATTCCCTTTCTATATTTTTTTTTCTTTTGGTGTATGTCTGTCTACACCCATGACCAATAAAACCGTCTAATTTGGGTGGATAGTCCTAGGTTTGGGGAGTCAAGTACACCATGATAACGCTTTCCATTAGATCCTAACCTTCCTAATACTTCAGAGTCAAAAATTGATCCCATTTCAATTGAATTTCTTCAATGAAACCAACTCATAAACCCTGGTGGGAACCAAAATAGAAATCCAAATGAGGTAGCCCCAAACATAGGGAATTAAGTCGATCAAACCTTGAATGACTACCTCACACCTACTTGGACCAATACACCCTCATTCATTAGACACGATTACATAGGATATTCCAAATACATATTTAAACCCCATTTCATAAACCACCTTCCCACATTCCATGGAATGGAGTCTGAGATTCCCTACTGTCACGTTAAGGAGTTCAATGACATTGTAGAAACTATGTGTCCCCCACATCAACTAGAATGATCTAAAATGAGGATATTTCCTTTTTCTTTAAACGATCAAGCTGAAAATTGGATAATAAATTTGATACCATCATCCATCAACTCTTGGGACCAATTTCAAAGAGGCTTCTACAAAAAATACTTTCCCCACTACAAAACAATTTAACTTAAAAAGAGCATCCAAAACGTTTTTTAAAAAGAGGGAGAGTCATTCTATGAAACATGGGAGAGGTTCAAAGACACCCTAAACATGGTTCCACAACAAGGTTTTTCTATTCATGAACAAGTGAGAATATTCTATGAAGGGTTGGGACTAGGGAACAAACAATTCATTACATGATGTGTAATGGGACCTTTAAAAAAATCCCCAAATGTTGCTTATGAGTATATAGAAAGCCTTTCTGAACAAAACCAAACATGGGGAACATCACCTTATTCTGAAAAGACACAAAGAACTACTGGAATGTATACAATTAGAGAAAAGTAAAGCCTTAGGGATAAACTCATAGCACTCACTAGGAAGGTTGAAGAGATAGACCTTAGGAAAATCCATTAAATCCAAATTGTATAACCCGTTTGCACAATTTGTGACAAACATGACCACTAAATAGAAACCTTCCCAACCATTCCACCCATCACGTATGTTCTTCTAGGAGGACCACCTACTGAAGTAAATTCGCTAAACTTCCAAAATCCCTAATACCAAAACACATTCAAACCAAGGTATAATGACCACCCAGGCTTCCATTGGAAAGATAACCAACAACCTATCCATCCACAAGGAACAAACACTTAACCTACACAAAATTTCCAAAACCACAACCAATTCCAACAACAACCATCCCAATACCAACATCCTCCTGTCCAATACCAACAACCCATGCAATAACCTTCACTTGTCTATTAGGCATTTTTTTCTTCAAGCACATGCCCTTTGGGTTATGTAATTCCCCTGGTACCTTCTAGATGTGCATGATGGGAATATTCTCAGACATGGTGGGGGATTGTTTAGAGGTATTCATGGATGAATTCTCCATATTTGGGGATACTTTTGAGGGATGCCTTCGGAATTTTGAAAGGGTTTTTTCAAGATGTGAGGATAATAATCTCATCCTAAATTGGGAAAAATTTCATTTCATGGTCAAGGAAGGACTTGTTCTAGGCCATCTAATATATGGTAGAGGGATTGAAGTTGATAAAGCTAAGCTATACATCATTCTTCACCTTTCCTCACATAAAACTATTAATGAAGTGATGTCCTTATTAGGACATGCTTGTTTCTATAGAAGTTTTATTAGGAATTTCAGCTTTATTTCTCAACCAATTTGTGCTCTATTGGTGAAAGATGCTCCATTTTTATGGACATGAAGCTGTGAGGAATCATTTTGTACAATCAAGTAATCTCTTATCTCTCCACCTATCATGGATTCTATAAATTTAAAGCTTTCATTTGAGCTCATTTGTGATGCGAGTGACTTCACTATAGGAGCAGTCTTAAGACAACAATGTGAGAAAAATCCATGTGTCATTTCTTATGAAAGAAAATATTTAAATGATGCACAAATAAACTACACCACCACTGAGAATGAGTTAATTGTATTGTGTTTTCCTTAGAATAGTTTAGGTCCTACCTCTTAGGATCCCCCATCACTGTGTTCACTAGTCATTCTGCAGTAAAATACCTCTTCCAAAAACAAGATGTTAAGGCTAGACTGATTAGGTGGGTCCTTATATTAAAATAATTTGAAATAACAATCAATGATAAAAATGGTGTTGAAAATGTTTTATCTGATCATATCTCTTGTATAGAATTCAATGAAAATGCAAATCACCTTTCTATGTCTGATTGATTTCGTGATGAGCACCTCTACTCAGTGAGTGATTGCCCATGGTATGCTGACATAGCCAACTTCATAGTCACATGAGTCATTACAAAATTATTAGGGACTCAATCTAGAAGGATATTCCTTTATGATGTTAATAAATATGTGTTTTATGATCCATACCTCTATAAGTTCTTCCATGACCAAGTAATTAGGATGTGTGTCCCAGAATCTACACAAGGTTCCATCCTTAAATTTTGTCATAGTGAGGCATGTGGAGGTCACTTTTCCTCTAAAAAAACTTCTACTAAGGTTCTTTAGTGTGGTCTCTTCTGGACCACCCTCTCAAGGGACTCCTAGACATTTTTTCAATGTTTTCCTAGATGTCAACAAGTAGGGTCCATCACAAAAAGGAATCAAATGCCAGTAACTCCCATCTTAGTGATTGAAATCTTTGACTGTTGGGGATTCGATTTCATGGGTCCATTCCCAAAATCTAAGGGATATGCGTACATCCTTTTAGCTATCGATTATGTATCCAAATGGGTTGATTACATTCCTAAAAAATACAATTATCATCAAACTATGATTAAATTTCTCAAGGAAAACATCCTATATAGATTTGGAATTCTTGGGGCTATCATTAGTGATCATGGAACTCATTTTTGAAATCTTCTATTCTCATCACTCATGGAAAAGTATGTAATTTCTCACAAAGTGTACACAGATTACCACCCACATATCAATGGTCAAGCTAAGTTAGCCAATCGGGAAATGAAACAAATTCTTGAGAAAATGGTTAATCCATCTCGGAAAGATTGGTCGAGAAAACTCTTAGATAATCTTTGGGAATAATGAACCACTTATAAAACCATTTTAGGAATTTCCCTATATAGGTTGGTTTATGGAAAATCATGCCATTTTTCAGTGGAGATTTAACATAAGGCTTTTTGGTCAATTAAGAAAATGAATTATGACATCTCATTGGTCAAAATAAAAAGGAAATTAGATCTCAATAAACTTTAGGAACTTAGGATGGAGGCTTATAAAAATTCAAGGATAAATAAAGCTAGAGTTCAAGCTTACCAATCTCAAAATATTAAAACCAAACACATTTTACCAGGTAAACCTATTCTTTTGTATATCTCTAAACTTAATTTACACCTGGTAAAGTTGAATTCTAGATGGTCGGGTCCATACATAGTGCATAAGGTGTACCCCTATGGGGTTGTAGAAATTCAAGATCCCACCAATGGTCAAACCTTTAAAGTTAACGGTCATAGAGTCAAGAAATTCATTGAACCATTCCAAAAACATGAATTATATGAATCTTGTGTAAACAAACCTTAGATGAGGAAAATACTTAAATAATTAGGGGTCTAAGTCGATCTAGAGATGTTAAACAAAAGCGTTGCATGGGAGGCAACCCGTGGTTTTCATGTTTCCAATATTTTTTAATCATCTTTATTTTTCATATAGGATTAATAAATAAATTTTATATTTAAAAAAATATTTAACACTGAATATGATAGTACCATAGATTTTTGACATATTCTTATATTATGTGTATGGATGGGTATGAAAGGGGAGCACCATATTCATCTGTGTCATGTGGTGTAATCCTTGAGTAATACCTTACAGAAAAATTTAAAAAGAAGACAATGTATTATCAGTTTTTTTTTATTTTTATTTTTTTGTAGGTTGAAATAAAAATGAATATATATATATATATATATAGTAATAATAATTAAAAAAATTAAAATGACATTTCATATGTCATGGGGAAAACCCTGTTACAACTGGTGAAGTCGCGGGGACTCGAACCTAGGACCGAAGGGAGACAGGGGCATGCACTTATCACTGACCTACGACTTATAGTGATTCCTTATTCTATAATTTTTTTATATATACTTTTATTTTACTATTTTTCTTATCATAAATATATATATATGTATATATATATATATTGTTTTTCCCTTTTTCCACTAGGAAACTCTATGAGTAACATGGATATCAAAGGACTAAATTGGAGTAGCACAAACTTCAACTTCAACCACCAGGTGACTTCATTCCATGATCCTCATTTTCAATTTCCTTTTTGAACTCCACTTATCTAACTCTATCCCCTTCTAAATATTATTTTCTTCAAACACTGGGGAAAATGTTATTTTAAGTTGGGGGGGAGATTAAATAAAAAGAATTCTTTTGTGTAAAAATAATTGCCTTTGTGTGAAAAAAAATGATTTTAAAAAATGTGTGTAAATGGAAGGAAATATTCCTTTAACTTTGAACATGATAATACAAATTTAAAACATTTAAAATGAATAAAAAATAATTTAGCATTCCCCAATTCTGGTTTTAATCCATGTATAATTTTAGGAGCATAGATTTTTGGAAAGTGTGGCTGTCAATTGTGATATTTCATCATTTATATTTTCATCCAAAAAAATCACAAAGCACTTCCTTTGGATAGTGGGGTATTATTTCTAGTTCATGGGGTCCCCCAAATAAATATCAATGTTTTGGTGATCATACTATTTTTAATATGATTATTTAATAAAAAAATCAAAAATAAATAAATAAATTTGCGCGTGGAGCATTGAAATGACACGATGTGTGGCTTTTAGAACTTGGGGATTGCGACTCCATAGTTGTCTGGCCCAGAGTTAGTACTTTTATCTCTATTTTTGGTGATTTGAAATTGTTTTTGACTGAGTTAACTCATGATGATTCCCGAGTATGTGGGCTTCACTTCGTGACCTAAGGTCTTTGAGCCTGGGAGCCATCAGCAAAGTCTCGCTACATGGGTTGAATCATTTGAGTTCAATTTCAATTACCATGGAAATATTGAAAAAAAATTGAATACTCATCTTAATATTGAAATGTGATTTCACCTCCTGCTTTTTTCATTTCCCCCTTGAATAATAATGAACCGTCATGTCTATTGTGATACAGAACACATCCTCATACTTAATTGATATTGGATGAAATGTGGCGATGAATTTGAATAAAGGAATGGGCTTGGGATTGGGATATACTTATGAAACTATCTTGTATTAAAAGATATTTATGGGTTTCATATTTTTTTTGATATAATGTTTTTTTGATCATTTTTTATTAAAATGTTTTTGGAAAAGGGAATTCGAATTTCACATTTTTTAGATTTATTTAGCTCGGGACTAGAAAAACACAAGTTGGGGGGTGTGATTATCAATTGAATGAGGATGATATTAATTGTTAATATATATAATATTCATGTGCTTTATTATTCATAAACATCATTTTAGGGCATTTTACACTTTGAACATTATTTCATATTATTATTGTAATTCATTCTTAAAATGCACTATTACATGGTACATTTTTTAACATCATTTAATGTAACCAATGATCTTGAGTTTATTTTAAGATTTAATTTATATTTTTCTCAATATATTTTTAACAATTAATAATTTTTTATTACTTGAAGATTCATATTGGAAGACCACCAATGTTGGCTTTGAACAAACAACATTCTGGGTGAAGTGAACTGGATAGCAGCCCAATAAAACTAATGTATCGGCCAATTTCCAAGACTAGTAATTATGAAAATTGAACTAAATATATAGTAAATAATGGGGAAAATTTCATTAAATAGTGGAAAATCTAATTCTAATGTTTGAATGGTGTTTCAGGCATCCCCTGTTGGAGATAAAATTCTGTGCCAGATTCTGTATCCCAGAAAAATAGTGTACTAATTTAATCATATCTCGGCAAACACAAATTAATTTTGTCTGAGATTTTACAAAGAGCTAGTATAAAATATTATTTTCATTTTTTTATTATATGTACCACTCAAATTAGGCCATATATAAGGACATTTTGGTTCCTCTATTCGGTTGATGAAAGTTGGCTGCCACTTCGGGTCAAGGATAAAGAAGTCCACTCTCCCTTACATTCCACCACCCTAGGCCTACCATACTCAAGTGGGGTCCATTTTACTGTTGTGATATTAACCCAAGACTCTTAAAATTCCTATTTAAGGTAGTTTTTTCAGAGGAGTTGAGGATATTTGAGCTTTGTTTTCATTTTATTGTTATTATGCCGATTTGTATTTGTAATGTTCTTTTTTCACATGTATGTTGTTCGAATCACCTTATTTATTAATAATATTCATTACTTTAATCTTATTATAATTTTATATATATAACATTGATACTATTTCCTTAAGGTGTGAACTTATTCATACCATACCTTGTGATATTCTTCACACAATGGTGGAGTGATCGTTACTTTTTTGTTTTTACTACTTCAATTTCACCCTTATGAGTCTACTTCCCGCTTATATTGAGAACATGTCATCAATGGAGGGATAAATATTTTATTGGTTGATCAAAGGGAGTATCAAGTGGTGGGATTGTATGTTATTTCTCAATCTCTAAATGTTATTTATTTCTTTTACTTGAGTTTCTTTTATTCATGGATTTTCTCTCTTCCTCCTCCTTATTGAATTTTATAGACCCACTTTTATGTGATAATAAGATTATTTACATTGGAGTGCTCATGAAAATGATACTAAAAGAGTATAGGTTATTAGCATTTATTTTTGAAGTTGTTTAACCAGTAAGTGATGAGGTTAATTTGAATTCATTAAATGAATCCTGCTTGTGTTAATGAAATTGAAATTGTTAAAAAAAGGGAATTCATCCAATCCACCCCAGGTGATAACCTATGATCAAACCATTATTTTAATTTTAATTCACTTAAGACTATTAGAATTAACTTAAACCTATCTAAAATATACCCAAATTAGACACTTCATAGCCTAAAACAATTGATAGAATGTGTGTGTCTATTGGTTTCTTCTAAGTATCTGAGGAATTGACAACCCAAGATACTTTACATTTGACCGCTTAACACTAAAAAATTGGGTAAATTTTGGAGAGACTAGATGATGTGATCCTCACCTTCAAGATCCTGTCTTGAGGATATCTGAGTATGTCGGGCCTCAAAATCAACGTCCCAAAGCTATGCCTCTCATACTCACTGAAGGAGTAGGATAGTGATAGTCATGGACAGGAGGTATGCTTCTGCAACACTATCTATGAAGGATAAACACAACGAAGCTAGTTGCTCTGTCACCTCACTCAGCGACTATAACCCAGACCTCCTGCTGAGTGCGTCTACTACCACGTTCCACTTCCCGGGAATGTTGACTATCTCAAAGTCATAGTCCTGGAGGAACTACAACCATCGTCATTGTCTCTAATTCAGGTCCTTCTATGAGAAGATATACCTAATACTCTTGTAATTAGAGTAGATAGTAAACTGTTCTCCCATTAATTAGTGTTTCCACATATTCAATGCAAATACCACTGTTGGTATCTCTAGGTCATGGGTAGTTTAGTTATGCTCGTGTTTCCTTAGCTGTCGTGAGCCTGAGTCGATCACCACTTGCTCCTACATCAGGACACATCCTAGTCCTATAACTGATGTGTTGCAATAGACTGCATACCCAACGCCCTCTTCTGGAAGCCTCAATATGGGGGCACTTGTTGGTCTGTGCCTCAGATCCTAGAAACTTTATTTGAATCTCTATGTCCATAAGAAAAGTTTCCCCTTTTTTTTCAAATCCGACAAGGGTGATACTCTTCTAGAAAAGTTAGGTGTGAATCGTCAGTAGTACCCAGATACTCCCACGAAACTCTACACCTCGGTCACACTCCTGGGTGGCTCCCAAGAATGAACTGGCTCTATCTTTGCTGGATCCACCACAAATCCAGTCTCTGAGATAACGTGCCCCAGAAAGTGTACCTCCCATATCCAAAACTAGCACTTCGAGAGCTCACCATAAATATAGTTCTCTCAGAGTGTATCCGGAACTATATGTAGATGAGTGGCGTGCTCCTCCTCCAATATTGAGTACACCAAGTTGTCATCAATGAAGACCACCACGAAGCGATAGAGGTAAGGCTGAGAGATCATTTTCTGGAGTCCCATGAACACTATCGGAGCATTGGTCAAACCAAAAGGCATCACCAAGAACTCATAGTGGACATACCGGCATCTAAAGGTTGTTTACTGTACATCCTCATCCCGTACCATGAGCTGATGATAACCCGATATGAGGTCTATCTTCAAAAAACACTATGCTCCCTTCAGCTGATCGAAGAGATCATCAATCCTCGAGAGTGGATACTTGTTCTTCACGGTCACCGAATTCAGGTACTGATAGTCCACGCAAAGCCTCAAACTCTCATCTACATTCTTGGAGAAAAAAATCGAGGCTTCCCATGGAGAAACATTGGGCCTTATGAACCCCTTACCATGTAAGTCCTTCAGTTGTACCCTCAACTCACGAAGCTCCGTGGGATCCATCTGATGTGCTGGTGGAGATATCATTTTCGTCTTGGGGTAAAAGTCGATGTAGAAGTCTACCTCTCTATTAGGAGGTAGTCTCAGAACATCATCAAGAAAGACGTCAGCATATTAGCCCACCACTACAGGATAACTTGGACTTCTCTCATGAACTGCTCTGAGGGTAAGGCTAGCCAACTAATGAGTGATCGTCTGCACCCTCCTTCGAGAGATTCCATTCTGGGCTGGAAAGGTTCCCTTATCTCTAGTGAAGGAAAGCATGGTCCCACCCTCACTGTCACACCGTAATTTGTTCCTAAAATAGTCGATCTGAGTATGGACTATGGATAGCCAGTCCATACCCAGGACGACGTCATAAGACCTTGACGTTGCTTCTAGGAGATCTCAGCCGAAGTTGTTGCCTCCTAGAGTAATATCAAACTACCAGCACCAGTGTGTAATCATTGAATCCTCGCCCATAGGAGTATATAAACTTAAGGATCGAGCCAACGACTCTATCAGAATCTCTAAGCTCCGAACGAGTGTCGTGGAAATGAAAGAGTGACTGACAACTATGTCTATAAGTACAAAAACTAGGGTGGAGTAGACACAGATCGTACCTCGAATCATCTTTGGAGCATCGTGGTTGTAGGACCCAGCTTCCTGAAGTAGATCTTGTCCTAGTCCACCTTCTCCCTGAGGTCAGGGTCGACCACATGAAGGTGGTGGAAGTAGAACCTAAAATTACTGCCCACCACCTACTTCACGACCAACTCCTCTGCCACGTCTGTCGCCCTAGAAACCTACTCGCTTGAACCTCTATCGTTGTCTCAGCAGTCCCTTGACCATATGTTTATTTTCTATGTGGGGATTCAGACAGTCACGAGCCATGTGCCTTTTTTTCCGTAAGAGTAACAAACTTTAGTCCTTATATGACCTCCTCTGACTCGCAAGCTCCACACCTCCGACCCTACATCCTAGGGCCATCCTCTAGAAGGTCTGGCCCACCTGGACCTCGACGTCACTTAACTACTACCTACTTCAGATTACTCAGCTACCTGTCATTTGGTAATGGTTCTCACCATCGGTTCCTGCTCAACTAGGAAGCTCTCCACTAAAAGCAGTCGCTCAAGCACTCCAGCCTACGTCGAGATATTAAGTGATATCATTGATGCTTTGATCTCCCGTCGGAGACCCTAATCAATGTTCTGGGCCCTGAATAAAGGGTATCGTGCCATATTGGTGGAGTAACATGAGAGGTTACTAAATCTCACTGAGTACTGGGCCACTAAGAGGATGCCCTGATGTATGTGTGGTAGCTCCTAAATACGCACTAAGCATAAGGTCACTAGTACTAAATCCACCTTGAAAAGGCTATCGAAGTCAAACTAGGATAGTGTTGCCTCCTTGTGTTTCTGGAGCTTCAGGCTCCCCCATCTCCCTATTGTGACTTACAAGAGGCTAGAATCCAGGATCACCATCTAGTCTGTTGGTGTCTCAACCAAACGAAAAACTCGTGCCACAGCCTCCATCCAGTCCTCAGCTTCCTCGGGATCTCTTTCACCTCAAAACCTTATAGGCCTCTTTCTCTAGAACTCATGCAACATGCTAAATTGGAATGCATGGTCTAATGGTGGGGCTGGTGGAAATTATTTCCCTACAGGTGGTGGTGCTAATAGTACACCACCCGAAGGTACTATCGCCGAAAGAGGGCACTGCATTGAAGCTCCATCACTCGGTGGGCCGTTTTTGTGAACTCTCTTTGGAATCCAGGCTGGATTTCTATGCGATGGCATTCTATAAAAAATATATGTGTCATAGTTAAAAAGTTATACCCGGTGAGATGGCTCAAAATAGATCAAAAGAACAACATTTTCAAAAACACACGTAATCAGTGTTTTTGTGTACCGATTCAGAAAATAGAATTCAGGGTCCTGGTGTGTGGATACATTGGTCGCCGCACCAACACAGGATACCCTGGACTAACATCCAAAATCAAGACACTTAACACTACTGCCCTATTGAAAATATTAGAGTATTAGTTCTTTAGTAAAATCGACACACTTTGATACCACTTTATCACAACCTATCCCCTAAGGCCTGTGTCGTGATTACCCCAAACCCGCCTTCCATAGGGCTAGGGTTGGCGAATAGCACTGGAAATGCATATCCCTAAAACGGTAATACATTGGCTTTAAACCTGTACACACTCAGACTAGGTACACAACAAAAGTAAACCACGTAGTACAAATGCTGAAGTAAACATGAGAACTGAAGGTAAAAGAGCCAGTATACAAACCCAAATAAAAGAAAAATACAGCAGAAGGAAAAAAACTCATGTGGTAGTCTGCTAAGGATCCAACCTGAAGGGTTGTTACATCTCATCACTATGGATCTCCACATTAACTGGTCTCCACTGTGCACCATCTGGTCCTAAATCCCTATATTTTTTCAAAACTATCCATTTTTTGCACAAGACCTAATAGGGTGCGGGCGATGCTCATGCAGGGGTGAGTATAACAATACCTGGTAGGGACCCCAAGACCCCCAAAGGTCTCCTAGAATTCCAAAAAGTAAAAACCATAAAGCATAATCTCAATCCCAAATCATAAGGAAAGACTCAACTCAAACCAAGTATATAACTTAGAGAATAGGAATAATGATGATTAGTCATAAATATAGATCATCTTATTCTGTCGAGAGGCTTTTGTTGCTGAACCCCACATGATCGCTAGGTGATAACCCATAGAGGTCGCTAGGTGCTAACCCACAGAGGATCGCTAGGTGATGACCCATGGAGGATCGCTACATGCTGACCCATGGAGGATCGCTATGTGCTGACCCAAAAAGGATCGCTATGTGCTGCCCCTCAGAGGATCACTACGTGCTGACCCACGGAGGATTGCTAGGTGCTGACCCACATATGATCGATAGGTGATAACCCACAGATGATCTCTAGGTGCTAACCCAGGGAGGATCGCTATGTGCTAACCCACAGAGGATCTCTACGTGCGGACCCACAGAGGATCGCTAGGTGCCGACCCACGGTGGGTCACTATGTGCCGACCCACAGAGGATCGCTAGGTGGTGACCCACAGAGGATCGCTAGGTGTTGACCCACGGAGGATCGCTAGGAGGATCTCTGGGTGCTGACCCACTGAGGATTTCTATGTGTTGACCCACAGAGGGTCACTATGTGATGACCCACAGAGGGTAACCAGTTTCTAACTCACAAAGGATCGTTATTCCTTCATCACGTCACAGTCAGCCACTGGATTCTCGTACATAGCATGCTTGATTTTAGGAGAATTCACTTACCAAGAAATTTGTCACACCTCAATCACCACAAAGTCCCATAAAGAAGTAACCTGATGAACCGCCATTTCATAAGGGTTCCAACTCAACATACGACGCGTCAATCGGATGTTCAGTTTGTAAGTTAGAGGCATTTTAGTGCCAAGGGCTTGGTTGGATTCGAGTTCGATCCAAACCAGACATACTCCAACTTTCTCCAAAAAATAATTGAAGTATCTCAAAAGGACTGCATCATCCTAAGGGTTCCAACACTGTAGATGGTTAGTCAAACAGACATCTAGTTTAGAAGATATGTCCATTTAAGTGTAACTGGGTCCTGAAGGGTCCAGGTCCGGTCCGACCCGGACCGACCCATCCCGACCCACTGGTCCAACCCAGCCCGCTAGCTGGGAACGACTTGACAGTTGTGCATGGGGGTCATCTCCCCTACCGAACAGACTAAGATCGTTCAGTTTTCCCCCATCAGCGGTTCCAGTTGGCGCCACTCCACCTGGTCAGTCCGCATGGACCCGTAGGGCGTCGGTCCACCTGGACCCGCGGGGTGCGGGTCAGCCCTCTGTCGTGGATCAAAGCTATGGTGCACCACATACCTTCAACGTGACTGGGGTCAGCTGACTGCCCCTGTTCACCACAATGCCTTCGAGTGCCGGCACCTCTTTATAGCCGGTGAGAGCCGGTCGCCACCTCCCCCGGTCGTCGGCGCTGCCGTGCTGGCAGAGCTTCTGCGGGCCTCCAGTGAAGCTCTGGAGGTCCGTTTTCCCTTCTGACTATGCCTAAGATCCTCCCGGGATGCTGCCATCACTGTGTGGCTCCCAATTTTGTCTTGCTACCATATTTCTCGGTCACCCACGAAGAATGCAACCAAACCAAGAACGACAGAGGGTCTTGGCCTTGTTCAGTTTGGTCCATGCCCTCTGTGTTAGAGTTATAACAAGTGAAGTGTTGAAACATCACCAAGAAAAGATGAATTCAGGACTCTTAGAAATAAATCAAGACAATCCCCTACCTGGAATTCGTTGGACGACATTGCGGATGAGAAAGAGGAACCCGCATTCGAAGGGCGTTCGTCAGCGTTTGTCGATTCTCCATTCTTCGTTGGAGTAGGTTTTCACCGGTGTTTTGTCAGAGCTTCCTCACGTTGATAACCAAAACTCATGCCATAGGTTTGTTTAAAAAGATATTAATCTCCCACATTGTGTTTAATATTACGATTCTTTAATTAACTGTAATTAATGATTCAATTAAACACCCAATCCTTATCGTCACAAAACCAAAGACACGAGAGGTTTAAGACATTAAAAGTCTCTAATTTAATGTTTGTCATTGCACTTCGGTCCCACCACCGTTGTTCAACAGTTGAAAGGAAAATAAAATAACTCATGAAGTTCTTTTTTTGTAAAGTCCAAAAATTAACTTTTTCGTTTGCCCCTTGCCAGTTGAAATTAAACTTTACCTAAGCGAATCTTGGTGCTACGAATCCAACGGTATCCTCGGATTTTTAATCCGAGCACTAGTTCAAAAGATAGAAATCGATGCTCGCACTTGTACTAGACGTACCATAAAAAAGTTCAAAAATCTGTTTCGGGCACTCCAGGCCTCGAAATCACGTGCCGTCAATTTTCGCAGACTCGTAATAATCCCAAATAATTTTAAAAAAATTATATAGAAATGTTCCAAGTAATTACATATATTCATTAATATATTCATATAATTGTTTAAATAAAATATTATTATAATATATTCATATAAAATTTTTGTAATTGATGTATATATATATATATATATAAACATTTTTATTTATCAAAATAAATTTCATCATTTTGTACATATAAAATTTTGAAAATAAGATTTTGATATTTTTATTAAAATATAGTTATATAAATCATATATATATATATATATAATATTTACATATATATAATATTTGATATATAACCCATATTTTGAAATATAAAAATATGTATAAATAAATTAAATTATCCATCGTTCCATTTCTCTGCGCTTTTTCTTAGTGTTGATAAAGGGCTTCTCTTTCTCAACATTTTTAGCACCAATAAAGTGTGGTGTTGAATAAAGTAGGATCAGTAGTAGTGAACGAACACCCTCCCCCACCATGTCTAACTCTTTTAATGGAAATTTTGTAGTGGTATCCTACCCATCTATGCTCGCCTTGTTGATCGACACATGTCTAAGATCATCTTGTGCCCTCTCTGTGGGACCACTATGAAAACTATGTTTCACGTGATCTTTTCTTCCCCTTGGATTACCAAGATGTGGTCGATGTGTGCTATGCAAGAATATTCTCTGGAGAAATCTGAAGGATGTTATGATCATTATAGGAGAGTGGTTCAGATCGCATCCAACATAGGCTATCATAGGGTTTTTGTATTCACGCGTGGATTATCTGGTTCTGTTGTAATGCATTTGTGTTTCAGAAAACTATCAAATATGATAGGGTTTGGCTAGACAAGATGCATAACTGGGGTTTTGAGTAGAATGACATTGGGGGGGGGGGGGGGGGTTGTCCTTCACCAGTTTATCCCCTGGCTAGATGGCTACCTCCCCCTCCGGGAATCTTCAAAATTAACATTGACGCGACGCATCCTAAAGATGGTTCTATTGGCCACGGGGCCGTTATCCGTGATCATGTAGGCACAATTATTATAGATCGTCATTCCACAATTCTGCATGCTGGGCTCCCCTTGTGGTTGAGGCCATTGCTATTTGGAATGGTGTGAAGTTTGTCTCTTCTCATGTTTGGAGGAATATTGTGGTTAAATCTGAATGTCAAGTTATTTTCAATGCTTTAGAGGAGGACGAAGGTGACCCATGAGTCTTTCAAGTCTATTATTGATAACATTAGAGATCTGAAGCCTTTTTTCACTTCTTGTGGTTTCTCCTTTGTTAGGAGACAGATCAATCATGTGGTGCATTTCATTGATGCTTTTAGGAGAAGTCAGGGGGGGTCTATGTGTCCCCCCCCGTAGTTGTGTACATTGGCTTATGATGATATATAAAGTTGAGAATTTTCTTTTCCAAAAAAAGTTATTTATATATAAATCATATTTAAAAATATTTAAATATGTATAAATAAGTTAAATTATCCATAGTTCCCTTTCTGGATTCTTTTTGTGAGCATTGATAAATGAGTCATCTGTCAATTTTTTTAGCGCTAATAAAGTTCAATGTTAAATAAAGCAGGATCACTAGTAGTACACACCCCCTCCCACCACAAACAATAATTATTTAAATAAATTATCATTTGAAAATTCAATATAATACAATTTTATAAATTATAGAACTTGTATATTTATATATGTTAAATTTTTTAAAATGTGATAAATAAATGTTGATATAAATAATATATTTTTTCAATTTAATTTTAATTTTAAATCTAATTTTTCATAAAAACAATAAAAGTAAAAAATTTCTTTTAACACTGGTATATAAAGATATAAATTTCATTTTTATATATTGACATCGATTTGGGGGGAATAAACTACTTTACAATGAAAATCATGCAACATACAAATGAAGAGAAGTTCTCGGGGAGACTCGAACTTGAGATTTCGGCAAGACCCATAGTGGTAGCTACCACTAAGGGCTCATTTTATTTTTATATATAACCATGACGGTTATTAAAATAAATATATTAAAATATACCTACACATATAATAATATATATTTATATATAATCCATACGCAGATAATAAATAATAAATTATATCTTATACGATATATATTATAAAATTTAAAATTTCAATTATTTGATATTTAAAATTAAATATTATATATTTTTTAATAAAATAATTTTTTAAATTCAGTCATTGAAATATATTATATATGTGTATACAAATATAAATATATAAATATATTACAAATTATTTAAATTAAATTTAAATTCAAAATTTCAATATAATTTAATAGCGCACACATATATATAGATTAATATTTTGGATTCTAACTTAATATTTAATCAATATTTTATTATTTAATCAATTTTTACCTAAATTGAAGTATATAAATTAAATTTTTTAATTTTAACTTAATTTTTTTGGAACTGGTGTGATTCGAGGGAAGGCTGGGGCTCGAGGGTGCGGGTCGAGCTCCTCCATTTAAAAATTGGCTCCCCTCCCAAACGACACTCTCTCACTCTCCCTCACACCAAAGGATTCCCACACTCTCTCTACAGCTCTGTCCATCCCTCATTTCTTTTCTAACGATCTTCACTTCCTTTTCGATCGAATCCACCCTCACAACAACTTCACTACCATCTCGGGTTCAGTCTGCATCTTCTTTTTAATCACTGATACGATTTCTACTCCGTGGATTTAGGCACTTCTGATTGCATGTATTCATTGGTAAAACTTTTATGATTTAGGGTTTCCTTGTGGTCTTCCTATGTAGATTTATTGTAAACTAATCTTAATGGCGATCCTACTTGATGGTGACATCCTTTTTCTATATTTTTGTGGCTGTATTTACATTTACCTGTTATAGTTGATTATTTTCATCATGAGCACTAATTTAGTGTTTCTCTACTCCTGTATTGGTAATTTTGGGGTGCAGCGGAGGTTCTTGGTACCTCAAATACACAATTACGGAACAAACAGATCAACACAATATTTACGTGGTTCGGTGAGTTGCCTACATCAACGAGAGAAGGGGTCGTTCTCTATTTCTTCTCTCCAAATCTCGTCAAAGGTATCACAACACACACAGATCTCACCACAATCTCTTACCCTTACAAACAATGAGATTTTCATCCTGTTTAAATACAGAAGGAAAAACAACAATTTCCTTCAGTTTGTTTGAGGGTAGCTCATCTACCCTTGAGAAGTCCTCCCACTGCCTGCTGCAGTCCACCGCTTCGGCTTCCAACCTTTAAACGCTACTGCAGGAGTTGTTTCCATCCAAGGACTTCCTCCCCTGAAAAAACCACCCAATATTGGGAGTGGCCCCCACAAATCTCCCCCTCACGACCAATTTGGGGTAGAAGCTTGACCTGCAGTCTCTTTGCAGGTATTGAAAACTTCATCTGCAAATCGAACATGCTTCTTCACGCCAGATGATGTGGGACTTCCACCATCTTCACTCGATCTCAGGCTGACTGTAGTCTCCATCAAATGATACAACCCTTGAGACTCCTTCCCAGTAAACATCACTGCATCCCCACGTGAGACATCCAACACTCCACCTGCTATGGAAATCTTGAACCCTTTTGCATCGAGACTGCTTATTGATATCAAGTTCCGCCTCATCCTTAGAACGAATTTCACGTCATCCAGTTTATGGACTCCTCCATCGGGTGTCTTTAATTTCACCGTCCCGACACATCGAACCTCTCATGTCGACCCATCACCAAGTATCACCGAGTCTCACACCTGCTGAAAAGTATCAAATGTACCTCTCGTCGTACATATGTGTGCTGAGATTCCCGAATCCAAAACCCATCCGACATCCTTTGGATTTTGAGCCCGCTCGTTCTTCCTCTTTAGAAATTGGCATTCCCACTTTATATGACCGTATCTTTTGTAGTAATGACACTACACCTCTTCCCGATAAACTCTCTCATCTACGTGAAAACTTCCCATTGTCATGCAGATTTCATCATCTGCAGATAATCCTGTGATGTTCACATCCTCCTCTTCAACTTTCTTTATCCCATCAACGTAGCATTTGCACTCTCCACAATCACTTTTATAGTGACCTTTCTTCTCACACCAGAAACACGTGATTTCTCTATGATCACGCCCCCTAGATTTTGTCCGCTATTATTTACCTCCCGACTGTCGATGTCGTCTCCTCCCACATTGATCATCTCGCATCACCATGATTTTCTCGTCTCAATGCATCACGAGTCTTCGAAATGCTTCTGAATCTTGAAGCGATGCCATCACATCATCCCACTTCAATGTCTCCTTCCCCTTGAGCAATGTAGTCACAAGCCCATCAAATGATCTTGCTAGGGATGATAAAAGAAAAATCGCTTTATCTTCCTCTCCAACATTCACATTGATCCCCAATAAATGTGTGAGGATTTTGTTGAATTCATTGGTGTGATCCAACATGTTTTCTCCCTCATCCATGCGCAACTGGTACAATTTCTTATTTAAGAAATTTTTTTTGGTGAGTGACTTCGCCATATACCACTTCTCCAACTCTTTCTAGATCTCCTTCGGTGATGTCTCGTCCAACACCAAGTACTTTACCTCATTCGCCAGACATAGCCGAATTGTGCAGATGACCCGTATCTCGAGTTCTTCCCAATCATTGGCACTAGTTGTATCAGGATTTTCTCCAATAAACAGTCTATTCAGACCCTGCTATACCAAAATAAATTTCACCATGCTTTTACACAAGCTGAAATTATTTCGACCATCGAACTTCTGAATATCCAATCTTAGTAGTGCTCCGCCACCAGTCATCATCGTTGTTTCAAAATGTGATCACCGCCGTCGATGTTTAACCTCTTTGTAACCACCTGATGAAGTGCTAATTTTGAATAACTAACCATAAGTATGCGTCCAGAATGATTGAAATAGTCTGAATAGACTCCTATATTGTTGAAATCGGACACCAATTGACCGAGATATGGTCAAAACATGTTCAACGGTCCAGATCACTCACTGATGTGGCGCTGACGTGGCACACCGGAGTTCTTGCTTGAATCTCGCCAAAATTTTCACCAGCGGTGTGAACAGCGTCGTCTTCTCCGGCATGGGTGTACTGTTCACACTTGAGTTTGACCAAACTTTGACCAAGCCCACCGAACTCGTTTCAACTCCATTTTTATCGACGTTTGCACCGTTGGAATCTCCTCGCCGCCCTCTTCACGAATACGACCTTAGAAAAATTTTCTGACCACTTTCAATTTTCCGGCCACCGGAAAATTCACCCTCACCACGTCAGTTCACCTCTGTTCACTCCAAATCCCCTCTGATACCACTTTTTGGGGTGTAACGGAGGTGTGTGGTACCTCAAAGACACAATTACGGAACAAATGGATCAACGCAAGATTTACGTGGTTCGGAAATTTTCCTACATCCATGGGAGAAGGGGTCATTCTCTATTTCTTCTCTCTGAATCTCGTCAGAGGTATCAAAACACACACAGATCTCACCACAATATCTTCCCCTTATAAACAATGTGATTTTCATCCCATTTAAATAGAGAAGGAAAACCACAAATTTCGTTCGGTTTGTTGGAGGGTAACTCATCTACCCTTGAGAAGTCCTCATGCCGCCTGCTGCAGTCCACCGCGTTGGCTACCAACCTTTGAACGCTGTTGCAGGAGTTGTTGTCATCCTTGGAATTCCTCCCCTGCTAAAAACCACCCCATATTGGGAGTGGCCCCCACAGGTACATGCTTAAAATGAATATCTTTTCAAATCTTCATTTAGAATGTCACATTGTGGTCTAATTTTCAATAATCCCAGAGAAATTATGTTTTTTATATTTTCAGGCGTGTGTTGTTCTTCTAATTTCAAAAGCGATTTAACTAGATAGATCACTAAATTTTGTTTCTAGTGATTGTAAGGAGATAGAAACTAAAATGTGGAAATCAATGTAAGTTTAGGTGTTTCTCCTGGGATAGAGGAAGGGCGTCCCGGATCATCGCTTGATGAATTGGATTTCTTACTGCCTCAACTTTCTACAATGAGTGATAACAAGGTTTGTATCCTTTTAATGTTTTTACAGGGTTTTATTGAAATAACAGTGATTATTTTGTGTAACCTAATTTTTTTTATTCTTCTTGCATATTCAATTCAATCAACATGAAGCTCCTCAAGGAAATTCACCCACTGCTTGAAGGATTCTTTCCATCATCACTCCACAATTGGGATTCCATGCCTCAACATTATTTAATGAATGACATTGAGGTTTGAAAAATTTTAATGCATTCTTTGTCTTTTATTCTCTAAAGTGTGAATTTTGTTCTGAATTTGTTTCTTTTTCCCTAGACAAACATTGAAACCGAAAAAAAATCCAATTCAAGCCGAAAAATGTATTTAAACTGAAAAAAGTGTGGAACAGGCATGACATAAATCTTGTGCAACAAAAGCTAACTCAAACTCATGGTTATGGCAAAGATTTGAGAACATTGAGAGGTGGTCAAATGGAAGTGCCAAAAGAACAAAGAAAACCAATCAACGCCCCCCAAAATCAATGATGGAAGAAAAATCAAGAAACAAATTAGTAGCATCCCAAGAACCCAAGTCCTAAAATTTGGGAAAGATTCAAGTTCAGTTGAAACGATAATGGAAGCGATAAAAAGGAAGCTGCGTGACTCGTATTCTGAGATAGAGGGTAAGAACTTTTTTGTATTCTTTTATGTTTTAAAAAATTAAATGTTGTATGTTTTGTTGATTGATGTTATTAATTATTGAACAGAAAAGAAGAGGAGAAGGATGATCCAGCTGGTTGACTTTCAAGATCTACCCAAGGAGACCATTTTCCAATTAAATGAGCATCATCATCCATGAACAATGCAGAAGAAATCTGGTTCAGTGCTTTAAATTCACTAGCACTGGCTGGAGTGGATAAACACTGCATGGAGAGCTTTGTATATGTGTGTGGCTCCTTAATATGTTCATTTGTTAAATTCATTTTTTTTGTGAATTGTTCATATTCTATTTTTTCCAACACAATATCAAAATTATTAGTTGTATACACTCCATACATGTTATTAGTTTTCATTTTCTTCCATTTTATATGTTAATTTTTGGATTCTAAATGTGTCTAAAGTAGTTTCATATTTTTTTGTATCCTCTGCTATGTTCGACCAGCTTTGAAATTAAGACCATAGCCTACGAGATCCCACTGATAGTGATTTTTCTTAGTGATCTACCAGCCTTATGCGACATTTAAATACTCTCAATGATATCCCTATACTATTAGACACTTCCCTCACACAATACACAATGTATTTTGAGAGGTATTACTAGGATAAAATGACAACTCATATTCTACAATTCCTCTACACCAAATCAAAATACAGAGGATATCTATGTTCGCTGCTGGAGCTCCTCCAAGGAGAGACCATCACCTTGAATACCTCTCCTAGCCGCGTGCCTATAGAAACTACTCTAGTAGGTGCGTCCCACCAGGATCTTGCCTGATTCCCTCACTCTATCTCAACAAACAAGCTATATGGTAGGAGGATAAACCAAACTGACTGACCAGGTCCCATCCCAATCACGTGCTCCCTTCCTAAGACCCAAACCACCCAGTCCACGAGTCCTCAGGTATTAGACTTAGACCTCCTTATATGGTATGTATTCACGATAGCTGGCCTGTCCAGGGAGACCTCTGAACCATTAGCAGCTGTCCCTCCCTCAAAAGAAACCTTGTTCTCAAGCTGGAAATCTAGAAACTGCTAAATGATATCTCCATCATCTTCCCAAGCAAAATCATTAGTATCCAAGACCTTCCACTTGATAAACCATAGTCCTTGAGGTCAAAGAAGCTGCGACTTAGTAGACGAAACAACCACTATTGCAACTCGCCTAACAAACCCCATGGAAAACACTTCGGGACTGGTTGCCTGTATGGGGTAGTCTCCAACAACACGTTTCAACTGAGAAATGTGAAATACAGGATGTATGGAGGAAATATTTGGTATATCCAGCCTGTATGCCACATTTCCCAACTATTTGAGAATTTTATAAGGTCCATAATAACGAGCAACAAGCTTCAAACAAAGCTTGTTGGGCATTGAATTCTGAATGTTCGGTCTCAACTTAACATACACCTTCTCGCCAAACTAAAATCAATAATATTATTGGTGATTATTGGAATGTTTCACCATCAACTATTGATCACAGAGTCTATTCCGCTGATGCAGAACACAGATGGCATCCCGACCCTCCAAAGTAGTGGCAACACAGTCAACCTGAGTCTCCCCCCGCACAAAGTGTAGAATGTTTGGTGGATTATTTTCATAAACTCTTTCCAAAGGTGTACATTTTGTAGAGGCATGTGTAGAGGTATTGTATCAATATTATTACCAATGTATTCACAAATCTCATGAAATCGTCTGCTCCATAGCATAACAACGTAAGTAAGTTTCCAAACAATTGTTAACAATCTCAGTTTGACCATCTGTCTTTGGATGGTTGGTCGGGCTTGTCTTTAAAAATTTTCCTTCCATATGAAATGGTTCCATTAAAATGTTTATGACAAAAAAGTATCTCTGACACTTAGACTTGGGTATGCCATGTAACTGGACCACTTTCTTGACCAAAAATGTCTGGCACCACCCTTATTGTGTATGATGTTGTAGTCGTAAAAAATGTGTATACTTAGATAATATGTCCACCACTACTAGTATCATGTCATAGTCCAACAACTTGGGAAAACCGAGAAAAAAATTCCTTTATTTTTCCTCTCAAACCAAAGTCGGTATAGGCTGCGGTTTTAGTAACCTGATGGGTAGAATGGTCTGGTACTTTTGCTGCTGAAAAATGTCGCACTGCCTAACATATTTAAACACACCGTGAGTCATCCCTTTCTAGAACAACCTGCTGATGATCCTTTTATATGTTTTAAGGTAACCCAAGTGTCCACCCATAGTAGAAGAATGAAATTAATGCAAAAATTTGGATATAAAACTTGACTGTTTGGATTAAACCAATTTTCCATAGTAATGTAACAACCCCTCACAAACACAATATCCAGGATGAGAATCTAGTTGATGCTCAAGGGAAGCCATGAGACCCTTAAGGTCCCCATCCAAACAATGTTTTCTCGCCATGTTTCTAAGTCCATCTAAACTGGTTAAGACATAATAGAAAATAGCTAGATTTATATGGGATGGCCAGCACATCCCTCTTCCACCAGTTTAGATAAAGAGTTAGCAGCCTTATTTTTCCTCTGTGGTTTATAAACTACTTCAAAATCTTAACCCAATAGATTTTCCTACCAGCATTGTTGGTTAATCTTATTTATTCTATATCATAATAAATTCATAAGAACCATATGATTAGTATATAAAGCAAAGTGTTTACCTAACAGGTCATGCTGTCAGAACAGCCAAAACAAGATCCATAATCTCTTTCTCATAAACCGATTTGGAGAGATTTATTTCAGAAAGATCCTTTATGAAATATGTTATTAGTTTACTTTCTTGCATGATAAACTATTTTATGCTTTGGACAAATGCCTTACACTTAATAACCAACGACTTAGAAAAACCAGGAAGCACCAACAGCAGTGTTGTCACCATGTATCTCTTTAATTCTTGGAATGCACAATATGCCTTATCATTCTAAAAAAACCGCCTTTATTTGTTGACTTTGTCAAAGGTTTAACAACCTTTCAATACCCCTGATAAATTTCATGTAGTATCCGGTGAAGCCTAAACATCCTCCCACCCACATGAAATTGGATGGTCATGGCTAACTAACCACACATCCGATTTTACCAGGGTCCACGGTCACCCCATCCCTCGACACTAGGTGTCCAAGATACTCCATTGTAATCCGTGCAAAGGAGCACATTATCTTATTTTCTTTCAACCGGTTTGTAAACAATATATTTAATACAACTGCTAGTTGTCAGATATGTTTCGACCACAAGCTATTGTAGACCAGTATGTTGTAAAAAAACCCAGACAAGTCATCCTAATATGCTTCTAAAAACCTTATTCATTATCAACTGAAAAGGTTTTGGGGCATTCACAATCCCAAATGGCATCTTGAGGTACTTGTAGTTTTCCTTGTGAGTCTTAAATTCTATTATCCCAACATTTTCCTCTCGCAATCTTATTTGATGAATTCAATATGTAAGATCCAGTTTGGTGAAAAATTTCACCCCATGTAACTCATCCAATTACTCCTCACTAACCATAATAGGATACCTATCAAAGATAATCAGCTTATTCAAAGCCATATAGTCCACAAAAACCCTCCATTCTCCATTATATTTAACCATGATGATAGGGATAGCATACGAACTGTCGCTATTTCGAATAATTCCCCGGGCCAATATATCTATAATCTGGCTTTCTACCTCATATTTTAGGTGATGTTCGAACATAAATGGTCTGATATTAACAGGTGCAACAACCTCAATCATCACAATTGTATGATCAATAATGTGGCTTGGTGACATCCCGTTGGGTTCCTCAGAGAAGAGCTAGTACTCCATTAGTAACTCCTCCATCTTCCATCATATGATATTTTCCGCTTGTTCAAACTCACTTCCTAGAGGACTTAACCCTGTTTTATGGTTTTTCCAATGCTTTAGGAACAAAATTTTGGTTGGAACCACTATCTATTAAGACTTATATTGATATTCCTAAAACATTTCTAGGGAGTTTAAGAAAATAATCCTTCACCCCCCCATGATTCTAAATTCCACCTGCTCCCCCACCTTTATCAGTTCTTCATCCACCTGCCCTGGTTCCACCACCACCTCCACTCTGGTCGAGTACTCAAATTCCCGAGTCAAAAAACTCAAATTATTATTGGGACAACGATGCATGGGGTTATATGGATGCCCACACTAGAAACATAATCCATTATGCTTCCCCTCCTCCTGCTTCTAGAAGCTAATAGATTTAATTACACTCCACATGTTGATGCGTTTGACCTGACTATTTTCTTCTTCTTTCCTATTTTTGTCAACTATCAGCCTACTAGGTGGAAGAACAGGTACCACAGGTCTAGTTCCATATTGCACTAGGAAAATGAATGACCTTCCTCTACTTCCTTTGAACACTCCTTCTCTATCCAACTCCCTTTCAACCTTCCAAGCTTGTGTTATCATCTTATGCATGTTTGGAGGTTCATGCATGGAGACTCTATTATCTATTTAAGGTGTCATTACTCCCATGAAAAAAACTCATGATACACATTTCTGAAAATTCATGTATTCACAGGGCTATTTGTTTGAAATAAATAATGTATTTTTTAACCATTCCTGTTTTTCGGAAGGACTTCAAATCCTTTATCGGAACTTCCTCTGTCACCTTCCTATACCGCTCCATTAGTGGTGGTTTCAATTTCTCCCATGTCATCCCCAGACCAGTATACTACTATGATAGGAACATATATTATGCTGCATCATCCATTCCAATCTTGGTTAATGGTAGCTTCATGTCCTCTGGTGTTTGATTAATTAAAAATCATGTCTCCACTTTGGTTATCCATCCAAACAGATATTCTCCGAAGAAGGTTGGAATTTCCACTCTCTTTGAGATACTTTTGAGACCTTCATGTCCAAAGATTCTGAAGTGGAGTTTCCACCAGGCTTGGTACTGACCTCTGTATTTATAACTCTAATGAGAGATCTGACCACAGTTTCTAGGCCTCACCTCCCCAAAACATGATCACTCAGCATCTCCATCTCTTTTATTATTTAAATTGAGTGTTCCTCCACATCTCATATGGGACAGATCATTATTTCTTCATTCAGACTCATTTTCTAATGAAAAATGCGATGGATTTTGGCCTATCCCTTAAGAATTTTCTCAAGGTTCTCTCACACCACCTTAAGCGTTTGCTCCATCTACTATTCTTTCCACTAATGTTTCTCCAGTATTGTTTCTAATGAAGCAACCATACCTTCCATTCTCATCTGCATCTGACTGGAAAAAATGTTTTTGTACATCCACACTCCACGTTAACTAGACAACTTATGTAATTCGACCTTGAGTTAATTGTACAACATTCATCTCCTCTGTTGTGTTTGAACAACACTAAAATTAAGACCATGTCCCGCACGATCCTACTGATCATATTACTAGGATATAATGACCGATCCTATTCTACAATTCCCTTATAGAAAAAAATATAGAGGATATCTAGGTTTTCTGCTGGACCTCCTCTAGGGATAGAACACCACCTTGAATACCTCTCCTAGTCATGTGCCTGTAGAAACTGAGAGCGCCTATCTCTCTCACTCCTGCCCCTACTCCAGCTAGTGCATCCTACCCGGATCTAGCCTGATACCCTCACTCTAACCCAATGAGAAGGCTATATGGTTGGAGGCTAAACCGAACTGACTAAACAGGTAGTCCCAATCACCTGCTCCATTCCTCAGACCCAAACCACCCAGTCCACTAGTCCTCATGTATTAGACTTAGGCTTCCTCCGATGGTATGTATGCTTTATATCCAATCTATCCAGGGAGACCTCCCCGCCACTAACAAATTGGTTAGTGTTACTTAAACCTTTATTTTTTGATGAAAATATGACAATTTCATTTACAAATTCTGATTTAAATACAACTTTTCTTGAAAAAAGTATTCGAAATGCCAAAATTCTTATCGTACCCGCATATGTAATGCCTTTTCAAACCAGATTTGAAATAATGAATTTTGAATCCTCTTGATTACAACATACTTCATAAAACATGATGAAATTAATCGATTCCCTTGTTTGATATTCAATGGGTAGACATCATCAGTCATTAATTAGATAATTTCGTTAATTTGGGGTATCATTAGAGGTTTAAATTTATTATTTGGTTTTTGGGATAAAGTTTTGAGGTTTTTATGTCCATTAAAAAGAAGGTTATTAATAGTGTATATCATCTTCATCACGAATTTGTCCTCCCTCCTTCCCACTCACACGTGGCAACCTTCGGAGTGGGGGGGGGCTATACTTCCAGTTGTAACACCCCATCGCCCCGGGCCACTCGACCAATGCTCAGACTGATGGTGCATTATGTGACCTTATGCATGCCTCCCCTTACGCTAAAGACTTATGACTAACAGTGAAGGTCTATATGGTGATTGTAGAGAGACTATAACTCTTTGAGAAAATTAATAATAATATTGACTTAATAAAGTCAATGCCAATAGAACAATAATCAATAATAAGTAAGAATATACATACTACAAGTTTGATAATCATTTACCATGTTATGAAGTCATACAAGAGTAAACCAAATCTCCCTTGGGCTGATGATATATGTACATGTACAAAATAACCAAAAAGAACTATCAGTCCAACAATGAGGAACCATTTGTCCCATTTATAAAATCATGACAACCAGCCCATGCACTGTCAGTACATCACTATCAACTATTCTCCCAACATTTAGTCTTTTACCATTCTTATATTCAAATACATAAATTCTTCACACATCTCAAAGGGCTCGTGCAAGGTGTGAGTATAAACTCAATAGGCCACTGCCAACAATATCCTTATTTAGTATCAAAACATATATCAGTGTATGAAACAAATGCAATAAAAAGTCATCAATAATTAATTAAAACACCTAATCTACCCATGCTCATCAATCAACGATGAGTCTTTACCTACTTTGGCCAATGATGGAGTGGAATGATACATCCACGATCCATCACACCTGAAGCACCTCACCCTTCCACTCAAACCCATGTCACTCGGGTTATACATCCTCTATAATCAGCCTAACCATCACAAGTCCACCTCAATGCCCCATCGATGTGTCCACATTTATCTCTTCAATCTCATTCTAATATATTTTTTAACATTTTGGGAAAAACCCACCCGTTCAACGGTCTCTCTCATCACTAACCATGACCACTATAGCACGCACCTCCTCCATACCAATGGTCAACACCATCCACCTATTTCACTTAATCTACAGAGGCCACCACCCAAAACAAGCAGACTGAACCACATGATATGACACTTGCTATGTGAAAACGACCCCAACGACCCCATAGACTAACCACAATGAGTAGGAATCACTAACATCCTTTTCCACACCACCAGTGAACCTCTATCGCTACCCTCCACAATGGTAAACACCATCCACACCATACCGACAACCCTCAACAACATCGCATCTCAAAAATACCCAATCCTAAATATACGACCTCATTCCCATCCAATTATAAAACCACACAACCAAAATATACTTTACCAAACCCACTATTTCCCACATGAGATTACCCCTAGCATGTCCTAATAACAACAGATACCCCAAGAGGTTGTTTGGTTTTTATTTTTTGAAGTGTTATCTTTGTTCAAAATCTATTTCCTTTTCCCCATCCAGACACTGAAAGAGAATAGATCATGGTAGTGAATGAAAATGATGGTGTTGAAAGAAATATAAAGGAAAAGAAAAGCCAAATCAAACAACAAAATGTATTGAATATGGCATAAGTATTGAATAAGTGTGATATAAATCTTGTGCAACTAATGCCAACTCAAACCCATGGGTGTGGCAATGAGTGGAGAACATTGAGAGCTACTCAGATGACATTATTAAACGAACAAAGAAAACCAATCAATGTCCCCAAAATAAATAAAGGAAGTAAAATCAAGAAACCAACTAGTAGCGTCCCAAGAACCCCGGTCACAAAATTTGAGGAATATTCAAGTTCAATTGAATTGAGAATGGAAGTGGTAGAAAGGATGTTTTGTGACTCAGATTCGGAGATTAAGAATAGTTACTACTTTTTTGTTTTCTTCTATGCTTTAAAAATTGAAACTTAGCATGTCTGGTTGATTGATGTAATTCATTATTGATTAGAAAATAAAACGAGAAGGATCCAACTATTTGACCTTCAATATCTACCTAAGGATATAATTTTCCAATTAAATGGACATCGTCTTCCACAACCAGTGTGGAGGAAATCAAGTTCAATGCTTGAAATTCACTAGCACTGGTTGCAGTGGATAAACAGTGCGATGAGATGTTTTTATATGAGCGTGGCTCATTCATTAATACACCAATTTGTTAAATTTATTTTTTTGTGAATTGTTCATACTCTGATTTTGCCTACACACTATCCAAATTATTAGTTGTATACATTCCATACATGTTATTAGATTGCATTTTATCCTATTTTATTTGTTAATTTTGTATTTTGAATGCGTTATCGTATGTTTGAAGTAGTTTCATAATATTTATGAAATATTCTGACTAAATCATTATGAATAAATTTTCATTAGAAATTCATTGATCATATAATAAATTTGTGTGGAGAAATTTGTATGAATACCACACCCAAAATTTAATATTTTGTTATCTCTTTTAGCTATTGTGGCATGCCATCTGTACCTCAATAAGCATGACACCAAACTGTTACATAAACAAAAATATATGCCAGCATTTTTGTTTCCTTTTGATATTAATTTAATTTTAAAACCAAGGAGAATCCACATGATTGTTTCCTCTCTAAAAAATGGGAGACTTTACCTAATTAAATGAAAACTACAAGGGGATTTTTTTTCTGGGGAAAACAATAACAATATTTGTCTTCATCTCATTATATGATGCCTCACTGTTGGTGGTGGGGTGGTAAGGGTCTGGGAGGGGGTGAGGGACAGGTTGTAGGGTCAATTCCTCGAACTTATGTGTTTACTAAATTTTTTTCCTTGCATTGTGTTTTGTAGCGGAAAATGTATTCGACCTTCATCTCATTATAGGATGAGATACCATCCAACATCTCAATTACAAATCAAATTGTGTTAGGTAATTACATCACATAGTTTATTTTTAGAGGTATTATTAGGATATAACATCAGCTCCTATTCTACTTGCTACCTACAATTCCCTTTTATACTGGAGCTACTCAAGGGAGAGACCACCTCCTTGAATACCTCTTTTAGATGCACACCTGTAAAAACCAAGAGTGCATATTTCTCTAACTCTTACTCTAGAAAGTGCGTCCTACCAGGATCTTTTCCGATGCCCTCACTCTAATCCAATGAGTAGGCTCTATAGTAAGAGTCTTAACCGAACCGACTTAGGAGGCTTAATCAAATTGACTTACCAAGTAGTCAGGTGTTCCCTTCCCAAGCATGTTCTCCCTTCCCCAGACCAAAACCAAATATTACTTAGGTATTATATTGAGGCCTCCTCCTATGGTATGTATGAATGGTCACTGTCATGTCTAGGGAGACCTCCCCACCACTAACAATTGTCCCTCCCTCAAAAGCAACACTGTCCTAAATGTGGAAATTCAGAAACTGATCCATGATATCTCCAACATATTCTGAAGTATAATCTTTAGTATCCAAGCCCTTCCACTTGATAAGACATAGTCCTTGAGTTCAAAGAAGCCGTGACTTAGTAGCCAAAACCACCATTGATGCATCTCACCTAACAAGCCCCTCGAAAAACACTTTGGGGATGGTTGCCAGTACGGGGTGTTTTATAACAACACGTTTCAACTGAGAAATGTGAAATACAGGATGTGTGTAGGAAGTATTTGGTAGAGCCATCCAATATGCCACAACTCCCAACCGTTCAATAATTTCATGAGGGCCATAACAACGAGCAGTAAGCTTCAGAAAATGCTTGTTGGGCATTAAAGTCTGAATGTTCGGTCTCAAATTAACATAACCATTCTCACCTACCACAAAACACAAATCTTGTCGGCGTTTTAGGAAAATTTCATCATCAACTATTGAGAACAGAGTTAATTCCACTGAAGTTGATCCACTATAGCATCTTGACCCTCAAAAGTAGTGGAAATAGTGTCAACCTAAGTCCCCCCAAAAAAATTGCAGAATGTTTGGTGGATTCCTACTATAAACTATTTCCAAAGTTGTAAATTTAGTAGAGGCATGAGTAGTTATATTATAATGATATTCTTCCCAAGGTATCCCCCAAGACCATGAAACTGGATTCTCTATAGCATGACACCATAAGTAGGTTTCCAAACATTTGTTAACAACCTTGGTTTGGTCATTTGTCTGTAGATGGTAGGCCGAACTCATCTTTAAAACTATTCCATCCATTCAAAAATGATACTTCCAAAATTTCATGATAAGAAAGGGATCCATGTCACTTAAAATTGATTTGGGTATTCCATGTAACTGGACCACTTCTTGAAAAAAGTTCTTCCACCACCCTTGATATGTACAAATTTTATAGTATTAAAAAAAGGGAATACTTAGATAATATTTCCACCATTACAAGCATCACGTCATAACCCAACAAATTGGGGAAACTAGAAATTATATCCATTGATATTTCATCCTAAAATAAAGCCTGTATAGGTAGTGGCTAGAGTAACTCAGAAGGCAGCATGGTCTGGTACTTGTGCCACAGAAAAATGTTGCACTTCCTGATATACATAAACAAACTATTATTTAACCCTATCCAGAACAACCCATCAGTGATCCTTTTATATGTTTTAAGGTAACCCAAGTGTCCACCCTTAGCTATAGAATGAAATTAATGAAAATGTTTGGATAAAAAGATAGATTTTTTGGAAAAAACAAACTATCCTATTGTAATATAACATCCCCTTGAAAACACAATATGTAGGATACGAAACTAGTTGATGCTCAAGGAAATCAATGAGACCCTTTAGGACACCATCCAAATGTTTTTCTTCTTGAATTGTTTCTAAATACATTTTTAATGGTTTAGACATAATAGAAAAAAGTTGGATTTCTACTGGATGGACATCATGTCCCTCTTACACCGATCTAGACAAAATTAGCAGCTTGATTTTTTGTCCCTAGTATATAGACTACATCAAAATATAATCCCATTTTCATAGCCTTATAGCACTATTGGTTCATCATGTGAATTCCCTGACTTAATAAATTCTAAAGATCCTTATAATCAGTATATACAAAAATTAGTCACCTAACCAGTAATTCCACCAGAGATTCCCAGCTATAACAAGAGTCATAACCTCTTTCTCATAAACTAATATGTATAAATTCGTTTCAGCTAGAACCTTTATGAAATATGCTACCAACTGACTCACATACATGATAATAACTCATATTCCTTGGCCTAATTCACCACACTCAACAAAAAATGTCTTAGAAAAATCAGGAAGTACCAGTAGTGGTGTTGTCACCATGAAACTCTTTAATTCTTGGAATTCACAATTTTCCTTATCAGTCTAAACAAAACCACCTTTCTTTGTTAAATCTGACAATGGTTTAGCAACCTTTCCATACCCCTTGATAAATTTCCTGTAGTATCCGATCAAGGCTAAAAATACCCTCACCCTCTCGACATTGGATGACCATGGATAGCTACCACACAACTAATTTTATTAGGGTCCATGGACACCCCTTCCCTCGACCCTGGGTTTCCAAGATACTCCATTGAAGCCTATGAAAAGGTGGAATTTTTCTTATTTTTTTCAACTAGTTCGTAAAAAATATATCTAATACATATGCTAGATACTGGAGATATTTCGACCAAGATCTACTATAGACTGGTATGTCAGTAATAAAAAGGACAAGTCATCGCAATACGCTTTTGAACACCTAATTCATTATCAACTGAAATGGTTTTTTTTATTTCATAAGACCAAATGGTATCATGAGGTACTCTTAGTGTTCCTCATGAGTCTTAAATTCTATTTTGCAACATCCTACTCTCACATTCTTATTTGACAAAATCCATAAATAAGATCTAGTTTGGTGAAAAATTGCACCAAATGCAACTCATTCAATAACTCCTCAATAACCAAAATGGGATACCTATCAGGGATCTTTAGCTTATAAAAATAACTATAGTCTATACACATCCTCAATTTACCATTATTTTTAACCATGATTATAGGTCTAGTTTAAAATATGTTATTGTTTTGAATAATTACTCTATCCAAAATATCTATAATATGGATTTCTACCTCATCTTTTAGGCAATTTTCAGCTTATACAACCTGATATTAATAGGTACAACAGCCTCAAATAGCACAATTTCATGATAAATAATGCGGCTTGGTGTATTCCGTTGGGTTCCTCAAAGAGGATATGGTACTCCTTTAATACCTCCTCCGTCCACCATTGTATCATATTTACCCATTGTTCAAACTTACTTCCTAGAAGAATTAACTCCTTTTTATAGTTTGGTCAATGATTTAAACATAAATTTGTGTCTAGTGCCACTATATATTAAAACTTATATCAATAAACACTGTAAGGAGACCATTTTTTAATTAAATGTGCATCACCATCCACAACTAGTGTGGAAGAAATCAAGTTCAGTGCTTTCAATTCACTTGTACTTGTTACAATGGATAAACACTGCAAGGATAGATTTATATATGAGTCTAGATCATTCATTAAAACGTCATTTTCTGAATTCATTTTTTTCCAATTGTTTGTACTCTGATTTTTCCTACACACTATCCAAATTATTAGCTGTATACACTCCATACATGTTATTAGTTTGTGTTTTCCTCCATTTTATTTGTTATTTTTTGGATTCTGAATGTTCCATTGTGTGTCTAAAGTAGCTGCATAATATTTATGAAATAATTTGACTAAATCATTGTGAATAAATTTTCATTAGAAATTCATTGATCATATAATAAATGTGTGTTGTGAAATTTATATGAATACCAGATCCAAAATTTACTTTTTTGGTATCTCTTTTGGAAATCATGGCATGCCATCAATACCTAAATTAGCATGCAACCAAATTTTTACATAAACAAAAATACATGTAACATTTTATGTTTCCTTTTGATATTAATTTCATTTTAAAACCAAGGAGAACCCACATAATTATTTCCTTTATAAAACATGCAAGACATTCCCAAATTAAATGAAAATTATAAGGAAAAACATTTTTATTGGTTGAATAATAATAATATTTGTCTTTATCTTTCTATAGGATGACCCGCCATTGGTGTTGGGGTGGTAAGGGTTTGGGGGGGTGAGGAGCGGGTCATGAGGTCATGTCCCCAAACCTATTTGTTTATTATAATTTCTTTCCTTGCATTGTGTTCTATGGTGGCGGATGTAATCAGCCTTCATCCCATTATAGGATGAGATACCATCCAACATCTCAATTAAAAATCACACTATGTTAGGAACTTTCTCCTACATAGCATATTTCAAGAGGTATTACTAGGATAGAACATTAATATTATTCTAATTTCTTCCTATAATTCCCTTACAACAAAATGAAATACATAGGATACTGAGGTTTTCTATTGGATATCCTATAGGGAGAGACCACCTCCTTGAAGAACTCTCCTAGCCATGTGCCTGTAAATATCGAGAGTGCCTCTCTCTCTAACTCCTACTCCAGTAGGTGCATCCTACCAGGATCTTTCCCAATGCCCTCTCTCTAATCCAATGAATATGAAATATAGTAGAAGTCATAACCAAACTGACTTAGGAGGTTTAACCAAATTGACTTACCAAGTAGTCATGTGTCCCCTTTCCAATCACATTCACCCTTCCTCAAACCCAAACCAAATATTCCTCATGTATTAGATAGAGGCCTCCTCCTATGGTATGTATGCACAATAGCTATCCTATCTAGGGATACCTCCCCATCACTTACATTTTCCATCCCTCAATAGCAACCTTATCTTCAAGGTTGAAATCCAAAAAACTTATGCATGACATCTCAAACGTCTTCTGAAGTAGAATCTTCCATAGCCAATCTATTTCACTTGATAATCCATTGACCTTGAGGTTGACCAAGTTGTGACATAGTGTCCAAAACCACCATTGGTGCAAATGGCCTAACAAGCCCCTCCAAAAACACATCAGGGATGTTTGTATGTATGGGGTGGTTTCCAACAACACATTTCAATAGACATGTGAAATATTGGATGTATATAGGAAGTATTCGGTATAGAACCTATATATCGCAGCTCACAACCATTTTAGAATTTCACAAGGATCATAATAATGAGTAACAAGCTTCGAAGAAATCTTATTTTTCATTAATGTTTGAATGTTCTGTCACAAATTAACATACACCTACTCACCAAACTCAAAACACACATTTTTTGGTGTATATTGGAAATTTTTACCATAAACTATTCAACACAGAGTCGATTTCACTGAAGATGAACCAACATAGCTTCCCAACCCTCTAAAGTAGTGGAAAGTGATTCAACCCGAGTCACCCCTACACAATGCATAGAATGTTTGGTGGATTCCTGTTATAAATTATTTAAAAAATCATAGATTTAGTAATGGAATGAGTAAAATTATTATAATAATACTCTTCCCATGGTATCTGTCACGACCCGACCTACCGAGGTCCCACCCATGACTACACTTAACCCACCACCAATAGGCCATGGGTTGGCGACCAACATCAAGTAGACATATCCCACAAATAGGAAGCATTTTCCCAAAGTACCTGTATAGACACACACATCTCCAAGCCCACACAATGTTCAAATTTGTCAGGTCCACAAGGCTGAATACCCTGAGAGGGGGGGGGGGGGGGGTGAATCAGGGTATGACTAATTTAATTTTGAATCCCGTTCTGATCTTGTTTCGCTGTTACGCAAAGCACTCTTCTCTCTTTTCCTGTTGCACAATATAAAAAAAAGTAAAGAAAGCACAGGACACAACAATTTTACTTGGTTCACCACTAATGGCTACGTCCAAGGAGCATACGCCGACAGGTTATCGGTCGTACCAAATTCCACTATACTTCAGTAGCTGTGGATAAAAAGTTCGGGCTAGATCACTTCTATGCCCAGGCTCACTGCCTTTACAAAGATTAGGGTCAGCTCTCTGCTTTCCCAAGGGTCACTCCCTATTTCTCTCTCCGGCTCACTACCGGTGGAGAGGATCACCTTCTTCCTCTTCCTAAGCTCACTACTCTATGAAGGGAATCCAATCACAGTTTCTAGACCTGTAGGTTTCTTCATTTTCATGAAATAATGCATCTTCAACTGTTGATAGATGCTCTGTTGAAGTCCAACTTTCATCCACTGATGAATAGCACTTTTCCTCTGACCACTGGGAATCTACCTTTGGAAAGTACCTTCGCAAAGCACCTTACTTCGCAAAGCTCCCAATTTCGCGATGCTCAAACAAGCCTTCGCGAAGCTCCTGACTTTTCGCAAAGCACTCTCGCGAAGCACTCTCGTGAAGAACTCTCGCGAAGCACTCTCGCGATGATCAAGCCATCACAAAGCAATGACCCTCGCGAAGCTGAATAAGCCAATGCAGAGCTCGTAGGGTTCGCGGAGCTATAATAGCCGCCGCGAAGCTCCTCTTTCACGAAGCATACTGGCTTTGCGAACCACCTTCGCAAATCAAGAGCAAAGTATTTTCTCTGAAAATTCTCTCTTCTTCTCTCGAGGGGGTCGGCCTCTATTTATAGGCGATTCCACCGACCCTCTTCCCTTCCGCGCGATGTCAACGCCACGTCATCTCAAATCGCAATGCTCCAAAGATTCCGTCGGAATTCTGTCCAAATCGCGAAGCACCATGACAATTTTCCGTTCGCGAAGTTTGACGTAGTCATGAAGAATCACCGTCAACATACCTTCGCGCCTTCTCCGCAAAGCTCCCTCGCGAAGACCTTCTCCGCCGCGATGCACTTCAGCCTCTGATGTTCGCGAAGCATGACGTAATCACGAAGACTCACCGCCTCCATTCTTCTGGTCTTCGCGATTTCCAAACCATGCATCCTATCTTCGTGAAATTCATGCCTTTTCCATATTAAATTATTCTCATCATGGAAATCCTATTTTCGCGATGCTCACCAAAATCAAAATTTTGGACCCCAAAAATTTGGCAAACACTGGGAAACGACGCCACCTTGTACTTCTCTTTTTGTACCACCTCCAGATCATCCTTTCCTTTTTCATCGTTCTTTGACAACAAGGATTGTCAACAAATTCTCAGGAACTCGACAATTCTCCATGAAAACCTGCTTTGTCAACAAACACAATCAACCCAAAAATACTTCAATGTTACCTTGAGGGATTTTTTCCCAACAATCTCCCCCTTTGGGTTTGTTGACAACTCTTCACAACTCTCCTCAGAATGATTTTCTGTACTTGGATACCTCACTGAGTCTTCTTCCAGCCACTACCACTATTCTCCTCTTGTGATTATGATAACGTTCAAGGAATCACTTAACACATACTCTAAGCCCACATGAGCAATGCTCGGCGTGAGAAACAAGAGTAGTATGAAAAGTTCATCAATGAATCACTTCATGTCAAACCCCAATTGTCGATTCCAACCTGATACCAATTCTTAAATTGATACCAATTGTTGAACCACACTGATATAAATTGGTAAATTATTATGTTGATACCAATTGTTGAACCACACTGATACCAATTCGTGATAGCTGGATACCTTCTCTCACCATTCCAACACCACTATTCTGCTTTTATCACGATCCTCAGCTGTCATGATATCTCTGCTTTAATCTATCACTTATAGCATTGTCAGATTTAATACTCTCACCCTTTCTCATTGCTCCCCCTATCTGGCTGCTCCACCTGTCAGCTTCTCCCCATATCATTCAGGATTTGTCAAATAGCCACACCGTCTCCCCCACTATTTTCTCCCCCTTTGTCAACGAACCCAAAGGTCACTCCTTTGTAGTCTGTAACATAGTATATAACACATATCAGCACATTAGGGAAAAAACATCATACCTCGGGGAGGGGGGGGGGGGGTCCCACATCCACACTATTTCAAGTGCGGGGAATCAACTGAACTCCCAGAGCCAGTCGATGCCTCTCAAAATCTTCCTTGGGTAAGGCCTTTGTCAGAATGTCTGCAACCTGTAGCTCTGTAGGCACGTACTCCAACTTCACGATTCCCTGCTCAATCTTCTCCTTGATAAAATGATACTTAATCTCAATGTGATTTGTCCTTGAATGATGGACGGGATTTTTTCTAAGATTTATAGCACTTGAGTTTTCGCACATGATTCCGATCAAAGACTTCACTTCAACTCCCATATCTTCAAGCTGCTGCTTCATCCACAATAACTGTGTGCATGCTTGAGTGTCCGCAATATACTCAGCTTCTGCGGTGCTCAATGAAATGAAATCTTGCTTCTTGCCTAGCCAATAAATACACAATCTACCAAGATAGAATGCACCACCTGACGTTGATTTTCTATCATCTGCTGAACCGGCCCAGTCTGCATTAGTATATCCCAATAACTCTGTCTGAGATTTGTTAGTATATGTCAAGCCGAAATCCACTGTTACCTAGATATACCGAAGTATTCTTTTTCACTGCAAGCATGTCGGTTTCCTTGGTATTGCTCTAATATCTCGCTGCTTGGCATGTGGCAAAAACAATATCAGTCCTTGTTGCAGTCAAGTACAACAAACTTCCAATAATTTGCCTGTATTCTGTGATATTAACTGCCTTACCATCTTCATCTTTCGATAGTTTCATCCGGGTGGCAACCGGAGTCTTCATCTCCTTGGAATTTTCAATTCCAAACCTTCTGAGGACCTCTTTGGAATATTTGTATTGAGAAATAAAAGTTCCATTCCTTCCTTGTGTCACCTGTAGACCAAGTAAAAACGTTAGCTCTCTAATCATTGACATTTCAAACTCATTTTTCAGGAATTTGGAAAACTGTCTGCACTGAGCTTCATATGATCCGCCAAAGATTATGTCATCGACATACACTAGCACCATAATCCTTTGATTACTGTCGTTGCTTAAATAAAGATTGTAATAAACTCCTCCATGCTGGAAACCAAGCTTCTTCAAGTACTGATAAATCCTTGAGTACCATGCCCTTGGTGCTTGTTTCATCCCATACAACACCTTCTTCAGCCTGCAAACTTTGTTCTCATCCTCATGAATGAGAAAACCATCTGCCTACTCAATATACACCTCCTCTTCCAGAACACCATTCAAGAATGCAGATTTAACATCCATCTGGAACACTTTGAACTTCCTTTGCACTACGATGGCTAGGAATAATCTTATTGTCTCCAGCCTTGCAACTGGTGAAAATGTCTCATCCACATCTATTCCCTCGATCTGGGAGTACCCCTTGTACACTAGACATGCTTTGTTCTGAATCACTGTGCCATCTTCATTCATCTTGTTGCGATAGACCCATTTGGTCCCAATGACATTCTTGTCTGCTGGCCTCGAAACAATCTCCCATGTCTGGTTCTTCTCAATCTGATGAAGCTCTTCGTTCATAGCCTGAACCCAGTTTTCATCTTCAGCTGCATCAGAAAAAAATTTCGGCTCCACTTGAGATAAAAACGATGTTTGTTGTGATGATTTCATTCTTCGATTCTGAACTGGAGCTGTTTGATCACCAATGATATTCTGCCTATCAATTTCAGCTCGACTTATTGGCTTCCTCGCAGACACAGACTTGACACTTTCTTCTTCATCATTTGTATCTTCTTCTGAATCAGATTCTTCCACTTCTGCTCCCCCTAGGTTGCTTACCTCATCATCACTTTCATCCAGGAACTGTTCACTAGATCGTTGAGTATTCTGTTCATTTTCAAATATAGTGACATCATTGCTCTCAACAATTTTTCCCAACCTCTTGTTGAAGCATTTATATTCTTTGCTTTTCCCTAAGTAGCCAAGGAATATCCCCTCATCTCCTCATGCCTCAAACATCCTATGATTTTCTTTGTTGAAAATGAAACACTTACTTCCAAAGATTCGAAAGTATTTCGATGTTTTCTTCTTTCCATACCACAGTTCATACAGAGTCTTCCCTTGCTTCGGACACAACAGAGACCTATTTGAAAAATAGACCGATGTCAAAACTACTTCCTTCCAAAATTTCTCTAGTAGGTCTTTGTCAATAAGCATTGTTCTAGACATGTTGTTGATGATCCTATTTCTCCTTTCAACCACTCCATTCTGTTGGGGAGTTCTTACCGATGAAACTTGATTCCTTATCCCATGTTTCTCAAGATAGTTTTCAACTTGACTGTTTGTGAATTCTGTACCATTATCAGTATGAAACATCAGAATTTTCTGCCCAAGCATCTTTTCTGATTCCCTCCTATATTGCTTTATGCAACTGAACACCTCTGTCTTATGGGTAATGATGAATACCCAGGCCATTATGCTATAGTCATCAATGAAAAGGGCATAGTACCTTTTCCCATTTATAGCTCGTGGTGAGATGGGTCCACATACATCAGCATGAACCAGCTCGAGCACTCTAGTTGATTTCCCTTCCTTTTGCCTCTATGTCTTTATGATGATCTTCCCTTGTTGGCAAGCATCACACATATGAGTTCGATCACGTGATACCTTGGGAAGGTCTCTATCAGCATCACACTTTATGGGATCCTCCATAGATGGTTGGTATAGATGACCAAGTCTCTTATGCCACAACTGGTTTTCTTCTTCTCGGGATAAAATACATGTATCTTCTTCCCCACCTATAAGGTAGAGATTTCCCTTTGAACTTTTTCCCCGCAGAACAGTTGCTCCATATTTTCCTTTCACAACACACATCTTCTCGGTAAATCGGATAGAGTGCCCAGAGTCACATAGTTGACTGACACTGAGTAAGTTATGACTGAGACCCTCTACTACCAAGACATCAGCACGTCTCATCTCTTTTCCCACAAACTTGGCTTTCCCTGAGCCAAAAATCTTCAGGCCTTCATCATTTCCAAATTTGACAACTCCTTCTTTGTCATATTTGATATCTGTAACAAGATCCTTATTACCCATCATGTGGGATGTGCAACCACTGTCAAGGATCGAAACACCAGATCGATCTGATGCCTTAAGGGCAATCTCCGCCACCACGACCTTATCATTTTTCTTCTTTTTGGTCCATACTTTTTCTTTCACACTCAGAATGGATTGAGACTTCTGTTCTTTCTCAGAGTATGATGGACTAGACTCATCTTGAAAAGCCGCAAATCTATTATGCGTTTTTAACTCACATGTCAGTTTATTGACCTGATGCTTGCGATCGTTTTGATTATGCTTTGTCACATTTCTCTGAATGGATGAAGTACAGTACCTAGCCATGTGCCCAAATCCTCCGCACCAAAAACAATGTCCTTCAAAATATGTTCTGGAAAACCGTTTTCTGTTTGGCTGCCATCTCTGTTCTTGTTCCCTTCTATATCTCTTGGCTATGGAAAACACATACTGTGAATGTCCCATTTTCCCACAGTAATAACACCTGATATATGATGCATTCCTTCGTGATACTTCAGCACTACGATTTTCCTTTTGGGATCTATGAATATTATGATTCTATTTTGTGCCCAAATCAACCTTCATTTTTGGGACGAGTGCTTGTGGTCTTACATCAACTGCCACCGATTTTTTTTCTTATCAAGCCCTGAATCAACCTTATCATTTGATCTTTCTTGCCGCTTCACTCCTCCTGAACTATAAGCCTCCTCTTTCATCTTCTATGTCTTCTGAATGGCCTGATTTTCTGATATCACATTGGGGGTCAAGAGTTTTTCTTGATCCTTCATTTTTCATCGTAGAATGACCACTTCTTCTTCAAGCTCTTTGATACGTCTGACCTGCTCCTTTCCTGTGTTAGTCAAACAATCAATTTCCTTATTTTGTTCCTCAATTCTAAGCTTATACTCAACAATATTTTCTGAGCTCTCTGGTGTTGAGGATTTTAGTCTTTCAATTTCTTCTAATAGTTCTGACTTTTCTTCATCCTGTTGTTGCATATAGAGTTTGGCATTACGAACCACTTTATTAGCCTTCTTCGTTTTGGCTCTACAAACATCTATCTCTTCAAGAGATGCTTCCAATTCGGCTTCCATATCAACTCTTCCTTCAACTTCTTCTTCCACTTCTCCAATGCCAGTTTCTTCCTTTTCCTGAGAACTACTGACGACCGCTACCATAGCATTTTGTCTATGATCTTTACAATTTTCAAACTCCTCAACCTCTTCATCCTCAGACTAATCTAAAATGTCTATTTCTTGTGAAAGAAGATTCTTCCTCTTGAAGAAATTTCTCTTGAACTGCTTCTTCCCTTTCACATAGGCTGAAGATTTCTTCTTGGGAATTTCAACTTCATCATCATCATCATCGTTATCTTGAAATTTCTTGGGGCATCTTGCCATGAGATGACCAACCTTTCAACATTGAAAGCATGCTAGTGGAAGTTTACCTTTAAACTTTCCTCTTCCTCTTTGAAGATTTGAAGAAAGGAATGACATCACCTCATCTGTCGCTTCTTCTTCATTAGATTCTTCAATGGTGAGTTTCTTCCTGGCCTTGAATGCCACCTCTTTGGATTTCCCCTTTTCCACAGTCTCGTTATCATCGTTTCTCATTTCATATGCAACAAGTGTTCTGTGCAGGTTATCCAATGTCAGTTCTTTTGGGTCTTTATCTTCCAAAACAGAAACTTTCGGATTGAACCGAGGTGGAAGTTTTCTCAATATGCACTTCACAATTTTTATATCTTCAATAATTTCTCCAAGACCCCGCATGTCTTCTACCACAGCATTTACCCTGTCAAAGAATGCATCAACAGACTCATTCAGGTTCATTCTCAGATCTTCATACTTTTTCCACAACACTTGCAACTTTGCATCTCTGAATTTTGTATCCCCTTCATAAATATTCAAAAGCTTTTCCCACATGGCATGTGACGTTTTTCATGACATCACCTTTGTATAGATGGGATTAGAGAGGGCTCCCCCTAAGGCATTGATTACTTTGGAATCAGCATCCAACTCTTTGTGCTCAGCTTCTGATAATGCACCACTAGTAATATTAGTTGTGATACCATGTATAGCTGCTAAAAACACATCCATTCACAAAGATTGGAAATAGTGTTGCATTCTATTTTTCAATATCTGAAAATTACATCCATCGAAGATCGGAATCCCTTTATGATTAGTGACCTCCATTTGAGAGAAGAACAACTGGAAACCTTCCCTCTGATACCAATTGTCAGGTCCACAAGGCTGAATACCCTAAGAGGGGGGGGGGGTGAATCAGGGTATGAAAAATTTAAATTTAAAGCCCATTATGATCTTGTTTTGCTGTTATGCAAAACACTCTTCTCTCTTTTCCTGTTGCAAAATATAAACAGAAAGTAAAGCAAGCACATGACACAACAATTTTACTTGGTTCACTGCTAAGGGCTACGTCCAAGGAGCATACGACGAAAGGTTGCTAGTCGTACCAAATTCCACTATACTTCACTAGCTGTGGATACAATGTTCGGGCTAGATCACTTCTATGACCAGGCTCACTCCCTTTACAAAGTTTAGGGCCAGCTCACTGCTTTCCCAAGGGTCACTTCCCTCTGATCTGCAAGCATCCTCACAAGGCATAAAACGGAAGTGACTACCTCTAGACAGTCCATAGCCACCTTAGGGTCTAGATCACCTCAAAACATATGAATTCATTTACTATTAAACTTATTCAATTCACTTAGCATGTGTGCGTCCTCATCTAGTACTACCAGCGCTAGTTACTACTCAAAGGGTTGTGGTATAGCTGGTAAAACACTTAGAGGTTATATCTTTGGAACAACCCCCTATACTAATGCCTCATCACTAGGCATATCATACTAATGATGACATACCAGAATCCTGGATGGCTATCAATGTAGATGTATCCTAATATAAAAACGATGTACCATGGTAAAAAGTGTATATCTGGGGAGCTTACTCAAGAAAAAAATGGAAAATTAAACCATTCCTATATTATGCATGTACCAAAAATTTTCCCTAAAAATAATGTTTATATGTAATGAGTTTAAAGATAGGTGATTAGAGTCCTTGTGTATGGATACATTAGTTGTCGCACCAACATTGGAGTCCCTGGCCTGAAAGGTGAACTTGAAACACTAAACAATGCTTCACCCAAACCAATATCCTCGAATCCGGTACTGTGTTAAAACCAAAGGATCTGATACAACTCTATCATGACCCGACTCACTGGGGTCTGATTCATGAATACACCATGCCCGCCTCTAATAGGCCATAGGATGGAGACTAACACCGAGTAGGCATATCCCAATAATGGGAGTTATTTTACTAAAGTATTTGTATATACACACACATATCAAAGCCCAAACAATGATTAAATGTAAAACAACTGGAACAATCTAAGCATACATCTAAGATCCCACAAACGAGTATTATAGTAAAGTATTGAAAATAAAAAAGGGATAAAAATACAATCCCCCCAAAAAAACTATTGAGTAAAACCTACTACAAGGGTGAGGACTAAGTCAAATGAAAGATCTTACTAAACACATAAAATTTTCAATCTCCAGCTATGCTCCACTCGCTCCCTTTCATCCAAGGACACCATCAATAGGGGGAATTGTTTTCATAAGACATGACACGCGTGAGAAATGCCTATGAAGGGGTGAATATAACAATACCTAGCAGGACACCCTAAAAACACTAAACTTGAAGCACCAAGTGTAGTAATATTAATACCTGATATAAAAATAAATTTATAATAAAAAATCCCAGATTTACTAAGGAATGACAATACGCCACCAGACGGTCATAACCAACTACCAACCATAGGGTCCACTCGAAGCAATGATTATTTCAGGATATTCCACTCCATGAGCTATGTTATCATCATCAAATCTCGAAGAAGACTTCTAGATCATAATACCTCACCCAAGAAATATCATTATTCTAAGAAGACCCTGATACATAAATATGGGTCACTCCCAAAACCACTGGGGGACACCACAAACCCAATCTAAATCATCCAGCTACGTAGGGGATCATATGTCAATGACACCACAAACCCTACTAATACGACATGATATGTAGAGGATCAATACCCTGCTTAGGGACATCATTCTGATTCAAAAAACCCAACTTAGGGAAAAAAGGTCATAGAGGATCACACTCTAACCTTAAAGAGGGACACCACAACTTTATATAAGACTCAACCTCTAGAGGGGATCACAATCCAATGACGTGGATGTAATTCCACAAAATAACCATGAGGGAAAGTACCAAAGGAACATACTCAACCTATAATAATCCAAACTAAGGCAAAGAAGAGCTACAAACACTCTTTAATGGGGTAGACGGTGTGTACCAGGGGATAAATAGCATGTCTAGAAATCACAAACTCTTCCCATGTGAAAAAGACTTACGAAACATGTAAGTTTCCATATAAACGATGTGTAATTTGAGTACATGGAATGTATAGACACACGAAACTCTACCCGTGTCTCTTGAACGTGTCTGTTTATGGTGGCCATGTCCCTATACCGGCCCGTGTACACCTAGCCCTATATGTGTCGAAGTACACAGTGTGACACTGGTTGTGTACTTTTTCCCATGTCCATGTACTTTATGGAGTACATTCTGAGCCAAATAGGAATTTCCACACACTGTGTGATATGGGCCTCACACTGTGTGATCCATATCTTCATCCTGAATCCCTAGCCACCCTTAAATGGTTATACATGATGCGTAATCCCAATTTACATGCTGTGTTACTCAAGATTGTCCAAAAACCCAATATCAGTTCATGCATTGCCCATATTTTCTACCTCTATCATCAATCTCACCTAATAACACTGTATCAAGAGTTTATCTTCCTTTCCATGTGTTTTTCACCATATTACGGCCACCAAATAGATCATAAAGTCATCAATCGTCATCCACATCATAGTACACCACTCAAGAAAATGGAAAACTCTCGAATTAGTTCTATTCTTCTTTGATCTACCCACAATCATCATTGATCCTTGAACCGAAACTGCAATCACATTTCGTATCTGGAGTTTCGATTCATTGCATCAAAGAACAGTCATGAAATGATTGGAATCTGGGTATTGGTCAAACCTTTGGCCAAAAGAAATACCCATAATGATCAGGTGAAGAAATAGGGGAGAAATACATAATACATAAAATGTGATGAATGAACCTCGACTGTTGTTCATTTTCCCTCAACTCACTATTGTAGAGGAAGACAAGAAAAAGAGGGAGAAATCAAAATGAACAAATATAAAATTACATAAATTTAAATCTACCGACGATGAACATATCAATTCTATTCATGGTATTGATTCATGTTCATTCATGATTAGGAAACGAGATGGAAATCATAATGAAAAACATCTTATATGGAGTTTGGAGCGATCGTTGATGAATAATGGGTGTGTTGCCATCATTGAAGAGATCCAAAAACTCTGTTGGCATGACGATCCATGATCGATCACCATTGTCCAAGAAAGATCTACAATGGTTGTCTAAATTTCCAGGGATTGGGTGGACAACCCTGAGTAAATTGTATAACATTACATTTAAAGGATAAAATATTCACTACATCAAAATAATCCAAATAAAAAAATTATTTAATTTATTTCATTCTTTTATGCCCGCAATGAATTTTTTCACAAACAAACCGTGCTTAAAAAGGTTATGTTGCACCTAGGGTAAAAACTATGTTCTGAAATCAATGGTTCCCTCATATTTATAATTTAGGCCCCCATTCATAAGTTATTCCACTTTTTTAGGAAAACTAAACATGCATGCTATTTAATATATTTAATATATTTCAAACAATTATTTGGGGAACATTGGGCCTTAGAATCATATGCTTTATCAGCACTTGGTCCTAAAAACAATCCATATAATATCCCAAAATAATACATGGAAAATAAAAGTCATTATAGTGTCCACTGATCCCATGAAACTGACTGCTCCGTAGCATATCACCGTAAGTAGGTTTCCAAAAATTTGTTAACAATCTCAGTTCGACTATCTGTTTATGGATGGTAGGCTGAAATAATCTTTAAAATCAGTCCTTCCATTTAAAAATTTCCATCCAAATGTTAATGAAAAAAATGGATCCCTTTCACTTAGAATAGACTTAGGTATACCATGTAACTGGACCACTTTCTTGAAAAAAATGTCCGCCACCACCCTTGCAGTGTACGAATGTCATCGTAGTAAAAAAATGGGCATACTAAGATAATCCATCCACTACGAACAATATCAATTAAAATCCCAATGACTTGGGAAAACCAAAAATAAAATCCATCAATATTTTCTCTCAAATCAAAGATGGTATGGGCAGTGGTTGAAGAACCCCAGTGGGAAACATGGTCTGGTACTTCTTCCACTAACAAATGTTACACTACCTGACAAAATTCAAAACACTGTGATTCATAACTTTACATAATAACACATTAGTGAGCCTTTTATATGTTTTAAGTTAACCAAATTTTCCAACCACAACATTATAATGAATGTAATGCAAAAATTTGGGTATAAATATTGACTGGGTGGATAGATCCAACTGTCCTTTGTAATATAACAACCCCTTACTAACACAATATCCAAGAAGAGAATATAATTGATGCTCAAGGGAATATATGATAACCTTAAGGTATCCATCCAAACATTTTTCTTTTATAAATACTTATAAATTGATATATAATGGTTTCTCCACAATAGAACAAAGCTGTATTTCTGATGGATGGAGAGCATGTCCCTCTTCCACTAGTATATATAAGGAGTTAGTAACCTAATGTTTACTCCCTAGTTTAATCACCACTTCAAAATATAAGCCCAGTAGCTTAGCCTACCATCACTATTGGTTTATCATATGCATTAACTAACTTAATAAATGTTTAATATACTTATGGTTAATATATATATAAAAAAGTGTTTACTGAATAGGTAATTCCATTAGTTATTAACATAATGAACAAGATCCATAATATTTTTATCATAAATTGATTTAGAGAGATATGTTTAAGGTAGATCCTTTCTGAAATATGCTATCAGATAACTTTATTGCATGATATCCACTCTTATTCCTTGTCTAGATGCATCACAATCAATAAAAAACTGCTTAAAAAAAGGAAGTACCAACTATGGTGTTGTCACCATGCAGCTCTTTAATTCATGGAATACACAATCAGCCTTATCATTCCAAAAAACCACATTTATTTTTTAACTCTTTTAAAGGTTCAACAACCTTTCCATACCCCCTAATAAATTTCATGTAGTATTTGATCAAGCTTAAAAATCCTCTCACCCCTATAACCTTGGATGACCATGGCCTGCTAACCATGGAACTGATCTTACTACGGTCCTTGGTCACCGCTTCCCTCGACACTGGGTATACAAGATACTCCCCCAAAGTCTGTGCAAAGGAGCACTTTTTTATTTTATTTCAACTAGTTTTTAAAAAATATATCGAATACATCTGCCGGATGCTGGAGTTGTTTTGACCAGGAGGTACTGTAGACTAGTATTTCATAAAGAAAACTAGGAAAAATCATCGTAATACACTTTTGAAATCATAATTCATTATAGACTAATTTTTTTGAGGAATTTATAATACCTAACCGCATCATGAGGTACTCATAGTGTCCCTCATGAGTCTTAAATGATGTTTTCCAAACATCTTCCTCTTGCATTCTTATTTTATGTAATATGGATGTAATATCAAGTTTTATGAAATTTTGTACCCCATTTAACTCATCCAATAATTCCTCAATAACCAGAATCAGATACCTATCATGGAAAGTTAGCATATTCAAAGCCCTATAGTCCAAAAACATCATCCATTACACATTTTTAACCATGATGGTAAGGATAACATACAATTTGTTGATATTTCAAATAATTCCTCTAGGTAACATATCTAAAACATGGATTTCTACATCAACTTTTAGGTGATGTTCTATCTTATATGGTCTAATATTTACTATTGAAACAACCTCAACCAGTGTAATTGTATGATCAGTAATGCGGCTCTGTGGCATCCCCCTAGGTTCCTCAAAGAGGAGCCGATATTCCATTGGTACCTCCTCTATTCGCCACTATATCATATTTTTCCCTTGTTTAAACTCAATTACTGGATGAATTAACCATATTTCCCAATTTTTTCAATGATTTAGACAAAACATTTTGGTCAGTACCACCATCTATTAATACTTCTATGGACACCCCTGAAATATGGCCACTGAATAAAAGAAAATCATCCTTCACATACCCCATTTTTTAGATGATGGATCAGTTGTATTCCACCAGTTTGGGAAGATGGGGAACCATGTCTAAAACCTAAAATTCTTATTCGGATAATGATTCATGGGGTTATATAGATTCCCACACTGAAAACATAACCCCTTTTTCTTTTGATCATCCCTCTACAAACAGCTAATAGTTTTAATTCCACTCCACCTGTCAATGCCTCAAACTAAACTATTTTATTATTATTTCCTATTTATATCAACTATCGGTCTTCTAGGTGGAATAATATACCCCATAGGTCTGGTTTCTCATTGCACTAACATGATGGATGGCCTTCCTCTACTTCCTATGAACACTCCTTCTCCAACCTACTACCTTTCAACCTTCATATATGGTGAAATCATCTTACACATATTTTTAGGTTCATACATAGAGACTCTAATATCTATTTTAGGTAACAAGTCTCCCATGAACAAACTCATCAACAATATTTTTGAAAATTCTGGTATATGAAGGGCTAATTGTTTTATCCCACTAAAGTATTTTTCAACCATACCTATCTATCGAAAGGACTTAAAATACCATATCAAGTCTCTCATTTTCCCTTTCCTATACAACTCCATTAGTGATTGTTTCAATTTCATCCATGACAGTCTCAAAAAAGTATACTATCATGATACGAACCAATATAACACTATATACTCCATAAAAATATTCATCAATGGTAGCTTCATGTCATATGATGTTTTATTAAATAAAAAGTATTTCTCTTCTTTGTTTATCCATCCAAACAAATCTTCTTGAGAGAAGGTAGGCACTTCCACTCTATTCGAGAAACTTCTAAGTACTTTTTTATGTCCAAATATTCCAAAGTCGATCTATTTCAAGCTTAGTACTGACCTCTATATTCCTAACTCCTATAATGGCAGATCAAACCATGGTTTCCTTATCTCACCTCACCAAACCATGATCAATATGTATCTCTAGATCCTTCATTATTTCAACCAAGTGTTCCTCTATTTCTCATAGAGGAAGTATGGTTCTTTATTCATTCAGACTCATCTTCTCTTGAAACATGTGTTGGATTTCCTCCTAAACCTTAAAGAATTTTCTCAAGGTTATATTGCACCAAATTAAGTGTACTTTCCTAACTAGGGATCCAATAAACTGGTTCCACAAGCTAGTTGGGAATATGGCCTCAAGTGCACCTCCCCATATTCCATAGGTTCCTATCTAGTATTGAGGGTCCAAGGTGGTATGGTGGGGAGACCATACCCACATATCAGAGTGGCATAATGGTAATAATAAATAAATAGACAATATCAGAAGCATAATATAATAAATGAGACAAAAGAACTAGTATAATAATCAACTGTGAAAGTATAAACAACTAAAAAATAGGAATAAATACCCAAATCCGCAATTTAAGTCATATACAATGATGTCATGTCATGTTGATATACAAAAAATGGAAGATAATAATATAGGATAATAGGCATATAAAAAATTATATACAAAATTATAAAAGACCCAAAGTTATACCCACTATAACCACGAGCAAAAACTTGGTCCTCTACTCACATGCATAATGCTTTAAGTAAATCAGATCAAGCATCTATGACAAGGAACATACTCTTATCCACACCTGCATACATGAGGTCTACTTGGGTACCAAAGGCGTCCCAAGTAGGATGTGAGATAAAATTATTAGTCCACCACCAATGGTGTCTATAAATAATCTAGATATTGTAAATAACAAAGAAAAGTGTATGCAAATTAATAATAAACAATAATGAAAAATAAATACCAGCCGAATCAGGATCCTATAAGACAACTGACTGGATCTACCCACTTTGACATAGGTCGATATGCGTCTAAACTCCGTAACCATGTGTGTTATTATATATATATACATATATAATTAATCATACATAATATTTATACATTTATATACACTATATACGTGAGGACATATATAGGCATATATTTGGTTACTAGGTGTTGGATAGACCCGGGGTGTAAATTAGGAATCCATAACCAATCTAATGAGCTCTAGGCTCTAGAAAAGGGTACAAGTCTAGAATATCAGATGAATGTGAGACATCATTCCTGTCACTTGAGATGGTATGGAGAGTCATCATGGACAATACCCAAAGAAAGGGAATATGGAATGTCATTCCCATCAGTCGGATAAAAGTATAATGGTGCGAGACATCGTAAACATCACCCAATGTAAGGGAGGGTGAAACTCCATTCTCAACATAACCCTTAACCATTTTTACCCATCCAATATTAATGGAATACTCATAATAATAATAATAATAAACATGATGGATTACCTCTAAATCATTTAAATTTATTTAACCCAACTAACCATGGATGTCACAATTCTTATAATCCATATATATAAGTATTAATCACTTTATGTGGCCTTTCCACCCATTATCATTCATTTAAATTAATCCATTAAATTTATTAAACAAGAAAAATCCATTTCAAGGTCAATACAAACACTTATATGGTGCATGGGTCATTTAAACACTTTCATATAAGAGTAATTCAATTAGCATACCCAAACTGGTGGAAAATAATGAGGTATACATCCTCTAAAAAATGAATCTGGGTTTATAATAGTATATCAACAAGGAATAATTTTTAAAATAGGTTTAACACATTTTAAGGAAATGCGTGAGAATATATAGCATGAGGTAAAACAAAAAATACTATTTAAGTACATAAACTTTTAGGGATAATTTCTAGACCACCAATCGTAGGTATGTGGATGAACACTTGTCCAGTGTGGGCCTTTGGTTCAAAGAAGAATGGGATAAATTTACAAAATAGAAAAATTACCTAATAATATAGAAAATGAGCTTGCACCAAAATAGAATAAGATATGGGAAGATGAACATTGAAAATAAGGTAATAGACTAGAGCTCTTATTGAGAAGGATACAATGCTTCCGATGGAGGTCGGATCAATGTTTTAATAGAGAAGAAATTGAGAAGCCTATCTTAGACTTAGAAGAACTCCCTAAGAGAAGGAAATGAGGGACTGTCTACTGGAGAAGTGGAGAAAATTATAAATTCAGTTTAAAAAAATTCTATGGGTGAAATTATGAATTCCCCTTTAAAAGCTAGGTCACACAGTTTGGCCACACATTTGGCTAAACCATGCATAAACTGTGATTCATCCACTATCCAAGAAGCCCCCTCACATTGATTAGGTGCATGGTTTAACCAACCATTCCTAAACCAATGCGAAAATCCACAGTCTCATGTGTAAGACATTTCACATAGCCATGTTCCCCGACTCAAATGGTTTTAGACAAACCATGAGAACCCTACTGTGAAAATAGTACCCTATATGGTTGAGTCGCATGGTCAGTATTATCTATGCTTTAACCATGTGGCCCACTCTATTTGTCCAATTTATAGAGAGATGGGCTCTGAACAAGACCCTAACACTCCCGAGATATTATTTAGTCCGTAGGGGATGTTTACCAAGATAAAACAATGGATTTAAACAAAAAATATCCATACCTTTGTGAAAAGATGGGTCATTAAAAAATCCCCCTCCTTAAATCAAAATTTCAACTAGTTTTATTTCTGAGGTTAAAGAGGGATTGTCTAAGAAAATATCTAGCCCCTAGGATTTTATATTAGATTCCTACTCCTAGGTCTCATACTGTACACAACTATGAATCCATATCACTTGTACTAAAGGAACTAACCTTCCTCAGATTGTCTTCATGCTCTAATCCACGATATGAACTAGGTACTTTTCAAAGGGAACACCCAAATCTAACTCAAACTCATTAGGATAGAAAAAATATAATGGGTTTGGATAATTCCAATGAATTTATAACTTGTGAAAAACATCATGTATAAACTAGTATCTTTGAGAAAGTGCTATCCAGTAAGGCACTGGTCTGATTCTATCCAAAAAATCAAAGGGTCTAAAAAATCTTAGAAAGAGCTGACCCAACCCTTGAATACATCAATGGAACAACCTAGAAAAAACTTATAGAAAAACCGATCCATGACCTCAAAATCAAGAGGTTATCGATGACGATTGGCATAAAAATGCTACCTGGACTAAGCAGTCAACATGCACTTCCTAATCAACTAAACTTTCTCTAAATACTCTTGGATGAGACATGGTCCCTCCCCTTCCTCTAACCATCATAGAGGTGGTCGACATAGGATACTATATAAGGCCTTGTAAGGATCCATCTGGATGGGATCCTAAAATCTATTATTGTAAAATAACTCTAGTAAAATTATGCGTTTTTCACAAGAATCCCTATAGTTAAGGACACATGCATGGATCATGTCCTCTAACACCTGAATCGGGCGCTTTGTTTGACCGTTAGTATGAGGGTGATAAGCCATACTTAGAAGCACCTGTATACCCATGGCCTTCTACAACCCCTGCTAGAACCATGACATGAAACAAGCATCCTTGTCATATACTATAGATTGAGGAGATCTATGAATACCTATGACCAACCAAACATATATCCTCCCTAGTTAATCTACTAAAAAGGACTTATGAGTAGTTAAAAACTGTGCGACCTTTGTCAACTGGTCAACAACTACCCAAACTCTATTGTTGCCTCAAGAAGATCTAGGAAAACATATCATGAATTCCATAGAGACATAATCCCACTTCCACTTGAGAATGGTTAATGGTTGTAAAAGTCCTGATGGTTGCTGATGTTATGCCTTCACCTATTGACAATTGGAACACCGAGTAATAAATCTGGCTATCTCCCGTTTCATAGCAGGCCACCAATACTGGTGACGTACGTCTCGATACATCTTGGTAACATTGGGTTGTACCACCCATACTATGGCATCATATTTCCTCATCAAATCATCTCAGATGTCTACTGGAACCCAACCACTTCCATGAATGTGTAAGGTCTCATCCTCATCCACTACCCTACATGTAGATGTATGTTTATCAGAGATAGTCTCCCACAGGACTAGACCCTCAAGATCCAAAAGTTTCCTCATCCTTACCTTTTCCAAAAGGTTATAGGTCACTGTCAAGGCTAAGAGAACTATCTAACCATGATCCTCCTAAACCTCAACATGCATCTCTAAAAATAAGGCCATAAGATGAAACTCACCAGTAGATTCATAAACCTCTTGTGTCCAAGTCTTTCAGCATAAAGCATTGGATACTTAATTACCTTTATTAGGCATATAATCAAGCTTAAAATAGAAGGACTGCAAATATTCAACCCATTTTCGCCACCTAATATTTTTACCATGTTGTGTAAAGATATACTTAAGGATTTTGTGAACAGTGAATACCAAAAAATGGACTCCTACTTTGATGGTGTCCTTTTCAAATGGTTCTATGACTCTTAGCCTCTAGGGTTTCATCCATATAGTAGCCTTTTTCTTACCCATCTTCAAAATCTCTACCTGTCCTTTCTACTGAAATCTATTAGGATGTTTAAGTCATCTCTTTCTCTTAGTTTCCTTCACCTATATCCGAGGCGCTTCTACTTTTCCTCTATGTTTGTAGATTCTTATGACTATTTGGTTTTAATGGTAACATATTGGAGGGATGATCCCAATCATTTCATGGAACCTGACCACTGATACCACCTCTATTATAATTTTAATCTTTATGGTAAAAACCCATATTGTTTTTTAATAAATATTCTCTAGAGTTTTTTGTTTTTTTTGTGGTAAATTTACTCGATATATTTTCCTCATAGGATTGTTTGATCTTCTATTCTCTTTTTGACCATGATGTTGTGCTAGACCTCTTCTCAGGTCGGTATGAAAGTGTTTCTGGTGTCTTGGTATGGTGTTGGGGGCTTCGTTTGGTGTTGAGGTTTTATTATAGCTGGTGTCATCCATTATTATGGTTTCTGATTGAATCGAATGTTCTGGTGGTGGTATGATATTTTATTATCATCAAAATTTTTTTCTACTAGTTAGTGATCTTTTTTAGTGATTCTTAAATCACCTGTTTTTGATATTTTTGACCTATGGTCCCTATATTCCTAATGGTGGTTCCAAAAAAAGTGGTTTTTGGTATAGTCTAAGGTCGAATCTCCCTGAATAGGTATTCCCTCTCAAAAATATACTCTAGACTCCTATTCTGTCTCATAAAGCTAGGACATCCTGGTGCGATGGATATTGGTGAGGTTTTCAGATGGTGTTGTTTGATTTGTGGTTGGCGTTTCTTGAGGTACGACCTGGAATATGGTGTTTGTGTTAATTGTGGTTTTGTGTAATTGGTTTTCATTTTTGGTTCTAGTATTCACGATCGATGCATGATGTTGGTGATTCTTGAGAGAAGGGGGGATCTAATGGTGATTTTGTTTAATAAAAGTGATTCCATTGAGCTTTTGTTGGGTCCTCACCTGGGATAGGGTGGGGATGATGATGATGGTGACTAGTGGATAGGGTGTGAGCTCGATGTGACTCACATGATATGATGATGATGATGTGTTCTGATTTTTAATTCTTTTTTTTTGAATTTGAATGTGTTGGTTTGGTACTATGATGTTTTATTCTCATTTTGATTTTGGTAGGGTTTAAGTGACTTTGGTATGGTGGAAGTTGTAAGGTTCCCACTCAATCATAAAATTGGTTTTATTCAGAAAATGAAAAAAGAGATTTAGAGAAGTACTCCTACCTCAATTCCACAAAATTCTCCAAAAGTAACACCTCCAATAGCATAAATCATAAACAACAACAGCTTTCTCAAGGTCATGAGTTGGGTAATTCCAAATGTGAGGCCTCAAATAATGATACCCATATGCCATTACTTTCTCATCCTACATAAAATCTACTCCTAGACTGATACCTAATTTATCATACTAAACTATATAGATTTCTCCTAGCTCCTATAGAATCAGGATCAACACTGAAGTCACCTACCCTTTAACTCTATGAAGGATCTTTCACAAAACAATGACCAAAAAAACTTCACACGCTTCTTAGTTTAGACTATAAGAGGCACTACTATGCATGATAAATCCATAGTGAAGCATCTATAATACATAGTTATCCCCAATAAAATCCACACATCAAAGGAATTCTTGGGATGATCTTAGAAAACTATAACTCTCACCATCTTTGGGTCTAATGATACTTCTGACTATAAGATTATTAAACCCATGAAGTGGACTTTGTCGATCTAAAAGTGGAATTTAGTGATATTTATTTAAAGATTGTTCTCTCTCAGTGTACTCATCATGATCTTAAGATGTTTTTCATGGCCATGTGAAAATGATAATATATGAATATGTTTTCTTTAAATACTACCATGAATTAATCGGGATACGGGTGGAAAAAAATAATTCATCAGAGCTTTGAAAACATCTAGAGCATTCATGAGACTAAATTATATTACGAGGTACTCCTAAAGACTATAATTGTTCTAGAAAGTTGTACAAGGTATGTCTGAAGTCCTAACATGCACCTAATGGTAGGCTGACCTCAAGTCAATCTTTGAAAACTACCCTACTCCTTGAAGCTCATCAAATAGGTCATCTATTTGATGTAGTGGATACTGATTATTTACTGTAAGCTGGTTCAACCATCGGTAATCCATGCAAATCCTAAGGGTACCATCCACCTTCTTGGAAAAAAGGACTGGTGAACCCCATGGTGAGGTACTAGGTCAAATAAAACCTTTATCTTCCAGGTCTTCAAACAGCTTCTTGAGTATTATCCTAATTTTTATAATGATAATAAAATCCACCTTTTGATAAATTATAAATGCCACATGAGAAAAAAATAATTTATCATTGAATATAACTTAAAATTGGTTAAATTATTTACAGAAGGGTAAAATCGCATTTAACACTTTTAAATATTCAATGGAATATTTACAGAGTCATACATTGAGTTAATGTGAGATTCCAAGACCCACAAAGACTCGGTGAATACTAAATAAAATTATTAAATATATTATATCAAGTGCACAATTTTTATTCAAAATAATTGAATAACTCTAAAATGGTGCATCATATAAGAAATCTAAGACCATCGTTAAGTCTTAAATACAGTTTTTATCCTAGGAGGGCTGTAACATTCAAAGGAATCGAACATTTGGATGCCTCACTCATGTGATAAATTTATTAAATAACATTGAATATGTTATTTTATTGGAAATAATTTTATATCTCTAAAAGAGAGCATTGTACAAGAAATATGAGACCACCGTTGGGTCTGTAACAGGGGATTTACCCTAGGTAGGGTATAATTTTTATATGAAGCATCCATATTATTTAGTTCACTAAATATTTTTTTAATTATATTAAGAAATTAATTAATTAATTAATTAAGTTAAAAAACGTTATTGTCCAATAATACCCCCAAAATCATGTTTCCTCCATTATTGACCGATGAAGGTTTTTGAAAGCATGAATCTGAACTATTTTGGATGATTAAAAACTTGGAAGACATTAAGGGAAACTAAACACTCCACAATCATTTGTTTCATGATTGATGGATTAAATGCAGAGGTTTAATTCTTTTGTTACTGTAAATCCAAAAACACATTTTGATGGCTATATAAACCAGCCACTCCTTCTTAGATTTCTACCAATGACCGGAACCACCTCCTCCCATGTGGTGAAGTAGTCTGACTTCGACCGACGCATGACAGAGGTGGTCTTATTCACCCCTCAAGCGCAGCACCATGCCTGTGAGTTATTCTTTCATTTTTAACTTAATTTAATTTAAATCTTTTTTATATGCATAATTATAAAAAAGGGTATTGAATAAATATAAATATAATAATAATAATAATAAAATATTTATCAAATGATAAATTTGATATTAATTATCAATAGATACACACACACATATATATATAAATAATATTATGTACATATATATATATATAATCACATTGTGTCAATGGAGATAATTTATTCAATATATAAAATTATCAATATATATATATATATGTATCGATATATATACATATATATATATATATTTATAATCATATAAAAGGATAATTTTATTAAATAAAATTATCAATGTGTTATTTAAAAGATAATTGTAAATAATTATCAAGCGATAATTACAAAAAATTATGTAATAAGACTATGAAATGATAATTCATAATAAATAATTATTATAATATAATAATTAATTTTATTAAATAGATAATTATAAATTAATAATGTAGAATTATCATATGGTAATTTATAAGATATTATTATAAGATATTATCAACGGATAAATAATTGTAATAAATAATTATAAAAAATAATTAGAAAGGATAATTTGTAACAAAATTATCAATAGAAATTTATAAAAGGATAATTTGTATTAAATTATCAAAATATAATTATAGAGTATTATTTATAACAAATTATCATGATATGATTATTCTTGAAGGAGAATATTGAAAACACATGATTAGACAAAAATGATAATTTAAAAATTATTTAGGAGAGAAAAAATATCTTCTTATGTGATATTTTATTTCTTTTCGAAGTAAAATAGTTATTTTGGTTGTAGTAAACCCTTGATAAACCTCGATCATTGATGTGACGACAAATCGAGACTTTGACTTATCACATTCGATGATAATAAAACCACAAAGAGGGTTTTCAATCTTTTATGGAAGGAGATTCCTTCTCATTTTGATACATATATATATATATATATGTGATTCTATCATGATGTGATTGTTTATATTAGACTAACTCATGCTTGTGATGAATTGCATGTGGGTGTGTGAGTGGCTATGGGTGTACTTGTTTGTGTGTGATTATCTTGACTTTGATCTTGGTGTGACTTATCGTTCCTTACTACGACAAGTGTTGTTGTGTGTGTATAGCCTACAGAATTGTGTTTCAAGTATCAAGATACTCAGGTGGAGCACAGAGGTTTGGAGTTATGCAGCTTAGTGGGAAACTACCCAACCTAATATAGTCATAATATCCTTAAAGGAGGATGTGGCTACCCTAGGAGAGGGGAATGCATAGTAGGTAGCAAGAAGATACCAATCATTTCTTCCTACAAACATTCCCCATAGGTGTTTTAAAAGATTAAGTTGGCCAGAGATGTATAGATGACAGATAACTGACATTTCTTCCCATGGACTTGGGTTGTGGGTGTTTTAAAAGGTTAAGTGGGATGAGGATGCATGGCTGATAGATACTTTTCATTGCTTCTTACGGACTTTGGACATGGGTGTATTAAAAGGTTAAGAAGGATGAAGATATACTTGATAGAATGTGATAAATTCCTATAATAACCACCAGTGGGGTGGGGTGATCCTTTTTACCTCGGTGGAGGTACGTGTCTTCTTTAATTTCTTACTTGCAACAAGTTGAAGTAGGTGGGACTGGGGTTCATAGTGTCTTGGTCAGTGCATGATGACTCAACACATGTATGTTCAATGAACATTTATTTATTTCATGATATACACTATTATATATATTTGTGCAATTATGGTAATAATGAATTGGTGGCATCTTATTGAGTCTTGTACTCACACCCTACTTGGTAATTTCGATGCGCTTATAAATTTTGTGACCAGAGATCTGGTGAAGGGAAAGGGCCCTATGACAGGCGATTGAGTGGTGGATCTTGGACCTAGAGAAGACCGAGACAGACACTGTATTACCCCAAAGATTGTTTTTTATATACTTTTATCTTGTATTTTTCTACTTATTTATACCTTGTACATTCTTACCATTTCAGGATATCTTATGTGTATGCCATTATTCTATTTCCACATTTACTCTATTTATTATTTGGTTTATTAATTATTATCAATCCTATAACATGATACAGAGGGTATAGTCTCCCCCAAGTTTCACTTGAGACCTTCAATTATATATGGAAACCTCTTGTGTATGGGGAGGTGCACATGAGGCCATGTATCATTCCATCTCAGACCCAGTGGTTCAGGTTGGGACGTTACAAAATGTTATCAGGGCATCCAGACTGACTATTTTTTCTTCTTCTCTTGTCCTGGTTTAGGATAGGGTAGACCAGAGTTAGGATGGTTGGGACTTAGGTAGGGGAAATATGTCAGTACCTAGACAACAATATAGTGGACCTCTGAGTTTCCATAATGTGGGAAACTCATGTTTTGTTGTTACCATTGATTAAACTAACCTTAGGTGATGCACATGATGTTGATATGTGATTTATGCCCGCAAATGGCCTAAAGGCCTTCATTTTTATTTATTTTTGATAACAACCATTTTAAGGGATGAGGGGGAATTCTTAAAAGTCCTATAGGCTTAGTGATTACATGGACCATAGGTTTAAGAGACATAACATGACCCAAAGGTCTTAGGTAATTCAACCAGACTATAACTACAAGGAACTGCCCCTCCCCATCATCTGCACCATGATGCGAGCTCTCCAACTTCACATGGATGTCTGGCTAAGCTTCCCGTGCAAGCACAATCTGGTCCCGATGTCATAGCCATACACTCTAAATCCTCTAAATCCATTGGTCCTTCTATGGTGAGTGCACCTGATCTGAATCCTCCTATGGGGATGATCCTTTTTTGTGGAGTATGTTTGGTGAAACTGCATTGATCATGAGGCTCGAAGGCCTTGAGGTGGTCGGAAGGCCTTAAAGGTGGCCCAGAGGCCTTACTGACCCGAAGGAATAGGTGGCCTGAAGACCTTAAGGAATCCAAGCACAAAATTGTGGCCCACAGTGAATAGTTCAGATGCTATAAGACCAAAGAGTATCTGCTACAGTACTGCTACAATACCCCCGAATTATGCCTCTTCCTAATTTCAAACCTTGGTCTCATGGATGCACTTATGAAGACCTCACCAACTGGGCTGAGGCTCATGTTATGATTTTTGAGATTTCACATATGCTCATGCATCATGAATAGGCATGTATGTTCACATTCCATATATATACTTGTTGTTGTGCGGAATAGTAGTTCATTAATTAAATTCCTTGATTTGTGATATCTGTTCGGGATAGTTTCTCTTGTGTGATATATCTATGTTTTCATACTATGTGATATATATTTATTATAATTAATTAGTTAAGTAGATTATGTTTTCATGGTAGTATATATATGATGACTATGAATAACATACAAGGATAAAGGAAAGGGTTAGTGATAAGAGGGGTATACCTGGGGTTGATGGTAGACTCCTAGGAAAAACCTTATGTGATCTCATAGATTGGTTAAAATCTATTTATATTATTAATTAACATTCTATTGTAGAAATAAAACATTGGTGAAATTTTATTGAACCACCGGTTGTGTCATCACATGATCCTCCCATTCCACCACTAGTGGTACACGGGGATATATCCCAGCATGATCCTGTACCGGCATAAGCAATCTAGGCCACTGAGCTTTCTCAACTGGGACTTTTTCAGTTAGTACCTATCTAGGGTCGAGATATTCAGAGGACTATATCTAACCATACTATGGATTTGCATCTTTATCATCCTCCAATATGCTTGGATATTAGTGGCCCATCAGATGCAGAGGATTGGAAAGACTATATAAAGAGAATTTCTGAGCTAGTCCAAACCCCTGAGTAAGGGCGAGTGATTCTGGAAACCATAAAGTTCAAGGACATTCTAAGAGATGGTGTAATGCCATGAATCAAGCTAGGATATGAGAGTCTCTTACCTTGATGACCTTCAAGGAGTTGTTTCGGGAATAGTACTTCCTTGAAATGATGAAGCTGGACTGTGCCTAGGTTCATGGAATTATGATAAGGTTCTACGACTGTCTCTTCTTAATCTACATGTTTTATTGAGTTACTTAACTTTTCTCCATTGTTATCTAGTAATGAGGCATAGAAATCTTAGAAGTTCAAGATAGGTTTATGACTGGTGATGAGATGTATGGTTAGGGTCTTTGACCTGATGACATACTCTCAGGTGATTTATATGGCCCTAACCTTTGTGAATGGGATAAAGGAGGATAAGTTAGTTGGATTACTTCCAATTCATGATGGGCCAGTGACTAAGTTTTCCTTCTCTACTATAGGATTCCTTAAATATGATAGGAAGAGAAAGATGAGCTAGGAGTAGTAGAGCAATAGATAGGCATGTCAGAATAAAAATATTTTTAGGAAGGTGCTACAATTGTGGGAAATAAGAATTGTGGGAAAAAAGGGAATTATAACCACACTTTAAGGAAGACAACAATCGACTACCACTAGTGTGGCAAGGCTGTCCATCTTGAACGTTTTTTCTCAAAGGTTTCTTAGAGGAGTTCTAGGAGGTTACGATAGGATAAGAGTGTAGAATCCTAACAAAGGATACCAAATCCCCTAATGATGATGAATCATTAATGTTTTAGATATGATCATGGAGCTAAGGCAGACCATGTTTATGCAATGGATCGAGCACCAAAAGATGGTGATAAGGAACTTGTTACTATACAAGGTACAGACTAGAGCATGTATTTGATCTTATTCCTTGTTTTAATACCATTGTTTCCCTTATATTTGAAATCCATTTCTGGACTTGACTTAACCAAAGAGGTATGCTTACCTAACTTACCTTCCTCTAATACTTCATTAAATGAGGTCATGAAACCCTAGTATATGAGAGAGAAATATTTATTGCTTTTAGTGAGATACTGATGTGGGACTCACTTAGTGGATAGGGGTAGTAGCGTATCTTTTGGACCTCCCTTCTCACTATTGAGGTATGCATGATGTGTTCCATGTTTCTCAGCTTCAGAGGTACATTCCCCATCCTGTGAACATTATATATTGCGAGGACGTTGATTTGGGACATATTTCATCTTATGATGAGTGATATGTGTTTATTATAGATCATAGTGAGAAAGGAATATAAGGTAAAATGATACTACTACTCTGGTTTCAATGGAAACATGGATAGATCTAGGAAGTGATATGGAATTGTGAGTTTGATGTTCGAGCTCAGTGGTCTGACTTGTTTTAGCAAGACCACTAGAGATGCTTCTTGAGGACTAGAAGTCTACAAAGGGAGAGAATTATAATATACCTATTTTTATAATGATAATAAAATCATTATTTTGATAAATTATAAAGTCCATCTGAGAGAAAAATAAATTTTCCATGAAAATAACAAAAAATGGTTTAAATACATTGCGGAAGGGTGAAATCCAATTTAACACTTTAAAATATTTGATGAAATATTTTCAGATTCATAAACTGAGTTAGTGTGAGATTCTAAGACCCGTAAAGCCTCGCTGAAGAATAAATAAAAATATTAAATATATTATATGAAACACTCACTTTTTATTAGAAATAATCGAATAACTCCAAAATAGTGCATCATATGAGAATTCCAAGTCCACTGTTAGGTTCAAAACACGGTTTTTACTCTAATAGGGTTATAAAATTCTAAGGTATCAGATTTTGGATGCCTGAATCATAAGATAATGTTATTAAATTATATTTAATATATTATTTTAGTGGAAATAATTAAATATCTCTGAAAAGTAATTTCATACAAGAAATATGAAACAACCGTTAGGTCTGAAATGAGGGTTTTAACCTAGTAAGGGTATAATTTTTAACTACAACAGGCATATTATTCAGGTCACTAAATAAATTATTGTTTTTTAATTATATTAATTAATAAATAAATTAATTTAATTATATTTGAAAAATTTTACTATTCAATTACTCCCCAAAAAACATGTCCTCCATTTTTGTTCGGTGAAGCTTTTAAAAACCATGAATATGTATTGTTTTTGATGATTAAAAATTAGATTCACATTAAGGAAGGGAAATTAAATACTTTGTTACCATTTGTTTCATTATTATTGGATTAAAAATTGAGGTTTAATTATTTCTTTATAGTAAAAATAAAAATTATTTTTAGTGTTTATATTAACCAGCCGCTCCTTAGATTTCTTTCAAAAATCAAGAAACATATCCTCCCATATTGTGAAGCAGTACGACTTCGACTAACGTGTGGCCGAGGTGGTCTTCTTCCACCCTCAAGCGCAATGCCGCACATATGAGGTCTTATTTCATTTTCATTTTCATTTATTTTATTTATTTATTATATATGCATTACTATGAAAAAGGATCTTGTGTAATGTAAAATATATAACAATAATAAAAAAATATTTATCAAATGATAAATTTTATATTAATTACCAAAAGATATATATATATATAAGAATATGTATATATATATATATATTCAAATTGTGTCAATTGGGAAAATTTATTCAATATAAAAAATTATCAAAAAATATATATATAAATATATAGGTATGGATATATATATATATATATATATTGATAATCACATAAAAGGAAAATTTCATTAAATAAAATTATCAATGTGTTTTTGAAAAGATTATTGTAAATAATTATCAAGCAATAATTACCAAAAATTATAATAAGAATATTGAAAACTGATAATTCATTATAAATAATTGTTAGAATATATTTATTCATTTATAAAGTAATAATGTATAATTATCATATGGTAATTTATAAGATATTATTATAAGATATTATCAGTGGATAATTAATTATGAGAAATAATTATCAAAAAAATTATAAAGGATAAATTTTAATAAAATTATCAAGAGATAATTATAGATGGATAATTTTTATTAAATTATTAAAAGATAATTATAGATTATAATTTATAATAAATTATCAAGATACACTTATTCTTGAAGGAGAATATTGTAAACACATTGTTTATCCTAAAGGATAATTTGAAAATTATTCAGGAGAGAGAGAATATCATCACATGTGATATTTTATTTCATTTTTAAATAAAACTATTGTTTTGGTTCTATTAAACCCTTGATATACCTCAATCATCGAAGTGCCAAAAACTCAAGACTTTGACCTATCACTTTCGATGATAATAAAACCACAAATAGGTTTTCCAAACTTTTGAGGTAGGGGATTCCTTCCCATTTTGGGCCATATATATATGATGTTATCGTGATGTTATTGTTTATGTTGGACTAAATCATGCTTGTCGTGAATTTCATCTGGGGTTTTGAGTATCCATGGGCGTACTTGTTTGTGTGTGATTATTCTGACTTTGATCTTGGTGTGACTTGTTGTTCTTTGCTACAAAACATCTTATTTTGTGTGCATAGACTATGGAATTGTGCTGATGGTATCAAGATACCCAGGTGGAGCATTGAGGTTGGGAGTTATGCGACTCAATGGCCAACTACCCAACCTAATGTAGTCATAATATCGTTAATGTCAAAAATGACTGCCCCAGCAGAGGTGAATGCATAGTAGCTAGCTGGAAGATATTGATCGTTACTTCCTATGGACTTGGGCCATGGGTTTTATAAAAGGATAAGAAGACCAAGGATTCGTATATAAAAGATACCAGTCATTTCTTCCTATGGACATGGGATTTGGGTGTTTAAAAGGTTAAGAGGGATGAGGCTGCATGGATGATATATGTTGGTCATTTCTTTCAACAGAAAAGGGCCATGGGAATTTTAAAATATTAATAAGGTTGGGGATATACTTGATGGTAGATGAGGCATTCCTGTAACAACCAACATTGGGGTGGGGTGAGCCTTTCTTCCTTAGTGGAGGTACATAAATTCTAGAATTTCTTACCGGCAACGAGCAGAAGTTTGTGGGGTTGAGGTTCATGCTTGCTTGGTCAGCGCATGATGACTTGGAACATGTATGTTTAATTTTCATTTGCTTATTTCATGATATAAACAATTATATATATCAATTCACTTATGTTAAGGACTCATTGATGGTGTCCTACTATGTTTTATACTCACACCGTACTTAGGCATTTCAGTGCGCTTGTAGATTTTTTAACTAGAGATATGGAAAAAAGAAAGGGCCCAATGGTTGATGGTTGAGCAATGGATCTTGGAGCTATAAAAGACCAAGAAAACACCAGAGTACCCCACAATTGGTTGTTAATATACTTTTATCTTGTATTTTTTTACTTCTTTATACTTTGGACAATCTTAACACTTTGGGAGATCTTATGTGTATATCAATATTCTATTTCTACATTTACTCTGATTTTTTATTATTTGGTTTATTCATTATTATCAATCATATGATATTATATAGAGGGTATAGTCTCTCCAAGGTTTCAATTATGACCCTCACTGCTATTCAACAGCCTCTTTTATATGGGGAGGCACAAATGAGGTCTTGTGACATTCTATCTCGGACCCAGGGGTTCAGGTCAGGATGTTACATTGAGCTCTAAAAGCTTTTTAGGTGTCATCCTATAAAGAGGAATGGGAATTAATGCCACTCCTGGCACTATATCAATGATGAATTCTATATATTTCACTAGAGGTAGCCTAGAAAATTCACCATGGAATAACTTCCAAAAATGTTCCATCACAAGAAGGAAAATAGAAGGTAATATACCCTAATCACCCAGAAAGTGACTCATGATCTAGGCTATCACTCGGCCTGGAACTTGATGCTATGTTCTATCTTGAGATGCATGGACATACCTTTCATCCTTATGGATATGTCTACTACTTTCTGGTGATGTGAATTTTACCCTTTGGTGATAACAATCACTGCAATCTCGATAGGGAACTAACTAGTCTATCTAGATAATTACATCTATCCCTGACATGTCAAGGATGAAAATATTCTATACAAAAAATATCCACCTATCTGAAGGGGACAATCCTTATAATAATTAACACTCTTTAATCAAATAACCAATGGGGTATCAAGTGTCATGACACCAAAAAGTACTATATATCAAGGCCCAAACTATTCATAATTTCCTCATATTTAAAAGAATGTGGAACAACCATGTGAAATAAATCTGACCCTAAAGTAGAGGCTACTTGAATAGTACATCAAATAGAAGATGGTCAGGTGCTATGCTTCTCCATGATTGGTTTCACTACATGTAACTAGCCAGTACAGTGGCCTGATTCACAACCTGACTACCCTATGTAGGCCCGCATTGCTGGAACTTTGAGTTAGGAGTCTGATTCCCTCTACCTCGACCACCACCTTGACTTGAGTAGCTAGTGGTATTCTAGTCGCTTTACTAGAATTATAATACTATCTCTTCTCTGAGATATGGAGTAGGTGAAGATCACCTCTCACTAGGCACTGATGGAAGGGTCTTGTAGAAGTGTCGGATATGCCCCACCCTACCACAACCTCTACACTTACCTATATCTTTCATACACTTAGGCTTCATTTGTCCTAGCTACCTGCACCGAACACATATAAGGAACATGTCATTAGGAGTCCCCTAACTGCTACCACCACCATGTGAAACCTCAAAGCAACACTTTCACCTGCTAAAAGAACTACTTCGAGGTCTAGTTGCAAAACAGTCCTGGCTCACACCATGAGCTTCCCTCAAATTCCGATCAGTAATTAGGTCTTGGTTGACTATCTCAGAAATAGTAGTTAGCCAAAAAACATTTACTAATAACTGGATGGAATATACCATCCCATCCTCAAATCATTATGCATTCATATGATCATCTCCATATAAAGGCAGTACAAATTGCTGCATCTCAGTAGAACAATTAGAATACTCCATGAAATACATGGATCCCTATTATAGGTTTATAAATTCTATATTTGGTCAGATATCAATGTATGTGGGAAGATGTAATCATAGAAGACTATTTGGAAGTCTGTCCAAACCATGTATCAATGTTGGTCTACCTAGGTAATGACATCCCACCATTTTTTGGAACAATTATGCAACATATAGGTAGTGAGTTTCACCCTCCACTCTGGATGTTTTTCCAAATGATCAAAAATAGAAAACATATTCTCCATCTATAAATTTTTTAGCATGTGGTCCTCCATCCCAAAAAAATGTGGGAGAATGCCACTACTGAAATCACCTACTCAATTCTTCCATATTCAGGACAGGTCGATCAATGCCTTGGATAGATTGCATCATACGAAGAAAACACTATTGAAACTGGGTTTCAACACCCATATCTGGAAGAGGAGGTAGTGTATTGGTGGAACTATTGGAGGTATCAATGGTAGCTCAGGGACCACCACCTTCAGTGCATGGTCGTCATCGCCTTCATAGCATACGACTCAAGGCTTTCATGGGGGAATGATTATACAAAGACAAATGTATGCCTTAGAAAAAAATTCAGCAATTGAAAATATTACAATTAAATAATAGGATAGGTACAAAACCTTCCTACTAAAAGGTAACACCTATCCTACCACTCCATATTCTAGGTATAGGTGAGTAAGTAAAGACCATAAAAATCCATAATAATGTAAAAAAAACTCCTAACTACCCACTATTAAGGTCAGTTTTAGGTCTTGGTCTCATATCACACCTCAGGGGTTTTGATATATAGAGTTTAAATTGCATGGTATAGATGAAAACACTCTTTAATTTGCAATTGGTATCACCATTTAGAAATAACTAATTTATTTATAGATTTTATTTTATTTGAGTTTGTAATATTTTACATACACGAACAAATATATATCATTGTTCAATTAAATGCATCAGCATTACCAATTTATAAAAGTCATAATTCTTATAAATTTCAATTGGCATATTATTTGACTACAAATTGGACTTTAAATCTGGTATCAGGATGTAACAGGTTAAAAGATATGATTTGATTACACGAATCACCATTCAGGATTTATAGATTTACTTGATCCATAAATAAACCTTTTCATTCAAGTATCCCATGTAAGAACATGGACCTTCATTTCAGGTATGTCTTTCTTTTTTTTGGAATTTTTGTGAAAAGAGGAGTTTCTAGAAATTTTTGATGTACATGCTGTGTACAATATAAGTACACACCATGTGCTTCGATTCTGTGCGAGGCCGTGTGCTGGCCGTGTCCGAGACACGCACACGGTCGTGTGGGGTGATGTGGAGGCCGCTTAAAGCAGAGTACGAAAAGGCCTAGTACACACCGTGTACTCCAAAAGTACATTCCGTGTACTTTCTATTTTTTTCATTAAATTCACCAGGGTCGTGCCTAATCGCCAGAACACGCTTCTTCTCTAGATTCTTGGACCGAGATCATCCCATACGTCCGCGAATCTCCTATGAGCCCCAGAGCCTCCATCCGTTCTCCGAATCGACCGCCGTCCATTGCGTTGGAACTGCTACGGTAAGCTCTTTCTCCTCCTAGAGCTTTGTTTTCTAATTCCTTCTCTTTCTATAGTAATAGTGGGTTGAGTGTATTGGAAATTTTCTTAGATATACGACATTCCAAGGAGAATCAAGATTTTAGGACCAAGTATATCGATCTCCTAGCATCGATGTAGGTGGTTTGTGCCTTTCCTTTCAAAGTCTTTGAGTTTTATGTGCAATTTCCACCAATACCCATGAACGGGGAATTGTGTGTTTACTTTTTTAGACTTGTTGTTTTCCTTCCTTGCTTGTATGATTGTGTAGAGGTAATTTGGTTATGTATGAGCATAATTTCTATGATTGGATGTTTTTCCCATGCCATGTTCTATTTACGAACTTTTGGTCTTGTCCAACCTTTGGCCGTTATACCTGTTTTCCATGCCTTATGACCATTGGATGGAGTGTTGTTCTATGACATGATTGTTATGCTGTAGAATCGCTAGACAAGTAGCTCAATAGGTTTACTTTGGCTTTATAGCACTATATGGACTGACTGGCATGGGGTCATGAGAACCTTGTGTGATAGACTATAAGGGAATAGATCGAGTGAGCATCCTCAAAGAGTCGTGGATATTATATACTAAAGGGAATAGACCATGTGAGCTTCCCAGAGAGTCTTGGATGTTATAGACTATAAGGGGTAGACCGAGTGAGTTTCCTCAGAGATTCTTGAGCTTTATAGGCTATATGGGGTTGGAACGAGTGAGCTTCCTTAGAGTGTATTTGTTTTTTTTTTGAATTTTCCTTAATCCATTCCAGGCTTTGTGAGGAATTGACCAAGTGCGCTTCCTCAGAGAGTCTTTGATTGACCTGAGGCTATAAGAGGGATTGACCGAGTGTGATTCCTCAGAGAGTCTCTAGACCTTGGGGCTATAAGGGTAATTGACCGCATGATCTTTCTTAGAGAGTCCCTGACTACCTTAGACTATAAGGGGAATTGACTGAGCGTGCTTCCTTAGAGAGTCCTATAATTTCATATTACAAAACCGTAGGGGTTAGGCTGAGTGTGCTACCCAGAGGGTTGTTGGTACTTCTTCAATAGGACCAGAGGGGATGGCTGTGAGTACATCCCAGAGGGATTCCTATTTGTGGTTAGCTGTTGCATCACTGCTTTTTGTTGACCTATGGATTGTTTACTATTGTTTATCATCTTGTTTACTAGTTATTGTTTTCTACTTACTGTACTATTACTTTCCATATGCTCACTGACTGTTAGGCATAGATCGTCGGGTGGTTTCTTACTGAGATTTAGTCTCACACCCTATTTGGGTCATGATTTTGGGCCCAAACAGATTATATTGCTGCAATTATAGACAATGGAAAGTGCACTTTGACTTCAGGTACTTGATTTCATTGGACCAGGAGAGGATGAGACCATGCCGAGGCATGCGATGCTGAGGAGTTGCTTATATGTATTTCTTTTGTACTTGTTTTAATACTGTTTGTATTTCTAGCATTGTGACTTGTTTGGATGATTTGCTAGACAAATGTATCATGCATCATTTCATATATATGTGTGTAATATAGATGTTTATTGTTTAGTATTTCTTTGTTTACTGTTGTTGGATATTTACTACTTCCGCTATTCTATGTGTTGTTTACTTTCGCTGTTTACTCTGCCAAAGAGGGCATAGTTTCCCCACTATCACACATAAGGCCCTCATTGCTAGTCGGAAGCCTCTGACATTTGGGGAAATGCACTTGAGGCCACATGACCAACCAAGTACGGGGTGCCTTTGGGTGGGTTTCAGAACCGAGGTGTTACAAAGTGGTATTAGAGGAACTCTTTTCTCTTGACATACTGTTTGGAGCCTATATCCAAGGATATTATGGAATAGGTACTTGAAAAAAAGTTGTGCCTGGGAGTAGCTAACCTGTGTACATGGAAAATCCATACTACCTCGTTTATTGTAGTTTTACTGTTTTTCACTTTTACAATTGATTTGATTTCTCTGTTGGGTGATTCACATGCTTTGTGTTGTTACCGTTGTTGTTATTGCGGTTTGATTTCTGTCGCACCCCGATGAGATGAGGGTATTCCATCTTAAGAATCATATATGCACTTGATAGAAATCACATTCTATGCATTCTTTCCATGCCATCTAGGATGCATTAGAGATTTCATGTTGTTGTGATAGACGTTTTGTAGATTATGCTTGCTGTTGTGATAAATGATTTGATAGAATCTATGATGTTTCATAGAGAATTTGTTTTTAAAGTACTTTGCTTAGATGGATGCCAGAATTTGGTTCTTGAGGTGTTATGGGCCCTCTTGGACCAGAATTTGGTGGATCATTGCCTAGTTTCCTAGTTATAACTTGTATAAGATGCCAAGATTTGATTTTCGGGGAGTATGGGCCCTCACAAATCGGAATTTGGAACCTTAACTCTTGTTTTCTGGGCTTCAGAGTAGTTTCTGAGCTACTGCCTGAAAAACCCAGAATACATGATGTGTACTTTATATATACATGTCAGGTAGTTTTTAAATAGTGTCACTGAATATGTGGGTAGAAACACAGGGTTGTGAAAAATCTTCAGGAACATGCCGTGTACGGTACGTACACGCCGTTTTGTAGTGACCGTGTGTCTATCCGTGTGGCTAATGACATAGATGGATGAAACATTGACTTTAGACACTGTGTCCTATTATCACACGCCGTTCCATGTAACCTATGTAACTGGCTGTGTCATGAAAAACACGGGTCGGGGAAAACCTTCAAGTACACGCCATGTTCTCAGGGAGCATAACATGTAGAGTGAACTGTGTAACCGACTGTGTAACTAACAACATGGGTCGTTGAAACCTTGTCTAGTACATACCATGTCCTTCCTGAACATACTGTGTATTCTAGGATTAAGAGGACCATGTGGGTTAGCCGTGTTAGGAGACTAATGCAGGGGAATAGAGTTCCATTACATGCCGTGTGTGGGGACAACACACCGTGTGGTTGGGGCATTACAAGACTAGTTGTGGAAGAAGTACAAGACTTTGTGAATGGCTTAAAACATCATGCCGTGCAGTTTTTATACACACCATGTAGTCATGTTTTTTAAAACATGAATGTTTCTTTCTCATGTTTCCTGTCTTGTACTCTTGTGTTCTCAATCTTTGATAATCCTAATCTAAGGTGTGATTTTGACCTTTTAGAGCTATGCCACCGAGACGTCCTCCAGTTGTACGTTAGATGCCAGATGGTGATCAGACACTAGATATGGCTGATCAGGGACCTCCTACAGATCCTCCTCCTATTCCATCCTTGTCACTGGCAGTTATTCCAGTTGCAGGTGCCGATGAACATTTTAGGGAATACTTTTTGAGGATGATATAGACCTTCCAGGGAGCGCCGTCTCCTGCCCCATCCATGGCAGAGTTACCGCTGGTTTTTCGGCAGCAGCATCCTACTACTTTCTCAGGGGATGGAGGACCTCAGTCTGTAGAGTCGTGGCTAGTGGCAACGCTGACAATTTTCATGCACCTAGAGATACCTCCAGAGAAGAGGCTAAAGCTCGCTACTTATATGCTCTGAGACTCCTCCAAGAGGTGGTGGGAGGTGATCTCACAGTCAGGATGCCAGTAGAGAATGAATTGGAATGAGTTTCAGAGCATATTCTACAATTACTTCTACCCGGAGACCTTGAGGGCCGATCGAGCCCAGGTGTTTATGAGTCTAGATAAGGGCACTCTTTTGGTTATGGAGTACTCGTCTCTCTTTACTGAGCTGTAGTGTTTCATGCTTATTCCAGGAGGTGATGAGTTGTTCCTTGTACAGAAGTTCAAGGATGGAATGAGGCATGACATCTGATCATAGGTGAACATCGTCAGGTTGAGTTCGATATTATCTATCATCAACTAGGCACTGATCACAGAGTGCAATCTAAGGGGTTCTGGAGTAGTGATCTAGGGTGATTAGATATCTAGAGTCAATTTTCCTCCTACTGATAGCAGGAAGCACCACAAGGAGTCTTCTTAAGGAGATCAGATTAGGCGGAATATATCTTCAGGCAGTCAGGTAGTATGCTACCAATGTGGGAGGGGTGGTCATACAAGACCTCAGTGCCAGAGAGACCCGATGGAGTGCCGATCTTGTGGCAAGATGGGCCATATTCATCATTTTTGTCAGATCTTCTCACCTACAACTAGTGGTATGGGTTCTTCTATGACCCCGCGTTCTGGGGATGCATCAATAGTTTCTCACTAGTCTAGGAACTAGAGTTCTTCGGGCCATTTTGGATGAGGTGGAGGTCGCGGCCGTGGTGATCAATCACCAGGTTTCTAGTTATAGTAGAGTGGATCAGCTCAATGTGGTCAGCCAGGGTCGCAGGATCGTGGTACATGCCAGAGTTTTTCTGTGGAGAAGACCCATCAGGAGCAGGATCCAGGACCATCCGTAGTTCGAGGTATGATCTTAGTAGCCTCAGTTTTATCTTTATCTATATTCGATACTGGTGCTACGCATAGATTTATCTCTATCGCTGTTGTGGAGAGCCTTGTTCTCTGCATCTTTTCCTCTGCCAATACTCTGACTCTAGGCACACCGTTGGGGACTAGAGCGGTTAGTGTACTTAAGTGCATAGAGATCCCTCTTGAGGTTGTAGGGTGTCACTTATTATGAGGCCTCTATGTCCTAGATATGACAAGCTATGATGTCATTTTCAGAATGGATTGGTTAGTCCCCTTCCAAGAGTAGTCGATTGCTATCGCTGCAGGGTGAGTTTTGTATCACCAGAGGGTGGATCCTTTCTTCATAGAGGCTAGTGGGATTTCCAGGCGAGTTGGGAAGGACCCGAGCATCATGGGATATGAGGAGTTACAGCCCAGATTTCTAGTCAATATATGGATGACCAGGGGACTTCACAGTGATACTTTCCTCCAGTGGGGGATCGTTTCAAGGATGTCTTTCTGGAGGAATTTTCAGGTTTTCCTCTGGAGCGTGAGGTAGACGTTTCTATTGAGATCATGCCAAGAGTGGCATCCATGTCCATTCTTCCTTATAGTATGGCTACAACTGAGTTACATGAGCTCAAGAAATAGTTGGAGGAGTTATAGGAAAAGGGTTTCATCTGACCCAGTACTTCTCCTAGGGGTTCATCTTCCCTGTTCTCAAAGAAGGAGGACAATACCCTTAGGCATTGTGTGGACTATCATAAGTTGAACCAGTTGATGCTCAAGAACCAATATCCCTTGTCGAGGATTGATGATATATTAGATCAGCTTCTAGGATCCCGAGTGTTCTCTATGATTGACTTGAGATCCATTTATCATCAGTTGCATGTTAGACCATCTGATATACCTCTTACTGCTTTCCGGAGTAGGTATGGTCTATACGAGTACATTGTTATGCCGTTCAGTCTCACGAACGTACCTGCAGTTTTTATGACACTAATGAACCAAATATTCCATCCACACTTGAATTCGTTCATGGTGGTTTTCATGGACGACTTCTTGGTGAACTCTCACACTCAACACGACCGTGATACCCATCATGAGATCATTCTGAGTACACTGAGAGAGCATCAGTTATATGCTAAGCTCTCGAAATTCCACTTTTGGATGGATCAGATTCAATTCTTGGGTCATGTTATCTCAGAGACAGGAGTATCAGTAGTCCCAGAGAATGTGAGAGTTATATTTTCTTGGGATCATCCGAAGAATGTCATTTAGGTGGGGAGCTTTCTAGGGATGGATGGATGCTACATGAGTTTTATATAGGATTTTTCACACCTAGCAGCACCACTGACAGGTCTGACCAAGAAAGGGGAAAAGTTCTTAGGGTCAGATTCCTATGATTTAGCCTTTCAAGAGCTGAAAGGAAGGATGACATCAGCACTGATACTAGTCTTGCAAGAGCTGGGAAAGAGCTATACGGTCTACTATGATGCTTCAGGTATCGGGCTTGGAGCAGTGCTTCTGCAGGGAGATGGAGTCGTTGCGTACGGGTCTCAGCAGTTGAGGCCACATGAGAGGAACTACCCGACGCATGATCTAGAGTTGGCAGATATTGTTCATTCCTTACACTGTTGGAGACATTACCTTCTGGGAGAGCACTTTCTGGTGTTTACCAACCATGAGAGTCTCAAGTACATCTTCACTCAGCGTGACCTGAATATGAGACAGTAAAGGTGGGTCGAGTACCTTTAGTCATTTGACATTGAGCTTGCATATACACCTGGGAAAGGCAACGTAGTAGCTGATGCGTTGAGCAGGAGAACTCAGATACAGGCAGTTCAAGAGGCCAGTAGTGAGGGGTAGCTAATGGATATGTTCTTTGAGATGTATTTGTAGGTGCAAGACAGACAGTGGAAGACCTTTCTATTTTCTCTAGCTATTACCTCTACACTTCTTGATTGGGTACGGATGAGGGAGCTATCAAACTCGGAAGGCCTAGTCCTGCGGGAGAGTGTGTTAGGAGAGGAACCTCTTCTTAGATGGACAGTGTGAGAGGATGAGATCGTGCATTTCTAGGGACGCGTATGGGTTCCAGCAGACATATGCGAGGAGCTGATGCGGGATTTTCATTCCATAGTTTGAGAAGTTCATCCTGGTGTCACCAAGATGTATCGTGATCTACACCACTAGTATTGGTGGCCAGTTATGTAGAGATAAGTTATTGGTTTTGTCATGAGGTGTTCTACTTGTCAGCAGGTGAAAGAAGAGAATCAGTGACCAGTATGTCTTTTGGAGCAGTTAGCCATTCCTGAGTGGAAGTGGAATGATGTCGCGATGGACTTCATGATCGGGCTACCGAGGTCACCTCGACGGAATGATGTTGTTTGGGTTGTCATCGATAGTCTTACAAAGGTTTCTCACTTCTTTCCGATCAAGGAGACCATCAACATTGATGAGCTAGGATGGTTGTACATCCGAGAGATTATACGTCTATATAAAGTTCCACAATCCATTTTTTTCATACAGATATGCGCGTTTTACTTCTTGGTTTTGGCAGGGGATTTAGAAAGCTTCGGGTACACATGTACTTTTGAGTACAACATACCATCCCTAGATAGATGGCCAGTCCGAGCATACGATTCAGGTGCTTGAGGATATGCTCCAAGCATGCATTCTTGATTTTGGAGGTTCTTAGGAGAGGCATATACCTCTTGTGGAGTTCTCCTGAAACAAAATTTTTTAGGAGACAATTTAGATGGCACCTTATGAGGCTTTGTATAGAAGGCCATGCCAAAAACCGTTGTGTTGGCTGGAGGCAGGGGAGGCAGGTTTTCTGGGACCTCGTCTTGTTGAGGAGACCTTAGAGTAGATAGAGTTTATTCAGAAGAGGATGACTATGACACATTCTCGACAGAAGTATTTTGTTGATTAGTGGAGACGACCTCTGGAGTTCGAGGTCGGGGATCATGTTTTCCTGGGTGTTGCACTGAGGTTAGGACACTAGAGGATTCAAACATAGGGTAAGCTTTCACCATGGTACGTCGGGCCGTTTGAGGTGATGGATAGAGTTGAGTCGGTTTCCAATCAGTTGCAGTTACCTCAGAGGTACTGGGCTATGCATGACGTCTTCCACATTTCTTATCTTCGAAGTTACTTTTCAGACCCATCTCATGTCTTTCAACCGGAGGAGGTTGAGCTCTAAGTGGATGCATCATTTGAGGAGCATCCTATCCGGATTGTCAATCGCAGTACGAAGGTTCTTAGTGGCCAGTCTATTCTTCTGGTATGGGTGCTATGGCAGCACAGGTGAGTATAGGATGGGACTTGGGAGAGGGAGGCTGATGTACGGTCATAGTGGCCGGAGCTGTTCGGGGTTTCTTCTTCCACGCCTCACTAGGTAAATTTGAGGAAAAATTTCTTTATGGGGGGAACTTTGTACGAACTCGGACCTTCATTTCAGGTATGTCTTTCCTTTTTCTGGATTTTTTGAGAAAAGTGGAGTTTCGTGATGTTTTTTAAGTACCCGCCATGTACTTTATAAGTACATGCCTAGTACTTCGATGCTGCGCGAGGCCGTGTCCTGGCCGTGTCCGGGCTACACACATGATCATGTGGGGTGATTTGGAGGATGCTTAAAGGGTATTAAAGAAAAGCCTAGTACACGCTGTGTACTCCGAAAGCACAATTTGTGCACTTTATTTTTTTTATTAAATTCACCGGGGTCACGCCAAATCACTAAAACATGCTTCTTATTCATCTTTTTCGACCGAGAGAAACCCATACGGCCGCGAATCTCTTTCGATCCCCCAATCCCCTGTCCATTCTCTGAATAAACCATCTTCGATTGAATTGGAACCATAGTGGTAATATCATCCTCCTCGTAGAGCTTCATTTTCCAATTCCTCCTATTTCTCAAGTAATCATGAGTTAAGTGTTTTGGACGATTTCTTAGATCTAGAATTTTCCAAGGATAATCCAGCTTCTAGGTTCATTTATATCGATCTCCAAGCATTGAGGTAGGTGGTTTGTGCCTTTCCATTCAATGTATTTGAGTTTTATGTGCAATTTCCATCAATAACTATGAACGAGGTATTTCATGTTTAATGTTTTGCCTCTTTTGTTTTCCCTCCATGCTTGTATGCTTGTGTAGAGGTAATTTGGTAATGTATGAGGACAATTTCTATGCTTGGATGGTTTTCCCATGCCATGTTCTGTTTACGACCTTTTGGTCTTGTCCAGTCTTTGGCCGTTATACCTGTTTTCCATGCCTTGTGATCGTAGGATGGAGTGTTGTTCTCTGACATGCATGTTATACTGTAGAATGGTTATCCAAGTAGATCTGTAGGTTTACTTTGGACTTATAGCACTATTATGAACTAACTGGCATAGGGACATGAAAACCTGGTGCAATAGACTATAAGGGGATAGAATGAGTGAGGTTCCTCAGAGAGTCTTGGATATTATAGACAATGGGGGATAGACCGAGGGAGCTTCCCAGAGAGTCTTGGATGTTATAGACTACAGGGGGCAGATAGAGTGAGCTTACTCAGAGTGTCTTGATCTGTATAGGGTATACGGGGATGGACCGAGTGAGCTTACACAGACAGTATTTTTTTGGTTTGAATTTTCCTTAAACCATTCCAGGCCATGGGAGGAATTGACCTAGTGAGATTCCTCAGAGAGTATGTGATTGACCTGAGGCTGTAAGAGGGATTGACCATGTGAGCTTCCTCAAAGAGTCTCTAGATGTTGGGGATATAAGGGGAATTGACCATGTGATCCTTCTCAGAGAGTCCCTTACTACCTTAGACTATAAGTGGAATTGACTGAGTGTGTTTCCTTAGAGAGTCTTGTAATTTCATATGACTAAACCAGAGGGGTTAGGCTGAGTGTGCTTCCCATAGGGTTGTTGGTAATTATGGGATAGGATCAGAGGGGATGGCTATGAGTACTTCCCAGAGGGATTCCCATTTGAGGTTAGCTGTTGCATCACTGCTGCTTGTTGACCTGCGGATTGTTCACTGCTGTGTATCATCCTGTTTACTAGTTAGTATTTAATGCTTACTGTACTATTACCTGCCATATACTCACTGACTATTAGGCACATATCTTTGGGTGGTTTCCAACTGGGATCTAGTCTCACACCCTGTTTGGGTCATGATTTTCGGCCCAAACAGATTATATTGCTACAGGTATTGACAAGGTCAAGCGTCCTTCGATTTCAGGTACTTGATTTCATTAGAGCAGGAGAGCATGGGACCAAGGCAAGGCTTGTTATGTTGAGGAGTTGCTTATCTGTATTTATTTTGTACTTGTTTTAGTACTATTTGTATTTCCAACATTGTGACTTGTTTGGATGCTTTCATAGACATATGTATCATGAATCATTTCATATATATGTGTCGGCTCCAGTTTTTAATTTTTTAGTCTTCTGTTGTTTACTGTTGTTGGATATTTACTACTTCTGCTATTGTATGTGTTGTTTACATCCGCTGTGTACTCCGCCAATGAATGCATTTTTCCCCACTATCACACCCAAGGCCCTCACTGCTAGTCAGAATTCTCTTGCGTTTGGGGAAATACTCTTGAGGCCATTTGACCAACCGGGTACGGGGCGCCTCTCGGTGGCTTCTGAAACCATGGAGTTACATCCCAATCAACTAGAATCATTTTTTTCCATATAAGCAATTGTTATAAAACTCATGATATGGAATAATTGTACAATTAAGGTTTCATCTTCAATATATATAGTAAAACACCATTTATATTAATTTAGAAACATTAATTAATCTAATAATCCTTCCCTACAAGAATTATTATCACATTACATATACATATCAAGGTTATAACTATCGACAATAGCCAAATGCACCCAAAAAGTAGATGTGGCATAGAAACATTCATGGCATATAAGTCCTAATTTTCCTATGATGATCCATGAAATGATAAATCCTTGCCATAACGGGACAAGGAAAAATGAATCCATAAAAATAATAATAATAATAATAATAATAAAAATAACATCACAATGAATGAAAATCACCCCACAATGAAATAGAATCAACTATAATAGGAATAATCCAATAATAACAATACCCGTCCTAGGTATTTTAGGTTTCCCCCATACAAGGATTAACAACTCTTAGATAGAAACTCATTACCCAATTCCATTACATCCTAGTCACGTGTATATAACCAAAAAAGAAGAAAAAAGGGAAAAAAGCTCTGATACAACATTGTAATGTCCCAGCCTGGGAGCCACTAAACTGGTGCCCTGAGACGGTGGGTCACATGGCCTCAACCACACCTCTCCATAAAACCAAAGGTCGTCGACTAGTAGCGAGGGTCCAAGGTGGTATGGTGGGGAGACTATACCGTCATATCAGTGTGGTGCAACACTAATAAAAAATAAACATATAATAAAAGAAGAATAATATAATAGACAACACAATATAACAAGTATAATAATAAAATGCGGAAGCATAAACAACCAAGAAATAGGAATAAATACCAAAATCCATAATTTTTGTCATGAACAATGATGTCATGTCATGTTGATTAATAGAAAGGGAATATGGAATACAAGAAATCAAGAATTTAAAAAATTCTATATAAAAGTACAAAAGACTAAAAGATTGATCCACTAGAATTTGGAGAATACTCTTGGTCCTCTCCCCCCATGCACTATGATAAAAGTAAAGAATATCAAACATTTGTGAAAGGGTGCTTCCCCTTATCCACACCTGCAAACATGAGGTCTGCTTGAGTACGAAAGGTGGCCTGAGTAGGGTGTGAGATAAACTCAGTAGACCACCACCAACAGTGTCTATAAATAATCGGTTCTGTGTACATAGATTAATAACTTGCAGGTAAATAAATAATAAATAGTTCTTAAAAATAAATACCTATCGGCTCAGGTTCTTATAGGACTCCTAGTTTGATCTAGCTACTTTGGTATAGGAAGATATGTGTCTGAGCTCGGAAACTATGTGTATCCACACACACACACACATATATTTGTAATCATACATAATATGTTTAAATTTATATACACTATATATGTGGGGACATATATATGTATATACGTAGATAGTAGGTTCTGGCTAGACCGAAGGAGTAACTCAGGCATCTATAACCAATCTAATGAGCTATAGACTCCATCAAAGGGTACAATCCCTAAAAATAAGATGAATTTGAGACATTATACCCTTCAATTGATATGGTGGGGTGATTCATCATGCCCAATACCTTAAATAAATGAATGTGGAATGTCATGCCCATCACTTGGATAAAAGTATAATGGTGTGAGATGTCATGCCCATCACCCAATGTACGAGAGTGTGAAATTCCATGCTCAACATAACGCTTAAGCATTATTCACTATCCAATATCAATGGAATACTCATAATAATAATAAACATGAGGGATTACATCTAAATCATTTAAAATCATTTAACACAACCAACCATGGGTTTCAAGATTTATATAATCCATATATTTATGTATGAATCACATAGCATGGCCTTTCCACCCACTATCATTTATTTAAATTAATCTATTTAATTTATGAAATAGGGAAAATCCATTTCAAGGCCAATCCAAACACTTAAACAGTTCTTGGGTCATTTAAACACTTTCATAAAAAAGGCATTCAATTAACACACCCAAAGGAGTGGTAGAAAATGAGTATGGAATTCTATAATAATTGAATATTGGTCTATATGTGTATCACAACATGGAAAAATTATTTTAATATATTTAAGACATTTTAAGTAAATGTAAAGGAATGTCCAATATGCTTTACAATGGAAAATACTTTGTAAACACCTAAAATTTTAGGGATAATTGCGAGACCACCTAACTTAGGTCTATAGATGACCACTCATATAGCAACGACCTTTGATTTGAAGAAGAATGGAAGAAATTTCTAAAATAGACAAATGCCCTAAAAACAAGGAAAATGAGGTCACACAAAAATAGTACAAGATATGGGAAGATAAACTATGAAAATAAGGAAATAGATTAGAGCTCATATTGAGAGGTATCCAATTCTTCTGATGATAGTCTGATTAGAATCTTGGTGGAGGGAAAATTAAGAAGCCCAGCTTAGGCTTGGAATAACTCCATGGGAGAAGGAAATGAGGGGCTATCTATTGGAGAATAGGAGAAAAGAATAAAACAGGTTTAAAAAATTTTTAGGGGTGAAATTATAAATTCCACCTTAAAAACTGGGTCGCATGGTTTGGCCACATGATTGGAAAAAACATGCACCAATTATTCTTCCTCCAATGTCCAGGAAGCCCCCTCGCACGGGCTAGGTGCATGGTTTGACCAAACATGAATATCCCATGAAAAATACACAATATCTTGTATGATACATTTCACGTGGTCATACACCCTAGCTCACATAGTTTTAGACAAATCCTTCAACCCCTATTGTGCAACCAGTTCCCCACATGGTTGAGTCACACAATTTTCACTAATTGTGTTCTAATTGTGTGGCCCACTTTGTTTGTCCACTTTCTAGATCTCTAAGATCTGAACAATCCCTGAACACTCCCAATATCTTCTTTGTTCCTTATTTATTTATTACGAGGATAAAAAAAGGATTTAAACATAATAAACAATGATCTATTCCTTTTTGAAATGTTGGGTTGTTACATTAAGTGTCTTCTCCATCTTATGTTATTTTTGATAATGTTTCTCTAGTTTTGTTTCTAACTAAACAACCTTATCTTCCATTACTTTTTTCATCCAACCTAAAAAAAAGTTTTCATACATCATAAATCTACATTTACCAAAAAATGTATGTAATTTGACCTCGAGTTAAATATACACTAATCGTCTCCTCTTTGTTGTTTTCCTTACTCCAAAATTAAGACCATAGCTTGTGCAAACCCACAGACTGTAATTTTCCTAAGCAATAAACTAACCTTAAGTGATATATCATCAAAATAATAGAACCAAACTATTAGGAACTCCCCTCACACAATGCATTTCTAGAGTTATTAGAAGGATATTACAATAAATATTATTCTATATGTAACCTACAATTCCCTTATGGTAAAAAAATATAGATAATATCGAGGTTTGCTACTAGAGCTCCTCCAGGGAGATGTTTCCTCCTTGAATACCACTCCTAGATACACACTTATAAAAATTGAGAGCACCTATCTCACTAAATCCTACTACAGTAGGTGCATCCTACATAGATCTTTCTTGATTCCCTCACTCTAAGCCAACAAACAGGCTATATAGTAGGTGTCTTAACAGAATAGAATTACCAAGTAGTCATTTGTCCCCATCCCAATCACATTATCCCTTTATCAGAACTAAACCATCGAGTCCTCATGTATCAGATAGAGGGACCCTCCTATGGTATGTATACATGATAGTTTCCGTATCTAGGGAGACCTCCCCAACACTAACATATTGGTTAGTGTTACTTAAACCTTAAATTTGTGTGTGTAAAATATGATAATTTCATTTTAAAATTATGATTGAAATACAATTTATCTTGAAAAAATTAATCAAAATTCCAAAATTCTTATCATACCATTATATGTACTACTTTGTCAAACCAGACTTGTAACATTGAAATTTGACTTCCCCTTGATTTCAATATACCTGATAAAACATGATGAATTTAATTGGTTCCCTTGTTTGATATTCTATGAGTGTACATCATCACTCTTATTAGTATTCCATATGTCACAACTATATTTATAAATTTGAGGAAATCTTGTGAAATAATTCTTACCATGTGATTTAGTTAAAGATGGGTAATGTACTATAACTATATTGGAAGATAAGACCTAGGAAAAAACCTTAATGTGGATGATCTAGTGGCATGGAATGGCATAGAGGATAAAGAGGAAACATGAGAGGTTGAAAATGTGGTCAAGGCCCAGTTCTCTAATGTCCACCTTGTGGAAAATGTACCATTTCATGGAGGAGGTATTAATAGGAACATGGAAGGGGAGATAAGAGATCACCTAGTTGGTTATCCCAGACCACCAAAAAAATTTACATATCAAAGGAGGAGTACACATAAAGGGGAGTTGGGGTAGTACTCTTAACATTCTAGTGGAAGTGATGTAATTAAATTACTTTTAACTAATTTCAATTAGGAAGGAATATTAGGATGGGGTTTTACTTATTGGGGGACCACATTGGCGAGTGAATTAAATAAGGCTGTTAGCCTCAATTTTGAGAGATGTTTCTTATCTCGGGAGTATCATTGACCCCTGGTAATTCTTATGTCCTCTATAAGTTTTTTAGATTCTATAATATTATTAATTTCAATTTATCCTCCCTTTCTTGTTTTATAAGATCTATCAGAATGGATAACCATAAAAAACTCACCCAGAAACAAATCAAAGTATTCGCTTCACCACTAAAAAAATTTATGAAAAGAAAAATCATTCCTTCCATTATGAATACCAACAAACCACTCAAAATAACTCCAAAAATATAGTCTTTAAAAATAAAAAAACATGATTGATTCTATCCATTTCCTGATGAGAAAAAATATATCTTTATGGTAGGTTGAACATAAGATTTATTATAACCTTAGGAAAGGTTAAAAACCATTTAAAAGTATCCATAGGAAAATAGAAAGTTCTAATTATATTCAAGAATTCAAAATTCCCTTTAAAGAAATAAACTTATTCTTTACGTGTCTCATAACATCAATGAAATAATAGAACATGGGTTTCATATGTTGAGACCAAAAGTTCACAATAATATCCAAAAACTTCTAAATCCTCGATATTCTCCTCCAACCTCTAGAGTCATCGAGTTTAAATCACCGTAACAATTTTTCATTCATAAAAAAATCCATAGTTAATTATAATAATTATATCTCTACTAATTATTAAAATAGAGATCATTCAATATATTAAATATTTCTAATCCTTAGAGTATTATCTTCGTTTGGGTATCAAAATTTATTCTGATACACCCAATGAACCTTTCCTAGGTTATCACAATCTCACCAGAAAAAAGTTATAATATTTTTCTCAATATTTTTAATCAAAACTTTAGGAAATGATGCTACTGACATATTATATAAGGTAATGGAGGACAAAACATGTTTAATAAGGATTAGTCTACCCCTGAGTGAAAGTAATTTTTTCTTCCAATCTAGGAGGTATTTTCCAAATTTAAGGAGAATCGATAAAAAATTAGAAACGAAACAACTTCTAATTGACACCATATTTCCAATATTTTAAGAATAAATGATAGATAATCTCATACTCGTAATGTGATAAATCACCCATATTCTTTCTAAGGGGAAATAATTATGCACAATAATATTTATTTTTTCTGGGATAATAAGATAACCATGAAACTATTTGAAATTTCTCAAAAAATTCATAATATTTTTCACTGATATGTTATCTCCACTATTAAAGATCAAATAATCACCTAAATAGGCCAAGTGAGATATTTTAGGAATTCTTTTGGAAACTTTATAGTACCACACATTTCCATCTCTAAAAGTCTATTAATCTCTTTTTCTAAAAGCCTCAGAAGCCAAAATGAAAAGAGGGAGAGAAAGTGGATCACACTATTTAAATCCAATGTATGGTCTGATGAAACAAAAAGGATTCATATTTAATAGAACATAGAGGGAAGTCAAGTTCAATAATTCGAGGATGGTGTTGATAAAACTATGAGAAAAAAGAAGCTTAGTGAAAATGTTTTCAACGAAAACAAAAGAGACTCCATCAAAATCATTGTTAAAATATAACATGATTGTGAAATTTTTTAATTTATTTTGACTGCCAATTAGATTAATTAGAACAAAATATGATAAGAATTAATCATAATCATTCCACCTATTCAAAAAACCAATTTTATCGTCTACGATAAAATAATAATGGTGATCTGTTAATCTATCATCCATTTTTTTGGAGAAAATAATGTCTATTAATTTAAAAAGATAAACTGGAAAAAATATAAAAACATGATTGGATTTTCTTTTTTAGAGACCAACATAATATGATAACATCCAATATTTCTACGAACTTTCATTCTATTAAAATTCATTCATTTACCCATAAAATACTCATAAATTTCCCAGTAAAAATTATAGAAAATACCTATGAATCCATAAGCCCAAGAGATATCCCCCATCCATTTTTAAAATAACCTTATCAAGTTTAATAAAGGATGAAATTATAAGAAGATTTAAGTTAAAATATACATTAATAAAATAATGAATTTCATTGAGAATATAATCCATGGGATGAACAACCCTAAATTTAAAAGGACCTTGGAAAAATTTTAACGCTTCCTCACTATTGTGAGATTCATCTCGAAAACACTCCCCGAGATCCTTCAATTCCATTAATAGTGAATATCATATTTTTTCTTTCACTGATGCATATAAAAATATGGCATTTTAATCCCCTTTTGTAAGTGAGAAATATTTTTTCCCTTATCTTCCATTATAGTATTTGACATCTCAGGCCCTTTGATGGAAATGATATAGCCTAAATAAATCAATGGCCATGGTGTTCTATAGGTAATTTCAATTTATAGGAATTCAAATAATGTGAAATCAAGCACATGGGTTGATGAAACATGCATGCAACCTTCTTGATTGGATATATCAAGGAAAACAGATTATATTAGATAGTAAATGTTCGTATGAGGAGACTTTTTGTTGCATCATTAACTTCATTCTCTATGGGTACCTTGGTGTGTTGTTAGATTCTAACCTTGGACTGTAGGCTGCTCCACCTAGTGACACTGAGAAATAGGCCTAGAGGGTCACACACTAAGTGTATCCAGTATCTCAGTTAAATAATATATTATTTATTATTTAACAAGTTGAATAATTATTATTCATGGTTGTGGTTTAATAATTATTCATGGATTCCTGATTGCATTTATTTCAACACTAGTTATTTGAGAGAATATAATATGGGAGGAATAATTAATAAATATTAATTTTCTATTTAGTGAATATAATATTTATATATTTATTTGGGAATAATGTAGTGATATTTATTTAATAAATAAAAATTCATTATTCAAGGTTCAATAAATACTGTGGTGGATTGGCGGACTGAGTTCAGGGTCCAATGAGAAATAATAATATTGAATATTATTTTATTAAATAATATTTAATTATAACTCACAAGTTAAGTTCTTGTCAGGATATAATAATGCTGCTATTATTATTTTACATGGGGGTTTCACTAGGATTAATAAAATAATTAAGGTACTTGTGTAAATTATTTATTATTACCTCAGTTAATTAAATACATAGTTATATTATTCACTTATTAGCCAAGCGCTAGCCAAGTGTTGATTATTATTGTTTTGCAAAATTAATTGGAGAAAATCTGTCAATCCTAGAGTGTTCATCCCTCTCCAAGAATGTTCTTAAGAATGAGAGATATTCCCCTCCACCAGATCAATGAGAATGATTTAGAAGTGGTTATCAAGGCAATTGAAGGAGGACATTGAAAGCATAAGGATCTTTTGTGATAACACCTGGAGACTCTTTTGGCGACGTCTGGATATATGTAGAACAAATGTGGATCACCAATAGAGGATATATACCCTTGATATATACAATGAAATGATCGTACACCTACAGATAAGTGGCCGAATGCATCAATGAATAAAGAATAACCTTGGAGGTAATTCTAATTTAATTAAATTAATTATAAACAAAATATGTTGATCCTCTCTCTTGGTTCCAGGTTTCCGTTCCTTTTTCTAAATCATTGATTCAATTTCATTGATATTGGAATTCATCATCGTATTGATTCCATATTGATCATCAATTTTGGAAAAAAAATTAAAGTTGGGTACTGACCCATCTGTGCTTCAGCTGCGCCCAGAACCTACAACCTCCCTACCACTAACACATTGGTTGGTGTTACTTAAAAATTATTTTTGCGTGTAAAATATGATAATTTCATTTTAAAATTATTATTTAAAAACAACTTATATTGAAAAAATTGATCAAAATTCCAAATTTATTATAGTACCATCATATGTACTACTTTGTCAAACTAGACTTGAAACAATGAAATTCGACTCCCACTGGATTTAAATATACTTGATAAAACTGGATGAAATAATTGGTTCCCTTGTTTTGATATTCTATGAGTAGAGGTCACCACTCTTATTAGTATTCCTTATGCCAGAAATAAAGCCACAAATTGGATAAAATCATGTGAAAAAACTCTTACCAAGTGATTTAGTTGAATAAGTGTAATGCACCAAAACTATATTTATAACGACCCATACTTTACATACATTGTTATTACTTAAAAATTGAAGCACACTTATTACAACATATAACAAAACCATGAAAGGACCGTATAGGTATAGTGTCTTTAGAAACTGGAAAGCATAAACAACTAGTTCATAAAGCATCTACTTGCCACCCATTTATTTCATCATATCTAGAGTCCCTTTTTGGAATATTCTACTTAATAACCTTCTTCCTAACCTGGGGAAATAAAACATACAAAAGGGTGAGCTCAAATGCTCAGTAAGAGTAAACAAAAGAAATATCAATCACATCATATACATAAGCACATAACTTTGGGAAATCTTAACCAGCAAAAGAGATCATAATTTCATAACATGGGATAGATCATAGTAGTGAAATGTAATCCCAATAATCATAACATAAACCATGATACTTTGTGTCATACACACATAATCATTGAGAATCATTTCTTGTTAGTCAAGACTCATTTCCAAGACTATCTTAGTGGACAATGTCCACTTCTGAACCGAGTTCACTCCTCGTTTCAGTCCTGTTTCACTGAACCAGTTTAACCTGCCGTTCCAGCCATGTCTATCTAATGAGATATAAAATATTTACCCAATTAATTGTAGGGAGATATAGGTCCCACCCATCTCATAATTATACCATTCTTATGTGTGCCACAAAATCAGAAAACAATACATCATAGCATAACCCATGTAATAAAAATGGGAATCTTAAACATTGTGACATTATAAAACAATTCATATAAGATAAAGGAATTCATAAAAATATAAATCCATCACAACATAATAAAATCAATATAATAATAGGGATAAAAACAGAACCCTTTATTATCTTAGATGGAAAATAATTTTGATAAATCACTTGAACTCCATTCTTGAGGAAAATATCCTTTCTACTTCAAAAACACTTTTCCTTTCTTAACATGTCATACAATTATAAACTAAAAGAAGTTGATTAAAAATAAACTTGAAAACTTGTAAAGGAAGCTTCTTGGAAATAATGTTTTAAAAATCCATTCATGCCGTATAAGTTAAAAAAACATTCTTTTTACTTTTGTCGGAAAAGTCAAAAAGTACCTCATACGAAAAATGAAAAAATATTCCTTTCATATCCTTTAATAAAAACTCACCGAAGGGTAAAATTGGATTTAAAAAATTTTAGGTGGATGGAAATAATATTACATATTGAGGAAACATGGATTTGGATGATAAAATACACCCCAGTAAATGCCAAAGTATAAAAAATCTCGGATAAAAATAAGATTGTGATATTTCCCTTACCTTAGGTCCGATTTGCCTCGTAAGTGTCCGAACCTCATGTATAATTATTTAAATATTGTTATTGAATTATTAAAAAATCATAATTATTGTTATGATATCATATATGGTCATATTATTAGCTTCTTATTAGTAATATTTCATTATAACTTGTTATTCGAGTGTTTATTACTTTTTGTTCTTTTGCGTGTTTTGTTGAATAAATTCTTATTATTCTCTTTAGGTTATAGATAAATAATTTCCAGAATAGTATTAATGTACTATATATCATATTTATTCATTAAATTCATTTATATAATCATTATGCAATGAAGATCATGTAGAACGAATCACATCACATCGTGGAGACGATATTCCGTACGTACGCACGAGCGATGATATTGTTCCCATGATCGTGTAATTGTATTGGATTGTATGTATACTCTTTCAGAATAAATATAAATTTATAATAATAATATATAGTAATTATTTACATCATTATACCCATCCAAGTAAGGTGGTGGGGGAAAATAGATTACACCACGGCGTGGAGACGGTATTCCGTACGTACGCACGCGCGGTGATTTCATTTTCCGTAGGATAGATAGACGGTCAAATAGGGTTGTTTCATACTTATAATAACATATCAGTATGTGAGTGATATTTATGTTATTACTTCATAATGAAATAACTAAAGAAGAAGAAGTGGAAGAAGAAATAAAGATGAAAGAATCGGTAAAGGACATTACCTCTTCTTTGAAGTGCTTCTTTGAGACATCCTTTTAGGGCACAAAAATTGGTGTTTGAAAAAGACCAGAACCTATAGGATGTCTCTATGGAAGTGGAGAGGATAAAGTGGCAGGGGTTGGCCGAGGTTGAAGGCTCAAAGTGGTGTGAGGAAGAGAGGGAGGAGGTGCCCTTTTATAAGGGAGGAGAGGAGCACCTTTGGAATAACTAAAAATATTATTTTATTATAAAGCCATATTCGGTTTTAAATAGCTCCAAATTGATTTATTTTAAAACTAAGGTGGGGATGGGTCGCAATACTCTCATCCAATAGAATTTAGACAAGTTTAGGTTCCTATTTTGACCTTATCATTTAGATTTAACATTAAGTTAAATAATTTTACTTTTACCGTGTCTTCTTGTGTTCTTACACTATAAGGTTAATAAACTTACTATAACAATCCAAACGAACCCCAAGTTGTTTATTATTAATATATATACCTTATATAAGTCATTTGGCCGAACCTTAGATTTTTATTAACAAAATAACAATTAATAATATAATATTTGTTTTAAAAACTATTTTATGTCATTTTTGACACTATTTAGTAATTGATTTTTGCGAAAATCATAACATAATGATTAGATCGATCAAAGTTAATTAAATCAATAATAACATGTAATATTAACATATAAAATTAGTGTAATTCATAAAAAGTCTCAAATTAAATTTATTTGGGTATTTATAACATCAATTATGTCAATATTTAATTAATTAGATAATTACTGCATCATCTTTGTGTCATAAATAAATTAAATTATTTAATGTCTAAAAATTACAAATAAAATACCATTATGTAGGAAATATGTTTATCTTTCTAATTAATATTTATAGTCTAATTTAGATTATATATAACCTTATATGAAAAATTACTTACTTATTAAACTTTGATTTTAACTATTTTAACCCTTCTTTAAATAAATTAATAATAAATGTCCTAATCTAATCCATGTGGGCCTAAATGGTCATATTTTATTCCTAAGTTTGTTTTTGGTCGAATTACACTTATCCAATAGAATTAGGACATGTTTTAGGGTAATAATAATATCATTTTTACCCTTAATTACTCTATTTACTTTTAACCGTGGTAAATAAAAGTAAAAAGTTACTATTCACCAAAAATTATTTTCATCTCATTGAACCACATTTTACTTACTGACATTAACCGTGTCTCTTGGATTTTTGAAATTCCACTCACAAAAGCGGTAAAATTAAGTTTTATGAAAAATTCAGTTTTTTTAACTACCACTTAGTGGTTTCACTATTCATCAAAAATTGAAAGTTTTCAAAAAAATACCAAAATTTCACCCTAGGATAATTTCGATATTCCGAATCAAGAAATGAAGTCCATTTTGAAAAATAAAATTTATAAAATTTCAAAAAGTAGTTATTACTCTTCATAACGGCTAGTTTTAATAATATTTTATTAGCATATCATTGTTTAGTGAACTCGGTATTGCTTACGACGCAAGCTATCGAGGAAGGTCGCGATTTCGTGTAAAGCAAGACAAGAAAGTGTTGTGTGTAAAAAAAGATTCCTTTGATGATTTATATAACATAAAAGTATTGGGTGTTACATTCTACCTCCCTTAAAATGAATTTTACCCTCGAAATTCATCACTTTGTAACAAACAGATGAGGATACCTCTCCCTCATCATATCCTCAAGTTCCCATGTAGCTTCTTCTAATTGGTGGTTCCTCCATTAAACTTTCACCAATCAAGTGGTCTTGTTTCGTAGGACATTTTTGCTATGATCCAGAATCTCTATCGGCTGTTCTTCATAAGAAAGATCCTGCTCCAACGGTACAACTTCTGAGCTGAGTACATGTGAAGGATTAGGTATGTACTTTCTCAGGAGAGATACATAGAACACATCGTGAAATTGAGAGAGATTCGGTGGAAGCGCCAATCGATAAGCTACCTTCCCAACACGATCCAGTATTTCAAAAGGACCGATATATCTAGGGATCAACTTCCCCTTCTTTCCAAATCTCATGACCCTCTTCCAAGGAGATATTCGTAAGAATACTTTATCTCCTACTTCAAACTCTAGGTCTTTTCTTCGGTTGTCGGCATAACTTTTCTGTCGACTCTGAGCTGCTCTTATGTGTTGTTGAATAAATCTGACCTTTTCTGCCATTTCATCAACGAGATCGGGTCCTAATAGCTATCTTTCCCCAACTTCATCCCAGCAAGTTGGAGTCCTGCATTTCTTTCCATAGAGAGCTTCATAAGGAGCCATCTGAATACTAGAGTGAAAGCTATTATTATAAGAAAATTCCACCAAAGATAGGTGTTGATCCCAACCACCTTTGAAATCCATAGAGCAAGCTCTCAACATATCTTCTAGAGTTTGAATTGTTCTCTCAAACTGACCGTCTGTCTGAGGATGATAAGTAGTGTTGAAACTCAACTCTGTATCCAGAGTATGCTAAAGACTTCACCAGAACTTCGAGGTAAATCTCAGATCCCGATCAGATATAATAGAAAGTGGTACTCCATGAAATCTTACAACTTCCTTTATATATATCATGGCAAGATGATCCAGACAGAAATCCTCTCTAATAGCAATGAAGTGTGCAGACTTTGTAAGACGATCCACTATGACCCAGATAGCATTATTGCCTTTGGACGTTTTAGGAAGTCCTGTGACAAAGTCCATAGTGATGTTTTCCCATTTCCATTCGGGTATGGGTAATGGTTGTAACATCCCCTTAGAATTCTGTCTCTCAGCTTTAACTTGTTGACAAACCAAGCATCGAGAGACATATTCAGCAACATCTCTTTTCATGCCATCCCACCAGAAGTACTCTTTCAGGTCCCTATACATCTTCTTGCTTCCAGGATGAATAGAGAATGAAGAACTATGAGCCTCATCCAGCAGCTCCTTGTTCAATTCGGGGATGGGAGGAACACAAACTCGATTCCTGAACTTTATTATCCCATCACAATCAAGGTTGAATTCAGGAACATTTCTCACCTTATTTTGTAACTCGACATCTTATTTCTGTGCCTCTTTAATCCTCACATGTATAGATGGTTGAACATTCATTTGAGAAAGATACAATTTTTCCCCTTTCATTATAATTCCAAGATCCATCCTTTGTAAATCCATAAATATTGGATCTTTTGTGATCCTCATCATGGATAAACTAGTATGGTCTTGTCGACTTAATCCATCTTCCACCATGTTTACTTTCCCAGGGTGGTAATGAATTGAGCAGTCGTAATCCTTAATCAGCTCCAACCATCTTCTTTGGCGCATATTCAGCTCCTTTTGTGTGAAAATATACATTAAACTTTTATGATCAGTAAAAATATCACACCTCTGATACCAACTATAACGTCCCATACTTTATATACATTGTTATTACTTCAAAATTGAAGCACACTTATTACAACATATAACAAAATCATGAAAGGACCGTATAGGAATATTGTCTTTAGAAACTGGAAAGCATAAACAACTGGTTCATAAAGCATCTACTTTGCCTCCCATTTATTTCATCATATCTAGAGTCCCTTCTTGGTATATTCTACTTAATAACCTTCTTCCTGACCTGGGGAAATAAAAAATACAAAACGGTGAGCTCAAATGCTCAGTAAGAGTAAACAAAAGAAATATCAATCACATCATATACATAAGCACATAACTTTTGGAAATCTTAACCTGCAAAAGAGATCATAATTTCATAACATGGGATAGATCATAGTAGTGAAATGTATTCCCAATAATCATAACTTAAAACATGAAACTTTGTGGCATACACACATAATCATTGAGAATCATTTCTTGTTAGTCAAGACACATTTCCAAGACTATCTAAGTGGACAAAGTCCACTTCTGAACCGAGTTCACTCCTCGTTTCAGTCCTGTTTCACTGAACCGGTTTAACCTACCGTTCCAGCCATGACTATTTCATTAGATATAAAATCTTTACCCCATTCATTGGAGGGAGATATAGGTCCCACCCATCTCATAATTATACCATTCTTATGTGTGCCACAAAATCAGAAAACCATACATCATAGCATAACCCATGTAATAAAAATGGGAATCTTAAACATCATGACATCATAAAACAATTCATATAAGATAAAGGAATTCATAAAAATATAATTCCATAACAACATAATCAAATCAATGTAATAATAGGGATAAAACAGAACCCTTTATTATCTTTGATGGAAAATAATTTTGATAAAACAATTGAACTCCATTCTTGAGGAAAATATCCTTTCTGCTTCAAAAACACTTTTCATTTCTTAACATGTCGTACAATTATAAACTAAAAGAAGTTGATTAAAAATAAACTTGAAAACTTGTAAAGGAATATTCTTGGAAATAATGTTTTAAAAATACATTCATTCCGTATAAGTTAAAAAAACATTCCTCGTACTTTTGTCGGAAAACTCAAAAAATACCTCGTACGAAAAACGGTAAAATATTCCTCTCATATCTTTTACTAAAAACTCAACGAAGGTTAAAATTGGATTTAAACAATTGTAGGTGGATGGAAATAATAATACATATTGAGGAAACATGGATGTGGATGATAAAATAAACCCCAGTAAATGCCAAAGTATAAACAATCTCGGATAAAAATGAGATTGTGATATTTCCCTTACCTTAGGTCCGATTTGCCTCGTAAGTGTCCGAACCTCATGTATAATGATTTAAATAATGTTATTTACTAATTCTAGAATCATAATTATTGTTATGATATCATATATGGTCATATTCTTAGCTTCTTATTAGTAATATTTCATTACAACTTGTTATTCGGGTGTTTATTACTTTTTGTTCTTATGCGTGTTTTGTCGAATAAATTCTTATTATTCTCTTTAGGTTATAGATACATCATTTCGAGAATGGTATTAATGTAATATATATCATATTTATTCAATTCATTTATATAATCATTATTCAATGAAGATCATGTAGAACGAATCGCATCACATCGTGGAGACGGTATTCCGTACGTATGCATGAGCGATGATATCGTTCCCATGATCGTGGAATTGTATTGGAGTGTATGTATACTATTTCAGAATCAATATCACTTTAAAATAATCATATATAGTAATTATTTGCATCATTATACCCATCCAAGTAAGGTGGTGGGGGAAAATATATTACACCACGGCGTGGAGACGGTATTCCGTACGTATGCACGCGCGATGATTTCATTTTCCGTAGGATGGATAGATGGTGAAATAGGGTTGTTTCATACTTATAATAAAATATAATTATATTAGTGATACTGATTTTATTACTTCATAATGAAACAAATAAAGAAGAAGAAGTGGAAGAATAAATAAAGATGAAAGAATCGGTAACGGACATTACCTATTCTTTGAAGTGCTTCTTTGAGACCTCCTTTTAGGGCACTAAAATTGGTCTTTGAAGAAGACCAGGACCTCTAGGATGTCTCTAGGGAAGTGGAGAGGAGAAAGTGGAAGGGTTTGGCCGAGCTTGAAGGCTCAATGTGGTGTGAGGAAGAGAGGTAGGAGGTTTCCTTTTATAAGGGAGGAGAGGGGCACCATTGGAATAACTAAAAATATTATTTTATTATAATGCCAAATTCGGTATTAAATAGCTCCAAATTGATTTATTTCAAGCTAAGGTGGGGATGGGTCGAACCCCTCTCATCAAATAGAATTTAGAAAAGTTTAGGTTCCTATTTGGACCTTATCATTTAGATTTAACATTAAGTTAAATAATTTTACTTTTACCGTGTCTTCTTGTGTTCTTACACTATATGGTTAATAAACTTACTATAACAACACAAACGAACCAAAAGTTGTTTATTATTAATATATATAACCTTATCTAAGTCATTTGGCTGAACATTATATTTTTAGGAATAAAATAACAATTAATAATATAATATTTGTTTTAAAAACTATTTTATGTCAATTTTGACACTATTTAGTAATTGATTTTTGTGAAAATCATAACAGAATGATTAGTTCGAAAAAAGTTAATTAAATAAATAATAAAATGTCATATTAACCTATAAAATTAGTTTAATTCATAAAAAGTCTCAAATTACATTTATTTGTATATTTATAACATCAATTATGTCAATATTTCATTAATAAGATAATTACTGCATCATCTTTGTGTCATAAATAAATTAAATTATTTAATGTCTGAAAATTACAAATAAAATACCATTATGTAGGAAATATGTTTCTCTTTCTAATTAATATTTATAGTCTAATTTATCTTTTATATAACCTTATATTAAAAATTATTTACTTATTAAACTTTGATTTTAACTATTTTAACCCTTCTTTAAATAAATTAATAATAAATTTCCTAATCTAATCCAAGTGGGCCTAAATGGTCATATTTTATTCCTAAGTTTGTTTTTGGTCGAATTACACTTATCCAATAGAATTAGGACATGTTTTAGGTTAATAATAATATCATTTTTACCCTTAATTACCCTATTTACTTTTAACCGTGGTAAATTAAAGTAAAAAATTACTTTTCACCAAAAATTATTTTCATCTCATTGAACCACATTTTACTTACTAACATCAACCGTGTCTCCCGGATTTTTGAAATTCCACTGACAGAAGCGGTAAAATTAAGTTTTATGAAAAATTCAGTTTTTCAACTACAACATAGTGGTTTCACTATTCATCAAAAATTGAAAGTTTTCAGAAAAATACCAAAATTTCACCCTAGGATAATTTCGATATTCCGAATCCAAAAATGAATTACATTTTGAAAAATAAAATTTATAAAATTTCAAAAAGTGGTTATTACTATTCATAACGGCTAGTTTTAATAATATTTTATTAGCATATCATTGTTTAGTGAAACTCGGTATTGCGTATGACGCAAGATATCAAGGAAGGTCGTGATTTCGTGTAAAGAAAGCCAAGCAAGTGTTGTGTGTAAAAAAAGATTCCTTTGATGATTTATATAACATAAAAGTCTCGGGTGTTACAATATTGGTAGACAAAACCCAGGGAAAAACCTCAGTAGGGGTGATCCATGGCATATAATGGAGGCTTAATAGGAATCTTTGGAGTATGAAAATGTGTTCAAGGCCCAGTTCCCTATTTTTTACCTTGTTGAAAAGATTGTTTTTCATGGAGGAGGTATTGATAGTAACTTGGAAGAGGAAATAAAAGATCACCCAGGCGGTCATCCCAGACCACCAATACAATTTACATATCAAAGGAGGGGTACACATAAATAGGATTTGGGGTATTACTCTTAACATCCCAAGGGAAGTGATGTAATTAAATTACATTTGACTAATTTCTATGGGGAATGAATATTAGGAGGGGGTTGTAATTGATGGGGGACCACATTATGTAGTCAGTTAAAGAAGGATAATAGCCTCAGTTTGGAGAGAAGGTTATTCTCTCAGAAGTATTTTTGACCCCTAGTAATTATTAAGTCATCTATAGGTTTTTTAGATTCTATAATAGTGTCAATTTCACTTGATCCTTCCTCTCTCATTCTAGAAGATATATAAGAATTGATAACCATCCAAGACCACCAATACTCAAATCAAAGGAGTTTCTTCCCCACTAAAAATATTTAGCAAAGATAGAATCATTCATTAAATTAGGAATTCCAAAAAAACACTCAAAATAACTCCAAAAATAGAGTATTTCGAAATAAAAAAAACAAGATTGATTTTATCCCTTTCTTGATGATAAAAAATATGCCTTGATGTTATGTTTAATAAAATATTTATTAGAACCTTATGGAGGGGTAGAAAACCATTTAAAAGTCTCCATAAGAAAATATAAATTTCTAATTGTATTCTAGAATTCCAGATTCCCTTTTAAGAAATAAGCTTACACTTTATGTGTCTCATAACATTATAAAAATAAGAGAACTTGGGTTCCATATGTTGAGACTAGAAGTTCCCAATAATATCCAAAAAACTCCTCAATCTTATATATTCTCATCCAACCTCTAGAGTCACCAAGTTTAAATAACCATAAATATTTTTAATTCATAAAAAACTCCCTAAGTAATTAAAATAATTATATCTATACTTATTCTTAAAATAGAGATCATTCGATTAACAGAAGATTTCTAATCCCCAGAGATTTCTCTTTATTAGGGTATCAAAATTTATTCCAAGACACCCAATAGATATTTCCCATATCATAATCACCAAAAAAATATATCATATTCTTCTCAATATTCTTAATCACAACTTTAGAAAACGACACTACAGACATATGATTTAAGGGAATAGAGGATAGAAAATGCTTAATAATGATAAGTCTACCCTTGGGTGAAAGTAATTTTTTCTTCGATACCAGGAGGTATTTTAAAAATTTAAGGAGAATAGATGAAAAATTAGAGGCCATAAAATTTCTACTGGACTCCATATTTCAAGGATAGGAAAAATATATGATATATAACCTCATACTCATAATGTGATAAATCATTTAGATCCTTTATTAGGATAAAGAATCACACAAAATAAAATTTATTTTCTCAAGGATAATAAGATTACATAGAAACTCAAGGAAATTTCTTAAAAAATTCATAATATTTTTCAATGATATGATATCTCCACTGATAAATATCAAATAATCATCTACATAGGCCAAGTGAGATATTTTAGGACATATTTTGGGCACTTCATAATTCCACACATTTCCATCTCTAAAAGTCTATTAATATCCTTTTCTAAAATCTTCAGAAGACAAAAATAGGGGGAGAAAGTAGATCACCCTATTTAACTCTTATGTATGGTATGAAGAAACAAAAAGGATTCATGTTGAATAAACCTTATAGGAAAGTTAAGTGAAATATTTCAAGGAGGATGTTCATAAAACTATGAGATAAAAAACTTAGTAATAACATTTTAAAATTAAAAAAGAGACTCTATCAAAAGTTTTATTCAAATATAACTTCAATTTAACATTTTTACTTTCTTTTTTACTTCTAATTAGATTAATCATCTCAAATTCTGATAAGGAATAATAAAAAATATTCCTCCAATTCAAAAAACCATTTTTATCTTCTGAGATAAAGGAATAACGGTGATATGTTAATTAATCATCCATTTTTTTTGAGAAAACCACGATAATTAATTTAGAGAGATAAAAAGGACAAAAATCTAAAAACATGATTGGATTATCTTTTTTAGACATCAAAAAAATATGAGAACTTAAAATATTTCTCGGAATTGGTATTCTTGTAAAAGTCTTTCATCACCACATCAAATCCTACGTAGAAATTTCACAGCAAGAAGTAAAGAAAATCCCTTTAAATCCATAGGTACAAGAGTGACCCCCATCCATTTTGAAAACAAAGTTCTTGAGTTTAGTAAAGGATGAAATTTTAAGAAGATTCAAGTTAAAATCATCATCAATAAAACAAGGAATTTCATCAAGAATATACTCCTCGGGATGATCGACCCTAATGTTAAAAGGACCTTGTAAAAAGTTTATCACTTTCTCACTAATTTGAGATTAATATTCAAACCCCTCCCCTTGGATCCTTCGATTAAATTAATAGTGAATCTCATATTTTCTATTTCATTGAATCATAGGAAAATATGGTGTTTTCATCCCATTATATAAGCTATTTGTTTCTATATTTTTTCCTCTAAATACTTATTCTAGTTTAAGCACTTTTAAATACAAGTATTTCTTCATGGGAAAATATTATATGTTGTTAGACATAGGAGATGAATAAAAAAAATTTGTGGCCAATGATTCCTTCAAATCAAGCCCCCTCACTTTTGAGAAAGTATTACCAAAATAATTTTTGTTTCATTCCATTAAAGAATATTTCAGACACTTAAGCTTAATGAAAAAACCAAACACTTATTTATAAGGTGCAGTGGAACCCATGATATTTTAACCACCTCAAAGAAAAATTCATGTGAAATCAACATGTGTTAAAATTTTAATTGTTTGAGACACAAAAATTCACTATCTAAGATCTAATATTTATAATGATCAACTAATTTCCATACATAGTTCTTTTAAACTTGATGACTAGAAAATTATTAAAGCTAACATGTACTTCATCATTCACTAGAAATCTATCTATATTTTCTATAAGTTTATATTTGTTCTAACACTTAATTATGAAAAAGTTCCTCTAACCCATTTAGGTACTTGAAGGTATTTATCTAAAATGAAATAGTAAATGTGAGAAATATAGTTATGGGGAAGAGAATATTTCACCTGAAATTCAGACATGGAGGAAATAAAATTTGAAATATGACTCGAAAATATAAGCACTACACATATGGGAACTAATGTGGGAAAGAGAGTTCTGAAGTCATTGCCTACCATAACGCTAATAGATAGTATAAACCACAATACAAAAAGATAAATAATCATACTCAACCCTCATATGAAGAAATTATTCATGATCTTTGATCACACTAATATTAAAACTTCATTTAAAAAATACATATCTTGATAAAATAGTTGGAACAACCCTTATAAAATCCTAACTTAGGGAATAAATAATCAATTATATAAGATTACATAAATGGATCAATAATAGAAAAATCTAAATATTTTATGATCTAATGAGTCAAACTAGTCTATAAAATGAGAAATTTAAACCCCTAACACTCCATGTCTTGATATTTAACATCTTATAGATGTAAAATGACCTCTATGACTAAGGGATAACATTTCACTTCTATACATTCTTCCTGAATGTGAGAAATACACAACCCTCCTCTTTTAATTAAAATATTTATGAGTCTCCAAATGCGGGAATACCCCATCACAAAAATTGACCTTCTTAAATGCCAAACCCCACTTTATGAATACCATGTGAAAACCAGTTGTGACATGTTCAGAATAGGTTATTCCTACCCCTCCTTAAAAGATCAATGATTTCTCCTTATAAACTACCAAGTCATCCACTTTAAAATAGGAAAATATCTTCCTTTTAACCCTAGAATTCCATCTATGAAGCTCTAATATCTCATTTGGGACACCACAACTAGTGTCAAAAGAATATAATTTTTCCAAAAACTGAAATATAGTATAAACTTGTATCTAACAACCACCTATTTTACTAGGGTAAAACATAATTAAATCATCCTTTTAAGAAATATAGTCCTTATACCGTCCCCCATCCCTAATCTAGACGTCTTTGAGATTCAGCATGAAAGATTCCTAAATAGAGAGAAGATCCCAGTATTTAGTATCTGAAGGGAAAACCCCATCACCACTTTTAAAATGAATAACCATTAACTTATTTACCTTATCAATCATGAAATTATAAAGTCCTATTTTATCCACACTTGTACCATCATAAATATCATGAAATTTCTCATCCTTTTCTCCTTTGATTAGATCATAACATATTTAGACAACTTTTTAATCATAATCACCCACATTTTAATAGTCTTAGTAGGCCTCTTAACAACCTTGGGAAATTTAGAAACAACTTCTTTAGAAGCTAAAGAAAAATGAAAATCCTTACAACCATGGTTGAAATAATTTTAGGTAGAACAATAGGAGGATGAATATTTATAGTTAATGAATTGATAAAAACTTTTTTCCACATTCTAAATCCAAAGAAAAGGATGAAGATATTTAGAAACAACCAAATCAAAGAAAATAATTTCTAGATAAGGTCTTACTTATATTTCAGTCATATAATCCATTTTTGATGGCTCCCTAATGAAGTGGGTAATGGGAAAATGAGTCTCTTTCAGAAAAGTAAAATCAACAAACCTTTGAATTAAATCCAAATTGGGACAATAATAGATTACATAACCACATTGAAATATAGTATTTATTATAAAATATTATAATCATGACCTTAAATATACCAAAATATTCTCATCAAACATCAATAATAATCATATTTCAAGAATAACTGAATGAGAACATGAGAATTTTCAAGAAGCCCAATCTCAAACCCTACAAAACCAATATTCCCAAATGATTTTTTAAATACACTAAGTCAATAAGTTGATTAAAAAATTTTCCAATAAAATCATTCCTAAACTCGATAGCTATAAAATTCACATCATTTTTATCAAAAGAGACAGAAGGATGACCCTCATGTGAAAAATGAATAGGGAATTCCCAATCCCTAAGGGTTTACGACTTGCGCCTAACATCATATAGGATAAAAGAGGGAATAAATTTTCCACAAAAACAGTGGAAGATGAGAGATACAAGTTAATATGCTCAATAATCCAAAGGGTGAAAGTACCCAAAATAGAACAGGTATAACAAAACCCGAAGAAGTATAATATAAAATCACACAACAACTTGAAAGATAAAACTCAACCATCCGAAATGAAAACATCTTCCCATGATGAAAATGAATCCACTAGTCACATCCCCACTCCACAATCTGATGGATAAAGAACTCCCCCACCACTAATAAGCACCATTCCTTTACTCATATCTGATATCAGAAAATCTACAAATGCCTAAGGGAAAAGGTAGGGTGTGATCTATAAATCCCAGTAGGGTCCCACCAAGTGTTCCAAAATCAATAAAATAACAATTTACTATTAATTATATCAATTTGAATAAATAAGACATAAAATTTCATTTTTCATATTTAGAACCAAAACATGATTTCATTTAAAAAAGGATAGAAGATATATCAAACATGACTTAAATAAACATTTTATATAATTCATTTTATATAAATTAGTTGGTATGAATGAAATAGTTCAATAATAAATGGCATATATTTCAAATAAAAAAACTCATAGCAAAGCACAAAAACAATGTACAAAAGCCCCATGGTAAGTTAATTTATCAGTGATCATGACTCAATATGCACTCCCACTAAAGGGTAAATTACTGTCATTAACTATAACTTAAGTTAAAATTACATCCACACCCACTTAAAGTAAAATTACATCCACTAACTTAACATGATAACATTTTATTCAACATCCAATAAATCAAATTGGGAATAAATCATTTCAAAACATTTTAAAATACAATTTACCAATTTTAGTTTTCAAAAGTCCTTTTAAATTTCAAAACAAAATCCCAGGTTTTCATCATTTCATTCCATTACAAATCAATTTTTAATTTAAGGAATTTTCTTAAAAAAAATCATCAAATCATTTTATCAAATTGATTTCCAAATCCATATATCAGTTTTCCTAAATCCACCCAAAATTCCAGTTCCATTGGAATTGGTGATTTTCTCAAATCTCATGCCCATTTTGATCTAAAGATCAAATAATTACAAATTCATGTTTTTAAGTCAATTAAAAACTTAATTAAATTTAATCTAAAAATTAATGGTTTCAATTTTAGTGAAAATAATCATGGAACCACCTACCTTTAATCAAAGATCAAGTATCAAAACCGAAAATGGGACCCACCAATGAAAAAAAAGGCTTAGATGATCTAGGAACAAAACCTAGAATCAATATACAACAAAGAGGAGTTTAGATCCATACAATAAATGATGATCCATTAAAATATAAGGATCCATTCTAATTGAGAGGACTAGTAACTATTGTTATAAGAAATCTCATCTGGTCCTATGTGGTCATCCCAAGCTCCACCAAATACCAGAACATAGGCACTTATCATATCCTCAATAATATATATAGATCTCTCTGTCTATCCATCTATTTATGGATGGTAAACCTTAGATCCCCTCACCACCTGAAGGCCTCACAATATACAAGAGGTAAAATAGGTATATCTATCATAAACTAGAACAGATATAACTCTATTCAAATAGACAATATCTTTCACAAAGAGATTTACCAACTCATAAACTTTGGTTATATCATGAATGGGTACAAAGTGAACCGATTCGTATAGACAATAGATCACCACCCATGTTAAATTCTTCTTTCTCGGGGTATGTGAAAATACAATCATGAAGTTCATATAGATATCATCCCACTTCCAAGTCAGCATTGGATGTGGATAAAGTTAACCTGAAGATCTATGGTGCTTGGACTTAACTTATTGGCACGTATAAAGTCAGAAATATTCCATCTCTTACATGGCCACCAGAATCATATCCACATGTCATAAAACATTTTCATGTTTCTAGGGTGCATTAAACATTGGGAATTATAAAAACCCTCCATAAAAAATTTTCTCACTAGAAAAGTTATAACGTACAGATTCTAGAAACATAAGATACCCTTATAATAGAAAGAACATTGTTGAATGGTATCCCCATTATAAAGAGAGTCTCTAATGCCCCAAAATTACTCATCAAGCTATGTTTCCTGAATAATAATTTCTAGAAGAGTGGAGGTCAACTGAACAATAGCCAATATAATGTTGAAATATCCATATTAGACTCATAAATACAACTGTGAAAAAACATTCATCATGCTACAATCTTCTAATTATTATAGCATAGCCTAGGTTGAAAGTTTTCTACTCAAATCATCGATATCAATATTCCCTATCCCTGGGGTATTGGAAATGTTAGAATCAAAATACTATAGGAACTCCACAAAATTCCTTTGGTGGAGATTCAGATCTTTTTGAGAGAAGTCATAACTCAGGCTCTTATGGTCAAAAAACCATGTAAACCTTTCTCCAAAAAGGGAATCATGCTAACTATTAAGCACATCCATGATGGTTGCGAGTTTATGGTCATGGGTTGGATAATTATTCTCATGTGGCCTAAGTTATATGGATCCATTTGACCACCCTTCATAAGAGCACAACCCAAACCCAAACTTGATGCATCACAAAAGACCACATAGCCCTACCTGACCTTTAGAAGAGTCAACACTAGCTAATATGTAAAAATATGTTTAATATCCATAAAAGAAATCTACCATTTATCATCCCAATATAACTTCACTCCATTCCAAGTGAGAGAGGTCATTGTAGAATTCAAATTTGATAAATCCTTTAAAAACAATGATAATACCCCTTAAACCCAAGAATCTAAGAATCTCAAAAACATTTTGTGGTTCTTCCCATGTCATAATAGACTTTACCTTCTTGGGATCAAATGAGATACCATGACCTGAGGCCATGTATCCCAATAACATCACTTACCAAATACAGAAATCATATTTTGATAGATTTCCATAAATTTGGTGATTTTTCAACATTTCCAGAACTACTCTTAGATGACACACATGATCCTCCTCAGACTTAAAGTAAACCATGATGTCATCAAAAAATACCACCATGAACATATCAAGATAATCATGGATTATACTGTTCATCAAATATATAAATACTTTAGGAGAATTAGTTAGAACAAATGGCATGAGACAATACTAATAATGGCCATACCTACTCCATAATATGGATTTATGAATTTTATATTCTATTATTCTCAATTGGTGATAACCAGACCAAAGATCAATATTCGAGAACCACTTCAACCCCATTAAAGTAGACAAATAGATCATCTATCTGGTGAAATAAATACTTGTTCTTTATTATAAATCTATTTAGTTTCTTGTAATCATCACAAAAGTGAACTGTTCTACCATATTTCTTAGTAAAGAGAAAATTTCCACCTAAGGTGACACACTCAAGCGTATATATTCTTTCTCAAGAAATTCATCCAACATAGACTTCAACTATTTCTATTTAGATGGTTCCATGAATTAATATGAAATAAATATTGGTTGAGTAACAAACACTAAACCAATAGAGAAATATACCTCTCTTACCAATGGAAAAATAGAGAAATCCTAATGAAACTTGTTAGGAAACTCAAAATAATAGAGGGATATTATCACTCAAACATTCCTACTTTAGAAAAAAACAATTATAGTACTTTACCTAACTATTGATAATATGTTTTGGCTATACAAGACCTTAGAACCCATTCTCTTTGAAATATACGACAAACCCCATCAGGCATAAAAAAGGTGACCCACCAAAGATAGAAATTAATTTGGGATTTATTAGCAACGATATTATCCATCCAAAAATTGACATCAAGAGGTTTCTTGTCAAGAAATAGAAAATTAAAGTCAATGTAAATATTTGGTAAAGGAAAAAAAATCATGACAAGAGAGATCCTTCTATCTATTCATTTTGAGGGGTGTAATAATATCCATCACATAGGACAAAATCTCCATAAAAATATTTAGCGAGTCTAAACATATGAGTTCATATAAATGAGTGATATTAACTTATATCAAATAAAGTAGTAAATAAAGATGAAGCAATAGTGATGGTACCTCTCATAGTCACTAGACCTGTGTCAGCTTCCTCTAGAGACTCTTCCACTACATGAAGAAGCTTTATTCTGAATGCCAATGGTTAGAAACCCTTAGATATTGAAGCATCTGATTACACCATAATAATTTTAGGTGATGATGTTCTCATTGCACTATGTGGGGTAGAAAATAAATGGAAGAATTTCAATAGATATCCTGAGTGACCATAAGAACTATAGATATTTGGAGACACAGTATAAATACATCTCTAATTACCTAACTTTCCCCACTATAAGTATATTAAAGGACTCTTCTAGTCACTATAGAAGCTCCAACATATTATTTATATCAAGAACTACTATAAGACTCATAACGATTCCTATTTTATTTGAAGTAACTCATAGAACCACCAATGAAAGAAAAATAAATGCCCGTCAACCCTGACTTACCAACTAGGTCAAGATCAACCATTAACACCTTATTCAATACAATGACATACGAGGAGTTCTTCAAAAAAAAGACCCATGAATGGATATCTAGTCGATAAAACATCTTAAACCATCGAGTCTTCATATTCACATTCGATGCAATATTAGGTGAAAACTGTATAAGCATAAAAAATCTGTTCATATACTCCTTCATGGTTCTGTTAGCCTGATAGAGATTGAAAAACTCTATAGCCTTAGCTAGATGCATAGGTTTTGGATAGAGCGAATCAGTAAAAAACACTAAATTCATTCCACTATAAACCCTCATTATTATTCACCATTACCATTGAATCCAACCATATTATGATAGGTCCCTCTATATTGAATGTTTCACATTTCACCTTAATCGAATCTGGAATTTCCAAGAAATTAAATTGGAGTTCTATCTTTCTCAACCAATCCTACACCTCTTGAGGATCACTGGAGCCTTGTAAATCTAGTGGATTTTAGTGAAGGAAATCTTGAGCATGATTATGAGATTCATCCCCTTGAGGTTCCACAATTGGAGTCTAAACATGAATGGGAACTAGTGAATGTCCTTGAGATCGGAAAGAACACATTATATTCTCATCAAGATTTTGGTCCATGGGAGTGTCCAGTCTCTATGGTTCACCAACAGCTACCTTCTAAAGCCTATAAAAATGTATTCTTGAAGGAATGATGCTACAAAACATCATAAAAAATATTTAAGACATCAGAATATTACTTAGATCAATGAATCAAACAAGAGAAACAAGAATATCCATCTAATAAGATAAGATATCAATATTTATATTTTCAACCTATCCAAATAAATAGTAGGGAGATGAATAAAATTAGATTAAATTATTTCTCAATATGAATTTTATAAACCCCTCATGGAAATTTATGGCTCATTATGATGAGATATAGCCAATAAATATCTCGTAACTACCTCATTATTCCCTAAAAGATATCCTAAAATACATACTGTCATCAAGGAATAATGAATAACTAGAAGCTCTAATACCACTTTGTCACGAACTAGACCAGATACCCTGGTATCCTAATAACTGAGTAAGATATAACATATCCTGAAGGGAAAACCTGATCCTAAGGTGTTGGAGACTAGAAGTTGAATAATGCATGGTACAATAGGGAATGGATTTTCCACAATAATAGTGGAAGACAAAAATACAAGTTAGTGTACTAAACACTATAAAGGTAGAAAGTACTAGAACTGAATTAGGTATAAAAAAACCCCTAGTACATCATCAAATTACTCAACAATTGGAAAGATAAAACTCAAACATCTCAAAGGGAAACATCAGCCCATGATGAAAATAGATCCACAAGTCACAACCCCACTACATGGTCTAAAGGATCAAGAACATCCACCACCTCCAAGTGGTGATTTCTCTTTGCTTGAACCTGGTATAAGAAAATCTAAAAATTCTTGAGGGAAAAGGTAGCATGTGAGATATGAATCCTAGTAGGGTCTCTCCAAGTGTTATATAATAAATACCACAACAACTTACCATTAATGTTATCAATTAAAATAAAATAGGTTATGCCATTCCATTTTTCATATTTAGAACCAAAACACAAATTCTTTTAAAAAAGGATAACAAATATATCAAACATGGCATAAATAAACATTTTATAAAAAATGTTTTATATAAATCAGTTGAAATGAATAAAAAAGTTCAATAATCAATGAAATGTATGTCAAATAAAAGGACTCAAAGAATATCACAACATCATGTATAAAAGAATCATAGTAATTTAGTTTATCAATGATCATGACTCAATATTAACACCCACTTAAGGGAAAATTATTATCATTCACTCTCAATAATGGGAAAATTACATGCACTGCCACTTAATGTAAAATTACATCCACTCCCACTTAAGGGAAAATTACATCCACTAACTACCTAGGATAACATGTTCTTCAAAATTCAATCAGTAAAATTGTTAATAAATCATCTAAAAACATTTTAAAATATACTTTCCCAATTTTATTTTTAAACATGCCTTTTCCATTTCAAAACCAAAAAATAGATTTTCATCATTTCATTACATTTCAAATCACTTTTCAATTTATGTAATTTTCTCAAAATAAAACATCAAATAATTTCATTAAAACAATCTCCAAATCAAGACATAATTTTCCATAAATCTACCCCACAATTCCAATTCCACTAGAATTTAGGTTATTCTAAAATCTCTTTCCCATTTTGTTCCAAAGATAAAATCATTACAAATACATGTTTTTAAATCAATTAAAAACTCACTTCAATTTAATCAAGAAATTCAAGGTTTCAATTTTAGTGAAATGAATCCTGGAACAACCCACCTTTAATCAAAGATCAAGAATCAACACCTGCAATGGGCCCCACCAATAAAGAACAAAGGCATAAAAGATCTAGGAAAACAACCTGCAATCAAGATACAACAAAATGGATTTTAGATATGTAAAATCCATAATGATCCATAAAAATATAATGATAAAGCAAGATGCAATTTTATAGAACTATGGTTGAAGAGATTCACTTTTCAGTGGGGGATCAAATCTTCCACCGACACTTTGATTTCTCAAAATAGGAGGTTAGAGGAGTCAAAGTTTCTTCTAGGGAGCCTTATCAACCCTAGAAATCTCATTAGGGTCAGTCAGGATAATTATGAATCTTAAAATATTTCTCATAAAATTTTAAAACAATTTTTGAGATAATAAAATCCCACATGCACATTTTATTGGAGAGGACAACACAGTTACACAAACCATGCACCCTAACCATGCCCCCCCTGTGAACTCACTATCCATGGGCGCACATTTTGGGAAGTCATGCACAAACTGTGAATTCTCTCACTGTCAGGGGATGCATGGTTAACACTGGGGGGTAGACAATTTGGTCAAAACATACACAAACTGTGCACAACCTAAAAATCCTTGAAAATTCTCCAAATATCACCTGAAATAACCCGAGACATGCTCAAACCAAAGAATGATAAAAACAAGGGTTGGAGATTACTTGAAAACATATAATAATATGTCACAATCAAGAAGTACATGATCATATTAATAATGTAAAAAATTAAAATTATTTAAAAAAATACATAAATAAAAAATTAAAATAACCTAATATTTTGATTTTACTTATAAAAAAAATTTATAAAGGGGGACAAATTTTTAGTGCTATGAAAGGAAAAATATAAAAAATATTATTTCAAAAAATTATAAAATATTAAGAAAAACTATGTTTTATTAAAAATGAAAAATAAAAATAAAAAATAAATAAAAAATAAAAAATGGAATAACGGATAGGGGAAAAACGAAAAAAAATATTTAACATTAAAATAAATAAAGAAAAGAAAAAATCAACCATATTAAAATAAAGTAAAATTAAATAAAAAATTATAATGAAATTAAAAAAACAAAAAAATTAATAAAAGAAAAATAAAATGGGAAAGGGGAAAATCTAATTTCTCTCCAATTGTAAATAATTTTTTTTAAATATTATTTAATTAAAAAAATATTAATCAACCAAAAGAAGAAGAAAATCATAAAATTTATTTTTTAGACTTTCTTTTTTATAAGAAAATCATATAAATTTCATTATATTATAAAATAAAGAAATAATTATAATACTAGTACAACTTTAAAAAACCTATATAAGGGAAAAATTCAAAAAAAAATTATTTTTATTTTGATTAAATTAAAAAATATGGAAAACCTTAATTATGATATAAAATAAAAAAAATCAAAAAATGAAAAAGTTCAACACCAAAATAATAATTTATATTCAAATTAATTAAAAAACACATTAAAACCATTAAAATATTAAAAATAATAATAAAAATTATCAAAAAAAGTTTTAAATTCAAATAAAATAAATAAGTATATATTTTTATTTTAATAAAAATTGAAAAATAAAAACCAAAATTTTTATTATGTAATCAAATGAGTTTAAAAAATTACAATTGAAAAACCTTATTTTATAAAACAATAAATGTAAAAAATAAAGAAAACTTAATTTTAAACTCAAATAAACTAAAAAACCTAAAGAACTATGTCCTATTAAGAATATAAAAGGTAAAAATTGAATAAAGGATAAAAATTAAATATAAAAAAACAAAATATAAAGAAAAATAAAAAATAAATAAAGGAGAAAAATCTATAAAAATTTATTTTAATTTGAAATAAATATATAAATAAAGAAAACATTGTTCTAATAAAAAATGAAGAAAATTGAAAAGTCTAATTTTACATTCATATAAATTAAAAAATAAAAGAAAACCTCATTTTTATTAAAAGAAATAAAAAACAAAATAAAAAATAATAAAAAAAAATAATTACAACTAAAATAAAAAGCTAAAAATTGTATTACAATTTAAAAAATGAAAAAAATAAAAAAATATCTTATAAAAAATAATAAAACAAAAAAAATAAAAACCTTAAAAATTTGATGAATGTTTTAATTTCAAATTAATTAAAAAATAAACATGAAAAATATTTTTCTTTTAAAAAATGAAAAAATAAAAAATAATAAGAGGGAAAAAAGAAAAAAAAATCCAAATATTTTTATTACAAGAAAATAATTAAAAAGAAATTAAAACTATGTTTTATTAAATACTTAATATAAACATTTTCTTGAACATTCATATATATTATAAAATATCAATAAAAACATTTCCTTATTAAATAAATTAAAAATAAAACAAAAAATGGAAAACATTAAAAAATAGAAAATATGACAAATGAAAAAATATAAAAAATAATTTATTTTATAATTGAATAAAATTTAAAAAATTAGGAAAACTATGTTTTATTAAAAAATTAATTAAAAAATTATAAATTATAAAATAAATAAGACATAAGAAAATTTTAAAATGAAAAAAAATTAAAAAACACTCTCATATTTCAAATAAATTAAAAAAGCAATAAAAAATATTCCCTAAAAAATGAAAAATTAAAAATATTTTATTATAAATTCTTATAAAATATGACATTCATAAAAAACCATTATTGGATAAAAAATAAAAAACAAAATAAAAATTATAGTCAGAAATTAAACAAATTTAAAAAAATATTAGAAAAATGAAACTTATGGTGGAAATGAAACCGGTGACACTATTGACACATAGAGTACATATAATACTAACCACTTTAATGGTATTGAGTACATTTATAATGGTCTTGATTCCCAGTCCCTTCAAACTCTCTAGGTACCTCCAATTCACTCCTTCTATCTTCCCCTAAACAAAAATTATCAAAATACACCTGAAATAAATAATAAGAAACACAAAATTCAAAATTCAAAACTATATTTCCCTAAGTAACTAGAGGTTTTGAACGATTAAGATCTGACACCACTCTTTCGGCTCCTACCTCTTAAGATCTGATAGTTTTTCCTCTAATCAACTATTAATCCCAAAATAAAAAACTTTGTATTTGATCCTAAAACCACTAAAGAACCTAGGCTCTGATACCATTTCTCATAGAACATCATGAATTGTCCATCCATCAGACGCTCAAACTAGCCCGCAACATACCCGAGGTTCATCCTTGATATCCTAGGTCTAACGTCAAGTATCACTAATAGAAAATGTAATTATTTGTTTCATTTTTCCCAATAAACAGAGTTAAAAAATAGTAAAAATGGGCATGCCCTACCCATACATTGGATGTCCACAACAGAATAAAAAAAGTAATAGAAGCATTCAAAATAGTTTAAACAGAGATAGAAATTCAAGATAAATAAAATCTCTCTACTCACCCCCATACACCATATCCTATTGTGGTACTCTTTTCATACCCCTAACTCCCTCTAGATATATCATAACCACCAGAATTGAAATTAGTAAAAGGCAAATTTTGAAGATGCGATAAGGAATAGAAAACAAAATAGAACAACCAACATACCTCTATGAAACTTAAAAAGTCCCTATATAATACTAAAAATAATCATTCCAATGAACCTAAAATTTAAATGATGATAGACATGAGAAAAAGATCTTATTAGTCAGGCCAAATGAAATGACGCCTTAAGTATAGGTCTTTAAATTAAAGATCCTTTTTATTCTATTTGGAATACATATTAAAAATTAAGTTTTTATTACATATTCACATAAAATTAAATATTATTTTACAAACATTCATTTATTATTTCCATTAAATAAAAAAGAAACTTTGAATGTATTTACTGGCCCAAAGACTCCTTTATTAAAACACTCATTTGAAAACTAATTTTAAACCAATTTTAAAACAGCCTTTTCAAATTCAAATTATAATTCCATGTTATTAAAGATAAAAATGCTTACAGAAGAATAACATGTCTATAAATAATGGTCAATTTAAAGAAAATAAACAGAAAAATAAACTCACACAAGAAATAATTTAAATCGATCATCATAAGACAAACAACTTAAGGTTGACCAAGGGTTGGGGTAAACTAAACATACATCACTAATTAGGGGGACCCACAATTAGTGGAAATAGTAACACATCAATGGCCAGTGGAAGGGGTTCCAAACACATATACTTCACTATAATAGCTAGTGGAAATGGAATCCATTCTATTATGTTTAACTACCCAAGAAACTGAGCACTCCCAAGAGGTATGATTAAAATATCCACCACAATAATATTGAAAATCCCTAAGAAATTAAAAAACTATTTTTACCATATAAAATCCACAAACAACCAAGATCCAATTCGAAACATACATCTATGTTTCAACAGAATGAACATGAAACTTTACATTGAAAATAAAATAAGGCTTTAACACTTATTTGAAATGTTCCAACCGCACCTTATGATTATATTTTACAAATAAACTAAAAATATTATTGGAAAAACCGGGTTTGTGTATTTAAATTAAATTCCCAAATCAATCCCCCATCATTAAACTCATATACATTTATACACGTATATGTTTATATCATTTTCCTAATTCATATATTCTAATGTAAATTTTTAAATATATACATACACACATATATACTTATGTATAAGATCATATCGATCAAAGGAATTTACAATCTTACCACTAATGTTAAAATCAATTTTTTAAAAATCTTTATAATTTCTTGGTATTTCAATTATCACATGAAATTATAAGTAATAATTAAGAACCAATTGAGACTGTACTTTAAAAACATAACCACATTTTAAAATTACCAAACAAACGATTAAAGTAAATTCATGCACTTTATTAGACAATCAGTATGAAAACAAGTTGTTAAATAAATTAAAATGACATACATTAACATAAAAACACCATTTTATTCAACGGAATCCAATTAAAACATGGTTTTAATTCCAAAAGGATTTATTGATCATTTAATATTTTCGCAGGCATCTAAAAAATTATTAAAAAGGGAAATAAAAAAAGGTTCCATAATTTAAATATTGAAATGAAGGGAAACCTACCTTAAATAAAGAGAAACACATTTCCTCTGATAGAAATCTCTATAACGTACCTCAAGATGGGTCTCACATGCCCTAGACACAAAAACCCAAAAAAATAAAACACCCCATTGGTAATAGGTTTTGGCCATGTTGGGCAGATTGTGAGGGGGGAGAAGAAAAAGTAAGAAGTGGAAGAAGTGGGGTGGGGAGAAAGAGCTTATACCTGAAGATCTAGACTATAAATTATAAGAAATTTTCTAGAATCCCCAAATACTAGAAGAAAAAGAGAAGCAGGATGTGTATACCACCTTACTTATGTTGTGTACAATGCATAAATGGAGGACGTGTGGACTAGGGTCGATTTTATCCATAAATAATATAGGGGTATTTAGGTAAATTTTCAAAATTTTATGTTTTGGGCACTATGCATGGTTTGGCCGTATGGTTGTCCAAACCATGCCCCAAATGTGTGTCTCTTAATAAAGGTTTTAAAAATCACAAATGACCAATATTCATAGATAGAAAAACCATATTTACAACTATGTATTTTGGATTTATTAAATCATAGACTCAATCACATAGTTTCCACATAGTTTCCACATAGTTTCTACTAACCATGGGGAAACAATGTGCCTATGTTGAAATTACAAATTTTCAAATATTTAAATTATTTTGGAACTAATTTTGAGTACAAGGTAATAAATAAATAAATAATTAAAATGGAATTCTAGGTCGGGGTATGACACACTCATTATAATGAAGACAATCATGACACAAACAACACAAATGACACTTACACCATAGGCGATACTGATGATACTAATGACACAAAAGACACTGAAAATATACATGATACTGGTGACAATAATGAGATCGATGAAATAGATGATACTAATGGAACTAATGACCTATAAAACAATCATGGGGAACATAAAAATAATGATAATAATATACTAACTACAAAGAAAACACTAAGGATATAGATGAAGATGAGGATACTAATAGAACTAATGAAACTCATGACACTAAGGATAGACACAAAACTTGAGATACTATGATACCTCACATTAACCCGGGTTGTGAAAATTAGTGGAAATTTGAATTTTTGTTCCATGAAGACTTTCAGAGGAAAAATGGTGATTTTTTCTGTAACACGATCTTAGATTACTTTTATATCCATTTTTGGCCCCAGAATAGGGTGTTTAACTGAGGAAATATTTTTTGTGGAAATCTAAACCATTCGAATATTTTCATAATGTTTAATTTTTAATTAAATACATATTAATTTATTCATGCATATTCATTCTATAATATTGTTCAAATGGTTTGTTAGATTGATATTATATCTCCATGATTGAGTTTGGAATGGGCGTTTCTACCTAGGTGAGGCATAAACCCATCATCAGTGATGAGGCCCTGATTGAGCCCCTTTTATTTTAATTTTTTTATTCCTTTTCATTTTTTTCTTTTCTATTCAAACATGGATTTTTTTATATGCTTTTGGGGATTCCCTATTTGGGGTCTTCACCAGATTTAGGGAGAAGGAGAGAAGAGGGAGATTGAGGAGGATGCACCACCCATGGAGCTCGTTCGAAGGAATATCTAGGATGGATAAGTGCATGGTTAGAATGCGGTAAAAACTTTTAACAGTTTCAGTAGTTTATGATGGAAGGAAGGTCCATTTTTTGTTTTTTCTATAAGTCCTTATATTTTAATTATTTATATTTCTAAAAACTTATATGGTTTTTAGGGACCCCTTGGGTTTAATCCAGTATTAATTGGGAAGAAAGGGGGGTTTTAAAATGTTTTGAGGGATTTCCTTTTAGGAAAACCCATGTACATGACATGTGGTTTAGAGAACACAGGTTTTTTGTTATTTCTATTTGGGAAATATGATTTTTTGGACTAAATTCCATGTAATTGGGAGCACACACTATATAGTGGTGACTCAGGGTGTTCTGGGGGTACATGGTCCCTTAGGGTACACGGTCAGACACTATGCATGGTACATGATCACTAACCATGTACTATGCTTGGCCAAAACCTATGTGTTTGTGTGTGTGTGTATGGTGGGAGGGGTACATGGCTGGGTGCCATGTGTGGGGTAGATTCCATGTACCAGTGTTACATGTAGTATAGTTTGATGATATACATGCTGAGCGGGGTTGATGTAAATAGGAAGGTGACCATGTGGGGTCACACACCATGTATCGAGATGCACACACCATGTTCTTTTAGAAAGTACACATCGAGTGGGATATGTTACATGGATAGGGAGGACCCTTGTAGGTATATGCCATGTACCTAAATTACACACCACATTCTTTTTTTGTTGACATGTTTTCCCCATTTTCATCCTAGATCCACAATTGAACTTGCGATTAGTTCATTTTGAACATTTTTTCCCATGTAGATCATGATGTTGGAACTCCTTTTTATGTTTAGGGTCCATCTAGATGTTTTTTTGGATGAGAGATCATTTTTAGGAGGATTTATTATAGGCTTGGTTTTATAACATCCCAGGGAATGGGTTGTGAGATGCGAGGATCAAGTGAGGGTTGTGATATTAGTGATCATCTTGGATTGAGTATACCATGGAGATAATTTTTTGAGGTTATTTTGGATGGATTTTAGAAGGAAAAATCAAGTAGTATCTCTGAGTAGATCTTGGTTTGTCCCTACATATCAATACCTATTTCTCAAGGTTAGATCATTTGAGTTTTATCTCATGGGTTTTATGACACCAAATCTATTGGAGCCTTTGGGATGGATTAATTCCTTGGGATGGTGATTACGGTTGGTCTCCATTGAGTTGTTGAGATGATTCTGAGGGACTCTTGAAAATTCCATTGCAGGATGATTTCTAATTGAGTGATTAGTGGATGTTGTAGTTACCTATTGAGAATTACTTAGTGGAAAAGTGCTATTTGGAGTCCCTTGTTGGTGAGTTAGTACCCATTTATTGGTTGTTTATTATGAAGGTAGGCTGAGGTATTCTTGCATAAGATTCAACTTGGGGTTTTTTTTGTGCTGAAGAGACCTTATGGAGGGTGCTTCTTTTAAAGCAGTCATGGGTACCAATGTGAATTCCCTGGTTGGCATGATTTTATTTTGGATTCCTTTTGGGTGTGTTGTTGATTGAGGATCATTTTTAGGCCACTGAGGTCCATTTGGGTAGTTTCTGCATTGGGAATTTCCTGTTCATTGGATGAGCTAGAGGAAACCCTTGTAGGATGTCCTTATCTTGTTTTGATGTTTGGGATATTTTAGGATATTTTGGATGGTAATTTCTTGAGATATTGGATTCATTAGTGGAGTCCCTAGTTGGATGTCACTTTATGCTATTACCCTGGGGTCCAAGGGAGGCACATGATTGGTTTGGCCTAAGTTGGGTTGTTGAGAGACCATGGTGTCTATTTTTTGGATACTAAGATCCAAGGTATTGATAGATTCCACATTATTTGTTTAATGATTGTGGATCTGCGTTTCTAGTCCAGCTATTTCAATAGTGGGTTTGAAGTTGGATCATCCCACATTCAGCTGGCCTTTATCCATTTTGTTTGAGGTAGTTTCTACTCAGGACATGGTTTGAGGAGGAGACCCTTTGGATATCTTGGACTAGGAATTGGACATGAGTTTTTGATATGGTTCTCTCCTATATTGGTTGGCTATGGATAGATAGGATTAGGGAGCTAATGGATGAACTAGATGAGTACACCCCCTCTAGTTGAGTTTGCGATCTAGCATGAGTGGATCGGGGTTCAAGTGATTTTGAGTGCCTGGTTTGTGGCTCGATGAGGGAAAGGATTCCTAAGGTATGTTTGGAAACCCTTGTGGGTCAATGTGGGCTTTGAGTGCCCGGTTTGTGGCTCGATGAGGGAAAGGATTCCTAAGGTAACTTTGCATTAGCATCACGTTGCTATGAGGTGGTGGTTCTCCTAATGTCACAGGTTTGTGTTCCATGGGAAGGGGTGTTTTTTGCCACCTATGGTCTGCTTGGTCATGAGGTGGGGCCTATGTTCCATCTATCACCAATGGCTTGGTGGCATGGTTGTGATTCCATGGTGGGGACATTGAGGTCTTCTATCACTAGGGTGTGGTTAGATATGAGGATTCAAAATTTTTAGAAGTGGTTCACTCAGAGGGATCCCTATTCCATGGATAGGTTGATAGGGAAGGTTTGGTTAGACCTTTGGCCCTACTCATTTCGGTTGGGTCGTGGGAAGTGAAGCAGGAATGTGGTTGGATGCATGTATCTTTGAATAAATTCCTAAGTAGAGGATGGTCTTGGAATGAATGAGATGCCTTGTTTTTGAGGTGATTTCTGAGGGTACTCTGTTTTATTATAACTGACCTACAAGAGGGGCCTGATCAATGGTTTTAGGCGTGTTAACCTTTTTTTGTTAGGACTTGGCCCATATGAGTGTGAGTTCTGTTGTGATTTGTAGATATTGTTAAAGAAATACATGTGGTTTGGAGTGCACCATAAGATGTTGGAGGCTGATATCCTAGTTTATGTGGTTTTTTGATGATAAAGGTTTCTATTCCTGGTTGGTCATGAATAAGCATTTTTTGTTGTGGGTTTTCAGGTTGGTACTTAGGTGTGAGCAGTTTGGACATATCTATCCATTGAATTAAGTTATGGACGTTTCATGGAACTTTTAGTTTTCCTTTTGGGTAGTGTGGTGGTGATATGGATACTTCTATAGTGGGGAGTATCAAATCAACCATGTTTGAATGCCTCTCATGTTGAGAGAGAGTTGTGGACTCTATAAGACTGGTTATTGGATGATCGATATAGTGTCAGTTTTGCCAGTTCCTGGTAGAGAGCATTGATGTTGGTTGACCACTAAGGTTTATTGAGGGTTATAACTAATTTTAGTAAAAATTTTGTGATGCCTTGTGTTGTCACAGGTTTTGGAAATTAGCAAAAGATGATTTTTTGTTCCCAAAAATGTTTTAGGGGAAAATGGTAATCCGTCTAATGGCCCGAAGGCCTTCATGTTTTACTGATTTTTGATAATCCACTTTTAAAGGGGTGAGGTGGAACCCTTAAAAGGACCATAGACATAAGTATTACATGGACCACAAGACTTAGAGGAATTCATTGCCCGTAGGAGTCAAACATTAAATACAACCCAGACTAATTACTTGAAACTGCTCCTCCCCAGCATCTTCATCGTGAAATCAGCTCTCCACCTTCACATAGCTATTCATCTAGGCTATCATGTGCTTGCACAAGCTGGTCCCGATTCTAGGTTCCAAACCCTCTCATTCTTGAAATCCGTGTAGCTTCTACTATGGTGAAATCTCCTTTCTCATCCTCCTATATAGCTTCTTCTTTGTAGGATGTCTGGTTTGTATCTGCACTTAAGGTGGCCCAAAGGCCTTGAGGTGGTCTGAAGGCTGAAATGGGGGAAAATTCCCAACTACTATAGTGCCAAACAGTTCCTTCTACAGTTCCCGCTACAATACCTGCTATAGTACTACACATTTCTTATTACCGTACTGCTACAGTACTACTACAGTACCCCGGAAATTATGTCTCCGCCTGGATTTGATCCCAGGTCGCCTATATGAACTTAAGAGTCCTCACCAACGGGGCTGAGGCTCATGTACTCGGGTAAAATGGTAATTTATCATATAATATGATCTCAAATAATTTTACTGACTACTCTATTAGTCTAGAAATAGCGTGTTTAACATAGAACAAGAGTTTAGTAGAAATAAGAGCTATTTTAATCTTCACGTAATATTTAATATTAAATTAATTAAATATTAATTTATTTACACATGTTTTTAGTGATATATTTCAAACTAAGCTATGGATTGAGATTTTATCTTCATAGTTGAGTCCATAATGGATATATTTTTTTCTATATAGGGCATAAACCCATTGTGAATGCTGGGTTTTAGACCGATTCATTTTTCATTTCCTTTTATTTTTTTATTCCTTTTATTTTTTTTGTTTTCTCTTCTCTCATGACGTGTCACGTATGACCATGGGGATTCCCCTTTGAGGTTCTTTAGATGGGAGATGGAGTGGGAGATAAGAGGCATATAGAGGAGGAGGCACTACCTAGAGATCTCCTCTAGTGGTAGATCAAGGCTTGACTAGTGCGTGGTGCATATATGGTGTGAAGAATTGGCAGTTTATGCATGGAAGTAATCATGTTTTATTCTTTTCATAAATCCCCATAAATAAGTATTTTTTTTGTTTTTAAAGCCTTTTATGGGTTGTTAGAGACTTATTGGGGGTTGATCTAGGCTTAATAATGGAGAAATAGGGGATTCAAGATGTTTTGTTGTGTTTTTGTTCAGGAAAACCCATGTAAACGACATCTGGTTCAGAGAAAAGAAGACTTGTGTTCTTATTTTCCGAGGAAAATAGTTTTTGGGATTGCACGTGTAACTTCCTTCGATCTACTATTTTCTCATATGGAAAAATCAGGTTGGTTTTTTAACCTAAACATGCCTCCCTATGTGCCAGAGGCTGCTAATTAGTATAGGGGGTATAGAGAATATAGTGGGGAGATTGTACCCCTTGGTACAAAGTTTCAAAATAGAAAAAATAAAAAATATCAGAGAAATGGAAATAACAGAAACTTTAAAACACAATAAATAAACCAAACCATAATTGTCGACAGAATAATCCAATAATAATAAACTGAAAATGTAATGATATGATGGAATGTATCTAAATTTATAATTGAAAGTAATATAGGAAAAAAACTAATCAAACACAAATAAACTAAGAATACCCCTGTCCCTAACCCCATGTTGGTCATGTATCCAATATTCAATCCATACAACAAGCAAAAATCAACAACAAGGTCCTTTTCCCTTGTCCAAGGCGGGGCGGCCGGAATCGCCGGCCGTCGGCACCTCGGAGGGGCGGGACCGCGGGGTCCCGCGGCGGCAGCACTGGCCGGACGGGCTGGGCCAACCATTTTGGAAGGAAGACCGGGGGTCGTAACCCCCATCTGGAAAAGGAGAGGCCCCCACATGGGGCCGCGGTTTCAATCAGGGGGGCAGTGCGCCCCCCCCCCCCCCCCCCTTTCTGCTCGGCTCGGCCAGCGCCGAGCTGGCCACACATGGGTCGTGCCCGCGCCAGGCCAACCGGCCGCACCGGGCCGGGAAACCCAATCCGGTATGGGCCGCGCCATAATGGGCCGGACCCGGACGTGGTTCAGGTCAAACCAGTTCGGGCCGACCCAGGGGGTCTTGGGCCGGGTCGGTCCGGGCCCAAAACCCCATATTTCCGGGCAGTTCCGTTCAAATGCTCGTATCATGGGATACGGACCTCCGATCGATGTACCGTCAGTTGCGATGCGATCCTTGAATCAAGGCAGTCGTTTCAGTACACTACACTCAAGGTTTAGGATAACTTTTCGTACATCTGGGTTGGTTCAAGCACGAAACCAACCGGGCCCTCGTAGCAGAAATGCTTATAACTTGAGCTCCGAACGTCCGATTGACATGCCGTCGACTTTGTTGGATTCCTATTAGTGAGACGGACCTTTTGTATTACTAACCTTTATTTTTGGACACAATTGGAGTGTGTTTGGGTTGGTTTTGTCTTAAAAAATCAATCGGGCCCCTAGAACGAAAAAGCCAATAACTCTCAGACCGGGCGTCCGAATGACGCGCCATCTGTCACGTTGAGTTCCTCTTGTCAAGACGGAACTTTGGGATACATGAAATACGGACTACATGTTAGTTGATGTATCGACCCCCCTTGGCTCGTGGAGCAGACCCTCCCGGAATCAAGCATGCTGTGTGCCGAAACCCTACAGTTGGCTGCGACTGCGACGACGATGACGACTGCACTAAAATCCTCAATGGGTTCGGCAGAGATGAAGAATGCGCTGAAATCCTCCTTGGGAGACGTCACTGAAAACCTCCGTGGGTTCGGCAGCGATGACGAATTCAATGAAATTCTCCATGGGTTTGGCAGCGATGAAGACTGCACTGAAATCCTCCATGGGTTCGGCAGCGATGACGACTACACTGAAATCCTCTGTGGGTTCGGCAGTGATGACGACTGCACTGAAATCCTTCGTGGTTTCGGAACCGATGAAGTCCGTACTGAAATCCTCCATGAATTCGATGGTTATGACTGCTATTCTTTTATCCTACGTGGGTATGGAAGTGATTGACTCTGTTCTTGCTATCCTACATGGGTCTGGCAGAGTAGCTGGTCTGTTTCCTATGTGGGTCTGACAGCTTAGCTGGTTTAGTATCCTACGTGGGTCCCAGCTTAGATGAATCAGTGGCTATATCTGATCATCTCTATCACCTTAAAAAGAATTACACCTATGTGAGTTGAGTCTTGAATTTCAATCATTATCTTCGATATGATTGACACTCTTTCGTATGTGGATTGGGTTGAGCTTTCCTATGTGGATTGGTTTGTGTTATCATGTGTGGATTTGGGTTGTACTATCCTGTGTGGACGTGATCGAAATTGGGATCAGATGTTGGAGCTGAACTGAAATTGATGTCTTAGGTATATGTATGGGCATATACCTAAGTAGTGTTGGATGTTACTTCGTGATGGTATCTTTCCTTTGTGGATTATCCTTTATGGATTCTGGGAGACCATCAGGGGTCTCGGGGTCCCTACTAAGTAGTGTATACTCACCCCTGCATGGGCTATGCCCACATTACATTGTGTCGGATGTAGATGACGGACATCGGTGATCGTGGTTGAGGCTTGTGGAGCAAGACGGTATGTAGAGGTGGACCACTGGGCATGATGTACACGGAGCGGGCGGCTGGACCTGAGGAGCTAAGGAGGCTATCTGTACCCACCCATCAGGTGGGACTTCTATTGGATGGCTCGACGTTGCTGCTTTACTTTCAGTTTCTGTACTTTCTTTCTAGTTGTACTTTACTTTCAGTTTTGGTTTTATTCTAGCCCATTTACTTTCTTTACTTACTATTGTACCCAGTTTTACATAGTGTTTACTTCTGCTGGCTTACTCTGTTGTGTTTTTTTACTTTATAAGACAACGCCTCCCCCTTTTTTCTAGGATTTACACCTTTGGTGCTAGTCTCCAGCCCCTGGCCTATGGGAGGCGGGCTTGGGGTAGTCACGACATGGGTCCCGAGGATGGGTCGTGAAAAATTGGTATCAGAGGAGTTCGGTTCTACCACAGAACTCAGGGCTCTGATCTTTCTTATATGTGAAGCAATAGGGTTAAGGGTATTGAGTGTGGTTATCAGTCCAGGGAGTCCAGTGTTGGTGCGGCAGCTGACGTATATGTACACCAGGACCCTAACATCTAATTTCCGACTCAATGCACGAAAACATTGATTGCATGTGTGTTTCAAAAGTTTTCTTTTTGATTACTCTGTGTCAGCTCACCAGGTATACTGTTTGAACGTGGCACACCTGATTCTTTCAAGATGGCCCCATGACGGCAGCCAGCTAGGGTTCCGAGCCGTGTGCGAGATGACATCCCACCGAGTGATGAGGCCTCGGTGCAGGGCCCTTTATCAGCAGAGGCACCAGCGGTACCTCTACCCGCCGAGCCACTGATGCCACTAGCCCCAGCCACTGAGAGTGCATGTCTCCTTAGTGCACTGCATGAGTTTTAGTGTCAGAGACTGCCCAGGTTCCGCGGGGAGACAGACCCGCTGGCAGCCGAGGATTGGCTGGAGGCGGTTGTGTGAGTTTTCAGGTTAGTGTGGACACCAGCTTACATCATGGTGATCCTCGCAGCGAGTCTCCTTTACGCGGAAACAGGAAGATGGTGGAGCTTGATGCTCCAGGTGCACGATGAGGTATCTATCCTCTAGAGGTAATTTGAGAGCCTCTTCCACTCGGAGTTCATCCCAGCCACCCTCCATGCGGTGCACATCCAGGAGCTACTACAGCTGCGGCAGGGCAGCATGATGGTCACCCAGTACTCGGTGAGATTTACTGATCTCTCGCACTATTCAATGGACATGGTACGAGACCCATTCATTCGAGCCCGGACCTTCGAGCAGGGACTGAGACAAGAGTTCAGGGAATCGATGATCTCCCTCAACATTCTGAAGTAGGAATGAGTACTCGAGAGAGCCCTTATTGTGGAGATATTTCTTGCTGAGCCTACGTCAGCAGCGAGGCCTACCGTAGGGCGACATGTAGCGGAGTATTCTGCAGCCGCCAGTAGATAGATGTCGCAGAGGTCCAAGCAGACCAGGCCATCAAGTGGACGACCACAGGATACTGGCTCAGAGGTGTGAGGCACATGCAGCAGAGCCAGTCTTATGAGTGGAAGACAGTGCTATGCATGCGGCGGGCAGGGCCACATGGCTTGTGACTGCCTGACCCGCCATGCAGTGGGGCAGAAGACGGTTGAGGGATCACCCAGGTAGATCCAGAGGTTCGACCCTGGTGGTCTGTAGGGAGCAGGCGGACAAGGCCGAGGAGCCGGTCGAGCGGTATGTGGTGGACGAAGTATTGAGGCTCTACCACCACCACCAAGAGGAGGTCCAACCTGACCACAGGGGAGAGCACATCTTCAGGAAGATGATGCTTACGATAATGGAGCTCTTGAAGCGATTGGACAAGTCCCAGACTAGCTCCAGGAATGGATTCCTTTGCCCATAATGCCTCTAGCTTCGTTGAATTTGTTGTTTGTGTTGCTTTGTGTCCTTGTACATTGAGTTACTATAATAAAAGACACTAGAAATAATGATGTTTTCTTTCTTGTCTTTTGAATGTCAATAATAAGAGGTTCCAGTTAAAAAAAACTGTTGACTTGACCCTCCCATACAAGATTCCTACTGGAGGAGACCCAGTGACCACACACTGATGCCGACAATGTGACTCAACCCTTGGAGGTGAGAGTAACGGTTGGATCTCTTGGTAGCAGCGTCGAGGCCTTACGACGTCATCCAGGGCATGAATTAACTGATCATGACGGGATTGACTGTATTAGGCAAGGAATGTGGTTTCTCCAGGGTATGAGACCTGTTTTATCTTTTCGGCAAAGGATAAATCATTGCAGCTTTGGAAGAAGTTAAGGAAGAACAGGAAACCCTTCGTGTGGTTAGACAGATGGCAGCAGAGCTTCTAGGAGCTGAGACAGATATTGACCAGTGCACCCATCTTGAGGCTACCAGAGGAGCGAGTAGGGTATGTAGTCTACTGCAATGCATCAGGGACCAAACTCAGATGTGTCCTGATGCAGGAGTGGGTAGTAATCGCCTATAAATCACGTAATTTGGGGCAGCATGAGAAGAACTATGCTACCCATGATCTGGAGTTAGCAGAAGTGGTCTTCACTCTGAAGATGTGGCGACACTATCTAATGGGTGAGCGCTTTATAGTCTATTCTGACCACCAGAGACTCAGGTACATCTTCATTACAGAAGGACCTAAACTTGAGACAGCGGCGATGACTCTAGTTCCTCCAGGACTATCACTTTGAGATATTCTATACTCCTGGAAAGGGAAACATAGTAGCCGATTCTCTCACCAGGAGGACGGGCATTCAGCTACTCGGGGAGGAGACATAGAAGATATCCACTTTGTAGATATCCTTCATGGATAATGATGGAGCAGCCTTTCTTCAGTCACTCATAGTCACTCCTCTACTACTACAGCAGGTTAGAGAGGCACAGCGTGGGGACGTTGACTGTGAGACGCGGCGTGCACAGATATCCTCAGGACATGCACCTGATGGATTCTATTTGGGAGAAGAGCACGTCGTCCTTTTCATAGGATGTACCATGGTACCAGTTGCTTTACAGGAGGAGGTGTTGAGAGATTTTCACACTTCCCCTTTAGCGGTACATCCAGAAGTGGCGAAGATGTACCGGGATCTCAGACAAAAGCACTGGTGGCTGGGTTTGAAGAAGGCTGTGGAAGAGTTCGTTTCTCGATGCCTCACCTGACAGTAGGTGAAGGCGGAGAACTAGGTACCAGTAGGCTTGGTACAACCCTTCGAGGTTCCGGAGTGGATGTGGGATGATATATTTATGGACTTCGTGACTAGAAATCCATGTACTTCCAGAGGTCACGACTCCATTTGGGTGATTGTCGACCGACTCACCAAGTCGGCCCACTTCTTACCAATCATAGAGAGGGGATCAGTGGAGAGCCTAGGACGCCTCTACGTTCATGAGATCATATGGATTCATGGTGTGCCATCATCTATCGTCTCCGATCGAGGTGCGGTCTTTACTTCCCAGCATTGGAAGGGGTTGCAGGAGGCATTCAGGACACAGCTACGTCTGAGAATCACCTTTCACCCTCAGATGGATGGTCAGACATAGATGACCATTCAGACTCTCGAGGACATGCTCCATGAATGTGTCCTCGATTTTGGTCATAGCTGGGAGGACAACCTACCCTTGGTGGAGATCTCGTACAACAACAGATACCACTCCTCCATCTGGATGGCACCATACGAGGCATTGTATGACCAACCTTGCAGATCACCTCTATGATGGACAGACCTTGGGGAGTCTGCACTTGTGGGACCGGAGATGGTCCCGACCATGACAGAAAAGGTCCTGGTCATCCAGGAGTGGATGAGGACAGCTTAGAGCCGGTAGAAGTCTTATGCTGACAGGAGGCGGAGACCATTAGAGTTCGAGGATAGTGACCACGTCTTCTTGCAGATCTCACCTCGACGTGCATTACGGAGATTTGGATAGGGCGGTAAGCTATCTCCACGCTTCATCGGACCTTTCCAGGTTCTCAACAGGATAGGCGAGGTGGCTTATCACCTATCTCTACCACCTTAGTTGCACCGAGTTCACGACGTCTTCCATGTATCTCAGCTGAGGAGGTACGTGCACGACCCGACGCATATCATCGACCATGGGGAGCTGGACATTGACTATGGGGTTACTTTTGTGGAGGTCCTGGTGGAGATCGAGGATCGACAGGAGTGGGTCTGACGTGGGCAGTCGATTCCTTTAATGCACATCAGATGGTAGGATGGGAACATCCAGGATAGCACTTGAAAGTTGGAGGCTCATATGCGTGCACAATACTGATTTTTGTTCCCCTAGTTTATGATGTATCCTTACGGGGGCATAAAGCCCTAAGGTGGGAGTAATGTAAAGACCCGTAAAATTCAAGGGAAATTTTTTCTTAATTTTCTTTGAGATATTACAAGAACACAGTTTCTAATGGAACCTGATTTCGAGGCCCGGTGTGCCCGGAATAAATTTCCGATGTTTAGCTCGGGTATGTTCAGTGAACGAACGAGCGGGTTTTCCTAACTTTTGAACTGGTGCTTGGAATCGAAATCCGAGGGCACCAATGAAACCATAGCACTAGTAATTTCTTAGGAACACCTTTTCTGGAGTAGCGTCTTCTTGGGTGTGGTTATTTAAAAAAAAGTTTTAACTAATGAATAAAATAAAAGTTGTGCAACAACATTTATTTTATGTTCTAAGTAGTTTAAACCTACTTATGGAAGTTTAGGTGGGACCCACTATATCCTAAACCCTCTTGATAGGATATAAGTGAGGTGGGACCCACGTGCATCCCCACCTTTTCAATTATCCAACTCTACATTAATCACCCTCACTTTTAATTTGTATCTCACCCTAATTAATTGCATGCCAACTCACTTAATTAAATTAAGTGAATAAGAGTTTGAATTTTGTATTTTTAAATTCATGGCATGAGTTAATAAAATAAGGACAAACCTTATTTTATTTGGGTTGGTTGTTGTGGGTGGAATTGAGGAGAGAATTCTTGGGTGCATCCCTGAAGAACTTCATCTTCATCACGAAGAACGTCAAGACGTCGACGAAGAATGCCATCTCCGCAAGGGAATCGTCGTGCCATCTCCTCTCCTCTCCGAAGCCAGTGAGAGATGCCTTCTTCGGAGAATGACGACACACTGCATCTTTCTTTGGGAGAATGCCGACGATGCTTATGGAGCATCCATCTGCAACGCCATCTTCTGCTACACCATCTTCTACAATGTCGTCTTCCACGACGTCCTTTTCCCGCGACGAACCTCGTTCAACAACTTCATCGAGGTAGGGGTTATTTTTTTGTTTGTGAATTTTTTTCCGTTCAACGACTATTATTCGTGCACCGCCTATTATCATTATAATGGGTGGAGGTCGAACCGCATGAACACAGCTGACCCTCCTCCTCCTTTGACATTGTACTTGTTGCGGCACGAGTAAAGGAAGCACGGTGCAACGACACCACGCAGAAGCAAGATGAACAGGTGAAGAAGCGCGGCGCCGGAAAACAGCGTTGTTGAGGCCGAACAAAGCTGTAGTGTCGTCGCACCGTGCCTGAGAACCACAAAGAGGTTGTGGCCAGAGCAAGGCCACAGCAGAGGGGCGCGGCGCCGTCGCTCCACGCCGGTCAGACAAGGACACAGCTCAAAGCTGCGACGGTGCAAGGCGGGGCGGCCGACACTTCGGAGGGACGGGACTACGGGGTCCCGCGGCGGCAGCACTGGCCGGCCGGGCCAGGCTGGCCATTTTGGAAGGAAGACCGGGGGTCGTAACCCACGGCTGGCAAAGGAGCGGCCCCCACGTGGGGCCGCGGTTTCAATCAGGGGGGCAGTGCCCCCCCTTTCCGCTCGGCTTGGCCAGCGCCGAGCTGGCCACACACGGGCGGCGCCGGCTGGGCCGGGCCGCGCCCTAATGGGCTACAGACCTCCGATCAATGCACCATCAGTTGCGATGCGATCCATGGATCGAGATGGTCGTTTTGGTATATTACACTCAAGGTTTCAGAAAACTTTGGGTACGGCCAGGTTGGTTCGAGCACGAAACCAACCGGCCCTCAGAGCAGAAACGCTTATAACTTGAGCTCCAGACGTCTGATTGACGTGTCGTCGACTTTGTTGGATTCCTCTTAGTGAGACAGACCTTTTGGATTTCTCCGCTCGAGGTTTGGACGCAGTTGGCGTGTAGTCGGGTTCGTTTTGACTTAAAAAACCAACCGGGCCCCTGGAACAAAAAAGCCAATAACTCTCAGACCGGGCGTCCGATTGACGCGCCGTCTGTCACGTTGAGTTCCTCTTGTCGAGACGGAACTTTGGGATACATCAAATCCAGACTACATTTCAGTTCATGTATTGAACCCCCCTTGGCTCTTGGAGCGGACCCTCCCGGAATTGAGCATGCTGTGTGCGGGAACCCTAGAGCTGGCTGCGACTGCGACGATGATGACGACTGCACTAAAATCCTTCGTGGGTTCGACAGTGATGACGACTGCACTGAAACTCTCCGTGGGTTCGGCAGCGATGACGACTGCACTAAAATACTCCATGGGTTCGGCAGCGATGACGACTCCACTGAAATCCTCCGTGGGTTCGGCAGCGATGAGGACTGCATTGAAATCCTCCGTGGTTTCGACAATGATGACGACTGCACTGAAATCCTCCGTGGGTTCGGCAGTGATGAAGCCCGTAGTGAAATCCTCTGTGGGTTCGATGGATATGACTACTGTTCTTGTATCCTATGGGGGTCTGGTAGTTTTTGACTCTGTTCTTTCTATCCTACGTGGGTCTGGCAGAGTAGCTGGTCTGTATCCTATGTGGGTCCGACAGCTTAGCTGGTTTAGTATCCTACGTGGGTCCCAACATAGATGAATCAGTGGCTATATCTGATCATCTCTATCACCATATGAAGAATTATACCTATGTGAGCTAAGTCTTTACATTCAATCATTATCTTGGATATGATTGACTTGCTTTCCTATGTGGATTGGGTCGAGCATTCCTATGTGGATTGGTTTGTGTTATCCTGTGTGGATTTGGGTTGTACTTTCCTGTGTGGACATGATCAAACTTGGGCTCGGATGTTGGAGCTGAACTGAAATTGACGACTTAGGTATATGTATGGGAATATACCTAAGTAGTGTTGGATGTTATTTCGTGATTTTATCTTTCTTTTTTGGATTATCCTTTGTGGATTCTAGGAGACCTTCGGGGGTCTCGGGGTCCCTACTGAGTAGTGTATACACACCCCTGAACGGGCTATGCCTGCTATACGTTTTGTTGGATGTAGACGACGGACATCGCTGATCGTGGTTGGGCATGTGGAGCAAGACGGTACCTGGATGTGGACCACTGGGCAGGACGTACACGGAGCGGGCGGCTGGAGCAGAGGAGCTGAGGAGGCTATCTGTACCCACCCTTCAGGTGGGACTTCCAGTGGACGGCTCGACGTTGCTGCTTTACTTTCAGTTTCTATACATTCTTTCCAGTTGTACTTTAAATTCAGTTTTGGTTTCTATTCTGGCCCATTTACTTTCTGCACTTACTATTGTACCCAGTTTTACTTAGTGTTTACTTCTGCTGGCTTACTCTGTTGTGTTTCTTTACTTTATAAGGCAATGCCTCCCCCTTTTTCCGGGATTTATGCCTTAGGTGCTAGTCGCTAGCCCCTGGCCTATGGGAGGTGGGCTTGGGGTAGTCACGACACGGGTCCCGAGGATGGGCCGTGATAGGTTTTCTCTTGATCCACTTCAATTATAATGATGAGTGAAAATCAAAAAAAAACTGTTTCTCCAAAATTCCCCACAAATAAACCCGTACCTGCAATATGATCGATTTGTGAATAAATCCATTGGTCGGTTGATTCGTTTTCATAATAGGATAATAAAATTGGTATAAATACACATAAAACAAACATCTTACTTCAATATGGATTGATCACCGACAAAGAACTAATCTGCATCGTTGTCGTTGGAGAGATCCTTGAATTTTGTTGGCATAAATGATCCTCGATCCATCATCATCATTCAACAAGTATTTCTCCAATGGTGACTCACAATTCTCAGGGTTATGTGCCCAAGCATTAGAATTTTTCATTAACATGTTTAAATATAGATAATAATAGGTTGTTACATCACTTAATAAAATAAAATATTCTTTTTATTTTATTATTTATGCCCACGATGACTTTTAACCAAAATCTTGACACCAATAATGTTTATGTACCACCTAGGGTAAATCCCATGCTCTGAGCTCAATGGAGGCCTCAAATTTCTGATCTGATCCTCTGTTTAAGTGTTATTATACTTTTTCAGGAAAACTATGAACAAGTGATATTTAATATATTTCAAAAATTAAATCCATGCTCACCAAGCCTCAGAATTTCACTCCATATCAACACCTATATAACACACCATCATTTTAGAAAATTTTACTTTTTTAATTTAATTTCTTTAATAACATAGTTTTCACAAACAAAAAACTTAAAAAAATAATGATATATAATTAAATATCATTATTTTTAAATGATTATTATAACCTAGCCATTAAATTGGTTGGAATGAGTAATATTAATGATATATATATATTATATATTTAATAAAATGTTTTTACATTCATCCATATGATTTTATAGGCATATGATAAGAATAAATCAAATTTTACACATAAAAGGCCATATTTCTCTAAACACAGTTTTACCGCCTTTTAATGGAAAACATGTTGTAAATATAATTTTTTAATCTTATATAAATTATATTTTACAAAATAAAAATCATTTTTGAAATCATAATATCAAAATTTTCTTTGGTTAATTTTTTGGTATTTTTCTGATAAGTTTCATTTTTTATGAATAGTAATGTAACCTTTGGAATAATAATATGAATGTTAGGAATAGTAATGCGACCATTAGAACAATAACTTCACCTATTAAATAATTAATAAAATATAGGCATATTATAAATGGTAATATGATATAATTATAATATAGTATATGTAAATAAATGTTTTAAAAATTATTAATTATGCGTTAATATTTTTATAAAACAGAAATGTTTATTTTTAATTTCATAATTAATATAATTATTTAAAAGAAAATTTATTTTCATAAAATGTATTAAAAAATTAATACTTTGTTGTCTTATTATTATAAGATAATTTTATGAGACCTTAATTAATTTTTTGAAAGTGTAATAAAATTAGTTATAATTTTAAAATTAGTATTTCCCAAGTAAATGATGATTTTAATTAAAAATAAATTTTATCATATATAGAAAATTATTTTCATAAAAAGGAGTTCATTTTTTAATTATAATCATCAAAAAATGGTTATGGTTAATTTTTTGGATTTTTATGAAATACGTGATTTTTTGTTGAATAGTTAAATATGGTAATTTATGGTATAAATACATTATAAGTTTAATACACTATTCCTTGAGTCTTGGATGATGTAAGCAAAATAATCTCTAACTACCCTTAAATAATTTAATATATTTGGTGATAATTCTCAATATATTCATAGTATTGAGGAAAAATAATAAAATAATGAATAAAATAATGAGAAAACACCCATATCCTCCGTTATAATTACCACCCCTCACCACCTATGGTCCTCACACCTCTCAAGATTTTATCATTGTACAAATTCTTTCCAATACTCTGAAAAATCCCCTAACACACATCTAGGAGCCTTTTTTATCAACAAAATACCAAAACCAATCCCCTAAATGAGGTTCTCTGAGTGGAGAATTCAAGAGGTAAAAATCCATTTTCTTTTCATTTATTTTCTTTTCTTTAATTTTCTTTTCAATTTATTTTATTTTCTTATCTTTACCTAAACTACCCTTTTCAAAGATAAATAATAACTCCAGTATCATTTATATACTATAATTATATCATGTTAATATATGATCCATCAATAAACTTCTTTCTCTCTCACTTTTATTCAATTAATGAAAATATCATTCGCGATGTGTCAATTTACCGACATCATGGATGATGCATTTTAATTTTTCCATTAATGCCTTAAAGGATGGAAATAAAACCATTTTTATGGTTGAAAAATTATAATATATGTATTAAATCCTATTTAATGTTCTGAACCCATTATATACAATGATTTTAATTAATAAAACAAAACTAGTTTGTGATGATCAAAAAATCACCAAAATAATCTAAATGATTATCACTAACGTATTTTCTAGTGATTTATCCTCACCCAAAATATCCAAATAAATTACATTACCAATTAAAATTATATATATTTATTAATATAATATAATTTCAATTCTATATATCTATTCCCATTTTACATGAACTTTCATACTCATATACAAGTAAAACGATCATGAAAACCAAGGAAACAAACACCCCCAAATGATAATATTGTATCATATAACTCATAAAAAAGAATAAATGAAATTAATAAAATTATAATTAATCAAATAAATGTATAAGGGTTATAAATTAATTAATTAATGTATTTAATTTTATAATCCAGGACATTAAGGTCAAGTGTAGAACACTTTTGTTAATAAGGTAAGGGATTCTTCTTGATCCTCCATTTTCCATTCGGGTTACGATTTCTATCTCTTTACCCTAATTTAATTCTTAATTTTTTATATAATTCTTATAAATTCTGTTTATATGTTCTAAAATCATATATTCATATTATTTCATCTTTATTTTTAGGGTAAATTCATGTTTTACAAGGTTTTCTTCTTAATTCTTCTCGAAACATCCCAATTTCTTACTCATTTTTACGTACCATCCATAAAATATTTTAACCCAAAATTATAATTTTTTAAGTCAATAATATTTTCATGATGAATATATTTTTTAATTAGTGGTTTTATACAAACAATTATGAAACTAAAAATTATTTTTCCAAAAGAACTCTTCTTTGCAAAGTAAAAAGGGTATTTCTCTCAAGAATTCCTCATTAATTTTATTAAAATATTTTAATCTATTTCAACACAATTTGTTGAATATTATAATTAATTAGTAACATAATCTTATTATTATCATATAACATATTTTATTAAATGGTTTATGACTAGTTTGACTGTATATGTTCTATCTTGATACAATTCACCACAGTAGTCAGAATGGTTATTGATTATGTTTATAGATTGGGGAAAGTTATTTACATTTCATATGTATATATTTTTCGATGTTTAACCCCATTCATATGATGAATTAATTTGACTTGGTAAGTGATAGGTATTTCCCTATATATCCCCTGATTCATCAGTAAGTCTCATGCAAAAAAATAAAAATGTAATTTGGTTGAGGCCCTAACCATTTATTTTTAGGTGTCTTGGTCGAGGCATCGATGGTATGTTTATGATTTCCGAAATATGAATTACATAATAACGATTAGTAAATTATTATCCATTTGAATATTATACTTGTATAATATCCATGGTTAAGCTTCATTCTCAAGTGATTATTTTTATGGTATTATTTGTTCTTCTTTTATTCTTTCCATATTATGCCCAAGTTTATGTTCTAATAACATGTGTTATTATTCATTAACATTTCCTTATTGTTTATATTAGCTTATGTTTTATTACGTACCCTTATTGAGAATATAATATCATCCCTTTATTTTATTTTATTTTTCCCCAGGATGCTATGATGTATATTATTAATGAATTGAAGAGATAATCTAGGAGTTTTGTATATTATTAGTGAAGTTTCTATGTTGTTTTTTTTCTTTAAATTTGTAATGTAAAACTTATTTTTTTAATATGGTTTCCAAAACTACTAAACTATTTGGTCCTTCAGGATGTGGTTTCCTTGTTTATTATAATAATGTAATTAAGCAAGGCATCAACTCCAGGAAACTGGGGTCAGGGTCTTTACAGTTTGTATCAGAGGAAGTTTTGTAGAAATATTGAAAACTATAATTAGAAAACATAGATAGAGAAACATAACCCTAAGATAGAATTTGTGAATAAGAATATATGACCATACTTCAATTTTGGTAATGTAGATATTATATTGGACTTTCTATAAATACATCCCTATCTAGAGACTATATGTGGACATGGTTCTGGCACAGATGTACCTAGGGGTAACAACTCCAACATGGTGTCCCTGTTCGGACTTGAGGCAACGTAGTACATGAAAATGGGCCTTACTACTTACCAGGTTTGACACTCGCAGGGGACATGCTTAGGATAAGTCACATTTTCATTACAAACCATTACAAAGGATTTGAAAGTAAATTTTTCCCAAAGAAACCATGTTCATGATTATGATATTAGCTATACATAAATTTTCAATTTATGATGACTGTTTTTTATTGTTCTAGATTATGAATTATTATTCATAAAATAATTTAGTGTGTACCATTTATTAGAAATGGAACCTCATAGAATGAATGAGAAACTCCCCAATGAACATGATCTAGAGTGTAAGAATTATCATATCTTTTATGGTCTTCTGCCAATATTTTAAAGGGAACAAGTATCCCAAAAATTATCATCATACAAGGATATAGTATTATGCTCTATAGAGATAGATAAATAATTATCTATATTTTATTACTTTGAATGTTATAAAGAGAAGAAGAGGGCTATAGATAAAATTATGGATAAAGTAATTAAGTGAAATAAGTATTTTCCCAAATGTGATAATTGTTGAAAGAAACACCCTGATAATTTTTTTAAAGGAATGAGAGTTTTCTAAAAGTGTGGAGTGAAAGGACACCATGATTGTGATTTAAAGGGTAAGAAGAATGTTTCCAATGTAAAATTATTCAATTGTAAGGATACAGAACACGATGAAAATAAATGTCTCAGTCGTCAAAAAAATATATCCCAAAAGGGGATAATGGATCATGGTTAATCTGATTCTACTACCCAAGATTAAGAGGAATGATTATTATTCTTATTCTTGGATTCAAGAATTATGTTGATTGATTCTTTATCATATATATAAGGATTGTACCATAGTACATATTCTTTAAGATAATGGAATCATGTAATGATTAGCACCAGTAATCAAGAGGAGTGATTCTGTTGTAGGTTAATCTTCTTGAAAACACATTATTTGGGAAAGACTACTCTAAATACATTCTTGAAGTTGAGATAATAATAAATAGATGTTTATGGGATAGTATTTGTGACCATGAAGTTGGATAGTGATATTATGGTTTATGTTATATTGGAATTATTAGATGTTTGGATTTAAGCACTTTACTCATGGAAGCATGCATGTTTTCATAAAAGTTTGAAGGATATTAAGGTATTCATTTATTTAGTAGGTGACAATAAGAGCTAGGTTATTTGAGGAATATTATGTTAAGTTTATTTTGTAAATTTAGTGACCTTCCTTCTAAATATTTGGTCTTGGATTTTGGACATACATATTTTTGATGAGTCTAAAGATTAACTATATATGGATTGGATTAAGGATATTATTTATTAAGATTAAATTATGATTTATCATATTGGATAACTTGTTCTAATAATCTTTGTTTCATAAAACATTTAAAGGGTGAAGGAATGAATTTCGAATCTTATGATTTATAAAAGTGCTTCAGGAATAAAATTTTTTCTTTAGTATACATAAATTTTTTAAGAAATGAAGTGGAGATAGATCGAATAACAACCAAAGGATGAGATTATGTCTTGGGAAGGAATAAAGTATGTTTATTTTCTCAAGTGATACTATGGATAGTAAAATAAACCCTCAAATCTAGGAAAAGAATTTTAGAATAAAAACGTCATCTGATTTCTTTTATTTATGATATATTAATGGTCTTTTAACCAATCAAAAATTTAGGATATTATTTTGGTAAAATTTCTAACAACCATGTTTTCTATCACTCTCCATCAGAACATGATAGTTAGATTTTTCTTATATTCCCATATCATTAAGAATGTTCTACTATTTATGAATCTTAGTTTTTAGTTACCTTTATATTTCTATTTACCTCTTTTTAAGAGAATCTTTTATTAACCCTACTTTTGATGTGGGTTTCTCATAAATTTTTTTGAAGTATAAACCTTTGATTTTTTCAAATTACAATTTCAAATTGTGAGGACACAATTTATTGATGGAGGGGAGAATGTAACACCCAAATATTTTATGATTTTTATTTTTTTAATTTAAATTCTTTGATAACATAAGTTTCACACAACTCCAAGATTAAAAAAATAATGATATACAATTAAATATCATTATTCTAAAACAACCATTATAACCGAGCCATTAAATTGGGGGGAATGAATAGTATTAATGAAATCTATATATTATATTTTGAATAAAATGGTTTTACATTCATCCAAATTATTTTATAGGCATAAGATAAGAATAAATCCAATTTTACACATAAAAGTATATATTTTTCTAAACACAATTTTACCTCCTTTTAATGGAGAACACATTTTAGAAATAAATTTTGAAACTTATATAAATTATATTTGAAGAAATAAACATTATTTTTGAAAACATTATATAAACATTCAAATTGGTTAAATTTTTGGTATTTTTCTGATAAGTTTCATTTTTTGACGAATAGTAATGTGACCTTTGGAATAGTAATGTGAATGTTAGGAATAATAATATGTCCATTTGAGAAATAAATTCACCTATAAAAGTATAAATAAAGTTTATGCATATTATAAATGGTAGTATGGTATAATTATATCATAGTATAACAAAATAAATGTTTTAAAAATTATTAATTAAGTGTTAATATTTTTATAAAACTTAAATGTTTATTCTCAATTTTTTAGTTAATATAACGATTTAAAATAAAATTTATTTCCATAAAATGTATTCAAAAATTAATATTTTTTTCTTATGGTTATAATATAATTTTATGATACCTTAATTAATTTTTTAAAGAGTAATAAAATTAGTTAAAATTTTAAAATTGGTGTTTTCTAAGTGAATGATGATTTTAAATAAAAATTCAATTGATCATATTTAGAAAATTATTTTATGAAAAATGATTTTATTTTTAAATTTTACACATCGAAAAATTGTTATGTTTAATTTTTATTATTATTTGAAATACTTGAATTTTTGTTGAATAGAAAAATATGGTCCAAATACATTATAAGTCAAATAAACTATTCCTTGAGTCATGGCTGATGTAAGAACAATAATATCTAACTCCCCTTCATTATTTTAATATATTTTCTTTGATAATTCCCAAACTCTTCATGGTCTTGAGGAAAAATAATAAATTATTGAATAAAATAATGTGAAAACACCCCTCTCTTCAACTATAATTACCACCCCTCACCACCTCTTCTAATCACACCTCTAAAGCTTTGATCCTTATCCAAATTCTATCCAATACTATTTCCAATCACCTACCCGATGTACAGGATCATTTGGTCTCAAAAAAGGGAAAAACCAATCTTCTTAAGGAGGTTCTCCAAGAGGATAATTCAAAAGGTTAAAATCATATTTCTTTTATTTTATTTTCTTTTCAATTTTTATTAATTTTTTATCCTTACCTCACCTCACCTTTAAAAAGTGAAATGATAACTCCAGTATAATTTATATTCATTAATTTTATCATGTTAATGGAATATCCATCATTAAACTCATTTCACTCTCTGTCTTTTACTCTATAAATAATAACATCACCTATGAGGTGTCAATTTACTAACATCATGGGCGATGCATTTTCATTTTACATTAAAATCTTCAAGTATGGTCATAAAAACATTTTTATTGTTAAAAAAACTATAATATATATATTATATCCTTTTTCACTTCCAATAACCATTATAGACCAAATTTCATTTTTTTTCAAAATATACACTTTATAGTGAAGTGGGTAACTTACAAAATTCCACATTCAAAATTCAAAACATCCAAAATTCCAAATTCAACATTCAAAACAACCCAAAATTCCACATTCAATTTTCGAAATTCGAATTCTAGAAGCACTCCTCGAGCTTGGTGCCATACCCGAATTGTGGAATGATGGCAGATTCAATCATCACCGCTGCTCGTTGACATTGACACCATTGTCGCCGGAACCGTCGCACCACGCCAGTTACACCGAATCATCTCCAAAGTTGGAAACACCATGAGCTGCCATAACAAGAACACCATCACTGGTAACTCATAATCCTTGAGCCGAACAATGTGACTCTCCATCGAGCATCAAAAGCCATGACAGAACCAAATGACCACACAACAAACCAGCAACGCGAACAAGCAGAAACAAACAGCCAAAAAACCAAGAACATTATCATTGCAATCTACAAGAGATAACCACCACAACACGGATCGGAGCCTGAAGAGCCTCCTGTAAAACCATTGACCGAACAAACGGCACATAATAGAGCCTCCTTGAAACCACCACAATGGACTGACTGGGAGAGAAGTGAAAAAATCATGAATCCAGAGCAGCGTTTGAAACAGACAAGGCTGCACCAGAGAGACATCCGGTCCAGGAACACCAACCCAAACCGACGAAGAAGAGCACAAGTAGATGAAACATTCCAGAAACCGTATGAGAAGATCAGATCTGATGTAACAAACCAAAATACAGGACCCCGAACCAGCCGAAGGAAATCGATCCCTGCAAACTTTCATCCCCGCTTTACTCAGCAGATGTCTGGAAACATAGGGATCAAAATTTCTAGATGCAAGTGAGAAAAGAACTAAAACGCGAGAGAGGAGTGCGCCACAACAAGGTCAAGTGCAAAGAAATTTCATAAGACCCATGAAATGAACTTCCATACCGATATACAATTAAACTGATCATGAAAAACCATGAAATGAACACTCCCATGAGATAAAATTGTATCTTCTTACTCATAAAAAAGATCATAAATGAACATAATAAAATTATAATAAATAAAATAAATGTATAAAAGGTTATAAATTAATTAATTAATTGATATAATTTGATTATATATTATATTAAGGTCAAGTTCAGAACACTTTCAGACAAAAGGTAAGGGTTTCTTCCTGAACCTCCATTTTCTATTCAGGTTGCACTTTCTCTCTCTTTAACACAATTTAATTATTCATTATTTTTATATAATTCTTATAAATTATGTTTATATGTTCCAAACATATATATAGAGATCATTTAATCTTTACTTTAAGGAGAAATACATGTTTTATATGGTTCCCTTCTCAATTATTCCAGATAAGAAAACCCGATTAAAGGGAACTTCCCAAATTTTTACACATTTTCAAGTACCACCCATAATCTATTTTAAGACCCCATTATTTTTATAAAATCATGAATTTTTTCATAAAAAATATATTTTTTCATTAGTTTTTTAATAATAACAATTATGAAAGTAAAAATTATTTTCCCAAAAGAACAATTCTATGAAAAGTAAAAATGGTATTTCTCTCAAGAATTTCTCATTGATTTTATTAGAGTATTTTCATATATTTCAACCCACTTTTTTTGAATATTATTCTTATTTGGGAATAATATCTTATGATTATCATATAAAATATTTTATCAAATCGTTTATGATCATTTTTACTATTGATTTACAATCATGATACCATTCACCATACTAATCCAAATGGTTAATGATTATGTTTATAGATTGGGGAAAGTTATTAAATTTCATATGTATATGTTATTTATTTGTAACCCAATTAATAGGAGTAATTCATTAGAGTTATTAAGTGATTTGTGGGGCCCTCTATATCCCCTTGGTGTATCATTAGGTATCATGAGACAAAATAGAAATGGATTTCGGCCTAGTCCTTGACCCTTTATTTTCAAGTGTCTTGGCCGAGGATTCGACAGTACGTTTATGATGTCCAAAATATGCATTACCTCATTATGATTAGTAAATGGTTATCCATGTGAATATTAAACCTGCATAATATCCATAGTTAAGATTCATTCTCATGTGATTATTTTTATGGAATTATTTATTAATAATTTATTATTTCTATATTATGCTCAAGTTTATGTTTTAATGTCATGTTTTATTAGTCATTAACCATGAATTATTGTTTATATTAGCTTCTTCTGTATTAAATTCCATAAATTAGCATCTTATTTCAACCCTTTATTATGTTTTATTTTCCCCCATGATGTGAATATGTATTTTATGAATGAATTGCGGAGATAATATAGGATTTATGGATGTTACCTATGAAGTTTTTAAGTTTTTTTCCCTTTAAATTTCTAATGTAAAACTTATGTTTGTATATGATTTTCCAAAAATACTAAACTATTTGGTCCTTTGGGATGTTACTTCCTTTTTTATTATACCAATTTAATAAATTAAGGCATCAAATCTGGGAAACAAGGGTCGGGGTATTTACATCACAACTCTAAAATTAATCCATATAATATTATAAAGTAATACATGAAAAAATTAGAGTCATTAAATTCTCCCCACCTTGGAGATTTACATATTGTAAAGGAAAAAAATCTACACAAAGAGATTTGGGTACTGAGCATGCATCTGGGTCACCCACTTCTAGGTATTTTCCCGAATATTCTTATTATACCACTATACATGCACTAAAAGAATCTATTTCCATTAGAGGATACTCTCCCGATGATCCTCAATATTTACTGGACACTCTACAAAATTATCTCTATCCTCGATGTCCAACTCGCCCCAGTGGATATCATGTGATGGGTTGGGCACGTACATCCTTAGCTAGTACATGTGGAAGAAACCATGTACCTAGTATAACTGTGGGTGGGGAGAGATAATAAGTAATCCTCCTCTCCAACTCTAAACAGTATACGAAAAGGGACAATGAGTCTCAAAGAAATTTTTTTAGCCTTGCTAAATATCTGAAGCCCACATTGAGGTGAGACCCATATGAACAAATGGTATCCTTCCTTATACTCCAAAGTCCTCCATAGTTGGTCCTCATAAGAATTATGATGGTTTTGGGTGGTCCTCATTTTCTTCTAAAAGATATACACCTTCTCTATCATGGCTTACACCGACTCTGGGCCCATAAGTGCTGACTCTCCTAGGTCAATCCAACATACTGGTGACCAATAGGACTGCCTATACAAGTCCTCAAACAATGACATATAGATGTTATAATGTTATTTATTTTTTATGAAAACTCTACCAATGGTAGGTGATCCTCCCAATTACCACCATAGTCCAACATGAAAGCTCCCAACATGTCCTCAATAACTTGAATGGTCCACTCAATCTGGTCGTATGTCTGGGGGTGGATGTCATTCTCAAACACAACTAAGTCCCAAAGGCCACCTATAATCCCTTTCATAACCAATATATGAATTGATAATCATAGTGAAAAATAATTATCAAGGTAACTCCATAGTTTCAGACTATCTCCTACATGTAGAGGCATCCAAAGCACTCTACTAAACTCTACTCTCGAATACCTAAGAAGAGGGATGACAAGGTGATTTGGTCTATAGTCACCTAGAAAAAATCACATTCTACAAAAATATGTGGTAACGACCTCACAAAGTACATAGATATCCCATTCCACTTCCACTCTATAACCTCGATGGGTTGACCAAGACTTTCTAAAACCAGGTGCTTAACCTCTACCTGTTGAGAAGTAATCCATTCAGAGATAAACTATGCAAGTCCCTTATTCATCCATGGACACTAAAACTAATGTAATAGGTCCAGGTACATCTTCACTACACCTGGATTTAAAGCCAAGGGATATGTATGAAACCATCTCAGAACCTACTCCCTGAAAATCACTGGTACCATCATGCATCCTATAAAAAGGAAGATATTATCCCAACCTTTAAAAAATCCATCAGGATCATGTCTAGTGGATATATGAGTATGTAAGTTCTAACAATTAGTATCCCCAATCCATGAATCCATGAATCACTATAAAAAAATGGGTAACAATCATGAATTTGTGGTAAACTGCTCCATCCTTATCCACAAAGGATAACTGCAAAGTGGTTAACTCCTCTGTTGCCTTTCTTAGAAACTGTGAACAAGATCTCATACTGAGATCATCTGATACCATGTTTTCATTACCAAGTGTATAGAAAATCTAAAATTCATAATCCTGGAGGAACTGTATCCATAACTGCTATATCAAGTTAAATTATTTATAATAGAAGATATACTTGATAATCTTGTGGTCAGAATAGACAATAAACCACTCACGCATAAGGTACTATCACCACATCTCTATCATTAAGTATACTATTTCTAGCTCAGTATAATGTGTTGCATAGTTCTTCCATGTGTTATCAACTAACATAAAACATAGACAATCACCATATTACCCTACATCATAACACAACCATGATCATTCCCTAATGCATCGTCGAACACTATAAACTCAACACCCTCCTCTAGAAATCTCAAGACCAGGGTGATTGTTAATCTCTACCTCAACTCCTAGAAATCCTACTGACACATCTTTTTCCACAAAAAAGGCTTACCCTTTCAAGTCAAAGTTGTCAAGGGAACTGATATATGTGAGAAATCATGTATGAATACTTGATAGTATCCTACCAACTTAAAGAAGCTCCTCACCTCTATCACGCTCTTGGGTGGCTCCCAATCTAACACTGCCTCAACCTTTTCCAGGTCCACTACTACAACATCTTGTAAGATAAAATTCCCCATTAATTGGACCTCTTTAATATATAACTTTAACTTCGAGAGTTTACCATAAATATGGTTCTCTAAGAGTATATTTAGGACCATAATTAGTTGTCTCTCATGATACTTTTCAAATACTGAGTATACTAGGATATCATTAATGGAGAATAGAACCAACTGTTCTAAGAAAGGCTAAAATACTCAGTTCATGAATCCCATGAACACTGTTGGTGAATTAATCATACCTAAAGGCATCCCCAAATACTCATAACAACTGTAGAAACATCTATATAACATCTTTTGTATATCCTCATCTCGTACTTGCAACTGGTGATAGCCTAATCTGAGGTCAATCTTTAAGAACAATCATTCCCCTCTCAACTGATTAAAAAGGTCATAGATCCTTGATAGTGGATACTTTTTATTTATGGTCACCTAGATTAGGAGATGGTAATACACAGACAACCTCAATCTACCATCCTCCATCCTAGAGAACAATATTGGGGATACCCAAGGTGAAACACAGGGTCTAATAAATACATTTCTTTACAAGTCCTTCAACTGAACCCTCATCTCATGAAGATCTACATGAGAAATATGATATGATAGTGCAGATACCAGGGCTATCTCAAGGTGTAGATCAATGAATATGTCTATCTCTCAATGGAGAGATATTACTAACACGTCCTTATGAATGATGTCCCCGTACTCATCCACTATTGCAGGAAATTGGAAACTCATAGAATCCACTACACTAAGGTCCATGGTAGACTACTGAGGAGTAATCAGATGAAACCTCATAAATAAGAGTTTATCCTGCTCTTACTTGGTTTCCTTTTCACCCATAAGGGAAAAGCTCATCCCATCCCTATGGAAACACTGTATCCTGCAACTAAAATAGTATATCTAGGAATGAAATATAGAAAACCAGTCCATACCTATGATGACATTGTAAGGTCTCATAACTAATACAAATATATCCTAAAGAAAACTCTTGTCTCCTAGAGTCAGCTCACACCATTGGGAGAAGTGTGTGATCATTGAGTCACTTCTAGTAGGAGTCTCCAAGCATAAGGGTCTCGCCAAGGGCTCAAATGAAATATCTAAGTCTCAAACCATAGAAGTGTAAAGAAATGAATGAATAATACTTATTTTTATCAATAATATATATAAATTAGAGAAGATGTAGATCATACCTTGTATCATCCATGAATCCTTTGGGTCATAAGCCTCGACTGCCTGCAACTACCCTCACCCCTATCCCTTTGCTCCCTGAGCCTGATGTGGACAACCTGGGGGTGGTGGTGATAAAAAATTGAAATTTATACCACCTCTAGCTACTCTCCAAACTATTCTTCCATGTCCACCACCCTTTGGACCCTTCTATTCCACTCACTGCCTTTTCCTAGGCAGCCCCATCTAATCTCTCTCTATCATCTATACGACGGGTAATATAATCCCATTCATGATATCCCCAACTATCAAAAGAGTAGAACCATTTCTCCCTATGATAACTATATACATCCTCTATTACTTTAACCACTAACACTATGTCCTAGGATCTATTCCTAAAAAATATAACACATCTTGGTCCCTACGTTTGTCATCAGCTAACTGCTGCCGAAGTCTATTCTCCAATGTGACCATTTCCAGCACAAACTATCCATGTCTGCTATGTTAAGTAAATATCAACTAAAAAAATAATTCTATATCACCCTATCAGAGGTATAAATACATAGAGGTATTATTATATGATGTGAGATGCACAGGGTGGTCTGATCATCATGACGTAGGGTGATAGATGAAGGATGCAGTTTGGGGCTAAGTGGAAGATGATGGGTATGTATAGCAGATGTTAGTAGTCAATCAACACTATAAGAATCATGGACTACTACTTAGACAACACAATCAAGTGAGGGATGTGATATACAATCCACTCAACAAATTACTTAGGTTGATGCACAAAATTTGGGACTTTGTGATCTTGGATCACCAATCTAACTTGTAGATTGACAAGGTAACAATGCACATGATAAAAGGAAAAAACTAGAACAATCCTTACAAAATGGAGAGAAAAAAATCAGAAGCTCTCTATACTGATCTGCAATTCCATACAAGTTTCATCGGGGTGGAAATTTATATCAAAGGGGTGATACAATAGTCAAGGGTATAATACCCTAATGTTATAAAGTCTAAATATACTTTATTCGCATAAATTAAAAATAGATAAAGTCTACTAAAGACTTTTTGGAAAATTAGCACACAATTTTCCAACTACAGCTCACCAGATTTTAATTTGAGTGCCTAAACCATCGTATTTCACTTTGGTTTCCAAAGATGCCATTCTAGAATACTCAATATGGGAAAGGTTCCAAATTTTGTGCAACTATGTGGGACAAGCATTAAATATCATGTTTGGTCTTGAATAAGTGAGATTATAGGCCCATTTTCTCCATCTATAGAAGGAATGATCCATTGGTCCTTTAATGATGCGATATGGGTTCCCATTATAGAATTAAACCTCTTTAATCTCACTCAAATCATTGAGCCTTGGAAATACCACTCCTCCACTCAAGAAATCGACTAAGTTTCTTGAACATGGTTCTCATCATCCTACCCCTATTTAAAAGGAGTCATCATCAACTCTTCAACCTATACACCTAAAAAATGAGAAATATCAGATACATTGAAAGTGGAACTTACACCATATTCACTTCAAAGAGTTATCTTGTAAGAATTGTTGTTAATATTCTTGATCAATTAGAATGGTCTATCTTCTCATGGAATGAGTTTTTATTTATATTTGTTGGGAAATATTTCCTTCCATATATAAATCTAGAATAAGTCACAAAGCTAATTATTTTTGCTTGAGAACCTTTTTTACAAGATCAATGTATTTATGGGTCATCTGATCGATATTTTTCCTTTCATTTTCATGGAGTTTATTGATGAATTATACATGCACTTTTATATCCATATTAGTTTCTTCTTGTAAAGGAAAAAGGAACTAGATCAATATGGGAAAGGGTGTTAAATTCGTAATAAATTTCAAATAAAGAATAATGAGTAGTGGAATTCATGGACCTGTTATATGTAAATTCCACATGTGGAAGGCACTCCTCCCAATTCTCGATATTTTTTTGACAATTATTTACAGAAGGAATGATAGTGTCTGATTCACCACCTCTATTTTCCCATTAGTTTTCGGATGAAAATTAGTTAAAAATAGTAACATCAAACCCAATTTTATCGACAAGTTCTTCCAAAAGTAAATGGTGAATTTTTTGTCTTGATCTAACATAATAATACTTGGAATTCCATAGATTTTGACTACTTACTAAAAGAAATGTGTTTCAATGTTAGTGGAATCATCTATTTTTTTGACAAGGACTAAAATGTAACATTTATAAAACCGATCCACAACCAAAAAATGGAATCCATTACCTTATTTTTCCTTGTTAAACACATAATAAATTCCATTAATACATCCTACCAAGGGTATTCGGGGATTGGTAGAGGATGATATAATCCATGTGGGTTCAATTTAGATTTGGTTTTATGGAAGACAATACACATTCCCACAAAAGTTTCAATATCTATTGACATACTAGGCCAATAAAAATGCTCACTTATAATGCTAAAAGTATTTTAAACAAAACAATGTCCCATTAATCAATGACAGGGATTATAATTTACAAATTTTTTAATGCATTTCTATTGTTTTAAACATACCAAGTTAACATTTTGAGCTCATATGTAACAATTTTGGATTTAAGAAGTATTTTAAGTTTAAATGCAAAAATGATCAAATTCTGCATTTTGGACAGATTTTCACTGCAGGGGTATTTTGGTCATTTACAAAATAATATAAATCCAAATGTTATGATTATAATTTTTTTAGAATCGTAATTTAATTTACTTCAACTTTGTCTGCTGGGCTAGGATCTGATTCGACCATCTTGAGGTCCAAACAATTCAATGAAATTGATGATTATTTAGGAACACCAAGGAAGCTTCCTGGAAATTTCATCCAGAAAAAAGAAGGTTCAGTGAAATATCCATAACTCACTACAAACGACTTTAATGGAGCTGACATTTTTTGGAAACACCGATAAAATGATTTGGAACAAGTTTCATTAAGGGTGACACGCCTTAAATAGCCTTTTTCAGGGACATTAATTCATTACAAAATGGTGGTTTGCAGTTTGATGATTCTGACTGGACAGAAAACATTCTCAAAGTAAATTGGCCATAACTCATTCGTCACTTGTCCAAATGATCTGACAATTTGAGGGTGAACGGAAACGAAATTTTCAATCAACATTGATGAAGGGTGTAACGCGTGAGGATGTTATTTAGGGGTCCAAACACGTGACAACTCTTTGAGGGCAGAATCTGCCTATAAAAGGAGTGGAGCTCCTCCTCTCCAAGGCATTCCAATTCCTTCACAACAACATCCGGGGTGCCAAGGAGAGGAGGCCAAAGGGACATTTAGGATTTATATTTATTTATTTCCCTTTTTATTTTAATTTTAATTTCTTATGCAATTCATTCATAATCATTTTATTAAAGTGTTTCCCATTTCTTCTTCCACCCATTTTCACTTATAAATTTAATTTTTCTTATCTCTCTTCCATCTTTCCATTATGATGTCTTTGCAATTCTCCATGGAAAGTGACTAACTTGAGGCTTGGAAATAGGGGATGATTCATGATGTTATTCATTATTGCACTTCAAATTAAAAAAAGGTTTTAAATCTATTTGTGGCAGAGGTGAGAGTATTGCACGGGTGTGGCGGTCGTCCACTACAACATTATTTTTAATTACATTTCTTTTAATTGATTAATCATTTCCCCTCCCTTATCTTTGGAAAAACCATCATATGGTGGAGTTGGGGTTTCCATAAGGTTTGAAACGGCATATGGTGGAGTCGGGTCTTGTAGGGATAATATTCTCGGTTGAGGTGTTACTCTACTGGATTACTAGAGGAGGTGTGGTTTGGTGTGCCGAAGGCATGTTAAAATCACACACATAATAAATCAATGGGATGTAATTAATTAATGAGGTTTCACTAAATGAATTATCAAATCGAATTTAAATAATCAACAAATAATGAATGGACTCGTGTTATCCAAACCTAGGACCAAGACCTTTCTTTTATAATTTCATTCTGTAATAATTTGCATTTAGATTTCAATATTGCATTGCTTAATTTAAATTTCAAATTTTATAAAACTATAAAAATATATATATTCATAAATAATATAAAAAATAGAAATAAAAATTAGATTAAGTGAATTAGTATAAGTGATTGAACCGACTGCAACGCTCCTCAAGTGAGACGACCCTGGTCAGCCACTGCGCTGCATTAGGAAAATTAAATACGCTTTTATCACGCCCCACGATAGGCGTGCATCAAAACTGGCGCCGTTGCCGGGGATCTAAGTAGTTAATTCAATCACTTTTTTCTAAATTCATAGTTTTTTTTAATATTTTTCATTTTTTTAAAAAAAATCATTAAAAAAACCATTTCCCATAATGTCTTCAATATCAAATTCAAATGCATCGAATAATTACTCACAGGTGCCGGAAGAAGAAACCGACTACACTGAGGAGTCCCTCCAATGAAGGGCTGATGCTCTAATGATAAGGCTCAAACAAAAGGAAAAAGGATTAGCAACATGGATCTCACTGGAATATTTTATGGCCTTGGCCGATGAACTCCAAATATATATTCAAAGATTCAAGGCCGACAAGGATGTGCCAATGGTATTCCCAAATTTCATTGAAGACATCCATGATATTGAAGACAAACTCAAGGTGGAGGAGTCTGACTATCTATCTTCATCTATTAAAGATCAACTCCAAGTGGAATTTTCTATTAAAGAAGATATTCAATCCAAACCGACTCAGGGAGATGAAACAATCTCGAACTAAAACTCTTTTAAATTTATTGAATCTGATTTGAGTATAACTCCCAACATTTTTGAATTTTCAGAATTGTGTGAATCATATTATGACTTGGAGGATGATGTGGAAAAAGAAGATGCACCTGTTGAGGAACACCTAGAGCTCCCGGAAGTCATTGAACATATACTGGAGGAGCCCCATCATGAAGAGATTCTAGTGGCTCTACCTGATGAACCAGAGACACATGCTGCTTCACATCTGAAGCAACCACTGGAAATAGAAGAAGATGTTGCACAAGAAGCAACGAAGGAGGAGGTTTCATACTTCATCATACCCCCACCATGCAAGTTTTACTATATTGCGAAGGGGGAGGATCTGGTGTACCCTATCCATGGAGTCCTCCACAATAAGGACAATGAAGCACAAGCTGGGAAAAGCCACATGCGATGGTTCAAATCAAAGAAGCTACATCCACCATCAAACTTTGGATAACAGCTGATACTGCCCACTGGAGGCAGTGAAAACTCAGGGCCCACTTGGGGGATCGTACTGAGACTTATCCCTTTCTTTCTAGGAATTTAGATTTCAATTTCATTTCTTAGAAGTAGTTTAGCATTCATCCCTTTCCTCCTTATCATTTTGAGCTTTAATGACATGATACTTGTTCTTAATTTTGAAATTTTCTTTTGTAGGATCCTGATGGCAGAAGGAAGCCCCAAAAATTTGTTAAAGGGGACTGAATCTTTATTTCAAAATGGAGTTCATTTTTAAATTTTAAATTTTAAACTCCTTAAATATTTTTTCCAAAACTTTTTTTGAGCTTTAATGATAAGAATTGCATACCCACACTTTAATTAATTTTTTACTCAACTTATCTTGGAGACATGAGTTTCTTAGGAATCTTGTGATGCCATGTTTTATATTTCAATATTAATGATATTGAATGAGTAAAATGAAAAAATGAATATTTATAGTGAAGTATGGATATTGAAATGATGACTCATGATTTAAGGGAATTAGTTGATTTATGTAAATGAAATTTCACTACCATTTTTCACGCTTTGAATTTTTGAAGTTCATGTGAATTTATTTGTTATTTTTAATCATCACATGAGTGATTGCCCAATTTTATATTTCCCATTCCCGAGTGGATTTCTAGACCAAATACTTCCTATTTATTCTTCATCATATTTATTCAGTGATCTTGGGACATGTCACCGACCAGAACTTGGATTTGAACTTGTCGAAGTTATGACTGTGCAAAAACATATTTAAAATGATTGAGGCATATTTTTAGAATCCCTTATCCTCAAATACCACCTTTACATCAATCCTTCTTTAAGCCCATAGAGACCATGAATTACCTTTTAGGGATGAGCCATGTTTCAAGCCATTTTTTATCCATTTCTACCCAACTCTTGGTATTTGCATGATATTTTAAAGATGAAGTGTGGGGGTGAAGAGAATCTTGGTGGAAGGGATGTTATACATTGTAAGGAAAAAGTGTGGGGGTTATATTGTGGGAATTGTAAAAGGTTATTGAATCTTTCATTGTACTATATTGGTTAGCCCTATTGAATAAAAAGAAATAAAAAAATCAGTTGTGATTTCGGAGAACCAAAAATCACTATTTTCCTGACCGACGATCCTGAAATCGTATGTGGTTAGGTGATAGATGTGAGGTCTGATCTAATCATAACTTTCGAAAAAAGAAATAAAAAAATAAAAAAATAAAAAATCAAGAGGGTTCATTAATCATTCATTATGCTTTAATTTGATCATTACCTTACTTTGAGTTTTGGGGGAAGTGGGTGTTGCTACTTTGAAGAGGAGAATTTCATTACACTTTTTAATATCATGCATTATACTAAAGAGATAAGCCTCCTCCTTGAGCCTTAATTTTTAATACATCAAATCCTACCAACCATAAGCCTCAGAGTCATTTGAACCTTTATTATAAGTCCTCGTGATTATATGTGTCTTTTGTCTTTACAAAGTGGAGAAGGAAGTTCTTTTACCAGCATATGGATAAAGAGCATGTTCTCATGATATGAGCATAACTATAATTGAATTTTATCATGATAGATGAGAAAAATATATTCATGTAAGGTAAATCATAACTTTTCATGTTTAATAATAATAAATTGAGAATCTTGAATGAATGAAAGGAGAAGCTTCATTATTTTTCAAAGGGGAAAAGTAAAATGCAATAATTGATTGTTTCTTTTAAAAATTGGAAATAAAATTGATACTTCATGTGGATGTTTGAATATTTGATTTGTAATTGAAAATTATTTGATTTTATTACTTTGTAATTTGAATATTGGTAGCATTAGTGTCCTTTGAAATTTAATGTTGAGATTTTATGCTTGAGGACAAGCATGGTTTAAGCACGGGGAAATTGACAGGGCTTATAATTTACACATTTTTTAATGCATTTCTATTGTTTTAAACATCCCAAGATATCATTTTTAGCTTATATGTAACAATTTTGTATTTAAGAAGTATTTTAAGTTTAAATGAAAAAATGACCAAATTCTGCATTTTGGACAGATTTTCACTACAGGGGTATTTTGGTCATTTACAAAATAATATAAATCCAAATTTTATGATTATAATGTTTTTAGAATCCTAATGTAATTTACTTAAACTTTGTCTTCTCGACCAGGATCTGATTCGACCATCTTGTGGTCCAAACAATTCAATGAAATTGAAGATTATTCAGGAACACCAAGGAAGCTTCCTGGAAATTTCATCCAGAAAAACGAAGGTTCAGTGAAATATACAAAACTAGCAAAAAACGACTTTAATGGAGCTTAAATTTTGTGGATATAAGGATACGAAGATTTGGAACAAGTGTCATTAAGGGAGACACTCCTTAAATGGCATTTTTCAGGGACATTAATTCATTACAAAACGGTGGTTTGCGGTTTGATGATTCTGACTGGACAGAATAAATGCTCAGAGTAAATTGGCCATAACTCATTCGTCACATGTCCAAATGATCTTAAATTTTGAGGGTGAACTTACAAGACATTTTCAAAGAACATTGATGAAGGTTGGAACGCGTGAGGATGTCATTTATGGGTCCAAACACGTGACAACTCTTTGAGGACAGAATCTGCCTATAAAAGGAGGGGAGCTCCTCCTCTCCAAGGCATTCCAATTCCTTCACAACAACATCCGGGGCACCAAGGAGAGGAGGCCAAAGGGCCATTTAGGATTTATATTTATTTATTTCCCTTTTTATTTTAGTTTTCATTTCTTATGTAATTCATTCATAATCATTTTATTAAAGTGTTTCCCATTTCTTCTTCCACCCCTTTTCGCTTATAAATTTAATTATTCTTATCTCTCTTCCATCTTTACATTATGATCTCTTTGCACTTCTCCATGGAAAGTGACTAACTTGAGGCTTGGAAATAGGGGAGGATTCATGACGTTATTCATTATTTCACTTCAAATTAAAAAAATGTTTTAAATCTATTTGTGGTGGAGGTGAGAATATTGCACGGGTGTGGCGGTCGTCCACTACGACATTATTTTCAATTCCATTTATTTTCATTGATTAATAATTTCCCCTCCCTTATCTTAGGAAAAACCATCATACAGTGGATTTGGGGTTTCTATAAGGTTTGAAACGGCATATGGTGGAGTCGGGTCATGTAGGGATAATATTCTCGGTTGAGGTGTTACTCTATTGGATTACTGGAGGAGGTGTGGTTTGGTGTGCCCAAGGCATGTTAAAATCACACACATAATAAATCAATGGGATGTAATTCATTAATGAGGTTTCACTAAATGAATTATCAAATCGAATTTAAATAATCAAAAAATAATTAATGGACTTGTGTTATCCAAACCTAGGACCAAGACCTTTCTTTTATAATTTCATTATGTAATAATTTGCATTTAGATTTCAATATTGCATTGCTTAATTTAAATTTAAAATTTTCTAAAACTATAAAAATATATATATTCATAAATAATATAAAAAAAGAAATAAAAATTAGATTAAGTGAATTAGTATAAGTGATTGAACCGACTGTAACGCTCTTCAAGTGAGACGACCCGGGTCAGCCACTGTGCAACATTAGGAAAATCAAATACGCTTTTGTCACGCCCCACGATAGGCATGTGTCAAAACTGGCGTCGTTTCCTGGGAGCTAAGTAGTTAATTCAATCACTTTTTTCTAAATTCATAGTTTTTTTTAATATTTTTCATTTTTTTAAAAAAAATCATAAAAAAACCATTTCCCATAATGTCTTCAATCTCAAATTCAAATGCATGGAATAATTACTCACAGGTGCTGGAAGAAGAAATCGACTACACTGAGGAGTCCCTCCAACAAAGGGCTGATTCTCTAATGATAAGGATCAAACAAAAGGAAAAAGGATTAGCAATATGGATCTCACTGGATGATTTTATGGCCTTGGCTGATGAACTCCAAACAAACATTCAAATATTCAAGGCCAACAAGGATGTGCCACTGGTCTTCCCAAATTTCATTGAATACATCCATGATGTTGAAGACAAACTCAAGGTGGTGGAGTCTGACTATCTATCTTCATCTATTAAAGATCAACTCCAAGTGGCATTTTCTATTGAAGAAGATATTCAAGCCCAACCGACTCAGGGAGATGATACAATCTTGAACTAAAACTCTTTTAAATTTATTTAATCTCATTTGAGTATAACTCCCAACATTTTTGAATTTTCAGAATTGTGTGAATCATATTATGCCTTGGAGGATGATGTGGAAAAAGAAGATGCACCTGTTGAGGAACACCTAGATCTCCCTGAAGTCATTGAACATCTAATGGAGGAGCCCCATCATGAAGAGATTCTAGTGGCTCTGCCTGATGAACCAGAGACACATGTTGCTTCACATCTGAAGCAACCACTGGAAATAGAAGATGATGTTGCACAAGAAGCAAAGAAGAAGGAGGCGGTTTCATACTTCATCATACCCCCACCATGAAAGTTGTACTATATTTCTAAGGGGGCGGATCTGGTGTACCCTATACATGGATTCCTCCTAAACAAGGACAATGAAGCACAAGCTGGGAAAAGTCACATGTGGTGGTTCAAATCAAAGAAGCTACATCCACCATCAGACTTTGGTTAACAGTTGGTACTGCCCACTGGAGGCAGTAAAAATTCAGGGCCCACTTGGGGGATCATACTAAGACTTATCCCTTTGATTCTAGGAATTTAGATTTCAATTTCATTTCTTAGAAGTAGTTTAGCATTCATCCCTTTCCTCCTTATCATTTTGAGCTTCAATGACATGATACTTGTTCTTAATTTTGAAATTTTCTTTTGTAGGATCATGATGGCAGAAGGAAGCCCAAAAAATTTGTTAAAGGGGACTGAATCTTTATTTCAAAAGGGAGTTCATTTTTAAATTTTAAATTTTAAACTCCTTAAATTTTTTTTCCAAAACTTGTTTTGAGCTTTAATGATAAGAATTGCATACCCACACCTGAATTAATGTTTTACTCAACTTATCTAGGAGACATGAGTTTCTTAGGAATCTTGTGATGCCATGTTTTAGATTTCAATATTAATGATATTGAATGAGAAAAATTAAAAATTGAATATTTAAAGGGAAGCATGGATATTGAAATAATGACTCATGAATTAAGGGAATTACGTGATTTATGTAAATGAAATTTCCTGACCATTTTTCATGCTTTGAATTTTTGAAGTTCATGTGAATTGATTTGTTAATTTTAATCATTCCATGAGTGATTGTCCAATTATATATTTCCCATTCCCGAGAGGATTTCTAGACCAAGTACTTCCTATTTATTCTTCATCATATTTCTTGAGTGATCTTGGGACATGTCACCGACCAAAACTTGCATTTGAACTTGTCGAAGCTATGACTGTGCAAAAACATTTTTAAAATGATTGAGGCATCTTTTGAGAATCCCTTATCCTCAAATACCACCTTTACATCAATCCTTCTTTAAGGCCATAGAGACCATGAATGACCTTTTTAGGGATGAGCCATGTTTCAAGCCATTTTTTATCCATTCCTACCCTACTCTTGGTATTTGCATGATATTTTAAAGATGAAGATTGGGGGTGAAGAGAATATTGGTGGAAGGGAAGTTATACACTGTAAGGAAAAAGTGTGGGGGTTCTATTGTGGGAATTGTAAAAGGTTATTTTATCTTTCATTGTACTTTACTGGTTGGCCCTCTTGAATAAAAAGAAAGAAAAAAATGGGTTGTGATTTGGGAGAACCAAAAATCACTATTTTCTAGACCGACGATCTTGAAATCGTATGTGGTTAGGTGATAGATGTGAGGTCTGATCTAATCATAACTTTCAAAAAAAGAAATAAAAAAATAAAAAAATAAAAAATCAAGAGGGTTCATTAATCATTCATTATGCTTTACTTTGACCATTACCTTACTTTGAGTTTTGGGGGAAGTGGGTGATGCTACTTTGAAGAGGAGAATTTCATTACACTTTTTGATATCATGCATTATACTAAATAGATAAGCCTCCTACTTGAGCCTTAATTTTTAATACATCAAATCCTACCAACCTTAAGCCTCAGAGTCATTTGGACCTTTATTATAAGTCCTCGTGATTATATGTGTTTTTGTCTTTACAAAGTGGAGAAGGAAGTTCTTTTACAAGAATATAGATAAAGAGCATGTTCTCATGATATGAGCATAACTCTACTTTAATTTTATCATGAGAGATGAGAAAAATAGATTCATGTAAGGTAAATCATAACTTGTCATGTTTAATAATAATAAATTGAGAAGCTTGAATGAATGAAAGGAGAAGCTTCATTATTTTTCAAGGGGGAAAAGTAAAATGCAAGAATTGATGTTTCTTTGAAAAATTGGAAATGAAATTGATACTTCATGTGGATGTTTGTATATTTGATTTGGAATTGAAAATTATTTTATTTTATTACTTTGTAATTTGAATATTGGAAGCATTAGTGTCCTTTGAAATTTAATGTTGAGATTTTATGCTTGAGGACAAGCATGGTTTAAGTGTGGGGGAATTGACAGGGCTTATAATTTAGACATTTTTTAATTCATTTCTATTGTTTTAAACATCCCAAGATAACATTTTGAGATTATATGTAACTATTTTGGATTTAAGAAGTATTTTAAGTTTAAATGCAAAAATGACCAAATTTTTCATTTTGGACAGATTTTCACTACAGGGGTATTTTGGTCATTTACAAAATAATATAAATCCAAATTTTATGATTATAATTTTTTATAATCCTAATGTAATTTACTTCAACTTTTTCTTGTGGACCAGGATCTGATTCGACCATCTTGAGGTCTAAACAATTCAATGAAATTGAAGATTATTCAGGAACACCAAGGAAGCTTCCTGGAAATTTCATCCAGAAAAAAGAAGGTTTAGTGAAATATCCATAACTCGATAAAAACGACTTTAATGGAGCTGAAAGTTTGTGGATAGATGTATAAGAATATTTGGAACAAGTGTCATTAAGGGTGACACGCCTTAAATGGCCTTTTTCAAGGACATTAATTCATTACAAAACGGTGGTTTGCGGTTTGATGATTCTGACTGGACAGAATAAATTCTCAGAGTAAATTGGCCATAAATCATTCTTAAATTGTCCAAATGATCTGAAATTTTTAGGGTGAACGGAAACGACATTTTCAAACAACATTGATGAAGGGATGAACGTGTGAGGATGTCATTTATATGTCCAAACACATGACAACGCTTTGAGGACAGAATCTGCCTATAAAAGGAGGGAAGCTCCTCCTCTCCAAGGCATTCCAATTCCATCACAACAACATCCGGGGCACCAAGGAGAGGATGCCAAAGGGCCATTTAGGATTTGTATTTATTTATTTCCCTTTTTATTTTAGTTTTAATTTCTTATGCAATTCATTAATAAACATTTTATTAAAGTGTTTCCAATTTCTTCTTCCACCCCTTTTCACTTATAACTTTAAATTTTCTTATCTCTCTTCCATCTTCCCATTATGATCTCCTTGAACTTATCCATGGCAAGTGACTAACTTGAGGCTTGGAAATATTGGAGGATTCATGACGTTATTAATTATTTCACTTCAAATTAAAAAAATGTTTTAAATCTATTTGTGGTGGAGGTGAGAATATTGCACGGGTGTGGCGGTCGTCCACTACGACATTATATTCAATTCCATTTATTTTCATTGATTAATCATTTCCCCTCCCTTATTTTAGGAAAAACCGTCATCTGGTGGTGTTGGGGTTTCCATAAGGTTTGAAACGGCATACGGTGGAGTCGGGTCTTGTAGGGATAATATTCTCGGTTGAGGTGTTACTTTACTGGATTACTGGAGGAGGTGTGGTTTGGTGTGCCGAAGGCATGTTAAAATCACACACATAATAAATCAATGGGATGTAATTCATTAATGATGTTTCATGAAATGAATTATCAAATCGAATTTAAATAATCAACAAATAATTAATAGACTCGTGTTATCCAAACCTAGGACCAAGACCTCTCTTTTATAATTTCATTATGCAATAATTTTCATTTAGATTTCAATATTGCATTGCTTAATTTAAATTTCAAATTTTCTAAAACTATAAAAATATATATATTCATAAATAATATTAAAAAAAATAAAAATTAGATTAATTGAATTAGTATAAGTGATTGAACCAACTGTAACGCTCCTCAAGTGAGACGACCCAGATCAACCACTGTGCTGCATTAGGAAAATTAAATACGCTTTTGTCACGCCCCATGATAGGCTTGTGTCAAACCTGGTGCCGTTGCAAGGGAGCTAAGTAGTTAATTCAATCACGTTTTTCTAAATTCATAGTTTTTTAATATTTTTCATTTTTAAAAAAAAAATCATAAAAAAACCATTTCCCATAATGTCTTCAATCTCAAATTCAAATGCATGGAATAATTACTCACAGGTGCCGGAAGAAGAAACCGAATACACTGAGGAGTCCCTCCAATGGAGGGATGATTCTCTAATGATAAGGCTCAAACAAAATGAAAAAAGATTAGCAACATGGATCTCACTGGAAGATTTGATGGCCTTGGCCGATGAACTCCAAATAGACATTCAAAGATTCAAGGCCAACAAGGATGTCCCACTGGTCTTCCCATATTTCATTGAAGACATCCATAATGTTGAAGACAAACTCAAGGTGGAGGAGTCTGACTATCTATCTTCATCTATTAAAGATCAAATCCAAGTGGAATTTTCTATTGAAAAAGATATTCAAGCCAAACCGATTCAGGGAGATGATACAATCTTGAACTCAAACTCTTTTAAATTTATTGAATCTGATTTGAGTATAACTCCCAACATTTTTTAATTTTCAGAATTGTTTGAATCATATTAAGCCTTGGAGGATGATGTGGAAAAAGAAGATGCACATGTTGAGGAAAACCTAGAGCTCCCTGAAGTCATTGAACATCTACTGGAGGAGCCCCATCATGAGGAGATTCTAGTGGCTCTGCCTAATGAACCATAGACACATGCTGCTTCACATCTGAAGCAACCACTGGAAATAGATGAAGATGTTTCACAAGAAGCAATGAAGAAGGAGGAGGTTTCATACTTCATCATACCCACACCATGAAAGTTGTACTATATTGCTAAGGGGGCGGATCTGGTGTACCCTATCCATGGAGTCCTCCTCAACAAGGACAATGAAGCACAAGCTGGGAAAAGCCACATGTGGTGGTTCAAATCAAAGAAGCTACATCCACCATCAGAGTTTGGATAACAGCTGGTACTACCCACTGGAGGCAGTAAAAATTCATGGCCCACTTTGGGGATGGTACTAAGACGTATCCCTTGCTTTTTAGGGATTTCGATTTCAATTTCATTTCTTAGAAGTAGTTTAGCATTCATCCCTTAAATCCTTATCATTTTGAGCTTTAATGACATGATACATGTTCTTAATTTCGAAATTTTCTTTTGTAGGATCATGATGGCAGAAGGAAGCCCCAATTTTTTTTAAAGGGGACTGAATATTTATTTCAAAATGGAGTTCATTTTTAAATTTTAAATTTTATACTCCTTAAATTTTTTGTCCAAAACATGTTTTGAGCTTTAATGATAAGAATTGCATTCCCACACTTGAATTAATGTTTTACTCAACTTATCTTGGAGACATGAGTTTCTTAGGAATCTTGGGATGCCAGGTTTTAGATTTAAATATTAATGATATTGAATGAGTAAAATGAAAAATTAAAGTTTTAAAGTGAAGCATGGATATTGAAATGATGACTCATGATTTAAGGGAATTAGTTGATTTATGTAAATGAAATTTCCTGACCAATTTTCAAGCTTTGAATTTTTGAATTTCATGTGAATTGATTTGTTGTTTTTAATCATGCCATAATTTATTGTCCAATTTTATATTTCCAATTCCCTAGAGGGTTTCTAGACTAAGTACTTCCTATTTATTCTTCATCATATTTCTTGAGTGATCTTGGGACATGTCACCAACCAGAACTTGCATTTGAACTTGTCGAAGCTATGACTGTGCAAAAACATATTTAAAATGATTGAGGAATTTTTTGATAATCCCTTATCCTCAAAGAACACCTTTACATCAATCCTTATTTAAGCCCATAGAGACCATGAATGACCTTTTTAGGGATGATCCATGTTTCAATCCATTTTTTATCCATTCCTACCCTACTCTTGGTATTTGCATGATATTTTAATGATGAAGTGTGGGGGTGAAGAGAATCTTGGTGGAAGGGATGTTATACATTGTAAGGAAAAAGTGTGGGGGTTTTATTGTGGTAATTGTAAAAGGTTATTGAATTTTTCATTGTACATTATTGGTTGGCCCTCTTGAATAAAAAGAAAGAAAAAAATGGGTTGTGATTTGGGATATCCAAAAATCACTATTTTCCAGAACGACGATCTTGAAATCGTATGTGGTTAGGTGATAGATGTGAGGTCTGATATAATCACAACTTTCGAAAAAAGAAATAACAAAAAAATGAAAAATCAATAGGGTTCATTAATCATTCATTATGCTTTACTTTGATCATTACCATACTTTGAGTTTTGGGGGAAGTGGGTGTTGCTACTTTGAAGAGGATAATTTCATTACACTTTTTGATATCGTGCATTATACTAAAGAGATAAGCCTCCTCCTTGAGCATTAATTTTTAATAAATCAAATCCTACCAACCTTAAGCCTCAAAGTCATTTGAACCTTTATTATAAGTCCTCGTGATTATATGTGTCTTTTGTCATTACAAAGTGGAGAAGGAAGTTCTTTTACAAGAATATGGATAAAGAGCATGTTCTCATGATATGAGCATAACTATACTTGAATTTTATCATGAGAGATGAGAAAAATATATTCATGTAAGGTAAATCATAACTTGTCATGTTTAATAATAATAAATTGAGAAGCTTGAATGAATGAAAGGAGAAGCTTCATTATTTTTCAAAGGGGAAAAGTAAAAAGCAATAATTGATTGTTTCTTTGAAAAAATGGGAAAGGAAATTGATACTTCATGTGGATGTTTGAATATTTGATTTGGAATTGAAAATTATTTGATTTTATTACTTTGTAATTTGAATATTGGTAGCATTAGTGTCCTTTGAAATTTAATTTTGAGATTTTATGCTTGAGGACAAGTATGGTTTAAGTGTGGGGGAATTGATAGGGCTTATAATTTACACATTTTTAATGCATTTATATTGTTTTAAACATCCCAAGAAATCATTTTTATCTTATATGTAACAATTCTGTATTTAAGAAGTATTTTAAGTTTAAATGCAAAAATGACCAAATTCTACATTTTGGACAAATTTTCACTACATGGGTATTTTGGTCATTTACAAAATAATATAAATCCCAATTTTATGATTATACTTTTTTTAGAATCCTAATGTAATTTCCTTCAACATTGTCTTCTGGACCAGGATCTGATTCGACCATCTTGAGGTCCAAACAATTCAATGAAATTGAATATTATTCAGGAACACCAAGTAAGCTTCCTAGAAATTTCATCCAGAAAAAAGAAGGTTCAGTGAAATATCCATAACTCGCTCAAAATTACTTTAATGGAGCTGAAATTTTGTGGATAGACGGATAAGAAGATTTGGAACAAGTGACAGTAAGGGGGCCACGACTTAAATGGCCTTTTTCTGGGACATTAATTCATTACAAAACAATGGTTTGCGGTTTGATGATTCTGACTGGACAGAATAAATTCTCAGAGTAAATTGGCCATAACTCATTCGTCACTTGTCCAAAGGATCTAAAATTTTGAGGGTGAACGGAAAAGAAATTTTCAAACAACATGGATGAAGGGTGGAACACGTGAGGATGTCATTTAGGGGTCTAAACACATGACAAGTATTTGAGGACAGAATCTACATATAAATGGAGGGGAGCTCCTCCTCTCCATGGAATTCCAATTCCTTCACAACAACATCCGGGGAACCAAGGAGAGGTGGACAAAGGGCCATTTAGGATTTATATTTCATTATTTACATTTTTATTTTAGTTTTCATTTCTTATGTAATTCATTCATAATCATTTTATTAAAGTGTTTCCCTTTTCTTCTTCCACCCCTTTTCACTTATATCTTTAATTTTTATTATCTCTCTTCCATCTTTCCATTATGATATCTTTGAACTTAGCCATGGCAATTGACTAACTTGAGGATTGTAAATAGGGGAGGATTCATGAAGTTATTCATTATTTCACTTCAAATTAAAAAAATGTTTTAAATCTATTTGAGGTGGAGGTGAGAATATTGCATGGGTGTGGCGGTCGTCCACTACAACATTATTTTCAATTCCATTTCATTTCATTGATTAATCATCTACCCTCTCTTATCTTAGTAAAAACCATCATACGGTGGAGTTTGGGTTTCCATAAGGTTTGAAACGGCATACAATGGAGTCGGGTCTTGTAGGGATAATATTCTCGGTTGAGGTGTTACTCTAATGGATTACTGGAGGAGGTGTGGTTTGGTGTGCCGAAGGCATGTTAAAATCACACACATAATAAATAAATGGGATGTAATTAATTAATGAGGATTCAATAAATGAATTATAAAATCTAATTTATGTAATCAACAAATAATGAATGGACTCATGTTATCCAAACCTAGGACCAAGACCTTTCTTTTATAATTTCATTCTGTAATAATTTGAATTTAGATTTCAATATTGCATTGCTTAATTTAAATTTCAAATTTTCTAAAACTATAAAAATATATATATTCATAAATAATATAAAAAAATTAGATTAAGTGAATTAGTATAAGTGATTGAATCGACTGTAATGCTCCTCAAGTGAGATGACCCTAGTCATCCACTGTGCTGCATTAGAAAAATTAAATATGCTTTTGTCACACCCCACGATAGGCGTGCGTCAAAACTGGCGCCGTTGTCAGGGAGATAAGTATTTAATTCAATCACTTTTTTTAAAATTCACAGTTTTTTTAATATTTTCCATTTTTTTTAAAAAAAATCATAAAAACAACCATTTCCCATAATGTCTTCAATCTCAAATTCAAATGCATGGAATAATTACTCACAGGTGCCGAAAGAAGAAACCGACTACACTGAGGAGTCCCTCCGACGAAGGGCCGATGCTCTAATGATAAGGCTCAAACAAAAGGAAAAAGGATTAGCAACATGGATCTCACTGGAAGATTTGACGGCCTTGGCCGATGAACTCCAAACAGACATTCAAAGATTCAAGGCCAACATGGATGTGCCACTGGTCTTCCCAAATTTCATTTAAGACATCCATGATGTTAAAGACAAACTCAAGGTGGAGGAGTCTGACTATTTATCTTCAGCTATTAAAGATCAAATCCAAGTGGCATTTTCTATTGAAGAAGATATTCAAGCCAAACCGACTCAGGAAGATGATACAATCTTGAACTCAAACTCTTTTAAATTTATTGAATCTGATTGGAGTATAACTCCAAACATTTTTGAATTTTCAGAATTGTGTGAATCATATTATGCCTTGGAGGATGATGTGGAAAAAGAAGATGCACCTGTTGAGGAACACCTAGAGCTCCTTGATGTCATTGAACATCTACTGGAGGAGCCCCATCATGAAGAGATTCTAGTGGCTCTGCCTGATGAACCAGAGACCCATGCTGCTTCACATCTGAAGCAACCACTGGATATAGAAGAAGATGTTGCACAAGAAGCAACGAAGAAGGAGGAGGTTTCATACTTCATCATACCACCACCATGAATGTGGTACTATATTGCGAAGGGGGTGGATCTGGTGTACCCTATCCATGGAGTCTTCCTAAACAAGGACAATGAAGCACAAGCTGGGAAAAGCCACATGTGGTGGTTCAAATCAAAGAAGCTACATCCACCATCAGACTTTGGATAACAGCTGGTACTGCCCACTGGAGGAAGTAAGAATTCAGGGCCCACTTGGGGGATCGTACTAAGACATATCCCTTGATTTCTAGGAATTTATATTTCAATTTCATTTCTTAGTAGTAGTTTAGCATTCATCCCTTTCCTCCTTATCATTTTGAGCTTTAATGACATGATAATTTTTCTTAATTTTGAAATTTTCTTTTGTAGGATCATGATGGAAGAAGGAAGCCCCAAATATTTGTTAAAGGGGACCAAATATTTATTTCATAAGGGAGTTCAGTTTTAAATTTTAAATTTTAAAATACTTAATTTTTTTCCAAAACTTGTTTTGATCTTTAATGATAAGAATTTCATACCCACACTTGAATTAATGTTTTACTCAACTTATCTAGGAGACATGAGTTTCTTAGGAATCCTGTGATACCAGGTTTTAGATTTCAATATTAATGATATTGAATTAGTAAAATGAAAAATTGAATATATAAAGTGAAGCATGGATATTGAAATTATGACTCATGATTTAAGGTAATTTTGTTGATTTATGTAAATGAAATTTCCCGACCATTTTTCATGCTTTGAATTTTTGAAGTTCATGTGAATTGATTTATTGTTTTTAATCATGCCATAAGTGATTGTCTAATTTTATATTTCCCATTCCCGAGGGTATTTCTAGACCAAGTACTTCCTATTTATTCTTCATCATATTTCTTGAGTGATCTTGGGACATGTCACCGAACAGAACTTGCATTTGAACTTGTCGAAGCTATGACTGTGCAAAAACATATTTAAAATGACTGAGGCATCTTTTGAGAATCCCTTATCCTCAAATACCACATTTACATCAATCCTTATTTAAGCCCATAGAGACCATGAATGAACTTTTTAGGGATGAGCCATGTTTCAAGCCATTTTTTATCCATTCCTACCCTACTCTTGGTATTTTCATGATATTTTAAAGATGAAGTGTGGGGGTGAAGAAAATCTTGGTGGAAGGGATGTTATACATTGTAAGGAAAAAGTGTGGGGGTTCTATTGTGGGAATTGTAAAAGGTTATTTAATCTTTAATCGTACTTTATTGGTTGTCCCTCTTGAATAAAAAGAAAGAAAAAAATGGGTTGTGATTTGGGAGAACCAAAAATCACTATGTTCCTGACCGACGATCTTGAAATCGTATGTGGTTAGGTGATAGATGTGAGGTCTGATCTAATCACAACTTTTGAAAAAAGAAATAAAAAAATAAAAAAATAAAAAATCAAGAGGGTTTATTAATCATTCATTATGCTTTACTTTGATCATTACCTCACTTTGAGTTTTGGGAGAAGTGGGTGTTTCTATTTGAAGAGGAGAATTTCATTACACTTTTTGATATCATGCATTATACTAAAGAGATAAGCCTCCTCCTTGAGACTTAATTTTTAATACATCAAATCATACCAATCTTAAGCCTTAGAGTCATTTGAACCTTTATTATAAGTCCTCGTGATTATATGTGTCTTTTGTCTTTACAAAGTGGAGAAGGAAGTTCTTTTACAAGTATATGGATAAAGAGAATGTTCTCATGATATGAGCGTAACTCTACTTGAATTTTATCATGAGATATGAGAAAAATAGATTCATGTAAGGTAAATCATAACTTTTCATGTTTAATAATAATAAATTGAGAAGCATGAATGAATGAAAGGAGAAGCATCATTATTTTTCAAAGGGGAAAAGTAAAATGATAGAATTGATTGTTTCTTTAAAAAATGGGAAATGAAATTTATAATTCATGTGGATGTTTGAATATTTGATTTTTAATTGAAAATTATTTTATTTTATTACTTTTTAATTTGAATATTGGTAGCATTAGTGTCCTTTGAAATTTAATGTTGAGATTTTATGCTTGAGGACAAGCATGGTTTAAGTGTGGGGGAATTGACAGGGCTTATAATTTACACATTTTTTAATGCATTTATATTGTTTTAAACAACCCAAGAAAACATTTTGAGCTTATATGTAACAATTTTTTATTTAAGAAGTATTTTAAGTTTAAATGCAAAAATGACCAAATTCTGCATTTTGGACAGATTTTCACTACAGGGGTATTTTGGTAATTTACAAAATAATATAAATCCAAATTTTATGATTATAATTTTTTTTGAATCCTAATGTAATTTACTTCAACTTTGTCTTCTGGACCAGGATCTTATTCGATCATCTTGAGGTCCAAACAATTCAATGAAATCGAAGATTATTCAGGAACACCAAGGAAGCTTCCTGGAAATTTCATCCAGAAAAAAGAAGGTTCAGTGAAATATCCATAACTCACTCAAAACGACTTTATTGGAGCTTAACTTTTGTGGATAGACGGATACAAAGATTTGGAACAAGTTAAATTAAGGGGGCCCCGCCTTAAATGGCCTTTTTCAGGGACATTAATTCCTTACAAAACGGTGGTTTGCGGATTGATGATTCGGACTGGACAGAATAAATTCTCAGAGTAAATTGGCAATAACTCATTCATCACTTGTCCAAAGGATCTAACATTTTGAGGGTGAACGTAAAAGACATTTTCAAACAACATTGATATAGGGTGGAACGCGTGAGGATGTCATTTATCTGTCCAAACACATGACAACTCTTTGAGGACAGAATCTGCCTATAAAAGGAGGGGAGCTCTTCCTCTCCAAGGCATTCCAATTCTTTCACAAAAAAATCCGGGGCACCAAGGAGAGGAGTCCAGAGGTCCATTTAGGATTTATATTTCTTTATTTCCTTTTTTTATTTTAGTTTTAATTTCTTATGTAATTCATTCATAATCATTTTATGAAAGTGTTTCCCATTTCTTCTTCCACCCCTTTTCACTTATAACTTTAATTTTTCTTATCTCTCTTCCATCTTTCCATTATGATCTCTTTGCACTTAGCCATGGAAAGTGACTAACTTTAGGCTTGGAAATAGGTGATGATTCATGAAATTATTCATTATTTCACTTCAAATTAAAAAAATGTTTTAAATGTATTTTTGGTGGAGGTGAGAATATTGCACGGGTGTGGCGGTTGTCCACTACGAAATTATTTTCAATTCCATTTCTTTTCATCGATTAATCATTTCCCATCCCTTATCTTAGGAAAAAGCATCATACGGTAGAGTTGGGGTTTCCATAAGATTTGAAACGGCCTACGGTGGAGTCGGGTCTTGTAGGGATAATATTCTCGGTTGAGGTGTTACTCTACTGGATTACTGGAGGAGGTGTGGTTTGGTGTGCCGAAGGCATGTTAAAATCACACACATAATAAATCAATGGGATTTAATTCATTAATGAGATTTAACTAAATGAATTATCAAATCAAATTTCAATAATCGGAAAATAATGAATGGGCTCGTGTTATCCAAACCCAGGACCAGGACCTTTATTTTAGAATTTCATTCTATAATAATTTGCATTTAGATTTCAATATTGCATTGCTTAATTTAAATTTCAAATTTTCTAAAACTATAAAAAAAATATATTCATAAATAATATAAATAAAATGAAATAAAAATTAGATTAAGTGAATTAGTATAAGTGATTGAACCGACTGTAACGCTCCTCAAGTGAGAAGACCCTGGTCAGCCACTGTGCTACATTAGGAAAATTAAATATGCTTTTGTCACGCCCCACGATAGGCGTGTGTCAATCAACCATAGTTTGACTCATATATTAAAATTAAATGGATAGATAAATTATAAATAATAAGCTTATAAATCTAGAATAAGAATCCATCATGTAAATAAAAATTCTCCAAAAATAACTTTATGTTTACAATTTCCATAAGGTTCCCCAAAATCTATAATAGTGGAATTTAAATCCTTAATTTATTCAAAACCATGGAGTTTATTATTAAGAAAATATAAGAGATAACATATATGTGAAAGTGCATCCACCATAATATTTTATTTACTCTTTTTATGATTGATTTTATATGGAAATGATTCAATGAATTCTAGCCATTTATCATGACTCCAATTTAGTTTATATTTGCTTATAATGTATTTAAGAGACTTGTGATCATAATAAATCACAAATTATTTAGGCTCAAGATAATGCTACCTAGTTTTCAGTACCCTGAAAAATGCATACAACTCTTTGTCATATATAACATAGTTTAGAGTTGGTCAATTTAAATTTTCACTAAAGAAAAAAATAGGATTACCTTATTGCATGATTACTCCTCTTATGCCAATTCCTATTACATAACATTTAATTTAATAGGTACTACCATTGTTCCGAAGTGAATGTAGAGGGTTGTGGGTGAGTCTCACCTTAAAACCATGGAATGCATTCTCTTGAGTTTTTTCCCATTCGAAAGGAACATTCTTCTTTGTCAACTCATTCAATGAAAGTACTAGTGTTATGAAGTCCTTTAAAAATATACTGTATAAACTACAATGTCCATGAAAAATTATTACCTATCTAATGGAGGTTAGAGGTGTCCATAATTTTAAAACTTTCATCTTCTCAATGTCTAATTCAACTCCATTACCAATCACAAAAAATATCCATGGAAAATAATCTTATCAAGAAAAAATTCACACATATTTATGTTTCCAAAAATGTTTTCCTTCCTTAATACCACTATGACATTTCTTAAATGATCTTCATGTCCATTAAAATTCCCACTATACACCAAAATGTTATCAAAGAAAACAACCACAACTGTTTTTGATATATTCACGTAAGAAATGATTTATTAACCTCATAAATGTTCTAGGTGCATTGGTGAGACCAAAGGTCATGACTATCCTTTCATAAGGCAATGTTTTTTCTTAAATTATATTTCCCCACATATACTTCTTTAATCCTAATTTGAGGGTATCCACTTGTTAAATCATTTTTTGAGAAAATATTTGATCCATTTAACTCATCTATTATATCATCTAACATAGGGATAATATGATGATACCTGAATGTGATTTTATTGATGGCTCGATATTCAATAAACATTATCCACATTTCAACCTACTTTGGCACCATAATCACCGATACAACATAAGGACTAAGGCTTTATCTGATGTATCTGACATCCAAAAAATCTTGAACTCTCCTTTGAATTTATTTTTTCTCCTCCAAGTAGGTGTGATATGCAAGGCAGTTCGGTAGTGATGCTCTAGATATGGGGTTAATTTGATGATAAATACCTCTAATTGGTGGAAAACATGGTGAAACCTCTATTGGAAAGGTATCATCAAACTTCTTATACAAATATTGATTAAATTTTTTCAAATGGGGTAATTCATTAGTGTTTAGATGCACCTATTTGTACATAATTACTTGGAGGATTTTATATGAAAATAAAGCTTCCTTATCCTCACCCTTTTTTCCAACATCACACTTTTACGTTCTCTGAAACCCTTTTAACCTCTTGATTTTTCTTTTCACTACATTTATTTTCTTCTCTAATTTTCTATTTTTCCCTAATTATCTCCTTTTTCATTCTCTATCTTTTTTTCCTCATCACTCATTTTTTATTTTCTCTCAAAACATGATATTCTTGATTTTCTTGGGAGACATGGGGTTGAGGGTTATAGGTTCCCCTCTAAGTACAAACGAGTGATAGTTCAAGAACCTATCAAGAGGAACATGCAGATCATACTACCATGGTCATCCCAAAAAAATATAATGACATTCCTTCATAGAAAAAATGTCATGAAAAACCTCATCTTTATACATACCGATGGTGAACAATACCATTAATTTATTTTTCACCTTTATCTCTCCACAATCATTCAACCACTAAATCTAGTATGAATTTTGGTGCCTCAAATTAAGGAGTCCCAAATTTTACACCAACACGGTAGTCTCCACATTACTACAACTTACCCAATAAATTATAACACTACATAACTTCCCATTGATATTTCATAGTGTATGGAAAATTTTCTCTCACTATAACTTCTCTCCAATGATCATTTTTCACTTAAAACTATCTTAATAATACGAATCTCACCATCTTCGAAAAATTCTCCATTATCATTTTCAATGGAGTCATCCTATTCCTCCTTCAAGCTCTCTCCATTAGTCTCCCATTCTCCATACTTTTTAATGGTCATGTTGTGCCGATTTGGGAATTAACTAGCGATGTGACACATTTCTTGACATTTGAAACATTGAATATATGAATTCCTTGTATGGTTAGCCTCAAAAGTAGGTTTCTTGGGTTGAGGAAATACCTTGTCACTTTTGTGATCAATCACCTCTTTTTTATTTGATTTTTCTCCAATATCCTTCCTTGAATTTCTACATTGAGTGAAAGGGTTAGTAGGTTTCCTCCTGTTTATCCTCTTGATTTGTTTCTTGATTTGGTGTCTTGTTGGATAATATATTTTATTTCCACATAGTGGTACATCTCTAATTGATCGAAAGTCTCCTGATTAATCCCTTCTAAGAAGAACACCATAGTTTCCTTTATATCCTCCTCAATGTTTTCACAAATCATGGAAATTTTCATCTCCTAGTAGTAATATTAAACACTTTGACTCCCTTGCATGAGTCATTGAATCTTGTTATAGAGATATATATGGTAGTGTGAGGGGACAAATTGCTTCCTCATGGAGAACTTCATGTCTTCCCAAGTATGGATAAAATGTCCTCGCTAATGGGCTCTCTCCTTCTAAACATGATCCCACCATATTAATGAATAATCAATGAATTAAAGGGCTATAAGTTTTACCATTTTCTCCTTGAAATAGGTACAACAAAAAAACACCTGCTCGATCCATATCTCCCACTCCAAGTATGCTTATGGATTCATTTTTTGTTGAAATGAAGGGAACTCCACCTGATCCCTTCAAGTCGGTCACCACTACATGTTCACCTTCGGCCTCCATTAGGCTGTTGATATAACCTCCTCCTTTATTGGACGTCCTCAAAATACCATAAATGTTTTCCATCTCCTCCTCCATGATGTGGGGGTGACATGGTGCTATAGCGCGCTATGGGTTATCATGGATTATCCTCGGGATGGGTTGATTATCTATGTTTTCCATCCTCTCATGTAGAACCTCCAAATTCCTATCAAGAATCTTATCAAAATGGATCACCAAATATTTCATTTGGAGTTGTGTATATTTGGGTGTGGGGGACCTATATTGATATCATTCATCATTAGCACGAGCAATTTTCTTCCCACAATATTCTTAAATGATATGTTACAAAAAGAAAAAACAAAAACACACATGGGGAGAAATGCACACAATGTTATAAGCAAACCCACACATGTGAATACACACACACATACAAAATATGTACACACTCACACAAACATTATGTATACACACACAAACAAGGTTACACAATCTTGCACACAATATATACAAACTCACACACACAAGGATTTTTTTAATTCCTCTCCACTCTCATCACTCAATTAAAATCATGTGGTCTTGTGAAATATAATACCTTGTTTTTGGAGATCAAATACCACAAATCCTTCACAAATCAAGATTGTGTTGGGAGATGGTTTAACAAAACTCATTTGAATGGTAATGGGTTACAAAATGGAAAGAAATGGAAATGAGGGTTGAAAATAAAGGTAAGTGGTGGAAAATAGTTGATGAGTGTAATAAATGGGTTTTGCACATTTATTGTACAATATCAAAATTTAAAGACAATAAGATTCAAATATTACATAATATGGGGTGAAAATTAATGGTTCTAACAGTACGAATCACAATAGAGTGAAAATATGCCCTCATTTTTTTTGTTTGTTGTCTCTCATAAAAATAATTGTGCTTAATGATGTGAAGCACAAGATTGGGGATTAAGAGAATTTTTATTTTTACTTTTGTAATTTTTTGGTTGAGGAAAAAATTCAAAGAGAGTAAATGTAAATGGAAATAAGGATGTATAAATGTTGGATCCTAAAAAATTTAAATATTACACAAAAAGGGCCAAATTCTAGAGGTTTTCAAGAAATTGAATTTTTAATGGGTGGATAATATTGAATGATAAAGAGGTTAATGGGTAAAAATAATATAAATAAAGGTAAGTATGCCTACTATTTCAACCGGATATCTGATACCAAATGTTCCAAGATGCATGGGGTGAACAGATCTTCATGGCATATGGTGGTCTATGAAGGATACAGATCAGTGATAAGTTCCGAATGATGGGTATGGATAGTGGATGCAAGTATTTAATAAACTCTATAAGGAGTGTGACCTACTACATAGAAAACACACTCAAGGGAGGGATGTCATAGGAAATCCACAAAGGAACTCACTTCAGATGTGGCACATAATTGGGGGCTTGGTGATATTGGATCACCAATCTGACTTATAGATTGAAAAACTGGAACAATCCTCACACAATAGAGAGAAACAAAGAATAAGCTCTCTATATCGATATTGAATTCCATAAAAGTTCCATGGGGGTGGAAATTTATATCCAGGGGATGATACAATAGTCAAGGGTATAATACCCAACTTTCATAAAGGATAAAACCAATTTTTCCCTTAAATTGAAAAAGATTATATATACCAATGATTTTTTGGAGAATTAGCAAACAATTTTCCAATTAAAGCCCACATGATTTGACTTTGAGTGCACAGCCAACCAGTTTGACATTGGTGTCCAAATATTCCATTCTAGAATCCTATATGTGGGTAAGGTTTTTAAAATTAGTGCAACCATGTGGGACAATATTTAAACATCATGTTTTGGATTGAATAAGTGATAGTATAGGCCCATTTTCTCCATCTATACAAGGTAAGATCCATTGAGGATTTAGTGATGTGAGTTGAGTTCCCATCATAGAATTCAACATCATTAATCCCCATCACATCATCAGGACTTGAAAATCTAACTCCTCTACCTCAGAAATCAACTTGGTGCATTCAATATGGCTCTCATCATGCTAGCTAAGATATCTCTGCATAGTCCTTTCTTGAAGGTCCAATATTGAAAGAAATAATCCCCACCATTTCCATCGAGCATCAAAAGAGGTTGGTGAACCTCGATGAATACTCAAACACAATCATACAACCCTACTGAAGCTATAGAAGTTCCTATATATGCACAAACCTATACATAGATAGATAAAACTCCACTTTTAATAGTCACTCAAACTATAACTATGAAAGAGTCACCTCATCATACAACTGGTTAACTAAGCCCCACCATCTTCCTATGAATCCACATAGAAGGATTGTTGATAGGACCACCATATGATCTATAGGTTTATTGATAAAATAGAAGACTTTCATAATCACCTAAAGTCATTACTCAGACATATGGGGGTTGCGATACCCTAAAAAATAAGGGGTTACTATTTTTGGAACTCATGAAGCATGTTCAGCTTATGCACCTCATCTGAAGGTACTACAAATACCATCTACTTCTCAAGAGGTGGTGGTATGACTGGTTCACCACATCGAGGTAACACCTCCTGAACATGTCCCTATATCAAAGCCTCATCATTGTGGGGATCATCATTATAATCTTGCTACTAAATCCTAGATGGAAAATGTTGTGGACGTATCCTAAAATAGATAAGATGTACCATTTTAAGTGAGTATATTTAGATAAAAAACTCAATAAGTTAATGGAAACTAGAATCCATTCCTATATGATGCATGTAATAATGTTTTCCTTGAAACCAATGTCTACATGTACTGATTTGAAAGGTAGGTGGTTGAAGTCTCTGTGTATGGATATGTCACCCACCACACCAAACATAGAGTCCATGAACTATGATATGAACTCAAAATACTTAGCAATGTTTCCCCAAACCAATATCATAGACTCTGGTCCTAAGGTAGAACCAACTCCTCTGATACCACATTGTCACAACCTGACCTACTAGGGACCAATCCACGACTACCCCATGCCCGCTTCCAATAGACCAGGGGATAGAGACCAGTGCCAAGTAGGCATATCACACACTCGGGTGGACTTAACCTAATGTACTTGTACACAAACACATATCAAATCCCATAAAATTATTAATTGTAAAACAACCAATATCTATGAATGAATATATATAAAATACAACCATTAGAGTATGAAAACAATGAACTAGAAATAAAGGGACAAATAAAATCCCACCAAATAAAATGAAAACAAGCCCAACTGAAAACAATAGAAGAGGACTATAATAAAGGTAATCATAAGAACACACCTTGGCCTGTTCATCTTACTAGGCCCCACCTGGTCTTGTTACCTATAGGACTTTGTTAAAAGGGTGTTAATTTTCATAAGATAGGACACATACAGAAAAATCCCATATAGGGGTGAGTATAACAATACATATTAGGACTCCCTGAAATCACAAAGCATATTGTATTATGAATAATAATCATCTCATCATTGGGATATGGAAATATAATACACCTTAATATTATCTATATATACTCATAGTAGAAACATAGTCTCAAGGTAAGATCAAAACCATAAATTCAACATAGGATTCTTGCTCTAAGGATATATATAACACTCATCTAGGATAACACACCCCATGAGTTAGATAGAACTGATAGTGTCCATTCAAGATTTCGTGCTCACCGAGACATGACAAAGGAAGTACATGCTATAAGTCTGGAGAGATCGAAAAAGAGATGGATATCACACCCAAGGTCATAGGGTATAACAAAAATCCAATCCGGATTAACCTAATAAGTATGGGATTAATTCCCATGTAGTGTTGGTCATGAAGACACCAAGAAACCCACTTAGGGAAAAGATGATGATAGAGGTTCTCACTCCAGGCCTCATAGATGGATTCCAATAGCTCTATCCAAGAATAAAGTTCCTCAAAGGGGATCACCATCCTATGTATAGGACACAAATAGATACTAAACCCTCAAGGAATGGATCAAGGTAATGTACTATAATGAAAATTTTTCATATTGAAGAGGAAAAGGGATGAAATCTATATTTGAATAAGTATATGACATGCACTAGAAGTACATGGAGTGTCCCTTCAGCATCGAGTTATACCTATGTATCAAAAACCATGTCCATGTTTGTGTCTGAGTACATAGAATGTCGATCCTTTTGTACTCCTGACCATGTCCATGTATGGATGGTCATGTCCACGTATGGCTAGCCATGGCCATGTCTAAGTATAGATCATGCTCGAGCCCATGTACTCCAAGTGGGGTTCATGTACCCTTCAAGGTACACACTAGAACACCAATTAAAGGCCCCAAACTAAATATATGAAGAATGTGTATCCCTAAATCCATCCTTGATCAATCATCTATCATCATATATTGATCCCATCATCAAACTAAATCTAGTTTTGCTGTATCAATCCTTTGTACCATGAAATAGTTGCACAACGAATTATTTCTTGGGTATTTGTCAAACCACTAGTCAAATGAAACACACTACTACAAAAACAGCCTATATCAGCACTCAAAACGGGCTTTAACAGTGCTAAAAAAGCAATGTAATGATCAGAGCTGATATAGGGGTGTCCCTTTTATCAGCACTCCGAAAAGCACTGATAAAGGTCCATTTTATTAGCCCTAAAAAAAATACTGATAAAATACCCATTTATCAGCGCTTTTTTTAGCACTGATAAAAGTGACCTTTATCGGTGCTTTTAAAAAGCGTTGATAAAATTCTTAAAAATTAAAAAAAAAGAATTATATAATCGTGGAGAGCTTTTAACAGCACTTGAACCCCCCTTCATCAGTGCTAGGCAGTCTCCCGCACACTGTCATTTCATGCATCCCCACATGCGCGGACCCCTTTGCCTCCACCAAAACTCGATCCCGCAAACTCCCCTCTTTCGCAACTACACCTTTACCACTACACCATTTCATTTTTTTCCTCAATTTAATGATATATATATCTATTTACATATATAGTTATATTTATTCGTATATTGATATGGATTCATATAATAAAAATATATTTATTCATATATTAGTATATATATATATTCACTCATATATAAATATATATTAATATTTATTTATATATATATTTTTAGTTATAATTTTTTATCCGTATATTTATTTGTATATTAATATATACTTATATGATTAGTTTTAAATACATTTATGAAAAAATAAGTTTTTAATGTGTGTTTATAAGTAAATACATAAACATATACATACATATATAAAACACACGTAAACACACAGAGACACACACATGACACGTATATATTTATGAATAAATACATATATATGTGTGTATTTGAAAATCTATTTAATGTTAAAATGACCATAAATTTTAATTTAGAATCCCATTTCAACTCCAAAAACTAGTATAATCGGAGAAAATGAAACAATATTCGATATGATATGTGGTACAGGCCTAACAGACATCCTGATCAGATGTTATACTTGTTTGAATGTTAAATCGGGCTATCCCGACTAAAAAATAAGTTCGGGAGGCCTTCGAGGCCTTTTTTGGCCTCGAAATATGTGATAGAGGCTTTTCCTCTATCACTAGTCCGTAGAGCTCGTCACAGGCTTTGATTTGATATGATGTAGAGCTCAAACGGACACCCAAATCAAAAGTTATGGCCGTTTGAAGTTTGAGTTACATTTTCAACGTATTTTAGATCTTTTATTAATTGTTTTGATTTTTTGTGTCTTAAGATTATTATTAAATAAGTTTTAACCAAAAATAATAAGCAAATTATTAATTAATAATATTTTTTAAATATTTGAAATCCATTTTCATTAAATTTTGTATATATTAAATGTAATAGTCAATTAATACGTATCTAAAACATATTTAAAATATATATATTATATTTATATCAATATAAATATACTTATATAACAATAATTTATTTTTCATAATTTTTTTGGAAACATAAAATTTATCAGCGCTAAAAAAAGTGCTGATAAATCCCCCCTTTATCAGTGCTTCTTTTAGCGCTGATAAAACTATAGTGCTTCCATTGCCCATTTTTGTATTAGTGACACCAATAATGAAAAAAAATAACAATGGGAGAAATCTAAGAAACAAAAGATAGGAATAAACCTCATGCATTTTGAGTTATCCTCAATCCATTTCCATTAGAATAATGAGTGAATATAAAAAAAATAAAAAATTTCTCCTAAATTTTCTATAAATTAACACATATCTGCAATATGATCGATCCAAAAATCAATCCAATGGTCAATTGATTAAATTTCATCATAGGATAAGAAAATAGGGATAAATCCATATAAAACAAAAGTCCTACCTTGAGATGGATCAATCTCTAATGAAGAAAGAATCTACATCATTATCGTTGGCGAGATCCTCAAATTCCATTGGCTTAAAGGATTCCCAATCCATCATCGTCATTCAAAAAGAATTTCACTTATGATCTCTCACATTGGTTAGGGTTATGAGGCCACCTTTGAGAATTGGTCATAAGATTGTTTAAATATTGAAAATAATAGGTCACTGTGTCACTTAATAAAATAAATAAAAAATTTATTAATTTATTAATTATGCTCATGGATGATTTTAATCAAAATATTGATTCCAACAAATTTTATATACTTACTATGATAATCACACTATCTGAGATCAGTGGTGTCCATAGATTTCTAATATGATCATATTTTTAATACTTATTATAAATTTTAAATAACAATATGAAACCATGATATTTAATCTATTTTAATAATTAATTCCCGGCTCAACAGTCATCAAAATCTCATGCCATATCAACACCTAACTATTCAATTAATCCATATAATATTATAAGATAATATATGAAAAAACCAGAGTTGTTATAATAATGATACATTTTTATAATACCTATGTGTAATTCCCATCTAGAAGCATTAAACTCTCTCACCATCTCCCCATGTAGGGCCATAGGAACCGATACATGGCCATAGAAAAGAAGTGAAACGCCACTGATAAGAGACCATCCAGATTGTGGATCCACACTATATATGCTATCCCTAATCCATAATCCCTTCAGATCAGATAAACACTTTATCAATATCTATTAAAGAAGCATGGGTATAATAGATTTTGAAGTTAGAGTTAAACATCCTTTGGAATATTGAACATCTAGATGCATATCTATAAAGACATCCATTATTCGCCACCCATTACAAGATTCCCAAACTTCCTCAATCAATGTATTATATATCAATGCATTGAAAATTATTTTTCCATTACCTAGTGTGTAATCCAATTCGAAGTCAAAAGATTGTACAAACTCGACCCACCTCCTCTTCAGAAGGATGAAGTCATTAATAAAAGATATACCTGAGTCTCTTGTAGTTTTGTACACCAAAAGCCTTTCACCCATAATATAGTATCTATAGAAACTAAGGGAATATTCCATTATATCCAACTCTAGATATTGATTAGGATAATTCCTCTCATACAGTCTCATCTGTCTAGATCCATAAGAAACCACTTGGTCCTCTTACATTAGAACTAATCCAAGTCCAACATCATATTAATCACAGTACATAGTATATTCCTTACATGAAACTTGTAAGGTAAGGATCTGTGCTGAGGTTTTCCTGCTCTTTAGGTCCTAAAAATATCTCTTGTAAGAATCTAAATAAAAAAAATCACAGATTTCTTGGTTAGCTTGGACATCAACGCTTCCAAATGGGAGATGTCCTTGATGAAGAACTGGTAATAACCTACTAAACCCAAAAAAACATTGAATCTTGAAGACATTCTTGGGTTTCTCCCATGATACCATGGATTCAACCTTCTTTGGATCCACTAACACTCCATCCTCTAAATGAAATGTCCCAATACGAGAACTTTATCGATCTAGAAATGACATTTAGATAGGTTGAAGTAAATATGATACTCTCTCAATATATTCAATATGATGTTAAGATGTTGGGAATGATCATCTATAGACTAGGAGTACACTAAGATGTCATCAATAAAAACCACCAAAAAATGATCCAGAAAAGGATTAAATATTTGATCTATCAAGTCCATGAATACCAATCGTGTATACATCATACCGAACAATATCACATTGAACTAGTACAAGCCATACCTACTATTAAAATCATTCCAAGGTATGTTTGATGGTCTAACTATTAACTAATGATACCTTTATCTCAATCCAATATTATAGAAAATGTAGGAATTTCTCAGCTAGTCAAAGATATTTTTGATATAAAAAAGGGGATATCGGTTCTTGACTGTCATCTGGTTTAGTCTCTAATAGTACCCACATAAGCGTAATGTCCCATCATCCTTCTTAGAAAAAAGCATTTGAACACCCAATGAGGATTTTCTAGGATGTACGAAACCCTAGGATCCCAGATCTTGCAACTCAAATTTCAACCAATGAAGCTCTACTAGTGCCATCCTATAAGGAAAAATAGAAACTAGCTCATCTTTTGGCACAAACTCAATCATAAAATAAATCTTCTTTTCTAGTGGTAAGCCATAAAAATAATCAGTAAATAAATCCAAAAAATGTTCTAATAGTAAAGGGAAATTATCCTACTGCAATTTTTCACCTTTTAAAAAATGAATAGTTATTTGAGCCATGATATGATATATTATTCTCTAAATTGGTTTGACATGTCTAGTAGGAAGATTCTACTCACCCTGGTGAAAGTAGATTCCTCCTTATGGAGATAGAAAAGTAACTCTCTTCTAGTAATAGTCGATGTGATACTAGTATAAAAATAACCAATCCATACCTAGAATCAAATAGAAACATTTCATTTCTATCAAAAATGGTTCCCAAAAGAAATGGTAACCTCTAATTTCTAGAGAACATTCCTTTCAACATTTGATATTCTTTGACCACACTCCCAATAGTGTATCTATGGTTAAGAAACCATAAAATATTTCTACAACCAAGCCCAAATGATTTTAAAAAGATCATTTATAAAGGAATTCTATGCTCCTATATCAAACAAAATGAAAGAGAATATGAATGATATAATAATAATACCTGTGACAATAGAAGGCCCTAAATCCAAACTATCTAGAGCAGAATTTATTGAATGTAGTTGACTTTACCCTATATCTTGGGCTCCATTCCAAATAAATTACACCATTACCTCTACCCAATACTTCTAATCCTGCACTGGGATACCATATCCTTTTCCCTAACCAGAACATCTAGTGGAACTCCAGATACTAGTCTGCAGAGGGGTAGTTGAGTCCTTCCCAGACTCTAGTATCTATCCTAATCCCATTCTATTGATATACTATTTAATTACCCTAAAAAACCAATAAAGGTGTCCCAACCTACAAAAATCATGACACTCCAAATAATAGGATGGAAACTGAGGTCACTTGTGGCCAAACATTCCACACTAATAGCACTACAATAGAACATGATCTTTAGATGGCTACCCACTGCCTTGAATTATCTTCCCAATATTTCCTTTATGATAACTACATAACATTGATTATTTACACTAAAATAAGAGCTCCCATTTTTCATTGTTGAAACATATTGACCACTGACCGAGGCCTCTCTCAGGTTCCCTTCAATGATGGTAGTATAATTCCTCAATTCTAAAATCCTACTCAAGAAAAAAACATTCACCTAAGACCTGATCTGATAGGGAATCCCATCCTTGAAATTCCTTTCCCTGACAATCTCATTAGCTACTAAATATTGGGAAAAACATTACAAGTTAGTGAAATTTATAGCATATCCCATTACTTAAATGATCTCCTATTCCATGTGCATGAACATTAAATCCTTCTCAACCCATAATATTTTTAGATATAAGTGGCTCAAAAACATTATATCAAAGTCCTTCCAGGATAACTCCACTTGATTCCCATTTTTCTCTAAAGTGTCCAAACAATGCTTGGATGGTCAACAAAGCAGGTATGGAGAAATCATCACCCTAATATTTGTGGGTGTCTTGAGATTCTTAAAGATCGTTTTGTCTAACTCAATCCAAAAATTAGATACCTAAATACCTCCTTCCCCAATGAATGTCGGTGGGTGCTGCAACTGAAACTCTCTCTCTAGATCATACATCAAAGGTATAGTGTTGAAAATATCCCTTTCCATGGATCACATGACCCTCAAGAATCTATCGTGAATCTGAACATCTATATGATCCTCAGGATCTATAGGAATCTCTGGTTCACATATGTTAAGAGTGTTCTAATTGCTGATCTTCTGATACTAAAATTGAAGAAAATGAGGAGGCATTTTCTCTAAAATAAAAACACACTCCTAAGAACACTGGATAACAACAAGGTCAAACTCAAATAGTAAAAACAACATATAACAACTGCCTAATGGTCTCCTTAAACATGGATTAACAAGTGAATTAGCATGATATAATAATTACTTTCATTTCATTTATCAAATATAACAAAGATATAATTTTATAGATCATATAAGAAAATATGTCACATGTAATAAATACATCCCTATCATGAACAATTCATGTCAATATATATCCTTATGCACCTATCATGATTCATGTAGATTAATCTCTCAGCATAATGATCCATGAGTATAAATCTTAAGAAATAAAAAAATCACAGAACATGTGAATCACCAAGGAGAAATAATATAAACCATAACAAATGAACAACATGAACAACAATACCATATCTGGGAACTCATATTTCCCCCCGAAACATGTGTTAGATAATATCATGCGTAAGCTCATTACTATGTCTTGACATATCCTTTTCTCCTTTATATCATTCTCAAATAGTAATGAAATAGAAAAGAAAATGTGAACTCCTATATTACCACATTTTAACATCCCCCAATCAGAAACTATCTCGCATAGCCAAATCAGGCCAGTTACTGGACCTCAAGAACACCTCCCTGTATGCTAGAGGATTCCAACTAACAGCAGGGGGTGTAGAGTACATAGTGGGGAGACTATACCCCTGGTCTAGAGTTGAAAAATAGCTGAAATAAAATATATCAGAGTAATAGAAATATTGAAAATTGTACAACATGGTAGATTAAGTAAACTAAAAATATCAACAGAATAATCCAATAATAATAAAATGACATTTTAATGATAGGATGGAATGTATCTAAATGTAAAAATGAAATTAATACATACAAAATACCATGTTTACACAAATAATCTCAAATTACCTGGGCCCAAACCCATTGTTGGTTCTGTATCCATGCATTAACCCATCCATAAAACAAAAATATACAATAAGGACATTTTACATTTTTCAAACCTTCATCTATGCTATCTAATCGGGTACCAAATGACGACCCAAATAGGGTCTGATTAAAACTTAGTAGGTTGAAACAACAATGTATAAACAAAACTATTTTCATAATAAGCACATGAAATAATGTAATAAATATGCATATTAATAAATAAATTAATACAATACAATAATCAACCTACTAAGAAACCATGATGAAATATATCAGAGCATATAGCATAACCTTAAAAAACTGAAACCACAAGCCCTTGGGATAAATACATAACCAGGTCATGCACTATAAGAATAACCACATAACTAGGCCAATATCCTATATATAAGAATTTCAACATAACTAGGAAAATCCATTTATATAATCATTTCATCATCACTGGTAAAATCCCTTCATATAATCAATTTAACATCATTGAGAAAACCCTATTATATAAGTATTTAATCATCACTAGGAAAATCCCTTTATATAATAATTCCAGCATAACTATGTAAAAGAACATTATAAAACCATTTCAGCATCACCGGGAAAAGCCCTTTATATAATAATTTCAGCATAACCAAGAAAATAACTTTATATAAGTATTTCAGAATCGCCAAGAAAATCCATTTATATAATCATTTCAACATCCTTAGTAAAATCCCTTTATATAATAATTTCAGCATAATTTTGAAAATCCCTTTATATAAGTATTTCAACATCATCGGGTAAATCCATTTATATAATCATTTCAACATAAATGGGAAAATCCCTTTATATAATAATTTCAGCATAACTAGAAAAAACCCTTTATATAAGAATTTCAACATAAATTACAACACAATTCATAACAACAAGAATACCACAACATAACATCCTAAGCCACAATGGTCAATTTATCCAATTACCATTTTTATTTCAATAACCCATTCATCAAATATTCACGCAATTCATTATAAAAGGTGAATCTGTCACAAGAAATCACTAGAGGTCTCATGCCATGATAATAAATATTTTAATCCATTAGCCAGGTCATTATTGTTCCAGGGTTGGCTCACCCTATAGGTAGCCACAATTTAGGTCACAACACTATTGGTCCTAAAGGGATCCGAGGTTAGTCTAAAAAAATGATTATGATAACCCATTATTTCATTAGTTAACTTGTATGTTGTGCTGGTACAATCACATAATATTTTATATACTCAAAAAATTAGAAACAGACCATAAGGATTTGTTCTAGACCACCTACTTTTATCAGAAGATTCAAGAAACACTCTGAACTAGGAATTCGATTGAATAATGAAGGCAAAGGAGATCCCAAGGATAACCTATATCACACAACATCAAAACTCGTCTCAATAGAGGGCACGTGATCACACCATGATAAAAATGAACAAGTGGATGAGAAGGGGAAAACTAAAGAACAATAACTCAAAAGAGATTAAACACTCGATCAAGATGTCCATTATAGAATAAATCACTCTAAAATCACCTAGAGTCACTATAGGGTCTGAGAGGTAATCTACATAGTGGATGAGAAAAATAGTTATACACACAATGTATTTAAAAGAATTGGTCCCATGAAATTCATGACATGTAACCCTTTCATGATGTGATATTATGGATATATAAGTTATGAAAACATGTACCTCCTTGAGTTAAAACAACCTCAATAAACCATTTAATTATGTGAACCTATTTTGTGATGTGTAACCAGTTCATGTTCTGAACTAGTTCATGAAATCTTCCCATAAACAGGATTACATTATGTAAACTGTTCATAACATGAAAGTTTATAGCAGACACCTCTTAGCCTAGCTTCTATAGAAAGAACCCAAACTACCTACAAATCATTAAAAACCCATTTTTGACCCTCATAAGTCACTTCAAAAAATTATTTGGACTCCATTAATTCAAAAAACATACATCCATAAAGTTTAAGTCATTTTCCCCAGTAAATACTTGCCATACCCCAAAAGTGACTCAAACACCAAAGATTAAAGAAGAAGAAAAAACAACTAAAAGAGATTTAACCAAAAATCAAGAGGAAAATACCTAAAAAACTTGGGATATTACAACACGCTGTGTACTTGGAAGTACAGACTGTGTAGTGGTGACTCAGGGTGTGTCAGGAGCACATCGATGTGTAGGGTACATGACTACTCCCTATGTAAGGTACATGGCCACTGGCTGTGAAATGTTCGTGGATAGACCTCGTGTGTGTGTTACATGGTTAGTTACATGGATGGGTACCCCTTGTGAGGTACACTCCATGTATGGTTGGTACATTCCATGTAGTTTGGAAATGTACCCATTGAGTGGGGATGAGGCACATGGGAAGATAACTATGTGGTGTTACATTACATGTACTGAGAGGCACACACCCATGATCTTTGGAAATACATATTGAGTGGCCTTTGGAACATGACTAGGGAGTACCTTTGTAGGTACATGCTACGTAATTTTCCTTCCTTTGATTGTTTTTCTATTTTTTCATCCTAAAGTTGTAATTGGACTTTTCAGTAGTCCATTCTGAGCAATTTTTTCTATGTATATCATAATGGTAAAAATCCTTTTGGTATTTAGAGTCCGTATGGATGGATTTTTGGATGGTCATGAATTTAAAATAGTATTTAACTATGGTTTGGTATTATAATCCTCATGGTGGTTGGGTTGTCTGTTGTGAAGCTGAGGTGAGGGTTTTCAACTCGATGATCATCTTAGATTGAGTGTTCCATGGTTATTTGTTTGAGTTTATTTTAGAAAAATAGTAAAAGGTTGAATTGTGTAGTATCCAAAGGAGACCGTGGATTTCTCTTGAGTGTCAGTACCAATTTATTTAGGTTAGATCAGTTGAGGTTTGGCTCTTTGGTTTTTGGAGATCAGGGCTGTTGGAGACTTTGGGATGGGTTGACACTATAGGATGATGGTTACAGTTGAGTTTCATTGAGTTATTGAGATGAGTATGAGGGACTCTTTAGGATGCCCTTGTGGGCTAGTTTATTATTGAGTAACTAGTGGATAATGTAGTCATCTACTGAGAATTCCCAGGTGGCATGGTGTTATTTAGATTCCCTTGTGGGTGAGTTGGAACCCCTGAATTTGTTGTTTTCTAGGAAGATTGATTGTGGTATTATTGTGTGGGCATGGATCCATGGTTTCATTATATAAAGGAGACCTTGGTGAGGGTTTGAATTTTTAGGTGCTCATGAGGATCATTGTGAACACCCTAGTTATCATGATTTACTTTTGGAAGCCTTTGGGTCATGTTTTTGATTGAATAACATTTTTAGTCCACATATGGTTATTTGAGTTGTTTCTTCACTGGGCATGTCCCGTGTGATGGAATCCTCCTATTTGATCATGTTTTCATGCTAAAAAATCATTAAAATCATTAAAATCATGCTTAATCTTTTTCTATTATGTTTTACTATACCAATAATTATGTTTAATCCATTTTGTGAATATTACGGCTTAAGACTGTTTACAGATTTTTGGCTATGTCAGCAAGGCAATAAGTTTGCTTTTGGTTATAGATTTTGGAAAAGTACCTAACATTGTAACCCTGACACCGTAATGCTGATACTATGACCCCGACACTATAACCATGATACCATTACCTTGACACCATAACAATGATACTGGGACTCTGACAACGTAAAGCTGAATCCATAATTCTGATACTGTGACTCAAACACTGTTCAAAGTTTTAACAAAGGACTAAACACTGCTACTAGAGACGTCATGATCCTCACACCACATCTGTGCTACCATTTCTAGATGTCAATGTAGCTGTGGCACCATGTCTATCTCAGAGATCAAAGACAATGTAGAAGACACCATTTCTAAGTGATACTATTTCAAGACAAACTGTGACACCATTATTTATTCAAATTTTGTCATTTTAAATTTAATTTCTAGCAGTCATATTCAAAGTTATTTAATGGAACTGAAATTATTATTATTTCTTTGTAGACATGTAAACTAATAGTACGAGGTACGAGGTACATAATACATGCATCATGTTAGCTCCAACACAAGCACCCTTAATTAAAAAGAAGATAAGCGTGGCTCAAAAAAAGATAGAGAAGTGAGCGTTTGAAAAGCTAACTCATGCATGAAACAATATACTACTGAAGAACACACGAAGCACTCTCAATCCCTGAAGGATGAACAATAGTAGATTATAGCCTCAAACATCTTCGTAGTTCCAAATCAAAGAAGAACACAAGATATATAGCTCAATTAATTGAACGGGAAACCTGAGCACCAGACAAGCGATACTCTGTCTTCACAATAGAACTCAAGAATTAAACCTGTGACATCCTACAAGTCTAGAGCTGCATAGAATAACAACCAGATCACTTTTAACCCTTTCTCATCATATTTTCTATGTTTGTACTGCATTTACTACTTTTTGAGTAGTGTGTGTATCTGTATTAAAACACACACTGTCTCCTGCATTAAACTAGATTATACATGATATCCTCTCTCAAATATAGTTCTACTCCATGCTTCACCCACACATAACTGTGGAAGAGGTCTTGTGTGACCTGTTGTTCATTTTTCCAAAATAGAATTATGGTAGAGGTTTTGTGACCTGGATAGTCTGTGTACTATCTTTCTACCTTGATCTAGGGTGTGGATCAATATCTTATCTATATTGATTACTTGGTGGTAGGTGACCACCAAGTGGAGTTGATAAAGTCTCAGCTTGAGACTGAATAACTTTTTTGATCCACTATGTTTTTACCGTTTAGTTTTTAATCTATTTTTATAACATATTTCAAAAAAATAAATTGAACTTTGATAGTTAGTTTTGAATGTTTTTATAAATGTTTTGAACTAGTAGGTTAGTTTCAAAAGTTGTATTAATCTTTTAGATTAATATAGCTAATAATTAATCAATATTTTGAGAAAGTAACTAAACATTCAGGACACTTATAAATTCAATAAAATTGAATTAGTTTATATTTTTAATTAGGAGAAATTTTTAAATAAACATTTTATAACATAATTTTTTATAAATATTCAATTCACCCCCCTCTTGAGTAATATACTCTGACCAACATTTGGTATCAGTGGAGTTTATTCTTGTTAAGGATCTATTTTAAAATATTTTTAACTATGATTTTAGTTGTACTTTAAAGATCTATAAATTTCTATTAGTTATAAATTTATAGCATTGTAAAAGTATTTCTTTATTATGGATAATAAAATAGAAGGTGTTGCTATAAACAATCCTCCATTTTTTCCAGGAACTAATTATGCACCATGGAAGATTAAAATGAAAATTCACTTAGAAAGTATGAGTTTTGAGATTTGGTCTTCGATTATAGATGCCCATAAGATTCCTAATACTGGTAGAACCACTTGGGATGACCCAACCAAGGCTGAATATAACAATAACTATAAAGCAATGAATGCCCTATAATTTGACTTAGGAGATGAAGAATTTAATAGAATTTCTGCATGTAAAACTGCACATTAGATTTTAGAACTTTTTCTGTTTCACATGAGGGAACCACCAATGTGAAAGAAATGCGACTTAATACTTATACTATCAAGTATGATAAATTTAAAATGAAGCTTTACGAGCCTATTTTTGATATTTATCTTGGGTTTAATGAAATTATAAACACAATGATCTCTCTTGGAAGAGAAGTTACAACCAAAGAGAAAATCCTTAAGATTTTTTGATTCTTACCAGAGAGATGGAGATAAAATTCTCTCTCCATTAGAGAATCATGTGACATAATCCAACTACCTATTAGAGAACTCATTGGGAAACTAGTTATGTATGAAGAATATATGAAAGTAAACAAGTAAAAGGAGGATGAAGCCAATAGAAAATATGTGGCATTTAAGACCACTACCTCTAAACACAATGAAATGGAGAAAATACAAGACTATGTAGAAAGTTATAGTAGTGAAAAATCATCACCCAACAGTGATAAGAAGATGACTCAATTATCTAGAAGGTTTATGAAATCTTACAAAAGGATGAAAATTTTCAGAAATACTAACTTCAAAGGAGGATATAATGAAAAGGGAAGCTAGAAGAAGGATTAGAAAATAAATGAAAAGTCTTATGAGACAATATGTTATGAATGTAAGTGAAATGGACATGTAAAGGCTTACTATCCCAAGCTCAATTATAAAAATAAATATGAGTACAAATATAGAAAGTATAAAAACGAAATGAAAGCAACTTGGAGTGCTTCTGAGGACAGTTTGAGTTCCATAGAGTCTTTACATGTTGAATAGGCTAATAATGCCAATATGTGCTTCATGAAAAAAATATCTGAGGTATTCTCGGAATCTCCTATACAAAATTCCTATTATTCTATAGATGAACATGATTCTGAAAATATGTCTAAAGAAGAAATTTTTGTGTATTGAAATATTCTTAAAGAGACATGTACTGATCTAAAAGATAAATACTAGTCTTTAAAGAGACAATATGCTCTTACCTCAACTGTTAAATCTGAACTTGCTATAGAAATAGAAAAAAATGTTCAATTAATAAAATAAAAAAATGAATTAAAGTTATATAATGAGAAATAGAAGAAGGACCCTCAAAGGTTTAATAATGGTAAGGATATCTTTGTACACATTATAGGTAAAATAATGTCCCCTAAATACACTACTGGTATTGCATATCAACCTGGTAAAAGAAATTTTGGAAAAACCAATTTTTTTTGTAAATCTAGGACATATAACTTTATTCCTAGTTTAGGAAAACATTCTTCTAGTTCAAACTATGATGCATCCTCTACTGTTTCGAGTTTTTATGGAATAAATAATGTTTATTTCTCAAATACATTACATATTTCTTATAGAAAACCTATGTGGTAGATGTGGGTTGCTAAAGCACTAGATACTAATAATACTATACGCAAAAAATATGGGTACCAAAGTCTATTTTTATTTTACTATTTTGTAAGAAAATTGTTTGAAGAGATTCTGTACAAGATTATAGTACATGGACAGTGGGTCTTCAAGACACATGACAGGATACTATTCATGTTTCAATGACCTAATAATGTTTAATGGTTGGCATGTTACATTTGGTGATAATGCTAAGGGAAAAATCATTGCCATAAGCCAAATTGGAAACTTTAACTCAGTTTTAATTTATAAAGTACTTTTTGTTTATGGATTGAAATATAATATGCTTAGTATTTCAAAACTATGTGATGATGGATTTCATGTAAAATTTGAAAATGATTCTTGTGATGTTTTAAATCTAAAACTTAATAAATATTTTATACATTAGGAAATAAATATGTTTATTCTGTTAACTTTGACTCTTTATTTTCTCAAAATGATTCATGTTTAAGTGTATTTCAAAAAGTGTCTTGGCTTTGTCATATAATATTTTGAAGCTACAATATTCAATCCCTTATAAATCCAAATAGAAAATTTTTAGTCAAAGATCTACCCAAACTAGAGTTTGCAAATAATAAAGTGTGTAATCTTTGTCAAAAGGGAAAGGAACAAAAAAATTCCATCAAACAAAAGAATGACATTTTTACTTATCACCCCTTAGAGATGGTTCACATGGATTAGTTTGGACTATCTTGATTTTCTAGTTTAAATGGGAAGCACTATGATTATGTTCTTGTAGAATAATTTTATAGGTATACTTGGACCTTATTCTTAGATCACAAAAGTGAATCCTGCTCTCATTTCACCAGGTATGCTAAAACTATAGAAAATCTAAGTGGACTTATAATTAAATCTCTAAGAAGTGACCATGGACGTGAGTCAGAAGATAAAGAGTTTGAATCCCTTTTCTCACAAAATAGTTATATTCATAATTTATCTACCTGTAGAACACCTCAACAAAATGGAGTTGTAGAAAGAAGAAATAGGACATTGCAAGATATTTCTAGAACCATGCTTAGTGAATATGACTTACATATTTATTTTTGGGTTGAAGCTATAAACAAAACATGTTATGTTATTAGTAGAGTTTTTATTAGACCTATTCTAAAAATAACACCTTTCGAGTTTTGGAATAATAGTAAACCCAAAGTGAACTACTTCAAAGATTTTGGTTGCAAAGTCTATATCCTTAATTCCAAGGGAAATCTTGACAAATTTACATCCAAGAGTGATGAAGGAATCTTTCCTGGATTTTCAATCTTTAGTAATGCCCAAATAGTTTTTAAAAAAAGAACTAAATGTGTGGAGGAATCTATCCATGTCACGTTTGATGAGACAGATCCACATGGTCCTAAGATATCTTTTGAGAATATTGAGGATGATATTTCAAATCTAGACGCAAATGCTAAATATTATGACCATATTATAAAGTTATCTGTTAAAACATCCAGTTCTGGAAATTCTCTAGATTCAAACCATAATGAACCCGAACCTATTGAAGAGCCTGAAATCACTATCCCTTCTTTTTCTAGAGCTGTTAGAACTCTTATGAACAATCCTTTAGATTCTATTTTTGGAGATTTAGATAAAGGATCCCAAACTAGAGCCTCTCTTAAAAATCAGGAAGAACATCAAGATTTCTTATCACAACTTCAACCTATTAACAATAATGATGCTATCAATGATGAATTTTGGATGATGGTTATGCAAGAAGAACTTAATCAGTTTGAAAGGTAAAAAAGTTTGGAAACTTGTTGATAGACCCAAATACATTTTTACCATAGGAAGTATTTGGGTGTTTAGAAATAAAGTATATGAAGTAGGTAACATAGTTAGAAAAAAAATTAGATTGGTTACACAAGGCTATAGTCAAGAAGAAGGATTTTACTACGAGGAGACCTTTGCACTAGTAGATATACTTGAAGACATTAGAATCATTCTTTCATATATAGTACATCTGAATTTCAAACTATATCAAATGGATGTTAAGAGTGAATTCCTAAATGGGTATATAGTTGAGGATGTTTTTGTTGAACAACCCCCTGGTTTCAAAAATCCCCAATTTACATATCATTTCTTTAAATTATCAAAAGATTTGTGTGGATTAAAACAAGCTCCAAGAGCTTGGTAGGGTAGATTAGGCAGTTTTCTTATTTCTAAAGGTTTTAAAAAAGTTATAGTAGATACTGCTCTTTTTATAAAATGAATTTCCAATGATTTTTTTTGTAAATCAAATTTATTTAGATGATATTATTTTTGGATCTTCAAAAAAAATATTGTATTGAGTTTTCTAAAATAATGCAAAATGAATTTGAAATGAGTTTAATGGGTGAACTAAAATTCTTTTTTGGTTTTAAAATATTTCAAAATAAAGATGGTATTATTTTAAATGAAACCAAATATACTAAAGATATTATAATATATTTTGTCTTGGACAACACTAAAAGTAATGATACTCCAATGAGTACTACTTGTATGTTGGATCTTGATGAAGATGGAAAATATGTTGATCAAACCACTTATTGAGAAATGATTAAAAGCTTACTCTAATTAACTTCTAGCTAACCTGATATTATGTTAAGTGTATGTATGTGTTCTCACTTTCAAGAAAACTCTAAAGAGTCTAATTCAAATGATGTTAAAAGAATTTTCAAATACATCAAGCATACACCTAATCTTGGACCGTTTTATCCTAGAGGACAATCATTTGAGTTAGTTAGCTATTTTGAAGAATATTTTGGTGGTTTTAAGTAAGATTAAAAAACCACCTCTTGAACATATCACCTATTAAGAAAGTCTTTAGTGTCATGGTGTAGTAAGGGAAAAAACTATATTGCATTATCTACTATTGAAGCTAAATACATAGATTCTTGTAGTTATTGTGCATAAATGTTTTGGATGAAACACACATTACTAGACTATGAATATCAATTCAGTCATGTACCTATAAATTGTGATAATACAAGTGCTATTAAAAATTCAAATAATCTTGTTTCACACTCTAGGGCAAAACATATTGATGAACAAAATCAATTTTTGAGAGTACATTATCAAAAAAGTGATATCACTTTGGAATTCATTAGAACTAAAAATTAGCTTGCTGATATATTCACTAAACCATTAAATTCTGAAAGGATAAATTACATCATACATGAATTAGGGATGATATATCCTAAGTGAAAGGCTTGTGGTCTTGAACTTCTTATTGTATGATTTACATTTTCACAAGTTACTGTCTCGCACTTGCTGTTTCACTTTTATGGTCTCATATTATGGCTTTGGAATTACTATTTCTCTTTTACGGTCTCACATGCACTATATGACACTTACTGTATCAATATTATGGTCGCACTGTTCGCTGTCACACCATAATAATGACACTATGATGACCTGTTCCAGTATCACAGTAAAGACCTATATGTTTTAATTATTTATTTATTTCCCATATCACTGTATCCAATATTTTACATTACCATGTTTTTTAAGAAGTTTGGAATTCCTAAATGATAAAAAACTGGATATTTTTCACTTCTCTCTTCACTCAATATTTCCTCTCTCGAAACCGAATCCCCTTCCTTCCAAATCTCCTTCTCTCCTTCAACTCTTTCTCCTCCTCTAACCTGATGTTTGATGCCCAGAATGAAGTGAATCTATTTGTAAAATCTTGAGAAGCGACGGTCACACAAGAAAGCAAGAAAGGTTCCACGAATAGAACCTTAAGGACTACTGGATCCTAGTCTTGTTGGTAGAATAGTCATTCCTAAAAAGGAAGTATGTACTAAGTGGCTACTTCCACGTAAGTCCCTACTCTTGAATGTTATGACTGAACAAGTCTAGTTGGATTGGTTTACTAAATAAAAGCAACCCATATTTGTCTCATAATTGTATCATAATATTTAGTTCTCCAATGAGTTAAAATATAAGTTGGTTGTGAGAACATGGATAAAGGGAAAAGCTGTACTTTTTCATCCAAGAAATGGGCTTCCTATCTTAGAATACCACATGAAGGAATATTTAAGGATCATCAGTGAGGACCTCCTCTTGCCAGTGATATTTTCAACATGGAAGAAGCTTTGGGAAGTCTAATTGGAAATAACAAGAGAAGAAGGCCAATTGCAGAAAAGATAGATGGAGAAAAAATGATACTATTTAAATTCATTCAGAATCTTATCTATGCCAGGAAGGGAGATTTCACAACCATGGATAATGAAGATGTTTTTCTAATACATGTCACAAAAAATAGCCGCAAAATTAACTTATTTAAGTTCATCATTCTACAAATTTGTGATATTATCAATACTACTTCAAAATAAACATCATTTTTTATGCAAGATTTATGTCAGCTATGCTGGTTGCCGAAGGATTAGTTTGGAAAAATGATTAATTCATTGAGGACTAAGAGTTATGTATATATAAAGATACACTAAGAAGAAATAAAATCAATTGGAATCCTTAGAAACAGTATTGGATGGAAGATAATGAAAGTCTATATGAAAAGTTCAATCCCATTGAAATCACTCAAGACCTAAGGACAAGAATAAACCAATAATAGAATTTTATGAGTTTATAGAGTACTCAAGTCAAGAAGTAGAGGATGAAAAACCTGCACCTGTGGACAAAAATACCTCGGAATAAGAGCATATTGTATTACCTGAACAACAAGTTCGTGAACAAAAATTTAGTGAAAAAATAATTGGTGAAGACTTTGTTTGAAAATAAGGACATGCTGCTGTTCTGGAAGAGAAAGATGTTCTTGAGGAACATCTAGAAGAACCTGTTATTGAGAAAGGTCCTACAATTGTGGAATCATTTGATGAAAAATTTGAGCCAGAATTAATCTTGTCAGCTAATGAAATAATGGACCAAGCCTTTTAGAAATCTATAACAGAGATGGGTGAGGCTAACATTGATGCATGTTTGTAAATAGAGAAAATGACTGAGTCTCTCACTCTTAGAGCTGATGCACTAATTTAATGGGAGAAAAACCCCATTCTGGAAAGTAATAAAGTAAAAAGTTCTGTTGAGACAAGTTCTATGGACAATGTCTATAAATTCCCATGCTATTTTGATGTCTCAAACTCCCAATTAGCTTCAATGAGAAGAATCGATCTCACAATAGATTTTCAATTTAAATCCTTTTCTCTGCCAAGAGTGATATCTTCTATGGTTCCCAAATCTATTATGGTTTCTAAAAAGAATTTTAGAAGAAGCTCCAAGCTCTGTAATCCATGAGGACTTAAAGGTGTTTGGTGAAAATATGATTTCTGGCATTGAGAAGCTTTTGAAATATCAATCTCTTCTTATAACTTGTCTAAGTCAACATGATGGTTGTATGATTTTAGAGAAACTTATATGGAAAACCCATCCTCGGAAGTTGCAATAAATTTAAGAAGTAAGAATTTAAAATTGGAAACTAACTGAGGAAGTGAAATATTTAAGGTCTTTGGTTGAAGAACTGAATAATGAGTTTGAAACTTTTAAACCCCCTATTTCTCAATTAAACAGAGTAGATTCTGAAAAGATAACTAAAATGTTTGTGGCACTGATCCAACAAAATATGGTCTCTTTTTTTGAGAAAATAATTGCAAAAAATGACAAGTTGGAAAAAGAAATTTGAAAATCGGCATCCTCTATTGATTCATTGCCAGGTATTTTCAAAGAATCTATTGAGACTGTTGTCACGAGTCTTCCTGCACCCTCTATAGCCATCCCGACTCCTTCCTCCTTGACTAAGCCAGATCAATCATCTCAGTTGTCAGAAAGTGTAGTTCGAAGAAAGGTTATTCAAGAAGAGCTTAAATAATTGAAAAGTACATCTTGTCAGGAAATCATCTCTAAAATTGTTCAGAAGAGTGAGTATGTATTTGAAATGCTTCAACTATACTCTATGGAAGCTTCTAGGACCTATATTAATATTACAAATTTTGTGGATTTCTAATTCAAAAGGATTTATATAAAGCATGAATTGAAAAGTCATTTCTAGTACCTAGTAGAGAATTTGAAAATGCCTCCTATGACTTAGGCATTTAAGTACCAAGTATAGAAAATGAAAGATTTCACACCTACCTTGGAGAAGTTTATTGAGAATAAAGATTATTTTGAAAATTCTATGCAATATGGATGTGACGTCATCCCTGATTTTATCAATTTTTTGAAGCCCTATCTCCATATACAAAGCACTATTATAGCGGCTCTTACAATTGCTCCCTTGAGGCCTGGTTCTGCCTATTCATTTTCATTTTCTTTTGATCCTACTACAATGTCTGTATCTTAGGCTCTGAACTAGTTTAGACCTATCATTCTTGTGAAATCCTTGCCTCGCTCTTCAACCAAACCCACTCTTTCACCTTTTGTTTTTGAACCTGTGCCTCTTCATTCTCTCACGATTAGATCACTCTCAGCTAACAACTCCTCCTATTCTCCTCTGGCTCCTCTTGTTGAATCTTCTAAGGGAAAAGATAAGTCTACTATCTCTTAATAGAAGTTAAGGATGTCTATTTGATAGGATTGTTCTCTAATTTTTCTTATATCTTTACTAGATTCAATCTTACTTTTCATTGAAATATGACTTATTGTTGTTTGAGTTTGGCCTTACCATTATTCATTTCTTATTTTTTTCTTCTTATTTTATTTTTTCTAATCCCAAAAGGGGGATAAATGAAGGATTTATTCAATTTTTAGAAAGTTCATACAAGCCATTATTTATGATCAAAAAAGGAGGATATTGTTGGACTCCTCCAGTTTGATCATGTTTTACTTCTCACAAATCATGAAAATCCAGAAAATTATGCTTAATATTATTCTATTATGTTTTATTATACCAAAAATTAAGTTTAATCTGTTATGTGAATATTACTTCTTAAGGCTGTTTATAGATTTTTGGATAAGTCTACATGATAGTAAGTCTGCTTTGGGTTCCAGATTTTGGAAAAGTCCCTGACACTGTATCCCTCACACCGTAATGCAGATACCATGACCCTGACACCATAACACTGATACTATAATTCTGATACCATGACTTAAACACTATTCAAAGTTTTAACAAAGGAATAGACACCGCTACAAGAGACACAGTGATCCTAACACCAAATCTGTGCTGCTAGTTCCAGATGTCAATGCAGTTGTAACACCATGACTATCTCACCGATAAAAGGAAAAAGAGAAGACACAATTTCCACGTGATACCATTTCAAGAAAAACTATGACACCATTCTCTAATCATTTTTTTTAGTTTTCAATATAATTTCTAAGGCTCATATTAGAAGTTATTTAATGGAAAGACATTATTACTATTTCTTTGTAGATATGTCACTTGACAATATTTGGTATAAGGTAAAAAACACATGCATCCTGTCAGCTCCAACATGTTCCCCCTTAATTGAAAATATTATAATCATGGATCAAAAAAATATAGATAAGTGATCATTTGAAAAGCTATCTCATGCATGAAATAATATACTACTGAAGAACACACGAAGCACTCTCAATCCATGATTGATGAACTACCGTATATAAAAGCCTCAAACTTCTTCATAGTACCAACTCAATGATGAATTGGAGTTGTATATCTCACTTCATTGAACTGGAAACCACAACACCAGACATGCGATACTCTGTTTTCATAAGAGAACATAGGAATCACATCTGCAACATCCTACAAGTCCAGAGCTTCATAGAATAACACTCATAGCACTTCTAACCCTTTTTATCATATTTTCACTATTTTTTATGCATTTACAACTTTTTTAGTAGTGTGTGTATCTATATTAAAACACACACTGTCTCATGTATTAAACTTGAGGATATAAGATAACCTCTCTCCAATATTGTTCTACACTTGTCTTCACCCACACATAACTGTGGAAGAGGTCGTGTGTGACTTGGTTGTTCATTTTTACTATATAGAATTTTGTTTGAGGTTTGGTGACCTGGACATTCATTATACTATTTTTTACCCCGATACATGGATTGGATCAATCTCTTATCTATATATACTTCTTGGTGATAGGTGATCACCAAGTGAAGTGTACTAAGTCTCAACTTGAGACTGAACCACTTGTTTTATACACTGTGTTTTTTCATTTTATTTTTAATATGTTTTTATCACATATTTTATAAAACTAAATTGAACTTTGATAGTTAGTTTAGCAAGTGTTTATAACTGATTTGAACTAGTAGGTTAGTTTCAGAAGTTGTATTAATATTTTAGATTAATATAGCTGAGAACTAATCAATCATTTGATAAAGTAACTAAGATTCAAAACTCTTATAAATTCACTACAAACAGACTTAGATCATATTTTTAATTGGGGAAAATTTTAAAAGAACCAATTTATAACATAAATTTTTTTAGATACTCAATTCATCCCCCCACCCATCTTGAGTAATGTACTCTGACCAACACCGTATTTTGGATGAGCTAGAGGAACCCCTTATTGTTTTCCTTTCAATGTCCTTTGGGCTGTTTGAGGATATTTTAAATGGGCATGGCCAAAGATATTTTGTTCAATAGGGGATTCCCTAATTGGAAATCAATTTATAATATGATGTTAGGTTCAATAAAAGTTATGGGTTTTCCTTATCCCTAGGGTGGGTCATTCAGATCCCATGGTTGATTTGTTTTTGGATGTTGAGATCTAGGGCGATGAGAGAGTCCCCATGATTTATTGGACATGAGTAGATCGCTGATGCTAGTTCACCTGTTTAGATGGTGGGTTTGAGGTTGTATTGTCATAAATTTTATTGGCCTTTTTCTATGTTGTTTGAGGCTATTTCTGCTCTGTATTTGGTTTGAGGAGGAAACCCCTGGGATACCTTGGATTGGTGTTGGCCCTATGTTTTGTTCCGATTCTATCTAATGTTGGATGGATGTGGTTAGATGGGATTAGGGAGATAATGGATGATCTGAATGAGTGAAACCCCCTCTAGTTGAATGTGTACCATGGATAGAGTGGCTCTAGAATCATTTGGTGTTGAGGTACTCATAGAGTGGGTTTTTTGTATCGTGTATTCTATTATCCTCCCAAGGACATAAATGTTATGTGATCTTGGGTTTTGTATGGAGCCCACCGATTTTTGAGTCCATAGATGGTGCTCTATTCATTCCTAAGGACCATTGGGACTAACATGTTCGCTAGTTGTGTCAACCTAGATGTTCCTATCACCATTTTAGATCATTCTATTAGAGTGTTATATATTTATATATGTTCTTTATCATTTGGATGCCTATGGTTTTTCCCTGGGGTCGGACATTCATGCATTTTAATTTAGAAATATTAGAGATCTTTTGTAGATCTATTAGACATGTCTGATGAAGTGTTTTGGGGAAATACATGTGTTTAAAACCCTCTAGCATGGGATAGAGCATGGGTTGATTTACATCGGTGTTTGAATAAAACCCACAACTGGCTATTTTCCATGTTTTTGTTCATCTCCGTTTATTTATATATAGTTGTTTATTTTATGCTAGTTTCTGTTATATTTATGATAGGATGGGAATATCACATGTGCATTCACTTTTTATGATAGAAAATTATAGGTTTGATATTGGGGGGGGGGGTTAATAGGATTTATTTCTCACACCTATACATGCACCTCAGTTTGTGTTTAGACCTGATGTCTACTTTTAGGTTGGAGTACATATTTAATGAAAGATGGGGCCGAGGTACATTATTGTTTGATCAAGAAGATACAATTGTGTGGAGTCTCAGGATCATGCTAGTACAACTCGAGTGTTATGGTAAGTGGTAATGTGGCCATGCTCAATGTTGGCAGTAGAACCAATTGTTTTTTATTTTAGTTTGGTTTTCTTGTATATGTGGTCGGGCCAGTGGGCGACCATCTATTGTATATTTTTCTTTATTGTGATTTTGTATGACTATATGTTTCATTACATTTATTATAGCATGATTCTATATAAATTATTTATTATGTGTAATTTGATGTTTACCCCTATGAAATATTTTAGTTATTTTCTACTATTATTTTACTCTAACCAAAGGGTATAGTCTCCCCACTACATCTATTAGACCATCACTGTTGGTGGGAAAAAATTGAAATTTAGGGAGGTGTTATTGATACCTTAGGGAGAGCCAAATCAGGTGATGTATTACATCGAATCATGATGGATCATTACATATACTAGTGACGCTAATGACACTGATGACATTGATGAAAATGGGGAGGCTTTCATCCCTTATAATACCGATGAAACTAATAAAATTAATTAAACTAAAAAAAATATGATGTTATGGACACTTATAACTCTAAAGAATACAATGAATCTAATAACACTAATAAAACTACTTAAATATATGAAACTCATGGATCTAATCAATTTAAAAATTCTAGTGACAATAACAAAACTCATTAAATGCATGACACTGCTTATACTGCAAACACTAAAAAATCTCATGACATTGATAATACTCATGAAATAGATGATATAAAAGACACTAATGACACTCATGAAACTACGGAAACTTATGAAACTCATGGACCACATGAACATAATGAAACGAATTCCACTAATGAAAATAAAGAAACACATGAAAATAATGAAACAGATGACACATATGACACACACAAAACTCAAAACCATGAAGACCCTGACAACACAGATGAAACATATGATGTTGAAGACTATAACTAATGATACTGAGTATAATAACGATACTTATGATATTAATGATTCTAACAACACTGATGACCTGACTGAAAGTAATGATACTAACAAAACTTGTGAAACAAGAGAAACTGACATCATTGATGACATTAATGTCACCAATGAGAAGGAAGACCCTAGAGACATTGTAAACTCTAAAGACATTGAAAACACTGACGAAACTTATGACACTAATGAAACTAGCTATAATAACTATACTAAAAACATCGATGACCTTGAATACACCAGTGGTATTAACTACATTAGTGAAAAAACTATAAAAATTATACTCATGAAATTGATGATACAAATAATACTGAAGATGTTGACGACACTAATGATACTATCGTCACTAAAACAATGACTATATTAGCGACACTACTAATAATAATGAAATAATATGATGACATTAACTATAATGATGAAACTAATTTCAATAACAATACTGATGATCCAACTAACACTGAAACACTAGTGACATTGTAGACAAACACGAGGCTAAAAATATTGACTACACTCACAACATTAACAACACTGATATCACAGACAACACATAAGACACTAATGAAAATAATGAAATCAATGAAAGTGATGTCATTGATGAAACTAAAGGCATGGAAAACACTTATAATACAAATACACTATTAACATTAAGGAAATTAATGACACTAATGACACTAGAAGCACAAATTAAATAGAATAAATTGATAATTCTCATGATACTCTTGACACTAACGACACTAACAATGATGATTTCACTAATTAAACAAACAAAAATGATGTCACTAATAATATTAATGATAATAAGGACACTAACCACACAAAAACACTTATAATATAGAAAACACTAATGATAGTAAAAATATTATTAATTCTAATGACATTTATGAAATTGATAACCCTCACTACACTGATAATACTAATGTCACTAATGAAACTAACTACACTTACCACACAAAATACATGAATGAAACTAATGAAACTGAAAACTCCAATGAAACCAATGATAATCAAGATAGTGATGACACTAATGATACTAATGAAAATGACAACATATTCAACACTAATGAAAAAACATCACTCAAGGCACTAATGATAATAAGAACACTAAAAAACCCCATGATACTTATTGAACTAAGGAAAATAATGAAATCGACGATTTCAATGACACTAATAACAGAAAAAATTCTATATACACTAACAACACTAATGTTATTAATGTATATAATGACATTTATTTCACCGATCGAGTCATGTAGGACCCTTGGACCGAGTTGGTCAGTTCGGTCTGACCAAGTTGGATTGGGCCTAGACACAATCGACCCCAGTTTACTAATCCACCAATATCATTCAGACCAGACGTCCGACTAACGTGCCGTCTATGACATTAGGACCCTTGCAACAAGGAGGTACCTTGAGTATACTATAAGTGAGTTATTTTGGAAGTCGAGATATGACCAATGGCTTGAGGATTAGATTCTCCTAGAATTAAGTTCACTATGAGCAGTGATCCTATGGCTGATTGTGACATGGAGGATATGAAAAGTGGGACCATAGTAGTTCAGTAGTAGAGTAGACCATAGTGGTCCTATAGACAAGTGTATCTCAGTGGTCCAACAGACGTGTTGACCTCAGTTGTCCAACAGACAAGCGAACCTTAGTGGTCCAATAGAAAAATAAACATCAATGGTCCTATAGATGAGAATACCTTAGTGGTCTTGCAGATGACTAGACCTCAGTGGTCCAGAAAGCAAGTGGACCTCACTGGTCCAGTAGACGAGTAGATCTCAACGGTCCTGTAGATGAGTGGACCTCAGTTGTCCAGTAGATGAGAGGTCCTTAGTGGTCCTACAGAGGATGTGACCTCAGTGGTACTCAATGGTCTTGCAAACGATTAGACCCCATTGGTCCTGGAGATGAGAAGACCTCAGTGGTCAAGCAGATGAGCAGACCTCAGTGGTCCTGTAGATGAGCTGAACTCAGTGGTCCAGCAGATGAGCGGGCCTTAGTGGCCTATACGAAGAGTAAACCTCATTGGTCTAGAAGACGAGAAAACCTTAGTGGTCCATTATCCAAGCAGACCTCAGTGGTTCAATAGCCGATCTAATGTCAGCGTCTCATTAGGGATGAGTCCCTTATCCATATAAGATGATTCAACTCTAGGATTGATAGTCTTACTTTCTAGACTTTGATTTATACCTACTGTGAGCTGTCTTTGTTGTATGGTCTGTTTGTGTGGTCTTGCTTTGTGATATTTCCTTTGAGGTTTGGGGTCCCTACTAAGTATTGTGTTTCTCACCCATGAACGTGATTCACCCGAACATGTCGTTTCCCATGCAGGTGATCAATGCTTTTATAGAGACCTTGGTGGTCCGGGACTAGGTGGTGGCCAATGAGACAGGATGGATAGGATATACTTCTATAGCTACCGACAACTACCATCCACCTACCCTTTAGGTAGGGTTTGAGAAGACGAACCATGGCATATGTACTTCCCTTTATAGTTTTGGGCTTGTATTTAATCCCCTTTTTACTTTTTTGTTTATATTTTACTCTCAGTAGTTGTCTCAGGGATAGTTGTGGATTACCTTATGTTTACATTCCGCTGTTTGATCTTTGTGCATGTGTACAGGTTTAAAGGAAATTCCTTCCCATTTTGAGATATGCCTATGCGGTGCTAGTCACCGGCCCCTAGCCTATGCAAAGCGGGCATTGGGTAGTCACGACATGAGCCATATGGGATGAGTCATGACAAAGTGGTATCAGAGGAGGCCAGTCTACCTTAAGAACCCATATTCTATAAATTTTGATGGGGCAATTGTGTTAAGTGTTTTGGGTTTAGCTTTCAGGACAAGGAGTCTAGTATTGGTACTAAGGCTTATGTCTCCATACACCAGGACCCTAAATTTTGATTTCTGACTCGATACTAGAAAACGCTAGTTGTATAGGTTTTTGAGTGTTTTTATCTTGAGATTTTGGAGTTAGAGTCATATCACCATGTATAATCTATTAATCTTTGTTTGTCTTGATACCCTTTACGATGCCTCCACACAGACAACCATCCATGATTCCAGTGCATGACCACGAGGATGGTCTACAAAGTGATGAGGCTTCGGTACTGGGAATGCTTCCAAAGATAGTACCTTCGGGTGGTGTTCTAGAGATTCCATTTCCCACCAGTCAGTAGTTACTACCAACACTACCGGTAGAGGACACACCTATGCTCAGTTCCTTACATGAGTTTCAGCATCAACAACCCCTCTGGTATCGAGGCGAGCCTAACTCACAGGCGGCTATGGGCTGGCTTGAGGCGGTGACTGAGTTTTTTCATCTAGTCGGGAAACCATTAGATCATATGGAGGTCCTTGAAGTGAGCCTTATATGGGGATCAATAGGGTGATGTCAGTGTTTAGATTACCCGAACATACTATGTGATGACTTTTCCATGGTCATCGATTAAGAATCGTTCTCAGAGGAGGGGTTATTTCCATAAAATCTACGAGCTATGCATGCCCAAGAACTTATATAGCTTCGAAAGGATGACATGTCAGTAGATGAGTATTCATCGTGGCGTATTGACCTTTCTAGGAACTCGATGAATAAGATATGACCATTGATTCAAGGATAAGACCTCTGAGTGGGATGTTTTTAGGGACATCCGAGCTAGCACAATTCAACAATGAATTCCTACTTATTCTAGAGTTATAAAAAGAACCTTTGTGGTTGAAATTCCATTGGATGATTAGATACAGCTAGTGGATGTTAGTAGTGGGAAAGAAGGAAGCTGATGTCAGTCTCAAAGACTTGGACATGTGAGAAGTTCTGAGAAGAGGTCCCAAGATAGGGGATATATAACTCAATGCTCATGGGGTGATTCCAGTCATCCTAGAAAGAGGTTATTATTTTTAATAGATGACATGGGACATATCGCTAAGATATTGTTTATCCAATTGTGCTGACAATGAAATGGTGGATGGGCAACCAGGGTATAGACAATGACAAATCTGATTAATCTGCAGGGTGGAAGATGTTGAAGAGGAGCCAGGAGAGAAGTTGGAGGTGGTATACATTTCTTCATGATACAAAAACCACCAAAATGTGTTCCAAACTAGGCTTAGGGAGATGGAGGATAGGGGAAGGGGTAGCTACATGAGACCATCCTTGCCCACGTAGCGATGGATGAGATGAGTCCACAATTTCCTACAATGGTGGATGAGTACAAGGGCGTCATTCCATACTATGTTCTAGGAATACCTCCTCATAGAGAGGTATATCTGTACATTGATTTTTACCCTTGGATGACACCGATTTCTACACCTTCATATCAGATGGCTTCTACAGAGCTTCAGGAGTTGAGGGTACAGTTGTAGGAATTACAAAGGAAGGGGTTCATAAGGCCCAACGTTTCACCATGGGCATCTCTAGTGTTGTTTTCCAAGAAGGAAGACAAAGGCTTGAGGTTGTGTGTATACTTCCAGTGCCTAAACATGTTGACCATGAAGAACAAGTATCCTCTACCAAGGATTGATGACCCCTTTAATCAGATGAAGGGACTAATATGGTTTTCAAAGATATACCTCATATTAGGCTATCTCCATCTTTTAGTACAATATAAGGACATGTTGAAGATAGATTTTATAGGTCACTACAACCACTATGAGTACTTAGTGATGTCTTTTGGCAAGAAAAATTCCACAGTAGTATTCATGGGACTCATGAACATAATCTTCAATCCATACTGGTGTGCAATGGTCTTCATTGATGACATCTTAGTGTATTCAGCATACGAGGAGGAGAACGTGATACAACCAAGGATGGTTCTGGACATACTATGAGAGAACCAACATTATTAAAAGCTCTCTATGTCTGAGTTCTAGATAAATGAGTTCCACTTCCTAGGACATGTCATGTTTGAGGATGGACTGGTGGTGGATCCAGCGAAGATCAAGGGGTGCTTTCTTGGGACCCACCCAAGAGTATTACTGAGGTATGAAGTTTCCATGGGTTAGATGGGAACTATAGAACGTTTGTACCTAACGTTTCTAGAGTGAAAAAACACATGATGGAGTTGAAAAATAATGGAAACCCTTTCTGTGGATAGAAAGATACCAGTAGAGCCTTCAACAGCTAAGGTAGAGCTTGACGAGTGATCTAATCTTGAGGCTTCTAGAGGAGGGCATCGACTACATGGTGTTCTATGAAACATCAGTAACCATGAGCGGTTGTGTCCTGATGCTGGGGAAAGAAGTGACTGCTTATATATCCCAAAAATTGAGACCATATGAGCAGAATTATATAACTCATGACCTTGATTTAGCGGCGGTAGTCTTCACACCGAAGTTGTGGTGACACTACCTTATGGGTGAATGATTCATCATCTACTTTGGCAAAAAAATTATTAAGTATATCTTTCTTCATAAGGATATGAATTTGAGATAGTGACATTGTATAGAGTTCCTCCAGGACTATGAATTCGAGATATTCTGTACTCCTAGGAAGGGGAACATGGTGGTAGATGCTCTTAGCAGGATATTGTGTTCACAACTACTGAACGAGGCCTCAAAGAAGTTGGACTCACATTAGATATTCTTCATGGATAGAAAGGAGAAAAATTTTCTTCAGTCTATGGTAGTTTCCCCTATACTCTTACAACGAGTTAGGGAGGCACAACCTGGAGATGCCAATTGCAAGACCACACGTTCCCAGATGTCCCTAGGGAATGCCCCTGATGGATTTTCAAAAGGTAAGGAGAAAACCATCCTTTTTAGAGGACACACAATTTTACCAGTGCTATTCTAGGAGGAAGTGTTGAGGGAGTTCCTTACATCCCATTTAATAGTACATACAGGTGTGGCAATGATGTACCAGGACCTCCAACATTGGTATTGGTGGTTAGGGATGAAGAGGGAAGTTGAAGAGTTTGTCCCAAGATGCCACACTTTTCAGAAAGTGAAGGCTGAGCAGTAGGTTCCAATAGGTTTGACACAACCCCATGAGGTACATGAGTGGAAGTGGGGTGGGATATCAATGGACTTATTGAAATTCTCACCACATAAGTCCGGGGGGCACAATACAATTTGGGTGATCATAGAGAGACTCACCATGTTAACCCACTTCTTACCCATTTGAGATCAGGGTTCAATAGAGAGCTTGGAACGCCTCTATGTGCAGAAGATAATTCGAATCCTTGTAGTCCCATATAAAATAGTCTCAGATTGTGATGCACACGTTACATACCAGTTCTAGAAGGTATTGTAGGAGGAATTTTGGATTCATCTATGCTTGAGCATATCCTTTCACCCACATATAGATGGTAAGACGAAGTGGGCCATACAGACCTTGGATAACATGCCTTGTGCTTGCGTTATTGATTTTGGTAGCAGTTGGGAGGACCACCTACCGCCGGTGGAGTTTTCATACAACAACAACTACCACTCCACCATTGGTATGGCACCATTCGAGGCACATTATGGATGACCATGCGTGTCACTACTATGCTGGACTGACCCAGGGGAGTCAGAAATCATGGTTCCAAAGATGGTACATGATACTTCTGAGATGGTGCAGGTCATCTGAGAGAGGATTAAGACTGCATAAATCTGATTGAAGTCCTATTATGATAGTTGATAGAGGCACTTGGATTTCAATGAGGACTACAAAGAATTCTTAAGGGTCTCTCCTCGATGAGGGATACCAATATTTTATGAAGGGGTGACATTCATGGAGTACACGATGGAGATAGAGGATTGACAGGAGAGGATCCTTTGTGGATGGTCGATTCCTCTAGTGTGCGTTCATTAGAAACATTGGAATCTCCAGGAGAGAACATGGGAGAAGAAGGCTTAGATTCCTGCTCACTACCCCCCATTTGTTTGATTATCCCTTGTTTTGGATTATGAGGATGTAAATCCCTAATGGAGGGAGACATTTAATACCCCATAATTCCATGTATTTTTTTAAAAATTAAATGGGATTATATCAAGACCAGTCTTTGAGATGGCATGTAATTATGAGGCATAGAGTGGACATAACATATTTTTGATCTACTTTTAAAGTTCATTAAATAAACATGTGAGGGGTTTTTTCTAACTTTTAAACTAGATCCTGGATCAAAAATATGAGGGCACTGTTGAACTGAGAGCATCAGGATTTTTCCAAGAAAGGGCCTAACATTGTCCGACATGGTCCAACTTCGAAAAGTAGTTTTTGGCCGTAAATAAAATAACTAAATAACAATTATTTAATTTTCTAATCCTTATAACTCCTAAATGATAACACAGATTAGAAATAAGAGAGTACCGTTGAGCTCTTGAGGGTGTGATTCTATTAGGTGGAGCCTAACCTCAATCGATGTGGGTCAATGGTGAAAGTAAATTTTTAGAATTCTCGTAAGAAAAATAAAATAACATAAAAAGTTATTTTATTATATTTTCTTCTTCATTACGTAGCGAATCGTCAGAGTTACATTGAAGCGATGAGGTAATACAGAATTCCATTAATGAACATCATTAATGGAGTAGGGTGGTGACGCTTCAATTCCCACACATCTTCTTTGTTGAATTCAATACGGAATTTAGGGTTGACGAACAACCCAAGAATTCTTCTGATGAATGACGAAGGAAACCATCGAATGGCGAATGCCAGTGAATCAAATGATGGTAATGACAAATGTTGAGAGTGGATTCAAGATTGGAGATCGACAGAAGAAGGAAAATGATCATCCTTGAGAGATAAACTTTTCTAGGTAGGGTTTTGATGCATTTCTGTGTGAATTTCTTTTTCCCGTTCCTTATTTTAAAGGACAAATGCATGTTAACTCACAAACAAGTTAACCCATGGATCGATCGTTTGGGTGGGATGGTTAATGATGTGAGATAAAGGGGGTATATATTCTAGTGATTATTCTGCATTATGTTGGTTCTTTATGATCCTACTAATAAGAATGAATCCTTGTCAACAAAAACAAAGACATGGATCGTTATTTAGGTGCTCTTGGATTGCGACTCATTCCCTAATTTCATTATTTCATTCTCCCCATTCTTTGTGGCACAACGGTCAGAAGTGCATCGACTGATGAGGTTCCAGGTGGGTCATGATGTCGGTGAGAGGCTTCAGGGGTGGAACCATTCCAAAAAACCCAGCCACGACAACGACACCAGGAAGTGACACCAAGGCCGTGGAAATAGGCAAGAGGTGGTGTGCTGCTAGCGCCCTGGAGTAGTGACAGGGGATTCTGGAACAGAGGTCGGTGGATGGTGGTAGGAGGAAGTGTCCAAACGACCACGTCAAAGGTAAACCAAAACAGGGGGCAGTGTTGGTCGGACGCCACCTTAAGGGGAGGGGCCCATAGGGTGGGCCATAAATTTCCTGAGCATGTGGTCCAGTTGGAACTGCGTGCGGAGGGAGGCGACCGACCTCATCTAACCACATACTATGTGGAGAAAACTAAATTATGGTGTCCGGTCTAGACACAATTCGGACCTCTTATGTAGTCTAGGATAATGCAGAAAACTGTGATGTTGGGTGGCCTAGTCTAGAGAAGAGCTGGCCTACCAATGCGGGCTAAGCCGGATGGGAAACTGGGCGGTTGGGTTACCCGACTGGTCAAAATCGGTATGACTATGTCGGACCAGACGAAATGAGAACCGGGTCACTGAGTGACCTAGTGGGATGGACCCACAACTGAACTAGGATAGGTCTAGGAAAGCCTAGTGGCCTAGCCAATGTGATGGGCTAGCCATAGTTGGCCCAGACCCAACCAGGTCGAGTCGCATCAGCCAAACCAGATCGGGTCTTGTCGGACCCCATGATTGGGTTGGTCAGGTCAGTTTGACCAAGTCAGACTAGGACTAGAAAAAACCATCCCTAGTTTACTAAAACACCAATATCTTTCAGACTGGGTGTCTGATTGACGCAATGTCAATAGAGTTGGGACCGTTGCGATAAGACCATCCCTTGGGTTTAATCAATGTAAGTTTTCATGGAAGTCAAGATACGACTGATGGCTTGAGGAGTAGATTCTTCCGTAATCAAGTGCACTTCAAGTAGGGATCCTACAGTAGGTTGTGACATGAATAATATGATGAGAGGTACCACAATGGTCTTGTAGTAGAGAGAACATCTGTGGTCCTGCAGAAGAGCAGACCTTAGTGGTCCAACAGACGAGCGGACCTCAGTGGTCCAACAGACAAGCAGACCTTAGTGGTCCAACATAAGAGGTGTCCTCATTGGTCCAGAAGATGAGAAGACCTCATGGATCTTGCAGACCATCAGTCCTTAGGGATCTTGCATACGAGCGGACCTCAATGGTCCAGCAGACAAGCAGACTTCAGGGGTCTAGTAGATGAGCAGACCTCGGTGGTCCTGCAGATGACCAGACCTCAGTGCTCGTACAGGCGAGGAGACCTTAGTGGTCTTGCAGATGAGCAGACCTCAGTGGTCCAGAAGAAGAGTGGACCATAGTGGTCCAGTAGAGAAGAAAACCTTGGTGGTCCAACAAACGAGTGGACCTCGGTGGTCCAACATCCAAGCAGACCTCAGTGGTCCAATAGCTGAGAAGACCTCAGTGGCTCATTAGGCATCAGTCCCTCAGTAGTAAAAGATGATTCAACTCTATGTCTGAGAATCTTACTTTCTATACTTTGAGTTATATCTTGTGTGAGCTGTCTTTGTTGTGTGGTCTAGCTATGTGGTCGTACTTTGTGATCATTTCTTTTTGGTTTGGGGTCCTTACGGTGTATTTTGTTACTCAACCCTGCACGGGATTCTCCCGCACTTGTTGTGTCTCGTGAAGGTGATCTACGCTTCGACGAAGACCCTGGGGGTCCGAGACTAGGTGGTTCCTAGTGAGAAATGATGGATGAGACATAATTCTACGGCTACAGACAGATACCCTCCACCCACCCTTAAGGTAGGGTTTGAGTAGATGGACCTTGGCAGCTATACTTCCCTTTGTGGTTATGGGATTTTATTTTGGCCCCTTTTTACCTTTTAGTTTGTATTATACTCCCAGTAGTTGTCTTAGTGACAATTGTGGTTTAATTTGAATTTCCTTTCTATAGTTTTAGCTTTCTGCATGTGTAAAGGTTTAAATGAAATGAATTTTCTCTTTGGGATATTCATATTCGGTGGTAGTTTCTATCCCTTGGCCTATAGAAGGTGAGATTGAGGTAGTCACGACACGGGCCCTAGGGGATGGTTCCTGAAAATTAATGAAAATTCTAATGCATTTGAAAAAAACAAACATAAAAATAAAAATAACTTAAATTTCATTGATGAAATTAATGACATTGAAAATACTTAAAACACTAAATATACTCACAAAACTCATGACATTGATGAAAACCATTATAGTGGAAACATGGAAACCACCAATGATACTAATCAAACTGATATCCCTCATGACCCAAATAATAATAACGACACTAATTAAATTGATGAAACTCACAATGTTGATGACATTGATGAAACTGAAAGCATTGAAGAAACTAATGACGCTAATGATAATAATGTCACTAACAATCTAGAAACCACTAATGATGTTTATGAACCTATTTATTTTGAATATGTTGATGAAACTTACAAAATATATGACACTATTGGAATTATTTTTATTAGTGACACTAACCACACTATGGAAACTAACATCACTAACAATATGGATGACACTGATGACACAAAATACACTGATAGAACTAATGATATTGATGAGAATAATGATATTAAAGTCACTAACAACATAAATGACACTAAAAACATTGAAGATACTGAAGATACTAACAATAATGAAGCTAATTATAATGTTGAAGACAAAAATAAAACTGATGATGTTGTAAAAAATTTATAACACTAATGATAGTAATGAAATAAAGATAAAAAAGTCACTCATGACACCAACAACACTAAAAATAATAATTACCCTTACAATATTGATGAAATTGATGAAAATTAGGAAATAGAATAAAATTACGAAACTAATGGAAGTAATAACACCAATGATAGTAATGACACACACAATACTGGAGGAACTAATTACACTTGGAATATTGAAGACACATAAACTAATTATAACCCTAATGATACTAATGAAGTTGAGGATATAAGAGATTGTATTGATAATAAAGAAACTCATGAAAACAATGAACCATATGACCTTTAATAAATAGATGACACTGAAATCCTTGAAATCACAAAAGACACTCACTACACTAACGGCGCCAAATACATCGAAAACACTAACAACACTAATGACCCAAAACACCCTGATGAAATTGATGACATTCATGTAAATGATGAAACTAATGATACATATGATGCCAATGACACTGAAAATACTAATAACCTAGACAATACTAACAACATTGATGATACAAATGACCCTGATAACCCTTAAATATCTAAAAACACTAATGACAATAGACACACTTATGATACTATAAATGCCGATAAAATTAGTGATAATAATGACACTAAGGATTCAATAAGTATTCTAAAAAAATCATAAAACTCATGAAATTTATGACACTCACAACACTAATGTAACTAATGACATTTATGAATCATACATTACTAAGGACAATAATGACACTTACAATTCCAATCAAATTAACAATTCTTAGGACACTAACGACACTAGGAAAACTCATGAAACTGATGAAATTGATGAAAATGGAAATAATAATGATACTAGAAACACTCATGGGACTCATGATACTAAAAACACTAATAATAATCATGAAATTGATGCAGTCGAAGACACTGAAGGCACTGATGAAACTGAAAAAACTGAATATTTTAATGATGTTTAGGAATCTAATTATACTAATGAAACTCATGATTTTGGTGGTACTAATGAATTTAATGTCACTAGAAATATCAAGGACACTGACAAACTTGAATAAATAGATCATACTAATGACAATGGAAATACTATCTACTTTGATGACACCAACGACATTGACCACAATAATGGAACTTAATGACACTAAATACAGTAAAAACAATAATGACACTAATCATATAGATGTACCAATAATAGTGATGATACACATGATAAAAATTACAGTAACAACAATAAAAATAAAAAATACACTAATTAACCCAAAGAAACTAACATCACATATGAATCTTATAACATTAAAAAAATCAATGAAATTAAAAACACTAATGAAAGGCAAAACACTAATGATTCTATGTACCCTAAAAAACAATGACGTGAAGACATTGATGATACTAACAATACTGATGGAAATGACAACCTGATTATACTGATGTCACTAACAATAATGTGGAAACTAAAAATACCAATAACATTGAGGATATTGATGATAAATACAACACTAATGAAACTAATTATAATAATAACACTTATTACAATGATATCTCTCATGGTAATGAAAAAATTGAAAATAATTAAGACATTCATAAAACTATCTACATTGAATTCACTAATAACATCTAAAATACCAATGGAACTGAAGAAATTGATGACATGTGTAAGAACCCATGTCATTATGGGTTAGAACAAATCAAGGTAAATTATAAATTTTGGTTTTAGAGTAACATTTTTTTTAATAATTGATATTTGGTTAGGGATTTTGAGATTTGAAATATATCTTGGAAGTATTTTGGATATGTTTTAAGGCGTAAAGGCATCATGGGTGATCAGTTGTTTGTTGGAGTAGGGTCAGGGTGGCCTTTATATGATGTGTGTGCTAGAATAGGTGCTAACATTATCAAAAATATGTGATATATTATTTGGAAAATGGTGAATAAATCATTATTGAATCTTTTTCAAAGTTTGTATGAATTGTTGAGTTCTAAATTATTTGGGAATCAGGTTGAAATTATTTATGAATTTCTATTAAGTTACTAAATCTATTTGAAGTGGCTGGGATATGTTTCAGATGAGATGGGAATATTGGTGATGAATTTTGCTGGTTTATGATAGTTGAATCATATATTTGACAAAATGGATATGGGTCATGTGTAAGGGTACTCATACATAAGTTTCATTGGATATATAGTCATACTCATCAAATTTAGAGAATTCGATAAGTCATAATATCTAAGGATTCCTTACAGTAAAGAAAATACATAAGGTTCACCCTAATTTTTGACTTTTAATGTATGAATTAACCTCTTTGTATAAAGGGACAACCTGTGTTAGGTTGGAAAAATGAAAAATAATTTAATTGGTAAAGGAGATCTCTTATATATGGTACTTTGATACACAAGGTCACATAACTCACCCATAAAATGGTTATGTCATAGATTTTATTAGTACTCATACATGAGGGTACTGTGATATGTAAGGATTAATTCGATACATGAGGGTTATAAAATAATAATGTACCTGATATATATGAATCTATACTATGATACATAATGGTAATTGTTATGATACGTAAGGGTTACCAGAGTCTAACTTGGATATATAAGGGTACCTGAAGGGTTTTTGAGTTTTACAAAGTATCAGAGTCACCGTGTGATACGTAATGGTAAAATCCAATATATATAAAGGTTGATTTGATCTTACTTGTGATTTATAATGGTTACCTCTATATATAAGGGATAGGAAATGATAAACTCTGTCATATGTGAGAGTTACCGATGATATGTAAGGGTTGTCCAGTTTATATGTAAGGGTTGATGGCTTTTCTCTATGATATGTAAGAGTTTTTTTGGATATATGTGCTGCTTTTAGACATTTAAAATATTGATAGATTATGTGTAAAGGTTGAAAATTAAGGGTTATTATATGTGAGGGTTGATACTTAAGGGTCTAAATGGTTTATACTTAAGGGCAATAGAAAATACAGTGCTTTCAAAAAAATGGAATGTGTCAGTTTTTTTAAATGATTAATCAATAAGATAAATTAAATATAAATAGAGGGTGGGGTTATTTCAGTAGAAATACAAAGGGTACACCATACTTCTTATCTCTCATGTCATCCTCCCCCAAGTTATAGATCATCGTTTATTGTTTTCCATTATTCAGGCTATTTGTTTTTTAGAGTGACTATAGATGAGAGTTTCTTTCCTAGGTGCATAATATTTTATCATCTCACTATTTTCTTTTTTGTTGTCAATTGTACCCGAAATTAGTGATTTTTCTAATTTATCAGATTTCTTCTAATCAGAGATATATTGACTAGAGTTTCTCAGTGAGTGGAGTCTTATTGACTCTGAATAAGATACCCTCACATTAAATTAGGGATTCCTTTTCACTTTTGGTGATTTATTTTCATGCGATATAAATATGTTTATTTATATCAGGTTTACATGTTTTTATGTGATCTATCTTAATAAACCAATGGGATCATATCAAATTAATATTCAATAAAGACTATGTATCATTCTAAAATTAAATTGGTGGTGACTTGGTTGAATAAGGACTTGTGTCCCCCTTTGTGGATTTCTAGTGGTGTGAGTCAGATTCATAAGGTAATACATATGGATTTAGAAATGGGTCTTAATGAAAAATTGATTCTAGAAGTAAATAGATTACAATGGAATTCAATTTTAAAAATAGTGATTTCATGTAATGGTTTTGGAAGTGATTCTTGAACCAATGTGGGGTTTTTTAAAGAATGATTTCATTAGGATTTTGGAAAAGGTCCTAGTGTGAGTAATATGACATTTGATTCATTTTATAAATGATTTTAAAGAGGTTTTTGACATGGTTACTATAGTAAATATAAAAGTTATTGGGCTATGTTTTGGTTTGTTTATTCCGACATCATGTGGGAAACACCTTGTTTTATAAAGCTTGTATGTTTTTTTGTGAGTTTATTTTATTATTTACTGTTGTATTGTTCCACTTATATTATATGGAATGATTATATAGGAAGCCTTAAAATGTTATAAAATATATAGGTGGTTGTATTTCCTATTGTATATGTAGGTGTATGACTTGGTCGATAATGTTCTTCCTTTGGGTATCAAGTGACTAAGTTATTCTAAATTGATGTAATTATAGAGGGAACATATGGGTATAATGTCTTGGTTTTGATGGAATCGTGAATGTATCTATGAAGTGAGGTGATACTAGGTACATTGGGCCTAATTTATTTTGTTTAGGAATATTTAAGGAATGAGTGACCTAGCAGTTTGGAACATGGGTTTTTTGTGATGAATCCTTCATTTGTAGAAGTTAAAAGTTCATAGACATGACTAATGTGGGTAAACATGATAAATTAGTAAGGGAATATCTAAGGGTATAACCTTGTGGTATTTTTTTTAATATGTATTTTTTGGCTAGTGTTATCTTTTTTACCCTGCTAAATTAGTTTTTCTTTATACTTATTTTTTGATCTGTTGAGCTTTAGGGTTTTGGACATGTTTTAAGTGAGAGGTCGATGGATTGTGATGTGATGGAATGAGATAATGGATATTGGGTTTTCCTAGAGTGAGAGGGTTGGTATCTAGTGTTTCTATGTGTCCTCTCCCTAGTGATAGGGGAAGGACTGAGATATTGATGTGTAGATACCCCTAAGTGAGAGGGAATAAAATAATATTCCAATATCTGGCCTTCCTTGAGTGAGATGGTCCAATAATTGATGTGTGACCAACCCTGAGTGTGAGGGTGTGGTCAAGGACTTACTGTGGAACATGATGAGTAATTTCCCTCGAGTGGGAGGGGATGGACCATAAAATGATATGAGACCTCACCCTTAGTGAGAGGGTGGAGGAATGATATTGGATATGAGATTCAAACTTGGTACACTAGTACAAAAAGTATTTTTAACGTCACCTGTTTCACGTCAGTTTTTTAGAACTAACGTGAAAATATCCAAAATTTAATTTTTTCACGTCGGTTATTATATAACCGACGTGAAAATCATTTTTCGCTGATTTTTCATGTCGTTTATTTAATAACTGACGTGAAAAATCAACTATGTTGACTTTTTACGACGATTATTTAATAACTGACGTGAAAAATCAACTTTCCAAGATTTTTCACATCGGTTCTTATAAGAACCAACGTAAAAAATAATTTATAATGACTATTTCACTTCGTTTATTAAATAAACGATGTAAATTTTTTTAAAATCATGTATTTTATTTCCCGAGCTTTGATTTGATGGGTCGTAATGCTTAATTGGATTTACGGATCAAAAGTTATGGCCATTGGAAGTTGATCATCCCTAAAAGTAGTCTTAGATAAGGACAACTTCATAGGATCATAACATTGGACCCATGACTATATTTGAGCTCCGTGACCTATCAAATCGAAGCTTACAAAATAAACTACATGATTGTAAGATTTTTTAACGTCGGTTATGTAAAATCTGACTTAAAAAATTCATAAAACCTCTATTTTTTACTTCAGTTCTTATAAGAACCAACGTAAAAAATTCTTAAAAAAATTTATTTAATTTCGTATGCTTGGATTTGATACGTCTCGGCGCTCAAATGGAGTTACGGATCAAAAGTTATTTCCATTGGAAGATGATCATCTCTAAATGATGACTTAGAGAAGGCCAACTTTAGAGGACCATAACTTTTGATCCGTAACTCCATTTGAGCTCCTTCACCTATAAAATCGAAGCTTTCAAAATGAAATACATATTTATAAGAATTTTTAACATCATTTATTAAATAAATGATGTTAACATTCATGAAAAATGATTTTTTACATCGGTTATTATAAGAACTGTCGTAAAAAATTGGTTTTCATGACTTTTTTACATCCGTTTATAAATAACTGATATTAAAAATGATTACAAAAATATATTTCATTTGATAAGATTCGATGTGATAGGTCACTGTTCTCAAATGGAGTTACGGATCAAAAGTTATGGTCATTGGAAGATGATCATCCCTAAACGAAGTCTTTGAGAATGCCAACTTCAGAGGATCATAACTTTTGATCCATAACTCTGAGCTCCACGGCCTATCAAATCAAAGCTTGTTAAATGAACTACATGTTTGTATACATTTTTAAAGTTAGTTATTTAATAATCTACATAAAAAGTCATGAACATTGAGTTTTTAGGTCGGTTCTTATAAGAACCGATGTAAAAAGTCGGCGAAAAATTATTTTTCACGTCAGTATTTATATAACCAAAGTGAAAAATCAGAAAAAATTTAAATATTTTTCACATTGGTTATCATAAAACTGATGCGAAAGATGATTTTAATATCCCACCAACGTAGGATTTCATTTTTTTTACAAAAATTTCAATTTCCACGTCAGTTATTAAATAAACAATGTGAAAAAAGTCACAAAAATTGAATTTTCACATCGGTTTTATATAAACAATTTGAAAAATTAGAGAAAATTTTAATATTTTTCATGTAGGTTATTTTAAAAATCGATGTGAAAAATGAATTTAATATCCCGCCGACACGGGATTTCAATTTTTTCACAGCACAGGCTCAAAAATTTCAGTTGCCGCCTAAATTTTTAATACCGCGTTTTCTTTTTTCCATATAATTTATATGGTTTCATTATACAAAAATCTTAATCCAATGATCCATTAATTCAACCATCATCATTCCACTGACTCAACCCTTTTGATCTTCAACATGAATACAATATTTCTTCTTTCCACGATCTCTTCAAGGTATTCATAATTATGTTTCAATGATTTATGTTTTTTTATGATTAGTTTTCTTAATTTATATACCATTTAATGATTCAGATTCACTATTTATTCTTTGTATCATAGTAAAACTACAAATCCACATTCATATTCTTAATTTCCTTCCCAGACGAAGCTTTGTTTGGCCCATTTGATCTTTCCTCAGAAAAAATACATCAAACTTCTAGTGGTCATAACTTTTGATCCGTAGCTCCGTTTGAGCTCTATGACCTGTCAAATCATAGATCAGGAAATTATCTACAAAATGGGAAACATTTTTAACGTTGGTTATTTAAAAACCGACGTTAAAAATGTTTTTTAACGTTGGTTTTTTTAAAAACAGAGGTAAAAAATGACTTTTAACGTTAGGTTTTAACGTCAGATTTTAAATAACCGACGTCAAAAATAGAATTTCAACGCAATTTTTTTTTGTATAAAATATGGTATTTCACGTTCGTTTTTAAAAAACTGACATGAAAAATCAATTATAAAACATTTTTAACATCAGTTATTATATAACCGATGTTAAAAACATATTTTTTACAGTGGTCGCAATAACGACGCCACAACGTCGCCACACAACCGACGATAAAAAGCAAAAAAACCGACATAAAAAGTTTTTTTGTACTTGTGGTATGATACCATAACCTAAGTGAGAGGGTAGTAGATAGGAATTAAATATATTTCCTTACTCTTAGTGATGGGTAATGAGTTGGGTTACATTGTGAGATGAATCTTTCTTATACACCCGTGTCTGGTTATTATGATGGCTTTCCCTGATGATTTTATTATATAATAAGAATTGGATATTGAGAAGACATTCCTTTATTGGTAACATTTTTATGTGGCAATGATAAATGTACTATTGGAATTGGTGAAATTAGGCGGGTCTAGGTTTCATGGTGGCTTGGTTTTCACACAATGACCTGACATGTTTTCTTGCAGGTCCATTTTGTGTTTTATTTCATGGTGGTTGTATTTCTTGAGAAAAAATTTCCTTTAATATATTTATTGTATTTAAAAAAAATTGATCACGATAGTACTTAGTGTATTGAGGCCAGCGAGGGAATCCTATTAGGTTGTTAGACTCAACCCTAACTGTATACACGACATGGATTCTGATGTACATGGGTAACCCTTAATGATTTATTTTTGGAACATGTTTTTATTAAATCTGGACATATGGTCCAAGTATAGTATGGTTTGGAGGCTAAGGATTTGAAAAGGATTATTATGTTACTTGGGATGAAGGCCATTGTATTTTATTTCCTATTAATCTTCTTCTTATGTATCAAAAAATGTGTCATTTTTGTTTTTATATGATGATTATTGTTATACATTTTATCTACTACTGTTTCTCGATTATGATATGATGCATCATGTAGTTTATTTAGTAGTTTTATATTTTGGACTATAGGTTCAATACAACAGTATTTCAAAATATATATTTTCCTTCAAATCCTAATACGATCAACAATTTTATTCACTCTCAAAAACGAACCAAAAAGGAACCACAAAACATTATATAACCATTTAAATATAGAAATTGAATTTCAAATGAAAATATAAAGGTAAATGAATAATATAATATGTTTAAAAATAAAAATAATTGTCATTTTTATTTTTAATTCTAATTTATTGATAAAATTCAGTTTGTAGGGCTAAGTAACCAATAAAATAATTTTACTAAAATATATTTTAGTAAATACTACAAATGTGTGTACTATGAATTTATTAATAATAAGGTTAAAAAATTATTTTAATAAAATGTATGGATAATATATAAAAAAATAATTTAACACACATCCAATAGAAATTAATAGATAAGTAATAAGTTTATTTAATTCTTAGAAGATAAAAGTTTATAAAATGGTTCTTATGTGTTATTCGTACTTATATTAAAATAGATTTTTTAATATTTTAGAATTTGAATTATATAAAATGATTTGAATATTTTTAATCATTATTATAAAATTAATCAATGGGTTCAATTTCAATTTTTAGGATAGAATTAATTTACCAATGTAAATATTAGTAACCATGATAAAAAAATTATTTTCAAGGAATGATACTTTTATAAATAATTTAATTTTAAATTAAATTGATATATTTTAAAATAAAAACTATAAAATTATTTTTAAAAATATATAAAAATAAATTTAAACTAATTTAATTAGTAATGAATTTTAATTAAAATTAAGAACACTTAATGATTAAAAAAACATTTTTCTACAAAAATTGTTCTTCAACACAGTCTATGTTTTAATTTAAAAGTAAATTTTCTCATATTTAGAAATTTAATTAGATTAAATAAAATAAAAATTAGGAATAATAACATATAAATTTAGTAATAATTTTCATCTTAAATTGTTTGTAATAAAATAGTTTCCAAGGTGAAATTTTAATAAATATTAATAAGCATTAAAATGGGTAATCTAATGTGGATCAAATTTTACCAAATAATTTTGAAAATTAGATATTATTGAATAATTTTTCTAGGTTGAAAGTTTATAACCAAATGTATAACTAATATATCCCTATATCCCAATATAACTTACATAACTCTACTGTAATCCCATTTATACCCCTCACTAAATAATCTTTTCCAAAAATTTGTCTCTCCTTTTCACCGATAAAAGGAGATCACTTTCACCCATTTTATACCACCACCCTAATTCAAAATTTACAAAAAAATATAAAAAATATAATAATTATAGATCTCCTATAAAATTTTTAAATACTTCACCCTTAAAAAATTAACTCAATTCCTTTATTTCCAAAGGATACTTTATGAGAAAATCACAATTTTCAATGTAAGTATTACTTATCCTTAAACTTCCTTTCGTTATCCTTCTCATCCTCCATCCTCCAAACCCATTCAAACCATATATATATAATTAAATAAATATGAATAATATACTACAATGTTATTGTATTTGTGTTATAACCATTATCAATTCCCCTCCTATGCAATCGAAAAATGAAAATGTCTCTCATGCGCTTGTGTGTACTACTGCCTGCATGAGTATTTTTTTTTTCATAAACACCTTCCAAGGTTGGTTATATAAATGTGTGTAGTGGGTATATATTTTATTTTTTTATAATTTATATTCTATAAATTTAAATGATACATTATATTATAAATATTAGAAATAAGTGATCAATGTAAATCTAACCGCCTAAAATGAACATACCATGACTAAAAGAAATTTATTTATAAGTGAAAAATTATTTTTAAATTAAATTATTATTATAAATATTACCAATTATGATTAATAACTATACAACATGATAGTTTTTAATTAAATCATTCTCTTTAAGAAATTTAATTTTTTTTCAGTAGTTGACGTTGCACGCAACATCAAATTTAAAGAAACTATGATATAATATTAAAATATTAATATTTTAACATGAACATTAAAAACTAGTAATTGAATTATTGGGTATTAATATGAATAATCATATTATGAAATATATTAATTCTTAGGAAATAAACACATAATTTTTAATAAAATCATTTAATTCTTCAAAAATATGTTTTGTTTAATTTTTCTTATTTCTAGGAGAAAATAAAAATAATTAATTTTGGAACGATTAGAAAAATTATTTTCAAAACAAAATTCTTTTTTGAATTTATCACGTCAAAAATATCTTAGGATGAATTTTTGGGAATTTTCTAAATTTTTTGAAATTTTAATGAATAGTGAAAATACTGATTTACATAAATAACGATATATTCTATTAAAACATCTAAAAAGTAAAATTATATTATTAATAAAATATTATAATTTATTTTTGGTTATGAATAATATAATTTTGTTCTTTTAAATGAATATTATACATGAATATAAAATTAAATCATTTTATACTTAAAAAGAGATTTTTTCGGGAAAATTCATTGAATTTTTTCAATTTAATTTTAAATTCAATTATTTCACATATGTTTTCAAAATTTTTTTAAAAAAATTCCATATTTGGAATCATGTGGTCAAAATTTATTAAATAGAACCCTTTTATTTTTTGTCACTATGAATAGTAATTGCGGTAAAATTCATCATCTCAGTAAAGGGTAAATAAGATTAGTCTACATTAAAAATAAATGATAAGGCCATAATTTTTCATATAAATTATTATTGGATTAATTAAATTCTATCCTTAACACTTAAGTCTCTAAATTGATTTATTTAATGGAAAATTTTCCTTTAAATGAATTATATTTTATTAAAATCAATGATAGTTACAAAATATCAAAATCATATGTTTAATAAGTACAATATTTTTAATACATGGTTAATAAAAATATATACCCAAATATAAATGTTTTTTTTAAATAAAAAAATTATCTTCATCATGGTAATTTACATAATTTTTTTTGGAAATAAATAATTACTCTAAATTCTTACGCATTATTGATGCAATAATTATTTAGTTAACAAAAAAATCAAATATATTATAATAAAAATATTAAAAGTAATATAATTTGAGATTTTTAAGTTGATATAAAAATTCTATAGATGAACAATGAATTTTTAGGAAATAATAAAATGTATATATTTTTTAGTTTTATTTGCTGTCTTGATATTTTTGAACATCAAGGTAGTGAATTGTATCAAAATTGAAAAAAATTGTATTTTAGTGGATTAATATTTTAATAATTTATTTAAAAATTATAAAAAAGTTTAAAGAATAAAAAATGACTATGAAATGGTCTAAAATTTCATAAATTTACCATTTATAGTCAAATTTACACCATATAAGTCAAAATTATAACCTTTTAATATTAAAAAAGGTTTTACCATAGTTAAAATTAAAATATGCAGATTAATGATTAATTAAAATGATAAGGTTTAAAAAAACAAGTCTATATTTTAGTTTATAATGATATTAAAACCTTATATTATATTATCTTATAATCCATGTCCATTTTGTGATATTTGGATAGAGGATGAATTATTCTAATTTAAAATTTTGAAAAATTTCAAAAACACTCCTCTTGTCCCTTATAAATACCACCCCTCCCAACCCCTTCTCCTCACACCTTAAAAGACTTGAAGCTTTCAAAATATATGAAAAAATATCCTTCCAACTCTTCCCACTTCGAATTTCTTATAGTCTAGCCAAAAGACCAATTCCATGTTACTAAATGGATCCTTCAAGGAGGTGATATTAAAGAGGTAACTTTCACTAACCACCACTCTTAATTTGTTTTCTAATTTTACCTAATCATCTCCTCATTCATCCATAAAATAATAAGAAATATAGTATCATGTATATAATGAAATTTTATATTTATAATGTAATATTTTATATCCAACCCTTTTTTCCTCATCTCCACTTATTCAAAACAATAGAAGACACTGTCCAAGTTATGGTGATTAACTGTCCTTATGGATAAAGACTTTTATTCTATCAATAATGCCTTAATAGATGGTTATATAACTATTATTATGGTTAAATTATATTTTAATAATTATATTATATCATATTCCATTTTTTATAACTAATATATAAACATAATATTAAATAAAAAACTAGTATATGATGGATGAAAAACAACCAAAATAAACTAAACATTTATCATTAATGTTTTATGAAATGAATAATCCTCAAGTAAGAAAATAAAATGTTATATGAAACCATTTAATCTTATGAAATTGTATTAATACCATTTAATTTCACTTTTATAATAGTATTCCAATTCAAAAAGATCTTCTATAACTATACACATGTGAAACGACCATGAAACCATGAAACGAACACTCACAGAATGACAAAATTTAACCTTATAACACATAAAAATGGGCATAAATGAACATAATAAAAATAAAATAAATAAAGTAATAAAATAAATGTGTAATAGGTTATTAATTAAGTAATTAATTAATCTAATTTTATTATACAAGAAATTAATTTTAAATACATAACTCATTCAGACATAAGGCAACAGATCTCTCTAAACCTCCATATCTCCTCTAGGTTACAATTTTATTCCATTTTAATCAATTTATCCCTTTATTATTCTCATATAATTATTCTATATTCTGTGTATATATACCAAACATATTTATGTAACTCAAATTATCTTTATTTTGTGGGAAATTATATGTTTTATAAGTTTCCCTTCTCAATTCCTCTAGATAAGCAAACCTGATTAAACGGCACATCTTTTTTTATTACCCATTTTCTATTATAATATATATAATATTTTAAGCTTAAAATAATCTTAAAAAACGACACAATTTGTTAAGAAAAATATATTTTAGTTCATTTCTTGTTTTATGAAAATAATTATGCCTATTATCCTATTTAAAGACTCTATTCTTTTCATTAAAACCACGCTTCAGTGGCACACTTATAACATTACCTAATCACTCGTTTTACTGATTTCACTTCAGTTGGACTTAATTATTAATTATCTATTCATTATTCATGATATTTAAAAAATTATATGATTTTAACATATAGTTAGACTTATCCTTAGGGACATCCTTAAACATATCCTTATAAATATCTCTAGGGATTTCACTAAAGTATTCACATCCTTATTTCCAATTGTTGACTAAAAATTAATTCTAGTACCAACTATAATGACCCAAGCATGACGTACATGGATATTAAATAACTTTTATGAAATACTTAAAACATTACACAAATACACATCCAAAGATTGTTTTATTTTAGTGCCTTTGGAATCATTTAACACAAACAAATAGTCAGGTGAAATATCTTCAATGTTTCTCATAAAGATATTTCCCTTTAGTACCGCTACCTCAAAACTTTCATTATATCCTAAGTAAAAGAAAACATAAAAACGGGTGATCTCAAATTCTCTTTATGTGTATACAATGGACATATGTAGGAATTTTATGAGAATAAGGGTATGAGAACATGATAATGAAAATAGAATAATATACCCTTAATATAAAAGATAAGGTTATAAATATTGATAGTTCGTAAGAAATTAATGATAAGGGAATCAAGAGAATAAACCGTGAAATCATAACTTAAGAATAAGACGTGAATTTTTTGGCAGACACATAATCATATTATATAATTTCCATAGTAGTTATGGAATATTTTCCTATGACATATTAATAGTATAGGTTCACTCCCCATACTATCATGGTAGTCATGGTTCACTCCCATTGCCATATTAGTTGTATGAGTTTACACGCTATACCATCTTAGAAGTCATGGTTCACTCCCATGGCCATATTAGTACTCAAGGTTCACTCCCAAGACCATCTTATTATATCTCATGAGATATAAATAATTACCAAATTCATTGGATGGAGAAAAAGGTTCCAGCCATCTCATAATGAAATAAAATATACATGTTCCATATGATCATAAACTATAATATCATAAGCAATGAGATGGAATGAGATTAATAAAAATGTAATCATATTATAAATTGTGTAAAATATAAATTTTTCATAATAATTTCATCAAAATCATAACTTGTGAAAGGAAGCAGGTTTCGAAAGATAAAACCCATGATAGAGAAACTAGTTTTTATGAACATCATTCCATAAAAACATAACCAAGGGAAAAGAAATATGTTTCATAAATATTATTACATAATCAAAAATAAATCTTTATTAGAAACAATAAGTAAGGTATCATTGAATAATATCCCCAGTAAAACATAAGTAACATAATATAACATTATCTTATATGGAAAATAATTTTGAGAGGTCACTTGAAAATAATTCTTGAGGAAAATATAATTTCTTATTTGAAAAACGTTATTTATTAAAATGTTGCGCAATTTTAAAATAAAAAATTTTCTTTGAAAATAACCATTAAATATTGTAAAGGAATACTAATGTCATTATTTAATCATGAAACTGTAAAAATATATTCCTGATTTATAAGTTAAAATAAATCATTCTCCTTGTACTTTTTACAGAAAAGTCACAAAGTACCTCCTTTGGAAAATGATATAATATTCCTTTGAAACCATGAAATTAAAAGTCACAAATAGGTAAATATTACTTAAAACATCCATAAGAGAATAATAAAACATTTTTTGAATTTTTTTTAGAAATCATGGACACGGATGATAAATATTCTCCAATAACGACTTAAAACAAAATAATCCCAAATATTAAAGAGATTGTGAAATAAATACTCATCACTATATTATCATTAGAATCATGTGCATCATGAAATAGAGAAAATTATATACACATGAAAATTTCACTATCTTCCAAATAAGACACATAAAATACAATCATAAGAAGTATATAAACACATAGAATAATCTATTAGTGTATAAGGCATATGCCCCACCTAAATAAAAGTGAGAAATATATCACTAACAACATGAGTTTCTTTAGAATAGTGAACTCCATGAAAGAATAACATCAACTAATGATTTTTATTTTATTAAAAAAATGAAATTAATGACAAAACGTGTCATTGGTCAGTATATATACCACATAAAAGAAGAAAGTGGTGAATATGGAAGGTATCTCAAAAAAATAATAAGTGAGATGAAATTATCTTACCTTATGTTTTGACTCCCTTCACACACGTTAAAAAATCCTGTATAATAAATATAAATTTATTATAAATATAAAAAATAATCAAGGTAATATATATATATATACTATATATGATTTAATTATCACTTAATATTAGTCGTTTATTAATAATTCTAGGTTAATGTCTTGTTTTGGGTAATATCTACTTTAGTTTTTGACTATTTTTTGACTTTTTATCCATGGTAATCTTAAATATATCTGGATTTAATCATCTCCAGAATTATTTTAATGATATAATTATCATATATATATTTAGTATATATGTATTCATAATGATTCATAAAATTTAGAGATAGAAAATAAACTACACCGACTACAGAGACGGTAGGTCATAAAAACGCATGAAGGTTGTTTTTAATTTGTTTTTGAATTAAAAGAAATTAATTTTTATAATATATTATGATTATAGAATAATTTTTATGTTATATATATCATATATATTCCTAAAATTCATCCTTATTTCCATCCATGTGAAATATAGGTGAATAATGAATCACATCGCATCATAGAGATGGTAAGCCATACATTCACACAAACAACATAATCTTTTCAAAAAATATTAGATAGTGAAGAAATCAGACAAGATATTATTATTACAGAAGTATAATTATTTTATAATTATCATATATAAACATTAAAACCATCATAAATCTCAATCATAAAATATGGTGATGAAAAACAGATTACACCACGATGCGGAGATGGTAGATTGTACGTACTTAGGCGTGATGACTTTATTTTTTATAGAATGGATAAAAGGTGGAATATGGTTGTTTCATAATCATAATAAAATATTATATTATAAATGATACTTTATTTATTACTTTATTTTGGATTAAAAAAATTGGAATGAGTTGGCAAAACAATTACCTTTTCTTCGGTGGAATTCCATTAGATCTCTTCTCATGGGATCCAGAGTTGGTTTATTTGGAAGACGAGGACCTTCATAAACTGGAATAGTATTTTTTTTGGAGAAATTATCAAGGGTTGGTCAAGATATAAGGCTCAAAGTGGTGTGGGGAAGTGAGGGAGGAGGCTTCATTTTATAATTGAGGAGAGGGACACTTTTGGAAATCCTCAAAATATTAAAATATAATAAAGCTATTATAGAGGGAAAACTAATAAATGAGATATAAATTAATGTAGAATGATAATATAGACCATATATTATTACCTTTGTTATTATTTTACATTTATTTGGATTTTTAAATAATTTAATAATATATTAATTCAATAAAATATCATTATTGTCCAATTTGATACTATTCATTTAATATGACATTAAATACATCAAGAAAAGGTTGGAATACAAATATAATGATTTCACAAATATCTAAAATATCTTATAGATCTATATAAATTTTTATACACATTAAATCATCCAAAATATATCAAAATTAATATTATAAAAATCAATTAGTTTTTTTCTCTTATTAAATAAATATGGTTTTAGCATTGAATAAAAATTTTAGGTAATTATATAATTCATAAATATTAAAATAAAATTAAATAATTTAACTAATTTAATTACGGTCAAAATAAACAATTATATTCATTCATATCTTGATTTTGTCCATATGTGGACACATAAAAGATATTAAATACAAGAGAGTGATATTTTGTAATTATCTTTGACTTCAATTAATATATAAGTTATTTTAATAGAAATGCATCCATTAAACAACTCCAATTAAATATTAATGTGATAAGGGTCATATAATACTTATCCAATAATTTTTTGATAATTTTTTATTAATATTTTAATCCTTAAATTTTTTAACTCTTATTTATACATTTTAACTCCTATCATGATATCATGTGTTTTATACATTAAGGGTAAATATAATTACTATAAAATACCAAAATAACCCCAAATGGATCATTGATGACATAACTAACATTATTATAGTTATATGGCCTAATTTTAGTGTTTTATGAATTTTATATCATATAATAAAGTAATGTTTATTTTAAATTAACTTTTATGTCAATTTTGATACTATTCATTATTTTTCTTTTTAAAAATTTCATAAAAACATGATACCTTCAAACCAACACTACTAATATATCAATAAAAATATAAATAAACTATTAATTTTTTTAATGTCATTAATTTTTTCAAATTATATTTATTTTAATATTTTTATTATCATTTATTTAATATTTATTTTAATTAAACAAATACTGCATAATCATTTTATATAACTTTAATGTAATTATTTATTTGAAAAAAATTAAAAATAAATTAAAATGATGAAGATAATAATTTTATCTTTCATATCAATATTTATAGTTGAATTTATATTCTGTATAACCCTATATTAAAAATGGTATAGTTCTAAAAAATAAGAGTATGACATTTTTTACTTATCATTAAATAAAATATAATAAATGTAATATTATCACCCAAGTGCCTTAAAAGGATATAATTTTATCCCAAGGATGATTGTGATAAAAAATCACTCATCTAATGAAATTATGACATTTTTTTGGGTAATTTAATAACTTAATAATTTTATTTTTACCTTTAATTACACGATTTACCCTTAACCATGATAAATAAAACAAATTACTAATGTTACTATTCATAATATCAAAAAATTATGATGATCATATTAGACTCTAAATATAACACCGATTACAACCATGTATGTATATTTTTCTAAATTCAATTCATAGAAGCGGGAAAAATTACGTTTAATGCTAATTCCACAGACGTGGTGAGAAGGCGGGTAAAAAGAATGTTCCAAAGTTCAATAATTTTTATATATAATTTCTATATAAATTTAAAGTCTTGTGATTTATGCATAATTTATTTAATTATGTGGAATTATTCTGAGATTTAAAAAATCGACGACACATAATTCCGAGGTCTGGAGAGTCTGAAATGGATTTTTGAACTTTTTTTAGGGTACATTCAGTAAACATGCAAGAAGGGTTTATATCTTTTGATCCATCATTCAGATCAAAAATACAAGGGAACCATCGAATTGAGAATGTCGTGATTTGCCTATAAATGACTTAACTTCGGCCAGCAAGGGCCGAGAAGAAATGTTATTTTTCGGACTATTCAAGAATAATAATAAAATAATTTAAATGAATTATTTTATTTTCTTTCTCACTTTGTAGTGGAAGATGACAATGCTATGGGCTATTGATAGGGTGGAGATGATGCACATCCATGAGTCTCATTAATGGATCATTAAACTCTTAGAATAACAACACTTTAATGACGTGTAACAATGATACTGTTTCTTAAATAAAATAGCTTAACGAAGCAACATCACATCATAATGGGAGCACTGTGACGTGCTCTAATTTATGATTTGACGCACTGGGAAAATATGGATTAAAGAAATAGGAGGATTCTATGGTAAACCACTAACGGACATACACCCCAGCAAAGAATGAAGAACGCTGTTGGAACTTTATCTTCTTCATCATGCCGTTTGATGATCAGAGTTGAGAAGCGACATCGACGTCTTAACCCCTCGAGGATGAATGTGTGGCAGTGAACTTAAAAGAGGCAGGGGTTTTTGATTTGTAGTTCTTCCCCACCCATTTCTAGAAACAACGAACAATATTCAACCAATGAACATGTTGACCTATGATTCGTGCATTTATTTGGGAGGGTGTTTCATTCTTGGGGTTGTATTTTCAGGATTAAACCACGGAATGTATAATTGAACGCAAACATCCCCAAGCCTCCCCCTTGTTAAAACCTCTAGAGTGGAGGGACCAGGCCGACAAGAACAAGGCCTGAGCACCTCCACTCGTGTGTTCTTGGTGGCCTCATTCTCAAAGCAATGACAAGTCCTGTTTGAAGTATTTGCAGTAAATACATCCTCTCCTGGAGGATATTGGCACAAGCTGCACAATGAACGGACCACCAGAGCGTGTCTGGTGGCCCACCAAGGATTCTACTGACATGCCAGTGCTGACACTAACATCAGTGGCCAGCCTCACTGGCCCACACTGGTGGGCCGCATTGACCGGAAGGCTGCTACTTGTCAGCTGCTGTAGCACATAGAAGGGCGCGGCACCAGGTGGGTGCTGCGTGGAGGGGTGGCCCATTTCCGGGCCACCTGGTAGGTTGAAGGCGACGCGACCCGTCAGTCGTGGCCGGAGTTGGAAAAAACACCAGGAGGGAACCACGCAGAAGGTGCAGCCCGCCCTTGTGGGCTACATTCAGACTGGAGGGGATGTGGCTAGCTGTCGCATCCTAGGGGCTCACACTGGCTGCACCACGCGGCCAGTCCCATTGCTAGCGGGGCGAGCCTCCAGCTGGCCAGACCGGTCCTACAGCCCGGTGGGCCAGACCCGCGCCGGTAGGATGGAACCCCACTGGAAGAAAAGACCTGCACCGACAGGTCGGACCCCTGCCTTTTCAGGCCAGGCCAGAGAAGACCAGGTCACCAGGAGACCAGGCGGCTGGACCCTCTTCCAACCGGGAAAGGTCTAGCAAGGCCTGTTGGTCATGGCCCATTGGCAAAGTTGGACCAGACTAACCACAACCTGTACTAGGTCAGGTTGAGTCTGTCTAAATGAACCGGGGTATGTGGAACCCCCATGCTGGGATGGTCGGGTCGGTCCGGCCGGGTCGGACTGGCCCCCTTCGCAACCTGTCCCCTCGTAACTAAAATGATCGTATCTTGCTAACCGTGCATCCGATTGATAGAATGTTTGCAGAATTAGGATCCCCTCGAGGAGTCCGATTATTCAGCCTGATTTGTGGTGACTTTCATGGATGTAGAGAAGTGATTAATGGTTTGAGGATCTGTTCTCCTAAGCACGCTATGTATGAACCCCTACTTTTGGATGAAACGTGAAGACTTCTCGATGATAGATGAGTGGGAAGCGGCTCTATGTGACCCAGTAAGACCACAGTGGGGAGAGGCTCTATGTTACCCAGAAGACCCATGATTCTCAAGAGGAAGAGTACCTTAGTTCGACCAAGGTGGGAAGTGGATCTGTGTGACCCGACAAGCCCACAGTGGGGAGCAGCTCTATGTGACCCATCATAACCACATTAATCATCAGGGATGAGTACAAAAATAGTTCTAGGTTAGTGGGAAGCTACTCTCTGTGACTTGGAAGACCCACTTTACTCGATAGAGGAGGAGTTATCTAGTGGACGAGGAGTTAGACGTTTGTGACTAACAGTGCTACTTTTACTATTCTAGAATATACCTGGAGTGAATTTCCAAGTGTTTCATGGTTTAATTTTTGGAATTGTTGTGTGTTCCTTCTTTTCATTTTGGGTTCCTTACTGAGTACTGTGTGACTCACCCCTGCACGGATTCGCCCACACGTGTTGTGTCTGGTGCAGACGACTGACATTTTGACAGGGGTGCTCAGGGAGATGAGACAGAAAACAAATATGACGATGGACTTGGTGGAAGAGGACCAAGTAGGGCCAAGTAGAACTGGACAGACTGGACATACTACTTCTGCTTCCATAAGCTTCAGTAGTCACATGATCAGGTGGGGTTTACTGTTTAAGGCCATCAGAGCACTTTTCATACATTACAGTTTTCAGTAATTTTTCTTGGGTTTTTATTCTGGGCCACTTTCATTCAGCTGTACTTGCACTTAGTTTATTCAGTTGTATGTTGTTTTCCATTTGTGAGTTGGGGCTTTGTTGGGTGTGTGTGTTAATACTGGTATCCAGGAAAATGCCTCCCACTTGAATGATGACACCTTCATCACTACTAGCCAGCACCTGGCTTTCAAGAGGCGGGCTTGGGGTAGTCATGGCACGAGCCTTGGGGGACGGGCCGTGAAAAAGTGGTATTAGAGGGCGGTTGGTCCCCCCTCAAAGACTGGGAGTCTATTGTTTTATTTTTGGGAAATAATGTTAAGTTTTGAGAGTTATACTTTTAGATTTGGGGAGTCCAGTGTTGGTGCAGCGACGGACAAATCCATACACCAGGACCTTGGATTCTGTTTTCGACTCAATACATGAAAAGAAAGGTTGCACAGGTACCTCCTTATTTTTAAATAAGAGTCATATCACCTGGTATAAACTTATAACCATGGTACATCTTGATCTATCTCAGGATTCCTCCATGTGGATGGCCATCCAGGATCCCGATACGAGGTCATGAGGACATCCCGACTAGCATCGAGGTGTCTGTTCATGGACCTGTTCTAGAGATAGCCCCAACAGGTGGTGCACTAGTGCTACCACAACCCGATGGTTAGAATCGAATACCGATGGTTCTGAAAGAGGATATTCATAGTCTCAGTACCAATATGAGTTTTAGAGACAGAGATCTCCCAGGTTTAGGGGAGAGATGGATCCTCAAGTCACCGAGGACCGGATGGAGGCTGTGAAGTGAGTCTTCCGCTTTGTGAGAACACCACCTGACCAAATGGAAATCTTGGAAGTGAGACTTATACAAGGCTCAGAAGGGAGTTGGTGGATTTTGACCACCTAGACTCATGATGTGGTGACCTTCACTTGGGATGACTTCGAGAGGCTTTTCAGGGGGGAGTTTTCCCTGCAACATTGTGCTCTCTGCATATTCAAGAAATGCTTCACCTACAAAAGGAAAACATGATGGTGGCAGAGTACTCGATGAGGTTCATGTAGCTTTTCCAGAGCTCCACTGATATGGTTAGAGACCCTTTCTTCAAGGTTCAAGCCTTTGAGTAGGGACTCCGGTAGGAGATCAGGGATTCAATTGTGTCTCTCAACATCCCTACCCAGGACGGGGTGCTGGAGCGAGCCCTTCATATGGAGAGTTTCATAGTGGAGCAGGAGCCTACATCTAGAGCTACCAGAAGACCCTAGGCATTAAAGTATTTGATATGAAGTAGACAATAGACATGTGGGAAAAAGTGGTCCAGGACTTTTAGTGTACGACCCTAGGACTTAGGGTCGGTGGCGTAAGGCTCCCAATCCAGAGGGAGTAGGTCGAGAGCCAGGAAGTGCTATACGTGAAGCGGGTAGGGATACATGGCATGTGACTGGCTGAGAAACTATACAGATTACTAGGAGACAGTCAAGAAGACTCTAAGGTTGTGTCAATGGTTCGAGCGAGGAGGTTTGCAGGGTTAAGGATGTGGCGGGGGAGCTTGTCAAGCGACCGATGGTGGGAAATAGTTTGAGATGTTGCAGTCACCACCCCCAGTTGGTCCACCTCTACCTTATAGAGCATGTGGGCATGGGTGAGCTCAGTTCCAGGCAGTAGAGGCTTATGACTACAACACTCTTTAGATGACCCATAGTACGATTGGTGTCTTCTCCACCATATCATTAGTACTTATAGACATAGGTGCTATTCACCCCTTCCATGCAAAAACTCTTCTTCGGATATTGGAGGTTTCGGTGGAGCCGTTATATCGATCATTATGGTTATAGACTCCTATGGGAGTGGATTCGATGATCAATCCCTGGTTCTGATAGTGTGAGGTTACTCTTGGAGGTGAGAGCTTCGATTGAGATATCCTAGTAGCAGCATTGAGGCCTTACGATGTCATCTTAGGCAAGGAATAGTTATCTACAGTCCATGCTCAGATCGACTATTTTAGGTATACAGTGTGGTGTGTCTATGGATATGGGACCAGGGTTTCTTGCACCGGTGAGACAGAAACCCTTGTGGAATAAGAAATACTCTCTCAAAAGAGGGTGCAGTTGATCACTCACCAGTTGGCTAGCCTAACCCACAGTTTAGTAGAGGATAAGTGTCCAAGATTTCCCGTAGTGGTGGATGAGTATGAGTATTTTTTTCCTGATGAGTTCCATGGATACATCCTTATAGAGAGGTAGACTTCATTATCAACTTGTACCTCGGGAAAACACCAATATCCACAACAGCATATCGAATGGCTCCCCGTAGAGCTTCACAAGCTGAGAATACAACTAGAGGACTTGCATGATAAGGTGTTCTTAAGGCCTAATATTACACCATAGGAAACCCCGATACTTATTTCCAAGAAGGCAGATGGGAATTTGAGGTTGTGTGTGGAATTTCGGAACCTGATCCAGGTGACTGCGAAGAAAAAGTTCCCACTACCTAGAATTGATGAATTCTTTGACTTGTTGAAGGTAGCAAAGTTGTTCTCAATGATAGACCTCAGATCAGGATATCACTAACTTCAGGTACGGGATGAGGATGTACCGAAGACAACCTTCAAGTACCGGTATGGAAACTATGAGTTCCTGGTGATGCCTTTCGGTGTGAAAAATTCCCCAATAGTGTTCGTGGTCCTCATTAATAGGATCTTCCAGCCCTACTTCGACCGTTTCTTCATGGTATTCATTGATGAAATGTTGGTGTATTAAGCGTCGGAAGAGCAACACGCTACACACCTGCTGATAGTTGTAGATACACTCCAAGAGCACTAGCTTTATGGTAATCTCTCGAAGTGTTGGTTATAGATACAGAAGATCCACTTTCTTGGAAAAGTCATCTAAGTTGCTGGAGTTGCAGTAGATCTATAAAAGATAGAGGAGGTTCTTTCTTGGGAGCTGCATAGGGGCATGACTAAGGTAAATAGTTTCTTGGGTCTTGCTGGTTACTATTGTAGGCTCGTGCCCGACTTCTCTAGAGTATCATCACCCTTTTCAGCTTTGACATGGAAAGGACAACCCTTCGTGTGGACAGAGAAATGCCAGAAGGGTTTCCAAGAGTTGGGGCGAAGAATGAATAGTGCCCCCATCATGAGACTACCAGAGGAGGGCGTTGGGTATATTGTTTAATAAGATGAATCAGGTACCAGGCTCAGTTGTGTCCTAATGTAGAAAGAAGCAGTGATCACCTAAATCTCATGACAGTTGAGGTAGAATGAGAATAACTATGCCACCCATGACTTGGAGTTGCCATCAATGGTATTTACATTGAAGATGTGAGACACTACTTGATGGGTGAGCGATTTATAGTTTACTATGACCACACGAGTCTCAGGTATATCTTATCCCAGAAGTAACTAAACCTGAGACAACAAATATGGATATAGTTCTTCCAGGGATATGATTTTGAGATAGTATATACTTCTATAAAATGGAATGTGGTGGAAGATGCACTTAGCAGGAGGACTGGGTTGCAGCTGCTGAGTGAGGCGACAAAGTAGTTAGCCACGATACATTTATCCCTTGAGGATGATGGTGAGTCTTTTTACCTCCATTTGATGGCTATTACTCCCCCACTCATATAGCGAGTTATGGAGGTACAACTAGAGGATGTTGACTACAAGGCTCGATGTGCTCAGATACCCTCAAGATGGGCTCCTGATGGATTTTCGATAGGTGGGGAATACAACATCCTTTTCAGAGGGCACACCATAGTACCAATGGTGTTACGGGAGGAGGTGTTGAGGGAGTTCCATACATCCCCTGTTGAGGTTCATCATGGAGAGGAAAAGATGTACCAGGACCTCCAGCATCAGTACTAGTGGCCAAGGATAAAGAAAGTAGTGGCCGAGTTCATTTTACAATGCCTCACTTTTTAGCAAGTGAAGGCTGATCACCAGGTTCCAGTAGGCTTGAATCATCGAATCAAGGTACCATAGTTTAAATGGGTTGGTATCTATATGGACTTCATGATGGGGTTACCATGTACATATAGAGGTCATGACTCTATTTGGGTGATCATTTACCTACTCACCAAATCAGCTCACTTCCTACCCATCTGGGAGTATGTAACGGTAGAGGGAATGACATGCCTTTATGTATAAGAGATTGTGCGGCTTCATGGGGTGATTTCGATGAACGTCTTAGATCATGATGCCCTCTTTATATCTCAGTTGTGGTACGGATTACAAGAGGCATTCAGGATGCAACTGCGTTTGAGCATATATTTTCATCCCTAGTCGGATGGTCAAACAGAGCGGACCATATAGACCTTGGATGACTTGTTTTGTGCTTGTGTCTAGGACAATGGCTGTAGTTTGGAGGACCAACTTCCACTGGTGGAGTTTGTATAAAAAAATATACATCACTACACCATTGGCATGGAACCGTTTGTGGTTTTGTATGGGAGACCTTGCAGATCACCCACATACTGGATAGTCCCAGGGGAGTCAGCACTCATGGGTCCAACTTTGGTATGGGAAACCAATAAAAAGGTGCAGATCATCCAGGAGTGGATGAGGACTACACAGAGCAGGCATAAGTCTTATGCCAATAGGATACGAAGACCTTTGGATTTTGTGGAGGGTAATCATTTGTTCCTTTGGGGCTCACCCTGATGAGGATTTTGGAGATTTGGCTGGGGCGGTAAGCTATCTCTAAGGTTCATCCGTCCTTTTCAGATCTTGAGTAGAGTTGCTGATGTGTCATCCCACCTAGTTCTTTCCCCACAGATTCACCTGGGGCATGATGTTTTCCATGTGTCGCAGTTGAGGTGGTCTGTGCATGATCCATCACACGTCATTGACTTGGGTGAGCTAGACATTGACGATGGGTAGACGTTTTTAGAGTTCCTATTGGATATATGGGATTGATAGGAGTGTGTAATATTCATATGGTTGATTCCTCTAGTGCGCGTCTGATGGAAACACTATAATCTCTAGGAGAGAACATGGGAGGGGGAGTCTCAGATTCGTCCTCAGTACCCCCATGTTTGTGTTTAGTTGTTGTTTTGGATTTTATGAATGTAAAGACATAAGGTGGGGAGAATTTAATGTCTCATATTTTTTTGTAACTATTTTTAATTATATAAAATTTTTTCAAGACCATGAAATTTGATGGCACGTAATTTTGATGTTTAGAGAGCCCGAAACAGAATTCTGAACTTTTTTAATTTACATTCAGTAAGAATATGAGAAAGATTTTATATCTTTTTAACCATTACTCAAATCAAAAATAATAGTGCACCGTTGAATTTAGAATGCTTGGATTTTACTAGAAATGAATTAACTTCGGCTAGAATGGGCAGAATGAAAAATTTATTTTTTAGAATTTTCGAGAAAAATAATAAAATGAATAAAATGAATAAAATGAATTATTTTATTTTCATTCTCACTTTGGAGTGGAGGATGATGATGTTGTAGGGATGAGACAGGGCAGTGATGATGTGAATCAATGAGGCTCATTGATGTCTTGTTAAAATCACAGTGTAACGACACGTTAATGATGCATTACAGTGACGCTGTTTGTTAAATAAAACAGGGTAACGGCGCGATGTCGTATCATAATGGGAACACTGTGAAATAATCCTATTTATAATTTTATGCACTTGGAAAATATGGATTAATGAAATTGGAGGATTCTCTGGTGATCCTCTGATGGAATTCTACCCCAGCAAAAAACAATGAACACCAGCGGATCTTCATCTTCTTCATCATGCCTTTCGAAGATCAGAGTTGAGAGGCGATAAAAATGTCTTAACCCCTCAAGGAAAAACGTGCAAAAACAAACTTCAAAGAGGTATGGGTTTTTAATTTGTAGTTACTCCCCATCCATTTTTAGAAACTATGAATATGGGTCAACCCATGAATGGGTTGACCAGTTATTCATGCGTTTATGTGGGAGGGTGTTTAATTCTCAAGGTTTTATTTTCAGGATTAAAGATTGGAAAGCATAATTGAATTCAAAGCTCCCTGAGCCTCTCCCTTGTTAAAACCTTCACCAATGAGGGCCTGTGTTGACACAAACAAGACCCGAGAACCTCTGCTCATGTGTACTTGGTGGCCGCATTATCAAAGTGACGAAAATGCCAGTTTGAAGGCTTCGTGGTAAAGACCTCCTTGCCTAAAGATCATTGGAACAAAAGGCTCAATGAACAGACCACCAGAGTGCCTCCAATGGACCGCCGAAGATTCCACCAATGCGCTGGCACCAACAGAAGCTGTTGTAGTCTGCCTTGCCAGCTGTATGGAGGCGGCAGACCAAACCGGCTGGCTGCATTGACCAGGAGGTCGCGGCTAGTCATCTGTGGTAGTGCATGCAAGGAAGGTGACGCTAGGTGTGAAACACATGGAGGGGTGGCCTGCTTCCAGGACACCTGATAGGCTGGAGGTTCCATGGACCATCGGACACAACAGGAGTCATACTTGATGCCAAGAGGGTGCCACACAAGAGGTGTGGCCTACCCTTACGAGACCCATTCAGACCAGAGGGGACACTGCTAGCTGTCGCATCATGGAGGCTCACACTGACTGCACAGCTCGGACGGTCCCCTTGCTTGCAGGCTGAGCCCCCAGTGGGCTAGGCTAGTCCCACTGCTCGGAAGACCAGACCCGTGTCAGCGGGTATGACCCGCATTGGAATTCCATACCCACACCTCTTTGGGCTGACCCGTACAAGACTAGGGCGTCGGGCGACCCAGTGTGCTCGAACCTCGGCCAACCGGGCGAGGTCTAGTGAGGCCTGTTATTCCTGGCCCACCGGCCAAGTCGGAACAGACTGACCTCAACCTATACCACGTCTGGTTGAGTCCTTCTAAATGAACTGGATTATGTGGAACCCCTGTTCCACGTTGGTTGGGTAGATCTGACCGGGTCATACCGGGCCCCATTGCAACCGATCCCCTTGTTACTAAAATGCCCATATCTTGCAAACCGTGAATCTGATTGAAGGGATGTTTGTGGCATTGGGACCCTCTCGAGGAGGTGGATCTATCAAAATGCATTATGATGACTTTTTTGGATTCTGAGAAGCAATAAATGTCTTGATGATCATTTCTCCCAAGCGCGCTACTTACGGAACCCCACGGTTGGTTGAAACTTGAAGACTTCTCAAGGATAAACCAGTGGGAAGAGGCTCTGTCTGACCCCTCATCCCATGATGGGGAGCAGCTCTATGTGACCCGGCAAACCCATGATACTCGATAGGAAGAGTAGCTCAGTTTTTCCAAGGTGGGAAGCAGCTTTATGTCACCCGACAAGCCCATGATGGGGAGTAGCTATGTGTGACCCAACATACCCATGGTACTCATCAAGGATGAGTACCACATCAGTTCAAGGTTAGTGGGAAGCCGTTCTATGTGACTTGACAGGACCACTATACTCGATAGAGGAGGAGTTCTCCAGCATCCAAGGAGTTCGACATTTGTGACTGAGGATTCTACTGTTACTACTTAAGAATATTCCTGGTGTGAGCTACCTTGTGTTTCATGATTTACTTTAATGAATTGTTGTGTGTTGTTTATTTTATATTTGGGTCCCTACTTAGTACTGTGTTACTCACCTCTGCTCGAGCTTCACCCACATGTGTTGTGTTTGGTGCAGAAGACCAATGTTTCGATAGTGGTGCTCATGGAAACTGGACAGACAGACGCTATGACAGTGGACTTGGTGGGCTAGGACCAGGTGGGGCCTAGTAGGATCAGGCAGACATGATGTACTAATTCGACTTCCATTAGCTTCACTACTCTCACGATCAGGTGGGGTTTACTTAATATGGCCATAAAATCACTTTTTGTACTTTACAGTTTATTACTTTTTCTTTGATTGTATTCTTGCCCACTTTCTTTCAGTTGTACTTGCAGTCCGTTTGTTTAATGGTATGTTGTTTCCCTTTTGTGATTTGGGACTTGGTTAGGTATATGTGTGCATGCAAGTATCAAAGATAATTCCTCCCACTTGAATTTGATGCCTTTGGCACTGGTTTCCAGCCCCTGGCCTTTGGAGGCGGGCTTGGGGGAGTCACGACACGAGTGCTGGGGGACGATTCGTGACAATAAAAATGTTTCCAATTATCTAAATTGCATTAATATATGTATAATTGACCCATTTTTTACTTAAAAAATCAATTTAAAGTAAAATGAGTTTTAAAATGAAAATATAGTTTTTAACTACAATGTAGTATTTTTCAGTATTCATCAAAAAATGAAACTTCTAAGAAAAATACTAAAAATTAACCCTAAGTTAATTTTAAAATTATGAATTCTAAAATGATGTTTATTTTATCAAATTAAATTTATAAGAGTGTATACAATTAATTTTATTGTTGTGAACAGAAGTACATAAAATGTAGTTCTTTTAAAAAAAATTGAATTTCTAAATATAAAAAGACTTTACAAAAAATTATACATTTCATTTTAATTATGTTTTATTTATGGGAAAAAATTACAACAAAATTTAAAAATTATTAATTGCTATTTATATTAATATGTTTAATGTCTAGGTTATAACTATCGCATTTTAAATAATTATAAAAATAAAGTGTTGTTTCGCAGAAACATAGTGTTGGGTGTAATGCAAACCAATTTGATGTTTCATGTAGCGCAAACATATCATAGTGTTTTATATATCTTAATTAAATCTTAGTGCTTTTATATAATAAAAAAATCTATATATATTTTTGGGTAGAGTGAAAAATTTCAAAAAGATTAAATTAATTAAAAAAAAAATCATTCAAAAAATCTCTTGGTGTTACATTCTACCCCCTTATAATGTGTTTCTCCCCTGAAATTTGTATGGGATTTCAAAGGTTTAATATTTGAAAGTTTCTTTCCTAGAAACCCACATCATAAAAATGAATTCCAAAAAATCATTTTAAAATGAAATATTGGGAAAATAAAAATTACCCAAAGTAAATCATAACTGGGTATCTACGTAGGAGAGCCTAAGTTATGATTTGGGAATTGAGGAATAACATAAATAATCATAGATATTGATAAAGATCACTGATCATAAGAAAGTGGGTGATCTAGAGAAATTTAACAATCATAAAACCATATACTAAAGAAGCGATAAATATGTTATTGATATCAGAAATAATGATGATAATAGGACCATACTTTATTTCAATACCATTTTCCTAAAGTTGAATAATTTTCAAGAGAAGATATAATTACTTGATTTCAGAAAAACCTAATCCTTTTTTGTTCCTTGACCAATTTCCACTTCACCTCTTATTCAAGGAAATAAAGTTTAATTTGTCATTCCTAAAGCATTAGTAGATCATGAGATCCATAAATAGAATGATAGTTCATTTTATATGTCTTTATCACATCAAAAAGTTAGCACAAATTATGAAATATGTATTAATCCTAATATGTTGAGACAGTAGTTTAACCTCAAAAACCTCATATTATGTTTAATAAAAACCATTCATCAAATGGTTAACCTTATAATCCTTCCAAAATATGAAATTCCAAAATTTAATAAATAAGGAACTAAATTTCTCAAAAAAAACTTATCATTGATCCCCTATATATCATAAAGTAGCTATTATTTGTCACATACCAAACTTGTGAAGACCATTATCATGTACTATTCTTGAAACATGGTAATAATCGGAATTACCATATATCCTTATTAAAAATATGAATATTTTCTTACTTAAAGGTTAATTGGATATATTATTTAAGTAAAAAAGTTATAAACTTCATCTATAATATCATAAACCAAATTTTTTACAAATAAACAATAATTTCCAAGGTACTCATCACTATCCAATTTATATTATCCTAACCTATCATATCTTTATCCAAGATAAACACAATTTTCACTATATCTTGAAAATATTAAGGGTTAAATTACCTAAATTAAAATATTAACTTTAAATGAAATCACTTATATAATTCTTCATCACCATTCAACATAATATTTTAAATTATTAGGGAAAACATAGCACTTGAGCCCCAACCCAATTGGTGGGGACTCTGATAGTGAGTCCAAGAGACCCGAGATCAAATCTGGGTGGAGACATATTTATGGGTTACTTCAGTAGCATTTTAGCAGGTAATGTTTGGTATTGTAGAAGTTAGAACTATTTATCCATCTAGTCCTTTGGGAAACCAGTTTTGTCCTCAGGTCCTGTAAGGATTTCAAGCCACACATGACCTTCTGGCCAGTTGTCTATCAAGGTATTTAGGCCACCTCAAGGCCTTCAGCCCACGCCAAGGCCATTGAGCCACATGAAATATGTAGATTTACCAGTCAGATTACAAGGGAAAAGGCTCTCGATGTGGATTAAAGAGCAGACACATTCAAAAGAGCAAAGCTAACTAGAATTTGAAGATTGAGAGGGTATGGATTTTCCATCATTACTAGGCATATTCAGCTCTACACATGATAATTAGCTGACTGATCTTATGAAGGTGGAGTGCTAATATCATGACATTTGATGGGGAGGAGCAATTCCAAGTTGTCTTGTCTCAGTGATTTCCTCTAAGACCTACGACTCATGTAATTTCATCTTAATCATTTGAGGCTTTTAAGGGTTCCATCCCACCACTTGAAAGGAAGATCATCCAAAATAATAAAAAACAAAGGCCTTCAGGCTATTCATACATTAATGAAAAACATATAGTAAAATTTATAATATATATTTCATTATTTCTATTACATATTCCTTGAATTCCAAAACATATAATCTTCAATTGTCCAAATTTATTTTTAACCCATTACTCAGTCTTCATAATAATATTAATTTTAATAATATGAATTATAATTGATTCGTTATGTTTCCTCAACCTCAATCTAATTTTTATTCTTATGTTTGATGTAATCCATATTTTTAGATCATCCCATGCCTTTCAAATGTCATTTGTGATCTCATTATCCTTAGTAAAAAAACTATCATTCATACCACCTTCATGATTATATTCACAATATTTCCACTTAGGACATTGATTATCATAATTCCCAAACTTTCCACATACGAAATATTCAATTTTAACTGTGTTACTTCTTGTTCGAGCTATTGAATAAGACCTGAAAGTAATGTGTGAGCAATAATTATCATTGATGAAAATCACATAACCAAATTAAATTACTTATAATATTTCAATATATTAAAATTTTGGTTTAATCGTAGTTTATTCATGATTGTTACCAAAATTTTAGGATTATAACATATAGTTAGAGTCATCCATAGGGACATCCTTAGACATATCCTTAGAAATATCTCTAGGGATTTAACTAATGTTTTCACATCCTTATTTCCAAAGGTTGACTAAAAAATAACTTTGCTACCAATTATAATGACCCAAGATTGATTTACATGTATTTTAAATCACATTATGAAATAATTAAAACATCACAAAAACACATGCCCAATGACCATATTAGTTTAGAGCCTTTGGAATCATGTAGCACAAACTTCTAATCTGGTGAAAGATATTCAATGTTTCTCACAATGATCTTTCACTTTATTACCCCTATCTAAAACATTTTTTTATAACCCAAGGAAAAGAAAACATAAAAATATGTGAGCTCAAATGATCAGTAAAGTTATACAAAGTAAATATATTAGAATATCATGAGAATAAGGGTATCAGAACATGATCATGAAAATAGATGATCACAACCTAAATATCAAATATCAAATAATAAATATTGGTAGTTTATAATAAATTAATTATAAGGGAATCAAGAGAATAACCCATGAAATCATAACCTATGAATAAGACATGAAATTTATGGTAGACACATAAGAAAATAATATGATTTCCATAGTAGTTAAGGAATTGCTGCCAAGGTAATATTAGTAGTATAGGTTCACTCCACATACCATATTGGTAGTCATGGTTTACTCCCATGGACAAATTAGTAGTTTGAGTTCACACCTCATACCATCTTGGAAGTCATGGTTCACTCCCATTTCCATATAAGTATTCAAGGTTCACTCCCAACACCATCTTAGTCTATCTCGTGAGATATAAGTCTTTACCCAATGCATTGGAGAGAGATAAAGGTCCCACCTATTTCATAATGAAATTATATATACATGTATCACAAGATCATAAAAAATCATTTCATAACAAATGAAATGGAATGGGATTAATGAACATGTAAGCATATCATAAGATATGTAAGAGATACAAGTTTCATGATCATTTCATAATAATCATAAATCTTGAAATAATGTTGGTTTCAAAACATATAACCCATGAATGATAAATGTGTTTTTATAAACATCATTACATCAAAACACAACTCGTAGAAAAGAAATAAGATTCAGGAATATTATTACCTAAAAAACTTAAATCATTCATAGAAATAATAAGAATGGTTGAGTTGAATCATATCCCCAGTAAAACATAAGTAACATTAAATAAAGTTATTTTAGATGTTAAATAATTCTGAGAGGTCACCTGAAAATAATTCTTGAGAAAAATATCCTTTATTATTTGAAAATTGTTTTTTTATTTAAATGATGCGCAATTTTAAAATAAAAAAATTTATTTGAAAATAAACCTATAATCTTCTAAAGGAATCATTAGTTTATTAATTAATCATGAAACTATAAAAATATATTCATTCCATATAATTTAAAATAAAACATTCTCCCCGCACTTTTTCTAGAAAAGTACCAAAGTACCTTGTTTGAAAATCAATAATAGATTCCTTTAAAACCGTGAAATTAAAATTCAAAAAATGGTAAAAATGACTTTAAACATTCATAAGAGAATATTAAAACATTTTTTGAAAACATTTTTAGAATTCATGTATATGGATGATAAATATTCCCCAAAGGATACTTAGAAAAAATTCCAAATATTTATGAGACTGTGAAATAAATACTCATCACTTTATGATAAGTAGAATCATAAACATAATAAAATAAGGAAAATTATTAGGACATGAAAATATCATAATATTCTAGAAAAGACTCATAAAATACATTCATAAGCAGTATATAAAACACATAGAATAAAAAATTATTCGATAAGGCACGTGTCCCATAGAAATAAAAGCATGATATAAATCCATTACGACTTGAGTAGCTTTAGAATTGTGAACCCAATGAAAGAATAAAATAAATTAAATATTTTAATTTCATTAACAAAGGAAATTAATGATGTAACATGTCATATGTCAGTATTTCACCACATAAAATAAGCGAGTGGTGAATATGGCATGTATCTCACGGAAATAAAAAGTGAGATGAAATCTCTTTGTAATGCCCGAGAATTTTATGAGAAATATTTTGTTTTTATAAATCATAAAAGTAATCTTTTACTACACACAACACTAGCTTGGATTGCTTTACATGAAACCGCGGCCTTCCTCGATAGCTTGTGTCGTACGCAATACCGAGTTCCAGTAAACAATGATATGCTATTAAAATATTATTAAAACTAGCCATTATGAATAGTAATAACCACTTTTGGAAATTTTATTTTTCAAAATGGACTTCATTTTCGGATTCAGAATATTGAAATTAGCCTAGGGTGAAATTTTGGTATTTTTCTGAACACTTTCAATTTTTGATGAATAGTGAAACCACTAAGTGGTAGTTAAAAAAACTGAATTTTTCATAAAACATAATTTTAACGCTTCTGTGAGTGGAATTTCGAAAATTCGAGAGACACGGTTAATATCAAGGACTACAATGTGGTTCAATGAGATGAAAATATTTTTTGGTGAATAGTAACTTTTTACTTTTATTTACCACGGTTAAAAGTAAATAGGGTAAGTAAGGGTAAAAATGATTTTATTATTACCCTAACACATGTCCTAATTATATTGTACAAATGTAATTCGACCAAAAAAAACCTTAGGAATAAAATATGACCATTTAGGCCCACTTGGATTAGATTAGGACATTTATTATTAATTTATTTAAAGAACGGTTAAATAGTTAAAATCAAAGTTTAATAAGTAAATAATTTTTAATATGGGGTTATACAAAATATAAATTCGACTATAAATATTCATTAGAAATCTAAAAATATTTCCTACATAATGGTATTTTTTAGACATTAAATAATTTAATTTATTTATGACACAACGATGATGCACTAATTGTCTTATTAGTGAAATATTGACATAATTGATGTTATAAATACCCAAATAAATTTAATTTGAGACTTTTTATGAATTAAAGTAATTTTATAGGTTAATATGAAATGTTATTATTGATTTAAGTAACTTGGTTCGAACTAATCATTCTGTTATGATTTTCACAAAAATCAATTACTAAATAGTGTCAAAATTGACATAAAATAGTTTTTAAAACAAATATTATATTACTAATTGTTATTTTATTCCTACAAATCTAAGGATCGGCCAAATGACTTAGATAAGGCTATATATATTAATAATAAACAACTTGGGGTTCGTTTGTCTTGATATAGTAAGTTTATTAACCTTATAGTGTAAGAAAACAAGAAGACACGGTAAAAGTTAAATTATCTAACTTAAAGTTAAATCTAAATGATAAGGTTAAAATTGACTCCTAAACATGTCTAAATTCTATTGGATGAGAGGATTTCGACCCATACCCACCTTAGTTTCTAAATATATCAATTTTGAGCTATTTAAAACCGAACTTGACTTTATAATAAAATAATATTTTTAGTTTTCCCAAAGGAGCCCCTCTCCTCCCTTATAAAAGGGAACCTCCTCCCCCTCTTCCTAACACCACATTGAGCCTTCAAGATCGGAAAAACCATGCCAATTCCTCCTATCCACTTCTCTAGAGACATACTAGAGGTCCTGGTCTTCTTCAAAGACCAATTTTAGTTCCCTAAAAGAAGGTCTCAAAGAAGCACTTCAAAGAAGAGGTAATGTCCGTTACCGATTCTTTCATCTTTATTTCTTCTTCCACTTGTTCTTCTTTAGTTGTTTTATTATGGTGTAATAACATCAGTATCACTCATATACTTATATTTTATTATAAGTATGAAACAACCCTATTTCACCATCTATCCATCCTACGGAAAAAGAAATCACCGCGCGTGCGTACGTACGGAATACCGTCTCCACGCCGTGGTGTAATCTATTTTCGACCACCACCTTAATTGGATGGGTATAATGGTGTAAATAATGACTATATATTACTATTATAAAGTGATACTGATTCTGAAATAGTATACATACACTCCAATACCATTCCACGATCATAGGAATGATATCATCACTCGTGCGTACGTACGGAATACCGTCTCCACGATGTGATGTGACTCGTTCTACATGATCTTTATTTAATAATGATTATATAAATGAATTGAATGAATGAATATGATATATATTACACTAATAACATTCTGGAAATGAGGTATCTATAACCTAAAGAGAAGAATAAGAATTTATTCGACAAGACACGCATAAGAACAAAAAGTTATATACACTTGAATAACAAGTAGCAATGAAATATTACTACTAAGAAGCTAAGAATATGACCATATATGATATCATAAAAATAAGTATGATTCTGGATTAAGTCAATAACATTATTTAAATCATTATACAGGAGTTTCGGACACTTACGAAGCAAAACGGACCTAAGGTAAGGGAAATATCACAATCTCATTTTTATCTGAGATTGTTTGTACTTTGGTATTTACTGGGGTGTATTTTATCATCCACATCCATGTTCCCTCAATATGTAATATTATTTACATCCACCTAAAATTATTTAAATCTAATTTTACCCTTCAGTATATTTTTAGTAAAAGATATGAAAGGAATCTTTTGTCGTTTTTCATACGAGGTACTTTTTGACTTTTCTGACAAAAGTACGAGAAGAATGTTTTTTTATCTTATACGGCATGAATGAATTTTTAAAACATTATTTACAAGAAGCTTCTTTTTCAAGTTTTCAAGTTTATTTTTAATCAAATTCTTTTAGTTTAAAATTGTATGACATGTTAAGAAAAGAAAATGTTTTTGAAGTAGAAAGGATATTTTCCTCATGAATGGAGTTCAAGTGTTTTATCAAAATTATTTTCCATGTTAGACAATAAAGGGTTATGTTTTTATCCCTATTATTACATTGATTTGATTATGTTGTGATTGAATTATTTTTATGAATTACTTTATCTTATGTGAATTGTTTTATGATGTCACGATGTTTAAGATTCGCATTTTTATTAAATGGGTTATGCTATGATGTATGGTTTATGATTTTGTGGCACACATAAGAATGGTATCATTATGAGATGGGTGGGACCTATATCTCCCTCAAATGCATTGGGTAAAGATTTTATATCTCATGAGATAGACATGGCTGGAACGGTAGGTTATACCAGTTCAGTGAAACATGACTGAAACGAGGAGTGAACTCGGTTCAGAAATGGACTTTGTCCACTAAGAAAGTCTTGGCAATGAGTCTCGACTAATAAGAAATGATTCTCTATGATTACATGTGTATGCCACAAATTTTCATGTTTTAAGTTATGATTATTGGGATCAGATTTCACTACTATGATTTATCCCATGTTATGAAATTATGATCTCATTTGCAGGTTCAGATTTCCAAAAGTTATGTGCTTATGTATATGATGTGATTGATATTTCTTTTGTTTACCCTTACAGAGCATTTGAGATCACCCTTTTGTATGTTTTAATTCCCCAGGTCCGGAAGAAGGTTATTAAGTAAGATATTCCACAAGGGACTGTAGATATGATGAAATAAATGGGAGACAGTGTAGACGTTTTATGTAGCAGTTGTTTATGTTTCCGAGTTTCTATAGACACTATACCTATACGGTCCTTTCGTGGTTTTGTTATATGTTGTAATAAGTATGCTTCAATTTTGAAGTATTAAAAATGTATGTAAAGTATGGGTTTTTATAGTTGGTATCAGAGGAAAGGTCTAGTCAACCATTGGAAAATAGGATGTGAAAGCCTTAGTAAGAACCCTAAGGATAATTCTAAGCATAGAACACAATCGTAGTGTTTTAGAAATGGCCATGAATAACCTAGGATAATACCTTAAGTGTGAAATATTATTCTTGATTATGTGGTTTTCCTATTATAATTAGTGTTTCTCACACTATTCTTCTTGGTTTTAGTCAATGGATGGACCCCGAAGGAATTATGTTAATGCGGAATGCGACGGGCAATGCAATGATTGTCCCCCTGAGCAACCAAACGTTATGGGATCTGGAATGCAAAATCTTGTATCCATGCTCATACAACTTTCTCAAGCTATGAATCATGCAGGACTTCCAAACGAGCAAATGAAGGAGCAACATACTGTTGAATCCTTCATGAGACAACGTCCACCTTCTTTCAGTGGGTCTACTGATCCATTAGCAGCTGAAAAATGGATTAGTACTACTGAAAAGATATTTTCAGTTCTTCAATGTTCTGAGCATGATAAAGTCATCTTTGCAGTGTATCATTTGGAAGGTGATGCTGTTCAATGGTAGAATCTTATTAAGAATATGAGGCAAAGGGATGAAATTGAGTCAATGGAATGGGACGAGTTCAAGAACTTATTTTCAAAAAGTACTTCCCTCGTATTCTCCGAACAAAGATGGATAAAGAGTTTCTTGAACTGAAGCAAAAGGATGATGAATCTGTTGGTACCTATGAAGAAAATTTTACAAGACTTGCAAGGTATGCTTCTGGTATTATTATCCAACCTGAGAGTAAGATCGATCTATTCTTTAGTGGCTTAAAACCAAGTCTTCGAAGGGACTTAGCCATAAGAGACTTCAATAGCTATGAGGAAATCGTTCGATGTGCTCTCAAAGTTGAGATAGAGATTGGAGTAACCCATCAGTCATATGGGTTTGATAAGAAGAGGAAAATGGAATTCAAAGGAAAATCTAAAGAGCACACTGAAAAGAAGATGATCTTTCCCTTATGCTCAAAGTGTGGAAAGAAACATGGAGGGAGTTGTCTTAAAGGGAGAAGTAAATGTTTCAAATGTGGAAAGGAAGGTCATCAGGCATTTAAATGCCGAGATGATGGGAAGAAGATGTCTAATGATGCAAACAAAGGAAGGCATACAAAGAATGAACCTACTACACTTCAATGTTTCAAGTGAAAGGAGATGGGACATTATGCCAATAAATTCCCTAATCCAAGGGTTGATGATGATGGCCGACGTCAACAAACTCTTAAGGCTAAAGACAAAGGAAAGTCACATGAAATTTCTATCAGCGATGTGAAGTACGATAACGATGTGGTGAAAGGTACAATTACCATCCACTCTAAAGTAACAAATGTTTTATTTGATTCTGGATCCACTGAATCTTTTATTTCTGAAGAATTTTCTAAGGGTATCACCGTATTACCTCAAAAATTAGATGTTGAGTTAGCTGTGACAACACCTAATGGCACAACAGTCGCATTAAAAGTTTATAATTCTTATCCGATCGAAGTTTGTGGGAAAGTGCTTCCTGCAAATCTTGTGATCCTTCCTATAGTGGAATTTGATGTGATTCTTGGCATGGATTGGCTTTCTTTATATGGAGCTCATATCAATTGCCAAAGAAGGGAAGTCACATTTCATTTTCATGATTAATCTATGATCATCTATCGATGAGAGGATGAACATAACCTTCTAGTGGAAATTTCTTCCATCTTATGGGTCTTGATTCCAATAAATGAAGGTTATTTATCTCAAATGGTTGGTGAGAAACTCACGATTAATAATATGCCCATTGTACGGGAGTTTGATGATGTCTTTCCAGAGGAATTACCGGGTCTTCCACCAAATCGTGAAGTTGAGTTCTCAATAGAACTCATACCGGGTGCTTTTCCTATTTCAAATACACCTTATAGAATGGCCCCAATTGAGTTGCAGGAATTGAAGAAGCAACTCCAAGAGAATCTTGATAAGGGATTCATACGCCCTAGTGCGTCACCTTGGGGAGAACCTATTCTATTTGTTAAGAAGAAAGATGGATCAATGAGACTCTTCATTGATTATCGAGAACTTAACAAGATCACTATCAAGAACAAATATCCTCTCCCACACATTGATAACTTATTTGACCAACTACGCGGAGCTCAATACTTTTCCAAGATTGATCTTCGTTCAGGGTATCATCAATTAATGGTCAAAAGGGAGGATATACCAAAGAAAGCTTTCCGTACAAGGTATGGACACTATGAATTTATAGTGATGCCATTTGGTCTTACTAATGCCCCTACTATCTTCATGGATCTGATGAATAGAGTCTTTAGAGACTATCTTGATCAATTTGTGGTAGTCTTTATAAACGATATTCTGGTCTATTCAAAGAGCAAGGAGGAACATGAAGATCAATTGAGAATTATATTGAAGACCCTGAGAAAGGAGAAGCGTTATGCCAAATTTACCAAGTTTGAATTTTGGCTTCAAAAAGTTTCATTTTTGGGTCACATAATCTCAAAAGAGGGGATATCTGTGGATCCAGCAAAAACAGAGGTTATCGAAAGATGGTCGAGACCAACAACAGTAACTGAGATCTGAAGTTTTCTTGGTTTGGATGGATATTATCGATGTTTTGTGAAAGATTTTTCAAGATTATCTAATCCACTCACCAAGTTGACTCGGAAAGGAGTTAAGTTTGTTTGGACGGAGGAATGTGAAGAGAATTTCATGGAGTTGTAAAGAAGGTTATCCAGTGTACCTGTTCTCACACTGCCTTGTAGTGGAGAAAGGTTTTTGATCTATAGTGATGCATCCAAGAAGGGATTGGGGTGTGTTCTTATGCAAAATGATATGGTGATAGCTTATGCCTCACGATAGTTGAAAATCCATGAGAAAATTTACCGAACACATGATTTGGAGTTAGCTGCGGTAATCTTTGCATTAAAGATTTGGAGGAATTATCTTTATAGAGAAAGGTGTGACATTTATACTGATAATAAAATATTAAAGTATATTTTCACACAAAAGGAGCTGAATATGCGTCAAAGAAGATGGTTTGAGCTGATTAAGGATTATGAATGCTCAATCCATTACTACCCTGGGAAAGAAAACAAGGTGGCATATGCATTAAGTCGACAAGACCATGCCAGTTTATCCATTATGAGGATCACAAAAGATCCAATATTTATGGATTTACAAAGGATGGATCTTGGAATTATAATGGAAGGGGAAAAATATTATCTTTTTCAAATGAATGTTCAACCATCTATACATGTGAAGATTAAAGAGGCACATAAAGAAGATGTCGAGTTACAAAAGAAGGTGAAAAATGTTCCTGAATTCAACCTTGATTGTGATGGGATAATAAAGTTCCAGAATCGGGTTTGTGTTCCTCCCATCCCGGAATTAAAGAAGGAGCTGCTGGATGAGGCTCATAGTTCTTCATTTTCTATTCATCCTAGAAGCATGAAGATGTATAGGGACCTGAAAGAGTACTTCTGGTGGGATGGCATGAAAAGAGATGTTGCTGAATATGTCTCTCGATGCTTGGTTTGTCAGCAAGTTAAAGCTAAGAGACAAAAGTCTAATGGGATATTACAACCATTAACCATACCAAAATGGAAATGGGAAAACATCACTATGGACTTTGTCACAGGACTTTCTAAAACATCCAAAGGCAATAGTGCTATCTGGGTCATAGTTGATCGTCTTACCAAGTCTGCACACTTCATTGCTATTAGAGAGGATTTATCTCTTGATCAGCTTGCCAGGATATATGTAAAGGAAGTGGTAAGATTGCATGGAGTACCACTTTCTATTATATCTGATCGAGATCCGAGATTTTCCTCGAAGTTCTGGAGAATTCTTCAGTATACTCTGGATACAGAGTTGAGTTTTAGCACTTCTTATCATCCTCAGACAGACGGTCAGTCTGAGAGAACAATTCAAACCCTAGAAGATATGTTGAGAGCTTGCTCTATAGATTTCAAAGGTGGTTGGGATCAACACCCACCTTTGGTGGAATTTTCTTATAATAATATCTTTTACTCCAGTATTCAAGATGGCTCCTTATGAAGCTCTCTATGGAAAGAAATACAGGACTCCAACTTGCTGGGATGAAGTTGGGGAAAGAAAGCTATTAGGACCTGATCTCGTTGATGAAATAGCAGAAAAGGTCAGATCTATTCAACAACACATAAGAGCAGCTCAGAGTCGACAGAAAAGTTATGCCGACAACCGAAGAAAAGACCAAGAGTTTGAAGTGGGTGATAAAGTGTTCTTACGAATATCTCCCTGGAAGAGAGTCATGAGATTTGGGAAGAAGGGGAAGTTGAGCCCTAGATATATCGGTCCTTTTGAAATACTGGATCGTGTCGGGAAGGTAGCTTACCAATTAGTGCTTCCACCGAATCTCTCTCAAGTACACTATGTGTTCCATGTATCTCTCCTGAGAAAGTACATACCTGATCCTTCACATGTACTCAGCTCAGAAGTTGTACCGCTGGAGCCAGATCTTTCTTATGAAGAACAGCCGATAGAGATTCTGGATTGTAGCGAAAAAGTCCTATGAAACAAGACCACTCACTTGGTGAATGTTTTATGGAGGAACCACCAATTAGAAGAAGCTACATGGGAGCTTGAGCATATGATGAGGGAGAGGTATCCTTATCTGTTTGTGACAAAGTGACGAATTTCGAGGGAGAAATTCATTTTAAGGGGGGTAGAATGTAACGCTCGAGACTTTTATGAGAAATATTTTGTTTTTATAAATCATCAAAGGAATCTTTTACTACACACAACACTAGCTTGGCTTGCTTTACATGCAACCGCGGCCTTCCTCGATAGCTTGTGTCGTACGAAATACCGAGTTTCAGTAAACAATGATATGCTATTAAAAGATTATTAAAACTAGCCGTTATAAATAGTAATAACCACTTTTTGAAATTTTATTTTTCAAAATGGACTTCATTTTTGGATTTGGAATATCGAAATTATCCTAGGTTGAAATTTTTGTATTTTTCTGAAAACTTTCAATTATTGATGAATAGTGAAACCACTAAGTGGTAGTTAAAAAAACTGAATTTTTCATAAAACATAATTTTACCGCTTATGTGAGTGGAATTTCGAAAATCCGAGAGACACGGTTAATATAAAGGACTAAAATGTGGTTCAATGAGATGAAAATAATTTTTGGTGAATAGTAACTTTTTAATTTTATTTACCACGGTTAAAAATAAATAGGGCAATTAACGGTAAAATGATATTATTATTACCCTAACACATGTCCTAATTCTATTGGACAAGTGTAATTCGACCAAAAAAAACCTTAGGAATAAAATATGACCATTTAGGCCCACTTGGATTAGATTAGGACATTTATTATTAATTTATTTAAAGAAGGGTTAAATAGTTAAAATCAAAGTTTATTAAGTAAATCATTTTTAATATGGGGTTATACATAAGATAAATTAGACTATAAATATTCATTAGAAAGATAAAAATATTTCCTACATAATGGTATTTTTTAGACATTAAATAATTTAATTTATTTATGACACAATGATGATGCAGTAATTATCTTATTTGTGAAATATTGACATAATTGATGTTATAAATACCCAAATAAATGTAATTTGAGACTTTTTATGAATTACACTAATTTTATAGGTTAATATGACATGGTATTATTGATTTAAGTAACTTGGTTCGAACTAATCATTCTGTTATGATTTTCACAAAAATCAATTACTAAATAGTGTCAAAATTGACATAAAATAGTTTTTAAAACAAATATTATGTTACTAATTGTTATTTTATTCCTAAAAATCTAAGGTTCGGACAAATGAATTAGATAAGGCTATATATATTAATAATAAACAACTTGGGATTCTTTTGGCTTGATATAGTATGTTTATTAACCTTATAGTGTAAGAAAAGAAGAAGACACGGTAAAAGTTAAATTATCTAACTTAAAGTTAAATCTAAATGATAATGTTAAAATTGATACCTAAACTTGTCTAAATTCTATTGTATGAGAGTATTTCGACCCATACCCACCTTAGATTCTAAATATATCAATTTGGAGCTATTTAAAACCGAACGTGACTTTATAATAAAATAATATTTTTAGTTTTCCCAAAGGAGCCCCTCTCCTCCCTTATAAAAGGGGACCTCCTCCCCCTATTCCTCACACCACATTCAGCCTTCAAGCTCGGCCAAACCCTGCCAATTCCTCCTCTCCACTTCCCTAGAGACATCCTAGAGGTTCTGGGCTTATTCAAAGACCAATTTTAGTGCCCTAAAAGAAGGTCTCAAAGAAGCACTTCAAAGAAGAGGTAATGTCCGTTACCGATTCTTTCAACTTTATTTCTTTTTACACTTCTTCTTCTTTAGTTGTTTCATTATGAATTAATAACATCAGTATCACTCATATACTGATATGATATTATAAGTAAGAAACGACCCTATTTCACCATCTATCCATCCTACCGAAAAAGAAATCACTGCGCGTGCGTACGTACGGAATACTGTCTCCACGCCGTGGTGTAATCTATTTTCCACAACCACCTTACATGGATGGGTATAATGGTGTAAATAATGACTATATATGACTATTATAAAGTGATTATGATTCTGAAATAGTATACATACACTCCAATACCATTCCACGATCATAGGAACGATATCATCACTCGTGCGTACGTACGGAATACCGTCTCCACGATGTGATGCGACTCGTTCTACATGATCTTCATTTCATAATGATTATATAAATGAATTTAATGAATTAATATGATATATATTAAACTAATACCATTCTGGAAATGATGTATCTGTAACCTAAAGAGAAGAATAAGAATTTATTCTACAAGACACGCATAAGAACAAAAAGTTATAAACACCCGAATAACAAGTAGCAATGAAATATTACTACTAAGAAGCTAAGAATATGACCATATATGAAATCATAAAAATAAGTATGATTCTGGAATAATTCAATAACATTATTTAAATCATTATACAGGAGGTTCATACACTTACGAAGAAAAACAGACCTAAGGTAAGGGAAATATCATAATCTCATTTTTATCCGAGATTGTTTATACTTTGGTATTTACTGGGGTGCATTTTATCATCCACATCCAAGTTTCCTCAATATGTAATATTATTTCCATCCACCTACAATTTTTTAAATCCAATTTCACCCTTCGGTAAGTTTTTAGTAAAAGATATGAAATGAATCTTTTGTCGTTTTTCATACGAGGTACTTTTTGACTTTTCCGACAAAAGTTCAAGAAGAATGTTTTTTAACTTATACGACATGAATGGATTTTTAAAACATTATTTACAAGAAGCTTCCTTTTAAAGTTTTCAAGTTTATTTTTAATCAACTTATTTTATTTTAAAATTGTATGACATGTTAAGAAAGGAAAATGTCTTTGAAGTAGAAAGGATATTTCCCTCAAGAATGGAGTTCAAGGGTTTTATCAAAATTATTTTCCATCTAAGATAATAAAGGGTTCTGTTTTTATCACTATTATTACATTGATTTGATTATGTTGTGGTGGAATTATTGTTATGAATTAATTTATCTTATGTGAATTGTTTTATGATGTCACGATGTTTAAGATTCCCATTTTTATTACATGGGTTATGCTATGATATATGGTTTATGATTTTGTGGCACACATAAGAATGGTACCATTATGATATGGGTGAGACCTATATCTCACTCCAATGCATTGGGTAAAGATTTTATATCTCATGAGATAGGCATGGATGGAACGGTAGGTTATACCGGTTCAGTGAAACAGGACAGAAACGAGGAGTGAACTCGGTTCAGAAATGGAATTTGTCCACTAAGATAGTCTTGGAAATGAGTCTTGACTAATAAGAAATGATTCTCTATGATTATGTGTGTATTCCACAAAGTTTCAAGTTTTATGTTATGATTATTGGGATCACATTTCACTACTATGATTTATCCCATGTTATGAAATTATGATCTCTTTTGCAGGTTAAGATTTCCAAAAGTCATGTGCTTATGTATATGATGTGATTGATATTTCTTTTGTTTACCCTTACTGAGCATTTGAGCTCACCCTTTTGTATGTTTTCTTTCCCCAGGTCAGGAAGAAGTTTTTTAAGTAAGATATGCCAAAAGGGACTATAGATATGATGAAATAAATGGGAGACAGTGTAGACGTTTTATGAACCAGTTGTTTATGTTTCCCAGTTTCTAAAGACACTATACCTATATGGTCCTTTCGGGGTTTTGTTATATGTTGTAATAAGTATGCTTCAATTTTGAAGTATTAACGATGTATGTAAAGTATGGGTTGTTATATCTTACTTTAAGTTTTAACTTCGTTCACACATGTTAAAACCACATGTATAATAAATACAATTTTAGTATACATATACCATATAATCATGGTAATATATATATATATATATATACCATATATGATTTACTTATGACTTAATATTACCCATTTATTAATAATTCTATGTTAATGTCACGCTTTGGGTAATATCTGCTTTATTTTTCGGTTATTTGTTGACTTTTTATCCTTGGAACTCTTACATAGATCAAGATTTAATCATATCCAGAATGATAATAATGATATAATTATCATATATATATATATATATTCAATATATATGTATTCATAGTGATTCATAAAAGTTAGATATAGAAAATAAAATACACCATTCCTGGATACAGTAAGTCGTACGTACGAATGGACATTGATTTTATTTTATTTTCATATTAAAAATAAATTGAATTTTATAATATATTATGATTATAGAATCATTTTTATGTTATATATATAATATATATTTATAAAATTTATCCTTTTTACCATCCATGTGAAATATAGTTGAATAATCAATCACTTCGTATCGTGGAGATGGTAAGCCATACGTAAGCACAAGCGACATTATCCTTTACAAAATATATCAGATGGTAAAAAGGTAGGCATGATATTATTATTCTACATGTATCATTATATTATAAATATAATATATAATTATTAAACCCATCATAAATCTCACTCATAAAATATGGTGATGAAAAACAGATTACACCACATCGTTGAGATGGCAGGTCGTACATACGTATGTGTAGTGATTTTGTATTTCATATAATGGATAAAAGGTGGAATATGGTTGTTCCATAATCATAATAAAATATCAGATTATAAATGACACATGATTTATTAATTGATTAATGAAACAAAATATGAAGAGGAAGTAGAAGAAGAAAAGTACTTGAATGTGTTTGCAAAACAATTACATCTTCTTCGATGGACTTTCTTTAAATCTCTTTCCAGGGGATCTAGATGTGGTTTTTTGGAATAACAAGAACTACATAACTTGGATAATTATTTTTGAGGAGAAATATTTCTGGTATGGTCATGATATAAAGCTCAATGTGATGTTAGGAATTGAGGGCATAGGTTCCCTTTTATAATTAAGGCGAGGTGTACTTTTTGAAAAACTCAAAATATTAAAATACAATAAGGCTATTATAGAGAAAAGAAATATAATGAGATATAAATGAATGGGGGAAGAAGTTTTAAACCATATATTTTTACCTTTGTGATTATTTTACATTTTTGTGATTTTTAATAATTTAATAATATTTTAATTCAATAAAATATTATTAAAGTCCAATTTGAAACTATTCATTTAATTCGACTTCAAATACATCGAGACAAAGTGAAAATTAGAATATAATAATTTCAGACATCTCTAAAATATCTTATTGATCTAGAAAATTTTTTATACACATTAAAACATCCAAAATATATCAAAATTAATATTATGAAATCAATTAGTTTTTTCTATTAATTAAATAAATACTATTTTAGCAATGAAGAAATATTTAAGGTAATTATATAATTTATAAAAATTCAAAATAAAATAAAATAAATTTAATTATGATCAAAATTAACATTTATATTCATTTATAGCTTGATTTTGTTCCTATGTGGACACATAAGAGTCATTTAATACAAGAGAGTGTTATTTTGTAACAATCATTGAATTTAAAAAATATATAAGTTATTTTCTTGGAAATGTGTCCTTTAAAAAATTCCAATTCAATATTAAGGTAATAAGGGTCAAATAATATTTATTCAATAATTTTTTTACATGTTATTGTTATGTTTTTAATCATTAAATGTTTTTACCCTTATTTAACCCCTTCAACTATTATCATGATATCATGTAATATATATATTAACGGTTAATATAATAACTATAAAAATATCAAAATAAGAAAAAATTGATAATTGATGACAAATTTAACCTTATTATAGTCAGTTAGATGAATTTTATATTTTTATAAATTTTATATTTTTATAAATTTTATATCATGTAATAAAATATTGATTATTTTAATGAATCATTTAAGTCAATTTTTACTCTATTCATTATTTGTCTTTTTGAAAATATCATAAAAATATGATAACTTCAAATAAACACTTATAATATACCACTTACATGTCAATTTCAACTATAAAATTTTTAAATGTCATTAATTATGTCAAACTATATTTATTGTAACATTTTTATTCTCATTTATTTGATATTTCTTTTAATTAAATAATTATTGCATCATCATTTTATAATCCTTTTAAGTAATTAATAATTTTATAAAAAATAAAAATAAAAATAAGTTACTATGATGAATATAATAATTTTATATCTCTAATTAATATTTATAGTCAAATTTATATTTTGTGTAACCCTATGTTAAAAATTCTATAGTTCATAAAACTATGAGTACAATATTTTTAAATTATCTTTAAGTAAAATATAATAAATGTCATATTTTCACCCAAGTGGTTTAAGAAGGTTATAAATTTCTCCAAAGGATTATTTTGGTCAAAAAATACTCATAAAATGAAATTAGTTTAAGTGTTAGGGTAATTTTATAGTTTTATAAATTTTTTACCTTCAATTACCCTATTTACTCTTAACCATGGTAAATAAAACAAATTTCAAAAGTTACTATTAATAATATCAAAAATCTAAGTAGATCATTCTGGAAACTAAATATAATACTTATTACAAAGATTCATGTATGTTTTTTGGAATTAAATTCACATAAGTGGAAAAATTAAGTTTAATGATAATCCCGCAAACATGGCGAAAGGTGGGTAAAAATAGCATTCAAATGTTTAATATTCTTGATATCTTATTTCAATATAAAAATGATTCCAATGAAATATATTGAATTAATATAATTATAATTGATATATTGGGACTTTAAAAATCAATTAAAATTATAATTATTTAAATGAAAAGATAGTTTTTAAATATAATGTAGTATTTTCACTGTTCATCAGAAAAATAAAACTTATAAAAAAAACTAAAAATTCACCGTAAGTTAATTTTGAAATTATTAATTAAATAATTTTTTTTTATTTTATCAAATTAAATTTTTATGTGTGTTGAAAATTCATTTTATTATTTTTCAAAAAATGACATAAAAAGTAGTTCCTTTAAGAAAATAGTATTCCAAAACATATAAGGACTTTATAAATTTCATTTTAAATATGTTTTATTTACTTGAAAAATTATAAATAACATTTTAAAAGTATTACTTACTATTCATATGACTGTGTTTAATGGTTAGGTTATAACTATATCCTTTTAAATAATTATAATATTAGGATTTTGTTTCATAGAAACTCTATATTGCGTGTAACACAAGCCAAGTCAGTGTTGCGTATAGTGCAAGAATAACTTGTTTATGTGTATAATGCAATTGAAACATAGTGATTTTATATAATATAAAAATTATATATTTAGCGTTTCATGAAGTAAAAAATATAAAAAATATTAAACTAATTTAGAAAAAAATAATTCAAAAAATCATGGGGTGTAATATTATACCCGCCTTAAGATGAATTTGACCCTCAAAATTCATCTAGGTTATCAAAGCGTAAATACTTGAAAGTGTTTTTCCTGGAAATACACATCATAAATATGAATTTCAAAAAATACATTAAAAAAATGTAAAGATAGAAAATAATAGTTACCCAATGTAAATCATAACTAGGTCTCTACGTAGGAGAACATAGGTGAATATTTGGGCATAGAGGAAAGGTTTAAATAATCATAGAGATTTATAACGATCACTAATCACAAGGGAGTTGAAGATCCATAGAATGATAACAATCATAAAACCATAAATTAAAGAAGCATGAAATTTGACATCAATAAAATCAATAATGTTGATAATATGACTATATTTTATTTCAAGAACCATTTCCTAATGTTGAATAATTTTTAAAGAGAAGATATACTTACTTGATTTTAGGAAAACCTTACTATTTGTTATGCCTTGATCAATTTCAAATTCATCTATTATTCCAAGAAATGTAGTTAAATTTTTCATTATTGAAACATTAGAAGATCTTGAGATCCATAAATAGAATGATTGTTCATCCCATCTATCATTATAACTAAAAAAAGGTTAGAACAAGTTATCAAATATGTATTAATACTCAAATGGTAAGATAATAAATTAATCTCTAAAACCTCATCCAACATTTTACATAAACCATTCCATAAATGGTTAACCTTATTATACTTCCAAAATATGAAAGTACAAAAATTTATAAATAAGGTCACTATATTTATCAAAACAAATTATCATTGATCCACTGTATATCATAATGTAGTTCTTATTTATCACATACCAAACATGTGAAGACCATTATCTTGTACTGTTTTTGAAACATGGTAGTAATCTGAATTACCATACATCCTTATTGAAAACATATATGTTTCCTTATTCCTAGGATTATTGGATATATTTCTTAAGTCCAAAATTTTGTAAAATTTTTCTATAATAGCATGAACCAATTTTTTCAAAAAATCAACAATCATTTCCATAGTACACAACACTATCCAATTTACATTATCCAAATAGATCATCTATTTCTCCAAGATAAACACAATTTTCACCACATCTTGAACACATTATGGATTAAATTCCATTAATAAAAACATTACCTTTCCCTTAAATCACTTTTCAATGTCTTCATCACCATTCAACATATCCTTTTCAATACTTAATGAAAAACTTATATTGAAAATTCTTATATATATTTCATTATTTGTATTATATAATCCTTTTATTACAAAACATATATAATTAAATTGTTTAACTTTATTCTTAACCCATTAATCAAGCTTAATCATCTTATTAATTCCAATAATATAAAATATAAATAATGTATTGAGGTTCTTCAACTTTAATCTAATCATGCTTCTTATGTTTAATGTATACAATCTGGTTAGATCATCCCATACCTTTCACATTTCATTAAATAACTCTTTATCCTTATTCATATAACCAATATTGTCACCACCTTCATGATTATATTAATGATATTTTCCCTTAGGAAATAAATTTTCATAATTACCATACTTTCCACATCTGAAACATTCAATGTTAACTATCTCACTTCTAGTTCTCGTTATTGATTATGAATATAATGAAAAGTGTGAAGAACAATTATCATAGATGAAAGTCACATAACCAAGGTAAATTACATATAATATTTCAATCTACGACACATTAGGTTTAATACTAGGGTAATCATGATTGTTAAAAAAATTCTAGGATTGTAACCTATATTTATACTTATCCTTTGGGACATCTCCATATATATCCATAGAAATATCCCCAGGGATTTCCCTAAAATTTTAAAATCCTTATTTCCAAAGGTTGAATAAACCTTTACATTGATACCAAATATAATGACCCAAGCATAATATACAAGGTTATTACATCACCTTTTCATAATACAAAAAATATTACAAAAAAACATGCCCAAAGACCGTATTAGTTTAGTGCCTTTGGAAACCTGGAACAAAAACTTCTAGTCGTGTGAAATATCTTCAATGTTTCTCAAAATGATATTCCACTTTATTACCCCTACCTAAAACCTTTATTTATTACCTGAGGAAAATAATACATAAAAATGGGTGAGCTTAGATGATTAGTAAGGGTATAAAAAAGACATATGTAGGCATATCCAGAGAATAAAGGTATAAGAACATGATCATGAAAATAGAAGAACATACCTTGCATATCAATGATCATGGAATAAATATTGGAATTTAATAAGACATGAATCATAAGGGAATAAACAGAATAAGCCATGAAATTATAACATAAGGTTATGACATGGAATTTTTGGTAGTCACATAATCATATAATATTATTTCCATTGTAGTAAAGACAGTGCTTCCAATGCCATCTTAGTAGTATATATTCACTCCATATACCATCTTGGTAGTCAGGGTTAACTCCCATGTACATATTAGTAGTATGAGTTCACACCCCATACCATTTTGGTAGTCATTGTTCACTCCTATAGCCATCGTACAAGTGATTTTTCACTCCCAGGACCATCTTAGTATGTCTCTTGAGAAATAAATCTTTTCTTAATGCATTTGAGGGAGATATAGTCCCCCCCATTTCATAAGGAAATTATGCATACATGTTCCACAAGATCATAAACAATCATATCATGACTAATGAAATGGAATGGGTGTCATAAACATGTAATCATATCATAACCTATGAAAAATATACAAGTTTCATAATAATTTCATCAAAATCACAACTCATAAAAAAAGTGAGTTTCAAACCATATAACCTAGGAAATAGGAAGGTGTTTTCAAAAAAATAATTCCATCAAAACATAACCCATGTAAGGTAAATAGGATTCACAAATATTATTCCACCACAAATGTAAATTATTATTTGAAAGAATAAGAATGGTAGAATTGAATCATATCCCTAGTAATACATAATCAATATAAAATAACATTATCTTAGATGAAAAAATATTTTTAGAGATCACATGAAAATAATTCATGAGGGAAATATCCTTTCTTCTTTAAAAAACGTTTTTTTTCTTAAAATGACGTGCAATTTATAAAGAAAAAATTTTCTTTGAAATGAACCATTTAATCTTTTAAAGTATGATTCTAGAAATTAAGGCATCCTGAAAGCATAAAAATCTATTCATGTCATAAAAGATAACATAAAGCACTCTCCTCATTCTTTTTCCAGAAAAGTCACATAGTACCTCATTTGGAAAATGATGAAAGGTTAATTTCAAACCATGAATTAAAAAGTAAAAAATGGGTAAAAATGAATTTAAACATAAATTATAGAATATCACAATATTTTTTGAATACATAAACATGGATGATAAATATTCCCCAATGGATACTTAAAACAAAACAATCCCAAATATTGAAGAGATTGGGAAATAAATACTCACCACTTTATAATCTGTAGAATAGCATGCCTCATGAAATAAAAAAAATTATAAGAATATGAAAATATCATAATCTTCTGGATATGACTCATAAATGATATTCATATGTAGCATATACACCACATAGAAGAACCAATTAGTGTATAAGGCAGGGGTTCCACAGAAATAAAAGTGTGACATAAATCCATTAATACTTGAGTAACAATATAATTTTGAACCCCATGAAATAATAACATAAATTAAATATTTTAATTTCATTAAATAAAGTAAATTATTGATATTACATGTCATTGTTCAGTATATACCCCACACCAAATAAGCAAGTGGTGAATATGACATGTATCTCATGGAAATAAAAGTGAGATGAAATTACCTCAACTTATGTCCATAATTTCTTCACACATGTTATAACATAATGTATAATAAATATAATTTTAGTATACATATCACAAAAAAATTATGGTCATATATATATATACCATATATGATTTACTTATGACATAATATTAACTGTTTATTAATAATTCTATGTTAATGTCATTCTTTGGGAAACATCCACTTTATTTTTCATTTAGGATTTAACTTGTTATCCTTGTAACTCTTACATAGATCATGATTTCATCATATTTAGAATGATAATAATAATATAATTAACACACACACACACACACATATTCAGTATATTTTTATTCCTAGTGATTCATAAACTTTATAGATGGAAAATAAAATAAACCATTCATGGAGATGGTAGGCCATACATATGCATGAACACTATTTTAATTTTATTTTTATTTTAATAGAAATGAAATTTTATAATATATTATCATTATAGAATCATTTTTATGTTATATATATCATATATATTCATAAAATTCATCCTTATTACTATCCATGTGAAATATAGGTGAATAATGAATCGTGTCGCATCGTGGAGATAGTAAACCAGACATATGCATAAGGGACATTGTCATTTATGTAAAAATAAGTGATGTTATCATGGATATGGTAAACCATATGTGAATAGTGAATCACATCGTATAAGCAACATTATCATTTATGTCAATTTTGATACTATTTATTATTTATCTTTTGAAAAATATCATAACAACATGATACATTCAAAGAAATACTTATACTATATAAAAAAAATTTCAAAGTAAACTATAATTCTTTTATGTCATTAATTATGTCAAATTATCTTTATTTTAATATTTTTATTATCATTTATTTGATATTTCTATTAATTACACAGTTACTACATCATCAGTTTTTAAGCCTTTAAGGTAATTATTTATTTCATAAAAATTAAAAATAAATAACTTTGATAAAGGAGATCATTTTATATTTCAAATTAATATTTATAGATGAATTTATATTCTTCATAACAATATATAAAAAATCATATAGTTCTTAAAAATTTGAGTATAAATTTTTTAACTTATCTTTAAATGAAATATAATAAATGTCATATTCTCAGCCAAGTGGCATAGAAAGGTTATATATTCATAAAAATCATTATTTTGGTCTAAAAACATTAATATAATAAAATTAGGACAATTGTTATGGTAATTTTGTAATATTATAAACTGTTTTTTACCTATAATTACCTGATTTACCATTAATCGTGGTAAATTAAAAAAATTATTAAAATTACTATTCATAATATCTTAAAGTTTTATTTATACTATTAGAATATAAATATCATACCGACTACATCCATTTATATTAATTTTTTTAAATTTTATTCACAAAAGTGGGAAAATTAAAATTAATGCTCATCTTACAGATGGGGAAAAAGGCGGGTAAAATGAATGTTCAAAATATCAATAATTTTTATCTCTAATTTCAATAAAAAAATTGATAAAATTTTTTAAATTGGATTAATACATGTATAATTGATCCATTTGACTTTAAAAGTCAATTTAAAGTATAATAATTTATTAAATGAAAAGATGGTTTTTGACTACAATGTAGTATTGTTCACTATTCATCAAAAAATGAATCTTCTCAGAAAAATACTAAAAATTCACCCTATGTTAAAACTGAAATTATTAATTCAAAAAACAAAGTTTATTTTATCAAATTCAATTTTAAGAGTGTCTAAAATTAATTTTATTATTTTTCATCAAAGCACAAAAAAAGTAGTTTTTTTAAGAAAATAATATTTCTAAGCACATAAGGACTTTACCCAAAATTATACATTTCATTTTAAATTTATTGTTTTACATTAAATAATGATAAATAATATTTATAAATTATTAATTACTATTTATATTTATATGTTTAATGGATAGGTTATAACTACCTCGTTTTTAATAGTTACAGTAATAAAGTATTGTTTCACAGAAACTTAGAGTTGCGTATAACCAAGCCAAGTTGGTGTTTCATATATCACAACAATAACATGGTTTTTCATACAACTTAATTCAAACTTAGTGCTTTTATATTATAATAAAAATATACATTAACTATTGCATGAAGTAAGAAATATCGAAAAGATTAAATTTATTCAGAAAAAATAATTCACAAAATACCAGGGTGTTACATAATTTTTGTTATTTAAGGTGAGCCAAGAAATATATATATGAACATGATATGATTAGGATATAATAAAATAGATTTTTATAATTTTATTTATTTTGTTGATGTTTTGAAATGTCAAAGTATTGAATATTTTCAAAATTTCTAATAATTATATTTTATGGGATAAATATTTTTAAAGTTATTTTTATATAATAATTTCTTTAAAAAGACAAAAAATTATTATAAATGGTATAAAATTTCATAAAATTTCCATTTATATTCAATTTACATCATATAAGTCCAAATTATATCCTTTTAATTTTGAAAAAATTGTTACTGCTGTTATAATTAAAATAGGTAAATTAAGAGTTAATAAAAATGATAAGTTTTCAAATAATACCAAAACATGTCTAAATTTTTATGGTTGATGAGATTACACCTTTATATAATCATATATTTTAATCCATTTCTAGTCAATGGAATTTTTATAGAAAATTAATTTTTTATAATTTAATATTTTGTTAAATTTCCAAAATAGCCCCTTCTTCCCTTATAAGTACCACCCCTCACAACCCCTTCTCATATCATCTTACTAGCCCCAATGATTTAAAAATATCTACCAAAAAATATCATCCCCACTCTCCCCACATCCATGTTATTATTGTCTCACCAAATGACCAACTCCAAGTCCCCAAAGGGATCCTTCAAGGTGGTGATATTCAAGTGGTAACTTTCTTTAACCACCTATTTTAATTTATTTTGTTCTTATAACATATCCTAGCCTCATTAATCCATAAAATAAAAATAACTATTGTATTATGTATATACTATAATGTTATATTTTTAATGTAATATTTTCTATCAAGCAATTTTTTTCCTCATATCCTCTTATTCAAAGAATGTGAACCATCTTCCAAATTATGGCAATTAACTATCTCAATGGATAATGAGTTTTTGATTTTAATTACAGCCTTTAGGTCTGGTAATAAAACTATTATTATGGTCAAATAGGATTTTAATAAGTATATTATAAATTATTCCTTGTTTTTAACTAATATAGAGACATAATATTAAATAAAACAAAATTAGTTCATGATGGATGAAAAAACTTCTAAAATAAACAAAACAATAATCATTATTGTTTTCTCAATTAAATCATCCCCAATTAAGAAAATAAAATGATTTATGGAACCATTTAAACTTATGGATGTTTATTAATTAAATTTAATTTCACTTCGGTAATAATATTCCCATTTGATAAGAACTTTCATAATTATACACATGTGGAACGACCATGAAACGAAAAATCCGAGAATGATGAAATTGAACCTTATAACTCATCGAAATGCCCATAAATGAACATGATAAAATTATAATAAATCAAATTAATGTGTAAGATCTTATTAATTAAGAAATTAATTAATATTATTTGATTATCCACGACATTCAGTGCAAGTACATAACTCATTCAGACATAAGGTAAGGGATCTCTACGAACCTCCATATTTCCTTTGGGTTAATATTTCTCTCTCATTGACTCAAATTATCCATTAATTATTCTTATATACTTCTCAAATATTCTGTTTTTATTTACCTCACATATGTATGTATCTAAATATATATTTTTCTTATCGATAATTACTTGTTTTATAGGGTTCCCTTCTCAATTCCTCAAGATAAGCAAACCCGATTAAAGGGAACTTTTTTTTTCTTACCCATTTTCAAGCACACTCCAAAAAATATTTTAATCCTAAAATATTTTTACAAAATCAATCAATTTATTAGGAAAATATTATTCTAGTTCATTTTTGTTTTATGTAAATAATTATTCCTTTATCCTCTTTAAGGACTCTTAATTAATATCCTTAACATAACACTTAAGTGGAACAATTATAAAGTTACCTAAATAATATTTTTAATGATTTCAACTCAGTAAGAATTCAATATTCATTATCTATTCTTATATTTCCTTTATTAATTCCCAATAAATTTTTTAAATATCTACTTTGATGGATACCATTTTTACACCCCCTTTGGTTTTTCCTTATGACATGATTACGATACCCATTTATTTCCATGGGTAACCCTTATATTTATTCCTTGTATTTTATTCATTATGTGGTGCACATATGCATGAAAAATTTATGATGGGTGCCCCCAAATATCACTCCAATGCATTGGGTAATTTTTTAGTCTCATGATACATTGTGTATGGGATTAGGCAGTAAACCTAATCCATCATGTAACATTTTCCACCATGTGATATAGTATTGATAGTTAGCCTTGGATCATGTTTATGTCATATTAATTTTCACTTCCACATTCCTATGTTTTCATGATCATATGATTCCATTTAATATATGTTATTATTCTATATGTTTATTCATGAGCCATGATTTTTATGTTATCATGATATCCTTCTAACCCATGTGTTATGTTTCAATATCATGTCTATTCTATTAAAAGTTATTTTTAGATCATCCATTATTATGTTTATTTCCCTAGGTTATCCTTTGCAGTTATAGGGGATCCAAGGGAGTTAGTAGATCATAATGAATATTAATAAAAATGATGTTTTATTTTTTACTTATTCTTCAAAGGATACTAGAGTTGTTTATCCTTGATTTTTATTTTATGGATAATTATGCTTAAAATAACGTAATAATATGTGAAAAAGGCTTGGGATTCTGTAAAAATAAAAAATAATTTTATGACAGTGGTATTATAAAAAATAATCACTTCCATAGATATAATCACACATACATTTTAAAATGTTCTAGTGGTGTTGGTTTGAATACATATCATAATAATGCTATATATTGTAACAACTAGGTCCCAAGGACAGCACAGACACCCCGCGTTAACATGGCCACCGGGTCCCAACCTGCTAGGTACCACTAGTTTCCCCGTAGACTTCTGGTCCCCACCTTGAGGCCCACCGACATCCCTGAATGGGTCATCTTACTAATGATAGTCCCCACAGACCAACAAATGTCCTCTCCAATGTTCTTTGTCCTCACTTGCAGACACCCTGAGAAACATCCCAGAAGGCCATCCATCGTGATCACTACTCCAGGCCAAGTACACTTAAGTAAATATTTCTAATTAGGTTGGCTCCATAAAAGGAAGGTTTACCTTGTTTACATGAGTCATATAATTTATTCATTTAATCCTTTATCATTCTGAGGTGTTACATTCACCCCCCTTTAGAGAACAACTTCCTTATTATGGGCTCTACATCTCAACCCCTGCAGTGCAATACACATAAGGCTGGGTACAACCTCTGATACCAAATATGACAACTGGGTCCTGGTGATAGCACAAACACCCCACCTTAACATGGAAATCGGGTCCCGGCCCTCCAGGTACCACCAGTTTCCCCGTAGACATGTGGTACCCACCCTAGGTCCCACCCACGTGCCCGATCTGGTCATCTGACTAATGACAGTCCCCACAGACCAACACATATCCTTTCCAGTGTTATTTTTTCTCACTCGCACACATCTTGGGAAACTTCCCAGAACATGTCCATCAGGTCCCGGGCAGCTAGGTACCACCAGTTTCCCTGCATACATGTAGTCCCCACCTTGGGGCCCTCCCACGTGCCTGAACAGGTCATCTAACAAATGAATTTCCCCATAGGCCAACACATATTTTTTCGAGTGTGCTTTTTCCTCACTCACACAAACCCTGGGAAACTTCTCAGAAGGACACCCATCCTGATCACTACCTCAAGCGAAACACACTTAACTATGGAGTTCTAATTAGGTAGGCTCCCAAAAGGAAAGGTGCACCTTGTTGACAAGAGTCATGTCATTTAGTCATTTAACCCTTTATAATTCTGGGCTTCTACATATATTTATGTCATGTATGTATTTATAAACATAATATTTGATATTAATAAATAATTTTTTTATTTATGTAATGTTAATATATAAATTTAACTCATTAATTAAGACAACAACATTATTTATTTACAAATTACCAAAAACAAGCTCATCACCAACTTCTTCATCAAAAACAGTTACAAGAATACTTATAAAATGAAACTATAAAATATTAAATTATTATAAAACATCAATTATAGTAAATTTTTTTTATTTTTTAATAATGAACATTGGGGGAATAATGAATAAAAAACTGTTATTATAAAACTAGTTAAAAAAACCAATATAACTCACACCTAATATTAAAAATAAAAAACTAATAAACACATAGTGAATACTTATAAATGATGTTTATAAAAGGTTATGGATATAAAAAAGGTGATTAAGATAATAAATTTTTTATATAGGATATAATGTTCTTTATTGGAAGTTTGTAATAAATATAAGGCGTTCATTATCTCAAATTAAACTTCTGGAGACATATTTCTTATTGTGAACCATGATATCAATACTATGTTATGATTATTTATTAATGAATTTATTAAACTAGATTCATTTAATTTATTGGATTTTAAGATCATGTTATTTTTAATGTATTTTTATTCAAAAGATACTAAATTTGAAAGTGTTTTTTAACTCAACTCCCTACATTGAGTTATAATGATTTATATTGAGATTCCTTTATACAATATTGGTTGATTCCACCCCAAGAATATATTTTATGGAATTTTCTCTTCCTCTAAATAGAGAATTAATTTTAATCAAAATAGTTTACCTTGATGAATCTATTCCCCAAAAAGTATATCGTTGTTAAAAATAATTCCCATCCTCTTTAATAAAAGTTTCCACTATTTATTCATATATTCTATTCCCATCGATGTTCTCATTTATAATTGGAATCGTAATTTTGTGTTATATTATGTGACCTAAATATGTCCCTTATCCTATTTAGAAAAGGAATTTTTTTATTCAATTTATGATGTGGGTTATCAATAATGATATATCATAATATTAAAAAGTTTTCCCAAGATTTTAAAGATAAAATGTTTTATATTCTATCCCAAAATTTCTTTTGAATACATTTATGTATTTTCAATGATCTATTATTGAATTTCAATTTTCAAATTTAAATAATTTCAATGATATAACTTCACTTTTTTGAATGTAAATTTTGAAATTGACCCATTAATTTATCTTTATATGATAATGTTAAAAATATTTCCTAAAATCTATTTTAATGTTTATCATATGTGTAAACACATATTTTAAAAATATTTTTTATTTTTATATGAAAATTACTCTATACACATTCATGGTTTCCAAAAGAAATTTTTACTATCATATTTTTATAAAATAAATGTTTTAAATTTCTCAAAGATATTTGTTATTTATAAAGAATTTTTCTAATTCTCCTAAGATGTATTTTAAATCCATGTCAACAGCCTAAATTCAATACTATGATATTATATTATGATTCAATCAACATTTGTTCTCTGGATAAATTATACTTACATCGTGTATTATTATGTTACCCATTTCCTTCTTGGTTCAATTATGATTTGATGGAATTATGTATGATTTTTTAAGTGTCACACATAATGTTTGACATAGGAATGGAGAAACCTCATAAAACTTCAATTCATTAGGTAAATAATGAATCTATAATGATGACAAGTTTAGGATACCTTAGTGACATGAATTGGTAATGTTTTATGATACATTGGTAAACAACGATGGTGATGTTCTTTTACGACACCTTAGCAATGAACTTTGATCACTTGCATATGAATGTCTCATTTTTATATTGTAGCCAAATTTTGAAGTTATAGTTCATATAATTTTGATCATTTCATGACTCATGTACTTATTATCATGTTCTTATGTTCATATTTGTTTGTTATGCTCACGTATAACCCCTGATATGTTTTGATTTCATTATTTATCCCTTAGTGAGCATCTGAACTCAATCCTTTATTATGTTTTCATTTCCCCTGAGTATGAAGAAAAATAATACATATGAAGTGTCTATAAGGTTATATCATGTGAAGTATTTATGGTAGATATTGATGATTTTTTATAAATTAGGAAATTAATTTATAGTGAGAAAATGTCCGTTAGTAGAAAAAGTCATGGGTTTTGTTAGTTTATGTTTTTTATTACCTATATAAAACTATTATCCTAATATGTATTGAGAATTCGTATAATGAAATATTTTCTATATATCATATAATTATAATATATTCAAACATATGAGGAATTATAGTTATTATTATAGGTTAGGATGTTAGTTTTGGATAATTTAAGAGTTGATAATTTATGGTTGATCATCATTTCAATGGTATAGATAACCCTTTAGGTTTTTTGTGGAACTATTGAGATTTTTAGGTACTAGGATAAGAAAAATTTAGTAAAAACTCTAGGGATAAGTCTTAGCATAATATTACATCCATAAATTTTGGAAAATTCTAGATTGTGTGTTTCTCATAGTAATTACATCCCTATTTAAATACTAGAAAGTGGATGAAGTTTTGAAACAAATTCACTTAGGTCTAATCACTATTGAAAATGATTATTGAGTATTAACTCAATATTTAATATGGTATATGATGAGTGGGCCCAAGACTGCACACCTAGCTATACAATCTTATGGGATATTCTTTGGTTAATCACATTATCTTTACAATTCATTATGAATGATTTATTTTATTGAGTAATTATGTTAATAAATATAAAATATTTAATATAAAGAAAACAATATTTAATTTAGATCAATTAAGGTTGAACTAAAATCTAATAATTTTTAAGAGTTCGAAATTTTGAGGTTGAATATTTAATCTTATTATAACTTTATTATGGTTTTAATTGGTTATAACTCATGTTAACTCCTTTTGGTTTTAGTAATAGGTGAATCTTGAAGGAATTACATTAACGTTGAGTATCATGGACAATGTGGAGATTGTACCAATGAGAAACCTAATGAGATATGAACTGAAGTGAGAAATATTTTGATCGTTCCAAACCGACTATCAAGAATTATGATTACTAATGTGAACATAATTTAATTACCAAAAAAACTAACGAAACATAAGATGGGGTCTCATGGATGTTTTTTTAGAAAATATAAGGAATGAAATAAGATTAAATTTCCTACGAGTTAAGATTGTACAAAGAGGCACACAGTTGAATGTATCAAAGTTACTAAAATTTTCTTCATGTGTAGAAAATTAAGGCATAGAGAACTATTTTTTCGAATAAAAATTAAGCCCTTAGTTAACAGTATGAAATGGAAATATGTGTTTCATACTCGTACCTAATATATTAAGGTAAAAAACTCATTTGAAAATATATCCAATGTTATGACTATCTTTTAGATAACATTAAATATTTTTATTAATGAGTTAAAATTAAAATTATGAGGAAACAATATATTTAGGGGGAGAATAAAACACCGAATATTTTAAAATATATATTTTCTTTTAAAACCTAATGCTTTCAATATCCTGTTTCACACACATCATAGAACCAAAATGAAGTGTAGAACATTATATAACCTTTAAAACTTAGTCATTGAGTTGGATAGTAAATATATAAGTAATAAAATTATGATATATATATATAACAATAAATTTCATTTTTTGTTTTTAATTCTAAAACATTAATAAAATTCAATCATTATAGATTAATAGATAAAAAAATAATTTTATTCATTGAAATATATTTTAATAAAAATTACCTCTTTTTACACTATGAATTATATTGTATCATGATTAATTAATGATTATAATGAAATTTATAGATAATATATACAATAAAATAAGTTAAAATCCACTCAATGATTATTATTAGGTATGTAAAAAATTTATTTTATTATTAGAAGATACATGATCTTAAAATGATTTTATGCAATATGCGTGCTTATATGATAATTGATTTTTTTTTCAATTTTAGAAAATGAATTATATAAAATAATTTTAATATTTTTAAGCATTTATATCAAATTATTTAATAGGTTAAATTTCATTTTTAGGCATAAAATTAAGTTACCAAGGTAAACATTAGTTATGAAGTTAAAGAAATTTTTTTTCAAAGAATAATATTTTGAAAAATATTGTGATTTTAAATTAAATTGATCTATTTTAAAATAAATAATATACTATTTTGTTTAAACATATATATAAATAAATTAACACTCAATTTATTTTTCATCAATGTTTAAAAAGATTAAGAAAACTTAATGATTAAAATAATGTTTTTCTAAAAAAATATTTTTTCAACACATTATATATTTTAGTTTAAATTTCAATTTTCTCATGTTTAGAAATGAAATGAAATTATTTGGATTTAAAATTTGGAATCAAAATGTTTAAATTTTTTAATAATTTTCACATTATATTTTTGGTAATAAATTAATTACTAGGGTTAAATTTTAATCATGATTAAAATGTGTTAAAATGGGTAATCTAATGTGGCTCACATTTTACTAAATCAATTTGAAACCTAGACATTATGGATATTTTTTATGTTGGTAAGTAATAATTACATTGATCACCTAAAGTTTCCCACCTAGCTCACCTAACTCTAATGCAATCCCATTCTTACCCCTTACCTGACATTCTTTTCCAAATATTTATCCCACTGTTATGTCCAAAAAAATGAGCTCACTTCCACCCATTTCAAGACACACACCTAGTTTAAATTCCCATGAAAATATGGATAATTTAATTATTATTTATATGATATATATATCAGGTATCCTCTAGAAAACAAAAATCCCCAATCCCTTCATTTCCAATGTATACTTAAAGAGAACATAAAAATTCACAACATAAGTATTACTTACCCTTTAACTTCCTTTCTTTATACTTCTCATCCAAACTCCTACAAACAAATTATAAACATTTATATATAATGAAATTATTATAAATAAAATAATTAAATGGTATTATATTTATGGTATATCCATTATCCATTCCCCTCCCATTCAATCGAAAAAATGAAAACCTTACTTATGTGCATGTGCGGACTACCACCTCCATTAATAACACCTTTTTACACCGCCTTTCAAGGATGGTTATAAAAATGATTTTAGTGAATAGATATTTTATATATTCCATTATTTATATTATATAAAAATAAATTATTAATTCTTTAATTAATATTATAAATAAGTGATCATTGTAAAACTGACAGCCTAAAACTAATTTACCAATAGGAAAAGTGATTTATTTATAAGTGAAAAATTATTATTCATTAACCTTATTTTTATAACTATTATAAATTATAAAAAATCACCTTAATAACTTATAAATAATGTAATTATTAGTTTTTGATAATGGTATTATGACAAAATATCTCTTCCATATCAATACTCACACATAGATTGTATCATTTTCTTATTGGGTCAGTTTAACTAACTACCTATAAAATGATATAAATTTCTATCACAGATGGATTAAAAAACATAATATTTTATATTAAAAAGTAAATAATTATTTTTTGGTTATATAATAGTGTTATAAATATTTAACTCATTAATTAAGACAACATAATTTGTTTGTTTATAAATGGCCAAAACAAGCTCAACACTGACTTCAACATCATGAATAATAACTAAACATATAATGAAATGAAATTATTATATATTATGTAATTTTAAAACATCAATTAAAGAACCTTTTATGATTTATAATGATGAACTTTTGAAAAATAATGATGAACAACAACACTATTATAAAACCTGTTCAAAATGATCAAGATTACTCACACCTGATATTGAAAATAGATAACTAATATGCATTTAGAGAATAAATATAGCCGTAGTTTATAAAGGTTATGGATATAAAAAAGGTTCCTAAGTAGGTGATTAACATATTTTTTGTTATATTATGATTTAATTGATTTAGTGTAATTTAGGAATTATGGTAAGGGGTTCTTTGTCTCAAATTTAAATTTTTGTGACATATTTCTTATCTTGAACGATGATATATTTACTATGGAGTGATTATTACATAATTAATGTCTTGTTCCATATTAATCTAATTCACAAGGGTTTAAAATACATATCAAGTTCTCTTTTAAATGGATCTTAATTCAAAATATATAAAAGTTTAAAGTGTTTTTGTTAATTCAACTCCCTTCATTGAGTTCAAATGACACTTCTTGAAATTACTTCCTCCATGATCGGTTGATTATACCCCATGATTCCATTTAATGGTAAATTTTTTAACTTTCTAGAGAGAATTAACTTTAATAAAAATATTTTATCTTAATTAATCTCTTCCCCAAAAGTATATCACTGTTATGAATAATTCCCATCCTCTTTAATTAAAGTTTCCCCTTGTAATCTATATTTCCATTTCCCACCATTTTTTTATTTTAAAATTGGAATTCTAATTATGTGTTATATAATGTGACCTCTATATTTCCCTTATCCACTTTTAAAAAGTAATTTTTGTTACACTATATATAATGTGGGTTTTCAATGAAGATATTTCAAAATATTAAAAAGGTTTTCCATCCTTTAAAAAATAAAATGTTATATTTTCCACAATATCTTAATTTTGATTACATTTATATATTTTAAAGTATATAATATTGTAGTTTCTTTTTTGGAGGTAATGTTTTAATAGTTTTCACTTCACCACTTTAAAAATAACTTTTAAAAGTTACCCATAACTTTTTCATTTTAGGATAATGTTAAAAATGTTTCTTAATATATATTATTACGTTTATATTCAATGTGAACACATATTTACACCATCTTTGTATTTTTATATGAAAATTCATATCAATATTTATATAGCTTCTCAAAGAAATTCTTAATTTTCTATTATTATAAAATAAAATATATCATGTGGTAAATGATATTTCTTATTTCCTATGAAATTTAATTAATGATCCTAAAAGAGGTATTTTCCATTCATGTCATCACACTCTATTCATTTATATGATATTATCTTATGATACCATCCACCTTATTTATGTATATGGGGTATGATTATGTTTTTATTATCATGTAACACATTTACTAGATGGGTTAATTATTCTTTAATTTAATTATGTTTTATTTCCTTTTGTGGAAGACATATTTTTTGACATATGAAACGAACACCCCGATTGTAGTCCAATTCATTGGGTAAATAATTAATCTCTAATGGTGACATATTCATTATACCTTGTAATCATTAATTGATATTTTTTAAGATGCATTGGTAAAAAACCTTGGTATTATGCATTTACGATACCTTAGTGATGAGCTTGAGTGATATTCTTATGAATGTCTCATGTTTATATTATATCAACATTTACAAGTTATGATTCATGTACTTATGATCATGTGATGCATAGTTTACTCATCTTTATGTTCCTATGCTCATATTCTTATGCTATGATCAATTCTTACCGATGAAATGTTTCAATTTCATTATTTATCCATTATCAAGAATTTCACCCCATCCATTTTTATGTTTTTATTTCCCCAGGTCCTGAATAATAGAAATACATATTATTTGTCTAAATAGTATCTCGGGTCATGAATTTTTGGGAGATTTTGAAGACATTTTATGGTTTATATTTTCTCTTATTTTGGAAAAAATGTTTATTAGTTGAAAAACACAAGGGAATTATTAGTAAATATTCTTCACTAAATATCTAAAACTTTAAACCTAAAAGGCATTGAGAATATATTTATTTAAATACATTTTATAAGTCATATAATTATGATATAGTCACACCCATGATGAGTCATATTGGGGGACCTCATAGATCCTTATTTATGTCTATAGTTTTTTGAGATGTATTTTATCAATACGGTTCATGCCAAATTTTTATTAGATTTGGGAATGGTCTAATGGATTTAATTTTAAGGGAAATCACTCTATGACTCTTTTAGGCCCCTTAATCTGGTCTACACCCTATGAAATACATGTATTCATGCCTCATGTATTATAGTTCCCCCACTCAGGTTTTATTGAAATGATATATCCAAGGGCATTACAAAGTGGAATCAGAACATGTATTTGGTTGAGATAGTTCTAATTATTGGTAGAGTAAGGATATCAGAGCTTGAAAAGTCCACTGGGAGAATGTACGGTCAATATGGATTCAGTTGGAACCCATTTTTTCAGGGGATATCCAATATTGGGACTATGAAATATAGGACAAGCAATGTGTTTCACTGTGAATCCCAATAAAATATGGATGAGACTCAGGATGAGTAAGATGGATCACTCTGGAGATAGTGAAAATTTTAAGGAATAATATTATTTCCATTCTTAGGTAATGTTAAATGAACCTATGAATGATGCTGTTTGATACGTTTCCTCTTCATTATCCATCATTAATTGAAGAAAAATATAATTTATTAGATGATTTTATGAATACATTATAATGGGTGATTATATTAATATGTATTCAAGGAGATTGTATGATTGATTTTTTCTTGTGATTATTTTTCCTCCACAAGACCATGATTTTTTGGATGTTTGGTATTTATGAAAGAAAATGTTAAAAAAATTCATATGGTGGAATGAGGTTTCTGTAAAACGGTTTTATAAGTTGGTTTTACATGAAATAGCTTGTGGAACTAGTTATTTTGAAATGTTTTTTGATTTTATGGTTTTGAGAAATTATGAAGGAATTATTTTTGAAACTGTGTTGTGAAAATAAGATTGGTTTTTGGTGAATAAAATACTAGGCTTGGGATTTTGGGTTTTCAACTTTGGTGAAAGTCCCTTGGATACTAAGTGTTTTTTTGAAAAATTGGGTGAGTTTGGGGTTTGTAAAATAATTTGAATGGGTTTTTCAAATAAGAAACTAATATAGGGGTAAAACAGGATTCTTGTATTTTGGTATTTTGATTAGGAATGAACCTAATGTTTGTATTACATTCTCGATTTTTTTTTGTAAAGAGACATGTGGGGTGAGTGGGTGTGGATTGGTTTGTTATGGTATTCGGGAGAAGGAAACCAAGGCTTTTGTAGACATGGTTTGCTTTATTTTCAGTAATTGTATTGGGTGTGATCTAGTTGTTCAAACAGTGTGTTTAACTGCTAATCTATGCTTATTTTGGAGGATATTATTATGGAAGGATCATGGGATGGATTTTTGGTATTAGTATTGGGTATCCATTTGTGATTTTTTATAGTTTATAGTTTAGATAATCCAGTTCGTGATACATTATATGATTCATGTGGTGGGGATTATAATTACTTAGAATCAACCTTTATTTGTAGTATCATATGGTGGAGTGAGCCACATGCTTGGGGATGGATCAGTTTTTGATGTTTTGATATTTTGTAACTAAAGGGGGTAATTGTGTTCCATATTGATGTTTCAGTGTCGAGTATGAGTATGTTTCATGGGTGAGAGGAATTGGATCAAGAGAGTTTTTAAGGATATGTAAAATTGAAATGATTCTAGGGATATGATGGTAGTCATAAATTGAGTTTTGGGATGCTTGGTGAGTGGGTAGTGACAGCCCCACGAGGCGTCGTTAATTCCCTACGGTACTATGAATTTTTTTTATAAATACTCAAACTATTCTACTCAATTAATTAAAATGTAGTATAAGTAATGTTCAGGTGTTGAACCCACAGAGACAGACTGTATGTTATAAATTAAGTATGAAAAGTATAATTGAAATTGATTTGTTCATTGGAGAAAGGGAAATAATTCAGCAGTGATTGGGGTTGAAATAAACATAGGGGATATTCCAGGTTCAGTGATTTCAGGATCGTGTTCTAGGAATTTGATGATTATTGATTAATTTAGTTTTGGTGTCAGAGTTGGGTCATCTAGGATCCTTGGTCTTGGTATCCCACCAAAATCCTATGATTGCGCCTTTGGAATGGCCATCTACTTGGTTCAATCATAGAAATAGGTGACCCAAAACTATATTTAAACAAAACTGACCAATATTTTGTAATGGCCATACACAAAAAATTTCTATTAATTTATGAAATAATAATAAACAGCCTCAAATCACAAGAAATGGTCATGCAGTTGAAAAAATAAGGAGATTGGAATTGATAAAGGTTGTTTGTATCAATCCAAAACATGAATAATGAAAAACAATAATCCCTAAGCACACTTCCCCCTACATCACATCACCCAACAATAGATGGACTACTCTCTCATAATGGTAGCGAGCATCATGGCTACTTGGGGATGAATGGTGGGGAAGAACAACTCTGGATCATCACCTATGGTCTGACAGACATCCCTTGATGTTCCTTGGATGCCTTTTCCCCTGAGTGTGTTGGAAGGGAGCCTAGGGGTCCCCTTTTATAGGTAGGATCATCCAAAACCTACAACCCATGACCTTTATTTTTTAATGTCCATCTCCTCCAACATGATGTGTACTTGGGGTACACGATGTAGATCTAGTTTTCCCTCCTCCACATTGAATCTATAGAAACTTCGTATGCTGGTTTGACTGTCTAACTTTTCGTCATGTCGTGTACTCTTGGATCATGACACGTAGATATCTTTCATAGCACATATTCTCTTCACGATTTTTCAGTGAAAATATGCTTCACTTATTATGGTCACAATGTTTAATTGTGGTACATGATGCGTAGAAAAGTTTTCTTTAGTTTTCTAGCTCCTCTTTACCTCCAAAATCCATTGTCACGCCCCGAGCATTTCCCACGGCGCGAAGGGCCATTTGACTCATATTTGCTATCATTTTGTTCCTTTTTCAAAAATCCATTATTTCCTTCCACAAAACATAATAAAATAAAATTAATTCCAAAATTGGAATGATTTATCATTTAAATAAAAAATTCAATACATTAAAACACTGTAAAAATATGCATAAAATAGATGTATCAAATCCCCCACACATGAATTCATCCTTGTCCTCAAGGATCGAATATCAACATAATATAAAGTCTCTTCACATTACTATGATTCAAACTCAATTTCAATCTAACAAATTGATCTAATAGAAAATTAAATGTTCGAGCATCACATAGGAAAATTTATCAACACCACATTTTTCAAAGAATTAAAACCTATCATGCACTTTACTTTTTATCTTTTGAAATAGCCATTCATTTTCATTTATCCTTTTATATTTTTCAATCCACTAATAATATTCATTTCATTTTAAATTTACCTCTCAAGAATTTTTCTACTCATCATTAGGGTAAAAATGAAAATTGAATTTATCACATACATTAAAACATGTAACGTACCATTGTCTTGAACGACATCTAACATATTCACTTTGTAAAAATAGAGATCACAATTAATCATGAGGGATTCACTATTAAGGATAAAATGACTCTGAGGCTTTAGGGTGGTAGGTAAATGATATAAAAATTAAATATAAAAAAGGAGGTTTGACTCTAAATCATTTTTCAGGATACTCAAGAAATAACTCAAGAAATATCCCAATTTACTAATTTCATCTCTATATTCCCCAAAAAATATCAAAGTGGGATCATGATACATGAATTGGTAATGAATGAATCAAATTGTCTTCATTTTTTTAATATTTTTTTCTATTTCGAAAGCTATGCTCTAGGAAAATCATACATCCATTACCTAAAAACATACAATAAAAAATCATCAGTATGGAAAATGTAGATTCTTTATCCTCCCAATACACAACCCAATTTTTGGATTTTTTCAAATGTTTTTTGGAAATAGAGGTGAAAAGTAAAATACAATGAAATATACATGGAATATGCCCATATCATCGTAGAAAATCTCCTAGAAAACTATACATAATAATATATATCTTAGCACACCAAATAAAGGTCCTCCCCAACAATCATTCTTTTAAATATCATTAAAAACATTTAGAAGAAGGTATTAATGGATAAAATAAGCTTGTAACATGGCTCATTTAAAAAAAAGATATTCAACGATTCTATAGGATTTAAAAGTAGATTAATATAGGGTGGGTCTTAGGAAAAGGGATAAAAAAATAATGAACCAATAATTTTAAAAATTATTCTATTCAGTCATATAATCAAAAAGATGCAAAGAAAGTTTTAGAAGAGAACCCAAATTTGTTTCTCAAGAAATATACTATAGAAATAATTTGAAATATTAGGCTTAGTATATATCTTGGGAATACAATGAATGGTTTGGTCATTAACTCCTAGAAATGAATATTAATAATTAAATCAATTAATGAAAACTTTAGAAATTCAAAACACGGAAAAATCTCAGAAAAAAATCATTTAATGTGATTAATATTCTCCCCTAAATCATGATTTTCTTAATATTAATCCAGATCATTATCTCTACTAATTATTTGCTCTAATTTTCTTATTTAAATTTATTGAAAAAAAATTTAAAATTCAAGGCATGATAAATTTCTTAGTTAGTTTCATGTATCATAGATTATTTGAGTAAAGAATGAATCTAGTTTGGGCCATGCAATTTTCAATTAAATATCAGAAAAAAATAAAATATGGGGAATACAATAGAAAATTTATCAATTGAAACTCTTACTCTCATTTAAATTTACGCTTCAAAATTGAGTTTTACAGGTTCATCTCGAACCCTTTCATGTTGTGTAAGTGCCCATCACCATGTGTGATTCTTCTACTTCTCCATGATTTTTCCCTCCTTGATGGTCCTAAAAAAATAAAAATACGCAAGTGAAATAATATTCCATAAAAATTAAATTTGAAAATATTTTGGGATGTGTGAGTTTTCCAAAAAAAATAAAAATAATAATTAAAATACTAAAAAATCAGGTTGCCTCCTAGAAGCTCTTTTGTTTACCATCGTTGGATCCACCTCACCTCTTCATATTAGGGGAGGGATAGTAGGAAGGAGGTTACCTAATGAGGATCTACAAAATTTTGAAGCCTTGATTACTCTCTGTAGAATGGTCCTTTACCTTTCTCTAAAAATAACTTCACTCATCCATTGTTGAACACTTTCTCAATATCCATAAACCCAATCCAATATATGTTTTCCCTTGTTTAATATCCATATGACACTTCACTAATTGAAAAAACATTTTCTCCTTCATTTAATTTTTATTGTATGAATATTCCTCCACTATATTCATCCTTTTCCAGCAACTTCATATCCCTTTTTATCTTGTTCACAGATGTTTCCCCAATCTTTATAGAAACTACTTCATCTATCCTTCCATGGAAAAAATCATCCTTTTCTTTCATCAATTCATCTCATAAAAAATCATCAATTAGTTTGTCTCAATTCTTGCATCGCCTATTGTAAATATAATTTTTCCTCTGATCCTCCTACTCTCAAACTCAGATATCCATTCTGAACATCAATTAGCTATCTTCCTATAGCTAGGAATAGTCTTCCAAAAATTATTTCAATGACCATTCCTACATTATGAGATATCTAAAGATAAAAAGATCATATTACAATAGGTTGGTTATTATTTCAATGACCATTCCTTATATCTTTAGGAGACTGGATGAGTTTCTAGAATCTGCTCTTAATTTATGTATAATATTCATTGCTATTGAGATAAGGGAATAGAGGGTCACACAAAATAGCATATTCAAGAATATATCATATTATAATGAATATTTATATAGGAATCAGTGGGACCCACCATGTGGTCCGAGATTTTTCCAAGAATTATCAATCACCCATAAATAAATAAATTCATTTTTATTCAAGTATAGAATAATTGGGTTGAATTTATTTATTAATTTTATTTATATGTGTATATATAAATACCAGGAATAATATTATAAAAACAAATATTATTTTAATATTCATGAATCTTTAAATATTAGTGGGAATTACAAATCATGTTAAATGACTAAGTTTTATCATGAAATATATTTATTATATATTAAAAGTATGTGAAAAAATATAAATAATAACTATGATGTAGTTTAGTTTATCATATTTATTTATTTATTTCTTATTTAATGAATGTTAAGTATATAGGGGTCAGGGAATCATTTCTGTGTATTTTAGAAACCACTATATATATTAGAAGAGAAGATCATTTCAACGACTATTCATTAGTCAAAAAATGAGAGCTTCTCTATCCTCCCTATTCCTATAGAGAGATACTCTCCAATTGAGTGAATATACAAGATCACCATTGCTGATCGAAGGAAGAAGATTCTGGTGATCGTCGTGACATCAAAGGGATTACCAGAGCTCTATGAAATCCCCTAGAATTTGATGAACGACGTGCATGATGATTTTGGAAGCATGTGATGATGATCTAGAGGAGTTCATATTTGGATCCTTTGAGTAACATTCACCAAAAAGATATGTAGTTGAGCGTGCCTTGTTTTAAATGAGGTATTTTGTTATGGTTTATTTTCAATGATTTTTTTAATTCACGTGAGATTCTCATACCGGATCAAGGCTTAGATCTTTAGAGAAAAAAATTTTAGTCACTTCAGTGATAAGTTTTTTAAATTTCCTAGCCCAACATCTTCTGTTGCAGGCCCCAGTACCAACAATTGGTATCAAAGGGATCACATGTATTCTTGATCCAAAAAAATGATTTTTCCTTAAATTTAATAAGAAGGTATTAAATCAGTCAAAAAACCATGCTTTGATCTAATATAAAATGGAAAAGATATGACCATCCAATTTTTTATGATATAGATCGTTTGTGGATTTTTTTAGTATTATAAATATAAATAACATATATTTTATATGTGTTTAATTTTACCTTATTTTGGGTTCCAATGATATTTTTGGTGATAACCTCTTGATTTCCAGGTTCTAGATGGAATATTTTTGTTAGGATACTTCCAACAGGTTACTCATAATTCCTCAGTTTTTGTGGATTAAAAAGATTATTTTATGAAAATCTTGTGGATAAGATTTTGATTTTTCAAAAAAAGGTTGAAATCACGGGGTAGTGAGATCAATGTAAAAAATGATATTTTTATACTTTTAAAAAATAAATCGATGTGACCATCAAAATTAGAAAATATAAAAAAAAGTTATATTCCAATAGAAGATTCATCTTCACAGTGGACCCCTCTATTGTATCCATTCTCCTTCCTTACTCAAACCACATCAGCCAACCCATATGAGTAGTGCTATTGACTCCCTCTGAGTTAGTCACCCACTTCCTTTAGGATTCCTAGCTCCATTCCATTTGGAGCTCCCTGGCCATTCCACCTTCATCCGACCCCATATCAGCCTTTCTTCTAGGGCACCGTAGTGCTGACCCAATTGGATGTCTCCTAGTCGAGGTACCCATTTCATCCCTTGACACCAGTGCACTTGTAGAGAACCGAAGCTTGACGTACATGGATATTACATTACTTTAGTGGAATACTTTATACATAATAATAACAGACACACAAGGATCGTAATAGTTTAGTGTCTTTGGAATCTTGGAACGTAATATTATAATCATGGTGAAAGATCTTCAACATCTCTTATAAAGATCTTCCCCTTTTTTTCTTACCTAAAACCATTCTTTATATCCTGGGGAAAAGAAAACATAAAAAGGGTGAGCTCAAATGCTCAATAAGGGTAAGCATGGATAAAATAAAACATACCATATATATTTGAACTTAAAAACATGAACATAATGTTTAAATATCAAAAGCTTGAGCAATGACATAAAACATGGAAGTACGTAAGGCATAGATCATAAAGAAACATTAAGAATGATAAAATATAATGGGAATAAAACATGTAATTGTGGCAAATATTAAGCACATGATATGATTTCCATTGTATCCAAGGCATTGCTTCCAAGACCATCTTAGTGGACAAAGTCCCTTTCTGAATCGAGTTCACTCCTCATTCCAGTCCTGTATTACTGAACTGGTTTAACTTGCCGTTCCAGCCATGTCAATCTCATGAGATATAAATCTTTACCCAATGCATTAGAGGGAGATATAGGTCCCACCCATCTCCTAATGAAATCATTCTTACTTGTGCAACAAAATAAACATACATCATTCATAATAACCCAACGAATAAAATGGGTTTCATAAACATCATCCCATTATCACATAGTCCATATAAAAGAAATGGATATCATTTCATAATAAGAAAAGTGAAACCATGCCAATCATAGATACATTACGCTTGAAACATACACATATGAAATAATTTCATCTTAGATGGAAAATGGTTTTGATAAAACACTTGTAATGAATTCTTGAGGAAAAAATCCTTTCTTCTTCAAAATCAATTTCTTTTCAAAAAACGTCATGCAATTTTAAAAGAAAGTGATTTTTTTGAAAATAGTCATGAAATATTTTGGAGGAATCTTCATGAAAATAAGGCTTTATAAAACTGTAAAAATCCGTTTGTTCCATATAAGTTAAAAGAAAAACATTCTTTTCGTACTTTTGCCGGAAAAGTCAAAAAGTACCTCGTAACATAAAAAAAAGAAAGATTCCTTACATACCATGTAGTAAAAGTCAAAAATGGGTAAAAAAGACATTAAAAATACATGAAACCACTTTTATAAAACATGGACATGGATGATAGAAATAACCCTAGTAAATACTTACAAATAAGCAATCTTGGATAAAAATGAGATTTGAAAAATTATCCCTTACCTTAGGTACCATTTTCTTCGTAAGTGTCCGAACCTCCTGTATAATGATTTAAATAATGTCATTTACTTATTCCAAAATCATAATCATTATTATGATATCATATATGTTTCCCTTATGACTTTATATTACCCGTTCTTTTGTAAATTCCATGTTAAAGAGCGTTTTGGGTAAAATCGTTTCATTTGTCGTCCGTGTTTTGACTTGTAATGATTCATATGATTACTTAGATCATGATTACATAATTCCAGAATATAAAACATTATTTATATATAATATATATATTCAGAATATACATATATATAATAGATCAGTAAATGGAAATAAATACACCGTTCATGGAGACGGTAGGCCGTACGTATGCATGAACGTTGTTTTCGTTTTCTTATTGAGTCGAATGGAATTAAATAGATGACAAAAATGTATATAAACATAAATAAAGTATCATTATTATGTCATATATCTCATGATTACTTATTATATATACTTTATAATCATGAATGGTTAACGTGGAGAATGAATCTCATCGCGTCGTGGAGACGGTAGTCCGTACGTACGCACGAGCGATGATACCGTTCTCATGATCGAGGAATTGTATCTGAGTGTATGTATACTATTTCAGAATCAATATAAATTAAAAATAATCATATATAGTTATTATGTACACCATTATACCCATCCAAGTAAGGTGGTGATGGAAAATAGATTACACCACGGTGTGGAGACGGTATTCCGTACGTACGCACGCGCGGTGATTTCATTTTCCATAGGATGGATAGATGGTGAAATAGGGTTGTTTCATACTTATAATAACATATCAGTATATAAGGGATATGGATATTATTACCTCATAATGAAAAAACCTAAGAAGAAGAAGTGGAAGAAGAAATAAAGTTGAAAGAATCGGTAACAGACATTACCTCTTCTTTGAAGCGCCTCTTTGAGTCCTCCTCTTAGGGCACTAAAATCGGTCTTTGAAGAAGACCAGAACCTCTAGGATGTTGCTAGGGAAGTGGAGAAGAGAATTTATCCGGGGTTGGCTGAGCTTGAATGGACAAATTTGTGTGAGGAAGAGAGGGAGGAGGTGCCCTTTTATAAGGGAGGAGAGGGGCTCCTTTGGAAAAACTAAAACTATTATTTTATTATAAAGCCAAATTCGGTTTTAAATAGCTCCAAGTTGTTATATTTCGAAGCTAATGTGGGGATGGGTCTAAATACTCTCATACAATAGAATTTAGGCAAGTTTAGCTTCCTATTTTAAACATATCATTTAGATTTAACAATAAGTTAGATAATTTTACTTTTACTGTGTCTTTTTGTGTTCTTACACTATAAGGTTAATAAACATACTATAAGAAGCCAAACTAACCCCAAGTTGTTTATTATTAATATATATAACCTTATCTAAGTCATTTGGACCAACCTTATATTTTTACGAATAAAATAAAAATTAATAATATAATATTTGTTTTAAAAAATTATTTTTTGTCAATTTTGACACTATTTAGTAATTGATTTTTTTGAAACTTATAACTGAATTATTAGTTCGATAATAGTTAATTATATCAATACTAACATGTCATATTAACCTAGAAAATTAGTGGAATTTATAAAAAGTCTCAAATTACATTTATTTTCATATATATAACATCGATTATGTCAATATTTCATTAATAAAATAATTACTCCATCATCTTTGTGTCATAAATAAATTAAATTATTTATTGTATAAAAATTAAAAATAAAATACCATTATGTAGGAAATATTTTTATCTTTCTAATGAATATTTATTGTCGAATTTATCTTATATTTAACCCTATATTAAAAATGATATAATTATTAAACTTTGATTTTAACTATTTTAACCCTACTTTAACTAAATTAATAATAAATGTCCTAATATAATCCAAGTGGGCCTAAATGGTCATAGATTATTCCTATGGTTGTTTTTGGTTGAATTAAACTTATCCAATAGAATTAGGACATGTGTTAGGGTAATAATAATATCATTTTTACCCTTAATTACCCTATTTACTTTTAACCGTGGTAAAAAAAAGTAAAAAGTTACTATTCACCAAAATTATTTTCATCTCATTGAACCACATTTTACTTACTGACATCAACCGTGTCTCTCATATTTTTGAAATTCAACTCACAGAAGTGGTAAAATTATGTTTTATGAAAAAATCATTTTTTAACTACCACTTAGTGGTTTCACTATTCATCAAAAAATGAAAGTTTCTAGAGAAATACAAAAAATTAGGTGTAAGATATATTTGATATTATGAAATGAAAAATGATGTCTATTTTACCAAATTCAAAAAATATCAGTTGCGTTACTTAATTTAAAAATTAATTCCCGTCGTCAAAACAAATAGCGTGTTCTTAAGAGATGATATCTTTCAAAAGATTGACCTTTGTTTATGTCTGGTTTAAATGTGAAATTACATCCAATGACCAACATTGTATTAAATTGTAAAAATATATTCTAAATATACTTTAAAACCACTCAAATTAATAATTTATCACTCTTAATTATTTCGATTAAAAAGGTTGTTTTTAATTAAAATTTAGTAATTTTCACTATTAATCAGAAAATGGAAGTTATCCGAAAAGTACCAAAATTTCACCCTAATCTAATTTCGATATTCCAAATCCAAAAATGGAGTCAATTTTGAAAAATAAAATTTACAAAATTTCAAAAAGTGGTTATTACTATTCATAACGGCTAGTTTTAATAATATTTTAATAGCATATCATTGTTTAGCGAAACTCGGTATTGCGTACAACACACGCTATCGCGGAAGTTCGCGCTTGCGTGTAATGAAATCCAAGTCAGGGTTGCGTGTTGTGTAAGAATCCTTCGTTGTTTTGTATATCATAATCCAACCATATTTCATTTATACATTGAATATATATATATATACTCAATGTTGGGTAGAATAACTATTATCAAAATTGTGTGTAACACGATCCAAGAATAGTGTTGCGTATACTGCAAGCTAATACGGTGTTGCGTATAGTGCAAGGTAATCTTGGTGTAGCATACAACACAAGACATTAATGAAATTAAAAGAATATTTTTTATAAAATATCGGGGTGTTAATGCACTGCCCCTACCACACCTACCATAGATGGGCTATGATGCACCTCCCTCTCTAAAAGATAGAAATGTCCACCCCACTATTCGACACCAATCTAGCCAAGCCACATCCAGATCCAACACTCATTGCCTTCGTGCAGTCACCAGATTCCACCAACCCGAGCATTTTCACCACCTCCATCAAGGTCAAAATGTAACATCCCAAGTAAGTAATGAATAATAGATATTTTTATCTATGATTAAGATAGTGTTTTAGAGGCTTAAAATGAAAATAAATCCAATCTTAAGCATGGAATACACTAATATTCTTAAAAGATTGTTTTACTGCCTTATGATGGAAAACCCTTTTTAAATCTATCTTTTGACAATTTTATAAACTATGTTTTTCAAAATAAACTTATTCTTTATGATTGGGACATCAAAATTTACATTGTGTGAATTTTTGGTATTTTTCTGACAATGTTCATTTTTTAATGAATAGTGAAAAATACTACATTTTACATCAAAACTGCTTTTTAATCTAATTTATTTATATAATTAGATTATCTTTTGAATTGGTATTAATGTGTAATATGAATATATTTTTACCATTTAATCCAATGGTGGTCATTTGAATCAATTTCACTTTGAAATTAGACTTAAACTGGTGTCAATGTTTTGATACTTATTGTTTTATAAAAACGCTATTTGCTATGACAGTGGGAATTAATTATTAAATTAATTAATGTGACTTATATGTTTTTAATTTTTTAAAATAGACTTCATTTTTGAATTTTTAATATCAAATATAGCTTAGGGTGAATTTTTGGTAATTTTCTGAAAAACTTCAATTTTTGATGAATAGTGAAAACACTAAGTGGTACTTATAAAGACCGATTTTCCGTTTAAATGAAATTTTTCCATCATTGTGTTTTGAATTTCAAAAATCCGACATACATGGCTTTCATTAAGAAGTAAAATGTGGTTCAATGAGATTATAATAATTTTTTGGTGAATAGTAACTTATTAAGTTTTTAATCGCGATTAATGGTAATTAGTGTAGTTGAAGGTAAAAATAATGATTTAATAAAATGAGATGATCTTTACACATGTTCTACCCTCATTGGTTGTGTCATGGCCGACCAAGAAAAGCCATGGGTCAACTTGGGGACCCCATGTATCCACATTGGTTGGGAAATGACATAAATAACTTTTTATTTAATGTAAAAGTAAAAATGACACAAACATAATATGTTTTATGAAAACAATTTTTACATGGGGTTATAAAGATCAGATTTTTGATTATAAATAGTCATTGGAATGTTAAAGAGATTTCCTACATCATAGTATTTTTTTATAATTTTTAGACATTAAATAAATTAAATTATTTATGACATAATAATGATGTAGCGATGACATCATTATTTGACGATTTAAATAAAATGGAAAGATAATGTAAAATCTATGAACTACACATGTCCAAAACCAATTGGATGAGTGGATTTAGAACCCTTATCACCTTAGCCACGAATTAGATCAATGTGGGACCTTTTAAAACCGAAACAAATTTTCAAATAAAGTAATATTTCTTTACTTTCCAAAAGTGTCCCTCCTCTCCTCTTATAAAAGGCCCCCACATATACCTCATTTCACACACTCCTCAAGCCATTGGCTCGGCCAAACCCTGCCCATTTACTCTCTAAACATCCCTCTCCTCATCCTAGAGGATTCCCTTTGGGCAGAATCCTTTCAAAGGAAGCCTTTAGGCTCAAATCAAACAGAGTAACACTTTTAAAGGTAATTCATTCCCTCATGTTCATTTGTTTTATTTTGCTTCTACAACCCCTTAAAATCTTTTTATTTACTTCTTTTGTAACAAAACCAGTATCTTCAATATACTAGGATGTTGTTATAGGATTTATTTGAGCTACACTCTCACACAACTACATCAAATGGTTAAAGAACATACGGTTTCCGTGGATGAAAAAATTCTGCTTCCCGAAATGATGATTGTTCAATACTCATTTAACACCTTCAAAGGTGGCCATTATGATGTCACTATTTTTATATATGATATATGATATGTTTATTGTTTCCTTAAGCTTCTGTTTTTTTTCATTTTGGTCATAACGTTATGGTTTCCATTATGGGTAAACATGATATCTTCATTTTAGGAAGTGCTGACTACCGCCCCCTGAAAGTGATTTGATTCGTTAATACCATATATGGGATGTGTAAAGGATAAAGTTAATGATATTATATATGTTATTATACTGGAATTATAATATACTCTTATATCATTATGATTCCATTCCAGAAAATACGAAATAGAAATGGAAGTAGCGTTCATGCGTAAGTACGGCTTACCGTCTCCATGAACGGTGCATTTCATTTCTTACCTCTGAATGTGATGTAATATTATAAATACATGTATATGATGAATATATATGATATATATGTTATCCAAATAATTAATATCATTCTGGATATAATGAACCTTTGACCAAATTAACAACATGTAAGTGTAAGAAGTCTATTTTTGACTTAAGAACTAAATACCGACAAAATGAACATTATTAACTTAAATGATTACATGATGTTCATAAAATGGTATAAAAGGAATAATGAACTTGAAAAAGGTTCATAAGAAATTAGAGATTAACTCAAGTTTATTATTCAGGAGATTAAAGAAGGGTCGGGTCAAGTCGGATACGAGGTATGGGACTTCGTCTCAATCTCCTTTCATTGAGGCATATTTCATTTTATACACAACTTTCTTTTATACGGTGTATAAACCCCTTTGACTTTTACGTTTATTAAAAAGGAATATTTTTTATACGAAGTTTTTACTAAACGACAAAAGGGAATGTTTTTGTCATACGTATGCGGCGACAACGACTTCTCCTCCGTCGTGACCGTTATTTGAGTTTCGGCTTCCTCTACAAGCCATACCTTATTTTTAAAAGAAAAATAAATACCATGTTTTACTTTTCTTTTATTTTTGTATTGAAAATGGTTTTCACAATGTTTTTTGTGTTGCATTGATATCTTGTGATTGAAATGTGGAAATGTTATGTTTCCTTTATGCATGTTTTATGTGATACGATTATGTTATGGTTCTTGGGCATTATTATGAAGACGGGTTGTTCCGTGATAAACTAAGGGCGTGTGATCCCGATATAGCTCTCCAATGCATTGGGCAACGCGAAGGAGTGAAACGTTAAGGTTTCTCCGAAGAGATTTTAGGGAATATACTGTGATGGGTATTCCAAATGTAACCAAGAGGGTTACTCCCTACGTAAGAATGTTAGGAATGCCTCAAGTTACCTTTATGTCTTATGATTTCTATGATTTATTCATGATTTTATGAGGTGTTTTAAAGTGCCTATGTTTTATGGGTAAAGTATGATTTCATTCTTATGTATATATGAACTCATGTTTCCTTTCCATGTTTTTTAACCCATACTGAGTTTTATGCTCATCCCATGTTTTTGAAATGTTTTTCACAGGTCAAGGGAAAGGTACATGATAAGATGATAGAGTCAGGGATGTGTCAAGAAATAATCCATGTTTTATTTTAAATATGTTTCCATTGATGGGAATGAAGAATACTGTCTTTATGTAACCACTTTGTTTATATGTGGATTGTAACGCAAGTTTTATGATCTAATTCTGTAAAACTCTAAACCCGAAAAGATCCTCAATGTGTAATCTTGTAATAACTCAAGATTAAGTAAGGTTCAAGGCCGGGGCCTTATAGTTGGTATAATAGGTCGGTTTAGATAACTTTAGGAGTTAGAATTCTATTAAATGATTATCCAAAAAAAATTTCTTTGAAATGATATAACATTTGAAGATTACCATGTTGCTTCATCTAAGACATGTTTGTTCAGAATGGTTTTCCGTAGATTAAATAGGGAAGCAGTGCTAGGAAGGCATACAGAAGGAAATAACCTTCCGAATCCGCATCCAGAAATGGTCTGAATTGGAACTGAACAGTTTGTTGCAGTGATGGCATAGTTGACTCAGGCTATAAATGGTGGTAGTATCCATGCACGAGATTAGCCAGATCAACCGCAGAGGAACATGTCAGTGGTAGAAAATTTTATGAGGCAACATCCCCCATCATTCAGAGGATCATCTGACCCTGTGCTAGCTGAAGGGTGGATTAAAGCACTGGAGAAGATTTTTGATGTCATGGGGTGTTCAGACAATCAAAAGGCTAGTCTTGCTATTTACCGTTTGGAGGGTGAAGTAGATCAGTGGTGGTCTATGGTTAAAAATATCAGGGACGCCGATGAGATTGATGCTCTGGACTGGGATGAATTCAAAGGTATTTTTCTTGAAAAGTATTTTCCTAAGGCTGTTCGACTTAGGATGGAAAAGGAATTCTTGGAATTGAGGCAAGAAGAAGACTCAGTGGCTGCCTATGAAGAAAGGTTCACTCAATTGGCAAGGTATGCTCCAAATTTTATCCGAGACCTTGATAGTAAAATCAATCGTTTTTACTCAGGATTAAAGCCAAAATATCGAAGGGCATTAGCTTATCGTGAGTTTAAAAGTTATGAAAAGCTTTTTCGATGTGCTGAGAAGGTGGAAATGGAGTTTGTCGATGACCAAGTTTTCTATAACAACCAACAGAAGAAGAGACCGAGGTGGTAGGAGAAAGGTAAGAATTCTTCAAAAAAGTATGATGGTAAGAGAACTAAGTTTCCAGTTTGTGATAAATGTGGCAAAAGGCATGCTGGGGAATGTCTTCTGAATTCTGGAAAGTGCTACCGATGTGGTAAGATGAGACCTAAGGCTCGTGATTGCACTGAAAGGTATCAAGGTGAAGGTAAGACCAAATTTGATTTACAGTTAGTGAAATGTTATAAGTGCAATGAGATGGGTCACTATGCAAACGAGTGTCCGGAAAAGAGCTTGAGTGATGGGAAGCAGATAGACTATAAGCAGAAAGGGGTGGTGAAATCCTTTGCAACTACTTCAGCAGATGTCGGGCCATCAAATGAAGTTGTATCAGGTACTTTGTTTGTTTTTTCAGATTATGCCAGTGTGTTGTTTGATTCGGGGTCTACACATTCTTTCATCTCTGAAACCTTTTCTAGTAAAATGGGAATACCATCTCAAGAAATGACTCATGAACTTATGGTAAAAACACCTGGGGGAAATGTTGAGGCAAAAAGAATTTATAAGAATCTTCCTATCCTTATCTGTTGAAAGAACCTACTTGCAAACCTTATTGTTCTACCTCTAGTAGAGTTTGATGTTATCCTGGTTATGGATTGGCTCTCTATTTACCATGCTAAGATTGACTGTAGAGCTAAAGAAGTTTCTTTTCAGAAAGACTTTCAGTTTGTGTACAAGAATGAACCCTTACTGTTGATAACTTATCAAGAGGCCGAGAAACTTGTAAAAGATGGAAATGAATGTTACCTTGCACACGTCGTTGAAAATAAAGGAACTGTTCATATTAATGATGTGCCAGTGGTAAATGAGTATCCTGATGTTTTTCCTGATGAGTTTCCTGGAATAATACCAGATCGGGAAGTTGAGTTTACTGTTGACTTAGTTCCTGATGCTAAGCCAATTTCAAAACCCCCTTATCGAATGGCACAAATTGAACTTTTAGAGTTGAAGGAGCAATTGCATGATTTATTAGATAAAGGTTTCATTAGACCTAGCACATCACCATGGGGTGCTCCTATTTTATTTGTTAAAAAGAAAGATGGTTCTATGAGACTTTGCATTGATTATAGAGCCTTGAATAATATCACTATTAAGAACAAATATCCTTTCCCTCATATCGATGATTTGTTTGATCAGCTCCAGGGAGCTCAGTTTTTTTCAAAGATTGACCTGAGATCAGGGTACCATCAGCTAAAGGTAAAGGAGGCATATATTCCGAAGACCGCATTCCGTACGAGATATGGCCATTATGAATTTGTAGTAATGCCTTTTGGGCTAACCAATGCACCTGCTGTATTCATGGACTTAATGAATAGAATTTTCCATGAGTTCTTGGATAAGTTTGTGGTGGTTTTCATTGATGATATTTTGGTGTTTTCAAAAAGTAAAGGGGAGCATGAAAGACATTTAAGGGTTATTTTGCAAACCTTAAAAGAAAAGAAACTGTATGGGAAATTCAGAAAGTGTGAGTTTTGGTTGCAACAAATTTCTTTCCTTGGTCACATTGTTTCTAAAGATGGAATAACTGTTGATCCTGCAAAAAAAAGTTGTGGAAGAATGGACAAGACCCAGAAATGTAACCGAGATTCGTAGCTTCCTTGGTTTGGCGGGCTATTACCAAAGGTTTGTTATAAATTTTTCACGGTTATCTAGTCCAATGACTAAGCTAACTCGGAAGGGTGTTAATTTTATCTGGACAAAAGAATGTGATGATTGTTTTCAGGAATTGAAAAGAAGATTGGTGAATTCTCAAGTTTTGGCACTACCTTCCAGGAATGGTGAGTTTGTTATATACAGTGACGCTTCATTGAAAGGACTTGGTTGCGTCCTAATGCAGAATGATCAGGTAATTGCTTATGCTTCACGACAGTTGAAAACTCATGAGGTAAATTACCCTACACATGATTTGGAATTAGCTGCTGTTGTTTTTTCTTTAAAAATTTGGAGGCATCATTTGTTTGGAGTAAAGTGTGAAATATATACCGATCACAAAAGTTTAAAGTATATATTCACTCAGAAAGAGTTAAACATGAGACAGAGGAGATGGCTAGAATTAATCAAGTATTATGATTGTACAATTCATTACCATCTGGGAAAAGAAAATAAAGTGTATGATGCTTTGAGTCGAAATAGTAATGCTTCATTAACGATGTTGTGTTTGGAACGTGATCCTTTGGTTAAGGATTTGATGAAATTTGGCATAGAAGTTGTTGGTGCAGGAAGTCCTTCTGTTTTGTTTCAGGTATCAGTGAGATCATCTCTATCAGATAGAATCAAGAAAGCACAGAAGCAAGACAGTGAGTTGCAGAAAAAGGTAGAGCTGGTTCAGAAAGGTAAGTTGCCTGAATTCAACATTGATAATGATTGTGTTTTGAGATTTGGGAAGGGATTGTGTGTGCCTTGTGATTCACAGTTGAAGAGAGAGTTTTTATGTGAAGCTCATAGATCTCCATTTTCAGTTCATCCGGGCAGTACTAAGATGTATAGAGATCTGCGGGAGTATTACTAGTGGGATGGAATGAAAAGAGATATTGCTGATTTTACTGTGAAGTGTTTGACTTGTTAGCAGGTTAAAGCAGAGCGGCAGTTACCGAAAGGGATGCTTCAGCCTTTACTAGTGCCAGAGTGGAAATGGGAGAATATATCCATGGACTTTTTTGTGGGATTACCGAGGAAATCTCAAGGTAATAATGCAATCTGGGTTATTGTTGATCGCTTGACCAAATATGCTCATTTCCTTGCTATACGAGATACTTTCTCTCTTGATCAACTTTCCCGTTTGTATCTTAAAGAGATAGTCAGGTTACATGGAGTTCCTCTCTCCATTGTATCGGATCATGATCCTACGTTTACTTCTAACTTTTGGAAAGGCCTTCAGAAGTCGTTGGGTACTGAATTAAATTTTAGTACAGCTTTTCATCCTCAATCAGATGGGCAGTCCGAACGAAAAATCCAGACATTGGAGGATATGCTACGAGCTTGTTCTGTGGATTATCAGGGAAGTTGGGACCAACATATTTCTTTGGTTGAATTTTCATATAATAACAGTTTTCATTCCAGTATACAGATGGAACCATTTCAGGAATTATATGGGAAGCGGTGTCGAACTCCAGCTTTCTGGGATGAAGTGGGTGAAAGGAAGTTGATGGGACCAGAATTGGTAGAAGAGATGGCAAAAAAGTTCAGCTGATTCAGAAACACATGAGAACAGCTCAGATTAGGCAGAAGAGTTATGCGGATAACCGGAGGAAGGATCTATCTTTCGATGTAGGTGATCATGTTTTTCTCAAGGTTTCTCCTTGGAAAGGTGTGATGAGATTTGGTAAGAAAGGAAAGTTGAGTCCAAGGTTCGTTGGACCATACGAAATTCTGGAGAGAGTTGGATCAGTTGCATACCGAGTGGCTTTACCTCCGAGTTTATCTCAGGTACACAATGTTTTTCACGTTTTGATGTTGAGAAAGTATATGCCAAATCCATCTCATGTTTTGAGCCCAGAGGTAGTTCAGCTGGAAGAGAACCTATCTTATGAGGAATAACCGGTCCAGATTCATGACCACAGTGAGTAAGTGTTACGGAATAAAGTGATTCACCAGGTAAAGGTTTTGTGGAAAAACCACATGATTGAAGAGGCAACATGGGAATCTGAAAATGCAATGAGGGATAAGTACCCCCATTTATTCGATAAGTAAATAAATCATAGGGACGCAATTTTCTAAAGGGGGGAAGGATGTAACATCCCAAGTAAGTAATGAATAATAGATATTTTTATCTATGATTAAGATAGTGTTTTAGAGGCTTAAAATTAAAATAAATCCAATCTTAAGCATGGAATACACTAATATTTTAAAAGATTGTTTTACTACCTTATGATGGAAACCCCTTTTTAAATCTATATTTTGACAATTTTATAAACTATGTTTGTCAAAATAAACTTATTCTTTATGATTGGTACATCAAAATTTACTTTGTGTGAATTTTTGGTATTTTTCTGACAATGTTCATTTTTTAATGAATAGTGAAAAATACTGCATTTTACATCAAAATTTCTTTTTAATCTAATTTATTTATATAATTAAATTATCTTTTGAATTGGTCTTAATGTTTAATATGAATATATTTTTACCATTTAATCCAATGGTGGTCATTGGAATCAATTTCACTTTGAAATTAGACTTAAACTGGTGTCAATGTTTTGATACTTATTATTTTATAAAAACACGCTATTTGCTATGACAGCAGGAATTAATTATTAAATTAATTAATGTGACTTATATGTTTTGAATTTTTTAAAATAGACTACATTTTTGAATTTTTAATATCAAATATAGCTTAGGGTGAATTTTTGGTAATTTTCTGAAAAACATCAATTTTTGATGAATAGTGAAACCACTAAGTGGTACTTATAAAGACTGATTTTCAGTTAAAATGAAATTTTGCCATCATTGTGTTTTGAATTTCAAAAATCCAACATACATGGTTGTCATTAAGAAGTAAAATGTGGTTCAATGAGATTATAATAATTTTTTGGTGAATAGTAACTTATTAAGTTTTTAATCGCGATTAGTGGTAATTAGTGAAGTTTAAGGTAAAAATAATGCTTTAATAAAATGAGATGATATTTACAAATGTTATACCCTCATTTTTTGTGTCATGGCCGACCAAGACAATACATGGTTCAACTTGGGGACCCCATGGATCCACTTTGGTTGGGAAATGACATAAATTACTTTTTATTTAATGTAAAAGTAAAAATGACACAAACATAATATGTTTTACGAAATTTTTTTTTACATGGGGTTATAAAGATCAGAGTTTTGATTATAAATAGTCATTGTAAAGCTAAAGATATTTCCTACATCATAGAATTTTTTTATAATTTTTAGACATTAAATAAATTAAATTATTTATGACATAATAATGATGCAGTGATGACATCATTATTTGACGATTTAAATAAAATGGAAAGATAATGTAAAATCTATGAACTACACATGTCCAAAACCAATTGGATGAGTGGATTTTGAACCCTTATCACCTTATCGACGAATTCTATCAATTTGGGACCTTTTAAAACCGAAACACATTTTCAAATAAAGTAATATTTCTTTACTTTCCAAAAGTTCCCCTCCTTTCCTCTTATAAAAGGCCCCCACCTCTACCTCATTTCACACACTCCTCAAGCCTTTGGCTCGGCCAACCCCTGCCCATTTAATCTCTCCACATCCCTCTCCTCATCCTAGAGTATTACCTTTGGGCAGAATCATTTCAAAGGAAGCCTTTAGGCTCAAATCAAACGGAGTTACACTTTTAAAGGTAATTCATTCTCTCATGTTCATTTGTTTTATTTTGCTTCTCCAACCCCTTAAACTCTTTTTATTGACTTCTTTTGTAACAAAAACAGTATCTTCAATATACTAGGATGTTGTTATAAGATTTATTTGAGCTACACTCTCACACAACTACATCAAATGGTTAAACAACATACGGTTTCCGTGGATGGCGAAATTCTACCTCCCGAAACGATGATTGTTCAATACTCATTTAACACCTTCAAAGGTGGCCATTATGATGTCACTATTTTTATATATTATATATGATATGTTTATGTTTTCCTTAAGCTTCTGTTTTTTTCATTTTGGGCATACCTTTATGGTTTCCATTATGGGTAAACACGATATCCTCATTTTAGGAAGTGCAGACTACCGCCCCCTGAATGTGATTTGATTTGTTAATACCATATGTGTGATGTGGAAAGGATAAAGTTAATGATATTATATATGTTATTATACTGGAATTATAATATACTCTTATATCATTATGATTCCATTCCAGAAAATACGTAATAGAAATGGAAGTAGCGTTAATGCGTACGTACGGCTTACCGTCTCCATGAACGGTGCATTTCATTTCTTACCTCTGAATGTGATGTAATATTATAAATACATGTATATGATGAATATATATGATATATATGTTATCCAAATAATTAATATCATTCTGGATATAATGAACCATTGACCAAATTAACAACATGTAATTGTAAGAAGTCTATTTTTGACTTAAGAACTAAATACCGACAAAATGAACATTATTAACTCAAATGATTACATGATGTTCATAACAGGGTATAAAAGGAATAATGAACTTGAAAAAGGTTCATAAGCAAGTAGAGATTAACTCAAGTTTATTATTCAGGAGATTAAAGAACGGTCGGGTCAAGTCGGATACGAGGTATGGGACTTCGTCTCAATCTCCTTTCATTGAGGCATATTTCATTTTATACACAACTTTCTTTTATACAGTGTATAAACCCCTTTGACTTTTACGTTTATTCAAAAGGAATATTTTTTATACGAAGCATTTACTAAACGACAAAAGGGAATGTTTTTGTCGTACGTATGCGGCGACAACGACTTCTCCGCCGTCGTGACCGTTATTTGAGTTTCGGCTTCCTCTACAAGCCATGCCTTCTTTTTAAAAGAAAAATAAATACCATGTTTTACTTTTCTTTTATTTTGGTATTAAAAATGGGTTTCACAATGTTTTTTGTGTTGCATTGATATTTTGTGATTGAATTGTGAAAATGTTATGTTTCCTTTATGCATGTTTTATGTGATACGATTAGGTTATGGTTCTTGGTCATTATTATGAAGACGGGTGGTTCCGTGATAAACTAAGGGCGGGTGAGCCCGATATAGCTCTCCAATGCATTGGGTAACGCGAAGGAGTGAAACGTTAAGGTTTCTCTGAAGAGATTTTAGGGAATACACTGTGATGGGTATTCCAAACGTAACCAAGAGGGTTACTCGCTACGTAAGAATGTTATGAATGCCTCAAGTTACCTTTATGTCTTATGATTTCTATGATTTATTCATGATTTTATGAGGTGTGTTAAAGTGCCTATGTTTTATGGGTAAAGTATGATTTCATTCTTATGTATATATGAACTCATGTTTCCTTTCCATGTTTTTTTAACCCATACTGAGTTTTATGCTCATCCCACGTTTTTGAAATGTTTTTCACAGGTCAAGGGAAAGGTACATGATAAGATGATAGAGTCAAGGATGTGTCAAGAAATAATCCATGTTTTATTTTAAATATGTATCCAATGATGGGAATGAAGAATACTATCTTTATGTAACCACTTTGTTTATATGTGGATTGCAATGCATGTTTTATGATCTAATTATCTAAAACTCTAAACCCGAAAAGATCCTCAATGTGTAATCTTGTAATAACTCAAGATTAAGTAAGGTTTAAGGCCGGGGCCTTATAAAAAATCCCATTGATCTGGATTTACCACCATTATGGGATCCCTCAATGACACCATTGTCTTCAAGGAAAAACTATCTGCCACTGGTAGCATCAATTACTTCTATATATGCCACCATTGGGTGACACGTATCCATCACCTCACCACCCGAACCATTCCATCCACCAGTGTCAAGACCCCTCAACAGTGAGGTAACCAATTCTTCCTCTTGTTCTATAGGACTTAATCCACCCCGCACTGTGTTTGTGTGGTTTTTCGGTCTCAAAATGGGCCTAGGTGGGATTTCCTAGCCCAAAACAGCCATGCACAGGGTCTACTCAGCCCGAAACGGCCCTGCGTGGGGTCGACCTGACTTGCGTTAGCCCTACATGGGGTTTCAGTGCCCTAGTAATTTTTATATAATAAATTTTTTAATTCAATAAATTAATTAAATTTTATTATTAAATTAAATTAATTAAATATTAATGTTTTTGTTGAAAAATATAATATTTTAATACTCCTGTAAATATTAAATTAATTTTGGAATGAAATTAATTAATTAATTAATTTAATTTTTGGAATTAAAATTAATTTAATATAGGTAATTAATTAACTATAATTTAATTTTATCACACATTTATTGTATATATTGATCGGTCTTGAGAAATTGACTGACCTTTTGTTTGTCTGGTTTATTTTATTTAACTACTTATTACATGTATGCAATGTTTGTAATAAGTAGTTATTTTTAAGAAGGTCTATGCGTCGTATTTTTCATTTAAATATGTATAAGGGCCTTCTTATCCAATTTATTAGTTGGTATTTTTTACTCTCAAGACCCCCTCTCCTACATGAGAGTATTTTTGTACCATGATGAGGATGGTATAAGACGTAGAAAATTCTAGGATGAAGTGAAATCTAGACGAGTAGCGAACACACTGGACGAGGACGCGCTACACCATGAGTCAAGCTATGACTCAGGTATGAAACCCATAGGCCACAATTGATCCATTGAGTTTAAATGGATCCAAAAAATTTTAGATTCTCAAGACCAGTTGAGTAATTTATTTTCTTATGAATTTTTTTTTATTTTACAAATTTTCATGATAGTGGGAAATACATAAAATAATAAACTAAAAAATTCCTAAAGATGCCATTAATATTTTTTCTGTTAATGTTCAGTGGTGATCATAGAAACATATGATGAACATATTAATAGAAATGGATTACAATCATTAGGAATAATATATAAACCCTCAAATAAATATTATTTCTAAAATGCCTTCCATCGTTCGAATTTGATCAAAAATAGGTGTACGAGGTTCTTGATAGTCCATAGTTGAGGGAGACTTTAATAGTAGAGAGTTCTTATGAGATTGATGAGTTGACTCAAACAAGGTTGGATGTAAAGGAGTATCAATAGATAACTTATTTAAATGTCATAGGAAAACATTCAGTAAATCATTTTTATGATTTTAGAAGTGTGGGATTCAGTCAACATATCAAGGAGCCGTGAGTTTGCGCGATTGTCATATCAAACACCTACCTTCAACTCTATATGTAGTGGAATAACCATATCTTGTATACTTATGACGTAAGGTTTAAGGATCATTTACATTATAATACTCAAATGACATAGTATTTCGATTCCAGTACAAAGGGTGGATAGAGTTCAATAAAATATTGCTATACATTTAATGATTTAAATAATCAGTAATGTATAACAGGAAATCTAGATAAAAGTACTAATATTATAGTTTTTATTTTTGTATAAAATTATATGTAATATCACAAGACATAAAATGATATTTATTGAAAAAATTCAACATCATATCCAACATTAATTTCCTAGAGTAATACAAATTCTTTCACAAACTACTATGACATCAGAAATTCATGGTGCTGGTGTCCCAAATACATGTTAAGCTACCGTATAAAGAAAGGGAGAGAAATATTAATACAGGAGAGTCATACATGATGCAAATGATGGTTTTTCTCATAATTATATCATCAACATCTGATGTGATTTGTGGATACAAAAACAGGAAATTGATGATATTACATATTTTTTACCCCCAAAGCATAAGCTACAAAAAATGGTGTGGGTACTGAGCCCACATATTTTCTCTCTCTCCCAGGATCTCGTCTACATGCTCCCATGACAACAAAGTACTCAAACCAATGCGACAGTTTTTCCATATAGGATCATATCCTACCGATTATCGATCCCCACTAGGTGATCCATGATGGTGGCTCCATCCTCAATGTCCCGTACTCCCCATTCAATAACATGCATCGAGTCTTGATTTTATCTCCATAGTTATCACACATGGAAGAAATAATTCATTCGATCCTATTGAGGGGGTAAGGCTAGGGTGAATAAATATCACCAAGCCTCTGTATGATCTTGAATGACTCGATGAACCATGGGGATAGTTCTCTTCCTCATCCAAATATTTGTAATACTCATTATAGGGAAAATCTTAGGAAAACATGATTTCACTATTCAAACTAATTAGGTGTATGACATTGATCCACATAAGATTTATGTTTGATCTAGTATATCCTCTTATGCCTACATATCACCTTTACCTCCTCCATCATTTTCTACATCAGCTCAAGCCTGACAAGACAAGTCTCACCTATCTCAGTGCAACATAACATTAACCGAAAGGGTCTCCAATTTAGGGTATAGAAAGTTCTAATATTGATTTTTGAGTGAAATCTATTTTTAAAAGTAATATACACCAATATAAAGTGATTCTTCAAGATTCATTTGAAGTCCATGAAATAGGTTTTCTACATATCACTAAACACCTAGATGGTATTATCGGTCTGTCTATCCATATAGGGGAGAAACACTATACTAATCCATATCTTGGTCCTAAAAACGACATGTATATCCCTCCACAATTGTGACATGAACCAAGAATAATAGTTATATATAATCATTATTGGTACCTCATGAAGGTAGATGATCTCCCACATGTACAACTATCCCAAAATATCGATTGAACTATGCTCCTTGATGGTATAAATATGTGATAACTGGGTAAGTCAGTTAACAATAACCCAAATAGCATCATGGAATCTCAATTTCCATGTAATACCCTAAACAAAATTCAACAATATTCCATCCCAATTCCATTCCAGGATCTCAAGAGGCTGAATCAAACAAGATGAAACTAGATGTTTAGCCTTTACCTCCTAACATGTGAGACACTGAGAAATAAACTCAGCCATGCTCCACCTCATGCTATGCCACTAAAACTTCCACTAAAGGTCCTTGTACGTATTCACCACACCCGGATGTACATAAAAAGGAAAATTATGAAACTCCCTAAACACATCCCGACACAATGTCATTTGGTCCACTGTCTATCCCTGGAAAAGGATGACCTGATCCCCTCTTTTATAAATTCTATATGATGCATCCCCTAAGGGTATCTAGGCACATAGAACCACATAGTTTATGTCTCCCAACTGATCCTATCTCACATGTTGAATACGTATTGGACTAACCACCATCAAATAAAGATAAGGTGAACATCTCTCCTCCACCAGGGCCAGTTGTAAAGAGGCTAACTACTGAGACACCTCCTCCACCAAGGAAGAATGTGACTTCTTGAAAGGATCATATACTAAAACATTTCCCTTACCTAGAGTATAGAAAATATAAAATTCATAGTCCCGTAAGAACTCCAACTAATTCCTCTATATTACATTTATATCCTTATTAGAAAATACAATACTAAGGCTCTGATGGTATGAATGAACAATAAAATGCTCACCCAGAAGATAATGCATCCAAATATTCAGAGTGAATACTATTGTTGTCAACATTAATTCATGGGTCACATAATTATTCTCATGGGGTCTCAACTACATTGATCTATAAGTAATCACTACATCCCTTTACATCAATGTGAAACTTATCCGATCTCTAGAGGCATAAAAAAACACCACGTTCTCAACACCCACCTTTGGTAGTCCCAAAAAATGAGTTTAATGACCCCCTCACTGCAAAGATAACACAATTAAGGAAGATAGATAATGACCCATGAGTCTCACTTTCAGTAGGCACCAAGTTGACAACTAGCATTGATGGTATTAAAATCTCATAAATGGGAGGCACTAGCCTATTTAATAAATAGGACCAGGAGACATGATATCATCGACCAATCAACTCCATGACAAAACATAAAAATAAAACCAAAAACCATCCCACAATGCTTTTATAAATAATATATTATAAAAATAAAAGGATCTAAAGTAAAATACTAAAAAGTAAGGATAATGTAGTAACACAATATCCATCCAAATACTTGAGCTAGTATTGTCTAAAAGGGTCCACATAGTCCTCTTGGAAACCTGAAAATCCGTTTATATACATAGGGTGAGCATACAAGTATACTCAATAGGAAAACCAAATTATTTTGGGAATATTTGAAAAAGATATTACTAATGCACCTGTGATAAAAAATAGAACCAAATAGCAACTATACAAGTATACTAACCAAACCCATCCCCACCATGGCTTACTCACCAAATAAAACATCCAAGTATAATAACATAATAAGAAGAATATTGATAAAGGGTACCCCTAACATATTTCCTAATAGTTTTCAACTCTCACACCTCAATGATGTAAATCATGGGTCTCCCACCTCTTTCATATATCACATCATTCCAAGCACCCTCCATGAAAAAGACCATAACATTACATCTCACTCAAAGACACCTAATCCATCACATCACATAACCTAACCAGAGTGGCTGGGTGTCTGAACATGAAGGGAATCAACCTTGTTTCCTCCTCCAACCATGCTTGAACCCCACCATAAACCATCTCATCATCTCACCTGAAAACACTTTGGTCAACACATCTCACATACTCTAAAGACACTTGGGCCATTAAATAACATCTCAATAGCTCTCGACAACCGAACTTTTGAATTATAGCCCTCACATATTATTCATGTCATCATCTCATGGAAGAGAGAGAGGGGAAGATTAGGTAGCCACATATTCATCCTCACCATCAGGATATTGGGAAAACACCCCCAGAATATTTGATTTTTGACACTTGGTGGACGACATGATATGGTGTTTATAAAAACATTACAAGAATATACATGGAATTTAATAACATAAAGGATGAGACCAACCTATGGGTTTTTGAAAAGAGTATCTACTAACTCATGGATTTCCATCACTTTGCTTCTACCTCTAAATTCCCCACATAACACCATAGGCTTTAAGTCACAAGATACTATTAGAATTATTATTTGAAGACAACTAATTTTTTTGTTTCCCATTACCAAACCATTTCAGTTAAAACAACTAGTTCATTAGAAAATTATTATCCCATTACCTAATAATTAATATCCCACCTTTTAAACGCACTTCGTGTTATAGTTTATTCCAATTTTTTTTATTTCCATCCCATTATCCAAACCATGTTAATTCCAATACTACTCAAAAAAATCTTGCAACACCTAAAAAAATATTATGCCAAAATTATAAATGCCCTATCATCCTCAACCTAATGTCGAAAATCCCGTATAATACCATTAACACATTCCCGACCACATATCACAACAACCACCACATCACCACAACTTTCAATATCATAATTTATATAACAAAATTTTTATCTCATCACAACTACCTCATCACAACTACCCCATTTCGTGGTTACAAAACCCATATTCCCAACATAACACAACCACACATCACACATTCACAAATTCCACAAAACTTATTCACATAAAACATATAAAATGTTTTCATATTTATTAAAGGGACTTTATCATGTTCCACATTAATTTTATTGGAATTCTCACAGAAGTCATATATCCTGGTGAAACCAATTCATTATTCGAGTGTAAGTGGTTAGCCATTTATTTATAATGGTGTCACAATAATCATACAACATTAGAATAATAACATATATTAAATCATCGAAATCATGGGATACCAATAGCCATGATTCATAGTAAAAAATATAGATAGATCCAATATTGAAATTTCAAAAATCATTAATAGCATGAAAAACATTCACATCTTCCTTCAATTTAATTAAATAAACCTACTATATTTATTAATATAGTGTATAATATCTTCCCAAAAGATAATAGAACCATTAAACTATCTCAAATTTTACAAATGATGAGAAATAAATGATTCCCCAACCTAGAAGGGATATTCTTTACATGATTTGCTACATTAAAAATAGGGTTTCCCATAGTGGATGAAACCATCATAAATGTGGGGACCCTAACTCTACCCTTCTCCTTTACTGGGAGTAAGTACCCACTCAGGTACATGGAAAAGATACCAGCCAGCTAAATGGTCCAGTTGATATCAAAGACAACCTCCCATCCCCATTGGGTAAAACTCCTTTATCCCATTATAGGATAATAAGTTCCGTATGAATTCTGGGAATCCTTTGTAATACAAACTATTGGCTTCATGGATTTCGACTCAGAACATGACTTATTGGTAAAGTATCACACCCATGTATTGAACATGATATTTTAACCCGAAAGTTATTCCTTTTGGAGGGAATTTTCATCCATCATAATCAACTCTTATGTGAGAGATGGAATCCTCTCTACATCATACGACACATTCCATTGGGGAAAAAACTTATCATACATCTCTCCTATTATAGGTACACTGCATATTTAATTGATGTCCCAAATAATAATTCCCACCTCACCATATTTTATGTGGAATTTGTTGGTTTCATGACTCCATTAGCTAAATATTTCTATCATCAGTCCCTCATTGCAATAAGAAAAAGTTTTCAGGATCTAGATGGCCTCATACATCCAGATATACTTCAGCTCTATAGAAAAATAAGAAGTAATATATTATTCCTAGAAGATCCATCCCCAATCCATGCCATAGCTACCCCCTGATTAAATGTCCCAGTTTGAGACCAACCCAGAAATTTGTCTTGTGGAAGACATTTGAATTATCAAATGGTACATATGGAAATCAAAATCAGTCTCACGATGCTTCTCATCAAAGAATGTGGTCATGAACCTCAATATGTGTCCATCTTTGTGCTCTCCCACAATGATGAAATAGACCACCTAATAGATGTTCTCCTAAAAGGTGATGTGGGTCTTTAGATTCCAAGCACGAGGAATGATTTACAAATATGGTGAATTAATGAGAGTGTCATTGGTAAGGAAGAACCCATAGAGATGTAGAGAGTCCAAAAGGGGATATTACCTAAAGATAACTCCCATCTGATCTTGAAAAATAATTTGCAATTACCAAAAAACAGAACGAAAAATAAGATACACACTTGCTAAAATATCATCTTGGTGTTCCATCAGTATTTTATAATATTTCATTAAAGGTTTTTGGGAATTATGATGAGACCCAAAATCCGTATACACAAGAGAAAGAAGAATATGTCAAAAAAGAGGAAATCACATCAAAAAAAATGCATAAAGTATGGTAACCTCTTGTGCATCAAATGGATCATATGGGAATTCATGATTAATTAAAGTACATACAGATCTCTAGGCTCATAAAAATATTTCAGGCTGCATAAAACCATAATACATCACACAACTTCTCAAATAGTCATAAGACTCGCAATCGTGTGACCCTGACATGGTCACACGATACACATAATAGTCAAGTGGTCATGAGATTGAGTAAAAAAGTCCTACGAAACCATAAATATGGCCATGTAGACACTAGATCCAAATTAAAACCAATTAATAAAGATATATTGGTAGTTTTTTTTGGATAAGGGCATGGTAAAAGCAAGTCTTGTAAAGTAGTTCTGGAAAAATAATTGGTCACACAATGGAGGAAAACATTGAGATATATGAATGTCAGGTAGCTGGTGATTGATCCACCCTATATTCCCCTATTTATAGGAAATTTTTTGGAATACCAAACTTTTCCTTGAAGACCAAGTGTCTCACAGGGCACTGATTGATGACAACACCAAAGCCTCAGGCATGCATTTACTTTCCTAAAAACCAAGCCCTTGTCCCCGTGGACATCAATCATAAGGGGGGAATTTTTTGAAGGTCACCAGATCTGTATTGAAAAACAGAAAAAGAAATAAATACCTGAATATGGGTGTTATTTTACCAAAAAATAAAAGAAATAAAATGTATCAAAGATACATGGATCATGGAACCTACTACAAGACAGGAGATCACATGACCTTAAGATAGTCACACAAATGACCATGAGTTGAACATAACCTACAAGAGGATCATGTAGAGACCTCTAGAAAATCCCTCCTTGTTCTTGTGTTGGAGTCCAAGATGCTCACTGATATTGAGGTAGCTACCAGATGATCTCCATCGAGTCATGTGACTTGTCCAGTGACACACTCCTGAAAACCATCCACAAAACATTGTAAAATAAGAAGAAAATATCTGAAATATGGGATCATCCTTCATCCATAAATATTCATGAAAAAATCCTATGTGGTTCAAAATACACTAAATAATCCCGAGTTATATTCCCTCTTTTTCTCACAAAATCCCACTAAAATGTCACTCACATCACACGAAGCTCCTCAGAAAAGTACATACAATCTTCTGCTCACCCTCAGGCTCTAAAGAAAAATAGAATTGTTGTCCATGTTAATGATCTAACACCACCACATGATCCTTTTTTGGTCAAAATGCACATCACTGAAAGGAATAGTGATTGTCTTTGAAAAAACTAGGACAAACCAACAAGATCCCCAACCATTGTGAAATAAATAAGGAAATAAAAGGGGAAATGAAATGAGATTCTTTCAAGTTGTAGATATGATGATATTTAGAGAACTGAGTTATACACCCTGGTTGATAATCATTGATCAGACAAGGACCCCTCAATATGGAATTTTTATCGCACTAATTCCCCTTGGAAAGACAAATTTTCTTATGGAAGACCCCCGATATGTCCCCCCGGGTAATGTGAAAACCTTTCAATAGGCATCCTGATCTCAAGAAGGTCCAAAAACATGTCTTCCTGAAATTATAAAAACCCCTTGGCATGTCCACATGAATAGGAAAAAACCTATTAATTTTATAAAATCTAATAAATTGGACATTCACGGAATGGTCTTGTGGTTGCTGAAAATCATGCGATGCCCATAGAATAACACGTGGATGGATCGAGAGAAACACGTGACACCAAATTCCTCCACTAACTCTAGAATAGATTTTCAATATATTAGACATGAAAGGAAGCATATAATTTATGCGGTGAGGCCTATAATTCCCCCACCCCAACATGAAAAAGACCATTTTAATCCTTGCACTCATGTACCTAGTAATGAGAGAAGATTTCTCAAAGTGTCCAATCTTACAATCATAAGGTCTTACACTAGGTAAAATCTAGGGAACATCCTATGAGACCATGAGACATTTATACACTTCATGTGATCATTAGAGACCACACAAAAGAATTTTGTTGAATCAGTAAGGTTATGTGAAGGAAATACCACATATCTACTTAATCATGCATTACCTAAAAAGGCTAACACCTAAAAAATATAAGTCACATATTAAATAAAAATATATAAAATGAAAAAAAATATGGGATAATTATTCAATGAACATATATACTAATCATCATGTGCATTGAATGAATCATCCAGGACATGAATAAAATACTAGGACATGTCTCCCATATCATGTGATACTCCCTTATCATACTATTTGGATCATGAAAAGTCCCTTGGAAATGTTAGATAATGTCAGATGGCACCCCTCGGGCATGCTACTTGAGTCTCATTAAACCCTCGATTCTTGCCATCCAGACCTTATGATGTACTCTATACATGTCACCCAAATAATAATAAAGAACCTATGAATATCAGAAAGGTTTCACAATGGTACTAAGTCATGTCAACAAGCTTTCACAAAATCCTCTAAACAAGTTATCCAGGTCACGAGACACCCTCCAGACATGTTAGTCTAGATCATGAGACACCCTCCAAGCATGATATATGAGATAATGAGATGGAATCTAGGAGAATCTATCCATGACATGTGATGTACTCTGGACAAGTCAGAATTTCATGTGATGACCATCAAACATTCCATCCAGATTATGTGATTTACCTCAGACAAGCCAAATGAATTATGCGATTGTATTTGGACATTTCCACAATACAACCAGGAATGTCCAGGAATCCTTCAGCATTCCATCCATACATTTCAGTCATGTCATGAAGATAATCATTTTTTTCCAGAAGACAACCATTCCAGGTCAAGTAGGCATCCTAGGACTTGATAACCTTGTCCAACCTCGATATTAGGGAAACCCTAATGGGTAAGCCCCCATCAACTAAACAATAAGAAATTTGATTCCAGAAATAACCGAGATATGTAGGATTCCTTCCTAAGGCCCATGATCATATGAGAATTCACTTTAGTTTATGTACCATCACATATTTAACATTTCAATAATAAAGATCCAATAATTCCCATGGGCTCGTCATTCTACATCATCCATTATTGGGCTATGAAGTCAACTAAACTACCAAAACTCTAATTATTACAATAACTGGGATACGTAGGATTCCTTCCTAAGGACCGATCTGATATGGGATCCAATTCAGTGTAAGTACATCATGTTTTCGACATTTAAACCATTATGGCCCAATAATTACCATGGGCTAATCATTTTACATCATTCATCAGAGGATTGAGAAATCAACTGAACTATGCGAACTATGATTCCTACAATTACCCGGACTCGTAGGATGCCTTCTTAAGGCCAAATATAAAATGAGAATCCACTTCTGTGTAAGTACCCTCTTTTCTATGACATTTCGACCATCGAGACCCAATAATTTCTATGGTATGATCATTCTACCACATCCATAAGTGGACTGAGATGTCGACTAAACTATGAGAACTCTGATTCCTACAATAACCAAGATACAAAGGACACCTTCCTAATGACTGATATCAATTGGGCATAAAATTACGTGTAATTCCCCCCAATGTCTATAAAATTTCATTTATTGGGTCCCAATCATTCACATAGGCTAATAATTTCACCTAATCCCTCAGTAGACATAGAAATCAACTGAACTATGAGAAATCTGATTCCTATAATAACAAAGAAACATAAGACACCTTCCTAAGGCCCGAACCAAAAAGGGCATCCAATTCGGTGTAAGTCCCCTCATGTATTCGGAATTTCATCAAATGGGACCCAATCATAACCATGGGATGATCATTATACCTCATCCATCAATGGAATGACAAGTCAACTCAACTATGAAGACTCTGATTCTTTTCATATCTAGGATATATAGGAAGATTTCCTTAGGCCCAATCTCCATATCAAACATCCAAAGCGATGAAGCAGTACATAAGCCTAAAATCCAAATGCAATGCGACTGATTACTTGTTATCCCTTATTTCTTACACTGAGCATGGAACGTGTAGGTTTTATGAGTTGTAATGGTTATATCCCTTTTGTTATGAATCTCAACTATTTAGGGAAACCCTAGTGTGTAAACCCCAATAATTTTCATGATATGTCTATCCACTACAAGGGTATCCACCTCAAGGTCAGTCTGAAGGGAATGATCAAACTAGATTGACTCTAACTCATGCAATAACCAAGATACATAGGATTCCTCTACGAGGGTTATGCTCAAATCATGTTTTATAAGTTCCCAAACATGTTTCCATTATGTGTGATGTTAAATTGTATAGTTTTAATGAACTAAGTGTTCTTTTATTCCTATTATAAATAGGATAAATAAGACGCCTAATAACATCTCAATCACATCCTAGATATATTAAATTCCTCTATGTATGGAAACAAATTTTGAATTACCTCACTATAAAAATTCAACATAAAATTAGACACCCATTAAGGGAAATAGATAAACAACCTAAAATACATAAATATGGACTCATTAATGATTCCCCATCACATATAAGAGGGTTCAACCAATAATAATTCTTTTTTCAGAGTAATCAGATCCATATGAGGGTTAAGAAGATACTTATGAAACCTATGTTCATTTTATAGGGAAACCGGTTCTGTATTGGGATTATGAAGATATTAATAAACATATCTAAAATATATAATAGATTCCTGGAGTAGGAATCAATTCCCCACTAAATGGTGTGATGAGATTGCCTCACATCTTCTCTACCAGTGAGAGTTCCTATGTTCCATTAAGTCAAAAACCACAACTGACTGCCTACATTTGGAACGAAGGTTTGTACCTATTTATGGATGTGGGATCTATTGGTATTTTCTATTAATAATAACAATGATAACCCAACATCAATTATTTTGCAATCCATTGAACCCCCCATAAATAACCATTAGACCAAATCAAATTCACCCCTTTTTTGACAAAACAAAAGATGGAGATCCTAACACCAAATCATTTAGCCATGAAATCGCCTTCAATAAATAAAAAGGATGCCTAGTTCTTGTTATATAATCTTGTTCCTTTCATGAGGGTTCCCACTAAAAAGTTGTTTTCTTTCATTTTAAATTAAGTATATCATTTTTTTATTATTAATATTATTAATGTTTCTTTGAATAATATGAATAATAATTAATTTCCTCAAGTAGTTTTATTAATTTATATAAATAGATCAAAAAAGTTTAATGCCTTATAATTGAAATAAATATCTTCTAATTCTCTGTACATTTTTCAACACTATAATATCATTCGAAATCCTAAAAAAAATTAAAATTTAATAATCATTATCTCATTAAAACCATCACCATGTTTTAAAATACTCATTATGTTATATTTAAAGCCATTCATAAACAATGTATCTTACAACTATAATATTTTTTTTCCAATTGTAACAATTCTACTTTTTTTATAAGAGAGATATTATTCCCAAATATCTCATGGACTATTTTTTTCTTATATAATTCTATAGTAGTATTTGGATCACCATTAATATTAGATGAACTATAAAATTAGGAGATTTTAAAATAATAATGTTGAGTTTAATATAATATATGAGACACAACAACAATATTATACAAGAATGTAACACACTAAGACATTATGATATATATTTTTAAATACATTTGATCACATCAACAACTTGCGGAAGATGCAACACCTATCCAAATGAACTGTAATATATTAAAACATTATAACCTATCCATTAAATTGGATGTAATGACTAATAATATCTAAAAAATGGAAATTAGTTTTATCTATTGATTAAAAATTAAATAAAAACCATTTAAATAAAAAATAAATGTTTTCTGAAAAATGTATTTAAAAAAACGGTTTAATTTCACTTTGTAAACATAATTTGAAATTTATTTAACAATTCTAGGAAATTTATTTTAAAAAATATACATAATTTATGAAATTATAACATCAAAATTATGTAATGGTGAATTTTTTTAATTTTTTTTCTAAAAATTATCATTTTTTTTGAATAGTGAAAAAATAATGATTTTTATTGAAAAATGATTTTTTGTTAAGATAATTTACAAGGATAAATTAAATTTTAAATTGGTTTTGAAGTAAAATTAGTTGAATTATATTAAAATTTAACTAATTTAGGTTATCTAAATTAATTTCATATTGAATTTTGATATTAAAACCATATATACATATGATAAATTTCTCTTTGCAAACCCGCTTATTCATCACGTCTGCGAGTATAATTTTGAGTGGACTTTTCAAATTATAAGAATTTAATATATAAAATATATTGAATATTTGGAATCAAAATAATTTTTATTATATTATATTTTCAACATAATTTTTGGCCTTAATGAATAGTGAAATTGGTAAAAATTAATTATTGTAGTTAAGGTAAAAATATGTTTACCAAGAGTTAATCTTAGAAGATAAGGGTTATACATGACCTAAAACTTGTCCAAAACCCATTTTGTAGAAATATTTTTTTTATATCTTCTAAGTTTCTATAATTACCCATTTTTTAGCCTTTCTCATGATAAAAAATGGGATTAATTGATTCATTTCAAAAACTCCATGTGTTTTCTGTCCCTCACTTATTAAAGGCCAACCCCTCTCCTTTGCACTTCATATGTAAAAATACATTTTTATGGGATAATACCAGGAAAAATAATTTTTTATTCCCCTAAAAACATACTATATCCCATAGTTTTATTAAAAATATAACATAATAAGGCTTTTATTCAAAATCTAAATAATATTTCTCAAGAAGATGTAGCATTTTAAAAGATCATTATTATTTTTTTTCTTGTTACAACTCATTAAAATATTATTAAAACATTATTATATAATGAAAAAAGTATATTACATATAATTATATGTTATTAGGTGAAGTTCTAGCCTATATTTTTCTCATCTTCCATTAAATGGGAATGAAACCCATTGATCATGTGTATAGTGGAAAAATTCCTCACGAAGTAATGTGAACAGTTTTACATTTCCACCACTCAAGGTTTGATGTAAGGATATATTTAACAAATTTATAATATATTTATGATATTTTTTTTATTTTTTAATTATAATATTAAATATAACTTCTTATTTTTCATTCTGTTTAAAATATGATAATGTCGCTCATGTGTACATTGAGCTACCGCCTCATGAAGCGATGTGATTCATTTTTCTTACTCTTCACATGGAAATTAATAAGGATAATTTTAATGAATATATGTTATATATATGAAATTAAATTTATTCAGAAATATTAACATATCAACCACTTTCTTACCATTTCACTCGTTAATGGAATTATATCGTTGCTCGTGCGTATGTACGACCAACCATCTTCATAAGGCGATGCGATTAATTTTCCAGGTAAATCATTAAAAAATGAATATAAAAATATATATGATAATTTAATATTATATTTATAATATAAATATCATTTTTATGATTATTTATCTACATACTACAGTCAAGAACCATAAGTTTTATGATAAAACAGTCATGAGAAAACTAGGTAATCAACACCCAAAATAGTGAAAATAATGAAATATTAATAACAAATGGATGGTAAAATGTTATAATATGATCCTATATGATATTATAAATATGAATATGTTTATTTTATAAATTAATAACCTGATTAAAACCATTATACACGATAATTAATCATGTTCAACCAAAAGGACGCCTGAGGTTAGATACTTAATCTCAATTTATCTTCATTGAGGCATATTGTAATGTTATACACATATTTTATTTTATATGGTGTATATAATTACCCTCTTCATATAATATAATTCATAATTAATAATTCATGGTATTATATGTTATAGTTTTAATTATTTCATCTAATTGGATTTTACATGAAAATTTTCAAGTGGTAAGGAATTTCGTAACACAATTCATTTTCATTGGATTATATTACTTTTTCATTGTCCATGAAATTATAAGATTATGTATATAACTACAATTAAATATATATTTTTAATTACACTTGTATTATGTGGATTTTAATTTGATACACATAATCAATTCATTGATTAATTATCACTTCAACATTATTACCTTTGAAAGGGTTTACTTTACCAATTTATTTTACAATATATTGTTTGTTCATGAATTTCCATTGAAAGAAAATATTTGATAATTATATAATAAACCCATTTTGTTTTATTATATTATATTCAGGCATGATGTTTTTAATTTATTTTATAATATTCTCTACTTTGGTACTTGAAATTATTGATAATTTGTTTAATAAAATTTGACATCATTTATCTCTCTAGTTGAAATCCCTTTCTCTTATGATGCCATGTTTTCTAAAAATGTTTTGAAAACTATAAAAGTTATTCATGAAAAACATTTTTACCCATTATTGTTTTTTTTAATTTTTTTTATATATATTCATTTCATGTTATAACTAATTCTCATTTGGATTTTAACCAAAATGTGAAAATAATATTTTTTTAACTTATACCGCATGTATAATATTTCCTTCCATAAGGGCTAATAAATATTTAAAAGATTATTTTACATGTTAATTTTTTTTCAATGAAAATTTTATTAAAATTGTTTTATGAAAGTTTAGTTTTAAATGTTAATTTTAAAATTAAAATGATATTTTACTCAATAATTATATTAAAGATATTTTTATGGTATTTTTATTCATTAATAACAAAAACCATTTATTTTTATTATACTAAATTGGGGGTCTGTTATATTCATACCATCCTTATTCTTTAAACATATGGTTTATGATCAATCTATATAAGTAATGTATTGACATTCAATTTACTAATTCATTTTTGTACTCATTTACATTCCCTTGAAATATTCAATTTCTTATGATCGTTGGATATTAAATTTCACACAGATATCCATGTCATTTATCATGGATATAACAATTACTTAAACCAGATATCATTTATACATACAATATTTTTATTTGAAATTTATTTGATAGACTAGAGAAATAATTGTTAATATGTATTCCTTACTTGATATGTAAATTTGTTTATAAGGAATAATTTTCATGAATTAAATCAATAATTCAGTATACAAGGAATGCGTTGGAAGTACATATATAGGTGGGTACTAGTTATAAATACCCCCTAGATGCATCAGTAGTCTCATGAGATGAATCAGTTGGATAAACTTAGTTAAAGGGGTTTTAGGTGTATACCTACCAATCAGTTCAAAACTATCTTGTAAAAGGTATTGACAGTAGTTGCATCGTGATTATTGAGAACATGAAATCTAATTATTATGAATTTCCTTCATTAATAATTCAATTATTATCATCCAGGATATTTTCAAATGAAATTATCTCTAGATTTATTTAATTAACATTTTACTTATTAAATAGAATGTGTTTTTAGTTATTTACATTTCTATATTGATTATTCTTTTTCTGATTATGATAGTCAAGTTATTTAAATGAAATTTTTGTCTAGTTATTTACCTTTTCATATTTTTATTCCTTATTTAATAATGATATTCATGTTATTTAAAGAGAATGCGTGTTTAGTTATTTACCTTAACATATTGATTATTCCTAATCTAATCATGATAGTAATGTTTTTTAAATGGCTAGGGTATTTAGTTTTTGCCTTATATATTGATTATTCTCTATCTAATCAAGATTTTCAAATTATTTAAATTAAATTTTTGTTCAGTTATTTACCTTTCCAAGTTGATTATGCATGTTGATTCATGATATAATCCGCTGTATTTGAACCTTACTGAGAATTTTTACCCTCCTTTATTTTTTCCATTCCTAGGAATCAAGTAAGTTCAATATAAATTATATGCAAGGATAGGTTTGAGGGAATAATTATATTATAGAAAAACAATTATGTTTTAAATTGTGTATTCAAGTTTAATAAGGGAATCGTGTATGTATTTTCTTTACAAATACTAAAAAACTATTTGGTCCATTATGATGTGATTATTTTTATCTTATGACAATATAATAAAGCTAAAACTGGATCCGAGATACTGGGGTTGAGGTTGATATAGTTTTTATTAGATTATGTTTAGTAGACACCTTGAGAAATAGATTTATGAAAACATAGATTAGGGAATATAACCCTTTGATCAAATTTTAGGATATATATAGAAAAACATCTTAATGTTTTGGTAAGGTTAATATTATGTGGTTTTTCATAGAAATGCATTATTTCTTTGATAATATAAGTGGTCATTGATTTTGTATAGATGTACCTAGGGGTAATAACTATAAAAAAGGTGGATCAGGCTTGACTTAAGAATTACCTTTGACATTAAAATGGGCCTTACAATGCACCTATCTTGATAGTCATAGGGGACATTTTGTGGATAATTTAAATTTTATTTTAAAACCATTTTGAAGGATTTGAATAGATGATGATAGTGAATGGACTATGTTAAACCTAAGGTGTACTATATTGAAAATAATTTGTCAAGATTTAGAGATACAATAAATGATTATATCATTTTCCCCCTATCATTTTTATTACTCACAATATGATATTTGGTTTTAGTTAATGGATGTAACCTAAAGGATCTGTGTTAACATTTATCATGAAGGAAAATGTGGTGACATTGAGAAAACAAATTAGATAATGACTAAAGGGAAAGATATCATGATCATTCATAATCATTTATCCTGAAATATAATTAGCAACCAATACCTTAACTGACTCCCATACTCACTAAATAATAGCATGATGGAGTTCACTAAAATCTTGAGCAGTGGAGACCATAGAGTAAAGAAGGATCAATTTACTTCTTGTCAGAAACGTGGAAGGAGACACCAAGGAAGGTGTCTCAAAGTAATAAGAAAACATTTTATGTATGGAAAATAAGGGACTAAATTAGTGAAATAATGAGGAAAAATGATGATTATGATGGTAGGAAATAAATTTTATCCTAGGGATCCATTTATAGTGCATTGTATTTAATGTGGAGAACTTGGGAAATATCTATGTCAATTCCCTATTATAAAGTTTAACCCACATACCATGTAAGGACTTATGTTGAAATAAATAGGATTGAGTATCAATATATTGGGATTCAATAATTAAATTATAGAATAATTGTTACTAATGGTATTTTGGTTATAAGAATCAGGAAATATACAATGATTGAATTAAATTTTAAAACCATATATGAATGCAATAACTGAGGTGTTATGGGTACTATTATAGGTTTATGAGTTAAATATTGATTATATGTTCAAGTTATTAATGTACCCTTTTTAGTTTTTATAGGATGGGTGTCTACTATGATTTTGAATATTTTGGGAAACAAATATCAAAATATAGAACATTGGTTTTGAATATGAAAGAGTAATTTTTGGAAGAATGAATTTACATTTTATGGACATAAGATTAACGGTATTAATAACCTTTAGGGTTTATGTTATATTTTATATTGAGGTAATTAAAGGTTATTACACTTTTGGAATGTTATGAGAATTATATTAATATGATTTTATAAAAATGAAAACTCGCATAGCGCGTGAAAACACGTCACATTCGGCAAGGCCATGTGCTTGAAACCATAACCAATGGGTGAAAATGGTTCTACACTTACCACTAGACTATGTGATATTATAATTAATATATATATATATATATATATATATATTTACATGATTGATTTTATTGATAAATATTAATTCAGAACTAGTGTAGTTACTATCGAGGTTTAGATATTAATGTATTATATGGGATAACTTGTGCAAACCTTATCGGGTTTGGAAAAAATTTAGATATATAAATAAATATTTTTTAGTATTTTATGAATTTTAGGATCTATTAAATATTAATATTAGTTATTTAAGGATAAAAATTCATTTTTGGACCCATTTCTTGTAGTAAGAGGTGTATTTAAAATTGATAAATGGAAAACCAAATGATGAAATTATTGTTATTAAATAGAAAATATCAAGTAAACATATTTACATATATTCATAGATAGTAAAATAATTCCCAAAAATTATGAAATGTATATTGAAATAAAACTGATAACCTATTACATTCATATCTAATGAATCAAATGGTCTTTTAAACCATTACATATTTATGGTTTTGAGATCCATAAAATTCCATAAATAATTCAATTTCTTGTGATCAATTACCTCAATAACTCTATATAATTATTTAATCTTTTCTTCCATGTCAATTTCTTCACATCTTAAACATTTTATCCTACTTGGAATATAACATCCCAGGTATTTATAGAATAATAATTTTTCATATCTATTAATTTTTTTTAAAATTTAATATTAATATTATTTTTAAAGGTATTATATGTATGATAATATAACCAACACAAAACAATGGTTTTCTCCAAAATCGTATGTTTCATACAACACTGACTCATATCAAAAAGATAATATATTATTATTATTATTATTATTATTTTAAATGGTAGCTAACACCTAGAAATTGTGTTTGAGGGAATTAATAGAACTAAATATATTATGTTTAATCATGTTTGTAAATTTTTTTATCATTTATCCAATTAATTTTAGTGGCTTAAAATGAAAATGGATCCAATTTTAAGCATAAAATACTCAAATATTTTTAAAAGGTTGTTTTACCACCTTTGGATTGAGAACACTTTTTAAATCTAGTTTTTGTCACTTTTATATATTCAATTTGATATAATAAACTTTTTATATATAATAGAGACATCAAAATTTACTTTGGATAATTTTTTTTAATTTTCTGATAAAGTTCATTTTTTAATTAATAGTAAAAAATACCACATTTTATGTCAAAACCTCATTTTCATCTAATTTATTTATAAAGTTATATTATATTTTTAGTGGGTTTAAAGTTTAATTGAATTATGTTTTTATAATTTAATACAATTTTTCATCATTTCTAGTAATTTTACATTTAAATTGGACATAAACACATGTCAATCTTTTGATAGATTTTATTTCATGAAAGCCAGCTTTTTAGTTTTGAAAATGGAAATTAATTTTAAATTAATTAATTAAAATTATGTGCTTTGAATTTAAAAGAATTGATTCCATATTTGGAATCAAAAGTTCCAAATTATGTAAATAGTTACATTTTATTTTTGGATATTTTGAATAGTAACTTTAGTATTTATTTTTATTTACCACAGTTAATGGGTAAATAACATAAATAAGGATAAAAATAATATTATAATAATATAAACTACCATAAAACATGTCCTAATATTATTGTACGAGTCATGGGAAACCAAAAAAATACATTGGACTAACTTTTGGCATTAGTTAGAAACATGGGGGTGAAAATGACATGTTTTAATAATTAATTTAAAGTATATGGAAATATAATATAAACATGTATCTTTTCTACATAAACAATTTTAAGTTGGGGATATATAAGTGATCTCCTCAACTATAAATATTAGTTATAAAGATTAAAATATTTCCTAGATCATGGTATTTTATTTGTAATATTTATATATTAAATAAATAAATTTAATTATGACACAATGATGATGCAATGATTGCTTCATTAATTAAGGATTCAAAAAAATGATTATATTAAAATTAAAATAAATATTATTAGACATAATTTGTGTCATACCCAAATTTTCTAGATGATTATGAAATGTTAGTATACTATTAAGTTGGTTTTTGAAGTTATCTCTCTTTTTGGATTTTATTTAAATTCAATAAACTGAATACTGTAAAAATTAATATTATTGGTGTTTTGTAAACATAATAATTTATTAAATTATTTAAAAATAATAAAAATATTTTAAAATAAAAAAGCTATTATTATATGGTATAATTGTTCATAATGTATCCAATTATGGAAAAATCATCCCATATAAGTAAAATTTATAACTTATTAATAATTAAAATGTTGTAACCACTTTTAAAGTTAAAAGGGAATAATTAAGGGTAAACCGAAAAGAAAAGGGTTAAAATAAACTCAATACACATATAAATTTTTTTATATGAGATTATTTTGATATATCCTCGTCTCATCTTCTATATATATTAATATTGATCCACTTGTATTAAAAAAATAATTTATATTAATTTAATATTTTAATAATTTCCAAGGGTACCCCTCCAATCTACTATAAAAGACACCCATTCCTCTCTATTAATCACACTTAAAAATACTATATGTGAATCTAATATCTATGAAATATTCTTCATATAATCCCTAACCACATTCTTATACTGTTATTTTTGGCATTACACAATTCTTAGAGCTGTTTAGTTGATCTTCAAAGGTGATCAACTGAAGAAGAGGTATCATTTTCATTTAGTGTTTCTATTTTGTTTCTTATTCCACTCTAGGAAATATAATCCAAACATGAAGAGATAATAAATATAGTATCCTCAATATACTGAGATTTTATTATGTAAATATCATCCCCTTAATCCACCTCTACTTCCATCAAATTGGAAAGAAGTTAATCATTCACGCATACGTGTAAATTACCACCTCCATGGACTGCTTTTGTTCATTTTCCATTACCCTCTATTTAGATTGGTTACAAATATGGAATTAATCTTCATATATGATATTCATGACATATTAATCATTATAATATAATAATATATCAATTAAATTATTTCTTCCATGTGCATAAAAATGATAACACCATTCATGTGTATGCGTGAACTATCACCTCCACGAAGCGATGTGAATCATTTTTACTCATTAAATTAATTTTAATATATATATAATTATATGTAAATTATTGTGATTATTTTTATATATCATTATCAATATGGAAATATAAAATTATAATTACCTTATTTCCATAATGATAAGGAAAAAATGGAAAAGTTACACATGCGTACGTACGACCGACCGTCTCCATGATTATAATGTTGTTCATTTTTCATTACCATATTTAATGGTTTAAATTAAACAATATGATTTATGATTATATGTTATGAATATATCATGAATACTATTTTGTATATGATGGAATTATGATCACATGGACTAGTGAAATCATACCATGTTCGTTCTTAACTCAAGAACCGATTTTGACAAAACGTCTGACATGAACTCAAATAATTACCTAATTGTAATAACATGGTAATAAGTGATGTAATGGGAATAATGAATAAGAAAAATGTTATGAATCATTTAGAAATTATATTAAGTATATTATTCAGGAAGATAAATAATTAATAAGACAAGTTGGACTCAAGGTAAGGTACTTCGTCTCAATCTCCTTTCATTGAGGAATATTTTGATTTATATAAGACATTATTTTGTATGGTTTATAATGTAACCCATTTAATTTTAATTAACTTTAATGATTTACACATGGAATCTTTTTTACAAAGTGTTTTACAAAATGAAAAAAAGTATGTTTTTAACTTATGCGGTGACAAAGACCTTTCTGCCTCCATGACCATTATTTGGTATTTGGATTCCTCTAAGAACATTAATGTTTTTAAAAATGAAAGTAAATACCATATTAATTTTTTTGGTATTTTATGTATTGAAAATGGTTTTTATAATGGACCAATTGTATTAATATTTTGAAATAATGTATTATGATTTCAATGTGGAAATGTTATTTTTTTCCTTTATACTTGTATGTGTTATGATTATGTTATGGTTCTTGAGAATTGCATATGTATATGGGTGGTTTAGTGTAAAACCGAGGGTGAGTGAGCCCGTGATAGCTCTCTAATACATTGATTAATATGATAGAGGGAAACGTTAAGGTTTCTCCTAAGATATTTAGGGAATATACTATGATGTGTGTTCAAAACGTAACCATAAAAGTCACCCCTTGTGTAACTGTGAAAGCTACAATGTAAGTATGTTATAGATTCCATAAGTTAACTTTATGATTTATTATTTATGTGAGTTATTAATATATTTTATGATTTTATGATGCATATTATAGAGAATTTGTTTTATGAGTGAAAAGTATGATTTCATTGATTTTTATGTATCCATGGACTTATGTTTTCATTCCATATTTTATAACCCTTACTAATATTTTTATGCTCATCACATGTTGTTGAAATGTTTTTCACAGGGTATATGGAAGGGTAAGAGAAAGGAATAGTTAAAGATGATTTTTATCATGAATAGAATTCTTGTTTTATTTAATTAGTTTTATTATTGTGAAAAAATTTGACAGTATAGAAGTGTCTACTTTGTATTATTTGAGATGTAATGTATTAAGAATGTCTTAATTCTTCAAGACTCTAAACCTAAAGAGATCCAAGATGTGAAATAAAGTAATATTATTGACTTATAACAAGATTATTTAATGTTTTTAGGATGGGGAATTATAGTTAGTATAAGAGGCTAGTTTAGATAACATTAAGGGTTAGGATATTGTTAATAGAATATCCATAAATTAATTTTACGTTATGGTAAAATTTAAATGATATAACAGTTGAATATTACCATGTTTCTTTATATAAGATAAGTCTATGTTCAAAATGGTTTTCCGAAGAGGAAACATGTCAGCTATGATGGGACGAAATCAAGATGACAACAACCTACCAAACCAGCAACCAGGGATGGTCAGAATCAGCACTGAATTGTTTGTTACAGTAATGGAACAGTTGACTCGTGCTATAAATGGTGGTGGTATCCATGCATGAGATCATCCAAATAAACCACAAACAAACACAATAGTAGTAGATCATCTCATAAGGAAACACCCCCATCATCTAGAGGATCATATGACCCTGTGCTAGCTGAAGGGTAGATTAAAGCACTGGAAAAGATTTTTGATGTCATGGGGTGTTCAGTACATCAAAAGGTTAGTATTACTATTTACCATTTTGAAGGTGAAGCTGATTAGTTGTGGTAAATGGTTAAAATATCATGGATAGTAGGGAATTGAATATTTTATTTGGATTAATTCAAAGGTATGTTTCTTTAGAAATACTTTCCTAAGGCAGTTCGACTTATAATGGAAAAACAATTCTTGTAATTGAGGTAGGAGGATGACATAGTGGCTGCTTAGGAAGAAATATTCACTCGACTAAGAAGGTATGCTTCGAATTTAATATGGGATATTGACATTAAAATCAATAAATATTACTCAAGATTAAATCCAAAGTATCAAATGGCATTATCATATTGTGAGTTCAAAATTTATGAAAAACATTATCGATGGACGAGAAGGTGGAAATAGAGTTTTCCAATGATTAGGTGTTCTTTGAAAAACAATAAAATAAGGGATTGAGGTGGTAGAAGAAAGGGAATAACTCTTCAAAAATGTTTAATTGTAAGAAAATTTAGATTATAGTTTGTGAAAATTGTTGTAAAAAGCACACTAGGAAAAGCCTTGTGAATTCTGGAAATTTTTTTTGACGTGGTAAAATGGGACATAAGACTCGTAATTGCACTAAAATAGATCTGGGTAGTGGTAAGACAAAATATTATTTAAATTCAGTAAAATGTTTTATATACACTGATATGGGTTATTATTCAAATGAGTTTCCAATGAAGAACTCTAATGATGGAAAGTAGCCGGAACACAAGCAGATAGTGGTGGTTAAATCCTTGGAAACTACTTGAGTAGATGCTGGGACATCAAATTATGTATTACCATGTACATTAATTGTTTATTCAGATTATGCCAATGTGTTGTTTGATTTTGGGTCTACTCATTCTTTCATTTCTGATAAATTTTCTAATAAATTGGGAATTCTATCTCAAGAAATAAATACTAATCTTGTGGTAAAAACACTCGTGGGAAATTTTGAGAAAAAATGAAATTATAAGAATCTTCCTATCCTTATATGTGTTACGAATTTACCTACAATCCTTATTTTTTTCCCTATAGTAGAGTTTTATGTTTTTTGGATATGGATTAAATTTCCATTTATCAGGTTAAGATTAAATATAGAGATAAAGAGGTCTAGTTTTATGAAGAAGTTCAATTTGTGTACAAGAATGAAACCATATTATTGATAACATATCAGTATGGTGAGAAACTAGTAAAATATTGAAATGAAAATTACCTAGAACATACTGTTGAAAATAAAGGAACTGTTAAGATTAATTATTTTCTTGTGTTAAATGAGTATCTTGATGTTTTTATTGATGAGTTTCCTTCTATAACACATGATCTAGAATTTTAATTCACAATCGACATGGTTATTGATGTTAATCCTATTTCAAAACCCACTTATCAAATTTATCAAATTGAACCTTTTGCGTTAAAGAAGTAATTTTAAGAGTTATTAAATAAAGGTTTCATTCAACCTAGCACATCCCCATGGGATGATCCAGTTTTATTTGTTAAAAATAAAGATTGTTCGGTGATACTTTTCATTGATTATAGATCATTGAATAAAATCACTACTAGGAATAAGTATCATTTGCCTCATATCAGTGATTTGATTGATCAGCTCTATGGAGCTTAGTATTGTTTGAATATTGGCTTGAGGTCAGGGTACCGTCAGTTGAAATTAAAGGAGACAGAAATTTCAAAGACTATGTTTTGTACTAGATATGACAATTATGAATTTTTAGTTATGCCTTTTGGGTTTACCAATGCACATGATATATGCATGGATCTTATGAATAGAATTATCCATGAGTTCTTGGATATGTTTGTGGTTGTGTTCATTGATGATATTTTGGTATATTATAAAAGAAAATAGGAGCATTAAATTCATTTAAGGGTGGTCTTGAAAATATTAAAAGAAAATAAAAAATATGGTAAATTCAGAAAGTGTGAGTTTTGGTTGCAACAAATTTTATTCCATTGTCACATTGTTTCTAAAGAAGGCATAAATATTGATCCTGCTAAAAAAAAGTTGTTGAAGAATGGATAAGACTCACAAATATAACCAAGATTCATAGTTTTTTGGTTTAGATGGTTATTACTAAGGTTTTATTGAAATTTTTTACTGCTTTCTATCCCACTAACAAAGTTAACTTGAAAAAGTGTTAAGTTCATTTGTAAAAAAGAATGCAATAAATGTTTTCAGGAATTGAAAAGAAGATTGGTTAATGATCTAGTTTTGGAACTGCCTTCCAGAAATGGTCAATATGTTATCCATAGTGATGCATTATTGAGAGGAATTGTTTGCATCTTAATGTATAATGATCATATAATTTCTAATGCTTCACGTGAGTTGAAAACTCATGAGTTAAATTACCCAATACATGATTTTTAATTAGCTATTATTGTTTTTTATTTAAAAATTTAGAGGCATCATATGTATGGAGTAAAATGAGAAATATATACTGACTATAAAAGTTAAAAGTATATATTTACTCAAAGATAATTGAACATGAGACATATAAGATGGATGGAATGAATAAAGGATTATGATTTCACAATTCATTAACATCCTGAAATATAAAACAAATTAGTTAATTCATTGAGTTGGAAAAGTAATGTTACATTAACCATGTAACATTCGGAATGTGACCCTTTGATTAATGATTTGATGAAATTTTTCATGGAAGTTGTTGGCGAAAATAATTACTTTGTTTTATTTCAGGTTTTAGTGCAATGGTCTCTAACAGACAGAATAAAAATAGCGTATAAGGAAGATAGTGAGTTGCAGGAAAAGGTATAATTGGTTTCTAAGGGTAAGTTTCCTGAATTCAACATTGATAAATATTGTGTTTTGAGGTTTGTATAGAGATTGTGGGTTCCATGTGATTCACAGATAATAAAATAGTTGTTGCATGAAGCTCATAGTTATCCATTATCAGGTCATCCGGGAGGTAATAATATATACAATGATATTCAGGTGTATTAGTTGTGGGATGGAATGAAAAGAGATATTGCTGATTTTTCTGTGAAGTGTATGACTTTTCAGTAGGAGAATGCATAATGAAAATTTCCAAAGTGGATGCTTCAGCCTTTTCCATCACCAGAGTGGTAATGGGAAAATATATCCACGGAATTCATTCTAGGATTACCAAATACATATCAAGGAAATAATGCAATCTAGGATATTGTTAATCAATTGACTAAATCTTCTCATTTTCTTCCTATTTGAGATACACAGTCTCTAGATCAGCTTTTTCGATTGTATATTAACGAGATAAGTAGTAAACATGGAGTTCCCCAATTCATTGTATCTGATCGTGATATCAGGTTCACTTATAACTTTTTGAAAGGCCTTTTGAAGTCATTGGTAACTGAATTAAATTTCAGGGCATCTTTTCATCCTCAATCAGATGGGTAGTAAGAACACATAATTTATACCTTATAGGATATGATACATGAATATTAAATGGATTTATAGGGATATTGGGATCAAAATATTTCTTTGGTTGAGTATTATTATAATAATAGTTTTCATTACAGTATACAGATGGAACCATTTGAAGCATTATATGGATAGAGGTGTTAAACTCCACCTTTTTGGGATGAAGTTGGTGAAAGGAAATCAATGAGACAATTTTTTTTGAAGAGATGGAAGGAAAAGATCAGTTGATTCAGTAGCACATGAGGAAAAATCAGTTTAGGCAGAAAATTTATGTGGATAACTGAAGGAAGGATCTTACTTTCAAGGTATGTGATAATGCCTTTCTCAAAGTTTCTCTATGTATAATTTTGATGCATTTTTGTGTAAAGGGAAAACAGAGTCCATCGTTCATTGGAATCTATAATATCTTATAGAAAGTCATATCAATTTTCATAAATAGCGGATTTACCTCCTAGTTTATCCTAGGAATACAATTTATATCATTATTCAATTTTGAGAAAGTATTTTCCAGATCCATCTCACGCTTTGAGTCCATAGGTAGTTCAGTTGGAAGAGAAAATTTCTTATGAGGAACAACCAGTCTAGATTCTTGACTGTAGAGAGAAAGTGTTGCAGAATAAGGTAATTTATCAGGTTATGGTTTTTTTGATAGCCCATATGGTTGAATAATGAACTTGGGAATCTGAAAATTCTATTAGGGATAAATACCACCACTTATTTGATAAGTGAATAAAACTATGAGGACACAATTTCCAAAAGGGGAAGGATGTAACATCCCAGTTATTTATTAAATAATAAATTTCTCATATGTATTAATATTTATGAAATTTAATATAAATTTTACTTCAAAAGGGATGATATTTATAATAGAATACCCTACACACAATAATGGGTTTTTCCAAAATCATATGTTTCACACACAACTGAGTCATATCGAAAAATAATAACAATATATAGTTATTATTTTAAATCGTAGTTAATGCCTAGATGTTGTATTGGTGGGAATGAACAAAACTAAAAATATTATGATTGAATTAGTTTGTTAAATGTTTTTACATTTATTCAATGAATTTTAGAGGCATAAAATGATAATGAATCCAATTTTAAGCATAAACTACTCTAATATTTTTAAAAGGCTGTTTTACCGCCTTTTGATGGAGAACCCTTTTTAAATATAGTATTTCTCACTTTTATAAGTTATATTTTACAAAATAAACTTCTTATATAGAAGCAGTAAATCAAAATATACTTTGGATAAGTTTTTGGTAATTTTCTGATTTAGTTCATTTTTAATGAATAGTGAAACATTCCACGTTTTATGTCAAAACTACATTTTAATCTAATTTATTCATATAGTTAGATTATATTTGTTATTTGTTTTATAGTTTAATTCTATTATTTTTTTTCATTTAATCCAATTTTGGTCATTGGAAGTAATTTTACATTTAAATTGGATATAAACACATTTCAATCTTTTGATAGTTTTTATTTCTTTAAAACCCGCTTTCTAGTTTTGACAACATGAATTAATTTTAAATTAATTAATGAAACTCAATTGTTTTGAATTTGGAAAAATTAATTCCATATTTATTATCCTAAGGTAAAAATTATTTAAATAGGTACCTTTTAGTTTTGTGTATTATAAATAGTAGCTTCAGAAATTATTTTTATTTACACTCGTTAAAGGGTAAATTATGTAAACAAGGGTAAAAATAATATTATAATAATATAAAACTACACTAAAAATATTAATAATATTAACTAATGAGTCATGGGAGACCAACCAAATATTTATTCCAATCTTTTGGAATTAGGGACCCACTTGGGTGTCAAAATGACATGTCACAATAATTTATTTAAAGTAATGGGAAATATAACATAAACATGTATCTTTTTACTTCAAAAATTTTGAGGTGGGTTTCTATAAGTGATCTATTTAAATATAAATAGTTATTATAAATGTTTTTTACATCATGGTATTTTATTTATATTATTTAGAGATTAAATAAATAAATTTAATTATGACATAATGATGATGTAGTGATTGCTTCATTAATATAGGATTCAAATAAATGATACTATAAATATTAAAATAACTATTATTTGACATAATTTATATCATCCTTGAATTTTTTAGATTAACATGATTCATTATTAGACTATTAAATTGTTCAGTTCGAAGTTACCTCTCTGTTTGGATTTTATTTAAATTTAATAAAGTGAATAGTTTAAAAATTAACATAATTGATGTTTTATAAAAATAATAATTTATTAAATTATTTAAAAATACTAAAAATATTTTAAAATCACAATGTGATTATGATATGGTTTATAAGTTCATTATGTTTCCAATTATGGGGAATTTAACCCATATAAGTATAATTAATATCTTCTTAAAAAATATAACGTTGTTACCACTTTTAAAATTAAAAGAGAATAATTATGGGTAAACCGAAAAGATAAGGTTTAAAATAAAGACTTACATGTATAAAAACTATTGGATGATATTATTTAGATCTATAATGATCTTCTTTTATCTGTATCTCATGTTGTATCCACTTGGATTAAAACAGTAATTTATATTAATTTAATATTATAATAATTTCCACTAGTGCCCCTACCCTAACCTATAAAAAGGTACCCATCCCTCTCTATTACTCACACATCCAAATAATATTAGTTCATCAAATATTAATCTAGTACTCTTCATATAATCCCTCTCAAAATTCTTGAATCCTTAGTTTAGGCATAACACACTTGTTATATGTGTTTAGGTGTTCTTTAAAGGAGATCAACAGAATAAGAGTTATCATTTTCTTTAAGTGTTTTGATTTTGTTTCTATTTCCAATTACTAAAATATAACAACAAAATTGTGAGATAATAAATAAATTATCATAAATATAACGAGATATTATTATGTTACTATCGTCCCCCTAAATAAATCTCTACTTCTATCAAATGGGAGTGGAATTAATAGTTCGTGCGTACGTGTGAATTATCACCTCCACGAACCAATTTAGTTCGTTTTCCATTACCCTATATTAATATTGTTGGTAATGATGGAATTAATCATTTTATGTGATATTAATGAAATATTAATCTTTATAACATAATAATATGTCAATTATATTCTTACTTCCATGTGCATAAAAATGATAACGCCGTTTGTGCGTACGTGTGAACTATCACCTCCAAAAAGCTGTTTGACTCATTTTTATTCATTATATCACTTGTATGATATATATAAGTATATTTAAATTATTATGATTATTTTAATAATATCATGATCATTCTGTAAATACAAAATTATAATTACTATATTTTCATAATGATAATGAAAAATGGAAACGTTACTGATGCTTATGTACGCCCAACCGTCTCCATGATTATTACATTGTCCAATTTTCATAACCATATTAAATGGTTTAAATTAAACAATATGAGTTATATGTAAAAGTGATGAATATTTCATGAATACTATTCTAGAGATGATGGACCTATGACCACATGGACTAGTGACATCATACCATGTTTGTTTTCAACTCAAGAACTGATTATCGACAAAACATCTGGCATGAACTCAAATAATTAACTCATTATAATAACATGGCCATATGTGATGTATTAAGAATAAAAAAAATTAAAAGGTTTATGAATCATGTAGAAATTGACCTAAGTTTATTATTCAAGAAGACAAAGAAAGAATAAGACAATTCAGACTCAATTTAAGGGACTTTATCTCAATCTCCTTTCATTGAGGCATTTTTTGATTTATATAAGACCTTATTTTATATGGTGTATAATCAACACAATTTACTTTTAATTTCCTTCGACAGTTTTCAAAAGGAATATTTTTTCGACAAATCATCTTACTAAATGAAAAAAGAATTTTTTTAATGTACACGGTGACAATGACCTTTCCTCCACCATGTCCATTATTTGGTATTTGGATTCCTCTACAAGCTGTAATGTTTTTAAAAAGAATATTAAATTAAAAATTAATTTTTAGGTATTTTTGTATTGAAAATGGTTTTGAAAATGGATCAAATCTATCTATATTTTTAAATAATGTCTTATTATTTCAATGTGGAAATGTTATTTTTCCATTAGGCTTGTTCAAGTGTTATGATAATGTTAAGGTTCCTAGGAATTTCTTATGCATATGGGTGGTTCTGTGATAAACTAATGGAAGGTGAGGTTGTGATAGCTCTCTAATTCATTGGGTAATGTGTTATAGGTAAACATTAAGGTTTCTCCTAAGATATTTAGGTAATATACAGTGATGGTAATTCCAAACATAAACATGAAGGTTAGTCCCAATGTATATATGAAAGCTACAATGTATGTATGTTATGGATGCCACAAGTTACCATAATGATTTATGATTTCTATGAGTTATTGATAAATATTATGATTTCATGAGGTATGTTAAAGAGATTATATTTTATGTGTGGAAATTATGATTTCATAGATTTTTTGGTATTCAGGGACTAATGTTTTAATTCCTTATTGTATAACCCTTATGGAGCTTTTTCTGCTCATACCAAGTTTTTGAAATGTTTTTCATAGGGTATATAGATGGGTAAGAGAAAGGAAGAAATCAATAATATTTTTATCAATAATATAATTCTTGTTTTATTTAAGGAGTTTTATTATTGTGAAAAAAAATTGATAGAGTAGAAGTGTCTACTTTGTAATATTTTAGATGTAATGTATTAATAATGTACTAATTCCTGAAAACTCAAAACCTGAAAAGATACTCAATGTGAATTAAAGTCAAATTATTAAATTATCTCCAGATTATATAATGTTTTAAGGATGGGGACATATATGGAATGTAAAGATCCTGTATTTTTCAAAATATGTTTCTCTCGGAATTTTTCATTTGAGCCTTGGTGGCCTTCTTTTATTCAAAGAAGAAGAGACTTTATTGGAGAAAATGACTTAATGATCGAGTATGTATGCTTTTATGAGATAATAGAGTTTGGGTATAAATGGTTTAAGTTAATTATAGGTTCTTAGTGATTTGATAATATTTATTAGAGGCTTAGTTTTCTTAAAAGGGATAATGGGTTGAAAACTCAACAGGATAACATTTACAAGTTGTGTAAAAGGATTACACATCATGAATTTGTTCAAGGGTTTTAATTAAATAAATTCAAGGTTATAGGGTTTTCCATGTATTCCATTAAATAAATTTCAACTACATGTTGCCACATTACAGTCCATGTAAATTCCTGGCACGTTGTTTTGAACAGGTTGTGCGTCTGAATACTCATTCTATTCTGCTGCACACTTCTCCTATCATCCCTAGGGAATTATCTAGGTGATTTTGGGGAGCAAAACACCCTTTTGAGCATTCTATTTTCATATCCAATCCCTAGTAAGTGCCTTTGTTTAGGTTTCTTCTTTCTTCGGTTTGGTAGTCCGACAATTATGGTGAAATAATTTTATGATTGCTTTATTGGTTTTGATCTTGATCAATTTTGATCCAAGAACCTCTTTGAAATCATATGAAACTTTTTCGTCATGGGTGATGGTTGTTGGAAGAATTGTTGGATCATCGGTTAGAGGTAGGGGGTTTAAATATTAAACCAATGGTTTGATAATTTCTTATTTTATGAAATATTGTGAATATGCCAACATAATGTGTGCCTGAATCAATTAAACAATTGATTAAGATTATTCCTTAAATTCCTTTTGTTTCAAATGGATTCATAATTAGATAATGGATTAAATTATGTTTAGCATTACATGTTACCTAGGGAGATTTATTTTTATATAATTCCAAAATTATGGCATATTTATTATTGATATTATTGTTAATATATTGAGAATTGAATTGCAAGTGGAATATGAAAGGGTAATGGTAATTTTCATGATTAACCATTTTGAATTATGATGTGATTTTATGATATCCATAATATATTGAGAGAAATTGGGTTCCATGCTGTAATGCTTATATATCAGGGTTGGCACTAGAACGTACACACTTATCTGCTAAAATGATGATATTGATGGGGATTTGCCCAGTCCATGTTCTAATCCTTATAGAGAGATGACTATGCCTAGTCCTATGCTATAATTATTATAGGGATTTGACCTAGAAATTCTATAATTCATATAGGGCTTTGACACAGATTGATTGTTGTGACTATACCATTGTTATATTGTGGTGGTTGGCATGGTCATAAGATATGCTCAAAGATATTCCTACATGGAACTAAAGTAGGATATTTACCAGGTTTATATAGTGGTGGTTGAAATGCTTGTATAACATTCAAAGAGATATTATAGAATAGAGACCAAGAAGGTTATGGTTGTATTTTATTAATTTTTAAATTATTTAATATGACTGTTTATCACTTTATCACATACACTTCTTATCATATTGGTTTTTAGACACGGTAGTGTCGATCTACTCAGTTATACTCACACCCTATTTGGGATGCATGTTGGTACCTGAGCATATTATATGAATGTATGTTTGGACAAGAGAAAATGACCTTACTAATGATTTCTTATTTGTGTGCCACATCTGTGGTTTCCTTTGGAAGTATTTTTTTCATATTTTTCTGGTCTACATTTTTCCCTTTGTGATTTATTTGAGTTCTTGGAGAAAAGTGTGAAAATTTGGGTGGAAAGAATGTGGGACACATTTGGCACATGGTTAGTAGAAACTAGATGAACCTTCCCTAGTAATCATTTAGTAGGTGAATGGTTGAGGCAGTAGCTACCGCATGGCTTGCGCATAATAAGTCAGATCACACAGATTAACCATGTGGTCTATACAAGTCATTGAAATTTTATTTTTATGTTTCTATCTCCTTTATTTTAGCTCCAAAACACTCATTTATCTCCCCCTTTGGGATTACTCACCCTAGGTGGGCCTCCCCCTCCCCCTCCTCTCCCATGTGATCCATTTTTGTGGATTTATTTGTGTGATTTATCCTCAAATATTTATGAAATTAATTTCTCTCTTGTTTTAAACCTCTATTATATGATTTATTCCCTCCTCATTTGGGGTTTAACTTCTATAGTATGTATGGTATTGATTTTAGGGTTATAAATTAATTTTTTGGTTTTGATTTTGAGGTTTTAGGTTCGATCTTACCTCTTTAAGGTGCGATTTAGGTGCAGTTGGATTTTCAAACCAATTATTGGAAGTTTCTCCACCCGAGGTAGGTGGTTTCACACTTAATTTTTTTTGATGAATTTAATGTTATTTCTTGAGTATTCGTATACTTTCTAAGATTTATGGGTTTAGTAGAAAATGTGTTTTTGAAAGGCATTGATATGCAAATGGTATAAAGGGTTTTTCCTAAAATAAATTGGTTGTATTTCATGTGTAAATTCCTATTGTGTTTCTTGAATGTGTTTTATAAATTGTGAAAGATGGTTATTAAATTATTCAAGTGATGCGAATCCTGGTATAAAATAGTTTGGAGTGTATTTTGTTTAAAAATTTGTTTTTTGAAGTTAGTGATTTATTAAGCCTTTTTATATTTTTTTGGCCTGTGTGAGTGCAAGTTGTGGTTTAAGTTAAATTTTAATTGTTAATTGAGCCCAAATAGAATCCTTGGTGACTAGGAGGGAAGACTAGTATTTGTATTCTAGTGATTCATATGTGTCTTCAGCCTAGATTCACTTAGCAGGACTGACAATGAAAACACTAACTAAATATTGATGATGATTGAAGACCACTATAATTTTGGATGTTTCTCTTCTCTAGTGGATCATGCATGATGACATGGATGGTTGTTGTTTCTATACCCCTTTTCACTAAGATACAATTTCTCTAGGGTCCCACTCTTAGCTAGATCCTATAGGGATCTCCTGTGACCTAGTGATCTCTTGGGATATCGTACTCACCATCAAAATATAGTACAACTTGTTGGGTATTTAAAAAGAGAGTATGTTTTCATTTAATATATTTTATAAAAAACCATTTCTGGTTATTTTTATAGAAATTAAATTTTATATTGTCTAATAATGTTTATAGCATGAAATATTTTTATTGGGCGGAATCCTACTGGGATTTGGATCACACCCTACTTATAACATTGGGTGTAGGTAGAATTTCATATTTTTGACACAGGTAAGGTAAAGATGATTGGTGATGTTAGTTCAAGATGCTAGTGGTTTTCCAATGTTGGTGTTATGGCGGTCACTTGAGGATGGTGCTCCCCTTGTTGCATTGTGATTTTGTTATATTTCTTGTTTCCTTTTTGTTTTTAGCCTGTTTTGGTTTTAATTTAAATGTTGTAAAACTCAAATTTATATTTTTTATGACATGTTTGGTTGTGATTATCCATTTTTGGTTTATTTATAATTATTGGATATTTATGTTTATGTACTCCGGTGAAATAATTTGAAAATTTTATTTTTGATACTTGGAAACTAGTTTCCAGCCTGTGGGGATCAGGAACGCCCTTTAAAACATGCTACAGACCAAGTTTGGTGTCTGATTAGATGGAACTCTTGATTGGTTTGTGACAAAAGGGTATTTCAGAAGGTTTTCAATTTTGGGTCATGACATTTGTATGTGTTTAGATAGAATGGATCTAGGATTTTCAAGGCTTGAGTTTTGGGTTCTGAGTTGTGTGCATAGCCATCACACCTCAGGACAGAACTCAGGTCACCATGGGATGTTGTGATTTGTGTTTGGATTTTCCTCTAAGTGGGACATACATGATGCAAACTGTATGTGCATACCGGGTAGAGGTGAATTGGATTTGTTGATATGTTATTGTGATGAGTTTAATTTTTTTTTTTGAATGTTGGTATTTGTTTTCATTTTTTAAAATTTAATGAATAATGGTATTAATGGTTTTCTTTGTCATTATTTATTTTTTTAAAAAAAATTACAACCTGGTGAATTCCAGTGTAGCCACAGGAAGAGGTCCAAGGGAGTTCTACCTCACTAATTGATCAGAGACTAGTGTAAGCTATGGTCCGGGCTATTCAGGCTTCTGTACAGGGAGTGGGTCCTGGCTCCACTCTAGATAGAGAAGCTAAACTGGGCCATAATAAGGACAAAGGTTAGGAGTTTATCAAGGAAAACCCTTTTTCTTTCTAGGGAAATGTTGAACCATAGGAGGAAGAGGAGTTACGTGAGAAGATAGAGTGTATGTTTGAATTTCATGACACTCTTGAGGATATCAAAGTAAATTTCACTTTTTTCTTGCTGGAAGGTCCCAGTCGGAGATGATGAGACTCATTGGTTCAAACTGGGAAGAACAAGAATATGAGTTGGAAGGATTTCAATATCTTATTCAACGAGTAGTATTTTACAGATTTCTTGGCCTATTCCAGATCAACGGAGTTCATGGACATTTTCCAGGGAGACCAGTCAGTGATGTAGTATGCTAATCGCTTTGCATATCTAGTGCGGTACATACCCGAGATTGTTTCCAATGAGTATATGAAAGATCGAAGGTTTGAGATGGGGATATGATAAGAGATTTATTCTCAGGTATTTTTTTCATGATGAAGACCAATGATGAGGTAGTTGATCATGATTTCATGGTCATGATTGATCCAAAAGAAAGGTTTGGGATTTTCAGAGCGGTGTCAGCTATGTGAAGCAATAGTTCATCAGAGAAAAAGGGGAAGCATGATGAGCACGAGAAAAAGGGAAGTGGTAGTTCAGGCCATCCTTCTCGGCAGTCTTCAACCATGGATTCAGATGAATGGTCCATTGTGTGCCCCCGGTGTGGGAAGGTGGGACATACTCAACCTTTTCACACTTCTCCTCCGAAATCCTGTCATCGATATAGAGTGATGGGGGAACTGAGAGCAATTCGATAGAGCTATGTATTCTTATCTGAGTGGAGTAGGATTAGTGGCTTATAGTGGGATGTAATCCCATTTGGAACCATCTAGAACAGTGTGATCTCAATTTAGCTATCATGGTGGTAGGGATGGACCATCTTCTTGGAAGTTCCAATCTAGGGAATAGCCTTAGGTAAGCAGTCCTTTTATAGCCTAAGATGAGGCGAATCATCTTCATGTAGTGGAACTAGCACAAGAATTATTTTATACAGGGCCTTCGACAATTTGAGGTACCATTCTGATTGCATCACCTATAGCTGATATTTTATTTGATACTGGTGATTTTATTTCATTTATCTTTTACCATCTTATGGACTTTCTAAATTTCCTAACCGAGATTTTTTCTTATGTGATGGATATAGTAGAGTCTTAGGGTTCAAGAAAGAGCAGGGCCTTAGGTGTCCATATTGTGCACTCACCATGTCATGGGTCTAGTTGTTATGGGATTTCATGGTCTTAGATATGGAATTATTTGATGTAATGCTCAGTATGGATTGGATGGTGTACTTATAGGAATATATTGACTATTATAGCCGGTGAGTACATTTTGTCGTATCTAATGGATTTACTTGGGTTCTTCATAGAGGCTGGGATCCCCGGTTGGGTTGTGGTTGACCCATAATCCCAAAATTGGGTAATCTTGTTTTTCAGTTTTTATCGCTTGCATTGGAGGATGATGGTTGCTCAACCACGGGAATAATTACCAATAGTGGTGGAATAATCTCCAAAAGTTTTTCTATAGGATTTTTCTGTTCTACCACCAAAGCGGGATGTGGAGTTCTCAATTGATTTGGCATCGGGATCAAATCTAATATATTTTCCCTCATATCATATGGCCCCAATAAATAGATGGAATTAAAGTTATAACTATAAAATCTTGAGTCAAAATGATTCATTCACCCAAGAATCACTCCTCAGAACACCCTAGTATTGTAAGCGAATAAGACCAATAGATCTCTCCAATTATGAATTTATTACCAGAAGAAAAACAAGGAAACCATTATGAAAAAATATATTTTTCCTTGAATTGATGACTTTATTGATCATTTAAAATGGAACATATGGTTATAAAAAACTTACATTCATTATTTTTATCACTATGTTCAGGTGAAAGATGTGGATGTTTCAAAAACAGCCTTCTAAAGTAGGTATGAGAATTTTGAGTACTTGGCCTTTCCTTTTTGATTGAATAATACTCTAGTGTTTTTCATGGAACTTATGAATAGGGTGTTCCAAAAATATCTCGATTATTTTATTGTGGTATTCATAGAAGAAATACTCGTTTATTCTATAACTAAAGAGTAGTACGAGAGGAATTTGAGTGTTGTTTTGGGCACACTTTGATATCATCATCTCTATGATAAGTTTTCAAAGTTAACATTCTTGATTAGGGAAGTAATGTTTCTGGGCCATGTGATTTTGGAACAAGGAATTTTAGTGGACCCTGAGAATATCAATGCAGTGATGTCATGGGAAAAATAGAGGAATGTGTTTGATATCAGAAGCTTCTAAGGAACGATAGGGTATTACTGGTGAATTTTCTAGGATTTATCTCAGATGGATTCTACCATGATGAAAATAACCTGAAAAGGGGTAATGTTTGAATGAATACTAGAGTGCGAAGAATCCTTTGAGGATATTAATCACCAGTTGACTACATCTCCTATTTTTATCTCTCCAGAATTAGGATATCACTATCTAGTTTATAGTGATGCATTTGGTATCAGTCTCAAGTGTGTGATAATGTAATGTGATCATGTTGTGTCATATGGTTCTCGCAAAATATAACTACATGAAAATAACTATCCAACCCCAGACTTGGATTTAATTTCTGAAATTTATGCCCAAAAATCATGGCATCATTATCTTTTGGTGGAGAAATTTGTGGTTTACTTTGACCATAATATATTGGACTATTCTCCCAAAAATATATAGACATGAGGTAGGGACAATGGGTTGAGTACCATTAAAGGTTTGAATTTGACATTGTCTATACCTAGGTAAAGGTAATGTTATGGGAGATGATTTGATTGTATAAGTGCCACTACATGCTTTTAAAGAGTCTATTAATGAGTGGATTTTATGGATCTTTTACCCAGTTACATATGGAGACCAAAGAGCATAATGGAGGATCTTTATTGGCTAGTGTTTACTTGACTCTTTCTCTTATGGAGTTGATTCAGCAGGAGTATCCTGGTGATGAGATATGCCAATAGTCTATGCAATTTATTCTTGGTGGGGAGATACTTTGTGATTAGTTATTTTATCCTAAATAAATTTTTGGCTTTTAGGGGTTTTTTTGTGGTGCCGTTATCTCTGAGGAAGGTGGTGAAGAAGGATAGTCATGATTCTCAATGGTCTATTCCTATTGGTGATACCAATATGTATTATGATGTGAGTTCACCGTTCTGATGGTGAGGTATAAGGCACGATAAATATGAATTTTTTTCAAGGTGTTACATGTGTCAGCATATAAAATAAAAGAATCAATGGTCATCAAGATTTCTTCGACCACTAACAATTACTAACAGGAAGTGGGATGAGGGCACCATGAATTTTATTATTATCCTACCTTGTACACCACAAGGATGGAATTCCATATGGGTGATGATTTATCATTTGACAAAATAAGTCCATTTCATTCTGATCAATGATCCAGCTAAAGTGGATGAGCTGGACCGATTTTATGTTAAAGTGTTAGTAAGGATCTATGGTGTACCATTTAAAATTGTTTCTGATATGGACCCCCATTTTACCTCTTGGTTTTGGGAAGGCCTTCAAAAGGAATTGGGGTTGCAGGAGAAATTGATCATGGCATACTATCCTCAAATGGATGATCGGATAGAGTGGGATAATCATATTCTAGAGAACATGCTTCGAGTATGTGTCCTCAATTTCAGAGGTTCCTGGGATAACCATTTTGTAATAGTATAATTTTCTTATAAGAATATCTACCAGTCCTCAATTTAGGAAGATCCTTTTGAGGCTATTTATGAGTAGGCGTGTCGATCACCTCTGTGTTGGGCCAAGGTAGGTGATACCTCACTATTGGGACTATGCTTAGTGCAAGAAACTTATGAGAAGGTCAAGTTGATCAGGAAGATATTGTCGAAGGATTAGATTTTTCACAAATTTTCTGATGACATGAGACGCTAAGATCTTGAGTTTTCTATGGGGGAATGGGTGTTCCTAATAGTAGCACCTCACTTGGGACCCCATCATTTGAAAAAATAAGGAAAGTTAATGGAACGGTATGCCAAACCTTTTGATATCATAGATAGGGTTGATAAGGTGGTATAAAACTTATCCTTTACTTGGAAGTTGACACAAATTAATGACGTGTTTCATGTTTCCCAATTTTTAAAGTATATCCTAGACCTGTCTCATGTGCTGAGTTGTGAAGACTTGAAAATAGTTCCTGATTTGTCTATGTTTGAAGGATCAGTGCACATTTTATATTATCAGGATAAAGGGCTTTAGGAGAAGTCAATAACACAGGTCTTAATTCATTATAAACATGAAAATTATGGGAATGAAACCTGGGAGAATATGTTTTGGGTTGAGCAAGAGTATCTATTTTTATTCTCTCATCAAGCTATAGGTTGACTTTCTAGGGATGAAAAGTTTTCATGGTGGGGAAAATTTATACATATGTGGTTTCTTTTTGAGGTATTTTCCTATTTAGTTTTGGTATACCTTTTTCCCTTTTCATTTCCATTTAATTATTGGAGAAATTTGAGAAACTTTTTGTGGACAGAATGTGGTGCAATGTTGGCCCACATATAGTAAAAATCGTGCACCCCAGCCCATGTAACCATTCGTTATGTGGATGGTTGAGGCAATTTTTACCCCACGACTTTTGCAAGGTAAGTCATACCATGTGGGATAACCGTGAACTAGGTTTTTATTAGATATTAAGGGGAGCATGGACTCCCTCATTGTTTTTCAAACCATGTGGACTAATAGTGTGGTCTGTACGGGTCATTAAAAAATTTGATATTTACGTTTCTCTCTCCTCAATTTTAACCGTAAAACCCTTATTTATATCCCCCTTTGGGATTCCACACCTTAGGTGCGCCTCTCCTTCCTCTCCCCTCCCTTGGTATCCATTTTGGTGGAATTTATGGTCTGATTTCTCCTCAAATCTTCAACTAAGTGCCTTCCCTCTTGTTTTCATTCTATATTCCTGGGTTTCATCACTCCTCTAGTGGAGTTTCAATTCTCCAATAGGCAAGGTGTATATTTTAGGGTTGGATAACAATTTATTGGGTTTAATATTGATGTTTTAGGTTTAATATCGCCCCTTTAAGGTTTGATTGAGCTTTAATTGGATTTTTGCACAGATTTTTGGAAGTTTCCCCACTTGATGTAGTTCCATGCTTGAACATTGTTTAAAGAATTTAATGTACTTTCTTGAGTATAATTTTCTGTTCTATGATTTATGGATGTGATTCTAAAGATGTTTTTGAAAATATTTGATATGTGTATTGCTTAGAAAAGGTTTTTTATAAAACAAATAAGATGTATTTCATGTGTAAACCCTTTTTGTGTTTCTTGAATATGTTTTATAAATTATTCAATATGGTTACTAAACTATGAAAGTGATGCGAATCATGATATAAAATAATTTTGGTGTGAATTTGGTTTCAAAATTGATTTTTGTTCTGAAGGTAGTGATTTATTATGCATGTTTTTTTGTCTGTCTTGTGTGAGTGCATGTGGTGGTTTATATGACATGTGAATTATAAATTGAGTACAAATGGAATCCTAGGTGACTAGGTGGGAAGACTAGCACTAGTATTCCAATGATTTATAAGTGGATTCATCTCAAATTCACTTAGTAGGATTGACAATGAAAACACTAACTAAATATTGATAATGATTGAATACCACTATAATTTTAGATGTTACTCCTCACTAGTGGCTCATGCATGGGGACATGGATGGTTGTGGTTTCTATACAACATTTCACCGAGATATTATGCCTCTAGGGTCCCACTCTTAGCTAGAACCTATATGGATCTCTTGCGACCTAGTTCTATCTTGGGATATCGTAATCACTATTGAGATACGAAACACCATGTTGGGTATTTAGAAAGCAAAGATGTTTTCATTTGAAATGTTCTCTATAAAAACTATTTCGTTTTTTATAAAACATGCATTTTACATTATTTAATAATGTTTATAGCATGGAATATTTTTATTGGGTGGAATCCTATTGAGATTTGGAACACACCCTACTTACACCTTTCGGTGTGAGTAGAATTGGTTATGTATGGCATAGGTAATCGGAAGGTGTTTGGTGATGGTGGTTCGAGATGCTAGTGGTTTACCCTTACAGGTGTTGTAGCGATGGATGGAGGATGGTGCTCTTCTTGTTGTATATTGATTTTGGGATAGTTATTATTTCCTTTTTTTGTAGACCATTTTGGTTTTTTCTAAATGTTTTAAATCAGAATCTATTTTTTTATTCCATGTTTGGTTATGATTATCCAGTTTTTGTTTATTTATTATTTTTAGATTTTTTTGTTTATGTAGTCAGGTGAAATCATTCGAAAACTGTATTTTTAATACTCGGACACTAGTTTCCAGCCAATGAGGATCGAGAATTCCCTTCGGTCCATGCCACAGGCTGTGTCGGGTGTCAGGTTGGATTGAAATCTGACTTTCTTCGTGAAATTGTCCATAGGTTAGAGTTTGGATATGGAACTAGCATAGGGTTACGTAACTAGGATATTGTGTCTTTTATTTGAGTCTAATAGTGTTTTTATTATATTGTTTTTTCATGACATTGAGTTACATTCTATCACATCATTACATTATTCCCTTATTATTTATTGGATTATTCAGTTGGATTTTCTTGTTGTATTACTACATAACATTAATTTAATTATTTTCCTTTTAAATATGTTTTGTTTCTTCTAAAATGACATTTTTTACCAGGGGAAGAGTCTCCCCACTATACATTTCACACCTCGCTTCTAGTCAGTAACCTCAGGCATACGAGGATGGACACTTGAGTTCTCATGACCAACCCTTTCAAACCACATGAGAGAGTTCTTGATTGGGGAACATTATAAAGTGGTATCAGAGGAGCTGATTTTCATTTCTTCTGCATTAGTTTTTGGGGAAAGGTAGAATAGAGACTAGGATGTTTCAGGACTTGGTAATGAGCATGATCATGGGATTAAATAACCTATATACAGTAAAAAACCTATGTTCCCTAGGGTGGGATTTATGTTTGTGGTGTGTGGTTGTTATAGTTGATGTTATTTAACCTTGGTTGATTCACATGTTGTGTGAGGATATTGATTATTGAATATTTTTTATTGAGATGTGTACTCATCGATAGGTATGACAAGGTATGAGAATACATACATAATAATAGGCACATAAGACTATATTGACATGAATTGTTCATGATAGGGAAATATCGATTTTTTCATGTAATACATACATTCCTATTGAACTACAAAATGAAGTATCTGTTTGACTGTATAGTTGAAAGGAGTAGTCAGGTCATGCTAAAATACATTTAATCCATGTCTAGAGAGACCTATAGTTAGTGTTTCTCTATTTCTATCACCTATTAGGCTAACCTTGTTACTAACTAGTTCTCTAAGGTTTCCATCTATCTTGTAGAGAAAATGCATACTCATTGTATTTGATTTGAGTGTCAAGAGAGTGGAAATCAGCATGATCCAAACATAGATGAACTAAAGGTTTCTATAGTTCCTGAGGAGCACATGGATGTCAAACATCATGAAATCCCCCCTAGCGTCATGATATCCATGGAAAGGGAGACTATTTGTACCGTTCACATATTGTTTGAGCTTAAAAGAGAGTTTCAGCAGAAGAATCGACCTATGATTACTAGGGAATAGGGACACCAGATAGTCAAGTCCTAGATTGGGTCATTCCCTACAATCTTCAAGAATCTTGAGACACCCACATATAAGATGATGATGATTGCTAGGTATATGATTTTTGGACCTTCCAAGTGTTGGTGGGATATTCTAGAGGAAGTAGAGCATAAAAATGATCTATCTTGGAAGGAAATAAAAATGAATTTTATGATCTATTTTTATCCTGATACCTTGAGGGATAAAAAGATCCCGAGCTCATGCATCAGATTTATGAGTGATTGCCAGTTATGGAATATGATAATGATTTTACAGACCTAGAGTTCTTTGCTTTATCATTGGAAGCTAATGTGATCTAAAGGGTGGGAAATTTATAGGATTTTCTTCACTATAAGATCAGGTCACAGTTAAATGTTTTTCATTTTACCAGCTTTGAAGATATGATTAACTAAACACTCATCATGAAATGGAATCTTAAAGAGACCCCAAGCAGTAGCCAAGTTGATTCAGCATGGCGATCTAAAATTTAGTCTTTAAGTGGTATGAAGCATCGTTATGATAGTATCCACCATAGAAGTAATAATAAGTGAAGTTAGATAAATATATAATCATCTCAATACTATGTTACATTCCACTGATATTAGTGTGGCAGTTTTAGTCACAATCACCAACAGTGTCCTTACCCCATAGTTGAGTGTCATATCTATAGAAGACTAGGCCATCATTCGAGGTTATGTGTGAAATTTCCACATCAAACTAGTGGTAGAGTATCAAAAAAGGAATCCGAGTTAGGAAGGGGCTCAGTTACCCATCAGTACGCTAGTAGATAGAGTTCTATAGGTGATTTAAGTGGAGTTAGGGGATGTGGTACCCCAGTTCATGAGAAATAGTACCGAGAAATGGATTTAGCTCAGGGTAGTTAGACTAGAGGCTAGTGTATAGGGAAAGGTCAGTTGCATGTTATGCAGACTACTCTAGATAATGTGGATGCTAGACCATCTACCGTCATAGGTATGATTGCAGTATCATATACCTTATCTTGTGTTTTTATTTTATACATGATAATAAAATTCTTTTCCATATAATATTTTTGAAAATGATTTGGTCCTAGATGTGGAAATCTTAGATTGTGTTTTAACCATTTACATGTCATTTGTAGTAAAATTAGAGAATATCAAACATTGCTATATGTGTTCCCTAGATACTGGTGGATACCATTTTTATTATGAACCATTCATACTAGAAATGATTGGCTTCACCATGATTCTATGTATGGATTGGTTAATTCTATACCTGAATTATATTGAATTTTACATGTGGATAGTTACTTTCTTATCTATAGAAGTAAGCATCTGTTGTCACAAGAGTGCTTGGGATCATAACATTGGTCATGGAGGTCCAATTTAGTGTAGATTGAATTTTCTCACAACTCAGATAGTGAGTCTTAATCTAGATAACAGTATAATGTATAAGGATTATTTTCACCTTGTGGTAGAACATTTTTAGGATTTTTTCTTTGATGATTTCTATGGATTACTACCCAAACGAGATACACAGTTCATGATCGAGTTAGCACCAGGAGAAGAGCCCGTTTAAATCCTTCCGTTTTGAATGACACCAACAGAGCCTTAGGAGTTAAAATTTCTATTGAAAGATCTAGAATCTAAAGGCTTCATATGGACTAGTACATCTCCTTGGGGTTCTCTAGTTTTATTAACTAAAAAGGCTAGGGATCATTCCATTTATGTGTGGATTATCGAAGATTGATCCAGATGATGGTCAAAAACTAGTATCCTCCTCCATGAATTGATGATATCTTTAATAAATTGAGTGGTTCTAAGATCTTATCAAAGATTTAATATAGTTTATGATATCATCAATTAAGGGTGAGACTATCATACATGCCTCAGACTACTTTTAGGAGTAGGTATAGCTTGTATGAATTTGTGGTGATGCCATCTAGGTTGACTAATGCACTTGAGGTATTCATGGACATCTTGAATATTATATTTCATCTATTTATAGAACAATTTTTGGTGGTTTTTCCAATGATATCTTAGTATACTCCAAGCTAGAAAACGATCATGCCAATCATCTTGACATCATCCTATGTACATTGAGAGAGCATAGGATTTATGCCAATCTAACTAAAAGTAGTTTTTGGATAAATAAGGTTCCCTTCTTGAGACATTTAATCTCATAGGAAGGAGTGTATATGGTCACATAGAAATTAATAGCCATGGTATCTTGGAAAAAACCTAATAAATTCTTCAAAATTTTTAGTTTTTTTGGGTTTAGTAGGTCATTAATGACATTTTATAAAAGTAGTAGCACTAATGTCGGGGATCACCAAGAAAGAGGTGAAGTTTGTTTGTCGGATTCTTGAAATAAATATTTTAAGGAGAAAATAGTTTGGATCACCTCAGCACCTATCCTCACTATACTTATTCTAGTTAAATCTTATACCATGTACTGTGACACATATGGAGTTGGACTCATAGTATTTATGATTTAAGAGGATCGTGTGGTTGCTTAGGGATCTGGGAAACTGAGAAGTCATGAGAAGAATTAATATACTCATGATATAGAGTTACCATTAGGGGTAGATTCCCTATGAATTTAGAGACATTATCTCATGGATGGGAGTTTTGTGGTATATGCAAATGACAAGATCCTCAAGTTCATATTTTCTCAGCGAGACCTTACAATTTGTTAGAGGAGGTGTGTCAGGTATCTGTAGTCTTTCAACTTTGAATTGGATTATACACCAGTAAAGGGAAATTTCATTACCGATTATTTAAGCCAGAAGACATAGGCATAGGTAGTACGAGAGTCTTGTGATGTGTGACGAATAATATCCCTTTTTTACATACACGCGTCTCGATGTTCATGAATCTTAGGGACAAGTAGCTTTGAATTCAACATATATTATACCTTTTATTTTTGATGGATTGAGAATAAGAAGTTGTATAATCCAAAGGGATCAATTCTGATAGAAAAATTATATGGTGGGGAGATTCCATTAGGATGATCTCTCAGCAGTGGCAATTCTATTCTTTTATATGGGGAAACATGGGTTCCACTGGGCTTTCTCAAGGAGATAATGAGGGAGTTTCATGCTTCTAGATGGGAGGTGTATCTTGTTTTAAAAAATCTGTATCATGATATTAAAATATAGTACTGTTGGTTAGAAATGGAAAAGGTGGTGGAAAGATTCATGGATAAATGCTACAATTGTCCTTAAGAGAAATCTGAGCATCAAAGGCCATCAAGTATTTTTCACCCTCTACCCATCCTTGAGTGGAAATGGGATGATGTCACAATTGATTTTGTGATAGTAATACCCAAGATGACCCCTAAGAATGATTATTTATGGATTTTTTTGTATTAATTGACTATGATATCCCACTTATTACCTATCAGGGAAACATTTGTAGTTATGGATCTTGGAAATCATTATGTTTGGAAGGTGGTTTAGTTTCACGGTGTCTTGAGGATTATAATTTCAAATAGGGTCCCTTGTTCCACATAGTAATTCTAGTAGGGTCTTCATAATTCCCTAGGATCACGAGTTATTTTATGAACAATCTATCATCGACAAGAAGATATTAAATTTGAGTGGACTATTTAGGTTTTAGAGGATATGTTACGAGACTTTGTTTTGGATTGTGGTGGTTCATAGGAGAATGATATGGAAGTCATGGAGTTTTCATATAATAATTACTTTCATGCCTTAATCAAAATGAATCCTTTTGAGAAATTGTATAGTTGGCCTTTCTGTTCACTTATTTGTTGGCCAAAGGTAGGGGTGTCAACATTTTTTGGGCCTAGTCTCATATAGGGGACATCTAAATAGGTTCAATAGATCAGAGAGAATTTGATGACCCTCATGAGATTAAAGAAATCATATGTTGAGCATTAGATAATCTATGGAATTCAAGGTTGGATGTCTTGTTTTCCTTCAGGTGTCACCTAGGATGGGACGACACCGTATTAGGAAACATAGAAAGCTAGTGCCTAGGTTTGTTGGGTCATTTGAAATAGTGGAAAGGGTTGGTCTATTGGCATACCATTTATCCCTTCCATAATGATACAATTCCTTGAATGATTTTTCCACGTTTTGCAACTATGAAGATATCATACCGATCCTTCCATTGTAATAGACGTAGAAGAATTATAGATTTGTGCTGATACATCCTTTGAGGATCATCTGATATGGGATATGGATCATAGTGAGAGATATCTCTGGGCAGGACTGTACTGTTGGATGGGGTGTAGGGGTATAATGGGAAAGCTGAGGAGGAGATCTGGGAGAGGGAATCTAAAATGGAAATAGAGTGGCCAAACATATTCACTATGACCTCATTGTGAATCTTAGTTAATATTCGGGATGAGCTATTATAAGGTGGGGATGTTTTAAGATCCCATATTTTTTAGGTACGTTTCACTTTGAGTTTTTCATTTTATCATTGGTGGTTGACTCCTTTTCGGAGATGAAGTGACCTTTTGGTAGATAATGACTTAATGTTTGGGGATGTATGCTTGTTTGTGCTAATGGAGTCTTGGTATAATTTGGTTAATAGTTCCATACATTCTTGGTGATTTATGATGATTTAAAAGAGGTTCAGTTTGTTTAAAAAGGGATAATGGGATGAAAACTCAATTGTAGAACATTTACACATCATTTAAAGGGATTACACATCACATAATGGTTAAAGGGGTTTGATTAAATAAATAATAGGTGACATGTTTTTCAGTGTATTACATTAAAAACATTTACATGATGTGTGACCACATTACACATTGTGTAAATTCCCTTCTTGCTATTTTAAATAGGATGTGCAGATAAATTCTCATTATATTCTATTGTAGCCATCTCCTCTCCACACTAGGGAATTATTAAGGTAATTTGGGGGTTCCAAAATCCCTTCCAAACATTCCTTTTTCATCATTAATCCTTCTAATGTTCCTTTGATTATGTTTCTTCTTTATTCAATTTGGTTCTCCAACCATTGTAGAGAAATCATTTGGCCGATCTCATTGATGGTTTTGATCTTGATCAGTTTTGATCTATGAATCTCTTTACAATAATCTGTACCTTCTTCCCCATGGGATTTTTCCATTGGATGTGTTGTTGAATTTTTTCTTAAATGAAGGGGTCTAAATATTAACCCTATGGTTTAATAATATCCATGTTATTTCATTACTGTGAATAATCTAACAATATGTGTGTCTAAATCAAATAAATAATTGAATAATTTTATTCCTTGAATTCCTTTGGTTTCAAAAGGGTTCTTAATTGTCCAATGTATTAAAGTATGTTTAGAATGACATTTGACCTAGGGTGATTTATGGTTATATAATCCATCAATTTTGGCATATTTATCATTGATATAATTTTAAATCAACTGTGAATTGAATTGAAAGTGTAATATTAAAGATAAATTGATATTCACATAATTAACCATTGTGAATTGTGATGGGATATTTTGATATACATGTTGTATTGATAGGAATAACGTTCCATGCTATAATGCTTATATATCGGTCGCAACCCTACAACATGCACAATTATATGCTGTAATTATTATATTGAGAGGGCTAAACCCAATCCATTATAAAATTCTTATAGAGAGCTGGATATTCCCAGACCCATGTTATAATGATTATATGGGTTTTACCCTGAAATTTTGTATTTCTTATAGGGCTTAGACATAGATTGATTCATGTGACTATACCATGGTTATATGGTGGTGGTTGGCATGGTCAGATGATATTCTCAGAGTTATTCTGACATGGATCTGAATCAGGTTATTTAATATGGTTATATGGTGGTGGTTAGAATGGTCGTAAGACATGCTCAAATATATTCTGTCAGGGAGTCGAAGTAGGTTATGGTTGTATTTTATTAATTGTTAAATTTATTAATAAACATCTCTATCACTATATTGGTTACAATTCTTATCAGACTAGTTTTTTTAGACATGGTGGTGTCAACCTATATAGTTATACTGACACTCTACTTGGGTAACCATTTGGTAACTAATCATATTATGTGGATGTAGGTTTGGACAAGGGTAAAGGACCTTGTTGTTGATATCTTGTTTGTGGATGGGATGGAGTTTGGATATGGGACTAATACGGGGTTTAGATCTCGAGGATTTGAGTATTTTATTTGAGTCTTCTAGTCTTTTTATTGAATTATTCTATCCTAACATTTAGTTACATTCCAACATGTCATTACATTATTCCAAAATTTTTTGTTGGATTGTACATTTGAATTTTATTATTGTATTACACTATATATTAACTATAATTATTTTTCCTTTTAAATATGATTTTTTCTTCTTCAATAAAATTTCATAGTAGGGGTTATAGTCTCCCCACTATACATTTCACACATCACTTCTAGTCAGCAGCCTTTGGAATATTTGGAGGCACACTTGAGGTCTTATGAATGACACTTTCTAGCCACGTGTGAGAGTTAGAGACTGGGGGATGTGAAAACCTATTTCAGTGTTGTTCCAAATAAAATTTGTATTTCCATTTCACTCTTATCAATAGGGAATATTATTAACCCTTTTATGATTTGGGGTTTTCAACAATGGAATTTCAAAATATCAATCCCTTTATCACTAAGACCAAGTTGTAATTGCAAGGAACCAATTTATTGAAGGCAAGGAGAAAGTAAAACAATGTTTTTTTAAAAGAATAAAACTTTGTTCGATAAAATATATTACATTTAACATTGATATTAAACAATAATGTAACACCCAAATACTTTATTATATATTTATTTTTAAATAAATTTCATCTCTTCAATAGCTTGTGGAAGATACATCCCTGAGTCTAAATGAAACAAAATATAATATACCATTATAACCTAGCCCTGAAATTTGATGGTATTAATAATACTATCAAAATTATCAAAATTATTGTTATATATTTATTATAAATAAAATAAGAACAATGTAAATTAAAAATAAATGTTTTCCAAAAAATTGAAATTTTATAAAAAACAGTATAGTCACGCTTTGCACACAAACTTTAAAATTAATGTCTACCACTTTTAAAAAGGTTAAATTAGAAAATAAATTTAATTTTTTAAATCATAATATTAAAATTATATTAGGGTGAATTTTTGGTATTTTTATTAAAAGTTATATTTTATGATGAACATTGATAAATACAGTTTTTCATTGAAAACAAAATTTTCATTTAAATAATTAAAAAGGATAAATTATATTTAAAGTCGTTTTTAAAGTAAAAATTGATAAATTATATTACAATTAAAATAATTTATTTAATTATAATCAATTTCATATTTAATTATTATATTAAAACCATATATTCTTATGAATGTTTTCTCTTTGGAATCCTTCTTTTTCATCGTGTCTATGATATAATTTTAAATTTGATTATTTCACATCAATGTATTGAATTTTTAAAAATGGATTCCATATTTTGAATCATCGTAATTTATATCATATATTAATTTCAACTTTATTTTTGGCCATAATAAATAGTAAAATAGTAAAAATTAATTTTTTCGGTTAAGGTAAAAACGGGTTTACTGGGGAGTTAAACAAAGATGATAAGGATTAAAAATTACATAAAACCATTATAAAACCCATTTTATGCAATTATTTTATCATTATAGCCTCTATGGGTTGATAATGACCTGTTTTTATTCTTTTTTAATTATAAAAATGTGGGTGTAATTGATTTGTTTCAAAAATTCCATGTGTGTCCCCTCTCTGACCTATAAAGGCCACCATCAATCCTCCCTTATTCACACATCAATTTTTTTTCTTCAAAAAATACATTATAAAATAAATTACTTACTCTCCTAACAAAATTTTACAACCTTTGGTTTTATTAGAAATCCATCCTCGTATGGATATTGGTGCAAACATATAGATGTTTTCTCAAGAAGAGGTAATGTTATCAAATGAAGGTTTTTATTTTATTTTTTCATACTCCTCAAAATTATTATATTAAAACATGAATATATAATAACCAATATATCTTTCATATAATTATATTTTATTATGTTATGTTCATGACCTATATCTATCCCGTCTTCCATCAAACAGGAAAAAAAATCATCGACCATGTGTACGACGAACTACTGCCTTGCAAACTGATATAATTCTTTTTCGAATCACCACCTTTCATGGATTTATATAATGATGGATTTCAAAAATGTATATTATATTTAAAATTTTATTATACTTTTGTAATTATAATATAACATATGACCTCTTAATTTCAATATAGTTTAAAATATGATAATGTCACTCATGTGTACAGGGAACTACTACCTCACAAAGTGATGCAATTCATTTATCTTATGATTTATATGGAAAGTATTTCAAATGAATTTAATGAATATATGTGATATGTATGAGATTATATAGAATTTTTAAGAGTATTATAACACCAAATTACATAACCTTTTACTCATTAATGGAATTATATAGGCTCTTGTGCATACGTACGACCTACCATATCCATGAAGCGATTCGATTCATTTCCCAGGTTAAAGATTAAAGAATGATTCTAAAAATGTATATAATGAGTAAATATGATATTTAAAATATTAATATCATTCAATATATTGTATATCTATATCATTATACCCAATAACTATAACTTCTATGACAAAACAGGCAGCAAAAAAAAGTTAATTAACACCCAAAACAATGAAAATAATGTAATATTATTAAAAAATGAGTTGTGAGAAGTTATAATAGGATCCTATATGAAATTATAAATATTAGTTCTAATATAAAGTAATAAAATTTATAGGATATTAAATCACGTTCAACCAAAAGTAATCTTAAGGTAAGACACTTCGTCTCAATTTCTCTTCATTACGGTATATTGTAATGTTTGGAACCTAATTTATTTTATGTGGTGTATATAATTCCCATGTATCATGTAATATCGTGAATAATTAATATTTCTTGTAATTTTAAGTTCTAATTTGAATTATTTAATCTAAGGAGATTTGACATTAAAATTATCAAGTTGTAAAGAATTTCATAACTCAATTTTGTTTCATTAGGATATATTACTTGTTTATTTTCCTTGAAATTATATGATTATATCTCTAAATAATTTTGTCCATATTATTCAATAATTACAATTATTTTATGTGTTTTTTAATTTTATACACATAATTGATTAATTTATTAACTCTCACTTTAGTGTTATGATCTTGGTAAGTGTAAATTTCAAAATTTCATTTTATTCAGGATTATTTGTACTTGAAATTATGTTGAATAAAATTATTCTAATAGTCTAATAAACCAATTTAATTTTATTATCCATGGATTTTTTATTATTTTTTTAATTAATAGTTTCATATTCCCCTATTTTGTGCTTAAAATTATTAAGAAAATGTTTTTAATAAAATACAACATAATTAATGACTACGATCGAAAATCTTTTTTATTCCAAAAAATATGTTTTCTAAATATTTTTTCAAAAAAGTTCTTACATTATCCAAATTTGTCATTAAATGTTTTTTTACCCATATCTAAATTCTTATAAATTTCATTGAAATGAATCTTCATAGCCTTTTCTAAACCAGAACTATTTGGATTTTAGTGAACATATGAAAAGAATCATTTTTATTTTTTATGACATTTATTGAATTTCCCAACAACATGGCCACTCATTGTTTGAAATATTATTTTACATTTTTCTAATGTTATTTTCAAAAAAATTTATTTTCAACATTTTTTTGAGATTTTAGTTTTAAAATGTGATTTTAAAATTGAAAAGGATATTTTCTCATTAATTATTTTATAGATCATTTTATGGTATTTGAATTCGTCAATGAAAAAAACCCCTTAAAATATTCACTTTCCTATGATCAGTAGATATTAAATTTCCTATTAATGTCCATATTATTTCTTAGGGATATAGTTATTACTTAAACAGTATATCATTTCTACATATAATATTTTACTTTTAAAGTTATATAATTGGATTGGGGAATTGTTGTTAATCTTTATTCCTTAATTGATATGGAAATTTGTTGATATGAAATATTATCCATAAATTAAACTAATTATTTGGTATATGAGGAATGAATTGGACATACAAATACAAGTGGGGATATATTATACATAGCCCCTTAATGAATTATTATTCTCATGAAGTGAATCAGTTTGATTGCCTTAGTAAAATGGTTTTATGATGTATACCTACACATTATTTTCAATTTATCTTATGAAAGGTCTTAACAGTAGAGGTATCATGAATCTTGAGATCCTGACATACAATAATTATGAATTTCCTTCATTATGATTTATCATATTATTATCCATGATATTTTCACAATGATATTTTCTCTTGATTAATTTAATTAACATGTTATTGATTAAATATCACGTGTTTTCAGTTATTTACTGTGTTATATTGATTCTTCCTGATCTAATAATGATATTTAAGCTATTTAAATGGAATGTGTTCCCAATTATTAAAATTTTCATATTTATTATCCCTTATCTAACGATAATATTCAAGTTATTTAAATTTCTTGTATGTTTGATTATTTACCTTTCCCAATTGATTATTCCTTATTAAATAATGACATACATTTTTTTAATGTCATGTGTGATTATTTATTTATTATCTATATTGATTATTTCATATCTAATCATCATTGTAATATTTTATTTAATGGATTGTGTGTTCAGTTATTTGACTTATCATGTTGATTATGCTTATTAATTCATGTTATCTTCTGATGTAATTAGCCGTTACTAAGAATTTAAGGTCACCCTTCTTCTTTTTCCTTTACCAAGATTCCAAGAAGTGTTTCACGAATGATATGAAAGGATATTCTAGAGATAATATTTATATTCTAAAAAAAACTACTATAACTCATGTACTAAAATGTAATATGGGGATCATATATGTATCTAGCTTACCAAGACTGCTAAACTATTCGGTTCATTGGGATATGACTCTTTTTATCTTATTCTATTGTAATAAAGAATACAAGAACTCTAGTTTACTTGGGTCGGGGTCACTACATGAAAAATTATTATAACAAATCCTTGGCCTCTCAGTTTGAGATGTATTCAGTGAAACTTCAATGAAAATAAATTTTATTACCATTTGTTATATATTGAAAATATTATATTAAATATTAATATTTAGATATTTTTAGATGAACGTGAGAAAATGTTATGTAAAATGGTCCAACTAATCACACATTCTACACACATCCCCCAATATTTATAACATTTTCATAAATTCTAGTTTATCTATTTTAATTATTTATCTCTTATAGATTTTATACCATTAAAAAATTTCCTCACTACTATTTTATAAGTTTTATTACGTATTATAATAAAAAAAATTAATTCCATATGATCAGAACCTTTCTATGTCCAATAATATTTATAAAATAAAAAATATTTTAGAACTCCCATTTTATCCTATAAATTCACCTCATCATCTTATTATATTTTAGGAATTCTAAAGATCATAATTTTAAGTAAAAAAGATATTATATGCTTAATTTTTTATCTTATTATTAATATAAATCTTTCTTAGAATTTTTTTACTTTTCACATTATAGTATATTTTTTATCAATGTATACCTTTCTAGGAAAATTAGATTTCAAAAAATTTCTATTCATGGACAAAAAATTGACTTATTACCTTATCAATTAGACATCAAATTTCTCTTAAATAAATATAAAATACATTTTCCTTGATGATTTTAAATTTTTTTAATTATTTGAAACATCATGGTACTTTAAATATTAAATAAATTTCTCATCCTTCACTAAAAATTCGCAAATTAATTACGTTGACAATTCAAAAATTTTAATTTAAACTTATTTCATTGAATTTTCATTTCAAAAAATTTTATTTGGTTTATTTATAATTATTTATCATTTTCATGATTAATTTTATTCAGTGTCTTTATCCTTTTTATTCTCTTAAAGACCATAACATTTAACTCTTCAATTATTTTAATCAAAGTAGTTCCCTTTTTCTAATAAAACATCATAATGAAAATGATATATTACTAAATAATTTTTGAAAATTTTATTAAATGTTAAAAACCATAATATGTTTTATCTAAATAATTTGAATTATTTCATAATTATAAACATTATTTTACTTTCCAATTATCCACTAATTTTTTATTAGTCTACATCGTGATTTTTTTTATTTTATGAATCTTAGAAATGTGAGCATTTTCATTTTGATAAATTCAACAATGATATTCTCTCTTGTTATAATAAAATTTTCCTTTCTACTTATTAGATAAAAAATTACATATTTTTTTTAGGATAACATATATTTCACCCTATTTATGGAGACTTTAAATCATTAATTTAGTTTATATTTTTATAGAAAACCACATTAGTGAATATTATTCCTCTATACTTTCCACTTTTATCTTTTTATAATTCACTGAAAACTGTCCAATGACACCATGAATAAAAATTTTGGGGATATTTTATAGTTAAAATTATATTTTAATTTGTACAAGATGGTTAAATTAAGAGATATAAAATTATAAAAAATAATCTTTCCATCTTCTTTGTTGAAAATTATAATTGAGTTTTATGTTATCATATATTTTATTATTAGAAATATTTATATATCTTGATGTTATTTTTTATTTGATATAGTTTTTTTTATTTATCATTGAAATTATAATCATTTAATCGGATATCAAATAATTATTATTATAATCAAGAGGAAATTCATTAAAAATTCAAGTTCTCCAGTATAGATAGATTCACATAAAATCATTAAAAATATTAAATGTAGATTATTTACAATAATAAAGTCCTTAATTTTATATCAAAATAAATCCACCAAGATTTAAATAAAATGAATTTTTGTCAAGAAATCAACTCCAACAATCTCCAACATGTTCCCAGATTCTAAATTCAGTCAAATGTTTTTTTATTGTTTTCAATTACATTCACACTATCTTAGAAAATTATCTACAAATTGTTCCGTTTTAATTGATATGAAATTATTCTAATTATCCTTGAAAATTCATTTTCTATAATAGAATATAATAAATCATTACAAGATCTTATATCATTCCTAATATTATTTTGATCACTACGATTCATCAATGTACATTTTTCTAATGGAGCATATCCATTCATGACTACACCATATAATTTCAATATTATTTTGGAAAATAAAGTGTGATACATTATTTGAAAATAATATAGTTATTACTGTGAATTTTGATAATGAATTTTTTATTCACTAAATTAATAAAAATATTCCAAAAATAAATTAGAGGAAATGAACTGATATTCCAATATAAATTTTTAAAAAAATATAAAATTCAAAATTTATAAAATTAATCTCAAATAGAGAACCTCATATTAATTAGTAAAGTTTAAAAAGGATACATGTTATATATCTATAGAGTGGAGTGGGGGTGTGTATAATTTTATATTTTTCATTCCAAAAATATTTTGATTCCACTTGACACAACCTTGATTTATCAATTAGATCACCTAACATTTTTTATGTGTGGAAATGAATGTTTTAATAGTGTTAAATAATATTAGATTTATTTAAACCTATTAAATTTTAATATATAAAAAGACTTGATATGAAATAAAACACTCATGTTACAATGATTTATTATAGTTAAAAAGTTAATATAATTCATTATTGCTTATCCTAGAACTTATGTATAATAGAGAGTCTCCAAACATTTAATTTTTTCACATCTATACATTTAAAATAGTGATAAAAAAATAAAAAATAAGGAAGTTAAAATTTACCATCCCATAAAAAAAAGTAATAATAATATCCCTTTAATGATGATTAATCTAAAGGGTAGACACACACACACACACTAAAAACTAAATAGTGATGTGTTTTTATAAAACACAATTTGTTTTGTGCTAGTGTAATGAGGGTCTCTAAAATATGATTTGTTGTACGATAATGCATTAATTAATATATGAGACATGTATTTTCTCTATTTTCCCACTTATGTTATGATATATTAGTTTATTATCATGAGATTATAATTAAATGAATTTTTATGATTGGTTATGAAACATTTATAGAGTTAAACATTTAATTATTTATGGACATGGATTTACAAAACATTAATCAAATTATGAATTATTATCAAATAATATATAAATTTTTGGAGCCTGAAGAAGTGTCCTCAGTGCATATAAAAATATTTCAAAACCAGAAGATAAGTTTTTTACAACATTTCAATCATATAAAATCTAAGTTCAAAGATATCTTTTTCTCTTTATTTTTCCATTCTTTATAATAAGTTTATAATTAAAAAACAAATAAAAGATAATACTTCACAATAATTGGGAGATTTATATATATTATGGATACCTATTGATGAAGGTGTATGTTGGGTACTTCTCAATGATCCCTATAAAGTTCATCAGGAGTAACTTGGATAAAATAAGTCAATAAAGAAAATGTACTCATTAATTTATTTTATTATATTAAATAAAATGGAAATTCCTCATTGCACAAACTAGTTATGGTTGATATTTTATAATACCCTTGGATATGTTTTATGCATAGGATTCATGTCGTAATATGTAAATATATTTGGTTATTATTTTTATACAATAACCAAAAACATTAATTTTTCAAAGAAGTTATACATTAATATGTTTTGGAGATATTAATTTTGTTTATTGTACAAAATACTAAAAATAAAATCATTACAATCCTTTATAAAAAAAGGAAATACATGATTTAAGATGGTGAGATTTTAAATCTCCTTAAAATAGTTTGGGTTGCATTCTTTCAAATGTAAACACATGTCCTTACCTTGAGTGTCCAAATGATTAGGATCTTGTTAATGTTTCCTACCTATAGATTATCACATGTATCACATTTTGAAAATGGATAATGCTAAGGGCACAGTTACTGGATCCTACAATAAGCTTTGGGTGACCCATATCTAGGATACCCCAATAGTTAGGATAACAGAGGAATATTTTAGGGATTATCAATATTATAAATATGGTAAAATAGTTGTATAATCAGGTATCTAATAGTCATATATGACATGATTTACATTATGGTCCACTAAAATATATAATAATTTACAGTAACACTAAAATGTATTCAATTATTAGTGAAATATACGTATTGGATCACTAATTTATACAATATAGTTAAAAGGGGTCATCATTTTAGTGGATGAATATTTAAGAAAACTATTTTTTATATAAATTTAAAAAGTAATATTCATTTTAAAAAAAATTAAATTTTTAGATAAAAATGATTTTAATAATAAAAATTTAATTTTATATAAACTCTTGTGAAATGAAAAAATAAACGATTAAAATTACCCGATTGGTAGAAAAAGTTTGAATTTTTCTTAAACTTGAAGGAAAATTCCATGTGTTTGAGAAATCCCTTCTTTAAGAGTCCACAATTGAGGTTGTTCATTAAATTAATCACATTTCTTTAAATAAATATATGATTTATTTTATATATGGTTTATAAGAAACTTTTTAGTTACAAGATGATCAAAGGAACTTCATTCTACTCTCATACACAAAATATTAATGGGTAAGTTGATGAATTGGGGAGATTAGAGTTCTCCATTAAGGATAGATCAATCTAAGGACTTCATTATATAATAATTTTAGGAAGGTATTTAATAACATGAACATGTTTAATAAAATTTTACCTAATTTACCAAATAGGTTGAGGTTAACTAATTAGTATATGAGATGTATATTCTCTACTTCTCTATTAATAGTACTGATGTGTCAAATGATAATCAAAAAGAAGAATATTGGATTTTATAGTCATTATCCTATATCATTGAAACCTAAAAGGAGTTGTTTGGGTGGATGGAAATTTTTATTTTGGAAATTAAATTTCCTATAATTTTTGAAGGAGTTCAAAAACTCCCTAGATATTTTAGATGAGTTATTAGTCTTAAATAATGATTCCTTTGATTTTAAGGTGTATATGAAAATATATATATATTCAAAATTTTATAAATACAAAAGTTATTAAAATCATAAAATAATTGATGAATAGAGATTGAAGTATGAATTATTGTTATGAAATAATGGTTTGGTACAACAAGGAGGTGGATGTAGTGAATTATTTAAATGTTTAGATGAATATTTAACTAAGGATGTTCAATTTTGTGATATTTCTCTTATATGTTAAAAACATTTTTTATAAATAGAGTTTTGATGAATAATATGAGATGTAATATTTGATATTCATGTTTTAGGATTCATAAAATATTGTAACATATTTTAAATGGAGATAAGGGAAAAAAATATCCACGATATTTTTTAAAAAAAGTGAAAGAGTTACCACTACCCTTTAATAACATGTTTTTCATATAAATTAATTTATTGATAATTTATCTAAATATATATAATGACATATAATTTATCATATTTTATATTGTTTGTTAATTTTTTAGAAACTAAAATAAGTTTAGTTTCTTAAAACGAAATATTTATTATCTTAATGAAAAATATAATTTATAAGAGGCTGCTGAGAGTATGTTGGGACTTAGAGAGGTTCAATTTGAAACAAATAAAAGATTATACCTTTTAAATTAAATTTAAATGACACTCTATAGTGTAAAAATTATTGGGGTATATTATTAATTAATTATCATAGTGTAAAGAGTTATATTTAAATATAATATCAAATGGCCTCAAATGGATGTTAATAATAGAAAGGTTCTAATATGATGACGAATAAATTAGGAAGTGTTATATTTATACAATAAATGCTATTGATATTATAAAATCAAATATTGTGAAATAAAGAAGATTGAATACTTTGTTGAATGAGTTAAAGATCGAGATTATTAATCATAATATCCCCATTAATAAAACAATATTTGATTATAAATTTTATCAATTAAAGGTGTTTAGTGAGTGAATTTTATAATATAGTCACATTGAGATATATAATTAATTACATATAGTTGTAGTGGATTTTAAAATACCAAAAATTTATAATATAAAATAGGACAATCTAGAAGTGTATCATAAAAAACAAGATAAGACATGTTTTTATGTATGATTTTATAATATTAATAATTAAATTTATGAATATACAGTATATGATGTCATAAAAAAGGAAATATTCAATTTATCATTATTTTATGCTGGCTACATATATTCATAAATTGTAATGATAATAGACCTATTAAATAGTGTATTTTGTAATTATAATTGATGGACATAATAGGATATTATAGGATATGATTAAATGTAAAGATTAGTGTTGTTTTGGTTTCTTATAGAGCTATGGAATACATGCATGTGGTAAAAAATGATATTAGTGTGTCAGATTCCCTATAATATATAATTAATAAAGTTTAATACACATTATCATTATAATACATAGGGTTCATGTTTCATATCAAATAACCATATCTAAGGTTAAAAATATTCATATCCGGATAACATTTGTATTTTTATATATTTCTTATTAAAACCTTAATTCTGACCCAATCAATAAGTGGTGGGGTATGTTACTAATCATATAATTGGTAAAGGTTAACTAAGATTGGATCTTTTATGTAATACATTTTTTGGAAATCTTATCCATAAATGAGATAAACTGAGGATGTGTATAACTATAACTTGATTAGGTCCATGTGATGTAATTATTTATTTAGAGGTTTGGCAGTTGATGTTATCATCTTTTTGGATAAATTACATGTGATGTTTATATACATTTATCTAGTTTGTACATAAATAATTGATAACATATTATTAGGATCTATTGTATTGACATACTCTATATCCCCTGGTCAGTCATATAAGGGGGAAAGGATTATATTAATATTTATACTTTTATATAATATAGCATATGGAAACATGTATGGAGATACAAGTTCATGAGAGAGACCACAATAGTTCCCATTGTATCATGAGTATAACTAATGATTTTATAGTTTGAAATATTCTATAACAAATATGGATTAAGGAATTAATAGTTATTTTCAATAGTATAGTAGATGTTGGGTCACACTTAGTGGTTTATGGGATGAGAACTAAGTGTTGTTTTAAATTATTTGTACAAACAATTGTGAGACACCCCAAGAGATTTGTAGTGTATTACTAAAATTTATTTCGTTTTTTTCATAATTTATTACACATAATGTAAAAAATGGTGAAAACGGGTTATATATTTTAGAAAAATAACTATTAGGAGTCATCAAAAAGGAATTTTGGATATAGTTTCATATGGATTTCATATGACATGACATAACATAAAAGTTTAAAAAGTCTATATGGTTTAGAGTAATTGGAATATTGGTTAATATATGTGCTAAAGACTAAAAAATGATGTGGTGGTAAAAACCATACCATGGTTTGATCATTTTTAAACCATGACATAGTGAGGTTAATTACTCAATGGTTTAGTTCATATAAATTCATGTGCTATAAGATAATTATTGGTTTTACTAGATTCTTCCACCAAAGATATCGTATATTTGTTGATTATCATGACATTATTATTAAATATAGATTAATGATTGTATATAGTGTTTTTAAGGAGTTAAAAGTATAATTTATTATTTCCATGGAGTTATAAAAGACTTGTGACATTCACCTTTAGTATAAAATTTTTATAGAAATCATGGATTTGTAGGGAGTATCCTCGATGTGTATAAAAAGAGTAAAATACCATGAAATGTGTTTGTAAATCAATTATGTGATAGAAAATACAAGGCTAAATATAGCATTAAAAAATATCTATCTTCATCTATTAATTTTAGGCTTAGAGAATACCATGTATAGAAGATAATCCTCTCCTTGTTGTGTAATATTTACACAACTAATGGATAACTATTGAGGAAGGAATATATTCTATGATTCTTAGTGACCCCATCCATGCTCATGTGGATTATATTAGATGATGTATATCAATAGAGAAAATTCATTAACTTTTCATTTAATATATTTTATTTTAATGATTTGAAATATACAAAGGAATTAAATGATTTTGTTTGATCTTTTCTACTACGATTATTCAATTATATTCCCCTCTAAAACCAATCAGAAACTCATTTGAGGAATATAAAGAAAATTATTCTCAAAAAATTATTAATTTAATCAAACATATTCCATAAGATTTTAATTTTAGTGTATGTTCTCTTTCATGATAATACCATCTCTTTCTTATTTAAAATTATAATATCTTTTGAATTATACTACACTAGTAGAACATATAACAAGAATAAATATCATAAAAAATAAAACCTTTATGAAAATATTTAATTATATTTTAGTATCAAATAAAGAATTTATATGGTTTATTAAGTGTTAATAGAATAAACAATATCTATTAATGGATCTCAGTTTTTTCTCAAAAAATCATTTATATGAAATTTGTTCACCCCTACATTGAACCAATTACATTACTCAAAACGTTTATAATTTTAATTTAAAAATCGTTTAACTTATAAAACTATAAACATATCTCAATTAAATCTTACCCATTTGATATTAAAAAAACTAAGATACTTTAGATAATTTTCTTGTCCAATATATGTTAAAAAACGTTGATATATGAATTATAGACTAAAAAAATGACATCACGTGATGAAAATTATGGTGCATTATCATTAAATGAAGATAACCCACAAGAAACCATCATGACATTTAAATGAAAAAAAGTTAAAAATAAATGTTTACTATCAAGGTAATCAAGTACATATTGAAATCCACTAGGTAAACATTGCAACTATTACATATTTTATATAGATACAAATTTCAATAGGGTAAAAATTCTTTTTTTTGAAAATGGTGCAAAACAATTTAGAACCCCATGTCCTTGATTATTTTTTAACCTTATCATGATTTGAAATCAATTATAACACTTTATAAAACATCTTGTCTACTTCAACTGGGTTAATGCCATATTTTGAATCACAGCCATTAATTTTTAACAATAAAAAATAAAAGATCATCTACATGAGTAATCTTATCTGAGTACACGTTACTCTTCAATGCAGATCACACAAATCCTTTAATTTAAATTCTTATTGTGTCCCCAACCTACATTATTATTATTATTAATATTATCATTCTTGAAAATAATTTTAAATAAATTTTATGATGTAAATAATAATAATACAAGTTATAAATTCAAATATTTCAATATAAATATATATTATAATGTATATTTTATTGATTAAATGGAAATAAAGATTAAAGATAAACTTCAAGACTAGCATTTAATATTTGAGTAATTTAGTGTTTCTACAAATAATCTACCATATAGTGGTAACATTATCGATAATATTGAAAAATAAGAGAAATATGAGATCTATTACAAATGGAAGTGCTTATTTTATTATATAAACAAAAATGTTAAAAAAGACTAAAGTAAGGAATTTTACAACAATATCATTGTACGAAATAAAATAACTCATATGGTAAATCATTAAACTAGATTAGTTCATTAGTAGTCACCCCTTTATTTGCAATTACATAAGAAATACATCTTCTTAATATGTATGTGTGATGATGTAGCTCAAGGATGAGAGAACTTCCATGAATTTGATCCATCTAAAAGTTCTATTCCATAAGATATGAATAATACCTTTTATGATGGATTTTAAAATGGTTGTAGAGTCACATTACAACAATAAATCACCCCAATCTCATTCCCTTTCCATTTTAACAATATTGAAAATTCCAATCATTTCATTATTAAGTGAGGTAGTAGCTCCAAATAGGATATAGATGCATTCTATGAAATTACAATTATGATTATTAAAGATATGAAAAAATAAATAATTTCATCGAATTCCTCTTGAAGGCCCATATGTGATGCATTGAATACATACTGTGATTAGAAGAGTCTACATTACTTCAAAATTTCCATAAAGAGGATCAAAATTACATGTAATTCCAAGACAATTAAAAACCATAATATCATTAATAGAGTATTTACAATGAACATTTTGTGGTGAATTCATGTTATTCACTAAAACTAAAATATGAACAAGCACCGACTGCTGAGATAAAGGAGTATTATAATGAATCAATTTGTTTTGACTATTCTATATGAAGGGACACGTGCATAACATAAATATATCTTCCCTTTAAATTCATGTAATTCATTGTAAATGAAATTCTCAATTGAAATAATGAGGCTTCAAAAATATTGTTTTCACTATAAAGGGATGCATGTTTTATATAATGATTGAATTTTATTTAATAATAATTATGATTTGTTTAAAAAATATTCTCCATGATATTCTTATGGATACAAAATAATGAATAATTTAAAACAACATTTTTATATTGATTACAAATTATTTAAATATTGATTAAAATTTGTGAAAATATAGAAAAAAATATTTCTTAAAAATATATGTACGAATAATAATTTTTGATTAAAAGATTTATCACTCCACACATACTCCTTTTTGAAATAGATTTTTTAATTAATTACATTAATAGATAAATTAATCACAAAATATTTATATTAACTTTTATATGGATAGAAAAAATATTCATAGTATGAAAAGAAACACTCATTGTTCATAGCCATTTATTTTTGTAATATATAACATACTATTTTTTCTATACCCAAAGTACACATATATGATGTTGTCTATAAAAACACTATAAGATCAATGGGAGACCATGAATAGGTCGGTTAATTAGTGGTCAATGTATGTTTCAAATTTCTTTTGAAATATCCCAACACCTATTAGAGTACTTGTGATAATTATTATTCTGACACCCAAATTCACACCAACACAAGGGAATATAATATATTTTCAAGGATCACATTTCAATGTGAGAAGGATATTTATTGGCATGATATGGATTCATCTAAGATCACACCACCCACTAGAATAATCATGTGAGTACCACCAAAAGGGTATAACCTTGAAACTCATGTTTTCAAGTCCCCTGACTATGATTTAGTGCCTCCTACAGACAAGTGAATCCCACACTTTACCATGATAGGTAGTTTGGATAAAAATTATTATTCGATCCTCTTATAGATGATTATTATTTTATCAAGTGTTTTGAGTAATTATAATTATTTAGTCCTCATATAGTTAGAAGAAACCACTTCCAGTCACAATGAAAAACAATAATAAAATATTACTATCTACATCTTCATAGTGAAAATATATTTTCAAAATATGTATATATAAGTTAAAAATTCTTCTCAATATATATCTATTATGATCTTCATGATAAAATCACCTGATATCATTTTTTTATAATTTACAACAAAATTTTTACTGTTATTCAATGGATATTTATATTGGTGAGAAACCATGTGAATAAAATTCCACCATGTCATATTTATTTTCCAGTATCCCAATTTTAATAATAAATTTTTAGATATTTAATTTTGAAATCACTTAAACTTTTAGATCCCCATCTACAATATTCCTATTGACTCTCTTCATAACTAATATAGAAACCATATAAATTAACCATCATATAATATTGGAATTATTCCTCATTTTATCAAATATAATTTCCGAATATTAAATAAAGTATATAAATATATTCATGCATGCATGAATAAGCATCAATCATGAAATCCTCATATTTATCAAAAATATTACCACAAAAAATACATCTTCCTCTATCTTTGTAATTCTTCTCAAATAATGATGTATATTATTAGGAATACTATTGTCAATTATATAACTTATTACTTAGAATCATAAATATTTCATTTCTTTATAACTAAATAATTATATAAATGTTGGATTTTTGAAAATTAGGACCCTAAAGAAAAAGATAAGTCTTGAAGACATACATATCTCAGTAGGATCAATCATTTAAGACCTATGACTAATTGTCATTAAGATTATGTTGTACTTCCAAATGATTATGATCAGAAGGTTTACACTAATCTTATAAAAGATTACACTCAACTAAAAATCACATGCATATGAGATGATTACATGGTAAAATCCAAATTCATTTGATTAGAGCCTTAAGAAAAATGAATACTTATTATTTACTACAATAGACTAGCTCATCATTTCACTCTTCATAATAATTTTCATATTTAACTGATCAAAACCTCAAAATCATTAAAAATAGCCTCCATAAATACACCACAACATGGTCAAGCATCACAATTTCACACTGGAAAAGCATCTCAACCATAATGCCCACAAAAAATTCACTATGATTCAATTTTCTCCATTTTGGTTTCCCAAAATTTCCTGAACAATATTTAGATATTAAATTACTGTTAATTATCTCAACTCAGTGGATCAACAATAACGATTATCCACATGCACAAAATCAATAGATCGACTATATTAGAAGTTAAATGGTCATGATGATTGATCGAATGTACCATCAATCGACCATTTAGATCAATTATATTAAGAATACAAGTGACTGTATCAATGTATGAACTGTATAAAAAAATATCAATGATGAATATCAACCGTGCGCATAAGACTAGTTATTTCCAAATGTGTTTATTATCCAATAAATTGAAGACCTACATAAATTTTTTTCAGTGATTCTTTGGTTGATCAAAATTCCATATGAACACCTCAAAACTCACATAAACAAGTTCGTAAACATTATACAATCACATTTTAATCAGACCGTTAATAAATATTTTGTACATAGTGATTTTACACCCATTAACACTTATATTTGATTAATTTTTTTATCATGTCCCAAATAATCATCCCAAAAGAATCATCTTGAAACACTTAAGTATGGATATGATTTATATGTTTTTAATAAATGACAACATAACAAGAATACCCACACCATTTTCTCTTCACATCTACTTTAATCTAGGTATCAAACCCCTGGATTTTTTTGAAAACCAAGGAACCTAGATCACTTTTAACTTATAACACATAATAATGAATTATAATTCAATAATTATAGTCTATGTGAGTGAAATTTGAGTAAGAAAGAATAACATTTAATAATAAAATTAAGCTATCTATAAGAAAAAAGAAATTTACATTCATATCACTTCAATATTTTCTTCATTAAGCTGTACATAAAATCTGTAATATGTAAGCTCCAATATTCAATTCAATAAACAATTAATATAGTTCACACATGCTATAAATTTTGAAATAATAGCTTCCCATGTTAAAAAATATATCCAAATATATACCCCCCATAAGAGAAAAGTATATCAATATACACTACCTCTATTAATATTCTTCCCCATTGAAAATATTTAATAAGTTAAATGTAAATAAATATTTATGTTCACATTTATTTTTCTCCCAATTTCAGATGATTATAAAGACACAAATAGATATAGGAGACTTAACACCATTCCTTAGATAACATTTAGATAGGTTAAATACTAATAAAATTAGAGAAAAATCTAGCTTAGAATCCACTATGGTGACTCATTTCAAAATTTCTCTAACATAAATCACTTGAGAAAGAAATATGTGATATTTTTCTTAAGAAATTTATAATCCAAGATAGTACCTCATCCCTCTAGGTTTTGAAATTTCAAATAATTTATCCATATACATAAAAAACTTCTCACAAATTTCTTCATTGTTTACAGTAAATATGACGTCATATACATAACAAATATTAAGAAGAGATACCTATTTTTCATCTTTGATTTAGAGATTATTTTAAAATATTATCTTTATGAATTTCAACATCTTTATATACGTGTCAACTAAGAATACTAATCTATTGGAGATTGTTTCCACCCATATAAACCCTTTGTTAAACTGAAAACCTAATTCTCATCTTATACGAGAAATATTTATTATGGTTTCAAAATTAATACCTCCTCTTATAACAGACCATTGAGGAAGGAAACCCTGATATCCATTTGGAATATCATGTATCTCCTTTTTAGTGTAATATCATGAAAAATTATATTGGTTTAAAGCCATGAAACCATTGAAAAAGTCTTACTAAGTCCTACTCATTCAACCATTGAATAACCTCTACATATCAATCTTTATTTTTTACATCACTTCTTCTTTTTCATTAAATTTGTTTCAAATTATGAACATTGTTGGAATCTCATTCCTGTATTAAGGTATGAGACCAAACTCCTAGGTATCATATTTATAAATTTTGTCTAATTATTAATTTAAAGAATCAACCAACTAATGATTCTCTGATTCATCTTAAACATATTTAGGTTCAAATTGAAAAAAAATTATGTTTTAGATGTTTTCCTCAATATTGTCCTAGTATGTCTTAGTTATCTATGATTCTAAATGATGTATTAGACCTAATTTTTTTTTACAAAATTGGATGAGATGAATGTGATTATTTATCATCACTCAGATAGTTTAATAACCAACTCAAACTTATTCAACATAAAAACATTAATCTTTTTATAAAATTTCATTAGGATATTTAATAGAAACTACATCAACATAACTTATATATCTTACTTCTTCATGTAAAATGTACTTTTTAAAATGTTATAAGAACATCACATAAGCAGAATCAATAATTTTTTTCTTTTTTTTAATAGTGGAAACTACTTCCATTTTGAGGATATCATAAGAATTACCATCATCACCATGATTTTCAAAATTATCAATATTTTAACCATTTACCTTGATAACACAAGTACTTACAAACACATGAATATAATTCAGTATTTGAAATATTTTAAACTAAATCTCAAAAGGGGTTGTAAGTGAATTTTTCCTGTGCAAAAAATAATTTTTCATTTGAATTGTTTCACCTATTTTTCTCCATTAAAAATATTTATAATTATTATACTCGACCAACATTGTTCGATGAATATCCAGAAAAAATACATTATTTTGTTCATACAAACTATTTTGTGTGTGTATGATGCACTAAATTCATTTCAGATTCCATTTTTCTCTAGATAAGATTCAAATTTCGCATTTATAAACTCAATTCCAATGTCTATATAGATCTTCTTCAGATAAAATCCAATGATTTTTCTATATTTCATTGAAAACTTTTAAACATCTAAAGGCCTAGTAATTATGATTCATAAACATAAAATAAGAAATTTGAGTTAATTCAATAATAAAATTAATAGATTAGTGATGTATATTGATTTATTACTTCCTGATCTGTCCATACACATCTGATTGGATGAGATATAAAGTTTTAGTAGATTTAATATTCACCTTATGGTGTAAATAGTTAACAATATTACCCATTTGGAATGTTGAGAACATCTAATATATTTAACATTACAGAAAATGAAAATCATGATGATTTTCTTCTGATGAAACCTTGTTCATATTATTTTTTACAAGATATCCATCCTTCGATTTCATGATCCATTATATTCATTCATGTGGAGATAACATGAATTTATATCATCATCCACTTGAAATAAGTAAATTCTAGTCCACCTTACACTTATAAATACTCTTCAATATTCATGTCTCCTAACCAAAAACCTATCCTTCCTAAAAATTACATCATTTCCTTTATTACAAAGATGAGAAAAATTTAATAAATTATGTCCAATACATAAACCCAATGAATGTTTTTAGATATAAAATTATATTTTCCAATAATATTTGATCTAAATCCATTAAAATTTAATGATCCATCATTTAAAAATGCTAGATAATTTTTTTCCCTTTTCAAAATCATTAAAAAGTTATAAATATCCTATTATACAAGAGGAAAAACCACTATCCAAGATCCTTAGACTTCCAATTTTAATGATTTGTGTGTGAATTTAACAAAAAATAAATAATAATTATTTCATTTTTTATTCTTCCTAGGATTTTAGCTTTTAAAAGTCATTATTTTTGTTATTGTATAATGAAAATACCTTCATTTTCATCATCACTAAGAAGATCACACCTTCCAAAATCATCTTCATGAATATGATACATGTTATAATATTTCTGTTCAGTGTTTCCAATATGTTTCCGACTCTTCTTTTTTTTTAAAGGGGTTTATTCTCCCTTAAATATTACCTCTCAAAAATCTTATCCATATTATGATTTTTGTATTTAAATTTTTTTCCACGTTCTCAAAGATTCACAAATACCATTAGAAACCATAAAAGTCATAATTTATCTTGTATACAAGAGTTTTTCTAAAATATTTCACTTGTCTTTATTCTTTCCTCGAGTTTCTGATCTTGGATATTTTTTTTTAAAATAAATTTATTATGATCTCTTGAATACTTTTCTTCATACGTTTATTCTTATTATACATTCTATATCACTAATTTTAGAATTTATTTATATAATTCATGTGTTCTTAGAATTTCCGAATTTTGGAGTGTCATACTATTTATCTTCAAACATGGTATTCATGAAATTACTCACATTAATTTATTCGTATAAAATAGTTTACTAAATTTTTGACACTTACAATTTGATATTTATTGAAATTCAAAAACATCATTCATCTTAGAACTTTATCTAACTTCTAAAATTGAGTTTTGAAAATATGATCTTGATTTATGCAAATATTCTTCAGTTTTAAAAAACATCAATTGAATATAGTAAATTTAGTTATATATATACTTCACTATTTCTTCTAACATTATGTTAATAGTCTTATAAACATTAAAATTATTCATTATGTCATCATTCTCTATAAAGAATTTAGATCATTCTTATAAAAAATAGAAAAATTTCTATTAGATGATTGTTTTTAGTTTTTCAACATCTTAACATTTTTTTTCAAATTTAATTATATTTGAGAGATATATTTCCAAAAATTTATTCAATAATTACTACATATTTGTATCTTATTCATGACTTTTATAAATGTGTTTATCACTGGTAACCTATTCATCATTTACTTTTGTAATGAGCAGTTTTTCACCATTTTCATCACCACATGTCTCATCATAATTTTATCTTCCATCACTTTAATTTTATATAATGTTTCTTCTTTTAAATATTTAGTATTTATTACCCTTATCATTGAAATAATCCTATGAATTATTGGATTTTTTCGTTAAAAATTTTATAGATTAACCTCTTCTTAACCAATGCCTTCTTCAGTTTTGGACTTAGGAGAAGTTGTAGAAAAATTACTAATTGCATCATCCTTGAGAAATTTTAAGTGAAACATTCCTTTACACTTTACCTTTCTTATTCTAATATTTATTTAGATAAATGGAATTACATAATCAAAATTATCCTCTATATCTTCATCTGAATTAGAAAAATAAGATTCCTATTTGAAAACAACATTTTTCTTTAACTTCTATTTCTATGTGGCTTTAAAATGTATTTTCTTTTAAGGTTTCACCTTATTCTTAAAAAAATTACATTTTCTCATTTAATAAGATATTAAAATACTATACATGTCAACAATAGAAATATCTCATAGATCTTATTCTCCAAAATTAGAGACATTTGTACCAAACTTATATGGAAATATATGTATAATATTTGAATTAATATCATAATTTTCAAAATTCTAACCATATCCTCTGAACATTATCACTACTTCATTTTACTTTCTAGGGAAACTATTACTAGTTTCATTATCATTCCCTTAAATATATTCATAATCAATTATCTTAAATTATAACTTATACTCCTTTACATTGGTTTTACCTCCATAGATATTTTTTTTCATTTATTCCCTAATACTTATTTCCATTTTGATTTCTTTAACTTCAATAAATTCATTCATTAGATGAGATTACAATATAGAATTTTTTGAATGACCATTATTTTTCATATTTCTGACATCTTACACTATATTGGCATAAAGTTAATGACATAGGAAAAATAAATTAGTTGTAGCCTCTAAACCATCATAAATGATAGATAAAAAGAATGGAAATATCTCAACCTTCCATATGTGATAACATATTCCATCAAATATTGGTTCCCCCTATTATCCATTAAATTTAAACAACCCATTTAATATAAAATAAATCATTGACCTGTAATTCCTATTAGGAGATTCATATAATAAAAATATTTTAATATGCAATAATTAAAAAAGGAAACAATGAATTGATATCGCATGTAGAACCATGACATGATCTATATATGATCACTGGGTGGTGTATCAATGATTAATATAATTTTTAATTTTTTTAAAACAACCCCTCCACTAGTTATAGTAATTTTGATAATTTTAGTCCTCGTACCCAAATATACACAAACACAAGGGAAAAAAATATTTACAAGGTTAACCCTCATTGTGATAAGCCTATCCCGCAGTGTGATATGGATTCCATTGAGATCATACTACCCACTGAAATAATCATGTGAGTTGAATGGGTAGGGAATAACAATGAAACTCAAATTTTCGTGCCTCCTGACTATGCTTTGTTTCACTCTACACAAAAGTACATACCACACATTATAATGACCAATAGTTCGGTAACAAATGATACATATTCCTCCAATAAAATTTTATCATGTTTTTTTGGTTTATTGGGTACATGTTCCTCTTATTTTGTTCTTATATAGTATAATGAAATCATTTTAAATCACATATAGAACACTACATTAAACGTACTCTATTTTCATATTAATAGTGAAATGAGTTCTTTAGAATATCTATATGGATGTTTCAACTCCTTCTTCCTCTCCATATATATACTATGAAATTCATAGACAAGACTCCTAGAATTTTTTTTACAATAAGATCTACCACATATTTCTTATTATTAAATTGATATGTATATTCATGATATATCACATGAATAAAATTACGGCATGTACTCCTTTTTAAGTCCACCAACTGCAATAATACAACTTCAAACATTCAAATGTGAATTCGCTTATAGAATAAAATATCCATCTTCAAAACTCCTACTGGTTATCTACATAATTGATGTAATAACTATATGAAATTATTATACCATTATCCTGGAATTATTCCTCATTAAATCTATTATAATTCAAATACATTAAATAATACATATAAATTTATTATTACCATCAATAACTCACTACTATCACGAGTTCTTCATATTTTTCAATGTAATTCTCCCATAAAATATTTCTTCCTCCATCTTCTTAATTTCGAATGAATTCTGAAATTACTAATCATGAATATTTTTTGAATTAAAGAACTAATTATATGGAAATATACAAATTTACATTCTTCATAATTTTTTTTGAAATAATGTATTCTGTAAAAGTATAACAGTAAAAAAAATTATAAGTCTCAAATACCAACACAGAGTAGTGGGATTATGCTATCAGGAAAAAAAAGATATGATCATATAATATATTATGGTCTTAAAAAGTATTATGATGATAAGTTTTATACTTTTCTTACAAATTATTATTCTCAACTCAATGTAGTTTACATATGAAGGTTTTCTTCCATAAAATAAACAGTCATATGGTCAAAGCCTTAATAAAAATGAACATTTTTTACTATGACACATTATCTCCCTATTTCACTCTTCCCATCTAATTTCCTTTCATATTTAACCAAACCATGAAATTCTTCACAACTTCCTCCATTGATACATGATATCATACTATAGGAATTATTATCATTCAAAACAACCACTAAAGTTTCACTACAAGGTTGTTTTTTCCATTTTTGATTCTGAAAACACCATCATCCTTATTTAGATCTTGAATCACTATTACATGGCTCTAGTCAAAGGATCAACCATGAATATTTTATACATGTAAAACCTCAATATAATGAATGCATATACAATAAAATGGCTATGAGGATTGAAAAAAATGTACAATCTATTTACAATATGGATCTGTTGTGTGAAGTAGAACAAAATGGTATCAATGGGTAGACTGCATGAACAAACTATCTATCGTAAAGATCAACTATTTGAATTCGAAAAAAATTATAAATTTTAATTTCTCCATCTCATAATTCCATTATTTCTTCTAATCGATATAGAGAATCTTGGGATATTTCGAAGGCATTTTCAACACCTCAATACACTCTTAAAAAAACTCATAAACATTACGTAATCAATTTTTCATCCAAACATCACGAAATATTATTTAGAAAGTTCTTTTACATCAATTAACACATGTCTTTAATTCAGTGACATTATGATTGCAAAAAATCAATATAATATAACCACCTTAAAACACATGAGTGGGAATATGATTTATATGCTGTCCATAAAAGACAACAGACCAAGCATATCTACTCATTCTATTATTCACTTATAATTAAATATATGGATATACATTAATAAGGATGATTTTATGAATCAGATATACTAGTAATTATAGTAACATATTCATGAACCAATTAATTGAATATATTATTTTTTTGGGAATCAATGTTACATAATAAAATAGATTTAAAAAAACTTTTATTAGAGGGGTGTTTAATTTTGTTTGATAAACAAATTACAATGAATTGTAAATTTTTAATGTAATATATTAAATAAACGATTTATTATCTTATATATAAAGTAAATTAATACAAAATTTAATTAAAAATGTTTTTAATGATGTTTTCTCCATTACATCATATAATTATAGCTATACGATAATATTACCAAATACAGAGAATTTTTTTTAATAGAAGCTCAGAAGATGGTATATCACTTTTTTTATTAATAATTGGTTTTTTCGAAGGAAAAATACTCTTTTTAATACTTTTATTAATCATTCTATAAAAATATTGTGATAATGTGGAAGAAATAAGTTCATTTTTTAATTACCATAATTGATTTATTTGTCTGTAATTAAATTACATAAACTACATTCGTAACCAAAAAATATATGTGATAGTGATATAAAAACATTATTTCATGTAGAAATCAATAAAAAAATGTTGATAGAGTGAGGTTAAGCATGATTATTGTGGGATTATGGGGGATTTGACACCAATTAAGGATGGGTTCTATATTTTTCATATCTCACTTGCAAAAAATGATTATAGGAAAGGTAAGTTTTTGTTTTTTATCATTCTTAATGGAGTAACCATTATATTATGATATTAAATAAATAACAATATCATTTCAACTTTAAAAGAAAATAATTTAAGAGTATTAGAATATAATAATTTTCTTCGTGTGATGGTTTATCTAATACAGGTTTATATAAATTTTATTCCTCATAAGTTTTTTGAAAAAAACAAAATTATATTTATATACTTTTTCTAGTAATTGTTTAAAAATGATATTATAATGGTAATGAATTAAATAATGTAAAAATAAATTATTATCATATTATATAAACATGAAAAATACTTCAACCATTAATATATGATATTAAACATTACTTTGTGAGATAGGTAGAAATGCATGTAAATGAATATTTATCATGGATGTTCCATATCAAACATTATATAAAGATCTTAAAATGGTATACAAAAAATTGGAATTCAAACAACATTATTCATAAATATTTTATTTAAAAAACCATTTAAATTGTTACAAAATAATTTATTTCATATAGAATGAGTATGTATCATAAAATACCATCACATGGGACACCAAACATGCAAATGAATTTTTAGAAGATTGATAGTTACCTAATAAATAATAGTTTGGGAGAAAAATACCGTTATTTTTTTAAAGAGTTATAAGGTTAGGTGTTAAAAGAAATCCCATTAAAGTATTTTTTGGGTTGTGATTGTAAAAAATGTTATTTAAATTACCTCCAAGATGATTTAAAATGTCATGAGGGACTTTTATATTGATGGATAGAGGAGTTTTTAAACCATTCTATAGATCTTCTAGTTTTGATATGATTTATTTGGTTTTAGTAAATTTCTATAAATTAAGATAAGTATAATGTTATTTAAGAGTTACCCAAAGTAGACTCTGATAAATGAAAAATTCATTGAGGTCACCCTACATAGGTAAATGCTAATAGGCCAATATGTAAGAGCTGTGTAGGCTATAGAAGAGAATTTTAACAAATGAAAGACATATGTAAATGTCATTTATTATAGAATATTGAAAATTTTGATATGTAATGAATCTGCACTAGGATATACAATTCTCATCCACTTGATACATAAGATTCATTTCCATGTTAAGAGGAAATACATAAGGGCCATTTTTGTGCTTCAATGTAAATATTTTAGAGTCATTTTCACTGCACTGGGAGATATACTAGTATTATTGTAAACCATAGAATTTGAATGATAAAATTATTCCTCTACAGTTTATTATTTACATCATATCATAATATATGAATTTTATTTTATCTATACAATTCATAGAGACATGGAGATAATTAATTGAGGAGATGGTGAGGACCATGCTGTGGGAGATTCCATATTGGAATTTCAATATCCTTGTGGGAAGAAGGGAGTCTAACTATGAGCATATTGGTCTTCATGGAGGACTCACACAATATTATTTAGAACGTGATGGTGTACATCGCCTATGTTATGGCCAATGGCATGTAGAGTGTTAGGAAAGTGGAGGTAAAGAGGAAATATGATGATGATTATGGAAAATTTTGTTTTTAGTGGTGTTTTTACTTGAGAAATATTTCACTATGTTTATCACTGTATCATGTAGTTGTTAGTATTGATATGGTTAAATTTAGGGTTTTCAAATGAAAAAAAGACTCTCATTTTGCGATATCATGACATGGAGTTCTGATAAATTTTTCATGCTAGAGACCAAAATGGGTGTTTTAGATAACACCACACCATACTATGCTCCAACCTATATAAAATAAAGGAAACTTCAAAGAGGTTCATTTGATCACAATAAAATGGAGTGGGACACATGGAATAATAATGGAGCATTGAGGAATGAGATTTCATCCACACCATTGATGGTAGCTTGTGGATGTTGTAAAATATTATCTACCTATGGAAGTTTAAAGTATAAAATAAGAAGTTGGAGAAAAAGGGTCTGTGTTCTAGAAGTGTTATGGATATTTAGAAAAAAAGTATCAGAGGTATTACATGATTGAACTAGAATGTATAAAATTGGATCCATGAGGTCATGTTATTGGAGGTTCAAGGGGTTTATCATTTTAGTGAAGGTTTAGTATATTGATACACCATTAATGGTGTAGATTCATTACAGTTTTAAGGTTATCCAAATAGTTTTCACATGGAGAACAATGGTATTTCAAAGTGAGTGATGGGGTAAATTCTTTATTTTTGTGTCGTTTATAAACCAAGAGGGTTAGTTCACCCACTCAAAATTTTAAAATAATGGATATGAGATTAATGTTTTAGGTGCATTAATACCTCATAATTATATTCTCTTTTTATTAACCCAGTTTTGGTGATCCAAGTAAAATTTACAATATCCAACTTTGTATATTTTATCACACCATATTTGTAGTGATGAAGATATTTTTCCTTATATATGGTAGAATAAGATCAATGTTGATGTTTATAAAAAGGAAATCAACATATAGTAATACACTCTCCACACTTAGGGTAATTAAATTTTTTAGGACTAAAAAGTGGTATCAAAGGTAATGGTTCATGGTGATGCTTTATCTCTCTAAAGAAATAAAATTATTCATTAAATACATGGTCATTTTGATCCCTAATGAGAAAAACGTTTGATTTATGTAATAATCAGATGTAAAATTATTTTATATCTTTGTGAATGGATGTCTACATGAATTTAGTAAATGTGATTTCATTTATCATAGGTAATAGAGTATTTTAAGAAAAAATTTAAAGGGTTATTAATTCTAATGTCAAGGGAACCAATGCATTGGGAGGATAATTATCCAGTGTAATACATATGAATGTGATGTTATGTAAATCCTCAAAAACCATGTGGGAAAAATTTTCAACAATTATAAACGTGATTCTAAGGTACGGGAAGCTAAATTATATGATATTTAGAATAAGTTAGAGTATTTAAAGAAAAAACTGAATGATTCCATTAAAGAATTATCTGATTAGGGGAAGATTAACACATAGATCATCCATAGACTTATATAAATGCATGAATGTATAAAAATATTTTCTAGGATCCTAAGAATATTATAACAACATTTCAACATGAAGGTGTTAGTTATCAAAAAATATTTCCAAATGAGGTGACAATGGATAAAATCAAAAAAACAATCAAATCTTATGAGATGATGAAAAATTATAATGATTACATATAAATAGATAATTTTAAGTTGGTTATTTTAATGGAAATAAAAGAACCTATATTAGAGGATAATTTTGAGGATAGAAAAATTGATGAGGTGATCAACTTATATTACTCATACTTGAAACGGGGAAAAAATTAGAATTAAATGAAGGATTCTAGTTACTTACATTCAAGAGGTACAGTTATAAATCTCCCTATAATATGTCCAATGATGTTATTACAAAATCATGAATACAATGATCTCATACTGAAATAATCTAAGGATTAAAAAGCCAGGATTATTTCATTATAGAAATAATTGAAAAATAAGAAAAATATTTCATTAGAAGATATCATCTTAGAGGAAATATAAAATAAATAATTTGAGGAATGAAAAGGTCTAAATGAGGAAATAGTGGACTTAAAGGTTGAAATATAATATTCTATTGGAGAAAATTATATTTGGAGGATTAAAATGAAAAAATACAATCGTAATGGTATAATATTCCAATATTTTTATGGAGAATTATGTAGAAGTAAAATATGAGATAAAGTCTAAATAGAAGAACTAAAATTTGGAAATATTAGAAACCCATAGACAGAAGTCGATCTCATTGTCAAGATCAATGAGAATACCTCTATTGTATATGCAATGATTTATTCAGTAAAAAATCATTTCCAAATAATCAGGGAGATAAAATCCAAATTCACGTTGATGTTATGAACGAATAATGATTGGAGATAATTATAACTCCCGAAATTACATTGGTAAGTTCTAGTGTATGAGAATAAAAATAGGCTTATCATGAAACAGTTAAATTAAATTGAATAAGGAGTCCATCATAAATAAGATTCACACGATGATTATTTCGAACATCATCTCTATTTTATCACCAAAAAGTTTATTTTTTTTGTGGTATACACCTAAAATAATTGAAAATAATATGGTGAAATATTATCTTCAATGGGTTCTTCCTTTCATGACCCATCCCCCATGGCCCGTTCCATGACTACCCCAAGCCCGCCTTCCATAGGCTGGGGGATAGTGACTAGAACCGAAAGGCATATTCCCCAAAACTGGGAAGTCATTTCCTTTATAACTTGTAAGCACATGAAACCAAGAACATATCATGATATGAACACAAGTAAACTGGATAACAAAAAGAGTACTAAAAGTGAAATGGGTGCCGGAATACAAGCCCAACTGTAACGATACCAGTACAACATCAATAAAAACAAATAAAGAAAGGGAAAATACAGCTATTGGATCATCCTCTAAGGTTCCTAACTAACGGATAGGTACATATAGCCTCCTCAGCACTCCACATCCACCCGTCTCCTCTGCGTATCGATATGTCTCCACCTCCGGGAACTGTCCAGTCCTCGTACACTCAGCCTTAGTCAGCACTCTTCGTCGTCTCCATCCAACACAAAAAGGTGATGGCATAGACCGTGGAGGGGTGAGTATAACGATAATCAGTAGGGACCCAAAGACCCTCATGGTCTCACAAAAAAACCAGGGTAAACCACAAATTATGAAATCAAAAAAGAACCCTACTTAGGTATATGCACATATATATACCTACGTCATCAAGTAAACCATCTCAATCCTGAGGAAAACACAGAGATACTGACACAGAGTCACTCCCCACCGTGGGTCTACCCTGTCACATAGAGGTGCTCCCCACTAGGCTTGTCAAGTCACACCATGTCAAAAATTTCAGCAATCCTCATGTCTCAGCCCGCTGCTGGGTTCCAGCACTATGCTCTCTCATCTCCGGGAGGATCCTCTCTATGTGCTAATAGTCAATACTCCAACTGTCATGAAGTCCCACGAAGAAGCATCTCAAAGTTATCCACGTCATAAGGGTCTCAACGCATTAGACGACGCGTCAATTAGATGCTCGGTCTGTGAGTTATTAGCCTTTTAGTCATGGGGGTCCAGTTGGGTATGTGGTCGATCAAACCTGAATGTTCCCCATCTTAATACAAAACTCTTATGGGGGTATACTCAAAGAGACCGTCTCGCTCCATGACTTCCAGTGCCACTGACGGTTCATCAAATGTGGATCTGGTGCCAAGGTTATGACCCATTTAAGTAAAAGGGTCATATCAAGTCTCGGTCTGGTTCGACCCAGTCAGACCGACGTGACCCAACCTGGCTAGGGTCGAGATGGTTCGGGTCGACCCGGCCCGACCCACTGGGTCAAGCCCGGCCCATGGTGCGGCCTGCTGAGTGGTCCAGCAGGCCGCGAGGGCTGTGAGGGCCGCGGACACCATGGAGCAGCAGAGGTTGTGGGTCGGTTCGACCATGGATGGTGGATCAGCTGTTGGGGTGCCGCGAGGGTGAGAGGAAGTGTGGACCAACACGAGGCGACTGGGAGAGGCCATGGGTAGTGTGGCCGGGGTAGCTTAGAGGGCCGCGGGTGGCGTGGCTGGGGCGTGTCGGAGGGCTGCTGATGGCGTAGCTGGGGCCGCTCTGAGAGCTGCAGGTGCCTTGACCATGGAGGCTCGTAGGGCTTCATGCGACTCAGATGGGGTGGTTTGGAAGGGTGTGGGTGGTGCGGTTGGGGTGGCTCGGCCGGTGGCTTGGCGGGACGGTGGCAGATCCGAGGATGGCAGTGGCGGCTCGGCGGACGGCGGCGGCGGCTCGGCCTGGACGACAGAGATTGTGGAAGGTGTGGTTGGGATATGGGTGGTGGAGCTGTGGGGCACGGTGGTCCTGGGTTCCGCAGAGCGTCTTGGTCGTGGGGGTGCCATGAGGGTGCAGAGGTCGCGAGGCGGCAGTGGCCGCAGGGTAGTGTTGTTCTGTCGTTGCATTCATCGTATTCAACACCACAAATCATCACAAGATTTTCAGAGAGGTCGGGCCATGTTTGTTTTTCCCATACCCTCCGAATTAGGGTGGTAGCATATGGCTCAACACGAAATTGAAGAATAACTTCAAGCTTAGAAACCTCCTACAACGATTTATTCCCAATCCCAAAAAAGAATTCAAGGGAAGAATATGGGAAAAGTATTCATACACAAATAAACATCTACCTCGTTCGTTTGATTCATTGAAGATTGTCCACGAGAAAGGAGACAATGTCGTTCGGAAAAGATGGATATTAGTGACATCGGTGTTTCACCGATCGTCAGTTCATTAACGCTAGAGACATTCTTCATTAATGAATGTCCCCTGGAAGAAGAAGGAGTCGAAGTCGGCATTCTTCATTGGCGTTCTTCGTTGGATAGCTTTTCTCCAAGAGCTCTCCCCTTTTCCAAACCTTTCCCTCAATCCCACAAAAATAAAAATATCCAACTTAATAATTTATTTTTTTCAAATTAAATTATGTGGGCACATTTCATGTTTGCACAAAATTAATTTGATTAATTAAAGTATAGCGTTGACAAAATTAATGTGGAGGAATCTCAAGAGGCTCCTCCACCATAAAGAGGGAGTTGAATGGTTTCTCCCTCATTAAGAGGGATGTTCAAGAGGTTTAAGCCTCAGGTGGTCTCGACCACCATAACCTCTCATATGAGGTTAGTTCGGGTGGTCCCCACCATCAACATCCACATAGAATAAAAATAAAAATAAAAGTTACACAATTTTATTTTTATTTTATTCTTTCACGAATATGTGAAATGATAAATTCCACCATCAACTTACTGTGGTCGAGGTGAAGGTCTCCTTAAGTGAATACTGATGCTGTGAGGTCAACAGTGCCCTCAGATTTCTATTTTGAGCACCATTTCAAAAGTAAGAAATACCCACTCGCACGCTTACCGAACATACCCGAACAAAAGTTCAGAAATACATTTCGTGTAGTATGGGCCTCAGAATCATGCGCCGTCAATTTTCATGGACTCTTAAAATTACCATTTAATTAAAAAAATTACAAGGAAATTACGGGTCTTTTAATTCTCTCCTCCTCAGGGCTTTACGTCCCCATAGGCCACAACTCATAACTAGAAAAACAAGTGGATGGTACTGAGCGCACATCTAATCCTCCCGCACCCATGTGCGCTCCTGGAGGTTCCCGTGCTGGAAAAGAACGCGCACCAGAGGTATCAACCATCCACAAAGGAACCACTCCTGTCGATCCTCAATCTCAACTGGAACATCTATAAAAGTCTCCCCATCGTCGATGTCCATCTCTCCATGGTGAATGATGTGATAAGGGTCGTGCACGTATCTCCTCAACTGGGATATGTGGAAGATGTTGTGCACCTGGTGTAGCTGAGGTGGAATAGATAAGGGGTATGCCACCACGCCAACTCTGTTGAGTTCCTAAAAGGTTATGATGTTCATTGGGGATAACTTTACACCTTGTCCAAATCTCTGCAAACCTCAACAAGGTGAGACCCGTAGAAAAATGTGGTCACCATCCTCGGACTATAGATGTCTCTGTCTCCCATGGGAATAAAATTTTTTCCTACTCTGTGAAGTCTTCATCCACTCCTAGTTGATCTTCAACTTCTCTGTGGTATCCCATACCATCTCTGGTCCCACAGGTGCTGACTCCCCTAGGTCAGTGCATCACAAAGGTGATTTGCAAGGTTTCCCATATAACGCCTCAAATGGTTCCATCCCAATGGTGGAGTGATAGTTTTTGTTGTACGCAAACTCCACCAAAAGAAATTGATCCTCCCAACTATGAATGAAGTCAAGGACACAAGCATGCAGCATGTCCTCGAGGGTCTGAATGGTCCGATCAGTCTGATCATCCGTCTAAGGATGGAAGGCGGTGCTCAAACGAAGATGCATCCCAAAAGCCTCATGAAACCCCTTCCATAGCTAGGAAGTAAAATGTGCATCACGATCGGAGATAATCATTGAGGGTACACCATGTAGCTGCACAATCTTATGCACATAAAGGTGTCCCAATCTCTCTAATGAACCATACTCTCTGATAGGTAGAAAGTGGGCCAATTTGGTGAGTTGGCCGACAATCACCCAAATCGAGTCATGAACACTGGATGTATGTGGAAGTACTATGATGATGTCCAAGGATATCCCATCCCACATACACTCTAGGACCTCTAAAGGCTGAACAAAGCCTGCTGGTACCGAATGCTTTGTATTCACTTCCCTAAAAGTGAGGCACCAAGAAACAAACTCTGCTACTACTTTCTTCATTCCCGACCACCAGTGTTGTCGTCAGTGATTTTGGTACATCTTATCCACTCATGGATGTAATAATTGAGGGGATGTGTGGAAATCCCTCAACACTTACTCCTGAAGTGACAGTGGTACCATGGTACATCCTCTGAAGAGGATGAAGTGCTCCCCACCTTTAAAAATCCATCAGGTGTCTCTCCTGTGGATATCTGAGCACGTCGTGTCTTGCTGTCATCATCCCCATGCAATGACTTCTAGACTCGCTGAAAGAGTGTGGGAGTGACTGTAAGAGACTGAAGAAAAAACTGATCCATCTCTATCCCCAAAGGATAACTGCAAAGAAGCTAGCTGCTTCGTCACCTCACCTAGTAGCTATATAGCTGATCTTCTGCTGAGTGCATCTGCAACAATGTTCCCCTTCACAGTAGTATAAACTATCTCGAAGTCATAGTCCTAGAGGAACTCATGACAACGTCTCTATCTCATGTTCAGGTCCTTATGAGTGATGATATACCTGAGACTCTTGTGGTCAGATTACACTGTAAAGCGCCCGACCATCAGATAGTGTCACCACATCTTCAAGGCAAAGACTACTGCTTCTAACTCCGGGTCATGGTTTGTGTATTTCTGATCATGTTGTCTTAGCTGTCGAGATCCACATGCAATCACTTCTCACTCCTATATCAGGACACATCTTAGTCTGGTCTTTGATGTTTCATAATAAACTACGTACCCTACTCCCTCCACTAGAAGCCTCAAGATGGGGGCACTAGTCATAGTCTGCCTTTGCTCCAGAAAACTCCGATGGCATTTCTCCTAAGAACATACCACCTCAATCTTCACTGGATCCACTAATTCCTGCCCTCAATATTACATTCTCCAGAAACTGAACCTCTCTAAACCAAAACTGAAACTTCGAGAGCTTACCCTAAAGATGGTTCTCTCAGAGTGTGTCCAGTACTACCTGAAAATGATAGGCATGCTCCTCCTCAGTAGCTGAGTTGATCAGACTTTCGTTGAAGAAGATTACAACAAAATGATCAAGGTATGGTTGAAAGATACTATTCATGAGTCCCATGAACAATTCTCGAGTGTGGGTCATGCTGAATGTCATAACCAAGAACTCGTAATGGCCATACCGACATCTGATGTCCGTCTTCTCCACATCTTCATTTTACACTCTGAGCTGGTGATAGCCGGATATGAGGTCTATCTTTGAGAACCACTGTGCTCCCTTTAGCTAATCAATGAGTTCGTAAATAATCGGAAGAGGGTACATGATATTCAAGGTCACCTAATTTTGGGGCTGATAATCGACACAAAGTCTCAAGCTCCCATTCGCCTTCTTGGAGAATAGTGTCCGGGCTGCCCAGGGAGAGATAGTGGGCCGGATGAATCCCTTCCCCTGTAAGTCCTCTAGCTGTACCCGGAGCTCACGATGCTCCACAGGAGCCATCTGATACTCTGTTGTAGATATCAGTGTCATCCCGGGATACAAGTAAATGTAATATTCCACCACTTTGTGAAGAGGTAGACCCAAAAAATCATCATAGAAAACATCCACATACTGGTCCACCACTACATGATAACTCAGACTCTCCACTTCAACTGCTCTGAGGGTATGACTAGCCAACTAACATGTAATCAGCTGCACCCTCCTCCGAGTAAGTCCATCCTATGCCAAAAAGACTCCCTTCTCACCGGTGAAGTTAAACCTGGTCCCATGTGTGCGGACACACAACACTTTGTGCCAAATACAGTCTATCTGAGCTTGAACTGTAGTTAACCAGTCCATACCCATGATGACGTCGTAAGGCCTCAACACTGCTACAAGGTGATCCTAGATAAAGCACTCACCTCCTAAAGTATGCTCACACTGCCGGCATCAGTGCGTAATCATCGAATCCGCTTCTGTAGGAGTCTCTAGCTGCAAGGATAATGCTAAAGACTCCATCAGAATATCCAAGCTTCGAACAAGGGAACTGGAAATAAAATAATGACTGAAACTTTTATTAATAAGTATTTAATCTATGATGGAGTTGACATATATCATACCTCGTATCATCTCTAGAGTGCCTTGATCGTAATTCTAAACTGCCTGGAGCTGAGCTCTCCCCTGTCCACCTGCTCCCTGCGATCAGGGTGGCCCTCCTAGTGGTGGTGGCAGTAATATCTCGAATCATCACCCACTTCCATCTGCCTGACCAGCTCCTCGACCACGTCCGCCTGCTCCCTATAGACCACCTCGATCGAACCTCTGTCTCTACCTAGGTTGTCCCCTGACCATCTGCTGATCATCCATATGACGGGTCAGACAGTCATGAGCCATGCTACACTACCCACCACATGAGTATCATTTCATGATCCTTTCTTAACTAGTTCTGCCTCGGGTTCCCCAGACAACTGATCTTCAGTAATGAGGTCTTCCACCTACAGGTCTAGTCCTATTGGACCTCTGTGACGTCTGTCTACTTCCAGATATAGAATAATTTGCTACGTGATGACTTGTGGTGGTTCGTGCTACTGGTGAATGCTCAGCAAGGAAACTCTCCACTAAGAGGGCTTTCTCTAACACCCACGCCTGCGTCGGGATGCTGAGTGAGATCATCGATGGCCAGATCTCCTACCTGACCCCCTTCTCAAATTTCTGGGCCCTGAAGAATGGGTTTTGTACCGTATCCATGGAGTAGTGCGAGAGGTTAGTGAACCTCACTTAGTACTAAGATACAATCATCATACCCTAATCCAGATGAAGAAGCTCCTGTATGCGCACTGCCCGAAGAGTCGTTGGGACAAACTCTTCTGAAAGAGGATCACAAATTCTGCCCAGAGAATCCTCACCTTGTCAGGAACCTAGAGCATCAAGATCCACTATCTGGCCACTACTTTTTATATATGGCTGGCGGCAAGGATTTCCATGAGATCAGCTGGTGTCCCTATGAGTCAGAAGACTCTGACCATAGCCTCCAGCTAATCCTCAGCCGCCTATGGGTATGTCTCTCACCTAAACCTAGGTGGCCTATGGTGCTAGAACTTGTGCAATGATCTCAAGTGGTGTGCACTATATGCTACTGGGTCTGGTGGAATCGGTGGCCTAATGGGTCATGGTACCACTGGTGCCTCTACTGGTGCCTCTACCGGAAGAGGGCCCTACACCGATGCCTCATCGTTCGGTGGGATATCTGTGCGTACAAATCTCAGAACCCTAACTGACTCTCGAAATGGAGGCATCTTGAAGAGAAATAGGTGCACCACAATCAATAAGATATACCTGGTGAGCTTACTCAAATAGGTCACAAATAAAACTCTTAAAAACACACACACAATCAGTGTTTTCATGCACTTAGTCGGAAATCAGAAGTCAGGGTTCTGGTGTATGGATACGTTGGTCGTCACACCAACACTGGACTCCCTGAACTGAAAACCTCACTCATTACACTTAACACTATTGCTTTATAGAAAAGATCAGAGTCTAGGTTCTTCGGTAGAACTGACTCCTCTGGTACCAATTTATCACAACCCGTCCTCTGGGGCCAGTGCTGTGACTACCGCAAGCCCGTATTCCATAGGCCAGGGGATGGCGACTTGTAACAAAAGGCATATTCCAATAAAATGGGAAGGCATTGCCTTTATAACCTGTAAGCACATGCAACAAGCACACAGAAAGATATGAACACAAGTAATCTGTATAGAAAAAAGAGTGCTGAAAGTAAAAAGGGGGCCAGAATTCATGCCCAACTATAAAGATACAAGTACAACGGAAATACCAAAAAAACTGAAGAAAGAGAAAAGACAACAACTAGATATTCCTCTGTGGATCCTACCTGAAGGGTAGGTAAATATCGCCTCCTCAGCAGTCCACATCCACCCATTACCTCTGCGTACTAACACACCGTATGGTCCACCTCTGGGCACCGTCCGGTCGTGGTACTCTCAGCCTTAGTCAGTGTTTTCCATCATCTTCATCCAACACAATAAGGTGTGGGAATATCCTGTGTAGGGGTGAGTATAATGATACTCAATAGGGACCCCGAGACCCTCAAGGTCTCAAAAACACCACCAAGGATAATCCACAATGTATGAAATCAACATGTAACCCTACAGTGGTATATGCCCACACATATACCTAAGTTATCAAGTAATTCATCTCAATAACTAGGAAAACAGAGAGATACAGAATCAACTCACACTAGGATTTATTCTAGGTGTAGTAACAGGTAACATCAATAGTCACATCATCGAACACCTCGACTACTGGAGATCCACACCTCTATTGAGTATAGTGGGCCTGCCGCGTCACACAAAGAGGCTTCCCACAATCCTTGGACTACTAAGGTACTCCTCCTGTCAAGTACCGTGGGTCTTCCATGTCACACAAAGGTGCTCCCCACCATGGGTCTGCCACGTTACACAAAGGCTCTCCCCCTCTAGACTTGTTGAGGTACTCTTCCTATCGAGTATTGTGGGTCTGCCGCGACACCCAAAGCTGCTCCCCACCATTGCCGGCTATGGTAATCCTCATGTTATGTACCGTGGGTCTGCCGCGTCACACAGAGGCACTCCCCGCCATGGGTCTTTCGCGTCACATAGGGGCACTCCCCACTAGGCCTGTCACATCCCACCAAGTCGAAAAGGTCAGCAGTCGTGAAGTCTCAGCCAGGTATTGGGTTCCCACACTATGCTCGCTCTTCTCTGGGAGGATCCGATCTACGAGCTACTTGTAGATACACCAACTAACACAAATTCCCATGAAGAAGAATCTCAATGGTCCACTACGTCATAGGAGTATCAACGCAATAGATGGCACGACAATCGGAAGCCCGATCGGTGAGTTATTAGCCTTTTAGTCCCGGGGGCCCGGTTGGATTTGTGCTCAATCCAATCAGACCATTAGCCATATTAATCCAAAACTCTAGTGGGGTATACTCAAATGGACCATCTCTCTCTTATATTTCCAGTGCCACTGACTGTATGTCAAACATACATATGGTGCCAAAGTTGTGGCCCAAGTAAAGTAAATGGGTCGCATCAGGTCTGGGTCCGGTCCAACCCGGTCAGACAGATAGGACCCTACCTAGCCTGGGTCGACTCGGTTTGCGTTGACCCGGACCGACCCGCTGGGTCATGTCCGACTCATGGTGCTGCCCGCAAAGTGGTCCAGCATGCCACAAGGGCCATGGGAACTGTGGGGCGACGGAGGTCGTGGGTTGGCTCAGCCACGGACGGGGGCTTGGTCACAGGGGAGCCTCGAGTGTGCGGGGCGGTTTGGCCCACCCAAGGAGACTCAGAGGGGCCCCAGGCATTGTATCTGGGGTGGCTAGGAGGGCCACCAGCGTCGTGGCTGGGGCGGCTCAGAGGGCTATGGGCGGTGCGGTCGGGGTGGCTCAGAGGGCCACATGCAGCTCGGCCGGGGCTGTTCGAAGGGCCACGGGTGCGTCGGCCGAGGAGGAGTGGATGACCACTAGCGGCACAGCCTGGGTGGCTCTGCCGGATATATGGCAGGGTGGAGGTGGCTCGATGGATGGAGATGACAGCTCGGCCCAGAAAACGGTGCCATGGGCGGTGCGGCGGGGCTTCGGGTGTCGGAGCTTCGGGGCCCGTTGGCCGTGGGAGCCGTGGAGCAGCTCAACCGCGGGGGTACCGTGATGGCACAGAGGTTTCTAGGTGGCAGTGGCCATGGGGATATGGTGTTTCGTCGTCGCCTTTGTCACATTCAACACCACAAATAATTGCAAGATTTACCGAGGGGTCAGTCCATGTTTTTTTGGCCCGTACCCTCCACGTTAGGGTGGTATCATATGGCTCAACAAGAAATTGAAGAAGAATTTCAAGCATAATAACCTCCCTCAATGGTTCATTCCTAATCCCAAAAAGGAATTCAAGGGAAGAACGTGGGAAAAGTATTCATACACAAATAAACCCCTACCTAGTTCATTTGATTCATTGAATATTGTCCGTGGGAAAGGGGACGATGTTGTTGGGAAAAGATGGATGTTAGTGACATCAGTGTTTCCTCAATCTTCGGTTCGTTGACTTTGAAGACGTTGTTCATCAACAAATGTCCTATGGAAGAATAAGGAGTAGAAGTTGGCATTATTAGTTAAAGATATTTTCTCCAAGATCTCTCCAATTTGCGAAACGTTTCCCTCAATCCATCCATAATGAAAATATCCAACTTAGTAATTTATGTTTTTCAAATTAAATTATGTGGTCACATTTCACATTGGCACAAAATTAATTGGATTAATTGAAGTATGATGTTGGCACAATTAAGGTGATGGAAGCTCAAGGGGCTCCCCCACCTTAACGAGGGATTTGAAAGGTTTCTCCATCATTAAGAGGGGAGTTCAAGAGTTTTAAACCACGGGTGGTCCCCACCACCGTAACCTCTCATGGGAGGTTAGTTTGGGTGGTCCCCACCATCAACATCCACATTGAATAAAAATAAAAATAAAAGTCACATAGTTTTATTTTTATTTTATACTTTCACGGATACGTGAAAAGATAATTTCCACCCTCGACCTACTGTGGTTGAGGTAAAGGTCTTTTTAAGAGAATACCGATGCTCTGAGTTCAACGGTTCCCTCAGAATTCAATTCTTAGCACCGGTTTAAAAGTTCGCTAAACCCGCTCGCATGTTTACTTAATGTACCAGAAGAAAAGTTCATAAATTCATTCAAGGCACTCCGGGCCTCAGAATCACGCGTCGTCAATTTTCACAGACTCGTAAAATTCCAATTTAGTTAAAAACAATTACATGGAAATTCCAGGTATTTACACATCCAATAAAAAATAATTTTTAATTAACATAAGAAAGTATTTAAGGTTTCAACTTTTTGTGAAAGATGTCCACTATGCTACAAATACCGAGAGAAACAAAATCAGTTATAAATATTCATCAAAATCAATTAATAATTTTTTTATAGATTCATTCATATAAAAAATACTGTCATAAAAAAGTAAAATATAAATAGGGATTCCCCAATCACCTACTCCAAACATTATAAAATATATCTAAAATATCTCTATTTTTTATAAAATTGTTTCATAGAATACTAATAATATATTTACGAACAATTAATCAATGTTAAGGGTATTTATTAATTTTTTTAAATAGTTATATATATATATATATATAATATTTTAATTATCTTTCCATGTCATATTATTAAATATAGATCTTTTATTTTTGATCAAGACATCAATTTGTGGAGTGACCCAAACCCAAGTATCCTGGATCCAGTGGTTACATTATTAAATTTTCATAAGATAAAACAAATTGGATCATAATGGACCAAATACTTTAGTTTTCATGATAAATTATATACATACATGACACTTAAATTAAATTTTAAAACATAAATTACAAAAATAAACTTCTTTGAGATTTCTATTAATTCCCTTACTGTATCACAACATGTCAATCACAAAATATTTCATCCAATCCTATGGAAAACAAAACATAAAAAATGGGTGAGATCAAATGTTGAGCAAGGAAGATATGAATAAATAAGGAATAATCAATATGTAAATGTAAATAACTGAAACACATTCCATTTAATCAATATATTCTTCATAATATATAAGGATTAAATGATGCCCAAAAAATTCCATATAAATAATCACATGAGTTTGAAACTCCACCGTAAGTATTAAAACTAATCGAATAATCACATGGAATATAAAAGAATGAATTGATAACAATAGAATGTATAATTTCAGACATCTTAAACATACCATCATGGACTCATTCCGGGACATCTTACTATTAAGTCCTTCTAGCAATACATATTACATAAATGGTTAAGGCTTCATCCAATTAACCAAACTAATTTGTCTCATAAGACCAACCAATACATTGAGGGGATAAACAATCACATTACCCAAAAATCACTTTATAAGTCTAATGAATTCCTCATATTAAAGGGGTGAAAAATAATTAACATAAACATTTCTATTGAAAAATAACATATGAAATGTTAAATCTTACCCAAATCAATAAACATAATCACAATCCATCAACAATAATATGGTGAATTGTAATAAAATTATACATCACTAATCAAATTAATCATAAAAAATTATAAGAAATAGTATTTATGGTATCAATACAATATCCCCTTAGTGGTTCATAATTATAATAATGTTCTTATGTCATTGATAAAGAGAAATACCCTAAATATGTCATTAAATTTCTTTTGAGAAAAACAAACATTTCACTTGGATTTTTCTTAAAATAAACGTTCCCAAACAATTTTAAAAATAATTTTCTTTGAAAAAATAATTTTCAATCTTTTAAAATAATATTTGAAAAATTATGTGGTAATGACATTGGAAAATTCTGTTCTTGTCATACACATTAAAACAAAGATTGTTTCACATTTTCTGTAAAATTCAAATGGGCCTCTAAAAAAAACAAGAAGATTCCTTTCATAAAATTTTGTAACTAGTAAAAATACAAAAAATGTCTTTAATAAATAATTTTAAAAAGGACCAAAAAAAATGGATACAATTTTTGAAAGCATATATTTTGATAAAAACATATTTTCAACCGAAAAGAGAAATAAAGTATAATTTTATTAAAAATATTCTCCATAATTTTATGTACCAAAGAGTGGGAAATGGTAATATTACAAGAAAAAAGTTCATTAATAACTATATGAGAATAAAATATAATAATTTTAATATATAAATATCAAATAATTACCCAATGGGAGAATTAAACAAAAGTAATCCTGAATAATGGTGAGATTGTTAAATACATCCATACCACTTTGGAAAATTTTGAATCACTAGACACATAAAATCAAATGAAACATTAAATACCATGAATATAAATATATTAATTATTGAATATATCAAAATTGGATGTATATACACCACATAATGGAATAAGTGGATAATATGTTGTATATCTCATGGAATTAAAAGTGATCTGAGAAACCCTTACGACTTTTTTGACTTCCATTGTAAGTGTTCGAACCTCCAATGTAATATATATAGGATTATTAAAAATAAATTACATAACCATAATAATATATCTCATACCATATATGATTTAATTATATTATTTTATCACTCTTTTTTAACAAATATTTGTTAAAATCACTATTTTGGGTGGTAAATGCATCGGTTTTCATGTATGTTTTGGTTCATAAATTTTAGATATTTTAATTTTATCATGGATTAATAATATATATAATTTTTAACATGATTTAAATTCAATATATATTCATTATATATTTATAAATAGTAATCTATAAAAATATATATATAGAAAATGGATTACACCGTTCAATGAGACGGTATGTCGTACGTACACATGAATGATATTTTTATTTATCTATAAGGGTGGAGAAAAAGGAAAATAAATTTTAATTAAACTCTATATAATAATTATTATTTTATATATATAATTAATATTAATAAAACCCATCCTTATTATGATCAATTTAAAAAAAATGAAAACATTTTAGATCACTACATAGAGGCGGTAGTGCACAGTACGCCTGAGCGACATTATTATTTTCCAATGGATTGGGAGATAAGAAGTTAGGTGTGATATTATATTTATATAAATATTCTTAGATCATAAATATCAAACAAATTAATTAAACATTATCCTTAACACCATCCATACAAATAGTTACTGGAAAATGAATCACATCACTTCGTGTGGTGGTTGTCCATCGTACACAAGAGCGACATTATAGTATCCATCATGGAATGGAAAGTAAGAAGTTATATTTATTTTATAATTAAATTAGTATAATAATATCATAAATATCATATAAATATGATAAATCCATCATTAAATCCATCCTTAAAAGGCATCGATGGAAAATGAACTACAACAGGTTCGTGAGGTGGTAGTCTTCCGTACACATGAATGCTTATTTTGTAACCTATTTTATGGAAGTATAGATGGATATAGGATATTAAAAAACATAATAATATATAATTATGTATTATATACTTTTCATTATTATTTTATATTAACTATAAAATATTTTATGGAGTTAGAGGAAAATGTAAAACAAAAATTCATAGTTAAAAACATTACCTCTTCTTTAGATAACCACATTAGGTTTAACCTAATTACTTTATATATTGGATTTATAATAACACTAATGTATATAGTATTTGGTTATAGAAGTAAGTAATACATTTGGGTAGTAATTTTATAAACCAATGGGGTTTTTTAAATCTTAATAGGAGAGGATATGGGGTGATCTTTAATAAGTGAGGTGAGTGACATAATTTTGATTTTTGAAAAGAAAAAGGTGTTCCAAAAATTTATCACATTTAAAACGGCTCTATTTTTCTTATTAGTGAGCCTTAAAACTGATAAGGTCTAAAAATTTCAATAAAATGTGTTTTGGATGTGTTTCTAGGTCATTTTACCCCTAACCTTTTCAGTTCACCCCCAGTAAACCCATTTTCACATTAACCACGGTAAATAATTTTTCATATTTCTACTATTAAATATGGTGAAAAATTATGGTGACCATATTAGATAATATAAATTATGATTATTAAAAATATATAATATATTTTTACAAATTCTATTAAAAAAAGTGGAAATTTAAAATTTAAAATTAACCCCATAGAAGTATCGAAAAAGTGTTCTTACAATGAGAAATGTTTCAAAAGATTAAAAGGGTTTTATATCAAAATTAAATATGAAATTAATTTCAATAAACTAAATTGGATTATTATATATATGTATATATAATGGAACTAATTTTACTTTTAAAAACATATTAAAAAAGGCATCCTGTAAATTCTTTGAATTAAATATCAATATTTTAATGAAAACATGTATTTTCAATATTCACTAAAAAATTTATATTTCAAAAAAAATTCTATAATATTATTCTAAAGAAAATTGTGAAAATTAGATTTCAAAAATTAATTTTGTTTTTTGAAAGAAAGTTTCTAATAGTGGTAAATAGTGTTCTAATTTATGTGAGAAAAACACAACTAGACTGCCTTAAAAAATAAAGGTTTTCAAAAAAAAATCCTTTTTCCCATTCTATTGGACTTTATTTTATTTATGATGAAGAGGTAAAAATTTAATTTATTTTATAAATTTCTATACCATATAATTTTCATTATTAATTTAGTACTATTAATACCCACCAATTTAACTCATATGTTATAATGGTCATGTTATAAAAATATTTTAATAGAGTATCTTGTTTCATTCAAACTCGGTGTTGCATGCATTAAAAGACATCAAGGATATTTAATTTATTTAAAAATAAATAAATCATAAAGTATTAGGGTGTTACATTCTCTTCTAGGATTTATGTTATGTGTGATATATAGTATCAAATATGATGTTCCTATTTTAATATCATTGGCTATTACATTATACCCCCTTAGATAAATCATTTCCTCACAATTTAATATTTATCGTGATAATCAATGGTTTGAAATTATAAAATTACATTATTAAAATTTTACATCATGATAAGGGTTAATAAAATTTCCTCTTCATAATAGATAATGTGAAGTACTAAGGTCATCTTTAATAATCACATAACTAGGTTTCCAGGTATGAGAACATAGGTGGGATGTGAAGATATAGACATTGATGAAAGGAATAATACCCAAATAAATATGGATGGTGATATTAGTCATTGATCCCAATAAGATTAATTATCATGATAAATTCAATAAAAAAAATCTATGATGAGTTAAGGGACATTTTATTCATTTGAAATAAAGGTAGTAGGACATTATTTTTTTTCTATATCCTTTTCATTGAGATAAAGAATCCCTTTACTATATAGACTGAAAAAATATGAAAATGCACTTACATATGATATTTATATTTCATTAGAACAAATTAATCTTTTAGTTGTGCTTGATCAATTTACAATTCATATAATACACCATGAAATGAGTATCCAAAAATAATTTTTAATGTATAAAGCACTAAAAATAACATTTAATGGATCAAAATATCCATAAACGAGTAATAAGATATGAATCTCGTCTTTAATAAAACCAAAATGGTTAAAAAAATTTATCCAATAACACCAAAAGTTAAAATTAATCTATTATATAAATAGATGGCCTTAAGGCTCATTAAAATTATGTCTCTTCAAATTCAAAGTCAATATTTTTTGAAAAAAAATCACTAAATCAACATTATATCGACTAGACAATATAAAGTAGGTTTTAATGTCAAAGTAAATATATGTGAACACCTTAGTCACCCTAAAAATTTAAATAAAACAAGTATTCTTCCAAAAAATAAAATCCGAGTTTATAGAATATATTCCATAGATCCAAACATGCAGTAAACTACAACAAAAAAATGTAAACCATAAATCACTAATGAATTTCATGGTTATTAGTACTATCCCAGAAATATATCATTATCACTATTATCTCAAAATAGAAAAAATATTATGGGTTATATAAACATAAACATATTTTTTTTAAAAATATCAAATTTCCACTAAATCACTTTTCTTGGTAATCAGAACCATTCAACATATTCTCTCAAATCCTTCATGAAATTGTACTATAATACAATTATTATAAATTTCCTTGTTCTTATAACCATGGTATCATTGATAAAATAAACATAAAATATAATTCATGATTCCAAACACAGTCACATTAATCATTCCACTTTTTTTGTAATAGAAAATGATTAACCATGATACCTTAGAAACTTTTGAGGTATATTCTCATGATGATTGGTGTATTCACTTATGTTGTTCCCCAACACCTTATAGATAAATCATTGAACACTGGGAATTAATTTATTTCCCTTTAATTCTTGAACATGATGAATTCTTTCTCTACACTTAAGAAGACTATGATTATTTTTAGGTATTTACCAAGGTACTTCTTTCCCCATGTATCACATGTGGGAAAATCCTTCTTTCCATTCATTTAATTATCAATTTTCCCTCTATCATACCCTTCTAATCTTACTTACCTTCATAGATATAAGACTTGGATAATTCATTCTCTATATTGACAAGAAATGATATTATGTCCATTTATGATGAGAATGTTTAGGAGACTAGTTCCCATTGAAATATTATATAAATCCCTATTAATTAAACAATCATTTTTACTCTTTGGATTACGTGCATGGAATTGGTTCCCATTAATTCCATTAGGTTCCATTTCTAAACAATAAAATAAACAAGATTAGATCATAAATTTATGGATCGTAATGTATAATCACAAAACTAGTGAAATACATAACCGAAATTGAAATATTTGTGCATAGATAATCTCATAATCACAAACAGGGTTACTTTGGTTATGTTCTAAAAGCATAAAAATATTTTCAAATCATTCATAATTGTTTTTAAATTTTTTAATTATCCTAATCATATCCATAGGGGGTGTTAAAGTTGGTTTGAAATAATCCCCATTGCTGTGCACTAGGGGACACTTCATTCAATTCCAACAAACATTTTTGATAGTTATTAACCCTTGGTACATCTGTGATAGAACCGCATCTATTTATAGTATCCAACCAGGAATGTATTTCTAGATAAACCACTTAATACAAACCATACCAAAAGTTTAGTATGCTATTATAAACATATACTCAATGTATAACATAGGGTTATGTTCCATAATCTATACTATCTTAAATATAGTTTTAAAGGTTTTTTGTAATCTTCCTTTGATACCAATTATAGTGACCTCAACCCTAGTAGCCTCGAGCCCATGGTTACATTATTATATTGGAACTTGAAATAATAAATCACATCCCAAATGATATAATGTTTATTAGACTTGGTAAACTATATATATAATTGAAACTCATATTACTCATTAAAATATAATGGGTTTTGACTTCCTGACCCATGTTCCATACACCAGTTCCCCAATTCGGTTAGCCACATGACCTTCGGTATGCCTCCACGTATTCTATAGGCTGCCGACTGGAAGTGAGGGTCTAATATTGATCATGGGGAGAATATACCTTATTTTGTTTTATAGAAATTCTTTATAAAAAATAAATAAACAATAGAAAATTGACAGAAGAAAAACTAGGATAGTACAAGTATCAAAAGATGACCTAAACAGGGAAACATTACGCAAAACTGAAGTAGTAGATATGTCATGCGAAATGTGTTTCAACTATTAAAATGAAAAACCCAAATTAAATACTACGAAAATCCCAAGAGGGTCTCGAAACTATGTCGAGTTACCTAATACATGATTCATCCCAACTTAGCCATTTAACATTGGGATATTTCAGTTGTCATATCTTGTAAACATAATATCTATTTGGGAACCGATTATGCATATCGAGTAGGGTGTGATTACAACTCAACAAGCCACAACCACGAGTTTTTAAAATAATATATATTCATTAACAATGAATGTAGTTTTATAAAGAATAAATTATGATTCATATAGTAAATAGTTATCACAATTCATTATTCCTTAATTAACCACATAAACCCCTAAGATCCCAAAGACACCTGAACCATCAATACCTGCTTCAAACCATGATAGAGTCTGAACCTATCAAAATACTATGGTCACCGGTTATCATTTAATCTCAAATCATATCATGGCCACTTGGAACTATTGTCCAATGCAAAACTCATGGGTGTAGAATGTCATGTCTAAGACCCCGTGGGTATTTTGGAGCCTCAGTCCCTATCCCACACCTCAATGTCACATGGTTATTTGGAGCCTCGGTCCTTGTACAATACTCACTATCTCATATGGGTATTTGGAGCATCAAAACCCATCCTACACCTCATTTATCACATATGGGTATTTGGAGCCTTAGTATGTGTCGCACACTCATTTATCACATATGGAAATTTAGATAATATGTTTGTGTCCCACACTCGTATATCAATAAATCACACATAGATTACATAGACCACATCAATCAAGGATAATCAAAATTAACCATTTTTATCAGAATTTTAAATCATGGTATACCATAAAAATTTAACACAACAAACATGGAGCTTCAATTTAATTACATGGAATAATTTGGGCAAATCACTACTAATACATTTATCAACATTTAACCACATAACCCATTAATCCATTAAGGGTCAATTCAACCATATCATAATCCCCATTATTAATTATTTTATAATCATATTAATTGATCAATTACTCAATCTCAATATCCCATTAGATCCACAATTTTAGTATTCCATTAATTATTTCGCTAGTTAATAAATCCAATTTCACCAATTTCCAATCACCCTAAATTCAAATCAATTCATCATCACATGGAAATTAAATCAAATAAATTATATGATTCAACAAAATTAATTAGTGAATTAAATTATTAAATTAAATATTAAATTTTAAAACATTTCAATTGAAATTATATAATACATACATGAAATTGGAATTCAATACTCTGGGAATTTAATTTATACCACCTACCTCAAAATTGACGATGGATGCTTGTGAATGAAAATCCACAATTGAAGCTGAAAAACCAAGATCACAGAAAAATGAGATATAGATACAAAACCTATATCCAAGATCAAATGAATCAAAATTCAAAAAACCAAGAACTAGATTATGAAACTACATTAGAAAACCATCCATTTGTTATATAAAAAGAGAGACATGTGGAAGGTAAACATAAACAAGATGAAAACACATACCTAGAGAGGTGATGATGTGTTAATCATGCCTTTAGTTCATCATGAATAGTTTTTGGGAGCTCTAGGGATTTATCCTAAAGCCTCAAAACAATTATTGGAATAAGATAGTGTTGAATTGAGTTGACATTGGGTGAATTTCATGGGGTATGAGATTTTTAAAACTATTTTTTGATTAATTAAACATGTACCCAAAATTTTCTGGGTAAGGGAGTATAGTTTACCTAACCAGGCCCCTTAAACGTGTGACTCTGCTATGGGGGTGGGGGTGGGGGTCAGGATTACCCCTAATAGGATATAAATTTGAAAAATCATGCACCAACGATACAATCCATCTCTTCCACAGGTTACATGGCTTGCTGGGGTAGGGAGCACAGTTTGTGGAAACTGTGCCCCAACCATGCACTTCCTAAAACCATCTAAAAACATCCAATTTTCACCCAAATTTACCAAATATAAAACCAAAAAAAAATTAAAAAAAGTAAAAAATTACCTATCAAATAGATCAAGAAATCTCTAGGAATGTTCATGATCTTACAATCCCCCCACCATATAAAAAATCATCCTTGATCTATACTCCCAGGAATATAATGGAGTTAATGGTAAAAATATCTGGTCACTTTGCCTTCATATCTACTCCCCTTTTCCATGTTACCACTCGAACACTTTCATGTTACCACAATATTCAAACTATCAAAACGGTCTTTCCCGAAAACACTTTCTCCCTGTGACCTAACACACGCTTCAAATTATCCTTAATGGAAGCATCGATATAAAGTTCAACATCATCCACATCGGTCTCATGAGATGGTTTGGTGAGATAACATAGAAGCTGTGATATATTAACGTCATCATGCATAGAACTGTACCTCTAAGGAAGATATAATTCCACTAGACCGATTCCTTCCATAAACTGAAACGGTCCAACAAATCCAAGCACCAACATTCCCTCTCTCGAAATCCTATAGTGACATAACCTTGGAGACACTCGAAGGAACACATGATCACCCAATATAATCTATAGGGGTCATCAAATTCCATCATCATTTGACTTATGTCTACTATTTTCCATAACCATATGCCTCCGAATCAGCAAAAACTACTCCAAAATCTCCTTCACGATACTCAGTTCCAACTACTCCGACACACATGCCTTTATCCAACATAAAGGTTATTTTCATGGACTACTATAATGTTCCCCATATGTGTCACGACCCGTCCTCGGGGCCCATGTCGTGACTACCCCAATCCCTCCTTCCATAGGCTAGGGGCTGGCGACTAGCACCAATGGCGTAAATCCTGATAACTGGGAAGGGATTTCCTTTATAAAAGTAACAAAACACCACAGATTACAAGAGGAAGTAAAACACTAAGTACAAAGAAAGTGCTGAAGAGTAAATGGGCCAGAATACAAACCCAACTGGAAATATAGCTAAAACTGAACAAAGACAACAACAGGGAGAAAGGAAGCAACTCATGGTTCGTCCTCCTCAGATCCTACATGAAGGGCAGGTACAGATAGTGCATCTCTTCAATGCTCTTGCCCGTCAACCTCCTCCGTGTGTCATCTCGTCGTGAAGTCCACCTCCGGATATTGACTCGTCGTGTGGTCCACCTCCGGGTACGGACTTGTCGTGTGTTCCAACTCCGGATACTGACTCATCGTGTGGTCCACCTCCAGGTACTGTCTTGTCGTGTGGTCCGCCTCTGGGTACCATCTAGTCCTCGAACACTCGGCCTCCATCAGCACTACCCGTCATCTGCAACCAACACAATGAGGTGCGGGCAGAGCCCGTGCATGGGTGAGTATAAGGATACTCAGCAGGGACCCCGAGAACCTCAAGGTCTCACTAAAACCAACAAGGGTAACCACAAAGAAGATCTCAATAGATAACCTCTACTTAGGTATATGACCATACATATACCCAAGTTATCAAGTAACCCATCTCAATCTTGAGGTAAACACAAAGGTCATAGACTCAGCTCAAACTAGGATTTTCATTATCGAAACCGTAACTGCTGAAGAGCTCTGTCTCTGGGAGTACAGTGATCCTGTCATGTCTCCGAGGTACTTCTCACCAACCTATGACTGTTGAGGTACTCCTCCTGTCGAGTACCGCGGGTCTGCCACCTCACACAGTAGTGCTCCTCTACCATGAGTCTTCCACCCCACACAGTAGTGCTCCCCCTCATATCCTACAGAGGTACTCCTCCTGTCGAGTACCATGGGTCTACCACCCTACATAGTAGTGCTCTTCTGGCATGGGTCTTCCAACTCACAAAGTAGTGCTCCCCACAGGGCTATTCTAGTCACTCCGAATTGAATCGGGCAAGCAGTCATCAGGTCATAGCCAGCTACACGGTCTCCGTACTCCGTACGCTCGTCTCCGGGAGGGTCCACTCCATGAGCTACTAATAGATACATCAAGTATCTCAAAGTCCCATTAATAAGTATCTCAAAGAACCTCCTCATCATAGGGGTCTCAATGCGACAGACGACGTGTCAATCGGACGCCCGGTCTGTGAGTTACTAGCCTTTTCGTCCCCAGGGCCCAGTTGGTTTCGTGTGTGAACCAAAATGGCCATATCTCAACTGTACCCCAAAATCTCATTGGGTATACTCAATGGGACCTTTTCTCCACGTGATCACCAACATCGCTGATGGTTTTTCAAACGGATGTCCGGTCTGAAAGACATCAACTTTTCCGTTCCTGGTGCCCGGTTGGATTTCGGGTGCAATCCAACCCGGCCACTATCCAACTGCATCCAAAACTCAAGCGAAGTATGACAAAAGTTCCATCTCATCAAGTGGAGATCAACGAGACAGATGGCGCATCAATCAGACGCCCGGTCTGTGAAATATTGGCCTTTTCGTTCTAGGGGCCCGGTTGGTTTCGTGAGCGAACCAACACAACCACAATCTAACGGCATCCAAACCTCGAGTGGAGTAAGCCAAAAGTTCCGTCTCATCAAGAGGAATCCAACAAAGTCGACGACACGTCAATCAGACATCCAGAGCTCAAGTTACGAGCGTTTCCGCTCTGAGGGCCCGGTTGGTTACGTGTCGAACCAACACGGCCGAACCCAAAGTATTCTGAAAACTTGAGTGCGATATGTCAAAACGACCGACTCGGTCCAAGGATCGCATCACCGCTGACGGTGCGTCGATCGGAGGTCCGTAGCCCAGGATATGGGAAAAATACCGAAAAGGTCCGAAAACTGGGGGTTTGGGCCCGTACCGACCCGGCCCAACCCCCCTGGGTCGGCCCGAACCGGGTCGACCTGACTGGGTGCGACCCGGCCCGGCCGGCGCAGCACGGCCCGGTCAGGGCGCGACATGGCCCGGTCCGCCCAAGTTGGCCCGGCTCGGCCGGGTGGCTCGCTGGCTCGGCCAGCGAGCTGGTGCTCCGCGGACGCGGCATGCGCCATGTCCCCCCTGGATCCCATGCTGCCGTGGGATCCGCCAGCTTGCTGCTGCGGCTAAAGCCATGGAGGAGTCTCCAGGCGGCGCGTCGGGGCGCCGCAAGTGGTGTCCGCGGGCCATCGGAGTTGCTCCGGTGGTCTGTTTTCAATTCCGCCTGCGCCGATGCTCATCCCGGGTCCTGTTCTTCACTGCGGAAACATCAAATCGTCTCTATGGCCCGTTCCGTCAATGCCCGACGATCCGCATGTCAAAAGAAACAACTGCGAAGTCTTTTGTTCGCCTTCTCGGCCCCGACTACGACCACACTTTTGTTCGGCATTAACGGCGCGGCGCGACGGCGCCGCACATCCTTCCCGCATCACTCCAGGTTCCCACACGGTGTCGTCGCACCGTGTCGCCATCTTTCGAACTGCAACATAATCAACAACAAAGGGGAGGAGGGTCGGCCGTGTATGTGCGGTCCGACCTCCTTCTGTTATAATGATAGCAAGCGGCCATCAAATAGAAGTCGGCGTACAACAAAGAAATATTTAACGGCAAAATCAATAAACCTCAACATCAACCTGCATGAACGAACGATCCGCGGATCAACCTGGAAATGGTTGGTCAGCACTCGTCGTTCTTTTCTCAAAAGATAAGAGAACACAAAATAAATTTCCCTACCTCGAAATTGAAGTTGCATGTCGTCGAATTGCGGAAGTCGAACGTCGCGGTAGTCGAACGTCAGGGTAGTCGGGTGTCACGGAAGAAAGGTATCGCTTCCTTCAACGTCAGAAGAAGAAGGAGAACGTTGTTGTTGGCCTCGGTCGTCACGGTTGGCGTCTACTTCCGTGTTGCGGAAGAGGAAGAAAAAGGATTGGAGAAAACGTAGAGCATTCTTCGCCGAGTCCGAAGGTCGTTCTTCGTTTGGAGATGAGGTTTTTCAGAAGAGGGAAGAGCTCTCTCCCAAAATCTCTCACACAACAAAACTCACAAAAATAAAATAAGCCCTATCCTTATTTTATTATTTTTCCATGCATTCAAACTTTTTAAAAAATTCAAACACTTAGTTATATTAATGGAAGAGGTTTAATCAATTAATTTAAGATGTGTTTTGGAAAAATTAAAGAGGATAGAGGGGAGAGTTACACAAGTTAAAGTGGAGTTACAAAATTTAAGAGGGAAGTGAGTTATGGGAGGTCAAGGGGGTTATGGGAAGATCAAGGGAGGTTAGGGTATCATGTGGGCCCCACCTCCCACATATCCACACATGTGAAGTTGGGTGGTTGTGGGTCCCACCAACAACTTCCCATGGTAGAATTTAACTCCCTTGGTTAACAAAAATAAAATTGTTCACAATTTTATTTAATTCTTCCTTAAACCCCAAAATTTAACTTCTCCTCCCAAGAAAACGCAACTACGGTAAAAGTCCTCTTAAGCAAATACTAGCACTGGGAGTTAATCGGTGTCCTTGGATTTCAATTCCGAGTACCGGTTCAAAAGATAGAAAAACCCGCTCATTCGTTCACTGAACGTACCTGAGATAAACTTCGGAAATTCATTCCGGGCACACCGGGCCTCGGAATCAGGCTCCGTCAGAAACTGCGTTCTTGTAAAATTACAATGAAAATTAAGAAAAAATTTCCCTTGAATTTTATGGGTCTTTACATTACTCCCACCTCAGGGATTTGCGTCCTCGTAAAGCTTTAACACAAACTAGGGATACAAAAGCGGTACTGAGCATGCATCTGAGCCTCCCGATCTCTTGTGCTCACCAAGAGGTTCCCGTACTGCCAGAGAAAGCGCACCCGAGGAATCATCCGTCCTTATAGGATCCGCTCCTATCGATCCTCAATCCCCACTGGAACCTCCGTGTATGTCGCCCTATCATCGACATCCAACTCCATGAGGTCGATGAAATGTTAAGGATCATGAACGTATATCCTCAGCTGAGATACGTGGAAGTCGTCGTGCACGAGGTGCAACTGAGGTGGATGTGTCAAGCGGTCAACCACTTCGCCTTCCAAGCTGAGGACCTAAGAAGGTCCACTAAACCTCGGAGATAACTTTTCGCCTTGTCCACATCTCCGTAAACCTTTTTGAGGTGAAACTCGTATAAGGACATGATCATAATCCTCTAACTCTACAGGTCTCCAATTCCTGTCAGCATAAGGCTTCTGTCGGCCTTGTGCAGTCCTCATCCGCTCTTGTATGACCTGGACCTTCTCTAGTCTCACAAGAGCTGCTATGATTTATTCTTTTCCTATAAGAGAAATCTGGTATCATCTCCTGGATGAACCACATTCGTTGCCTAATACAGTCAATCCAGACATTAATGATGTATTCATTCCATGGAAGACGTCATAAGGCCTCGACGTTACTACCAAGAGATCCAACTGTCACTCTCACCTCCAAGGGTCTATTCACACTGTTGGAATCAGTGTGAGGTCACTGGGTCTCTTCCAGTAGAAATCGATAAAGTGAGGGTCAAGTCAATAGTCTTAACCAGGAACACTCAGTACCAACCAAACAAAAAGACAGGAAAGCAAACTTTAAAATGGTAAGTGTCTTTATATTATTGCAGCTCATGGTACAAAGATAGAAATGTAACAACAACAACATGGAACTAGATTTACACCACTAGTTTTGCTACTGTCCACTCACTTTTGGAGCTCCGTAGTCGTAAGATTCTACTACCTGAAGCTGAGCTCTCTCATGTCTACCTCTTCCCTACGGTCGGGGTGGACCTCCTGGTGGTGGTGGTGGAAACACCTCAAAGCGTCGTCCACCTCCAGCTGCACGGCCAGCTCCCCTCCCTCGGCCTTCAGCTCCTAGCAATCTACCTTGATCGAACTTCTACCTCTGCCTGGGAGGTTCTTCATTTAACTGCCAGTCATCTGCATGGAAGGTCAGACAGTCACGTGCCATGTGACCAATCCCGCCATAGGAGTAACACTGCAAGGCAGGTTTGGCTCTATCATTCCCCTTGGTGCCTCGCACTACTGACCCTGAGTCACGTGGTCGACTATCTATAGGTCTGGTCCTCTTGGACCTCTACGTCATCTGTCTACTACCTGCTACAGAAGACTCTGCCGCATGCCGGCTAATGGTGGGTCCTGCTGCTGGAGACTGATCAGCAAGGAAACTCTCCACTAAGAGGGCTCTCTCTAACACCCCTCTCGGCGTCGGAATGCTGTGAGAAACAAAAGAATCTCTAATCTCTCTCCTGAGCCCCTGCTCTAAGGTTTGGGCCTTGAAGAACGGGTCCCGTACCATATCTGTGGAGTAGCGTGAGAGGTCTTTGAACCTCACTGAATACTGTACCACTGTCATGCTTCCCTGCCGCAGGTGAAGTAGCTCCTGTATACGTACCGCTTGAAGGGTGGCTAGTACAAACTCTACCCGAAACAGGCACTCAAAGTCTGCCCGTAGAAGTTTCGCCTCATCATTCATCTGGAGCATCAGGCTCCACCATCTGCCTACTGCTGCCTGAAGAAGGCTGGCAGCAAGGATCACCATGAAATCTGCTGGTGTCCCCACTAGCCTATAGACTCTCACCACAGCCTCCAGCCAATCCTCAGCCGCCTGCGGGTCCATCTATCCACTAAACCTTGGTGGCCTCTGGCGCTGGAACTTGTGCAGTGTGCTCAAGCGACGTGCACCCTCTGCTGCTAGGGCTGGTGGCATCAGTGGCCCAACAGGTAGTAGTACCGCTGGTGCCTCAACTGGGATAGAGCCCTATACTAAGGCCATGTCACTCGGCGGGCTGTCAGTACGAACAACTCTTGGGGCTCTAGCTGGTCGTCCACGGGAAGGCATCCTGAAAGAAACAAACATGACATGGTCAAACGATTTATACCTGGTGAGCTGACCTGGTTTGAGCTGACTTTTAAAAACTTCTAGAAACACACACACAATAAGTGTTTTCATGCACAAAGTCGGAAATCAGTTGTCAGGGTCCTGGTGTATGGATACGTTGGCCACCAACACCAACACTGGACTCCCTGAACTGAAGACCACACTCGGTACCCATAACACTATTGCTTCACAGAAAGAAAATATCATAGTTATAAGTTCTATGGTAGAACCGACTCCTCTGATACCAATTTGTCACGACCCATCCTTTGGGCCTATGCCGTGACTACCCCAAGCCCGCCTTCCATAGGCCAGGGGCTGGCGACTAGCACCAAAGGTGTAAATCCCGATAACTGGGAAGGAATTTCCTTTATAAAAGTAACAAAACACGACAGAGTACAATCGGAAGTAAAATACTATTTATAAAGAAAGTGCTGAAAAGTAAATGGGCCAGAATATAAACCCAACTAGAAATATAGCTAAAACTGAACAAAGACAACAGCTGGAAGAAAGGAAGCATCTTCTGGGACTTCCTCCTCAGATCCTTCATGAAGGGTAGGTACAGATAGCACAGGTCCTCAATGCTATCACCCGTCAACCTCCTCCATGTGTCGTCTCGTCGTGAAGTCCACCTCTGGATACTGACTCATCGTGTGGTCCACCTCCGGGTACTGACTCATCGTGTGGTCCAACTCTGGGTACTGAGTCGTCATGTGGTCCACCTCCGGGTACTGTCTCATCATGTGGGCCACCTCCGGGTACCGTCTAGTTTCAAACACTCGGCCTCCGTCAGCACTGCCCGTAGTCTGCAACCAACACAACGAGGTGCAGGCATAGCCTGTGTAGGGGGTGAGTATATTGATACTCAGTAGGGACCCCGAGACCCTCAATGTCTCACTAAAACCAACAAGGATAACCACAAAGAAGGTCTCAACAGATAACCTCTACTTAGGTATATTCCCATACATATACCCAAGTTATCAAGTAACCCATCTCAATCATGAGGTAAACACAAAGGTCATAGACTCAACTCAAACTAGGATTTTCATTATCAAAACCGTAACTGCTGAAGAGCTCCATATCTGGGAGTACAGTGATCCTGTGACGTCTCCTAGGTACTTCTCACCAACATATGACTGCTTTGGTACTCCTCCTGTCGAGTACTGCGGGTCTGCCACCTCATAGAGTAGAGCTCCTCCGCCATGGGTCTGCCACCTCACATAGTAGTGATCCCCCTCATAGCCTACATAGGTACTCCTCCTGTCGAGTACCGCGGGTCTGCCACCTCACATAGTAGTGCTCCTCCGCCATGGGTCTGCAAACTCACAAATTAGTTCTCCCCACTGGGCTATGATAGTCACTCTGAATCGAATCGGACAAGCAGTCATCAGGTCATAGGCAGCTACATGGTCTCCGTACTCCGTACGCTCGCCTCTGGTAGGGTCCGCTCCACGAGCTACTAATAGATAGTGCAAGTATCTCAATGTCCAACGAATAAGTATCTCAAATAACAGCCTCATCATAGGGGTCTCAACGCGACAGACGGCGTGTCAATCGGACGCCCGGTCTGTGAGTTATGAGCCTTTTCTTCCCCGGGGCCCGGTTGGTTTCGTGTGCGAACCAACACGACCGTATCTCAACTGTTCCTCGAACTCTCAAAGGTTATACTCAAAGGGACCGTTTCTCCACGTGATCACCAACACCGCTGACGGTTTTTCAAACGGACATCCGGTCTGAAAGATATCAGCTTGTCCGTTCTAGGGGCCCGGTTGGATTTCAGGTGCAATCCAACCCGGCCACTATCCAACTGCATCCAAAACTCAAGCGAAGTATGCCAAAAGTTCCGTCTCATCAAGAGGAGATCAACGAGACAGACAGCGCGTCAATCAGACGCCCGGTATGTGAATTATTGGCCTTTTCATTCCAGGGGCCCGGTTGGTTTCATGAGCGAACCAACCCAACCACACATTGACAGCATCCAAACATCGAGCGGAGTAATCCCAAAGTTCCGTCTCATCAAGAGGAATCAAACAAAGTTGACGACACGTCAATCAGACGTCTAAAGCTCAAGTTACGAGTGTTTTCGCTCTGAGGGCCCTGTTGGTTTCGTGTACGAACCAACACGGCCGACCCAAAGTTTTCCAAAACCTTGAGTGCGATATGTTAAAATGACCAACTCGGTCCAAGCATCGCATTGCCGCTAACGGTGCGTCGATCGGAGGTCCGTAGCCCAGGATATGGGCAAAATACCGAAAAGGTCCAAAAACAGGGGGGGGGTCTGGGCCCGTACCGACCCGACCCTACCCCCCTGGGTCGACCCGAACCGGGTCGACCCGACTGGGCGCGACCCGTCCCAGCTGGCGCGGCCCGGCCTGGTCTGGGAGCGACCCAGCCCGGTCCGCCCAAGCCGGCCCGACGCGGTCGGGAGGCTCGCTGCCTCGGCCAGCGAGCCGGTGCTCCGCGGATGCGGCGCGCGCCGCGTCCCCCATAGATCCCACGTGGCCGCAGGATCCACCAGCTCGCTGCCGCGGCTTTAGCCACGGTGGTTTCTCCAGGCGGCACTCCGGGGCGCCGCCGCCTCCGGGCGGCCGGCCGGTGCCACCGGTGGTGTCTGCGGGCCATTGGAGTTGCTCCGGTGGTCCGTTTTCAATTCCGCCTGCGCCGATGCTCATCCCGGGTCCCATTCTTCACTGTAGAAACATCATATCGTCTCTTCATCCCGTTCTGTCAATGCCCGACGATCCACACGTCAAAAGAAACAACTTCGGATTCTTCCGTTCGCCTTCGCGGCCCCGACTACAACCACACTTTTGTTCGTCCTTGACGGCACAACGCGATGGCACCGCGCATCCTTGCCGCATCACTCCAGGTTCCCGCGCGGTTCCGTCGCACCGTGCCACCATCTTCCAAACCACAACATAATCAATAAAAAGGGGGAGGAGGGTCAGCTGTGTTTGTGCGGTCTGACCTCCTCCCGTTATAATGATAGTAAGCGGCCATCAAATAGAAGTCGACGTACGGAAAAGAAATATTTCACGGCAAAATCAATAAACCTCAATATCGACCTGCATGAACGAACGATCCGCGGATCAACTTGGAAATGGTTGGTCCACGCTCGTCGTTCTTTTCTCAAAATATAAGAGAACACAAAATAAATTTACCTACCTCGAAATTGATGTCACCCGTTGTCGAGTCAAGGAAGTCGAATGTCACGGTAGTCGAACGTCGGGGTAGTTGAGTGTCGCGGAAGAAAGGTATCGCTTCCGTCAATGTCGGAATAAGAAGGAGAACATTGTTGTTGGCATCGGTCTCCACGGTCTGCATCTCCTTCCTTGTCGCGGAAGAGGAAAAAAAGGATTGGAGAAAATGTAGAGGATTCTTCACCGAGTCGGAAGGTCGTTCTTCATTTGGAGATGATGTTCTTCAGAAGAGGGAAGAGCTCTCTCCCAAATTCTCTCACACAACAAAACTCACAAAAATAAAATAAGGCCTCTCCTTATTTTATTATTTTTCCATGCATTCAAACTTTTTTAAAAATTAAAACACATAATTAAATTAATTGAAGAGGTTTAATCAATTAATTTAAGATGTGTTTTGGAAAAATTAAAGAGGATAGAGGGGAGAGTTACACAAGTAAAAGTGGTGTTACAAAATTTAAGAGGGAAGTGAGTTATGGGAGGTCAAGGGGGTTATTGGAAGATCAAGGGGGTTTATGGTCTCGTGTGGGCCCCACCTCACACATATCCACACATGGGAAGTTGGGTGGTTGTGGGTCCCACCAACAACTTCCCATGGTAGAATTTAACTCCCTTGTTTAACAAAAATAAAATTGTTCGCAATTTTATTTATTTCTTCCTTAAACCCAAAAAATTAACTTCTCCTCCCAAGCAAACGCACCTACGGTAAAAGTCCTCTTAAGCAAATACCGGCATTGTGAGTTCATCGATGTCCTCAGATTTCAATTCCGAGCACCGGTTCAAAAGATAGAAAATCCTGCTCGTTCGTTCAATGAACGTACCTGAGCTAAACTTCAGAAATTGATTTCGGGCACACCGGGCCTCAGAATCAGGCGCCGTCAGAAACTGTGTTCTTGTAAACTTACAATGAAAATTAAGAAAAAATTTCCCTTGAATTTTACAGGTCTTTAAAATATGGTCCAATATGTATAGTTTCTTAGTAACTACTATTATAGGAAAACTCAACTAGTGCTAAGTTCTCCTCCCAAGACCCACCAATTTCAAGGACACACGCCCGTAGCACATCCTCTAAAACTTATATAGCACACTATTAATGCCCATTTCTATGGGTGGAAGGTCATACTAAGAAGAAATTGTGATCCATGTGATTTTTGAAAGCCCTTCCAGAATCTTGAAGTATAGGACTAGTTGAGTCACAGTATGAGACAATACTGCATGGCACCCTATACCAACGGACCATCATCTGAACATACATATCTTCAAATAGATCCACAGAAAAAGTCTCCCATACCGGTAGGAAATGTGAATCATTTTTCAAAAGGTCCACAATCACCCAAATAGATTCATTCTTTTTAAGGATCCTCAAGAGACCACCATAAAATGCATGGTAACATCATCCCTATTCCATTCCAAAATAGGAAACAACTGTAATAATCCACTAGTTCATTGATGCTCAACCTTCAACTATAGATAGACATAACACCATGTCATGAGACCTATAATGTCCTTTTTCATACTCAACCACCAAAACTATTTTTCTAGGTCATGGTAAATTTTTGTAACACCTAGATTCACTTCCAACATTTAGTCAGGAAATTCATGCATTAGATCCTCCCGAATTCTCATAGTCATAACAACTTGATTTTTGATATAGCTGATATTTTCCTCTTCTACAATACAATATAATGGTGACCCAATTTGTTCAAGTATTTCCCTCAAGAACAAACATTTTGAATCATCATAAAAACTGCTTTTAATTCATCTTCAAAGTGTAGATTCCATTGAAACCAATATGAGGGTCATCTTCTCTTGACCCTCCTGAACCACATCATGTATGTCATCCAATAAAGTCATCATTATCCACTCAGCACTAGACACCTAACTACCTGAGTATGAGTTTTCTTATTTAATTCATCAGAACAACTTTTTAACATGTTGAGCTTATATTCTATATCAAAGTTTAATGATGCATATACGAAAACTGTATCATGTTCTAGAGAATCATGTCTCAATGTGAATATATATATATTAAGATCTTATGATCTGTATACACTGTCAACTTTTCACCCAATGGATAATTCCACCAACATATCAAGACAAAAAAAATCACTTCTAACATGATGTAGTGTGTTGGTTAGTTCGGTTCATGTATCCTCAAATTTTGAGACTCATACGCCAAAACATGATTTCCCTTCATCAACATTTATCCAATAAAGATCCTAGATGAATAAAAAAAATACCATATAGACCTCACCGAGATCGAGTCGGATCATCATTTTTGTCGTTGTCAATAACTTCATCAATACTTGGAATTTATTCTCACATGAATCCTTCCAATATAACTTTATTCCCTTCTCGATCAATCCAGAATAAGGTGATTCTAAACTAGAAAAGTCATAGAGGAACCTTTGATAATAATATGATATCCCCATAAAACTGTGGATATCAAAAATGTTCTTCTACTAATCCTAAGAAAAAACTACTTGAACATTCTCTGGGTCCACTGATACACCTTCCTTTGAGATTATGTGACCTAATAATTGTAATTGATTAATCCAAAACTGAAACTAAGATATCGTGAGATATAACTGATGCTCTCTAAGTGTACTCAAGACATAGTCAAGATGTTGGTCATGATCATCATGAGTGTTGGATTACACCATGCTCTTATCCACAAATACAATCAAAAACAGATCTAGGTATAAATGGAATATACTATTTATCATGTCCATAGACACTGTTGGTGCATTCTTTAACCCGATCTACATAACAATGAACTCATAAAGGCCATACCTTCTTCTAAAAGAAATTACTAGTATATCATAAGGTCAAAACCTCAACTGATGATACCCTAATCTTAGGTAAACGTTATAGAGAATACAATATCCCCATAACTAGTCAAATATATCATTGATACATGGAAGAGGATACCAGCTCATTAATATCAAATTGTTCAACTTATGGTAATCAACACATAATCACAAATTACCCTCATCCTTCTTTCCAAAAAATACTAGAGAACCCCAAAGAGATGTATTCAGAAGGATAAACCCCCTATCATCAACTCTTATAGTTGAGTTTTAATCTCTTGAGGATATATTGGCTCCATTGTGTATAGTGGAATAGGAACTGGCTTATCCCCTAGAATGATCTCAATTATAAATTCCACATCACTATTAGGTGATAGCCCTAAGAATTATTTACAAAATACATCCTAAAACTAATGCACTATATGCAGAAAGACATCATGCTTTTCACCTCCTTCATCCAACAACATACTAGAATCTTGGGTGGTGAGCTCTTACATGTTCTGATGAAATAGTCAAACATGACCCTCCATGATATCCTATTCTCCTAGGAAAAAATAATTATTACCCTTAGGAGGCATAAAATCAACTCTCCTTTAGTAGAAATCAATGTTGGTAATGTTTGCTACATACCAATCCATGCCCATAATTATGTAGAATCTTGACATGTCAAATATATAAAGATCTCAATTGAAACAATAATCTCCAATCTCTAGAAAACACCCCTTACACATAGAATTGTCTCTCGATCATACCCCAAAAGGCATATATATCATCATCACCATGCTAAAAAAGTCCATTGTAAGACTCAACCAATTTTACAAGTAGGGAAAATAAAAATGAATGAGAGTAATTCGTGTCAAATTAGGCACTAGAATGTTTGGAAGCTATAGGAACAATACCACTTATTGTTAATGGTCCAGCCTAACTACAATAGGTGTAGGCTGAACTGCATGCAAATGTCCAACCCCTCATCCAGGAAATGAATCTTGAGTCCCTTAATTTGTACACTATGCTAATATGGGAACACATTCCCAAAAACACCATGACCAATGCCTCTATCTCCATGACTAGTATAACTCTAACCACCATACTGATATGGTGTAGAAAATTACCTTCCCATAATCTGATTCTTCCAAATTTATCCCATGTTACGTTTCTATCATGGGTTCTTTCCACACCCTTGTAGATTCCCCATCATGTCGCAAAATCGAAACTCAACCAGTGGTCATGGAAAATTCCTACGGCAATGGCCCAGCCCACCACACTGGTGGAAAACCACTCAGGTATGATCCTGAGTAACTTAAAATCCCCCCTATCCACTCTTTTTTCCAAATCTTAGGTCAAAGTTATTATAGTTATAATTCCTAACCTTTTAAGATATACATTCTAATCATCTAGTATAAATTTCCTATCCTATACTAGATTCCCCCTTCAGTTTCTCCTAAGACAAGAGAGCCTAGTAAACCACTTCAGAAAACATTTTCAGTTAGAGGATTTTAACATGGGACTTAATCTAAAATTAATGTCCATCCTAGATATGCTTTCCATAGTTCTCTCATCCCCTTATTGTACTGGATCAAAGCACTACAAGTCAGTAAAGTGACCAATATAGTCCATCATAGATATACTCCCCTAAGATAACCACATGAATCCATCTTCCCTTTAATATCATAGTGGATTTGGATAAGAGTGCTCCATGTACTTCTATAAAAAGTCTTCAAATACCATTCCCTCCTCTTTCCTAGTTTGATCCTAAACATCCCACATGAACATCACTGATCCCTATAACACGTAAGCAACCAACTTGATCCTATTATTTGTAGAAGTCTCTAAATGGTAATGTATAGTCTCGATGGACTCAATCTAGAACACAGTTGCCTTAGCTTAACCATATCCAGTGAAATTCAGACGGTACTGTAGCTAAAACTCATGAGCCAGTTCAAACATAATATTCACAACCTGCTCTGCGTCTTTCTATATAAAATTCATGAAGTAAGAAAAGTTATCATGGGACAATACTCTAGCTCCTTCACCCATCACTATCTGTGCCTCAGGTTCCACTACTGGAGGATAATTTTCAGCAATATCTTTAGGTCATCCTATCAGGATGAGTCATCATGGAGGAATATCACTAAAATTCCACACACATGTCTCAAGAAACATAACACAACTTTAAATCATTTAACAATATGGTTTTATATAAAAAATAACAATTCATTCTCCCAAACCTTTTCACATAGTAAAAAACCATTTTCTATCACTACCCTTAACCATCCTACATCTAGATCAAGGTTATCCAATGAAAAAATCATTCTCAACATTCAAATCTCATTAGACATCAATTTTGATCATTTTTTTATCATTTTAAATTTTCAATTTAATATTCAGAACCCTTTAATTTCAATTTCATAGAGCAAGAAAAAATATTTTAATTTTAATAACATAACCAAAACCTACATTTCCATGCATTCCTAAATTGATGCATGTAATAAAATAATCTTGAGTTCGAATGAAGATGCATGCATATTCAACTCTTATTCAATATCGATCCATGATTCAAATCTCATAAAATATCAAAAAAAACCCACATCACACAACAACTACATCAATCGAGGTGAAATAACATTCAACTATAAAAACACACATTAATAACGACAATCCATACTTGGGTACCTAGGTTTTCTTCTATACATGGGTCAAATAATTTTACGCATGATATAATTTCCAATATATGACTCTTTTTAGTTTCCTATATACCTTTCCCAAATATAATGACAAAATAATAAAGATAAAAATGGGATTTTATACCACTTTTTGAAATCCTAACCGTGTTGCCACACACTGGTGCCCCGAGCTGGTTGGCTATGTGACCTTAGGTGCACCTCCCCATTTTCCAGAGTCTGCTGACTAGTAGTGAGGGTCTAACATTGATCATGGGGAGACTATACCATCCTTATCAGAGAAACAAAATTGTGGAAATAAATTAAAAAAAAATATTGTCAAAACCATAAATAGAATAGTACTAGTGTCACAAGAAGTCCAGAAGAGAAAAACAATGTCCAAAACTGTAGAGTTAGATATTATATGCCAAATTATATTCATGTGTAAAAATAAAAAACATAAAATTATGGAACTATAAAATACCACGAATTTCCTAACACAATGTTTGGTTCCCTCATCCATGATCCATTATGGATAATCCATTTAATATAGGACTCTTTCCCTTATCCTGTCCTACAAACATAAATTTTATTGAGGTACCGATTAAACAACCTGCATAGGGTGTGAGTAAAAATAACTTGGCTATCACTGACAGTGTCTAAAAAAATATCCATTTAATAATAGTGAATGATTTTTATTAAGAATAAAGTAAAATTCATAATTTAAATAGTTATCACATTTCAGTATTCTTTAATTACCTAGATAAACACCCAGGTTCTCTAGGATAGCTGAACCCTCAAAACTTTCATTGACCTATTCTAAATTCTGAACCATATCAAAATACCATGGTAAACATTTATCATTTCATTTCAAATAATATCATAGAAAATTGGAACTATTTTCTAATGCCAAACTCATGGGTTTAAAATGTCATGTATAACAAATCGTGGTAATTTGGAGCATTAGTCACTATCCCCACCTCAATGTCACGTGGGTATTTGGAGCCTCATTCCCTATCCCATAAAAACTATTTCATATGGGTATTTGGAGCGTTAGTCCCTGTCCCACACCTAATTTATCACATATGGATATTTGGAGCATCATTTCATGTTCCACAATCGTTTATCACATATGGGTATTTGGAGAATTAGTCTATGTACCACAATCGTATATCAATTAATCACACATGGATCACAAATATCACATCAATCAAGGATAATCGATATTATTATTTTTTATCAACATTTTACATCATGGCTTACCATTAAAATTTATCAAAACAAACATGGGTTTTCAATTTAATTACATGGAACAATATGAACTAATCACCATTAATCTATTTATTAACATTTAACCATATAAACCATTAATCCATTAATGCTTAAGTCAATGATATCATAATTCCCACTATCAATTAATCCAATATCATATTAATTGACAAATTATTCCATCCCAATATCCCATAAATTTCAAAATTTCAGTATGTCATTAATTAATTAACCAATTAATTAATCCAATTTCACCAATTTCATAATTACCTCAAATTCAACCTATTTTATCATCATATGAAAATTAAATCAAATCAATTTCAAGATTCCTTAAATTAATCAATCAATAAATTTATCCAATCCAAGATTCAATTTTGAAATGTTCTAATTGATATTCTGCAATATATACACAGAAATAAAATTCATGTCTCTCAGAATTTAATTTATACCAAATAAAACAAAAGTGATGATAAATGATTGCCAAAAGATATCACAAATTGAATCAAAACAACCAAGATCACGATGAACGAGATATACATCCAAAACCAGTATCAAAGATCAAACGAATCTAGATTCGATAGACATAGATCCAAATGCACATAAAGAAATATAAAACCATAACGTTATTATCCAAAAAGAGAGATTAGAGGAAGATAAACCTAATCAAGAAGAGAACACAGACCCGAAGAGGTGTAGATCCATCAATCCATCTTTTGATTCATCTAGAACAGTGTTCGAGAGCCCAAAGGATTTTTTTGAAAGCCACAAAAAATTATAGTAAGAGGGTAGGGTTGAATTGGGTCAACGTTGGGTGAAGTCTAGGGGGTAGGGGTTTTTTAAAACAAATTTTTGTATTAATTTAAGAAATTTGCATGGATTTATGGGATGGGAAACATGGTTTTCTAAACCGAGCACCTTATCCATGTGTGTATCCTATGGGCAGAGCATGGTTACTTCTAATAGGGTGTATAGTTTCACAAAACAGGAATGAACCATGCAATCCCTCTCTTACAAGGGTTGCACGGTTTGTTGGGGAAGTGCGCATGGTTTGGGAAAACTATGTGCCAATCATGGATTGTCAAAAACCACCTCTAAAGATTCGAATTTTCATCCAAATGCACTGAAGATAAATCCCAAAAAAACACTAAAAAACGTAAAATAATACCTATAAATGACGTCGATACATCTCCAGAAAAGGTCATGATCTTACATGTTCTCAAATAATTTTCATTGAGATCCCCATTAATCCCCTTCACATATCCCTACATATCAATCAATAAACACTTCTCGGTATCATAAAAAAATAAAAAATAAGAATACTGTGGGATTAGATTCTTTGTAAGGGTATGTGCACAGTGGAAGATATGAAGAATTATGGAATAATCAATATGGAAAAGTAAATAATTGAAATAAATTCTAATTAATCAATATATTGATTATAATATGGCAGAAATAACTGATGATCAAATAATTATATATAAATAACCACATGATCTTGAGACTTTTTCACATATATTATAATTTATTGAATAAACACATGGAATTTCAATGAATAAACACATAATTATTGAATTTTTAATTATGTAGATCATAAAAATATTGTTAATGACTCATCCCAAGTCTTCATACCATTATGTCCTTGTTCCAAGACATCTTAAATAAATGGGCAAGGCCATATCCAAATAGGCAAGCTGGTTTTCCTCATGAGACTTACTAATGCGACGAGGTTCTATATAATTCTAGGCTCCACATGTTACTTAATAAGTCAAATGAATTACTCATTTTAAGGGGCGAGACATAGTAAACATATACATTTTTATTGTAAAACTAATATTTTAAATATTAATTTGTATTATAATAAGTAAACAAAATCATAAACCACCCAGAGTAATATGGTGAATAGAAATAAGACGGTACATCCCTTGTTAAGATGATCATAAAAAATATAGTTTAATAATATATATGGTATAAATATAAAATATACCAATTAAATCTTAATTAAAATAATATAATTTATTCATTGAGTAAAAGAAATACCATAAAAACGCCTTTAAATATATTTTTGAATAAAAAAACAATTTCAATAGGAAAATATTTAAAAAAAATTCAAAAAAAATAAATTAATTTTATTTGAATGTAACCAATAATAACACATAATGTAATATTTAAAATTTTGAGTGGTCACGATGGTGTAAAATTCCTTTCATGACATACATATCAAAAAAACATTCCTTTCACATTTTTTGTAAAATTCAAACATGCCTTTTTTTGAAAACATAATGAATATTCCTTTCATAAAATTTTGTAAATAGTTAAGATGGGTAAAAATTTATTCCATAAAACATTAGGAAAATTATAAATTTTTTTAATAGATTTTTAGAAAACATGAATTCTGATGAAATATCATTTTTGACCGAAGAGAGAAATAAAGTTAAATTTACTTAAAAATAGTTTCTCAATTATTTTAAAAACAAAAGTTTAAAAAATGGTAATATTAATGGAAAAAGTTGATTAATAACCTGATTTTAATAAAATATATTTATTTTAATGTGGATATATCAACTAATTTCCATGAGGAATACTTAAATAAATACAATCTTGGGAAATGGTGAGATTGTGAAATAAACCATTACCACAATGGAAAATTTTAAATCATAGGACCCATAACATAAAATAAATAAATAAATACCATGATGATAAATATATTCATTATATTACATATCAATAGTGGTAGTGTATAAATCAATAAGATGTATATGTGATGGATATGGTGTATGTCTCATGGAAGTAAATGTGAGATGAGAAACTCATACCACTTGTTCGAAATAATTCATCTGTTTTTGAACCAACAAAATAATAAATATAGTATTATTAAAAATAAATTACAAAACCATAATATTATATATCATACAATATATTATTTACTTATAGTCTTTTATGACTCATTTATTAACAATTCTTTGTTAAAATCACCATTTCAGGTGATAGTTGTTAGATATTTCATGTATGTTTGGGTTTAATAATTTTTGTTATATTTAGTATGATAATGGATACATAATATCCAAAATTTTAAACATTATATAAAAATAATATATATTAATTATTTATTTATTTATATTTATATTTAAACTATAGAGATAAAAAATGGATTACACTGTTCGTGGAGATAGTTGGCCGTACATACTTATTAACGCTGTTTACATTTTTATTAAGGGTTATAAATATAGGAAAATAAATATTAAATAACTTTTTAAAAAATTATTATTGTGATATATATATCATTTATATTAAAAAAATCAATCCTTATTACAATCCATGGGATAATACAATGAAGAACATTTCACATCGCTATGTGGAGGCGGTAGTCCACACGTGCACACAATAGACATTACTGTTTTCTAATGGATTGGATGCTAAAAAGTAATATTTGATATTATATTTCTAAAAGTATTTTTAGATAATTAATATTACACATATTCATTAAATTTAATCCTTTGCACTATCGATGTAATGCGTAACTGAAAAACTTATCACATTGCTTCGTGAGGCCATAGTCCACCATACATATGAGAGATGTTATCATATCCCTCATAGAATAGAAATCAAGAAGTAATATTTCATATGATAAATAAAAAATTATAATAATATTTTAAATATCTTATACATATGTTAAATCCATCATTATTTCCATCCTTCAAATATGGTAATGGGAAATGAACTACTTCAGCTTGTGAGGTGGTTGTCCACCGTATGCACAAATGATGATTTCATATTCCATTTGATAGAAGTGGATGTGGATATATTTTACACCAATATAATAATAAAATCTATGTATATATGAGATTATGGTTTTATTATTTTCTAATAATTTGAAAATATTTTAAGGTGTTAGAAGAATAAGTAAAACAAAAGTTCCTAGTTTAAAACATAACCAATTATTTGGAAAACCACTTTGGGTTTAACCTAAGGCCTTCCTAGATTGGGTTTCTGATCACACCAAGGTATCTAGGATGTGGGGAGATAAATAAGGAATAAATTTCATAGTGATTGAAGAAACCAAAGGGTTTTGGAAGTGTGAACAGAATATGAGAGGAGTCTCGTTTTATAAGAAAGGTGAGTGGCACTCTTGTAATGTTATAGAAGGAAAAGGTGTACCCATATTTTTTGTAACATCCCAACTCGGAAGCCACTAAATAGTGCCTTGATCTAGTGGGTCACATAGCCACATGGATACATACCCATTTTCTTGAGGCTAATGAATTGTAATGAGATTCCATGATGGAATAGTCGGGGGACTATACCCCCATGATCAGAGAGTAGAAAATCAGTATAATCATATCAATCAATATCAGAAGTACAAAAAGTAATCAAAAATATAAAGAATAAAAATCCATCATATAAATAACCATCTAAAATCATCCAGAAATGTCATGTAAAAATTATTATCATGGAATTCTATACAAGAGATTGGTAATACATGGAAACATGCATTCAATATAATACATGTTTCCAAAGAACAAAATACCAAAAATGAACTATCCCCATATAGAATCACGATCCACATCCCATTAATTTCCCATTTTTTTCATAGGAAACAACAAATATGGAATCACAAAGAGGGTGATTTACCCTATCCCTACCCACATCCATGAAGTTTTTTAGGGTACCAAATGGTGGCCTGAACAGGCTGTGAGATAACACTCTGTAGGCCGCCACCAAAAATGTTTATAAAAAGTCTTATCTATGAAAATAAGCCGAAATAATGTGTAGATATATTAGTATTACAAGTAAGAATAATAAAATAGATGTTTTGTAGTCTATCAAGTCCCACTGTGATAAATAAAGTAAAATATAAGGGATATTTGTAAAGCATAGAAATAATCATCAACAATATACGCTGTGTAATCGATTTTTAGGATTACATTGGCTAGGATCAAAGGTTTTTTAATGCCCAAGGCATCAAGATAAGATAATTAAAACAAGTAAAATATATCCAAGGAGTATAAATGTCCAAGTCATCATAGTGTGTTGGATCCCAAGAGATGAAATGTCCAAGGAATCAAAGTATGTTAAGTAAATTGGATCGAAGGAGTAGGATTTTCCATGGAATCAAAGTAAGAAAAATAAACATGATCCAACGAGTAGAGATGTCCATGGAATCCAAATAATCTCATTAAATCAAATAAACCTGATACAAGAAGTTGTAAATTACATGGACTCATATTGGGTCATATCCAAGTAGTAGAAATATCCAAGGCATCCTAGCAGGTCAGGTAAAGAATGTAAATCATAATGAAGGAGTATAAATGTCCAAGAAATTGAAATTAGATGAGTAAACCACCTCCAAGGATTATAAATTTTCAATTTATTAATGTAATCATGAAATTTGGAGTATAAATTTCCATGTAATCCATGTTGGGTCATCGGCACCATACCACGAACCCTGCATTATTTTTATAACAAAAATATTCACCATTGATGAATATTTTCATTTATCATTTCATTAGTCCTCTCATAATAATATATAATCCAAGGGATTATCCTTTCTATACCTTTCATCCACAAATGAAAATTATCTTTATGGTTCTAAAAACCATTATCAATTATATTAATTACCATATTCAAATATCAATTATACAATGTGAGTTTAATCCACCCCAAGGGTTTCATAATCATGTTATAAAGGGATGACCTACACGATGGGATGTTCTGGTTGAGTTCAAGAACCTTCAACCATATATAAGGGTTATAATGATATTTTAAATGTGAATTTAACATTTAACTGAAGGGTTTCTTAATTTAAAAAAAAATTCCATAAAATTCCAGCGTGCATCACAATGGAAATAAGATATAAACCACAAAAAAATTGAGGGAAGAGGTTTAAACCAACTACCCTATTCCCATTAAATAAAACTAATCATGTATCAGCCTATGATTGGTCAAGATCAAAAGAAAATGGAGGAATATAGAAAAAACCTAGAAATAGGGAATATTAGATCACACCAAAATAGAGTTGTCGATAGAAAGACAGATTAATAAAAGAGCCTACGAAATGAAGAACTCGCCAATGAATATCCAAGGAGACTAGAGAAATCCTGATTGAAGTTAAAATTGATAATTTTCTTTAATATTTTGAATAATATTCTAGGGAAGATCAAATTTTTGAAAATATGAGCTCTTGTATATTGGAAAAGAAGAAGGAAGAAGCGGTTAACTCCTAAGATAAATTAGGCAAAAAATGGTAATTTCCCCAAACAAACTGGGTCACATGGTTTGGACTCATGTTTGGCCAATCCTTGAACCAACTGTGTGCCCAAATATACCTCAAAACTCCCCTCACATGTTCACGGAGCACGATTATAAAAATATTACACTGACCATGCATATCTAGTATTGACTAAACTCATGTCATTATTTATACCACTATATCAAGTAGAGATGTGCACTCTTTTATAGAAATTTAGTCTTTCACTTAACTAAAACTTTTCTATCATAGTTTTTATATAATATCAAAATAAACTTTTGGGATAATTACTATAGATAAACATTGTGTTTTTTAATACAATATTGATAAATCCCTAACAAACTTTTTTGCATCTGAACACATGTTCTTATAACATAATGGATTGATATCATGCTATATATCCTAATATATCCATTATATTTTTCATATGGTTATGGTATAACACAATTATTTTTGATAAATGTCTTGAAAACAATGGAAGTACGTACAATTCATATATGTTACAAAATTAATACTCTTTTTAACTTATATCATGAAACTAATATGTATAAGGAAATGTCTATTTAGGAATTTCTCCATTCTACATTTTATTGATCAATGTTAATATGTGAGACTCATCATCTATCATTCTTATTGACATCATATCCATCATGTGGATATGGAAATGTGAATTTTAGAATTACCCCAAGCTACATTATATTGATCGATTAATTCATGGTCAGGATATTCTTCAACATTCCTGCCTTATGAATATCATATATTCTGTCCATTCATATATCATAATTCACTTTCCAAATCCTTAATAAACTCATAAATTAATTTAATTATTTATATTAGTAATTATATTACCATTAGAATAGTTCACTCCCTTTTTACGGAACTAGTATTGAATGCCCGGTGGATTAACTTTAACTCTAATTGAATATTTTTCCAAACCAAATTTGTATATACATTGATACTACCTCTGGTGTATATATCCACTAAGTCTAAATACCATAATGTATATATTGGTGATGTCGAAATTTAGTTTTACATTAAAAGGAATTATCTTTTTGTAGCTGGGAATATAATTCTTACATTTATATTCATCAGATATTACCAACGATTCGAGTATTACTGAACTCGTAATAGAGTATTTCAAACAAAAAAAATTTGAAACTGAAATAATTTATTTTGGTTATAATAAATAAGATTTATACTAGAATCATTAAACGTGGTATTTAGAAGTTATGTTCCTCTCCCAACTGACTTAGGAACCACCCTTTCTCAATCTCTCGGAGAATACACTTTACTTATAGTAATGTTTCTATACTTACATGGTTAATCTATTTTGATACACATATGTGAGAAGCTTATTGTATTTAATACCCATGATATATTATTGGATCATTACATTAATTTTGGAAATGCTCTTAGAATTATCCTTTTTGACATTTCATTCAACTTGTTCATCGTAATAATTAAATATTTATTCTTTCATTTATATTCTTATTTTACAGAAAACCTTATCTAAAATGTAATGAAAACTTTATTAGTTTTTTTATAAATGAAACTAGATTAAAAAGGTGAAAATCAAATTAGTAAGGTATCTATTGAAATATTATGATCCATCATTCAATTTACAAATATGAAGTTTAATAATAACATATTCAAATCTTGCTCCACTATCTCCTCGCAATATTCTCAGATATGAGAAAATATGCAACATTATCTATGTCTTGATATAGTATGCACAACTTATATTAGAAATTGATGAAATAATTATAAGATAACCATCATATGTGTAACACATGAGTCACGTGTAATAATTTTTATACCCTCACTTTTGAAGGCGGCTTAAATTGTATTGGGGAAACCCACACCTTGAATTTCCAATATTGTCGTATTTTTCACAAGTGCCTATACTATTATATGGAAACTCATGATATTTTGTACATTTTATTTGTCTAATAATTATTATATTGTATCCTATGGTATTTCTTTTAATTTTATACAAAAAATAAAACTAGAAGACAAGTAATGTTTTCTTTATTACTGGTTTAGACATTATTGATTAATTAATTAGATTATCAAATATCTCCCACTATTTTATCTAATTTGAGGAACCCTATAAGTAGAATTAGAATATAGTATTCCTTGAGTATTTTAGTAGTAGGTATTCCCAATCTTCTCCTCATAATATATAAAACATGGATATGCCACTACTTGGAGAGTTCAAGGTTAATTTTTGACAAACCAACCACATTAACTTGTGGATCCTTGATCTGTTGAGTGATGTACCATCATATAAAATCATAAATATGATTTAATCAATGATTTCCTCCAAATTTTCATCAAAATGGTTATGGTTACTCCATTTTTTGGAATTTAGTTAAGTTAACCCATTTTTCTCATAAAAAATCCTTTGTAGTAGGAGGAACCCTCATCTATGGATGAATGACCAACACAAAGACCTGGTTTTTTTCCAATTAAAACCACAAAAGGTGTTTATGAATTAATATTTCTATGAGGTATTTACGTTTTAATCGATGAATGTAATCCATTTATACAAATCTTTTTTATTCTTTTTTATCATGCTCATAATTGAACATTAAAAGAAAAACATTTTTCACTTATTTAATTATTTTTCTTATTTATTATTTTATGTGTTTCACACTATCATGAAAATGCATAAAATAATAAAAAAATTTATAAAGGAAATAAATACCTTATTGGTCTGGAGAATCTAATATTGGTTGATCCATTTAAACTTAATGTACAAACCATGACCTTGGAGAATTATACATCAGTTGTAGCTTGACTCATGATGAAACTAATCCTGATCCAGTGTGTCGACATCTCATATAGAGTACCGACTTCACTTGGTGGGGTCCAAATATCATCTAGAGTACTACCTCATTTTGTAAGGGTTCACATCATAAACTAACTTGCTTAAAATAAAAACTTACTTTCCCATAGGTGAAGGGGTCCTGGGAGTACAAAATTCAATCATATAAATTGGAAACTCAAACCCTTATACACATTGAGTGAAACGTATATGATGTGAATACTTACATTAACTACTTATTTCAATCATCACACACAAGTAATAAATAATTAATTAAAATAACCAGATACACATAGATGAGTTCAATTTATCAAGATCGGTAATTATATAAATAAAAATAAAAAAGATTAAATTACAATAAATTTAAATTATTATGGTATTTAAATAAATTAAATGAATTTAAAAATTGAAATGATTTATTATATTCGGTATCATAATTAGATAAATTTTAATTCCAAAAAATAAAATAAAAAAATAAAATAAATTTAAAAATAAAATAAAATTAAATGAAATAATAAATTTTGATTACATAAATTTAACCATTGCATTGAAACCCCATGTAGGGCCTATGCGAGTCGATCCAAACCCACATAGTCCCGTTGCAGGATGGGAAGACCCCATGTAGGTGTATTCTAGGCTAGGAGAAATACCTTGACCCAATCTAGGCCCAGGAGATCCAACTATGGGTCATGAAACCCCAAAATGTGTAGGCAGAACTAGAAAGGGTTACCAATGGGTAGATAATAGCTATGACCAACATTTCAGGGTTTTTATGAGTGGATGGATTTGTTATCTAGTGCATAAAAGATGTGGGAATAGGTTATGATGGTTGGGATCATGTCCAGGTAGTGGAGAGTTTCCATGGGAGGTTGACCATGCCGAATATAGGGAGACAGTCAGGTCTGGGATAGACGAATTTGGATGGTGCTTCCTAAAAAAATGGAGACACATGATTTTCTAGGAAGCGTGTGGCCGACCAAGGTGGTTTTCTATGGTGAAGGCCAGTGTAAGGTGACTTCCAATGTGCACTTGTGCACTAACAACATGGTCCGACAACTGGGCAACACAGGTTCTTTTTCATGGGGAGTCCACTATCAGGTGTCAAATGGGTTGGTCAGCTACATTCTCATAAAAGTGAGGGATGGGAGGGGGTACCTTGGTTAAGAGGATTTAGCCTTTACAAATAGTGATTGGTGCCACACTAATGGGAGATAGGGTCTGTGGAGCATGTCGGGTCCCGTGTGTCGGGTAAGTCAAATGGGACGCTTTTTCTTAATTTGTTATTACATTTTTTTCTTTGTAGAAATGAAATTGAAAAACTTTTATTTTTTGTGGAATTTTCCAAAAGCTAAAAGAAAACCGAGCTGCCAATTTTCACTTTTTTAATTTAATAATTTTATATGTAAATAATCAAAATCCTTTTAATTGTAGGCTTGATGAAATTCACTCTCTTAAAAACATGGTTGTTGGAAAGAAATCTGATCACCAGAATTCCAATTTCTAATGTGACTGAAAACACTATTCAACCATATGGAAGAACTATTCTAGTTTGTGGTGTTCATGGATTATCAAGAAATCATTTTCTTTTAGGTAAAAAATAGTTATATATATATATATATAATTTCTTCATATTTATAATACCCACAATTTGAGTTCTTCATATTTATAATACCCAAAATTTTTTCATTTTCAATCAGTATTAAAAAATTTGAATACCATAACATGGATGACCAAAATCATACTGACACACAGTTTATGCCATTGTGACCAAAATTAAACCCTCTAAAAAATTTAATGAAAATTATTTTTTTCTTTGATCAAAATAGTTCATGCAATCTTTCTGATAACAATTAAAGATTCCATGGTGTGAAGAAGAAGCTGTTGGGATGAGTATTTAGAAAATTTCATCATTAGGATGATTAACCATGTCATCCCTGATGATCGGAGCCTTGGAATGGTCTTGTGGATCTCACATGAATTAATCAAAGAAAAAATATAATTTAAAAAATATACCTTATTCTAAATCAGAGCTCTATAGATTATAGCCTGTCACCTACGACCTTTGTCTTAAGGACCTCAAGATAAAACCCTCTAGATTTTTGACAAACACGCCGAGAATCCTCATGATCTCTGTTTAACATATTCTGAGTGCTAGCATAGAGCTCCGATGAATCCTTCATCTTCATGTCGATCACATCAATCCCATGCCTTCGATCCATCAAAGACATTCTTGGATTAGTGTTCAGAGAGATACATTATCTATATTTAAGGTGGGAGGATTTAATCTATTAATCTTTTGGAATGAACATCCTAATGAATGATCTCCTCTGTCCTACATATACAGTTGGTTAAGAAAATATCCATATTGGGTTCCCCCGCCTCTATAAATAAAATTCCTACTAAATAGGAAATACATAAATAATCATGAGGAATCGTACTATTTAATATATATTATTTATATTTTATCACATACTATTAATAATTTTTATATATGTTACGTGATAAAACCGATTTATTTAACCGCACTTATAATTTTCCCTAATAATAAATGAACATATAATATTAAAATAATATTCATTCGTATAATATTATTCCCATTTTCATTATATACCTCTTGAATACTTTTAATAAATGAATTCAAACAAATTATTCCTTAGTTTAATAATAATTATTTAATTTATTTATTGGCGATCGATAAAACATGACTAGTCTTGGGCTATGTGGTGGGGCCCACTAGTTTCTATATACCTATTCACCATAAAAGGGATGATCCTTGAATAATTTTTTGTGTGTGACCCTTTAAGTCCTTATACTGATTACATTGAATAATATTCATAGACCCAGAGTTGAGTCTAGCAACAAATCAATAACCCTAAAGAGATAAGTAATAGTTACAGCAATGACAACGAACCTACAAAAAATAATTGTTATATAATCTATTTTTGTTTAGATATCTCATAAATATGTAAACAAACTTGTGTTATCATCCTTTATTGATTTATTATTCATTGTTCTAACTAGTTAAATTTAACTCTGAGTACATTGGAAAAGGATTTATGAAGGTATTACTATGCAGATCAACCAGGGCAGAGATATATTACTTCCTTTACATGGAAGTGAAAAATTCTATATTTATAATTCAATCAATTCAATACCACCAAATATTCACCCAACATAATAAAACTCACCATGATTTTATTATCATGGGTTTTTCCTTGCATCAATGTGTGAAATCAAATTTCACACATTGATAATGATTTCATGTCTGGAGAGAAATAACCGTGTCCAACTATATAAACATAAAATGATAAATGAAACATTTGGTGTTAATATTAGTTGGTCCTTACTCATGTTCTCACCAACCATAGATCTCCATGTGCGAACATCATGAGAAGAGACTCAATGCTCATGAGCCCCAAACACCTGATAGGAAAAGATCAACTATTTACAATTAGTATGATGTATTTATACCATAGAAAATATATTTTAGATTAATTTCATAGTATATTTAGGTTCTCATTATATCTTGGGATATTTTATAACCATTTTTAGAAAATAATCATATGGAAAATACCATACAATATTTCACACAAATTTTTTTACACTCTAATGGTTTGTGTACATCATGTATAACTCCTTGAATCCATAAAATATTAATAAAAAAGGACTATTGAGTTTCGTTCAAGGTAACCCCCTATTACAATAGTATAACCTCATTATCTTATCCACAAATAAGGTCATTAAGATAGGTAATAAGTTGGTGACCTTCATTAAGTGATCAAAAACTACCTAAACTGTATCATTACCTCAAGGTGATCCAAGTAAACCTTTCACGAAATCCATTGTGACATCATACCATTAACACTTGGGAATGTGAAATGACTGTAAGAGTCCTACAAATCTCTAATGTTTCAGCTTCACCTACAGAGAAGTGGAACACTAAGTAATAAATTTGGTTATCTCTCATTTTATACCAAGACACCAATACAAGCTTCATAATACTTGATACATATTGGTAATGTCGGGTTGTTCTATGCAAGATTAGGAATGAAATTCTTGCATCAACTCCTCTCAGAAATTTATTGGAGCATAGACATGCCATGTATGTATATAATCTCATCCAATTCAATGGTCTAACTTAAAGGTGGGCCCTCACCCACCACAGTCTCATATAGGAATAATGCTATGATATCTAACCATAGTCTAATACTCACCAAATCTAAGATATTTGGATTCTACCAAAGATATGATATAAAATTATTCTCATAACTATCTTAAACTTCTAAGTGCATCACTAAAAATATCCCCATAAGCATCCACTAACTATTGGCCACATGAACATCCTACTTCTGAGTCCTCCTTCATAGAGCATCAAAAATTAAATTTCCTATATTAGGAATATAGATGGGTTCAATGACGAATGAATTTAGATATTCATCCCACCATCATTGACTATGGTTCATGTCATGCTGTATAAATATGTACATGAGGATTTTGTGTTCTATAAACACCATAAAAATTTATCCCAGTAAATCATGTCTCTAATAGATGAAGGTATGAGAAACATTTGCTAACTCAAGATTATACAATGGGTAGTTCATCACATGTGGCCTCAACTGATAAGACCCGTATGACAGGACTTTCTCCTCCTGCATCAGAAACACTCCTATATCGGTACCTATTACATCATTGTTTATTTTATAACTTCTATCAAGATCTAGGAGAATCAGAATCAGTGATGAAGTTAGTATATAACTAATACCATAAAAGGTTTTCTCATATGCCTCTCACAATTTAAAATTCACACCCTTCCTAGAAAAGACGATAAGAGGTGCTTCTAAACTTGTGAGGTCCTGAATGATGTTCATGTAATAACCATCAAGACCTAAGAATAATTTTATATCAAATATGTTATTTTGATTCCCCAAGGAAATTACAACTCTCACATTCTCTTAGTCAACTAATACTCCTTTCTAAGGGATAATAGGATCCAAGAAGTGAGTTTTATCCATTCATAAGTGTCACTTTGTGATGTTAGTATATAAATGATGCTCTCTCAGTGTATCCAATTCGATCTAAAGAAACATTGAATGGTTGTGTCATGTATGAGGACATACCAATATATCATCCATGAATAGCACAACAAATAAATCAATATATGAAAGGAAAACATTATTCATCAGTTCCATGAAGACTCTTGGCATGTTTGTGAGACCGAATAACATGAAAAAATACTTGTACAAGACACATATATTATAGAATGATGTATATGGTATATCTGATTGTCTAACACACACCTAATGATAACCCGATCTCAGATCAATCTTGAGAATGCCCTATATCCTCGAATATAGTCCTAAATATCATCTATTCATGCAAAAGGATACCCATTATTAACTGTCAACTGATTCAATTTACATTATTCCACACATAAATAAAGAGTTCCATATGGATTCATAGTGAAAAGGACTAGAGAACCCCATATAGACATACTGGGTCATATAAACCCATTTTCTTCTAGGTCCACTATCTATATATTTAGATCATATAACATAATAGTAGACATCAAAAAAGGAGGAATATATATTAGTGTAGCACTAGGGACTAACTTGATAGAAAACCCTTCCTCTCTCTATAGAGGTAGTCTAAAAAATTAATCCATGAAAACAACACTAAAATCATCAACCTTTTGAGGGAAATAGTATTAATGTGTTCCTTGATCATATATATATATATATAATCTAAAAAGTAAGAATATCATCCCTCCTAGACCACAATGCTCTGGTCTAGCTCCACTCACATGGACATCCCATTCACCATTTTGAATAAAAACCCACCAACTGGTGATGTGAATGTCACCATCCAGTGATATCAGTAAATATAAGAATGATAGGGAACCAACTGGTCCATCTCAAGAGTGATGTAAAACTCTATAATCATAAGGAAAAATAAGTCACATACAAATTAGAATCCACACATTTCATGGGGTGGTCCCTACAGTGGTGTAAAAATTCTGATCGAATCCCCAATAGAGTATCAGGTGTCATCCTGCCACTATAAAATTGAACATCAAGCCCCAGACTCTCTATAATAGGAATGGTTATGAAAGAATGAAAATCACCTATATCGAAAAGAGAAGATACTAACTTAGAGGCTACCAGAATAATACTTATCACTGTAGAAGGTCTGGAACTCTACTCCTCATGTATCAGATGTACTATAAACTTCTGTACTAATCCATGACTCTGAGATATATCCTAACTTACATAAATAGGTTAGCTCTACTATCACTATATGTTTGGTGTCTGGAAATCTCGACCACAACCACCACCTCAGCATGATAAGCTAATCACAATCCATCTCCCTAGCCGATAAGAAGTCACAAACACCACTCATGAACATAGAAATAGTGTAAACCATCTCTCACTGGTTTCTATAGGACAGGTCTTGCAAACCACTCAAGATATCCCATCCTACCAAAGGTTCAACATGTAATTGGGTTTCTATCACACTGACTCCTCAGGTGTCCCTACCTCGCACATTGATCAATTGAAAAAACTACAACAACACATTCTATGGATGGTATTATCCTCATGAGAGAACTCAATGTGTCTCTTCCTTCTACCTAATAAAGATATACTAGTTCAAGAATACAATGTACTCTTCTCTATACCCCCAGCTTCCCTTATATTAAATTTAGTAATCCATGAAAAATTTACAATTTTAGATATTGTATTAAAAAAAAGGCATTCACCTATGATCATATGTAATACATAATACCATAATAAAATATCATGGATTTAGATAACTAATCACCTATCATAATAGTTTTGAAACACTAGATGTCTATAATATGGGAAGATTAGTCAATGATTGATAAGTCACCCTACTCCAAATTCATAAAATCTCTTGCTCTATCAGCCCTAAATAGATTTTGATAATAATAATCATAGATCTATATCTATAAATACCTAAATGATATATCTAGATAATGATTCATTTGAGTAATAAAATCTAACCAACTATTGGTGGAATCCTATAGAATATTCATATCCAGATTCAATCTCTCCTTGGGAGGTGTCACACGATCCTTAAAAATCGATAACATGGGATCAAACTATGAATCTATAACCTGTGGTCTGATATACCTTGAAAACCTGGGTGGTTTCTATTGTTGAAACTCAAAAATCAACCTGACCATAGTTAGAGCTGATTGAGGGTATACCTAAATGGTCTTCATAATTCATTGGAACCCTTCTATAAAGTCGATGTCTTCACCCACATTAGGTATAATGGAGGTTACACAAGTGGTAATACTATATTTTCTATTGGTGGACCAAGGCCCTCCACCTCTAGAGAAAGGTCATGACCTCCCTCCTGGCATATGACTAGAGGCTTTCATAGTGGAATATATCTACAAATTACAAGAACATACGTCTGAAATGATTTGGAAAAAAATATCATATATATATATATATGAATATGACATTCATAATACTTCCTATATAATAGTCTCACCCCTCTTCCTTCTCCAAAATCTAGGTCGGGGGACATACAAGTCATAATAATTCAAGAGATACTGGCTACTGACATCTAATGAAGTTGGGTCAGGGTCATGTTATCTGCTATAACCTATGGGTTCCAGTATACGGAGTGTAAATTTCATGTTGTAGTGGAAAAAACCATTAAGTTGTAATTATAAATTCAATTTAAGGAAAACCTTTTCATTTCAATATTTAATTTCATTTAAGTTCACTATATTTTATATGAAAATTCTATTAAATGATTGAATTATACAAATCACTATTTCCAATTGATAAGGGCCCAAACACCTTATACATTGAAATGTGGCATCCATTTAATCATAACCATAACACATTCCAGCCAATGCAACTAATGGTTTATAGCTCAATACTCCATAATGGATTGCATAATGTGTCTACATAAATATATACAGGAAAACAATATTAGGATGATTCATTTACTTTAAGGAACCAATAATGATTCTCATCTCCCCCAAAACATTAGTCAAATACAGGTATATCACTCAGGGAAGATATAATAAATGTCATTTAGTGAAGAATTGAATCCTTTATTGCATGGAACATGCATGGAATGTGAATTTAATATTTTATTAAAAATAATCAAGATCAATGATTCCTTACTCGACCAACCCATGATAAAATGTAACCAACAATATAAAAATAATTACATTACATATAAAGCGCATAATCCAATGGTGGAATAAAATCAACTATAACAATTATAAAATAAACATCATATCCCATCCCAAGAAATTTATATTTTTCTTGTACATGGGTTATCTACTCCTAGAAACATCTCATTACAAAGCTCTAACACAATCATAATATCCTGTATAATATTCCATAGTGATAAGACAAAACTCGTATGATACCAATTTATAACTTCCCAACCTAGATTCCACTAAATGGTTCAGTGAGTTGATGTGTCACATGGCCTCTAGAGCTCCTACCAGTATGAAAATTTCTTTTGAATAGTAGTGAGGGTACATGGAGAAATAGTGTGGAGACTATACCACCATGAATAGATAATAACACAATGGTATAATCATATCAATCAATAGTGGAAGCCAATCAAATAACCGAATTGATTAAGAATAAACATCTATAATGTAAATAACTATGTATCCTCATACAATGATTTCATAATTAAATGATTGTCATGGAAAGCTATAAAATAATTAATAAATACATAGCAACATTTATCTAGTACAATATATGTATCAAAAGTATAGAGAGGCAAAAAAGTAACAATACCCAGATAGCATCACGATCCATAACCGAGTCTTGTTATAACGTACCATACTATAAATAAGTATATATTACATCAAAATAGAATAATATTCATTAAAAAATATAAAAAATCCAAGATAGGACCATATAGATATAGTGTATTTAGAAATTGGGATACATAAACAACAATTTTATAAGACATATTTATTATCTCCCACTTATTGTTTTTATAACTATTTCCATTCCTGTCATATCTTACACAATAACCATCTGCTTGAACTGGGGAAAACAAAAATATACATGGGTGAGCTAAAATTCTCAGTAAGGGTAAACAAGGGATATATAAATCCTATCATAATCATATGACATAAGAACAAAACTTTTAAAAATCTTATCCTGCATATGAAAGATAGTGATATCATGCCATGTGATAAGTAATTATTGTTCATAAGAATCAATGAAAATAATCCCAAAAGTCATAACATAAGACATTAAATTGTGTGGAATACACATAAGAATGTAAAATAATTTTAAATTAATAATGACTCATTTCCATGACCATCATAGTAGACAAAGATTACTACTAAACGAAGTTCACTCCTCGTTCTGGCCCTGTACTACTGAACTAAGATCAATTCCCGTTCTTTCCAAGTCTATATTATGAGATATAAATCTTTACCCAACACATTAGAGGGATATATTTGTCCCACCAATCTCATAATGAAATCATTATAATGTGTTCCACAATAACATAAATCATTAATTATAACCCAAGGAATAAAATGGGTTTCGTTAAACATCATTCCCCCAAAACATAATCGATGTAAAAAAATGGATTTTATAAATAACTATCCATCATAAACACAATAAAACCATAATAACAATAAGGATATTATACATGAAACCCAACCCAATTAAAAAATTCCATCTGATATGGAGAATAATTTTTATATAACACTTGAAATTAATTCTTGAGGAAAATATCCTTTCTTCTTTAAACTTTTTTTTCTTTTATCAAAATGCTCTTCAATTTTAAAATAATAGAATTTATTTTTAATTAAAAATGAAATCTAGTAAAATAATATTAATGGAAATATGGTTTTATGAGGACATAAAAATCAATTCATGCCGTATAAGTTAAAAAAAACAATATCCTTATATGTTTTCATAAAAGTCAAACAATATCTGATATCCAAAATGAAAAAAGATTTCATTCAGACAATTTAATGAAAATTCAAAAATGGGGAAAATTTTATATAAAAACATTTAGAAGAATATAATGTATATTTTGTAAAACATAATTAGGAAACATTGATATGGATTTTAAATATACCCTAGTAAATACTTACATATAAAAAATATCGAATAATAATGATATTGGAAAATTATCCCTTACATCAGGTCTGATTTCCTTTTTATCTATAAAAACCTCCTATACAATGATTTAAATAATTCCATTGACTTATTTCAGAATATATTTATTTTTATTATATCACATATGATCACATTATCATCCATTTCTTAGTAAAATTTTAACTCATCCCTTAGGTGTTAACTTCTTTATTTTATAATGCATGTTTTTTTCGGATAAGTTCTTGTTTATATCCATAGGTTATAGTTATATCAGTTATATAATGATATTAGTATAATATATATTATATTTTTTTATTCCATTCATTTATATAATCATTTTTTAATGAATATCATAAATAATGAATCACATCGCATTGGGGACATGTTAGGTTGTACGTACACATGAGTGATGACATCATTCCCAAAAATGTTGAATGGAAGGTGTATAATATTTCTGAGTAAAAATAATGTTATAATAATCATATATAGTTATTATTTACATCAGTATACCCATTCACGTAGGTTGGTGGTGAAAAATAATTACAGCACGCCGTGGAGATGGTAAGTTGTACGTGCACACTCATGGTGATTTCATTTTTCATAGGATTGATAGAAGATGTGATATGGTTGTTTCAAAATAATAATAAAATCTAATCATATAAGTAAAAATGGGGCATTTAAATTTTAAAGAAACAAATCATGAAGAGGAAGTAGAAGAAGAAAGAAGTTTCAAAGAATTGGTAGACGAGATTACCTCTAATTCGACGCGGTCCCTCTAAATCTCCTCTCAAACCACTTGAGCTAGAATTTCGAGAAGCCCAAAACCTATAAAATGTTACTAGGGAGGTTTCTAATGGAAATGGGTAGAGTACGGACAATATTTAAGGCTCAATGAGATGTTAAGAGGTGAGGTAGGACGTTCCCTTTTATAATTGATGGGAGGGGAACTTTTTTTATTTCAAAAAATATTAAATTATTATAAAATAAAACACCTTAAAAAACATAAAAAATGTACCAATTTAGAATATTGGATGAGATAAGGTTGTAATATCATCATCCAATAAATTTTAGACAAGTTTATCTATCAATTTAAACCTTATCATTTTATTTAACAGTTAGTTATTCTTTTTAATATTTAACTATGGTAACAAATATTTCAATATTAAAAGGTTGAAATATTTACTTATTTGATGTCAATTAGACCATAAACAAATAAAATATAACATTTTAAACCATATAACAGTTATTATATATTTGATAAAATGTTAATGATTTTTATATAATTTAATAAATTATTATTTTGATAAACAATCAGTAATGTCAAATTTGACACTATTCAATTAATTGATTTTAAAAATATTAAGATAACAAGTTGACATCCAAAAAAAATTATATTGTATTACTAAGAGGTAAAGTTCATCTATAAAATTCATTCAAAATATTAATTATCTAAAATTATATTTATTTTAATATTTGTAATATCATTTTTTTGGTATTTACCTTAAGGAAATAACTACTACAATAGTTTTGTGTAATTGTTTAATATGGTTATTTATTTAAAAATAATTAAAAATAAAATTATATGAAAAATATAAATCCTCTGTATTTCTGATCAATAATTATAATAAAATATATATTCTTTAAAATCCATCATTAAAAAATTTATTCTTATTAAAACATGAATGCGGAAAATTTAATTAAAATAATATAAGTATCATAATCTCTTCTATAAGGCTCTGAATGATCAATAACACGACACTTGGATGGTTACGGTCAAGATATAGTAAAAAAATAATATTTTGTCAAGTTTTTGGGTATTTTAATGGTTATTATCAGTTTAATAATAATTATTTTATTGATTTCTCGTAAACTAAATAATTTCTGCATCATTAAAGTAGAAGTATTTAAGTTAATTAATTATTTCCTAAAAATTAAAAATAAATTATCATGATAAATAAAAAAAAATTATCTTTAAAATGAGTATTTAAAATTATATTTGTCTTATGTATTACCTTATATTAAAAATGATGTACTTATTAAAATTTATGTAAGATTTATTTATTTTTTATTTTAATAATATAAATTAAATTTCCTAATGTCATACATGTGGATCCCATAGGACACCATTTTGACCCAGGTATGATTTAGTTCAAAAACAATCATGAAATTATATTATTACATGTGTCATGGTAATTGCATAATTTTATTTTAACTCTAAATTACCTGAATTACCCTTTTACTGTATTAATAAAAATTACCAAAGTTAATATTCATAATGCCCAAAAATAAAAGTAATATATTTAGATAATTTGAAATTAATGATTAAAAATATGTAATCCATTTTTCAAAATTAACATCATACAAGTTTCAGTAATAAATTTAAAATTAATCCCATTTTTGGAAAGAGAGAATGAGTTTTAAAAATTAAATCTTTGTAAAAGACTATAATGTTTTTACATCTGTATTCAATGTTAAATTATTTCTAATGACATAAATTATATTGAATGATAAAACCATATTCAATTTATAATTTAGAAATAGTCAATATTATAATTTAACAATATAAATTATTTTGATGAAAATAATTGTTTTCATTGAAAATTTAGTGTATGTTTACTATTCATTAAAACATGATATATATGATAAAAATATCATAAATTCATAAAGATTAATTTTTTATGTCGCAATTCTAAAGAATATGTTCATGTTGTCATATAAAAAATATTAATATGTCAAGATATTTATTTAAGAGGGGTTATCCATTAAAAGGCAGAAAATTGCCATTTTGAAAAAATATAGGGGTTTAGACCTCAAATAGGGTTTATTCATGCCCTATGTAAAAAATATCTATTGGATGAATATAATTTTTTTATTAAGTATATAATATATATATTTAATTTATTTGATTTACTAATAATAATTCACTCAATTTATTAAAACAAAAACAAAAAATATAATTTATTTATTTATTTTTCATAAATAATATGTAGCTAATGAATTCACCATACATTTTCATAAGTCAGTTATATTTATTCCAAATAACCAAAAAAATAGGTTAAAATGGTAATTTTATACTAAGGGTGTCTCACAATTCGTTTAAACTCATGATTTCATGTAATGAAAGGTATTGAAGAATTAATATTATTTAAAAATATTTCATAAAAAAATCCGGGTGCTACATTCTACCCCCATTAAACAAACTTTCACCCTCAAAATTCATATTTGGTATCAAAGAGATGAGGATAATTCTACCTCATCACATCCTCAAGTTCCCATATAGATTTCTCAAATTCGTGGTTCTAACAATAAACTTTTACCAAGTTAGTGGTCTTGTTTTTTAGAAATTTTTTTCTACAATCATTAATCTATATAATTTTTTATTCATAAGAAAGATCATCCTCTAAGGGTACAAATTACACGTTTAGTACATGTGTAGGATCATGTAAATAGTTTCTTAGGATAGATACATAGAAAACATCATGAAATTGAGAGTGATTTGGTGGAAGCACCAATTAGTAAGATACCTTCTAAACAAGAACTAGAATTTCAAAAGGACTAATATAATTAGAGCTTATCTTGACCTTATTTACAAATATCATTACTATCATCTTTAGAGATATTGGTAGAAAGACCTTATCACCCACTTTAAACTCTTGTTCTTTTCTACAGTTTCCATCATAATGTTTTTGAAAACGTTGAGTTTCTTTTATTTTTTGTTAAATAAATTGAACCTTTTTTTGACATTTCTTCAACAAGATCAGGTCTTAATAGCTTTCTTTCCCCAACTTAATCCTTGGAAGTTAGAGTCTATCACTTATTTTCATAGAAGTATTCATAAGGATCCAAATAAATACTACAGTGAAATAGTTTATTGTAAGAAAATTTCACAAAAGTTAGTTGCTGATCCCAACCACCATTGAAATCCATAGATAAAGATCACAACAAGTATTCTAGAGTTTGAATTGTCCACCCAGACTGACCATCTATATAAGGATGATAAGCAGTGCTGAAATATAACTCAGAATCCAGATCCTACAGAAGATATTTTCAGAACATATAGGTAAACCTAGAATCCAGATCAGATATAATGAAATTTGGTACTCCATGAATTATTTCCACATTACATATATCTTTTAAAGCTAATCAAGATAGAAATACACTATAATAGAAATGAAGTGTTCCAACTTCGTAAGGTGATCATCTATAACCAATATAACATAGTGGCCTTTAGATATTTTGGGAAGTATGTTGAAAAATTCATTAATGATATTTTCAAATTTCCAGTTTGGTATGGGTAATGGTAGTGACATTACCTTATACTTATGTATCTAAACCTTAACTTGATGAAAAACCAAGCACTGAGAGAGACATTCCACAGAATCTATTTCCATTCCATCCAACTAGAAATACTCTTTCAGGTCCCTCTACATCTTTGTGATTCTTGGATGAATAGATAATAAAGACCTATGAGCCTCATAAAATAACTCCCACTTCAATTATGGAATGGGATGAATACAAAATAGGTTATTGAACCTTATTATTCCATCCTAATGAACTTTGAGTTCAGGAACATTTTTATGAGATAGATTTTTTATTCTCTTATATTTATTTATTTATGTTTTTTTAATTTCATCAATGTCTTATGTTGTATGAAACACCAAGATAATATTGTAGTACATGCAACACCAGATTATCTTTTGATATACACCACATTATCCTTGTCTTGTATTACACCTAATTTCATGTTCTTTTGACATAATTCATTTTATGCAAGACAAAGTATAAATAGAAAATGAAATATTATAATGATACCTTATATACTTTCCATTATAATGAAAGATATGAGGAATATTAACTTTATTATGAAAATATTCTTTACAAATTTATATATAAATAATTCTTTTCTAAGATAATAAAAATAAATTAATATAAAACCCTTTTTAAATAAAATGGAATGTTTTTTAAAAAACCATTTAAATTAAATTAAGTGAGTTTATAAAGTAATAAAATCACTATTTGTGTATTTTATTAATGTAATATATATTTAATATATCAAATATAATTTTCAAAATTCAATTTATATGTTTTCTAGACATGATATAAAATCAAATTCAAATTTTCAGATAAAAGAATTATTTTTCAAAAAATGTAGTTTTTCCACCTTTTGATGGCACACCCATTTGAAATATTGTTTTCAAAACATTTATATATTTCTCTTTAAAAAATAATCTTCTAATTTTTAATTGGGATATAAAAATTTAGCTTTGATGAATTTTTGAAATTTTTATGATAAGTTGGATGTTATGATGAATAATGAAATTATACTGAAATTTAATCGAATACAATTTTTTCCTCAAAATATTTTATATAGATAAATTATATTATAGAATTTTTTTAATGTATAAAAATAATATATTTTAATATTTTAATATAATTTTTTTCATTGAAATTAATTTTACCAATATTTTTTATGTAAAAACATTTTAATCTTTGGTAATGGTTTAACTTTTAAAACTTGTTTTTCATTCTCACAATAAGACTCATTTTAAATTAATCTATACAACTATTATGTTTTGAATTTTTAAAAATGGACTAATATTTGGAATTATTAGGTCAAAATTATGTTAATATAATTATTTTATTTTTTTGTGCTATTAATAACAACATCATTAATTTTTATTAATATCGTAAAAAGGTAAATTTGCTATGTAAGGGTAAATATAATATTATAAAATTACCTTAACACTTTTACGAGGAATATTATCAGAGTTATTTTCTATATAAAACAACCTTGAGTTGAAATTATGCCCTTTGGAAGGACTTTGGATGAGATTTGGACATTTAATATATTTTATTTAAAGAAAAGATAAATATGTCTTACTCAAATGTTAACAACTAAATCATTTTTAATATAAGGTTAAATAGAAGATAAATTCTATTATAAGTAATTATTGTAAATATAAAATGTTTTTATTTTTAATTTTAATTTATTTGTAATTTTTAGAATATAAATAGTATCCTTAAAGGTTTATATATTGATGATCCATAAATTTGTTAATTGGTGAAAAATAGAAAAAAAAATTATTTATTAAAATTATAATAACCACTTAAAGATACCAAAACATGAGTAACTATTATTGGTCAAGTATATGTCGAAAATAATCATCCAAGAGTATTTTTATAGACCATTTTTAACCATATAAAATTGATTGTGACATGTATATTATTTTATTTAAAGTGGTTTTAAACTTGTCACATTAATGTTTTAATAGGTATATCATTTTTAATGTTGTATTTTTAAAAATATATATTCATATAAAAGATTTTTTATGAAATATAGTATATTTATATTCATCGTAGTATTTTATTTTAAATTTTTATTCAACAAATTAGTGTATTAAATAATTTTATAAAACTGATGTTGTAATTATTTTATTAAGGGAAATAACAAATCAATGTTATTAAAAATATTTTAATAAAAATAATTTGAGATAATTAATATGTATAATGTATTTAATATATTACCTTTACATATAAGAAATATAATAAAATAGTTTTTTAGAGATAACTTTATATCTTATGTTTTTTTTAAAATCAGTGAATTATATAGTTTCAAAATTGACACTATTGATTAGTTATGAAACTAATATTTTATTAAATTATGTAAATTTTTTTTTTGAAAAAAGATAGAATAATTCTTATATTTTATAAAAGTTTCTAAATTATTTATTTATGGTCTAATTAAAATCAAATAAGTAAAAATTTCATCATTTTAATATTGAAATATTTTTTACCTTAATGAAAATTAAATAGAACAATTAAAATGATAATGTCTAAATTGAAAGAAAAAGTTTTATAAAATTTTTTTTCTTGTGAAATTAAAACCTTATATCATATCATATTATAAATTTGGAATCTTTGGATGTTTTTTTGGGTTTTTAATTTTTATTATAAATTAATATTTTCGGAGATCCCAAAAGTTCCCCTCACGTAAATTATAAATGGAAACCACCTCCCTCACATATTCTATTCAATTTTAGGATTCAATCTCATCCATCCCCTGACCATTTAACTTCTCAACATAATGAGTCAAATTATATAGGTTCTGGTCTTCTCAAAAGACCAACTCTAGTGTTTTAAGAGAAGATTTAGAGGGAGCACATCAAAGAAGAGGTAATCTCATCTACTGATTCGTTCAAATTATTTATTCCTCTACTTCCTCTTCATGAATTTATTCCATTATAATGTAATAAATCTAGTATAAATTATTATATGAGATGTTATTATAGTTATAAAACAACTGTATTCCACCTTAAATCCATCCAATGAAAAACAAAATCACCATACATGTGTACATACAACTTACCGTCTCCAAGCCGTGGTGTAATATGTTTTTACCCACCATCTTACTTAGATTGATTTAATGATGGAAATAATAACTATATATTATTATTATAAAAATATATTTATTCTATAACAATATATATAACATAAACTTCCTTACAATTTCATAAATAATGGATTGATATCGTCGTCTATGTGTACGTATGACCTAATGTCTCCACGATGCGATGTGATTCATTATACTTGATATCCATTAAATCATGATTATATAAATGTATATAATTATTAAATATGATATATATTATGTTAATATCATTTTTAATGATATAACTATGATATAAGAAGAAGAAAAAGAACTAATTCAACAAAGCATGCTTACGAAAATTAAGCAATTCATACCCAAATATTTAGTAATAATGAAATGTTATTACCAAATGGATGATAATATGATCATATATTTTGAGAACTTGGATCTCCTTTTCTGGTATGAATGTTCTTTTCTGGTTGTTTTCTAGAAAGGAGGAGTTTTTGGAAATTTCATAAGTACACGCTGTGTACTTATATGAACACGCCGTGTACTCGGTTGCTGCGGGTAGACATGTCCTTGCCATGTAATAGCCAAACACATGGCTAAGTAGGGTGACCTGGAAACAGTCTAATGCGGTCCATGGTAATGGGAAGTACACATTATGAACTTTTAAATTAAATACTGTGTACGTTTTTTCATTAAAAGGACCGGGGCCGCGTCTAATTGGCAGAACACCCTTCTTCTTTTTCCGTCTTGTCCAAGAGTGACTATAGGCCACAAATCTTCTTCAATCCCCTAAATCCTTGTCTGTACTATGAATCGACCACAGTTAGTTGCATTTCAATCATCATGGCAAGCTCTTCCTTGTTTTAGATCATCATTTCATGATTTATCCTCTTTCAAGATATATCCTCGGTTGAACATTTTTAACATTTTTGTAGATATTCTACATTATAGGGAGATTCAAGGCTTGTGGTTCACATATTTCATTCGTACAATGCGAAGGTTGGTGGTTAGTGGCTTTCTGTAGTTAGTATTTGATTTATATGTGCAAAAGATCCCAATAACCTTGCTTTCAGTGTATAGCATGTGTATAGTGTTTAGACCTAATATTTATTGCTATTCCTTGTGTGCTTGAGTAGAGTATTTATGATAGTAAATGGAGTTATTTAACTTGATATGGATGTGTTTTCCTAGGCATGTTTGGATTTGGTCATTTGGTCAAGCCTTTCCCGTTATGATATTGTTCTCATTTCATAGTGTTGTTTGGTTGGAGTGATTATTTATCTTATACGTTGTGCAATGCCTTGTAACTAATTTATCCAAGTTGTACTTTAAGGTTTACTTTGGATGCTGACCATCATTTTTTCATGATTTCTTTACACGGGGCGATGAGAACCTGGTATAGTGGGACTATAGGGGAAATTGACATTGAGGTCTTTCCCAGAGTGTTTGTTATATTTATCACACTACGATACCATGGGGGGGATTAATGTTAAGTGCTCCCTCAAAGCCTCTATAGTCACATTATGAGACCATAGGAGTAATTGACGTTGAGTGCTTCCTCAGAGTGTCTGTAGTTTACCGTTAAAAGACCATAGGGGGAATTGATGGTGAATGCTTCCTTAGAGAGTCTTCAATTACACATGAATATGGAGGGAATTGAGGATGAGTGCTTCCCCAGAGAGTATTTATTATATTTTCTATTGTAACTGAACTATTGGGAATAAGTTGTGAGAAATTTTCTAGAGTGTTTCTTGTATTTGTTTATGGTGGGTTAAATTGTTAAAAGTAAATGTTTGTAAATGAAACAGTAGGGCTGTTTAGTTTGAGTAATTCCTTTCTTATTGATTCATTAGATTATTGCCTGCCATATATATTCACTAACTGTCAGTAATAGATCTTTGGGTGATTGATTACTGGGATTTTTCTCACACCCAGTTTGGGTAATAATTTTGGGGCTAAACATATTATATTGCTGCAGGTATAGATAAGGGAAATAATCCTTCTACTTCAGGTATTTGATTACCGTGGAGCTGGGGAGTATGGGACCAAGATAGGGATTTCAATGCTATTGGAGTTTATTTTTTTTATTTTTTACATTGTTTTTGTACTGTATTTCAGCATTATGACTTGTTCGGATGATTTCCTAGACATATGTATCATGCATCATTTATATATGTTCTCCAGTTATATATTTCATTCAGTCTTCCATTGTCTACTATTATATGGTATTATTATTTCATCCACTGTTGTTACCTTGTTATTTCTACTGTGTTACTCTACCAATGGGGTCATAGTTTCCCCACTATCACACCGAAGGACCTCACTACTAGTTGGTAGCCTCTTTCATTGGGGGAAATGCACTTGAGGCCATGTGACAAACTGGATACGGGGAACCTCTAGACAGCATCCAAAACTGGAACATTAAAAAGTGGTATCAGATGAATTATTTTTATCTAGATTTAATATTTGGAGCCTATAACTTGGGATACTAATTAATATGTATTTGGTAATAAGATATGCCCCTGAGTAGCTAACCAGTGAACATGGAAAATCTAATCAACCTCAATTATTTCAATTTTACTGGTTTTGAAATTTTTACAGTTGATTTGATTTCACCATTGGATCATTGACATATTTTATTTTGTTATAATTGACATTATTGAGGTTTTATTTCAGTTTAATACTGATGAGATGAAGGTATTCCATATCATGCATCATATAGGCACTTTCTAGAGATCACATGTCATGCATTATTTCCATGCCATTTATGGTGCATTACTAATTTCATGTTGTTCTGACAGATGTTGTGCTAGATATGCATGTTGTTATGATAGAGGCCTTGATAGAATACCTTCTATTTGATTGGTTATTTCTAATGATTAATGGCTCATTTTAATGAATTCCATACTTTGGTTCCTCAGGTGTTATGGACCCTCATGGACAGAAATTTGGTGGATCATTTCTTTGTTATGCTTGTATATGACATTTTTAAGATGAAAAACATTGATTCAAGTGGAGTATGGGCCCTCACAGATCAAAATTTGGAACATTAATGTCCGTTTTAGTAATCTATAGGTTTCTAGTAGTTTCTGTGGATTACTATCTGGAAAAACCCAGAATGCACGGTGTTGAATGATAAATACATGCCATGTGTCCTTCGGTTTAGGAAGGAATTTTTTTTCTTAAGAACAAACTGTGTACTGTATGTACACACCATGTAGTCTCTAACAATGTCACTGGCTGTGTGGGAAGATACACGGTGTTGGGACATATTTAGTGGGACACGCCGTGTACCGGATGTACACGTAGTGTTGTGTAGACCATGTGTCCACCAGTGTGACTAATGATATGGAAGTATAAATCCTAGGTTATACACACTGTTTCAATCATGAACATGCCGTGTAGTATAACCCTTGTATCTGGATTTGTAACGAACAACACGGTGCAGTGGAATCCTCCTTGTACACTCCATGTCTAGAATAAAAAACCCGTGTAGAGTCAGTCGTGTGTCCCCCCGGGTGAATAACAAAAGGGGCAGTTGAAACCTAAGAGGTACACACCTTGTCTAGAAAAAACACACCATGTATTTCTATCCAAGGAGAACTTAGTGGGTTAGTTGTTTATAAGAACACGGGCATGGGAAATGAATCAAGTACATGCCATGTCAAGGGAGAACATGCCGTGTGTATGGGGTGTTACACGACTAGTTTTAGAAGAAGTACACGACCATGTAGAGTTTTGAAGGAACACACCATGTAAGAGTTGTATATACTGTGTATCAATGATTTTAAAAATATGAATGGATTAACTATTCTATTCTTTTATTATACTTCTATGTTTCAGTCCTTGAAACATCTTGATCCTAAGGCGTGTACTTGTCATTACAGAGACATGCTACTAAGTCATCTTCTGGTTGTATGCTAGATACAAGGTAGTGATCTGACACCAGACATGGCCTGATCAGGGACTACCAGTAGATCCTCCTGTAGTACCAATCATGTCACTAGCCATCATTCCAGACATAGGTGCTGACACACAATTTCTAGAGTGATTTATAAGGTTCACACAAAACATCCAAGGAGCACCACATCCTGCTCCATCAATGGCAGAATTGATGTGGGTTTTCGTGTAGCAGCATCCTCCAACCTTCATAATGGAAGGAGGACCTCAGGCAGTAGAGTAATGGTTAGAATCCACGCTTTTGGTCATCAAGAATCTGGAGACGCCTCCAGAGTAGATTGAAGCTCACTACGTATATGCTATGGGACTCTGGCAAGAGATATTGTGATGTGATCTCACAAGTGGGATGCCAGCAGGTTATGGTTTGGGATGAGTTCTAGCATTCCTTCTATTATTACTTCTACCCAGAGACATTGAGGGCTGTTTGAGCCTGAGAGTTCATGAGTCTGGAGCGTGTTACTATTTCAGTTATGGAGTATTCTTATGGCTTTATAGTGCTACAAATATTTACACCCTTTCTAGGGGTGATGAGTTATTCCTAGTGAGGAAATTTGAGGATGGTCATAGGCAAGATATTTGGGCTATGGTGAACATCTTCAGAATTAATTCCATCACATCTATAGTCCACCAGGGGATGATCACAGAGGGCAACCTGAGTGATTCTGGAGCTATGGTCCAGGGCGGTTCAACATCCAGAGTTGTTACTTCTCTTGATGATAGTAGGAAGCGCTGTAGGGAGTCTACACATGGAGATCTGAGTAGGAGGGATGCACTTTCAGGTATCCAAGTGGTATGATACCAGGGCGGGAAGGTTGGGAATACCATACCAAATTTCCCAAAAGATCTAGTGGAGTGCCGATATTGCAGCAAGATGGGTCTTCTTCATCGCTTATTACAGTTTTTCTGGCTAGAACCAAGTGATTGGGGTTATTCCACGACTCCTCATTTAGGAGAAGCACCACCAGTTTCTCATCAGTCTATGAACTGGAGTTCTTCCGGCAGTTTCTGCCAAGGTGGAGGTCATGACTATGGTGGCTAGTCAGCGGGTTTTCAGCGACAACAGGGTGGACTAGCTTAGGGTGGTTAGGTAGGGTCACATGGCTATGGTGTAGGCCAGACATTGGCAATGGAGTAGACCCAGCAGGAGTAGGATCCTATACCCTCTACATTGAGAGGAACGATCCTATTTGCCTCGGTTTTAGCTTATTTTCTCTTCAATACAAGGTATTCCCATAGTTTCATATTTGATTCTATTGTGGAGGTCCTTGGGCTCTGTATATTTTATTTTGCTAAGGACTTCATTTTGGACACTCCATTGGGGACAAGAATTGCTAGTGTATGATAGTGAAAGGATTTCCCTCTAGAGGTAGGTGGGTATCACTTCTTATGGGAAACATATGTCCTAGAGATGATAGGATATGATTTCATTCTCAGAATGGACTGGTTAGTTCCCTTTTGGGATTTTGTAAGCTGCATTCTTCATAGGGTGAGTTACACTTCACCAGAGGGAGAATAATTTCTTCATAAAGAATAATGGGATGTATGGAATGAAGAGAGGGACTCGAGCATCAAGGATTGGGAGGAGTTATAGCCCAGATTTCTGTCCGTATTTGTATCACCATTGTACTTTACAGTTTTTCTTTCCTCTAGTGGCTGATCATTTTAGGGATGCCTTTCCAAAGGAATTTTTAGGGTTTTTTTATGCAGAGAGAGGTGGAATTTTCTATTGAGTTTGTTCCAGGAGAGGCACCAGCGTCTATTTCTCCTTATAATATGGATACACCAGATTTACATGAGCTCAAGAAGTAGTTGGAGGTGTTGTAGGAAATGGGTTTCATCTGACCCAGTACTTCTCCTTGGGGTTTTCTTGTCTTGTTTGTGATGAAGGTGGATGGTACCCTCATACATTGTGTGGATTATTAGAAGTTTAACCAGTTGACGATCAAGAACCAATAACATTTACCAAGGATTGATGATCTCATTGATCAGCTTTGGGAAGAACGAGTGTTTGCAAATATTGATTTGAGATCTGGTTGTAATCTGTTACATGTTAGAACATCATATATACCTCTTAAAACCATCAATAGTAGGTATGTTCTATATGAGTATGTTGTTATGTCATTCAGTCTCATGAAAGCACCCGCAGTTTTCATGGATCTGATGAACCGAGTGTTCTATCTGTACTTGGATTCTTTCATGGCAGTCTTCGTGGATGATATCTTAGTGTACTTTCATACTCGACACGATCATGCCACACAATGTGAGATGCTTCTGAGTACACTGAGAGAGCATCAGTTATATGCTAATCTCTCAAAATTCCACTTTTGGATGGACCAAATTCACTTCTTGGGTCATGTTATCTTAGAGAAAGAAGTATCATTAGACCAAGAGAAAGTGAGATTATTAGTTTCCTAGGAGCAGCTGAAGAACACCTTTGAGGTATGATGTTTTCTAGGGGTGAATAGACAGTAAAATCATTTTATATAGGACTTTTCACACTTAGCAATGCCACTAAAAAGACTGACTAAGAAGGGTGTGAAGTTTTTGTGGACAAATTCTTGCGAGTCAGCCAATCAGGAGCTGAAAGGGAGGTTGATTTCAGCACCGATACTTGTATTTCCAGAGCCAGTAAAGGGCTATACTATTTACTGTGATGCAACATGTATCAGGCTGGGAGTAGTGCTATTACATGGGATGGAGTTTTTGTTTACTTGTCTCGGTTTTTGAGGCCACATGAGAAGAATTACCCGATGCATGATCTTGAGTTGGATGCAGTTGTTCACGCCTTACGCTGTTAGAGAAATTATCTTCTAGGAGAGAATTTTGGGGTTTTCACCAACCAAAAAATTCTCCAGTATATCTTCATGCAGAGGAACCTAAATACGAGACAATGAAGGTGGGTTGAGTATCTTTAGTTCGATGACTTTGAACATGCCTACACCCCTAGAAAAGGCAACGTAGTGGCTGATGCGTTGAGATGGAGGACTCGGATATAGGTAGTTCAAGAGGCTAGCATTGAGTGGAATCTTTAGGCTATGTTCTCTGAGATTCATTTGGAGGTGCACGACAGACATGGGAAGACATTTATTTCTTCTGGGGTTGTTTCCTCTACTCTAATTGATCAAGTGTAGATGAGGAAACTAATAGATTCTAAAGTCCTAGTCCTACAAAAGTGTGTGTTAGGATATGACCCTATTCCTAGATGGAAAATAGGCAAGTATGAGATCTTTTGTTTTCAAGATCACTTATGGGTCCCAGAAGACAAACGCGAGGAGCTGATGCAGGAATTTCATTCCTCAGTTTGGGTAGTTCATCGTGGTTTCACCAAGATGTATCGAAATCTACACCATCTTTATTTATGGCTATGTATAATGGGAGATTTTTCTAGTATTGTCATGAGGTGTTCCACCAGTCAGCAGGTGAAGGAAGAGCATCAGTGACTAGTAGGGATTTTTCAACAATTACCCATTCCTGAGTGGAAGTGGAATGATGTCTCAATGGTCTTCGGGACAGGTTTGCTATGATCTACTTGAGGGAATGATGCCGTTTGGTTTGCCATTGACAAACCCACGAAGGTTTCTCAATTCTTACCGATCAAGGATAATTTCAGTGTTGATGGGCTGGGAAGGTTTTATATCCGAGAGATTTTACATTTATATGGAATTCCACACTCCATTGTTTCAGAAATTGAAAATTATTTAACTTCTCGTGTTTAGTAGGGATTACAGAAGGATTTGGGTACAGAGGTACTTATGAGTATATTTTACCACCCCTAGACAGAATGCCAATCCAAGCATATGATTCAGGTGCTTGAGGATATGATTTGACAATGAACTCTAGACTATGGAGGTTCTTGAGAGAAACACATACCTCTTGTGGAGTTGTCATATAATAATAATTTTCAAGAAACTATTTTGATGGAACCTTATGAGGCTTTGTATTGTAGGCCATGCCGATCACCCTCAAGTTTGCTGGAGGTCGGAGGTGCAGCTATGCTAGGACCTCGTCTTGTTCAGGAGACCACATAATAGGTGGAGTTGATTTGCAAAAGGATGGATACTACACTGTCCTGAAAAAAGCCTTATGCCGATCGACAGGGATGACCTCTGGAGTTTGAGGTTGGAGATCATGTTTTTCCACATGTCACACCGAGGTTAGGACATAGGAGGATTATGTGATAGGGAAAGCTTTCACCGAGATATCTCAGGCCATTTGATGTTTTAGAAATGGTCTGTCCAGTTTCCTGTCATTTATAGTTACCTCATAGGTACTAGGGTATGAATGAAATATTCCACATATCTTACCTACGATGTTACTTCTTATACCCATCTCATGGATTTTAACCTGAGGAGTTTGAGCTAGAGGTGGACACATCATTTGAGGAGCATCCTATCCATATTGATGATCATAGTGCGAAGGTTCTCCGTGGACGGCAGGTTTCTCAGGTACAAGTACTATGGTAGCATGGGAAAATAAAGGATGAGACTTGGGAGAGGGAGGCTGATGTACGATCATAGTTTTCAGAGCTGTTTGAGGATTATTCTTTTATGTCTCCTTTCTAGAGAATTTCAAGGAAAAATATCATTAAGGGTGGATTTTTTTAAGAACCCAAATCTTCTTTTCAAGTATGAATCTTCTTTTCTAGTTGTTTTTGATAAAAGAGGAGTTTCTAGAAATTTCAGGAGTACATGTCATGTACTTATAAGTAGACGTCCTGTACTCGGTTGTTGCGCGTTGCCGTGTGCGGGCCGAACACATGGCTATGTGGGGTGACCTATAAATTTCCTAAAGAAGAGAATGTTAAAGGAAAGTACATGCCATGTAATTTTAAATGAAACTGTATGTACTTTCTTTTTTGTTTTCACTAAATGGAGCAAAATCACATCTAATCAGCATAACTCCCTTATTCTTCATTCGTCTCGTCCAGGAGCGACCGTAGGATGCAAAAAATTTTCGAGCCCCTGACTCTTCATATTTCCTATGAATCTACCACCGTCAGTTGCATTGTAATCACCACTGTATGATCTTTCTTCTTCTAGATCCTCGTTTCCAAATTTCTCATCTTTATTGACATATCATCAGTTGAGAATTTTCATCATTTTCATAGATCTACAGCCTTATAGGGTGACTTAAGGCTTGGGGTTCACGTTTATCATTTGTACAAGGCTGAGGTAGGTGGTTTTTGTCCTTATTCAGTTAATCTTAGAGTTATTCATTCAATAGTGCCAAATAACCTTGCTCGGGTTATTGCATGTTTTTGTTTTTTATCCCTAATATCGTATTATATGCCTTGTGTTCTTATGTAGATGATTTATGAATATAAATAGTATTATTTACCTTATATATATGTTTTCCCCATGCTTGTTTTATTTTGGCCATTTGGTCTAGCCTTTCATATTAGGCTATTGTCTTCTAATCCTAGTGTTGTTTGGATGGATTGATTATTTATCTGATATGTTATGCCATACCTTGAATCTAATTTATCCAATTTGTACATTGAGGTTTACTTTGGCTACTCATGATCGTTTGTGCATGATTACATTACAAGGGTCTATGAGAACATGGTGTAGTGAGGCCATATGAGAAATTGACATTTAGGGATTTCCTAGAGTGTATGTTATATTTATCGTGCTACGAGACTATAGGGGGGATTGACGTTGAGTTCTAACTCAGAGTGTCTATAGTTACGTTACGAGATCACATGAGGAATTTTTGTTGAGTGATTTCTTTAGAGTGTATGTTGTTTACTATTAAAAGACTATATGGGTAATTGATAGTGAGTGCTTCCTCACAGAGTCTTCGATTACACATGACTATTGGAGGAATTTATGATGAGTTCTTCCTCAGAGATTCGTTGTTATATTTTCTCTAGTAGCTAAACCAAAGGGAATAGGTTGTGAGAACATTTCTAGAGAATTTATTGTATTTGTTTCTGGTTGCTTAAATTTCTAAAATAAAATTTTTGTAAATGAAACTATAGGACTATTTACTTTGAGTACTTCCTTTATTATTGCTTCATTGTATCATTTTCTGACATTCATATTCACTAAATTTTAAGCACAGATCTTGGGATGGTTTCCCACTAGGATTTTTCTCTCACCATGTTTGGGTCATGCCATTGGGCCTAAACAGATTATATTGCTACAGGTATAGATAATGGAAATCACCCTTCTACTTCAGGTACTTTATTTCTAGGGAGATAGAGAGCATGGGACCAAGATGAGGCTTATGATGATGTTGTAGTTTATTTTTTTGTTTGTAATTTGGTTTAGTACTGCATTCATGCAATGTGACTTGTTTGGATCCTTTCCTAGACATATGTATCATGGAAAAATTATATATGTGCTCCTGTTATTTATTTATTTCAGTCTTCATATGTCTAATGTTGTGAAGTATTATTATTTATTCCACTATTATTATCTGTATATTTCCATTGCATTACTCTTCCAATTAGGTAATAGTTTCCCCATTATAACACCCAAGGCCATCGCTGCTAGTCGGTAGCCTATGGCGTTTGGGGAAATGTGCTTGAGGCCATGTGACCAACCAGGCTGGCAATATGTAATTTCCTCTTATTCTTCGAAAAAATACAAAAAAGGGGTTCCATGAACTTAAGAAAAGGGATAATGAATCCATTGGTACATATAAAGAATGTTTTTCAAGGCTGGAAATATATTATTTTTTACTTTATCATCCAAACTGAAAGTAAAGTAGATCGATTCATTATTGGCATTAAAACCAAGTCTTAAAAGGGTGTTGGTTATAAGGGAATTTTTTAGCTATTAAGAGAGTATGCATTATACTATCGATTTTGAAATATTAGTTGGTGTTATAAATAAATCTCATGATTTTAATAAAAAATGAATGATATAGTTTAAGGGAAAATCCCAAAACAACAGTGAAAAGAAGATGAGTGTTTTCTTATTCACAAAGTGTGGAAATAATCATGGTGTAGATTATATTAATGGGACTAGTAAATGTTTTAACTATAGAAAATAAGGTCATCAGGCAGGTGAGTGCCAAATAAATAGGAAAAATATAACTAATGATATGAATAGGGAAAAAGATATAGGGAATGAACCACCCACACTTCAATGCTACAAGTGCCAGGAAATTGGGAATCTTTCTAACCAATTCCCTAATCCAAGGGTTATCGATGATGACTGATGTAGAAAACCTCTTTAGGCCCAAGACAAAGGAAAATCACATGTGATCACTATTAGATATATTTAGTATGACAAAAATGTGGTGGAATGACATAGTTCTTATATAATAGGATTCCAAAATAATGTTTCAAAATAACTTTTATGGTATTATAGAATTATGAAATATCTATTGGTCTAGTATGTTTTTTCCATATGTATTTTAGAGTATATGATGAGTGGTTCCCGTAAGCATGAAAATTGATTTAGATGTTTTTGAAAAAAAATTATGCAAGGATAACCCTTAATATGTTCATAATATGCGGATAAAGAAATAAATAGTTGTTTGATAGTATTAATGGACTTGAGGCTGATATGATGAAGATGTGATTTATGATTTCATGGATGGTGAATATAGAATATTTGGGTTTTATGGTATGTGGAAAGAGTTAATTTTTGAGAATATCCATGTTTTAACTAAGGTTTTGTTGTAATTTAGGTTATTACCATTACTCAAGAGAATACATGATGAAGGTGTTCACATGTTTGGAATGTGACCAAAAAGAGATACCTTAAGATATATGGGAGATAAATGTTATGCTGAGTTAGTGATCATCTTTCTAATGTTTTAGACTTTTCATCTTTTAGATGGATTGTATGGTTATCAATTTATGGAATGTTTAAGTAAAGATTTAGATGAAGTTTGTTAGAATAAAATAATATCTCACCATAGGTGTACCTATGCATATTTTATAACTTGTTCTAAAATTTTCAGATATATTCAATAACATATCTTCATCTTTATGTATAACATGATCTGTTAATTCATTAGGTATGAAACATTCAGCGTCATTTCATTAAAATATAGATGAAGTGGAAATTGATCAAGGAACAAAGAAAGGATAGGACTATACTTAATCAAGTAAGTATTTATTCTCATTCATAAACTCCGAGGAAAGGATCTTAAAAAAATATGGTACCCTAGTACCTTGATTTCTGATGAATTAAATGGGACCCTAAATCAAAAAAAAATTACGGCCGTTGGAATGCAAACTTTATCCTAACCTGGTTCTATATCAATCTCCATTAAAACATGATGGTTATAATTCTCTTCCATATCCATGTTTTCACATTCCACCTACATTCTCCTGTGTGGAAACCCTATTATGAGTATATTTGGGTAACCATTATGTTTCTCATATTCATTTTTGAAAGGAAGTTTTAGTCTTTATTTTTTTGATGTGGGTTTCTATAAAAGAAATTTTAATGTATTAATAATTTAATATCCTAGATTAATTTTGAGGGAAAAATTCATTTTAAGGGGTAAGAGTGTAACACCTAGAGATTTTTATGAGAGAGATTTTTCATTTCATTTTATTTATTTATTAATGTTTTTTTAATTTCATCTATATATTATGTTGTACTCAACATCCATATAATTGTACACTACACGCACCACCATATTTTATTTCGATATAAAAAACACAATTCTTGTCTTACGTTACACAAACTTTCACGTTCTTTTGATATAATTCAATTCATGCAAAACCGAGTATATGCGAACAACTAAATATTATTATGTTAATATATATACTAGCCATTATGATGGTGGTATAAACATTATTTACTAAATTATGAAAATATGATTTACAAACATATATATAAATAATTATTTTGTGATCAATTAATAATAAATGAATATAAAATCCCTTTTAAATAAAAGGAAATATTTTTTTAAAAACTATTTAAATGAAAATAACGGAATTTATAAAATATTAAAGTAACTATTGATGGATTTTATTAATGTAATATATATTTAATATATTAAATATAATTTTTTAAATTATTCTTATATGTTTTCTATTCATGATATAAAAACAAATTACATTTTTTCCGATAAATGATGAATTTTTAAAAAAATGCAGTTTTGTTATATTTTGATGGAAAACCCAATTTATAAATAGTTTTTACACTTTTATATATTCTATTTTATAGAATAAAATTTTTATTTGGAATATGGATATAAAAATAAACTTAAGATGAATTTTTTATATGTTTCGGATTAGTTTTATGTTTTAATGAGTGTTAAAAATATACTAAATTTTAATTGGAATAAACCAATTTCATCAAAATAATTTATATGGTTAAATTGTATTACTGAATGGTTTTAACGTATAAATAGATTATATTTTTATCATTTTATGTAATATTTCTCAATGATATTAATTTTACAATGAATTTTGAGGTAAAAACATTTCAATCTTTTGCAATGTGTTAACATTTAAAACATGTTTTTCATTCCTAAAATGGGATTATTTTTTAAATAATTACTATAACTTATGAGTTTTTAATTTTTGAAAATGTATTAAATATTTTTTATTATAAGGTACAAATTATGTTAAAACAATTATTTTATTTTTGGAAATTATGAATAATAATTTTAATAATTTATATTAATACGATAAAAGGGAAAATTTATTAAATAACGGTAAATATAGTATTACAAAATTACCCTTAAACTTTTACTAATATTATTGGATGATTTATTTTGGACATAAACTATCCTAGGGTCAAAATTATACTCTTTTTAAGTCACTTGGATGAGATTAGGACATTTAATATATTTTATTTAAAGAAATTTTTATTTTTTCATACTCAAATGTTAATAACTAATTCATTTTAATATTATTTTATATAGAAGATAAATTATATTATAAATAATGATTTGGAATCTTAAATGTTTTAATTTAGCATGGTAATTTATTTTTAATTTTTAGCGAATAAATAATTAAATTTAAGTTTCATATATTAATGATGAAGAAACAAGTTAATTGATGAAAAATAAATAAACTAATTTCTACTATGAAGATAATAACCATTGAAAGTCACAAAAACATGAAAAAATATTATTCTTCAAGTATATATAGACAATAATCATCCTAGGTTTGAGTTATTTACCATTTGGATCCATATATAAAAGATTATGGCACTTATATTATTTTATTTATAGTGATGTTAAACTCGTCACATTCCTTTTTTAATAAATATAACATTTCTATTGATAAATTTTACAGAATATATATTTGAATAAAAGTATTATTATGAAATATTGTATTTGTACATCAATTTTAATCTGTTTTTTAAAATTTATATAAATATAAGTGTATTTAATAATTACACAAAATTGACGTTGTAATGATTTTATTAAGGGAAATATAAAATAAATGTTATTAAAAATATTAAAATAACTACAATTTGAGATAATTAATATTTCCAATGAATTTTCTATATTACCTTGACCTCTTATTAATATAATGAAATATATGGTTTGATGTTAACTTGTTATTATTATAATTTTAAAAATCATTGAATTGAATAGTGTCAAGATAGACACTATTGATTTTTTTATCAAAATAATGTTTTTATTAAATTATTCAAAAATAATAAAACATTTAAAAAAATATATAATTATTATTATATGTACTAAAATGTTCTAAATTATATATTTATGGTCTAATTAACAACGAATAAGTAAAAATATTCCCATTTTAATATTGAAATATTAGTTAACTTAATTAAAATTAAATAGAATAATTAAAAAGATAAGGTTTAAAGTTATATATAAACTTATCTAAAATTTATTGGTTGATAATATTATAACATTATCTCATATAATATTAGATATTTTAACATTTTTGAGTTTTTTATGGGTTATTATTTTTATTATAAATAAATATTTTTTGAGATCCCAAAAGTACCCCTCACCACAATTATAAAAGGGCACCTCCTCCCTCACCTCTTTAATTCTCATTGAGCCGTCAAGATTGTACATAAACATCCAAATAACTTATAAAAATCCTTAATTACATTATATAGCTTCTTTTATTGTCAACATATCATCTCTAGTGCTTGAAGAAGATATTTAGTGGGATTATGTCAAAGAAGAGGTAATCTCCTCTATCGATTCATTCAAATTATTTATTCTTCTACTTCATATTCATAAGTTGTTTACATTATAAAGTAATAAATCCTGTATAAATTATATTTTTAGATGTTATTATGGTTATTTAAGAACAATATTTCACCTTCTATCCATGCAATAAAAAAAATAAAATCACCATACATGTGTACGTACAACTTACTATCTCTATGGCTTGGTGTAATATGTTTTTCATCAACATTTTACATGGATGTATATAATGATGGTTATAATAACTATATATGATTATTATAACAGTATATTTATTACGTAACTATATATTTACCATCCAATTCCTTACCATTTTATAAATAAAATAATGATATCGTCGCTCGTGTGTATGTACAACCTACTATCTCCACGATATGATGCGATTCATTATACATGATATCCATTAAAGTGTGATTATATAAATGTATAGAATAACTAAATATGATATATATTATTTTAGTAACATTTTTTAATGATATAACTATGACCTATTAAAGAGAACCATAACTTCTTCAATAAAACATGCATAAGAAAATTAAGAAGTTAATACCCAAATATCCAGTAATAATGAATTTTTTTTACCAAACAGATGATAATTTGATCATACATGATATCATAAATATTAATATAATTTTTTAATAACTCAATTACATCATCTGAATCATTATATTGTTGGTTAAAATACATAAAAAGGATATCATACCTAATGTAAGACATAATTTTGCAATCTCATTATTATCTGATATTGTTTATATATAAGTATTTACTAGGGTTTATTTATCATCCATGTCCATGTTTTCTAAAAAAAATTTCATAAAATAATTTACTACCCTACTATGGTTGATTAAATCCATTTTTAACCATTTATGACTTTTTACTACACAATTTGAAGAGAATCGATCTTTTGTTTTCAAAATGGTTTTCTTTTTGACTTTTCCAGTAAGTATCAGAGGAATGTTTTTTAACTTATAAGACCTAAATAGATGTTTACACTTTCATAATGATGTATATACATGAATATTTCCTTATATTTTTTCATTTTTATATTCAAATAAATAATTTTCTTTTAAAGTTGTATGGTGTCTTTAAAAAGGAAAATGTTTTTGAAGAAGAAATCATATTTTACTCAAGAATAAATTTCAAGTGTTTTATAAAAAATATTTTTCATATAAGATAACATTATTTAAAAGGGTTCTGTTTCAGGTATAACATCCCTATTATTCCTATTGTTTGGTTATTTTTTATGGAATGATTTTTATCGAATCCATCTATTTTACATGGATTAACCTATTATGGAAGGATGTTTAAGAAACCCATTTTATTACTTGGGTTATTCTATGATGAATGATTTATGTTTTTGTAGGACATGTGGGAATGATATTATTATTTGACGGGTGGGACCTATATCTCCCACAAATTCATTGGGTAAAGATTTAAATCTCATGAGATATTTTAGATTGAAATAAAAAGTAAATCAAGTTCAGTAATATAGGGATGGAACGAGGATTGAACTCGGTTCAGTAATGGAATTTGTCTCCTATGATGGCCTTTGTAATGAGACTTGGTCAATATGGAAATTATTTTTTATGATTATTTTTTTTCCACAATGCCATGTTTTATGCCAATTCTATTTTATCATGGTTCATGGTCCTTTATCATTTATACCTTATGAACAGTGATGATTTATATCACGAATCAATATTTTGATATTTTTATACATGGTATGATTTTCAAAAGTTATGTACATGATTATACATTCATATGTTTTTGTTTTATTTCATATTTTCCATGTTTACCATTAATTAGCCTTTTCTCTCACCCTTTTTTTATTTTTTCATTTCCACTAGATATAAAGAAATGTTTTAGGTAGGAAAACTAAATGGGACGATATTTATGGGAGATATTAAAGATCATTCACTATTTAGATGAATAAAATTTCATGTTTCCAAAGGAACTAAACTAATATGGTCTTTGAGAATCTATTCGTGTAATGTATTAAGTATTCTGCAAAAGAAATATGTAATGTAAATGTACCTCAATCTTGGGTAACACCCCTATATTTTTATGACATATATTTTTTTTCATTTATTCGAAGTCTTATGTTGTTTTCTACACATAGATAATATTGCACTATAAGAAACACCGGCTTAGAATATAATTTTCCCTGATAAAAAAACTCAACACCTTAATAGATGCATCTCTATAGATGAAAATCCTTTACCCACAACAAGGTAGTGTATGCATAGGTGCACTGGCTAAACTTCTTTTTATCTCATTGAAATTTTCATCAAATTATCCTATCAACAAAAACATAACTCCTTTCTAATTCAACATAGTGAGTGGATTAAATAATCATGATATTTTTTAACAAAACATCAATTATATACTGCCAAACCAAGAAAACATCAAATATCATTTACTATTGTTGTTTTTAGAATCTTTTAATAACTTATATTTTTTTGATCCATATATATATCACATATTTATATTATGTGACCAAAAAAATGAATCATTATGAAGTTGAAATTCACACATGGGTAAATTTTTCATTAATATTATCCTTTCTCAGGGTCTTCAGAACAATTCTCAAGTGATCTTAATGCTCTTCCTTTCCCTTCAAATAGACAGTAATATCATTTATAGAGACTAAAAAAAATTGATCAAGATTGTCTCTAAATAATCTATTCATTAGATCAATGAAGATAGTGGTGGAATTAGTTAGACTAAAAGGCATTACTATAAATTAATATTGTACATAACTTGTACAAAATATCATCTTTGGTGTATCCTCCTTCTTGACCCTTAGTTGATGATATCAGGAACAAAGATCAATTTTGTAAAGGTATTGAGCTACACATAATTGGTCAAATAAGTCGTCAATATTGTGAAGATGTTATGTGTTGTTAATAGTGATCTTGTTAAGTTATCGATAATAAATTAAGGGTCTCATTGATCCATATATCTACATAATAAATAGAATAGCTTCACCCCATGGGGACACAACAGGGCATATAAATTCCTTGTCAATATTTTATTGCATTTTATTCTTCAATTCCTACAACTCATTCAGAGCCATTCTATTAGGCATAATTAAAATATGCATAACACCCGGTACGAGTTCTATTGAAAACCCAACCTCAATATTTGGTTGAAGTCCTGAAAATTATTCCATAAAGACATCATTAAACACCCATACAATGGGTGTATTCTTAATTCAGGGTTTCACGCCAACCATTTGAGATAGAAAAACTTCATTTATAGGAATCAAGACCCATAATATGGAAGAAATTTATACTGAAAGGACATATTCATCCTTGTATCTATATATGATCATATATTAATTCAGAATATGAAATGTGACTTCCCTAAATTGGAAATTAAAATGAGCTCCATATACAGATTTACAATCAAATCCTTGAATCACAACAAATTCCCATATAAGAAGGATAATAAGATTTATAAGAATAAATTTCCCACTAACTTCAACTAGAGAAGAATTATGAAATTTTGATGTGACCATTGTTCCATTATATGTCATCACAATTAACTCCACATCTATTTATTAAGGTAATACGCTGATACCCATAGAAAATTATTCAGAAATAAAATAACATGTATCTAGATTCAAAGAAATAATTTTCTACTTTAGAGTGGATTATATGCATACCTTTCAAAACATCATTATCATACTCCACATCGACGATAGAGAATGCATGTGACTTGATTTTTCTTTTGAATTAAAAGTTTTCTAACATTGATCATCATCAATAACCCTTGGGTTTGGGCATTTATTAACATAATGCCCTATTTTCTTACACTTGTTACGTTGAAGTGTAGGAGGTGCATTATATGTATATTTTTCTCTATTCGCATCATTAGATAACTTGTTTTCCATCACTTCACCATTTAAATACTATATGGACTTCTCTCCTACTCTTAAAACATTTTCTAGTCCCTTTAAGAAAATTTCCTCCATGTTTTTTTCCAAACATTGAGCTTAAATTAAAACTCATATTCTTTTTAGTGCGGCCATATATTTTCCCTTGAATTACAGTTCTCTTTTCTTAACAAACCTATAGGATAGATGGGTTACTCCAGTATCTATCTTAACCTTGAGAGCACAACGAACGATTTACTCATAGCTATTGATCTCCCTTATGGTTAATTCCCCTCAGAGACATGGTATTAGGCTTGTAATGAATCGATGAATTTTAATATTATGTTGGATAATAATTCCAAAAGTGTACCTTGAAAGTCTGGTAAAATTTGAGTCATAGGTACCAACAGATTCATTGTCCTTTTTCTTAATCTCAAGGGACTCCTTCCCTATCATTGTGTGAATAATACGAGGACAATAATTATTTTAAAAATAAGTTATTGAACTCAGCCCATTCCATGGAATCAATTTCACATCTTTGCCTTGTATTCTTGATAATGTTCCACCATTGTTCAACTTCATCATCCAAGCGATAGACTGTTAAGATGACTTTATAATGTTCTAAACATTATAGATCTGAAAATATTTTTTTAGTTGTACTGATCCATTGTTTATACACTAATAGATTTTAAGACCCACTAAAAGAAGGTGGATTGTAACTCATAAAAGACTCAATATAATATTGTTCCATTATTTACTCATTTGTAAGTCCAACATGATTCATATATTGAGAAATTTTCATGATCATAACTGTAAGATTTTTAATTCCTGATCCTATAACATTTGGTTTCTTAGTAGGACAATCATTTCATTTCCCATCACATTCATCATTTACATGGTTCTTCAAGGTTCTGAACATTACTAATCCCAAATAGCATAGTATGAGAAATAATAATCATAATGTAAAACCATATAATCAATAATAAAATTTCACTTTAGGAAACATTAGGTTTAATTCTAGTTTATTCAAGATCATTACAAAAACACTAGGATTGTAAACTATACAATGACATATCATTAGAGTAATTTACTATGGTTTTCTCATCCATGTTTCCAATGAATAACTAGACCTTCCCACTGATACCAACTATAGAATCCCATACTTTACATGCATAGATATTAATTCAAAATTGAATAATATTCATTACAATGTATAAAAAATAAACGATCGGACCATATAGGTATAATTTCATTAGAAACTGGGAAACATAAATAACTAGGTTATAATATATCATTATTGTCTCCCACTTATTTCATCCTAACTAGACCACTTTTTGATATATCTTACTTGATACCCTTCTTCATGGCCATCGGAATATAATATTATAAAAGGGTGAGAACAAATGCTCTGTAAGGGTAAGAAAGGGAGATATCAATCATATCATAAGCATAAGATATAATAATATAACATTTCAAAATATTATCCTACATATGAAAGATCATGATATCATTCTATGGGATAAATCATAAATGATAATAAGAGTCAATGAAAGAAAACCCAAAGGTCATAACATATGACATGATATATTGTGTCATGCACATAAGCATTGAAAATAATTTAATATTAGTTAAGGTTCATTGACAATACTATTATAGCTAGGAAATTCCATTACTGAACTACGTTTACTCCTCGCTCTAGCCCTGTACTAATAAACCGAAATTGTTTCCCATTCCATCCACGTCTATCTCAAGAGATATAAATATTTTCCCAATGAATTGGAGGGATATATAAGTACCACCCATATCATAATGAAATAATTCTTATGTGTGCCATAATAACATAAATCATTCATCATATGCTAAGGAATAAAATGATGGTTTTTAAAAAACATTACACCATATCATAATCCTTGTAAAACAAATGAATATCATACACACCATTCCGTAAGAAAAACAATAAAACCATAGGAACAATAGGTATATTATACATGAAACATTATCCTACTAAATAATTCCATCTTAGATGGAAAATAATTTTGATATAACTCTTGAAATTAATTCATGAGGAAAATATTTACTATTCTTCAATTTATATTTCTTTTCTAAAAAATCCACACAAATTTTAAAGAAAAAAAATTATTTGAAAATAAAATTGAAATCATGTAATAGAAGCTTCATGGAAATAAGGCATTATAAAAATATAAAATTCCATTTTAATTATGTTGAGGATCAATTTTGAAATTTCTAAAAATATTAATTTATAATAAAATTAAACCCTATACAAAAAACATTCATAATATCTCAATTAAAATATGAGATGAGATAGGGTTGTAATATCATTAATCAAAATTAAAAATGTTTTTATTTCATTTTAAACCTTTTCATTTCAATTATCTCTTTGTTATTCTATTTAATTTTTAACTAGGGTAACTAATATTTCAATATTAAAAGGGTGACATATTTACTTATTTTATTCCAATTAGACAATAAAAAAATATAATAGAATATTTTAGATCATATAATAATAATTTTATATTTGAAAAAATGTTTTAATATTTTTAAATAATTTAATAAAACATTATTTTGATAAAAAATCAATAATGTCAATTTTGACGCTATTCAATTCATTGATTTTTAAAAATATAAATATAACAAGTTAAATTATAAAAAAATTATAATATTCCTAAGAGGTCAAGGTCATCAATAAAATTCATTGAATATATTAATTATTCAAAATTAAATGTATTTTAATATTTTTAATATCATTTATTTGATATTTCCATTAATAAAATAGCCACTACAACAATACTGTGTAATTATTTAGAATGATTATTTGTTTAATAAAAATTAAAAATAAAATACTATGAAAAATATAAATACTATATATTTTAGAAGAATACATGTAATAGAATTTATATTCTATAGAGTCCATCAATAAAAATGTTATACTTATTAAAACATGAATGTCATATGTATAAATAAAATAATACAAGTGTCATAATCTAGTCAATAAGGGTCCAAATAATCAATAACTCGATCCTTGAATAGTTATGGTTGACATGTACTCTACCAATTATATTTTTTCAGGTGTTTATGACTTCTAATGGTTATTATAATGTTAATAAAATTATTTTAGTGATATCTCATCAATCAAATAATTTCTATATCATTAAAGTATCATTCTTTTAGGTAATTATTTGTTTTCTAAAAATTAAAAATAAATCATCCTGGTAAAGAAAAACATTTTAGATTTTAAATGACTATTTATAATATAATTTTACTTATATATAAACTCATATTAAAAATTATATAGTTATTAACAATTTAGTAATACATATTTATCTTTTTTTTAAATAAAATAAATTAAATGTCCTAATCTCATCCAGATGGCATCCAAAGGACACCATTTCAACCCAAGGATGATTTTGGTTGAAAGAAAATTATCTAATGTTATTTCTATAAGTTTTATAGTAATTTAATAATATTATTTTTAACTTTAATTACCATATTTACCCTTTCACCGTATTAATAAAAATTAACGAAGTTACTATTCATAATGTCCAGAATAAAAAGTAATATATTAAAATAATTGGGAATTAATAAATCCAAATATAGAATCCATTTTTAAAAATTAAAATTTCATATGTCTCATTAATTAATTTAAAATTATTCCTATTTATTGCAAATAGATAATGAGTTTTAAATGTTAAAATATTGAAAAACATTGAAATGTTATTACATCTGTATTCAATGTAAAATTAATGATAATGAAATAAATTCTATTGAAAGATAAAAATATATTAAATTTATGGTTTAAAACTATTATATAATATAATTTAATAATATAAATAATTTCTAGGAAAAGAGATGTTTTCATTTAAAATTTAGTCTATTTTTTATTTTTATCAAAAAGTGAATGTTTTTAAAAAAATATAAAAAATTCATACAAAGTAAATTTTTAAATCCCTCTTAGAAAGAAAATGTTTATGTCGTCATCTAAAAATTAATAATTTTAAAAAAATATTAATTTAAAATGGTTTCTCCATTATAAGGTGTAAAATTACCCTTTTCAAAAATATATGGGTTTCTATACATAAAATAGGGTTTATTCACACCCTATGAAAAACAATATCTATTGGATGAATATATAAAATATATTATTAATTATATAACATATATATTTCATTAATTTCATTTAATAATTGTAATTCACTCAATTTATTAATACAAAAATACAAATATACAATTGACTTATAGTTTTTTTCATAAATAATTTGTAGCCAATGAATTTACCATAAATTTTCATATGTTAGTTTTATTTATTACCACTAACATAACGACTATGAAAAAATGGTCCTTTTATACTAAGGGAGTATCATAGTACGTTAAAACTCATGAATATGTTCAATTAATGCTATTGAAGAATTAAAATTATTTAAAATATTTTGTAAAAACATCTAGGTGTTATACCTATGCACCCCAAATCCTATTAAACAACCAATCAAGCATCACTATGTGAGCGCTTTACCTTGTCCCAAGTTTTATCCATTAGGTTTTTATGTTTACCAAATGGTGTTCCAAACATGGTGTAAGATAACACCCAGTAGGGTACACCCAACAATGTTTATAACAAGTCCAGTCTATGCATATAAGAGGAATCATTATAAAAATATATTATGAGTATAATTAATAATAATATAAGTGATGTTGTCCATTCTATAAAGTACAATTATGATCAAGAAATTAAATCATAATGGTTATCCATAAATTAAGAAACGAATCATCATTGTTGGGAAAAAATCCCACAAGGTATTATTAGAGCATTTTTTTGGTGATTGTGATTACTGACAAAGTAGATATCTGTGTTGGGTTTGCTGACAAAGAAAACCGTGACATAAATTTTTTTTTGACAAAGGGTATTTCATAGTGTAATGTCGAGTTCAAGAGCTATGTTCAATGATATATGTTTGATTCTAGAATGTCGACAATGTAATGGATGATCTGGAGGCGGTTCAAAAAGAACAGATACAAGGTGGTGTTATTTTCTAGTGTTTGCTAAATTTTTGGGCCTGAAAATTGACAAATGAAGAAATGTGATTTTTGTTAAAGGGTCACTCATGCTGTGTACTTGAAGGTTTGGAAACTTGCACACCATATGTTTTACAAGATCAGATCATCAAAATATGGCAAATGGATAAGTTTCACGTTGGTTTTTGTGTTGTCACGCAGATGACTTACGCTTCGTGAAGAGACATGCCCGCCGATGCCTTGGATGCTTCGGAACTTGCTCTCCTATTGGTTTTAAAGATCAGAACTTCAAAATATGGAAAAGGAAATTGGTTCACACAAGTTTGGATGTGGGTCGCAAAAGTGACTTGCAGGGGAAGAGACATGCGTGCTGAGACATACGCGCCGAGGGTAGAGTTGCGCGCCATCGCACAGGGTGTTCAAAATGCCTATAAATACTGGACCACCCCTCCTCATTTTCAATGGATTTTAACAATTCGAAAAATCAGAGCTCCTGTTGTGATGGTGTGGTCGTCGCGCAAGTGGTGTGTGGTCTCACAGGTGATGTTGTGCCCCAGTGTTTGAAGTTTCACGCCGATGTTTGAATTTGTGCACCAGTTGGTAGTTGCACACCAATATTGGTTTGGGCGTAAAAAAAGTGTGTTGTGAAAGTTTGGAGTAGAATAATCTTGTTTCTCACAAGTGTGTGAGGTAGAATTGCACACCATTTGTGACTTGTGCGCCGATACTTGCGTGCTGAGATATAAATGTGCGCCGATACTTGCACGCCGAGATAAACTTGCACGCTATGTAAGGTTGATTCCCCGACCATATTTTCGGGCTGCGTGGAAGCTAGAAGTTTGCCTAATACCTTCGGTGAAATGAGAGAATCATATATGGGTTAAATTTGGGCTTCAGAAGAGCATCTACATAAAAATAAAGATGTATTATTTCATGATAATGAAGATACCTACCATTCTATAAGCATTGAGTGGACTCCTTCCAGAGTAGTGAGAAAAGAAAGAGGAAGAAGGTGATCCTCTCCATTGGTAGTGAGACAGAGAGAGATAAACTGGGAGTGACCCTTGGGAAAGCAGTGAGATGACCCTAAACCTTGTAATGGCAGTGATCCTGGGACAGAGTGACTGTGCCCAAACCTTGTAATCCAAAGATAGTGAAGTTTAGTGGAATTTGGTACGACTGACAACCTGTCGGCGTATTCTACTAGGACGTAGCCCTAAGAGGTGAAACAAGTAAAAATTTTTGTGTCCCGTGCTTGCTTTACTTTCTGTTTATATTGTGCAATAGGAAATAGAGAAGAGTGTTTTTCTTAACAGTGAAACAAGATTAGAACGAGCTTTAATTTTATGTTAGTCAAACCCTGATTCACCCCCCTCTCAGGGTATTCAGCCTTATGGGCCTAACAATCATGTCCTATGTAGTTTAATTGAGTATCATTCCTACATGGTATATCATCTAAGGAGTATAAAATTCCAATGTGACAATGTAATCTAAGTAATATAAGTAAACCATATCTAAGGAGTAAAAATGACCAAGTTATCCTAGCATGTCCGAAAAAAGGAGTAGAAATGTCCAAGAAATCCATTTTAGTCAGGTAAATTAGATCCAACGAGTAAGAATGTCCATGGCATACAAGTAATATAATTAAATAGGATCCAATAGTACAAATTAACAGTGGATTTATATAATCTATATAAAACAAGTAAACTATATCCATGGAGTATCATTGTTCAAGGCATCCTATTTGGCCATATCCAAGGAGTAGAGATGTCTGAGGCTTCCTTGCAGGTCCCATAAACCATGTAAATCAGATCCAAGGAGTAAAAATTTTCAAGGAATCCAAATCAGATGAGAAAATTATATACATGGAGTATAAATTTACTAGGCATCCATGTAATGTGGAACCTTATATTAGAATTGTTCACGGAATCCATGTTGGGTTATCAATGCCATACAATGAAGCCTCCATTATCATAATAAAAAAAATCATTCACCATTCATAAAAATTCTTATTAATCATTTCATTAACTTCCTTTTAATCATATTCAAATTGATGGAGTATACTTTTGACACCATTCATTTAAAAAATAATGAGGTTCTTTAAGGTGCATAATACCTTAATAAATTATCTTAATAACCACATTCTATTATAAATTATAATAGGTGAACTCAACACATCCCATGGGTTGTATAATCATGGTAAAAAGTAAGAACCCATCCCATGGTCGGTTCATGTTGAGGTCAACAACCTTCAACATTATACAAGGGTTCCATGATATGTCTTAAAAATCACATTAACATTTAACTAAAGGGATATTTAATTTATAAAGTAATTACTTGAATGTCCAGCATGCTGAACAAAAAAAATCACCTATAATGCACAATACATTGTGAAAAAAGGGATAGACCACCTACATTATGCTCATAAAAGAACACTATTCCAACCATAGCCTCTAATTCAGTCTAGATCAGATGAAAATGGTAGAAAAGGAGAAAAACCTAGACATAAGAAGTATTATATTTCACTAAAATAAAATTTTACATAGAGTGATGAATGATTAACGGATCCAAATAATTGATGAACTCACAAGTGGATATATAATGAGATTAACTATGGCTCAATCTGAGTTATGATGGGTATGTTCCTCTAATTCCTAAGAGAATCTTGGAGGGGTGATCAAACATGATATGGGATGACCTCCTGTATGATGGAAAGGAATAAGTAATATGTGGTTATGTAAAACAACGAATTAGGGTAAAAATGGTCATTTCATCTTTAAAAAATAGAAACACTGTTTCACAGCACGGTTGGCCAAACAATGAACCAATTGTGTGACCAAATATGACTCAAGACCCCTATCACATGTTCAGGGTCCGTGCTATGAAGAACTATGCACCAACCATTCATTTTAATTATATTAAAAATACAACACCACATACACCGATGTGGGGCTTGGGTTGTATTGTTATGGTACCCATGCACCCTTTGTTGTGCATTGAAACACCCTACATGATTTACTCTATCCATGAAGACTGAGCTACATGTTTTCTACTAACTATGTGGCCAAGATGTTTTCTCCAAAAAGTGGGGATATGAGCTATAGAAAATCATTTCATATCCAGGTTAAAACCATATCCTCTCTGGCCACTCACATTATGTCTAAACCATATAATAAAGGTGAAAAACAAATGACCTGTACCTTCATAAAAAGTAAGGTCATTACATTTTTCACATTCCAAAATGCACGAAGAGAGACCATTATAAAACATTATAGGTGATAAGGTCAAAATATGGACATCTAGTTGGTTTTGGAAACGTTTATACGTCATTTCATCCATTGTCATTTTAGTTTAACCCCAGGTAAACCCATTTTCCCCGTAACCATAATAATATATTTTTACTATTTTTACCATTCAATAAGGTCCAAAATAAATTAACCATTTTAGATAATATAAATTATTTTTATACCAAATATGGAATCCATTTTTCGAAACTATATTCATAATAGTGGGAAAATTTAATTTAAAATTTATTCCATAGAGATGATGAATAAGCGGGTTTCCAATGAGAAAAGATTCATATATTTAAAAAGGATTTATATAAAAATTAAATTTAAAATTGATTCAAATGACCTATATTGTATAAATATATACATAATTAAACTTATTTTACATTTAAAATAGTATTAAAATCAAATTTATCTTATGACTTCTTTGAATGAAAATGCAGTTAAAAGAACCGAATTTTTTCACTATTCACTAAAATGTTTATATTTTCAAAAATTATAAAAAATTTACACAAAAATAATTGTTCAGATATATTTCAAAAAAAAATTTTATTATACAATTTTTTGAAAATTGGAAAAACCTAATTTTTATTTACATGAGCAGTGCCTGACTATACGATCTTTTAGAAAAAATTATATTTTTTAAGAAATATTTGTTTTTCTATCAAATGGTTCTTATTTTTTTAAAATCAATAGAAGACCATTGAAATTATTTTATTCATGTGTAAAATATATAATATTCATAATTTAGTTTGTACTATTCATACCTGCAAACTTGATGACTAGTTTATAATATTCATGTTAATTATAATATTTTGATAGAGTATCGTTTTTCATTCAAAACCAGTTTTTTATAAATTACATGTTATCAGAGGGACTAAATTTATTTAAAAAGAAAAAAAAATTATGGTCTCAGGGTGTTACATTCTCTTATAAGCTTGGTGTTTCATATCACACATGTAATCAAACAAGATGCTCATATTTTAAAACCACAGGGTTCAACAGGTTGAAGGTATTTTTTTAAAACATGTGTTTAAATAGTTATAAATTTGATGTATTTATTTATATTATAAATTAATTATATTTTCATGATATATTATTAATTATTTTTTTATTAGTTTGTTGTTTTTGTTAATTTATTAGAATTTTTATTAAAAAACTAAAAACATAGTACAATTTAAATTTTTTGGTAGTATTAATTGTTTGATTACCATTATAATTAATTAAAAATAAAATTATTATAGATTATTCTTATTTAATTATAATTAATAAAGAAATAATAATTTAAATATTTTTATTAAATATAAATTATACTTAAAAATTACGATATTATAGTATATAATTAGAGAAAATAATAACAAAAATATATAATTGATGTAAATAATAACACGTAAAAAGTTAAAAATCATTTATTCTTATAAATTAGTATAAAATCTTAAAATTTCATAAAATAAATTTGAACTTATTAAAAAAATTATAACATTGTAAGACCAGTTATTTAGTAAAAAATAAAAAAAATTAAAATTGTAATTATTGTAAGGGTTGCTAACTTAAAAGGTAATATTATTATTTTAAAATAATAAAAACTAATTTATAACCACTAAAATTATTAAAATTTGCCATTATTGTATAAAAATTCAATTATATAACAAATAATATTTTAATTTAATTAAAAATAATTATACATTTATAAATAATAAAAAATTATTATAGAAATATATAAAATAATAATCAAATAATAAAATTAGAAAAACAATAAAAACTAATTAATAATAGTTAAAACGTATTAAATTAATAAAATTATAATAAGAAATAAAAAAATCTTACAAAATATTTTAATTTTTTATTTAAATTATTATAAATATAATAGTACTAAAAACTAATAAAATATTAGAAAAATATTTTTTTAAATTAGTATAATTTAAGTTATATAGTTATAAAAACATATAAAATATTAAAATATTTGAATATATTACAATTATATATTGCTGTAGATATGTAGACTATCTCAAATACTTCCTCATAAGAAATACTAATTTGTGATTGAATAATTAATTTTAATTGTAAGGTAATATTTAAAATGAATTTATATATCCATCATAATACCTGATTATGATGTAGTCCATCATAAATAGTTTATTGTGTCCATGACTCATTTTCGACGAAAGATTTTTTTTAAAAAAATTTACAAAAATTAAAAAAATAAACATTTTATTAAAATTAATAATTAATATAAATGAAAAAAATTAAATAAAAAAAAAAACACTATATATTTTTAAATTGATAACAATTTTTTCAAATTAATTTTTTAAAGAATATTTGTATTTTTATAATATGTAATTAAAAAATAATAATAAAATAAATAAATAATAACTAATAAAAAATTTCTAAAATAAAGATATTAATTTAGGTAAAATACATTCCATAATACTATTTTATCATTTTTATTAAAAACAAATTACTATTTTTTTTAGAAAACACTGGATTTAGGAAATATACACCAGTTTTTATTTTGAAATCATGTTTTGATAAATTGTAACAACCATGTTAATGATAGAATATATCATTTTTATATTAATTAGTACTCATGAAATAGATTTTATACTCATTATAAAAATATAAAGTAGTTTTTTAAAACAAAAAGTAAATAATTTTATTAAACAATATTCTTATAAGGTTTTTTAATGCTAATTTTATAATTTATAGAGTTTTAATTTTAAAAGGTGAATTTAATTTTTTAATTAATCAGGTAAAAAATATCATAAGATTGATTTTTTAGTGTTTTCTGAAAAGTTTTATTTTTGAATAAATAGAGAAAAATACTACCTTTTATTGAAAATTATATTATCTTTTCCATTATTTACAATGTCCAATTATATTTTGGATTATATTTAAAATTCATTACTCAGTTTTTATAATAAATAATCCAAATTTTGTTTTTAAATTGAATTTTATACTTGAGTTTAGAATAAAAACTTTTTATGATTAAAAAAGATATTTTTCGAATTTTTTTCATTGCGTTTTTTCTGTTTAATATTAAATTAAATTATTCCACTAATTTTTCGTGAATCATTAAAACTTGATTCAATAATTGGAATTAATAGGTCCAATTTTTTAAAATAATTCACTTTAATTTTTCGTTGTTATGAATAGTAACTATCGTATATATTTGCTACACTGATAAAGGTAAAATGTTTTAATTAAGGGTAAAAATAATTTGAAGAGGAATGAAAAATAACCTTAACACATGAATTAATTTTATTATTTGAATATATTTTATTCATAATGATCCAAAATTTTTATTTATGACCTTTTTTTCCATTTTTTCATTATTTTCAAATTTATATTATTTAATATAAATAAGAGTAAAAAAATTCATTCTCTATGTTTTAATATCTATAATTTTTCCACATTGGGATAAAATGAGGGAATGATCTGTTAAAAATAATATTTTGAAATATAATCTATTTTTATAATACTAATTTATTTTTAGTGATGAAATAATTAAGTTAAAAGGTTATGTAACACTCATGAAGTAATTGTTCAACTAACAGATAAGTAAAATAAATGACTTTAAAAATATTAAAAGTAATATAATTTGAAATAATTTTTTTTGATAAATGAACATTTTAGAAATAATTTACTATTATGTATGTCTCAATTTATTATACTCGAATTATACCATTTATTTGTGTCATTAATGTAATATTAAAATAATTTTGTCAAAATAGACAATAATACTATTTAATAATAAATAATATTTTATAAATTGATTTAAATTAATAAAAATAATAACTTATTCCAAGTGATTGGTATATGGATTAAAATATCAACCATTTTAAATTTATGGGAAAATTTAATTTTTATAGTAACTATAATAACCCTTATATAGTAAAATCTTTATAATCACAATAATTGTAAAAATGGGTTAAAGTGGGGTAAAACAAATATATAATGGTAAAAAAAATTGTCTAATTTTATTATATTAGACTATTTTGAATAAAAATAATATTATCTTCAAATATTTTCAATTTTGTTCCATTTTAATATAAAAATTTATTTTATATTAACATAATAAATTAATAAACTTCAAGAGCTTTCCTCCCCTCTATTATAAAAGGATATATCCTATCATCTTTTATTCAAAAATAAAAATCCATTTTTGATTCCATACCTTCACAAATGCCTTCCTAAAATTCATATCCACATCCAAGGGGAATTGGTTTGATCAGAAAAACTACTAAGGAGTGATTTTTTGTGTAAACTTTTAGAGGTTGTCCAAAAAAGAAGTGTCATTCTTAATCATGCGTTCTTGTTTTATTTATTCTTGCACATCCTTAAAATATTAATCAACCTTGATGATATAATAAAATTATTATATCCTATATAATTACATTTTATTATGTTAATTTAATAACCAATATCCATATCCAACCTCTATCGAATGGAAAAGGAATCCATCACTCGTTTGTACTGTGGACTACCACCTTGTGAACTAAAGTAATTTCTCCCATCACCAAATATCATGAATGGTTATAATGATAAATTTTATTTATATATTTTATATTCATGAAATATTTATCATTTTTAAAGACATTTTTACACCTATTTTTTTACCTTTCTATTCATTGAAAAATCAAAACATCGCTCTTGCGTACGTGTGGAATACCACCTCAAAGAAGTGATGTGATTTGTTTTTAATCAAAAATATATATATATATGATATATATAAGTTTATTTTTTCATAAAATAATTTTTTTTATATAGTGATAAATATTTAAGGGAAAATTAATTCTAATTTTCATTCCATACTGATCATTGAAAAATGGAAGCGTTACTCATGCGTACGTACGAAGTATCATCTAAATGATTCTACCACAGTTCATTTTTCATATCCGTATTTAAAAGTTGTTTTTAAAAGTATAAATGATGTATAAAAATGTTAATAATTTCAAAATTATTATTTCTGAGATTATGGAATACTGACCACTTTGACCATAGTCGACCTACAAAAGTGTATTTTTACATATGATACGAATACCATAAAAACATTTTACATAAACATAAATAGATAAGTAATAATATATAATATTGTATTAAATAAAATAAAAGGAATAATGAAATTTATAATAGTTTTTAAGATATTAAATAATTAACACAATTTTTTTATTTATGATGATAAATAATATACATGATGTGTCCAACTTTTGGAATGTGACACTTTAATTTAAAACCTCGTTTTAAATGTTTTAAAGATTCACATTCATAATAATTATCCACTATTTTGATATTATTAATAATGTTTTATGATTTAGTTCATATGAAAATAAAAAATTTATAAAGGTAATATTATATTCCATTGGCCTTCCTCTGAGTTTTTTTTAAAAAATGAAATTTTTAAATGTTTTGTACATAATGTTTTAACAAAAATAAAAAAACAAATGTTATATTTTACTCTATACAAATTCAATGAATTTTCTTAACACCAAAAACCTTAATTAAATATTTTATTCCTTTAAAATATTTAATCTTTTCATCAAATAAAACCCCAATTTTATTTTAATGGATATTTTGGTTTTGAAAATGTTATTTTAAAATGAAATCATAATTTTATATCCGAAAATAGTTTTCATATTAGTTCAAATTAGTTTTCAATTATTTTATGATGGAAAGGTGAAATATAAAATGTTTTATTAATCATATTATGATTGAAAATTATATATGTGAAATGGGTGATCCCAATACAACTTATAATATGGGTTGATCCCTAGATCACATGATTAATGGGTAATCCCGATATGACTTATACGATGGGTGAGACCAATATATATTGTATGATGAGTGATCCTAGATTACACTCCAATGCATTGGTTATTAATACATGTATTAATAGTATATTATGAGTGAGTTATATAGGATATTTCCCCTATGTATTTAACCATGTTTTAGTTATTTCATACACATGTTATAAATATAATTCTCTTAATTTCATGAATGGTTTTTATTTACCTAATATGTGTTTGAATGGTTTTATTTGAGAAAAAAACATGTGTGTTTTTCATGTGGAATGGAATTATTCAATCACTAAAAATTGAGATAAAGTTAAACATTTAATTTGTTTTCATGTTTTTAACTAGAATAATGGATTTATTCTTTTTTATGTACCGTACTAGGATTTTTGTACTCATACCTCATTTTTATGAAATGTTTCAAAATTACTAAGGATGGGAAAGGGAAAAGAATATTTTAAGTTGAATATCATGATGAATTTTCATGAAAAAATAGTTTTTTACATTAAATGTTTAATATTATATGAAAAATTGTTACAGAGTAGATTTCCACACATTGTAATATATGAGATTTTTTTAATATTTATGAAATAATTCTCCAAACATATACACCTAAATGGGATTTGGGAATTAATAATGATGAATTATAATCCAAAGAAACAATATATTATAATTTTTATGGCTGGTTCCTTATATTTAATGTTAGAGAAAATCATTAGATAAATTTATAGTTTTTGATATTTTTAAAAGAATAAACTTGAGAGATTATAATTATGAATAATTTTAAATGATATGGAATTTGAATATTACCATGTTGCATTTTATAATCAATTCCTATTCAAAATTTAATTCTATTGAGGAAATATGGATGAAGAAGTATAAAGGTAAACTGTAAAAAATATCAATGCAAATCAACTTCATATAATGGTTGTAATTGGAACTGAATTTTTCTTGGAAGTTATGGCTCAATTTATAGAGGATATAAATGGTGGATGCATCCATTTTATATAGTGACAAGATTTAATATAATTGAACATATTAATAGTTTAAAATTTCAAGCAATAATAACCTGTATCTTTTTGTGGAACCTCATAACCAAGTGTACCTAATGTAGGGATCAATACATTAGAAAATATATTTACAGTCCTTGGATGCTAATAATATGAAAATGTTAAATCTTTATAATTGTTATTTTGAAGGTGATAATAATCAATGGTGATATTTTTCCTAGAATACCAAAATGGGAGATGAAATTATTGCTATGGAATTAATAAATTTAAAGAATATTTTTATATAGAAATATTTCCTTAATATTTCCAAACATTGGATGGAGAAATAATTCATAGAATTAAGTCACAAAGATAAATATTCTATATTAGGGTATAAAGAAGACATTACAGGATTGGAATTGTATATGAAATAATTTAATAAATATATTGATTGTAATATTAGTATATTTATAAATTATTTAAACCACTTTTATGAAGAGACTTGGTTGGGAGAGAATTTAAAATCATTGAGAATGTTGTTCATTTTATTGAGAAAGTTGATATAGAGTTTTATAAAAAATATGTTCCTTGAGATGACAAGATTAATAACTAAACATGGTGGTGGGATATTTAGACGTATCTAACCAAGACTTCTAGAGGTTAGACCCCAACATGTTCCAAGTGCGGTAAAAAAATATTTCAATAAATTAATGATAGAATCTAAAAAGTGTTACTAGTTTGGTAGTTTTGGTCAGAAGGACCATGATTGTAGATAAAAGAGTCCTAAATAATATAAGAATGAGGTAACATATAGCCATTCAATAGAGATACTCTTTAGTTTCAGTGAGTTGGGTCATAATGATAACAATTGTATTATATTAGTTAGATATGATGGAAATCATTTAGACCAAGAATGGAAATTTTTTTAATAATTATTTGGAGCTACTGAAGTTGATATTGGACTATCTAATAAAGCAGGGAAAAGTATTTTACTTGTATATTATAATTATGCCAATGCTCTGTGTTACTCTGGATCTTCAAATTCCTTCATTTCTGAGATTTTTTGAATAAAATTAGGAATATCACCTCACGAAAATAAGGTATATATTTTAGTGAAAACATTAAGAGGAATCACTAAAGTAATCAAGATTTATATTAATAATCATATGGTTATTAGTAGGATGGTCTTTCTGGAAAATCATTTTAAACCTCCCATCATATAGTTTCATATCATTTTGGGTATGAATTGGATTTTAGGTTGTCATCATATGATAAATTACAAATAAAATAATGTTTTGTTCAATTATTCCAAATCATTGATAAGATACACATAATCATAAAAACTCATTGGAAGTGGAAGTGAAAGTTACATAGATAATGTTGTAAAAAATATGTAATTTATTCAGATTAGTGATATACCCATGGAAAATAAATATTTGGGGGTGTATTTCTTGATTATCTTCCTTGTGTCATTTTTTGGTGGGAGTGTGAATTTAGTGTTAACATAATTCTTAATGCTATGCCTATTTTAAAACCCCATAATTAGGTCGATCAAGTACATATTTTGGGTTTTGAAAAATAGTTTTAGGAGCTACAGGATAATTATTTTTCTTCAACCCCTAACTTCATGTTGGGGGAATCATTTTTTTTAAGAAAAAAATTAAAATGGTCAAATAAGTATTTAAATTGATTATAGAGCCTCAAATAACATCACAATTAAGCTCATGTTTCCTTTTCCTCATATTGATGACTTGTTTGATCAGCTCCAATGATTATAATATTTTTTAACGATTGATCTCTATTTGGGGTACCATTAGTTGAAGGTAAATGAGGTATATATTTTAGAGACTGAATTTTAAACTATATATGGTCTTTATGATTTTGTGGTTATGACCCTTGGGTTGTCTAATGCACCAACTATATTATTGGATCTTATGAATATTGTTTTCCATGAAAAGTTTTATAAGATTATAGTTGTGTTTATTAATGATATATTGGTATACTATAAAATTCATGAGGATCCTGAAAGACACCCAAAAATAATTTTTAAAACATTAAAATAAATGAAACAATATTTACAATTTAGTATGTGTGAATTTTGGTTTAAAAATATTTCATTCATTAGGAATATTGTTTATAAAGGTGGAATAACTGTTGATCCTGACAAAAATAATGTAGTTAAATAATTTCCAAGACCCAAAAATTTCACATAGATTAAGTGTTTTTATATATTAATTCATTAATACTGACGGTATGCTGAAATTTTTTCATAGTTGTCTATCCCACTAAATAATTTAATAAAAAAGTAGTTATATTATTATATATGAAAGATTATGATGATTTTTTTAGTAACCAATAAAAAGATTTTTGATTTCATATTTTTTTAATTTCCCTCTAGAAATAATCATTTTATCATCTACAGTTATGATTCATTTAAAATAATTTTTTTATGTCTCGATGAAAAATTATCAGGTAATTGATTATAATTTATTTTAACTAAAACTTCATGATTTAAATTATCCTACACATGATCTACAATGAGATTATGTTTTTTTTTTTTTAAAATAGAGGAACCAATTATATGAAGTAACTTGTTAAAAATATTCTAATAAAAAATGTTTTTTTGTATATATTCACATAGAAGGAGTTAAACATAAGGTAAAGAAGATAGGTGAACTAATCAAGGAATATAATTTAACAATTCATTTAAATACTAGAAAAGAAAACAATGTAACTAATTCTTGGGTTTAAAAGATCATGAATCATTAACATGTTATGTTTAGAACAAAACCCTATAGTTATTTATTTTATGAATTTTGGGATAGAAATTGTGCATGCGAGAACATCGTCTCTTTTGATTCTGGTGTGAATACAATTATCTATATATGAATGTATTAAGAAATCTCATAAGTAATACCATTTGTTATAAGAAATGATAGAATTTGTTAAGATGGTAAGTTTCTATAATTAAATGTTAAAAAACTGGTGTTTCGAGATTCTGAAAGAGAATACGTGTCCTTGTGATTCTCAGTTTAAAAGTGAATCTCATAGTACCCCATTTTTCAATCATCCCATCTTTACTAAGATGTACAAACAATGTAAAGAGTTCTACTAGTGTGATGGAATGAAAATGAATATTGATGAATTTACCATGAAATGGTTGACTTGTATATAAGTTAATGAAAAATGATAATTACTAAAGGGGATTCTTTATCGTTATTTAGTACCAAAGAGGAAATGGAAAAAATGTATCCATGGATTTCATGGTGGTATTTCCAAAGACATAATGAGGTAATAATTTTATTCATGATATTGTTGATTTCTAAACTAAATATTAACATTTCCTTCCTATTAAATATATTATGTCTTGAGATCACATTTCATGACTATATCTCAGAGATGTAGTCTGATTATACAGATTTAATCTCTCCGTTATATCTAATAAAGATCCCAAAATCTTATTTAATCTCTAGAACGGTATTCCGAAGTCATTGGGTACTGAACTAAATCTCATCAAATTTTTCATCCTTATTATAATAAATATTATGAGAGAATGATTTAGACCTCGGAAAATATAATTCATGATTTCTTAATGGATAACATGACAATTTTGGATCAACAACTTTAATTAGTTTAGTTTTCTTATAATAACTATTTTCATTCCAGTATTCATATGGAATCATTTGTGAAATTATATTAAATGTGGTGATATAATCTAACTTCCTGGAAGGAAGTAGGATAAAGTATGTTAATGGGATCTGAGTCAGTTGAGGAAATGGATGAGAATTTGAAGATGATTTGGAAACATTTGTGGATAAATCATATTAGGAAGAAATGTTATGCTGATAATAGTAGGAATGTTCTATCATTCGAGGTAGGTAATAAATTTTTTCTTAATGTGACTATATAGAAAGGGTTATTGTAATATTTTTAAATGATAATATAAGTAAATGGTCCATTGGACTGTTTGAAATAGTTGGGATTGTTGGATTATTTTCCAACTGAGTGGCCTTTCCTCTAATATTATCCGCAATACATAACGTATATCATGTTTTGATGTGAAGAAATTATGTGCTTGATTTATATCATGTTTAGAGCATTGAGGTAGTTTAGTTGTAATATTACCTTTATTTTGAGTAACAACTAATTTGGATTCATGACCATATATAGAAAGTGTTATGGAATATTTTTATTCATCATGTTAGGGTTTTTTCAAAGACCATATGATTAAAGAAGGAACACGAGAATCTAAAAATTCTTTTAGCGATAGATATCCCCACACCTTTAATAAGTGAATAACATTATGAGGACTCAATAAAAATGGGGTAATGAATTTAAATACTATTTTAATGATAGAATAATTTTTTTATTTATTAGTATTCCTTAAATAGATAGTTATATTCATTATAAAATAATTAAGTAATTTTTATATCAAAGTGGAAATAGTTTTATTAAAATATTTTTTATAAGGTTTAATTTAAATGAATAATTTTAAAATTATAGAATTCAAATTTAAAAATGTGAATTTCATTTTTTTAATCTTCAATTCAAAATTATCTTAATATTAATTATGGATAATTTTCTATAAATAATTATTTTTCAATAAATAATGAAAAATAATGATTTTTCTTGAAAATTAAATTTTTTTAGGGTATTTAGAAAGTCAAATTATATTATGGATTGTTTTAAATTTTTTTAGTTATATTTTATATAAAATTTTATAATTACTATTTTTAAATGAATTTTATTCTTTAATTTCGTATAAAATCATTTTATATAAAAAATTTACTTTTTTATAAATCTTTTTTTCATCGCATTTTGTAAATTTAGTTTTAAAATAATATCTACAACATATGTGTTTGAAATTATGAAACATCGATTCAATATTTTTAGTGATGATGTCAAATTTTTTTAAATTGTTTACTTTTATTTTTGGTCATTATGAATAGTACTAGTTGTAAATATTTGTTACCACGGTAATGGTAAAATGGGTTTATTAATATTAAAAATAATTAGATTAGGATTATAAAATGAAACTAAAGATTATATTAATTTTATTGTATGAGTATTTCTCTTCCATAATCATATAAACTTATAATATATGAACATTTTCTTTCATTTGGAAATGTTTTTTAGATTTATATTATTTTATATAAAGAAATTTAAAAGAATGTAATTCTCTATCTTTTATTATATATAATTTTTAGAGATAAATAGAGTCAATGTTTGGTTATAAATTTTCCGCTAAAATATAATTTTTTTTCTTGGTAATTTATCATTAATTTTTGTTGATGAAATAATTACCATAAAATTTTACGCTATGATGATGTGGTAATTTTTCAATTAATAGAAAAATTAAATAAATGATTTTAAGAATATTAAAAGTAATATTATTTTTAATCAATTTATATGTTGCATAATTTTTTAGATAAACATAATTTATTTGAAAATTTTTAGATGATTATTTTGTAATTCCAACTTTACCGTGATGTTGTTAAGAGAAAATAACATTAAAAGTACTGAAATTGACCTTAATGATATTTTATATTATATAATATTTTTATAAAATATTTAAATTTCACAAGAATATTCCATTGGAAAAGAGATTGTGATTTTATTTAAAATACAAACCACGGTCCACTTATGGAACACATTTATTTTTTAGTATAATCATATTGACCCATATAGGGTAAAAAATTAATTATTGTGGTAATTGTAAAAAAGTGTAAAAGTAAGTTAAAACAAAAAATAAATGGGATGAATGTAATATAAATGTGTAAAATTTTTATTTTAGGGGATTATTTTGACTATCCTTATCTTATATTTTAATATTACCGATTTAGATCTGTTTCATTATGAAAATTTATTTATATTAATTGAACACTTTAAAAAATTTCAAGAGTATCCCTTCCATCTCTTATAAAAGGGAATATCCTCTCCACTTTTATACACACTTAAAAAGCAATTTGGTTGAGAAAATCACTGCCAAAACACATTTATTACATCCAAATACATACCCTATATGCCTTTTTTTGATCATTAAACCAACATAGGAGATATTTTGGTGTAAGCCTTAAGGGGTTATCTAAAGAAGATATATTGTTCTTAACGATGGATTTTTATATTATTTTTTCTTCCACCTATTTGAAATATTAGATAACTATTATATATAATAATATTATTATATCCCTTATAATTAGAAGTTATTATGTTAATAGTATAACCTATATCTATATCCAAAAACCATTAACTAGTAATATAATCCATCATTCTTGTGTATAACGAACTACTGTATCGTGAAATGGTGTAATTTATTTTCCATCACTCCTTGTAACACATGGTTATAATGATGGATATAATATATATATATCATATTAAATAAAATTAAATAATTATGTAAATAAAATGAAATTCTTATTTCTTAACTTATCATTCACTGAAAAATGATAATGTAGTTTAATCATACGTGTGGACAACCACTTTCATGAAGCCATGTGTTTTTTTATTACCACATATCATGGATGATATATATAAGTGTATATAAAAGGATAATATGGTATTTATTATAAAATTATTATTATTATTTAAGGATAAAATAATTCTTTCTTTCTTTAAATAATGATCATTGAAATATAGAAGCATTACTCATGTGTACGTATGACCTACCGTCTACATGATTATAACATTGTGCATTTTTATAACCATATTTCATGGTCTGTTTCAAACATTTATGTGATGTATAATAATGGTAAATTATTTAACGAGTATTATTCTACATATTATCTAATAATGAACACTGAGACCATAGTGAACCTATCGAAGTCATTTTTGATATATGATCCAAAAACTATCAAAATAACCGATGTAAACCTAATTTATTATCTAATAATAATTAAAATGGTATTAAATAAAATAAAATAAATAACTAAATTGAATTTTTTTAATAATAATGTTAATAATTAACATAATGTTGTTATTTAGGAAGATAAATAACATACGTGATAATTCAAAATCAAGGTAAGAGACACTTTAACTTAAATATTGTTTAAAATGTTTAAAATATTTATATAAAAAATAATCCTATTCAATTTCCATATTCTAAAAATTATTTTATGACTATATTTGTTTGGATATAAAAGAGTTATTAAGATAATTTTATATTCCTTTTTTATTTTAATTTAATTTTTTTAAAAAAATAATTTTTTATATGTTTTGTATGGAACAATTTGGGAAAAATAAAAACTAAATGTTCTACTTTAACATATATAGTTATAATGTTTTTTATAGCTACCATAAAAATTATTTTATTTTTTGATTCCTTTACAATATTTCATGTTTTATTCAAATAAAATAGTATTTCATTTTTTCTGAGTATTTTGGAAGAGAAAATTGTTTTTAATGGAATAGGCATTTCGATATCATGAAATGTTTTTCATATTAGTTACAAAGAGTTTTCAATGATTTTTTGATGAAAATTTGAAGGAATAAAATTTTTTATTAATAAGATGGTACATAAGAATTATATATGATAAACAAGTGAGTTAGAATGATTTTATATTATGGGTTCATCCACATTATAGCTCATGATGAATGGGTGAGCCTGATACAACATATATGATGGGTGATCTTGTTATAGATTATATTATCGGTGTGCATAGATCACACTCTGATTCCAAGGGAATTTTTTCTTATTTTAATAGGCAATGCCGTTGAAGTTACAAACAAATTTTCTCAGATGTTTTTAATTGGGATTTCATTTTTTCTGACATAGGTTATGAATATACTACTCTATGTTTCTTGAATGGTATCTACTTGATTTCTTTGGGTTTTAATGGTTTTATTAGAGAAAAAAATTTCTGATTTTTTCATTTTTTTTATTATCTATTGTATAAAATAACATTGCGATAAATGTAAAAATTTCACAGGATGTCATGTTTTTCACTAGAGAAACAAATTTCATCTTTTTATGTCTCTTGCTGATCTTTTAGTTCTTATCCAATATTTTTAAAATCTTTTTCATAGGGTTTTATATTGGGTAAGGGAAACAAATAAGTTAAGTCAAAAGTTTCAAATATTTTTTAGGAAATGAAATCATGTTGTACTTTAAATGATTTATATTGAGGGAAAAAATAGATTAGGCATAGGAGTGTTGCCTTTGTAATATATGGGATTATAAAGAATGAATTATGACATAATTCTCTAAAAATAACACTACTGAAAAATCTCTTATTAAGATGTGTCATTTGTGACGGGGTCCCGTCGCAAATGACCAGTTTTATAAAATGACTTGACAAATATAATATTTTGCGATGATAAATCACAAAAAGATATTATTTTCGGTATAGAGTAGTACCATCGTAAAAAAAATATCAGATTTTTTTAAAAAAACTATTTTGTGTCAAGCCAACCATCATCAAAAATAATTTTGGTTTTTACCTTTTTATTGATGTTCAATCGCAAATACAGCTGAAAATGAAAAAAATAAACCGTTTTTGCAATGGTCATGTCGCAAATAGTTTATTTAAAAAAAAAAAATAAACAAATAATATTAAGAATAAAATAATATTAATATCTATTCAACAAAAATTATTTATAAAATAAAAATAATATAATATGAATAAAAAAATAATATTAAAATTCGTAAGATAAAATTAATTATAAAATTATAAAATAAATTACAAATATTCTTATTAATATTATTGAAATAATAATATTAATATTAGAAATAATAAAATATCAATATTTACAATAATATAAAAATATATTGATTAATAAAATTTTTCATATAATAAGATATAAAATAAATAAATAATGTAATATTAAAAATAAATCCAGGCTTCCCTAGTTGAGCTTCTTTATACCTTGATTTTCTACATGTATGAAAACAATCCAAAGACTCATTTTCATCATAAAATAATTTGCAGTCATTTGAACATGAATGAATATTAAGATAAAAAAGACCTAGATTATGAACCAGCCCGATGCTCTTATAGAAATTTGTAGGCCCCACATCTATTTCAGGTAGAAGTATTTTGAACAAAGAGAATATCTAACAAAAAAACCATTTTAAATTCCATTATTTGATTTAATTTTCATAAATTTAGTAACTACTTCAAACATTCTTTTCATACAACCCAGATATAAGGCTTCCTCAGTAGACAATAACAACCCTTATAAATGAGATGGTTCCCACTCAGGAGTTAAATCAATATCATCATGAGTTTCAATTTTTAGAAAGACATACTGCCCATATCATATACTAAATTTTGAAACCGTGCTGGTTCTAGAACAAAATTATCAGTATCTTTTTTAGAATCGTGTTCACCATGTTTATACCGAAAATCATAATACGGTTAGTATCCAAAACACAGTAAATGACCACCAACGTTTTCAAATGTATCATACATCCTCATATTACATTTTTTTACAAGGACATTTAATTGTCCCTTATGAATTTTTTTGACTATGATGATGCAAATGATAAGAAATATTTAACACCCTCAATATATATACGATTTAAAATAGAACCTTTTGGATTCCTACACTGATTTATTTAAGCACGATCTTCTAATAATGATAGTTTTCGACTTCCTTATTCCATATTTTTCTAAAAAATATGAAATAATTTGTTATTTTTAATAATTAGATATAAAATATACGTTATTCAAAAAATAGAAGACAGTTAAATTCCCTTTTCTGGAAATTTATAAAAATTCCTATTATTTTATAATTATTTATACTATTTTTTATATTTTTATACCAATATACACACATTTATAAAAATTTATACTAATTACCACTAATTATTATTAATTAATGTTATTTTGTTCTAATTATTGTTAATTACTGGATGTATAATTCCAAGAGATTGGGGGTAGCTCCTTTTCCAAGAGACTCATCCCCTTGAAACTTTCTATGAATCAAATCACAATGAAATGTTTGCTCCAACTTATGAATACACATTTTCATATGCAAGAGGATGAAGATCATTGAGTCCTCGTCTCACTATTCTCTATCCTCGTGTATACGAAAATTGATATATGTATGTCGAAGAATCCTTTCCAGAGTGATTTCTATCAGATAAGTTCTAAGGAGATCAGGCGTCGGGCAAAAGTGCATCTTTTGAATGATGACTAATCTCCTTAAAACATTCTTCGAATTAAATCACTATGAAAAATATACTTCGACCTACAAGTGAATAAAATTTTCTTACTGAATTTAGTGGGAGAAAGTTGCATTGTGATGGGGCGTTGATCAAAACGAATTCCACCAATCCATTGTAAATTGTTCTAGTTTGTTAATATACTTGATTTTATTCAATTCATTACTAATTAATGCAAATTATTATAAATTAAACCTAATTGTTAATAATCATTACTAATTCATACTTATTTATCTTAATTGTTACTAATTGTTACTAATAATTATTAATTCTTACTAATTAATCCTATTTAATACTAATTATTAAAAATTAATCATAATTATTATTAATTATTCATAATTATTTCAAATTAATCCTATTTATTCCCACTTATTCCAAATTATTCCTAATTATTACTAACTAATCCTAATTGTTTCTAATTACTCTTATTTATTACTAATTATTCCTAATTATTCCTAATTAATTAAAATTATAACTAATTATTACTAATTATTATTAATTAATCATAATTATTACAAATCAATCATAATTATTATTAATTAATCACAATTACTACAAGTTATAAATTTTTTCTCATTATTACGATTTTTTACAATTTTTTTACTAATTATTGATAATTATTATAAAATAATCCAAATTGTTTCTAATGAATCATAATTATTACAAATTAATCCAAACTATTGATAATTATTACTAATTATTACTAATTATTACTAATTATTAAAAATTATTACTAATTATAACAATTTATTTCTAATTGTTAAAAATTATTACTAATTGTGACAATTTATTAGTTATTATTCATAATTATTACAATTTACGGCTAATTATTACAAATAACTACAAATTATTAAAAATTATAAGAAATTATTAGAAATTATTAGAAATTATTTCAAATTATTACAAATTATTACAAATTATTTCCATTTATTACCATTTATTACAAATTATTTTCATTTTTTCCTAATTATTACTAATTATTAAAATTTATTACTAATTATTACAATTTATTACAAATTGATACAAATTATTACCATTTATTTCTAATTATTACCATCTATTACTAATTATTACTAATTATTACTAATTATTTCAATTTATTACTAATTATTACTAATTATTATAATTGATTAATAATTATTACAAATTATTACTTTTTATTACAAATTATTACATATTATTACAAATTATAAACAATTATTACTAATTATAACTTATTATTACTACTTTTTTTACCTTTTATTAAGAATTATTGTGAATTATTACCATTTATTACAATTTATTAATAATTATAACTACTTGTTACAATTTATTACTAATTATTTCAATTTATTACTAATTATCAAAATTTATTACTAATTATTACTGATTATTAATAAGTATTTCAATTTGTTATTAATTATTACCATTGTTTATTAATAATTACCATTTATTTTCTATTGATAGAATTTCTGACCATTTATTACCATTTATTACTAATTATTACTAATTATTATATTTTATTAATTATTAATCCTAATTGATAATAATTATTACTAATTCTTACTAATTATTACTGAATATTACAATTTTTTACTCATTATTAATAATTATTGATAATTATTACTAATTAATCCTAATTATTACTAATTAATCCTAATTATTGAAAGTTATTACTTATTATTACTAAATATTTCTAATCATTAAACATTATTATTCATTATAACAAATTTTAACAAATTATTACAAATTATTACTAATTATTACAATTTATTACTAATTATTACAATTTATTGCTAATTATTACAATTTATAGCAAGTAATACTTATTATAACAATTTATTACAATTTATTACCAATTATTGAGAATTAATACAAATTATTGAGAATTATAACTAATTAAACATAATTATTTCTAATTATTAGTAATTAATCCCAATTAAAGATAATTATTACTAAATATTTCTAATTATTACACATTTTTTCTAATTAAAATAAATTATTACTAATTATTTTAATTTATTACTAATTATTTATAATTAAAAGTTAGAAATAATTATTTATAAAAATAAATACCGAAAAACAAATATTTGATTCTAATTAAATTTAATAACATCTAACTAACAAAAATTATATATAATTTTAAATAAAATAAATTAACCAAACAATAAAAAATAGATAAATACCTAGAATTTGAAGCTTTTGGAGTACAAAAGCCACATATTATACTCCGATTAAAAATATTAAATTATGAAAAATTGTGGAATAAAATATTTCAGAAGAGATAGAGAGAGAAGTTGATAATGAAGTAGAATGAGAGAAAAAACGGATAAGGTTGTATATAGGTTAGATTATTTGCAACTAGACCCATTGAAAATGCCCACCGCCTGTATTAATTGTTGTCAGTCATAAAAATATTTGTGACGAGACCCGTCACAAATAGCTCTCTACCGACAAACTATTTGCGATGAGATACTTTTCCCATCGCAAATAGTAAAAACTATTGCTGGGCATTTGCGGAGGGAATAGGGAACCTATCGCAAATGCCCTGCCCACAGTTTGGCGTGCATTTGGGACCAAACATTTTGCGATGACGCTTTATCCCCATTTGAAAATGTCTATTATTTGCGATGGGACAATGGTCCCTTTGCAAATAACCTGTCGCAAATGGCCATTTCCCATAGTGTGTAAACCTAAAAACATATTTGAGAATGAAATAAAGTTAATTTGACTCTAAAGGCACAAAACAATGCAATGTTTTTGGATTTTTCCTTACATAAATCATCATATAATTCCACATAATTCCATTATAGATCTTATCTATAGTGAGGGTGTCAATATGTTTATATCATTTCCACTATCAAATTCAGAATTTGTTTCACAAGTGATAATTATGATTCCCTTTATGAAATATGATCTCAAGATATTTCAAAATTTTGATATTATTTTGGTTCATTTATTGAGTATTGGTTTATTTAAGGACTATGTTTTTTGGTATCAAAACGTTGAATGTAATTCAAAATAAAATACATTTTTCCAAATACATGAAATTTTAAAAATTTAGTACATGAGGTATCCAGACTGTATTTTATATAAAAATAAACTCTAAATGGAAATTATAATCTCTAATTGGAAGCATCATAATTTTAGGATTTGTTTAAATTTTTTAATCAATCCTAATATCTAGAATGAAATATAAGAAAGTTTAAAGATACAAAAAAATGTATGTCTATAAAATTAAATATTTGAATGTTAAATAGTTTTTTGGACCAAATAAGTTTTTTGGCTAAATCATTATTTTCCCATATAAATACACTACCAATAATTTTTTTGAGTTTAAGACATTAATCAATTATTTGGGTCTTAGTTATCGAATGATTGATGGATATTCAGATGATAACATATTTTATTATGGTGAATATGAGTTGTTAATTAACTATCAAACATGTGGAAAATCGAGGTATAAAAAGTTATAAAAAGGAAAGTGTTGATTTTTTTCATGTGAAATAGTTAAGGTATCTTCTGATTTCACTTATATAAAATATTATATTTGTTTCTCACAACTCTATCGCATAGATTACATGGCATTGATCCAATACTTATATCATTAAAATTTTAAATCATCATTTTGATAGTGATTAATGGAAACATTTTGATCAAGTGAATCTATATTTTTCTTCAGATCCTCATAATGTACAATTTGTTATTTTTTACAAATGGTTTTGTTTATTTGGTTATTGGTAAAGTCAATATTCTTATTTTTCTATTTTCATAACTTTGTACAACTTACGTCTTTAGATTGTGATTAAGAAACCACATATATATATATATAGTGTTATTAAATCTAACAGATCCAAATGAAAATATTGATTTTTATTTTAATGCAACTGATTGGTGAGTTAATTATTTTTATTGCTGGTGTAACTATATATAATGTATTTTCATAATAATTTTTTTAGTAAAATCTACATTAATGTGGATAATAAATTTCATCATGTGTATGGTATGTTATCTGAAGGTAATACACATGGTATAAAAATCTATCCATACTGTATGGGTGACCACAATGTGTTCATGATTTTAAATGGAAGAAAACCTTTTTTTCTATTATCATTGAAGATTTATTCTTGTTGATCATCATTTTTAAGCAAATATTAAAAATTCTAAAAAATTTAAAATTTATAGATATGGAAGTCTTACAGTGCTATTAGGTATCCAAGTAAAATTTTTCATCTCGAAATTATGTCATATTATATGTAGAACTTACTATAATCTAACTAGAAATAGGTCGCTTTAGGAGAGGTCATAGTTGGAAAAAATGGAGTATTATTGGGAACATACTTTATATTCTGATTGATTGGTCCATTATATGTAAGATATAATTCATATAGAGAATAATGGTCTTTATATTATATTATATACCAAACTATAAAGAATATTCCTCATTTCTTCCATCATTATATGTAATATTTATTTTAGATTTTCCATATAATGAAACAGTTAGAGGGACGGTACAGTGCTTATGGATATACCCATAAGGGATATGGATGAAAAAATTAAAGAGTAATGTTCATAAAAAAATCAATTAAAGGGTCAATTATATAACCGTACTTCCATGGGAGAATTTCTAATTCATTCTCTTCTTATTTTCAATCGAAATATCATTCAAAAAATAATCAAATGGATCATAATAAGGGAAATAATAATGATTTAGAAAATCAGTAGTTATCAATTATGATGGAATAACTTTATTTGCCGAGAAAGTGTTACTTTTTCCAATATTAATTTAAATATATTTTAAAAATAAATTTATATTAACTATTTTTTAGATTAAAATTTGATAATATGAAATAAATATTCAAAACAATTACCCTAACATCTGTTAAATAATATTCAAAACATAATTATTTATAATTTTTTTTGAAATTGTTAAGATAAATTGTTTATAGTTGAACACATGAATTCAAGTTTTTTATTTTATATATTATTAATATTATTTATTTTCATATGTATTGCATCATGTTTATATAATTGATAGCCCATTATGCACACTGTGTAACCCACCACCCAAAATGATTAAATCATATGATGTATATGTGGTTAAAATATTTCAATTTAATACATATGTATATGAAGAATCGAAAAAAATGAATAATGTTGTTTATTTAAAATTACCCCTTCATAAGGAAAGTGATATTGATTTTATGGTATACTTGATGAATTAATTGAGTTATTTTATCTAGGTTAAAATTATGTAACAATGTTTAAATAGAATTTTTCTATATTAATTAAGGGTTGAAAATTCGTATATTACATGGAGCCATTGACATTAAATATAATTTTTGTTTCACAAAAAATGAACCATTTATACAAGAACAACAACTAAATCCAGTTTATTATGAAAAATAATTTGCTAATTTGAGAAATTCAAATGGCTTGTGGAGTGTAATAAAAATGAAATATCATTAAAATTAGTTTATGGAAAATGTATATGATTTAATATGGGTAAGAAAATATTGATTTTTTTCAACAAATAAGAAGAATACATTGGGGATGATAAATTATATAATTAGGGATGATGGTGTTGTTAATGTTGATTAAATAACCAATGAATTTAAAATAATCAGGGATAAAAAATATAATATAAATTTCAAATTAATTTTTCTGAGAAATAAGAAGAATACATTAAAAATTACAGATATTAAGATGAAGGTGAAGAATTATGTATTACATTCAATTTAAAGTCATAATTAATAAATATTAAAATCTTTCAATAAATATTTTGTGGTTTTTTATTTAAGAAATCTGTATTAAGCATTATTTGTAGGTATTAATATTTTTTTTAATTTTTCATATATGAATTAAAAGAATTTAAATTAGATGATATATAGGTTGACATAGGATGAACTCATTATAAATAAGTATGATATTTCATCAGCTAAGGGTATTGACGCACCACCAACTACTAAGAGGGGTTGAGTTCTTCCATGATTGATGATTCAAAATACTATTACCATGAAATTTCTATATTGGGACTTCGATACACATCAGAGGAAGTATGTTTAAATATGAATTTTACATTTATTTCATTCCAAGTTTTTATTAATTAATTATGTTATTAATTATTCATATTTTCATCATTTTCGATATCTATCCACTAGTTTGGATTATTTTAATCTAAGGAACTATTTTTCTGCACCATGGGTGTCATGGGTTCCGGTTCCTAGTGATGTGTGTCCCTACATGTTTGAAAGATGAATGTTATATATATTAATAATTTATTTTATTTAAAATTTATAAAATTTATGTTTTACTGTATCAGTAGGGTTTATATTATTCTATTCATGATAAGATGAGGCTTTTACTTTGGAGGCATAAAGGAATACATGCATTATCATTTCCAGCAGTTTTTACATAAACTATGGAAGAGGGAAATGGAGAGAGAACCTCTCACTATCTTTTTTGAATCATGTTTGCATCATCTACCCAATTATTTGCCCACCCAAGATTGGGAATTATTGTTTACTTACTCGATATGAGAGACTTATAAGAGGATATAATCTTATAGTTGGTATATTTAAATGATATTGGATATAACAAAAAATTCTTGGATTCATATTTTTAATATAATTCATTGAAAGTTGTTGAGTAATATTATTTAAAAATATATATATATAATAATAAATGTCTATGATAAACTTATACATTCTATGGTTGATCAAACCATTTTTACTTTTTTATGTATATAAGAGGATATTCAATGATAGCATCACATGTGATGTTAATACCAAGAGACAACAACTAGTTGTGGTTTGTATTTTTTTCATGGGTTTTTAAATTAACATAATATAATTTTTTTAACTTTTTAAATTTGATTTATAGTTTTATAAGATACAAATGAGAATGATATTTATCAAATGTGGGATAGTCAATCTAATATTGATGGTAGGGATGAAGCATTGTGTGAGTCATGTTTTTATGAGGCAGCTTGAATATGAGTGATAACGAGTTGTATTGAGAAAGGATAGATGATCAATATTGTTTCATGATTGAAACAGACTAATTACTATAGTATTGGAGTGATCTCATCAATTAGATCAAAGGGTTCTCATGCAATATCATCATCCTTCTTTACTATAGAGTATGGGGTGATGTTGGTATATTTCTATGAGGATAAATAGAGATTGTCGAATGATTATAAATATTATTGATAAAAATAAGACCAGTAGTGTTAGAACTAGTATTAAAAAAGAGATGATTATGGAATATATATTGTTACTTTCACATAGTTTGGGAATGGATCACCCTCTTATAAATTGAGATTATCACCCATCCCTAATGGAAATTATTATTAAATTTTCTTTTTCAAACATTTTTTTATATGTTTATTGATTTAATAATGATGTTTTTAAATATTTTTCTTTTTCAAATTTATTTTATTTATTTAATATATTTATTTAATGTTATTTTTGATAGAATTATAAATACATCCCAAGTAAGTTGGAAAAATGCTATTTGTGATGTATTTAAAATTAATATCAAAAAAATTATATTCATGACAATAAATATATATAAAAAATTTATTTCGCAATGAACTTATTAAGCCATAAAATTCAAATTAGTAAGAAATTATTTTTTCGGACATTATAATTTTTGGAAACTATTATTTGGGAAGGATAACTATTTCTATCTCATATACTATGACCATATAGATAATTATGATTAACCATTTCATAGAGTATTACTTACGGTATGATTTTGAGAGACATTTCATTTTCATAGGATGCCAGCACAAATAATCCATTAGAAATGAATATTAGTTTTGTAGGGCTAGGGAATAATGTAATCTTTAATAGGATGAATTTTATCATCAAAGGAAGAGATTGTATACTTTTTTGTAAGAAAAGTTCACAAAGGGTAATCACCACCTCATTGTTGGAGAAGAATAAATGTGATTTAAATCCATGATAGAAGAGAATGAGCTATGGAATAAATGTCTTGGCTAATTGATCAAAAATACCTTGGAAGTGTTACTTAAGAATGAAGGATCTAATGATATCTATAAAATTTTAGGAGACATCACTCACATGTTTCAGAATTTTTTAAATTGAAATAATAATTTGAATGACTTAACATATGAAGTTCATGATGTTAATGATATTTTTTTATTTGTTTCATATTGATGTGTGTGGTCCAATATCACCTAAATCCATGGACAGAAAAATATAATATGTTTTATAAATATCATTTTTGATGTTTCCCTAATAATGTTTTGATTTTTTCAAGACTTTTAGTGAAGTATATATTTTTATATAGTTGAGAAAGAAGGTGTTGAACATATTTTAATAAATTTTTATTGTGAGGTTGATAGAGGAAGGTTTGATATTTTTCACAAATTTTCTAAGAATATTACTTATAAAGACATATAATGATAAAATAATCAAACAGATTCCTAACACAATTGATATCACATGATCCAAATGTTTGTAGAAAGGAGGAGATTAACTATGTATGTATAAATGTTTCACTAGAAATAGTTTTCTATGTATACCACTAATAGGGTTACTGGGAAGTGATTTATATGATAGTTGCACAAAGTCACCGAGCACAATTTACTAGATAAAAGGATATTAGAAGAAGAAGTTTTTAAAGGGGTGACTAGTAAAAACTTTATATGAGAAACACTTTTTTTAATAGAGGCACATCATGCATAAGAAAATATAGAAGTTCCAAATAGAGAGATGAAAAAAATTCTATTTCAAGAGTTTTGTATAAATGAAAGGAGAAAATATTCAATGATGTAAAAATGGGGAGATTTAATAAAATTTTAATTTTTAATAAAATTTTTTATTTGTGAAAACACAATTGGTATAAAATGAATGTCATTATAAGTTCATTTCTTATGAAGAAGAATATAGTTGATGTTACTATTAGATATAGCAGAACACCTGAAAATGATGTTTCATGTAACATGAGTATTATATGTTTCTAAAATGTAATAAACCATCCTACATGAGTCATGATCAATGGAAATGGGAAGATTGATATGTTAGGAAATCAATTTATACAATGTTTAAATAGTAGTGTTTTGTAATAGGATGTGTGAAGTTTGATGTTGAGAAGTTATGTAGTGAAATGTTGAAGGAAGTACAACATAAAAAGAAGGATCCAATGTATAGATGATCATTAGAAACAAGAATATTGATGTTATCATATATATAAATTTATATGGTTGAAGAATAATAGTATAATAGAATAAAATTTACTTTTTTAAATATGTGTTTGGTAAAAAATTTCTATATATAGTATACATAACTATGAATAGTTCCAAATAATGATGTTGTAGTGATGATAATTCTATCGGTTTGTTATCCTACTGAAAGAAGAAAATGTGGATGAGTTACTTAATTTAAGAGTTATGGAAGTTTGAAGAAAAGGTATAATCATTGGAGTCTTTATATTAGTTCAATAAGATTCAAGAATACTCTAAAATACCCGAGAAGCTTCAAGTGAATTTAATTTGAGTATGAAAGTGAAATTGGTTTTCCACCTATTATAATTTAATAGAACCTATATAAAGGGGATGCAATGTATAGCTGTACCTAACATTATTAACCTATATGAAAAGCTGAAATTCTGAACATTTGGTATTAGGATGATTTTCAAACATAGCTAATATTTTGGCTAAAGAAGAGTTACCATAAAGAGGATTCAATTAGTGAAACATAGCGGGTTTTTATTTTAGATAAAATATATATATGTGAACAAAATGATTTTCTATGAATATTTTGAGGTGCATTAGTTTTTTTAATTAAAAAATACACTTCATATAGAAGAAGCACAATTTTTGTGAAACACCCTAGAAAGAGTTTTATCAACTAGAGAAAGAGTACACCAGATGGACTTTACTTAATAGAGAAAATTGGAATGATATTTCCTAATGAACTGTTGGGATCTAAATTTAATAAGATAAATATCTTATGTTTTCTGTCATTTTTTGTAAGGAGAAATTTGTAAACTAAGGAGAGTTAGTATAATAATTCATATTAACAGATATAATGATTCTGACTATAATTATCTCATAATTGTAATCACTTTTTAAAAATAGAGAATTTCGATGGAGTGAAAAGTGTCACCATAACAGGGATGTAGGTTATCACGTAGAGACTAATCCTTTTAAATATATAATTCCTTTTTACTTTCTTATAATTTCATTGTTGTGGGTTTGATTACAAAATGTTGATAGGGGTAAACCTATAAAAAGTAGTATGGGTTGTTTTAGGATAATTGAAATTGAGAAAAGTAACCATTGATGGAATCCCCCTTCTCATTTGTTCTTGAAATCATAAGGAACATTAATTGGTATCAGGCCCAAGGATCCCCTATTTGAACTTTATCATGAAAAATATATGTTCATTCAATGGTAGAGGTGTTCCTTCCTTAGATGGAAAAGATTATCATTGTTTTAAAAATAAAATGATACCTTATCTTCAGTTTCATGATTTTGATGTAATTTATGTAGCAATAGTTGGGTTTCTACCCATTTAGATTGATGATCCAATTATATTTACCAAAAAAATAAATATTAATGTATATAGAAAATCATGAATGACTCTTGTTATATCGTTGATATAAAATATTTTCATGAATTTGATGGGTCCCAAAACATCCAAGGAAACTTAGACAAATATATAAATTATCTTTCAGGTAAACAAAAAAGTGAAAGAGACAATTATATAAATATAACAATGCAAGATTTATGATATCATAATAGAAGATAAAGAAACTATTAATGATTAAATTACTAGAGTTAATGATGTTTTTTGCAACATTATTAGTTTTAGAGAAGTTTTGTAAGATTCTATAATTTTTTCTAAAGTATTGAGAAAATTTCATGGAATTTTTGATTCCAAAATCTCCACTTTAGAAGACAAAGATGATTTATATCTTTTTGAATTACATAACATTCTTATCTAATATGAGATGTGAAATTATCCAATATTATAATAGAAGATAAATGATGAATTTTATTTCTAAGATATGATATATTTAAAAATCCATGATGATGGTATTGTTGACCAAAAATACATAAAAGATAAGGAAGACAATTATATGAATGAAAATATCATGTATTTTATCTCCAAAAAATCACAGGGGAGGTAGAAGACAGTATATAAGAAAAAACCCACCTAAATATATAGAGTGTGGAGTAATTGATAAATTCTCAATGTATTTTATAAAGAATAATGTTGTAGAATATGATTATAATTTATAATAAAATCCAAATATGAATAAGTGGAACAAAACATTCAAGGAAGCTCTGTATTCCACCAGAAGTGAGAAAAAATAATTAGATACAAAAGAAGTATGATTAGTAAGATGCTTGAGTATGATTCTGATGATAATAGTTCAATATAAGATGAAAATATATATACATTTAGAAATTTATATTTTAATAACGAAAAGTTAAAAGATACTATTAGTAGTGAAGATATTGAAGCTGAAGAAATTTATAAAGAGTACCATCTAAGATTAGAGCTTGTTTCATGTATAGAAAAATACCCAAAACTCAATAAAGAGATCATAATGTTGAAAAATAATTATGGGAGGTATAATAAAGGAGTGAAATATATACTTAAATGGGAATATGAGTATATCCAATAGATCATTTACCTCAAACCAAGAGTTTTTTAATAAGGAAATATGGCAGCAGATCTTTGTAAGAAACTTAATGATAAGTAAAATGATGTTTTTAAAACCCAATAAAGATTCCTTGAGGATAATAATATCATAAATAAGATGAGATACATTTTTAACATGGATTCATATTTAAAGGTTGAGTCATATCAAGTTGTTGACAAAAATCTATATAATAATTAAGTAAAATAACTACCCACTAAATATAAAATTTCATTTTATTTTTCTAACAATTAAATTGTTAAAAAATATTGGTAATTATTAGGTTGATATAGGATTTGTTAAATCCCATAGATCATTTTTTTAAATAAACTCTATAATAAATTACCCCCCCAATATATCGAAACAAAAATATAAAAATCTTATAAACATAAAAAACTATCTATAGGTAAATATCCTACATCTATATGTGACTAATATTCAATAGTTTTTTTGGATTGATGAAATCTATTGTAAAAAATCATACAACAATTGGAACAACATGTATCTTTATGAAAATATAAATAAACAAAGGGGGAGAAATATTGGATGAAAAGTGAATAACTTTCCAAACCCATAAGAAGAATGAAAGGGAAAATCAGCAGATGATAGAGAGTTTCCCAGAAAAAATATGTTTAATTTCATATAGGATGTTTGTGGATGATTTTACTATCAATGTCACTTTGATAATGAATGTTTGAAAAATATTCCAAGAAAAAGTTTTTATTCAAGAAAAGAGAAGGAGGATAAAATTTGAAAGTTGGGGAAAATGCCATCATTATTGAGATAAATATAAAATCACATAGAAGGAAAAAACCTTGGATTCTTAATAGGTTTTATTCCTCAAACATGAAAGGTGATTTGAAAATAATGTTTTTTTAAAATGTATTTGGAGTGGTTAATTTTATAAATGATTGTTACGTAAAAATAATTGGGATGTGAACTATTAAAATTGAATAACAGAAATAGTAATATAAATATGTTTTATATGTTTATGGTCTCTAATAAATTTTTCTAGGTGTTAGGAAACATTGTAATTATGGTAAGGATGTTATATTAAAAATTAATATTATTTCATCAGAAGTGTGGAAGATGGATATTTTTCCAAGGTAGAAAGAACCACAAAAAAACATTTTCCGATGGGAGATACTTTTAAATAATGTTACATAATATACGATGATGAAAACATGTTTTGTAATTAAATAAAAAAGAATCATGGACAAAAAAGTATAAAAATTATTAAAATTCGATTCTGTAAGAAACTTACCAGCACATATTATAAAATAAGATGATGTTTTTTCAACATTTTATAAAGGAAATATGATTAATGGGAGGAAAACAAAATCTGAAATTAAAATTACAAAGCCTATTAATACTATACACTACGATCTTTATATGGATATGTGAAATCAATAAATAGATTTGGATTTTTTAAATTTTTAATTTTATTGATGATTACACCCATATAAAAAAAATTTATTTATGAGGAATAAATTAGAGGCTAAAAAATGTTTATATTTTAAAGGAGAGAAGCTCAAAAATAAATGAGTGTTTGTATACTAAATATATTAAATGACAATGTAAAGGAGTAAAAAAGTAATGATTTGTAATCCTAGATAAGTAATCATGCAATCAAAAACCAATATAGTGCTCCATATACCCCTCAACAAAAATTGGAGTGGTTGAGAGGAAAAATAGAAGCATAGTGTAAATGTGAAGAAACATGTTGGATGAATATAAAATTTATATTTTTTAGAGAGAATATATTTGTACTATTATACATGTTTGAAGAATATATTTATCATTATTGGAATCCAATATGACATATTATAAAATGTGTCATAAAAATATATTTAGTAAAATATTATATGGTTTTTGGGAGTCCATTCTCTATAAAGATAAAAAATATTGTACTTCAAAATTTTGTTGAAAATGATAAGGAATGTATTTCTATTGGGTATTCATCTAATTGGAGAAGTTATAAATGATAGAATATACATTTAAACAAATTCTGGATTCCTATGATGTTAATTTTGATGAAAAGTTGTGGGAGATAAATTGTAGACCTCCCATGATAATAATAAAAATAGGATAAATGTGATCCAATACATGTATATAAATATTCAAATGAACCATGAGATGAAGAATGTAAGTTTAAACGAATGTTAGTGAAGTTATAACTTTACAAAAAAATTGGAATCTAAAAAAACCATTGGAAATTATAAATCTCTAGTTTATACAAGATTAATGTACATGTTTGAGAATCAGGCTTCACTTATTTTAGAAGATGAATGAAAATCAGTCTCAGAGGATATTGAACATAAATAATGGGTATAATATTTTAATAAAGAGTTAGATAAAATTGGGAAAATTATATCATAAGAACATGTTCGATGAACAACATGAAAGGATATTATTGGAACCAAGTGGTTGTGAACATGGATAAATTTGGATAAATAATATTCCACTTATTGGAAAAGGTTTCTCACATGTTAAGGGTTTATATTTTGTTTAAAATATTTTCCTTGATGCATGATTTGAAACCATAATAATTTTATTAGTATTAGCTACTGATCATTGTTAAAAAATTTATCTTATGGATTTATTGTAATATTTATTAAATTTAAATAATGAATAAAAATTTTATATCAATGAAATTTTTTGGTTATTAATATATAGATATTTAACAATGGTTTGTATGTTGAATAAATATTTGTACAATTTCAAATAAGCTCCACAAGCATTGAACTCAAAACATAATAGTTTTTTAAAAAGGTAGATATTTTCTATATTAAATTTTGATTGAAACTTATGTATTAATTAAATGAACTTAGGTACCCTGGTTGTTATATTTTATATTAATTAATTTTTTAAAAATTAATAGAGAAGGATTTTTAAAGAGTTTTCTAAATAAATTATGAAAAACATTAAAATATCAATGCACAAAGAATTAATTTTTTTCTAGGATTACATGTCCAAAAATGTAAAAATATATATTTCTATCACAAGAAAATTTTGACAGCAAGTTGTTAAAAATTTTTGGCATGAAGGAATGTAAATCAGTTTAGACAAAAACTATTTTGGAATGAAGATGAGTAAAGATGATGCATGAAAAAGTGTAAATAAGAAAGAGTTGAGAAAGTTGATTAGAAGATTGATCTATCTTACAACTTCAAGTATATATATTGTTTCTGTTGTTACTTTCTATATAATATATTAGAGTTCTCCCAAGGAATCGCATATATTGTCACCTGAAACATTTCTTAGATATGTTAAGGGAACATCTTCTTATGGGAACCTATCTAAAATATAATCTGACATAAGCTTTCTTGGTTATACTAATGCTGATTATGATGATGATTATAATGATATAAAATCATCATTAGGTGGAACATTTTTCATTTGAGATTTTTTGTGTGATTTAGAATATTAATAAACAATTTATAGTGAATTTCAATACTGTGGAAGAATATTATATTTCCCAAATCCATTCTTGCACACATTTTATTTGGATGAAATCTTAGCTGGATTATTTAAAAGTGAATGTCTTTAAACTATTGAAGAATCATTATGATAGTCAAAGTTCCATTAATATTTCTAAAAACCCTATACAACACCCAATAAGAAAACACAATGATATAAAGTATCACTTCAAAAAGGATTAAGTTTCTAGTGGATATGTTTTTCTTTAGTAAATTTTAAAAAAGTCTCAATTTAATAATGTGTTGACATAATCTATTCCAATGGAAAGGTTTGTTGAATTGATGCTGAATGTTCATCTTCAGTATCAATTAATTAATTAATAAATTTATAAATAATTTATTCACTATACTTTGTATTATAATGACCATGGGGAATATTATGTACAAATTTTTATGAATAGTGGGAGGGAAATTATAATTCTTTTTATTATGAATATGAAGTTGTGTTTATTAAAAAATGGGGGAGAAGAAAAATTGAGAGGGAAAAAATGATGTAAGTTTATCTTAATAATGAAAAACATTATTGTCACAAAGGGAAGCAATTAATTCAGAAAAATTACTTTATCTAGTCATGTGTTTTTTGAAAATCATCTTGGAGAAAGTATGTGGTTTTATAAATATTAAAAAAATATGGATAAATGAGTTGGGTTTCTCAAAAATTTGAATCGTTAAAAAATGTGTCTTTAATGTTTTAAATATTCTAAAAAATCTAAAGGGGGAGATTGAAGATCCATTTTTTTCCTAACAATGTTTTTTATTTGTTGAAAACACTATTTTATGTATGTTTTTCTTAAATAAGTGATAAATAAGGTTATGAAACATTGTTAACATAGTTTTATAGTAACATTGATAGAGGAAGGTTTGGAAGATTCCATAACATTGTTAAGAAACATTAATATAAATTTAAAAGATTCTAAGTCAATAAAAAAGTTCCTAAAATCATGAAAATATAATGATAAAATAGTTTTCATAAAAGGGGGATCAATATTGTTTCTATTCAAAGTGTTTTGCATGTCGAGTTCTTGATTCATTTTTTCAAATGGACCAAAGCTATGTTTTTGGATAAATATTTATAAGTATCTTTCAAAAATCACCAGAAAAAATTTACCAGAAAAATGTGATTGGAAAAATATTTTTCTATAGGGGATTATAATACAATTTTGTTACCAAATGGACTTTACTTGACAAAGATCATTGGATACAGAAGACCATAAAATGTTAGAGATAGAGAGTTGTAATAAATCTATATACTATGATTTTTATACAAAAAGATGAAAATATTAAATAATGTAAAAATGGGGATATGTAAAAAAATTATAATATTTATTTTATTCTTTTAGTTTTTAAAACACAAAGGGGGAAAAATAAATTCCATGAGAAGCTCAATGTCTGAGAATCAAAATAATGTTGATGTTTCTAGAGGAGAGATAAGAGCAATCAATAAAGAAGTTTTATATAAAATGATTCTTTATAAGATACAATAATTTTTTTAAAAAATATATTGTGGTTCATTTTAAATAAAAAAAGAAGTGAAACACCTTTAGATTTTAAAAAAATGAAAACAACATTTAACAACATATATTACACGTAATACTGAGCCTAAACGAACCATAGAATATTATTATTTTAATTTGACCATTATGACCTTTCTATTTAATAAGAGAGTATGAATAGGATTAAATAATTTATGGAATATATATAAAGGTGATACAATTAAAAATTAATGTATTAATTATTTTTAAATAATAATTTAAATTTTATTAGTTGTATTGATCATTAAAAAAATGATTTCTTTAAAAATTGTATATAATTATTATTGTAACTAAATGTTATAATTAATTTATTGAACATTTTAAAACTTATTTTATAAAATCAACTTCATTTTTAAAATAATTATTTCAATATTATCTTAGGTAGAATTTATGATAATTTTATGAAAAGTTTAATTTTTTAAAAAATATTGAAAAATACTGATTTTAATTGAATTATTTACTTTTTAATGTATTTACAAAGTAATATTATATTATATATTATATATAAAAGATAATTAGTAATATTATTATTTAAAAAATTCTAATTATGGGTTTTAAAATGAATTTTGTACTTGAACATTGTATAAATACATTTTTTACTTAAGAGAGGTATTTTTTATGAAAAAATATTTTTTATCACATTATATCGGTTGAATATTAAATTAAATTATATCAGTTATGTATTTTTAATCCTAAAAAAATTATTCCATATTTTTAATCATCAATTAAAAAATTTCTAAAGAAGCCACTTTTATGTTTTAATAATATGAATAATAACCTTTGTAATTTTTTTTATACCATAGTAAATGGTAAATCTGGTAATTATGGTTAAAAATAAAATAATAATGACTAGAAAAATGACACTATGAATATAAATATATTTATTTTATTAGTATATATTATAAATTATCACAACAATATTGAATATATGGACTTTTTCCATTTTCCCATTGTTTTTACCTTTATATTATTTTATATAATGAAAAATAAAATGTTTCATTCTATTAGTTCTATTATCTATAATATTTTGACATATAGAAAAATAGGGGATATATATTTTTTAAATACAATTTAAAATGATTTTTTTCCATAATGGGAATTCATATCAAATTTTTATGTATGAAATGTTTACTTTTTTTCTTATGCAACACTGACACAATGCCTATTCCAGTAGTAAAAAAATAAATAAAATTGTTTTTAAAACAATAAAAATTATTTTATTTGAGTTAGTTCTTGTGTTTCATAAATTTAATAGTTAAAAATGACATATTAAAGAGGTCATAATTAATTTAATTGTGTGTCCATTATTTTCTTGTAGTTTCAAATGTCAAATTAAATGGATAACTCCAAAATTGTAATTAATGTTGTCTTATAATAAATAATATTTTATTAAATAATTTAAAATTATAAAATCTATTATATTCATACAATTTATTATAATATTGTTTATTACATATATCATAGTCTATTTAAGATCCAATTATACTTTTATTATAACTATTTTAACCCCTTAAATGGAAAACATTAATACCACCATAATTGTCAAAATGGTTAATAGAGGGATGAAAAAAAAGATAAGGCTATGCATGTGATCTAAAATTTTCGATATTTATTCTATGAGATGATTAAAACATTGAATTTTAATTTAATATTATCAATTTGGATCCATTTGGACACTAAAATAATTTTTATAAATTTAATATTTTATGAAATCCCAAGAGTACTTCTCCCCTCCATTATATAAGGGAACCTATTATTATAATTTATTCGAAAATAAAGAACAATTTTCATCATCTTATCCCTCAAAATATGAGATGAGCATGTAAGTGCAGGAAAATATTTATCAATGACTAATTCCATTACAATTGAATACTAGGAATCAATAAAAGAAATATGAAAGGTATAGATTATATTGTGGATTATGATTTCATATTGATGAATATTATGAAACGATTCGTATTTTATATAGTAGGAAGGATGTGTTTAGGAATAATATGATTATTTTTGTTCAATGAATCATGAATAATGTTGAATGATTATCATTTTACATTTCATAATTCAATAAATATTATTTAAGGATGATCATAAGATTATAAGAATTATTACATTTTTTATATTTTATGTGATGGTATTTTGATGAGATTAATGAACATTAAAAAAAAATTTATTGGGTTGAGGTCTATGTAACCCTATGGTTTGAAATGAAGTAACATTTTAATAAAAACGCCTTTACATTTGGTTTATATATGTTTAAAGGTATTGATAACATTTAAGGTATATATGATATTTGATGTTAAGGTAATTATTGTTTTTGAAAATTTGTGAGTATATGTATAATTTTAAAGATAACCATGAGATTGAAATGTGAGTTGTGGATTAATTGATTAATTATATTTCAAAAGAACACCACATAAATTTTGGGTAATGTTTTGTGATTATGGTAAAAAAATGTACTTCATTTTTGAAAACAATGTAAATAATTTCTAATAATTTTTATAAAATTTATATTATAAAATAAATTATAATTTCTAAATCAATATTTAATTATTATAATACGGTGATGTTTTAGTAATTTTACAAAAAATTTAGTTTTTAATGAATAATAAAAAATATTTATTTTAATTTGAAATTGTATTTTTTAAAAAAATTTACAATGTAAAATTCTATTTTCGGTTATTTTTAGAATCCAATTATAAGATTTTTATTTAAAAAAATTATTTATAGTTTTTGAAAATATCATAATGATTTAATTTAGTATAAAATCATTTTATAATTACAAGGAATTCTTTTGTAAAGTAGTTTTCATTGCGTTTTGTCGATTTAATATTAAATTAAATTTTGAAAGTTATGTGTTTTGAATCATGAAAATTTTAAAATTTAATTTCAATTAGTGGGTTGTAGTTTGTTAAATATGCCCCTTTTATTTTTTGTCATTATTTATTGGATCCTTAGTTAAAATTTTACAATGGAAAAATGTAAATTCGGTAATTAAGGTTATAAATTAAATTATATGGACTAGAAATTTGACCCCTAAACCAAGTTATTTTAATTTTATGAATTTATATCTTCCAAAATCATAATTTTCTTAATATATTTTATTTTTTCCATTTTTTCATGATTTGGACCTGTTTATTTTATTATATAAAGAAAAGTCAAAAGTTTAATTCTCATTAGTTTATTGTCACAATTGTTTTGAAATAAGGATAAATGGAGGAAAAATTTGTTAATAATTATTATTATGAAAAATAAATTTTATTTTATCATGGTAATTTAAATAAAATTTTTATTAATGAAATAATTACCTTAAATTCTTGCACAACACTGACAAGTTGTTTGTTCATGCAATACAAAAATCAATAAAATAATTTTAAAATCCCCAAAAAAAATTTGAGATATTTTATGTGTTCCACAATTTTTTATATAAGAATGTTATATTTGTGGGGTTTTTAATTCATTATATTTAAATAAAATTTATGTCATGTATTTTTAAATGTCAAATTAAATAAAGAGTTCCAAAATTGACATTAATGTTATTTTATAAAAAAATAATATTTAATTAAATGATTTAAAATTACTAAAAATTTTATCTTTTAAAAAGTGAATGGAATATGGTTTATGAAACTGAGAATGGCCCCTTTATAGGTCATTTTTAATTTTATATTAATTGGATTAACATCTTAACAATGAAAATGTTTTGATAACACTGTAATTTTCAAAATGGTTAATAGGGAGTTAAAATAAAAAGAGAAAGTAAAAAATGTGATCCAAACATGTAAAAATTTTATTTTATTAGAGTATTTCTTCTAAACCTCATATTATATTAAAATATTAACAATTTGGATCCCTATAGTGACCAAAATAAATTTATATTAGTTTAATATTCTAAGAAATTCCAAAAGTGATTCTCCTCTCTCATATAAAAGGGGACCACTTATTCTCATTTATTCACACTTAATGAACCATTTGTTTCATAAAATACCTATAATAATCCATTATATACATACATAAAAACATCATAAAGGTGTTTATTATGATAAAACATACTTAATATTTATTTTTTTTGCAATTCTTTGGTGGTTGTTCAAAGAAGATTTAATCGTAATAATTGAGCATTATTTTTTTATTTATTATTACACCTCTAAATAATATTCCTTAACCATGATGCTATAATAATATTAGTATCTATTATATATTTATATGTTATTATTTTAATTTAATATCATATATGCATCTCCTACCTCCATCAAATGGGAAAGTTATCCATTGTTCATATGTACGGTGGAGTACCGCATTGTGAATTGAGGTTATTCATTTTCCATCAACACCACTCATAGATGTTTATAATAATGTGTTAGGTCCTAAAGGGGACTATATATCCATATAGAGTGAGTGAGTTTGGTTATATATATTCATTTAAAAACTCTTCCTTCCACACTAGATCTTGAAATCTTTATTATAAGGGTAACTTTGTTTTCTGTTAATTTTTTATGTTGATCTTATCATTTCCATATTTTATTGGACGAAGATGCATAGAAAGTAAAGAAAGAAATAAATAATAATGAAACACATATTTTTTACCTAGATCCCCCACACTGGGCTATGTCCAAGGAGTATACAATAGAAATGAGTTGATGTAATGAATTTACTTTTGATCACTACCAAATCAAGGGTTGATAAAGATCACTTCTATGCCTAGTATCACTTAGTTTACAATGTTTGAGGTTAGCTCACTACTTTACCAAGGGTCACTCATGAAATCTCTTTCGATGGATCACTATTTGTCGAAAGGATAACATGCTTCCCCTTCCTTTTCTCATTGATCTAGAATGGACCCAAACATAGTTTATGGACTTGTAAGTCCCAAAATTATCTATAACGAAGACATAATTAATTGTCGGTAGATACTCTATTAAAGATCTTTTTGGGATAATACTTCACTTTTGGAAAAACACCAAGATCCCACACTTCCACATTCCAGACATCAGGAAGAAGCATATCATTACAGTAGACACAACAATAACCTATTCTTTTGAAATATCATCAAGACATTTCAATTATTCTTTTCACTTCATTGAATGGAGTTTTGAATAAACTACTTCTAAAAAATATAGTTGGAAGATGAAGATCCTCAGTCTTCCTCTTCCTAATTTAGAGTTGAAGATTAATTTATCCAAAAGGTATTCATGGAACCTGTCTTCTTATGCAAGACTCTCATAATATTATTACACATAAGTGTTACTTGAACTACTGTTTTCACCAAGTAGATGAAATCCAATTTTACATGAACTGTTATTTTGTAGAAATTTATTTCATGATCTATTTTTATTCCCCTATGAAACATCCTTTCATCCTCTGCAAAAAGTCTTGAATTCACTATGAACTACCTTAACACAACATGGTATGAGTGCTTCACAGACATCCTTTGCTTCACAGTCTTCCCCTACTCTAGGAACTGGTTTTATTTTTTAGACTATAGTGTCCCACAGAGAAAATTTTTTGAACTATCTTTGAAAACTACCTCTTTATAGAATTGATCCATTTTGTACTACTTTCTCCTTCATTGAATCCTTCCTCAAGAAATCTTCTCCTTTATGGAATCCACCTTCCTAAACTACTTTGAACTTACCAAAATTCATCCAGTAGTAATGATATTCTCTAATGAAATTATCTCAATCTAATTATGTGATTAATGGTATTTATTTAGGTAAATATATCCACATAACCCGCTAATCCACATTACCTGAAACATCATTGCAGTACAACCATCACTTTGAACCGCTACATGGTTTTAATAGCACCTTGATCCTTTACGGCGACTGATATCTTCTACAAACAAAAACCCTTTACAATAGCCATAATCTGTGTCTTTATTCTATAAATAATGATCCTCCCATTAACAATGAACCTCTCATGAATTTGTTTTTGTACGTGGTTCGTATAGTGTACTTCACCGTCAACATATCACTTATATGTAATGATTCTTCCATTTCTGGTTTTCCTTTTTCGTTCCACATACCTCTTTTGTGGTATGCATAATGAAACTGTGCTATTATGTGGTCCATGAACTCCATGCTTCACTGTCCATGAACTGAACTCTTTGAACAACGATCCACAAAATCCTTTTTGTAATTTTTTTGTCATAAAAAAAACATATAATTTGGAGGCCCAAAACTACGCAAACACTAAGAAACTACGCCACCTTAAAGGCATGATTCAACAATACTAACCATATTGAAATTTGGTCTTATATATTTTTCAACATAAAAATTCACCCCAAAAAACATAGGGGATGCCTTGAGGGATTTTTTAACAACAATATCCACCTTTGGGTTTGTGTACAACTCTTCACATTTTGATTCCACATTAAAGCTTCTTCCATTTTCCCCAAAAATTATCTTATTGAAATTTTGATATCAATCAAAGATTTACTAATCACACGATCTATGCCAACATGATCCATGCTCAACAATGGGAAATAAGAGTAGTATGAAAAGTTTATCAATGAATTGCTTCATTAAAAACAAAAAAAGTTTTTTCATTACAAACCACATATGTCATGATATATTACCATTGATCAAACATCTTTATCATATTCAGATTTATTACTCCTCCTTCCTCGCTACTCCCTCTATCAGTTTTGATCCATGCTTTGATTAATAAAATTTCTCCCCTTTTAAAGCCATAATTTCACCCCTTTGTCAATGATCCTAAAATTCACTTAATTTGGGTCTACAAAAGGGTAAATTTCACATATTATTACATTAGAAAAAGAAACACAATTCTTTTAGGATATTGGGTCCCACTTCCACACTTTTTCATGTGCGGGGAGTTAACTGAACTCTAAGAGCTATTCAATTATTATCAAACACTACTTTGGGTGTCGAATTTTTCAAAATGTCTGTAACCAATAGTTCTATTGGATCATAATCCAAATCCATAATCCCTTTCTCCACCATCTTTTAGATAAAATGATACTTTATTTCAATTTGATTTGTTATTCACTAATGGATTGGAATTTTTATAAGATTTATAGCGCTCGAATTAATTTAATTGATTATGATCAAAGACTTATCTTCAACTCCAATATCATCAAGATTATACTTCATCAACAATAACTACATGCACGATTGAGTAGCTGGAATATATTGAGCTTCTTCAATGATTCATGAAGTGAATTCTTGTTTTTTTCTAAGCTTGGAAATACAAAATACACTAAGATAGAGTTCATTACTTGATAGTGATTTTCGGTTGTATGAAGAACCGACCCAATCTATATATGTATAACCTAATAACCATTACCGATATTTGTATTTAACATCAATCAAAAATCCATTATTTCCTTGATATAACAACGTATTTAGTTTTTCTATATTTAAGTGAGTTTCTTTGGGATTTCTTTGAAACATTTATTCTTAGAACCTTTAGATTGACAAATGAATGTTCTATTATTTCCTTGGGTCAAACTATCAGGCTCTTTATGCTTTCCTCAACCCATATAGTGTATTTATCATTCAAAAAACTATCTTCTCAAATAAATGAATGTGAAAACCATCTAGTTACTCAATATAAACTTTTTCTGATAGAACACCATTAAAAAATGATGACTTGACATACATCTTGAAAACATTGAACCTTCTTTGCACAAATATAGCCAAGAATAATATAATTGTCTCTACCCTCACAACAGGTGTGAATATTTCATCAAAATAAATTCCCACCATCTAGGAGTACCGTTTAATAACTAATCATGAATTGTTTCGTATCACTGTTCTATATTTATTTATCTTGATGAAAAATCCCAATTTTTCCTAATAAAATTCTTATTTTTTGTCCAAGAAACAATCTCCCATAAAACCATCAACATTGTATGGATATAAATCCTAAATACAAATTTTTAATTGATTTAATATGTTTGATGACTCTTCTTAGAGTGGATACCACCTATTTGAAACACTCTTAATATTCTCTTGTAGCTTCTTACTATCTGAAAAACAGTAATTTGAAACAATATTCTATAGAAAAAAAATAGATAATCAAGAAATATATGAACGTTTATGCCTCTTTCCTTACTAGTATTCTTGATGTGAGATAATGTGATCTTTCAAAATTTCTATACCATTGAGACCATTCAAATGATTTGGAGATAGAATGCTTCCCCTATGACATGAAAAACATTTAATTAGTAGGTCCACTATTTAGATTTACAAAAAATATTTATATTTTACCTAATTTCATCACATGTTACTATAGGTATGGAAAAATTCTATTTCTCAATAACATTTTCTTGTTGTATATAACTTCAATAATATTTTCAATGGGTGACCCTACCACTTATCGATGAACTATCAACAAAACTGCTAATCCTACTATGTCAGATATCAGTATAGGAAAAAAGAGATAATGTTAATAACCCCATCAATTTCCATTTCACTCAATTAAATCCATATCTCATGTTGATGTAGACCATTAAATTCATTCGAGTAATTATTTTATATTTATTCTTAATCTCTGGCAACTGATTTGAATCAATTGATATTCTAGATAACACCACATTACCACTTTAGATATTATGATTCACCCAACAATTGGATTGCATCTCCCTAAAAAACGAATGCAATTAAACACTAATTAGTATAATTTAGACAAATAAGTAGAGGGGGTACCACTGTAATCAGCAAGAAGATGATTGCGATAGATCTAGGTGGATCAAACCATTGATAAATTCTTGAAAATTAATGTAATCTTTCAGTTCTTTTTAAATTTTACCAACTAACTTTACCTATTATGGCCATATGACTAGACATTCTTTACCCACATACTGAGTATTCTTTTGATATTTGGATTCTATAGGCTTGTAATTTTTCACAATTTTGAGTTTAAACGCATTTGTAGAAATTTTATTCTCTGATTATCCTATGAAATTACATTTCTCGTGACTCTTGATTTTAGTAAAATTCTTTCCACTAATCATATGCACATAATTTTTCCTCTACTATGGGGGATCATTCTCTTTCATTTACTTTCTTCCATATGGAATCACATGAAAATTTTTCAATAAATTATTTATTCATTTTACTTGTATTAGTTAGATGAGTCATGCAACCCTTTCTTATTTGGATTTAGTCTCCCATTGAATTGGAATTCTTCTTAATAACAACTGATGAATCTCATCCCTTTTTCATCCACGTTCATTCACATTCATTCCAAGAGATCTGTTTTGTGAGTAAAATAGGAGGTGATTGATACACTTTTTTAGATCCTTGAGATTACCCTGAGTTTGTAAACCTATTTTTCAACATATCATGTTGTCATAAAAAATAATCCTTTTTATTATACATTTCTAGAGGTTGCGATCTCTTTCTAGGTTCCTTTTCCTTCCCCTCTTTCTTCATTCTCATTTCACCATTTGTTGGCTATGTTGTTGATGCATCCAGTATTACTATTTTTCATTGAGTCATCAGGATTCCTGACCAATACCCATGGTGTGTCCCTATCTTCCACAATAATATCATTTTTGGCCACTTTCTTCAAAGAGATGTTTCATTCCTACTTTTCAAGAAGCTTCTTGTTATTCTCATATTTAGTATTATATTTGTTTCTAAAATCTCTAATATTACCCAGATCCTAAAAAAACTAGATGTATGACCATACATCCCACAAAAATAACAAATGTTATAACTAAATTCTATAAAAACCTTTTTAGATCTATCTGCAACAGCAAAAAGATTTTTGTTATTTCTATAAATTATTAAAGATCTCTTATTTTAATGCACGTGAGAGGCTTCATCATATCCAATACTAGATTTTTCAAAACTGCATGGCCTTTGGTATGATACAATCATTTCATGTTTTTCCTTTGAAGTATCATATTTTTTTTACTCCATCATCACCTACCAAAGGATAATCAAATAGTGAGTAAAATGAATCCTTCAATTTGGGATTAACTTTTTCATTATATTTCTTTACTTGTTGGTAGAATTATTCTATCTATTCTCCCAATTATTTAATATTTTTTCCCTTGATTGATGTTGAGAATTATGTTCCTTCTTGATATTATTTCCTATATTTATCTCATCTTCCAATTCCCTGGAGGGATTATCCATCAAGTTAGATTAATCCTGTATTTTAGATTTCATCGGGGTAGATGAATCATTACAACATGAAATATTCTTTTATATACTTCAGTTCTCTTGAACTTGTTCAGTGAGCTATGTATCAAGATCATCATTTTTGGATTCTATATTATGAATTTCTTCTGAATTATGATTATTTACCTCGTCACCATCTTTGAGTTTTTATATCCGTGTAGACATATTATATAGTTCTTCATCAGGGAAATCATTATTATCCTTCATATTTATATCCAAATCAATAAACACATTATTTAAAACATTAATATTTTTGACCTAAATTTCTAGTACTTGATTTTTAATATTTTTAGATTCATTTTATTTATCCAATTTCTGCTCTAATTCTATTTTTTTTAAAATAAAACTTTTTTCATCTTGAAATTTCTTCATTATTAGTAGTTTCAACATAACATTAGATATTGGGTTCTTAAATTATTGTTTTAGAGTCATTTAATGAGTAAATATTTTAAGTATATTATTCTTCTAAATAATTATTTATAACATAGTTTGATTCCTTCAACTGAATCAATCTCTTTCCATAGACACCTCCACCCTGAGGAATACCCCTAGAATTTTATCTCTTCTTTGAAGTTATCTATTTTTCCATGAAAAAATGAGAATATAGAAGGATAAAAATTTATTTTAAGAAAATACTATAAAAATTATCAGAAAACAAATATGATAAACGAAAACTATGATATGATACCAATTGATAGGTCTTGAAGGGTCCCAGAAACCGAGGGGGGGAATTCCATCATGAATATTCATTTAAAATTCTTCTAGTCCCACTGGATCCTGAACTCTTTATTTTAATGTTCATGTTTTTTTAATTATTTTATATGTTTCTCTTATCCTTTCCAACATTTATATGATGATGATGTAATGAAATTAAAGAAAGAATGAAATCATAAGAACATAGATAATTTTACTTGGTTCACCCTTATTGGGAAACTTCCAAGGAGAATACAATGAAAATGTTCTGATGCACCAAATTTACTACATGTCACTATAAAATCAAGGTTTGGGGTAGATCATATCTATGACTAGGCTCATAGGCATTATATTATTTAGGGTCAGATCACTACTTTTCTAAGGGTTACTCCCTAAATCTCTTTTTATGGATCACTATAGGTGGAATGTATCATCTTTTTCACCTTATTATTCACACTAATCCAAAAAGGTTTCACATATAGTTTATTGACATGTATGTCCCATAATTATCAATAGTGAATACATCCTCAATTTCTAGTAGATACTTTATTAAATCTATTACTAAGATACTCCTCCACTTCTGTGAAATCATCTAGATATAGAACATCAACTTTCTAGAAAACTGGAATAAAACTCTATTTACTGTGGAAATAAAAATAACCTCTCCTTTGGAAGGATATTCAAGAGATTCTTAGCCTTCCTTTGAATTCCTTGAATGTAGCGGAGAATAAACTCGATATGAAATTATAATCATATTATACAGATCCTTATTATTTTGTTCACAATTTAGATATTTTGAGGATATTTGCATATGGGTATCCAAGGAGGGTATCTATTTATGCAAGACTCTCAGAATAGTTTCACATATAAGTGTTACCTAAATTACATTTTTCATCAAGTATATGAAATATAATTCAAAAAAGTATAAGTTTGTGGAAATTTATTTCACGAACTACTATTATTCCTGGTATGAACATCCTTATGTCCATCTAGAATTCCTAATATTATCTGTGATATTATTTACATTATGGGATGCAATTGCTTTATAATCTTCCTTTACTACGTGGTTTTCCTATGCTCTATGAATTTTTTCTCATTTATGGACTATAGTGTTTCTCTAACCTTTTGTGATATGTCTTTTCATACCACCAACTTCATAGAATTGATCCCTTTTGAACTAGTTCCAACTTTGTTAAATCCTTCCCCACAAAATATTCTCCTTCATAAAATCTTACCTAATGAACTACATTAGAAAATCGTGAATTCTCCCATCTACAATGGTATTTTCAAATGAAATTCTCTATATCTAATGATTTGATAAGGGGTATTTATATATTCAAATTGATCATCAAAACAGTCTAATTAAAATTACCCAAAAAAATTTATGTGGTAAAAAAATCACCACAAACTACTACGTGGTTCTCATAACACTTTGAAACTCTATGACGATCAATTTATTTCACAAATTAAAACCCATTGTAGTATCCATAATCACCACCACAATTACCCAAATGAAGAATATCCTATAAATAATGATCCTCCTATAAATTGATTTTTTATATGGATATTGATGTGCACTTTTCATTCGTCATAACATTTCTATACAAAAATTATTCCTTTTTATTTTCCTTCATCATTATATGTAACTCCTTTGGGGCCCATATTGCGCTGATGTGCTATGATGCCTTCCATAAACTCCACACTTCACGGTCCACGAACTGTGTTCCATGAAATATGACAAGAAAACTCTTTTGTGGGAAACGAAACATTTATATAATGTAGACACCTAATTTTATGGCCCAAAAATTTATAAAACACTAGAAAACTATGCCACCTTAAATGTATGCTTCTATAATACAAACTATACTAAAACATGGTCATATATATTTTTCAACAAACACAATCACCGGAAAAATAATGAGAGGACACCTTAAGTGTCTTTTCCAATACTAATTCATTTAATGAATATATATGATATTCATGAAATCATTATCATTCTGAAAATATAATATATTTTTCACTTTCTTTCCATTACATTCATTGAAAAAAATGATCACATTATTTTTGCATAGGTGTAGACTACCTCCACCAAAAATATATGTGAACTGATTTTAATCACGACATCAAATTGATGATATATAAAAATATTTTTAATAAGATAATATTGAAACAATGATATAATGATCAATTTTTAATATAAAATACTACCAAACTTCTTTCCCTAATGATTGTTGAAAAATTGAAATGTTAGTCATGCATATATACAACCTTCCATCTCCACGATTATAACACAATTAGTTTTAATAACCATCATTAATGATTTGTTTTAAAAGTATAATTATTATATAAAAATTATAATAATTTCATTATTAATATTCTGGAGATTATGGTGTAATGACCTCATTTACCGTAGTTAGTTTACAAAAGTAATTTTGGCCATATGAGCCATATATCATCAAAACATCCAACAAAACTCAATTGTTTAAGAAATTAAATATTTATGGATAATAAACAAAATAAAATGAATAAATAAAATTAAAAATGCTACAAACCATGTATAATTTACACAAGTTTATTATTCGATGAGATAAACAACGTAAGTGATGATTCAGACTCGAGGTAAGGGAGTTTATTCTAAAAATCATATTTTAGAGCCTCACTACCAACTATTTTTCTTCAAGGTACATATTTTTAAAATTATTTTATAAACATTATTATATAGACATAAATGAATTATAAATAAAATTTTTATGAAACCTTTGACTTCCTCTCAATGGTTTTCAAAGAGAATCTTTTTCTTGAAGTTTTTGACCTTCTTTATTAAATAAAAAAAGGAATGTACTTTTTAATATACATGGAACCAATAAATTTTTCCACCACCATAAAAATTATTTTATTTTTAGAATAATTTTTAGGATTTTATGTTTTCTTAAAATAAATATTCTTTTCCCTTACTTTTGGTTTTTTAATTTGGAAACGCGCTTCGAAAAGAATGGGTATTTTAATATCTGAAAGTTTTTTGCATAAGGGATAAAAATATTTTTTCAATTGTTTTAGGATGGAAAGGTGAAAGATTAAAATGTTATATTCATGATATGTTCATTATAAATTTTTTATGATAATGGGTGTTCTTTATATAACTTCTATGATGAGTGTGACTAGGTAGCCCTCCAATTCCCTTGGTATTATTAGAAATCGACCATACAATAATTCTAATTTGTAAGGGTTCTGCAAAGATGATGTCCCAAGTAAGATACATGACTTTTCCATTCATTAATATGAGATTTCAAGGAAATTATTTTATTTCATAGGTTTAGATAGATATCTTATTAAAGAATTTTTTATTCCATTTTGGGGTAAAAATTTATATTTTTAGGAAAATTCTATTCATGGGTTCTCATGTTTTCTATGAACCCCTCACATTTAAGATTTTTCCTTTACGAATGTTTTATTATAAAGTAATTATGAAAATAATTGGTATGAAATGATTATTTCTTCTGAAATTTATTCATTAATTTATCTCAAAATCTGTTTATTTAAAAGTTAATAAATGGTTTTAAAATAGTCTGATAAGTTCTTTAATTATTTTCATACCCCTTAATGATATTTTTGACATCATCCCATTTTTTAAATGTTTTATCGATATTTTAAGGTTTTTTTTATGTAAAATAAAAATCTAAGTATAAATTTGTGGTGATTTTTTCATGAAAATAAATCAAGTATTACTTTATAAGTTTCATATTATGGGAAAATTTGATATTGTGTAGAAGTATAAAATTTGTACTATATGGGATTATTGTGTAATATTTATAACCAAATTCTCAAAAAAATGAAACCAAAAATAACTTTAATAATTAAGAAATTTAAATATAGTATAAAGAATCTATATTATGTATGATTAAGGAAAATGGCATACATGAAGATGGAGATTATGAAACAAATAGTTCATACAACGATACAATAGACATGTTCTATAGTAGGATGTATGAAGTTCAATGTTAAGAAGATATGAAGTGTGTTGCTGAGGGAAGTAAAAAAGAAAAATAACGCTTCAATGGATGAAAGATAAGTTTATAGAACATTATCAATGTTGATAATGGATTGAGTCTAGTATATGAAGAAGATCAGACATATATAACTTAATGGAATTTTATTGAAGATATCGTTGAAAAAAATATTTCTGGAAAATGTTTACAAAACATTTTAAAGTCTTAAAATATAATTGTGTAATTTTGATCTTTTATTTAAATTGTTATCTTGATAAAATTATAAAGTGTGCATGAGATCCCTAATTAATAAGTTAATGACCATTAAAAAAGATTAAAATCACTAGATTCTTTATTAATATTTTACCTGATTTTGGAAACCCCTAAAAAAATTGAGAAGCTTCAACAAAATTTATTTGAGTGGGATTGTAAAATTAGTCTCCTTCATTTTATACTTTAGGAGAATCTACATAAAGGGGATGAAAAGTAAGATTGTACTTAAAACTATTCACAATTATGAAAAGAATTAATATAGAAAATTTGGTCGATGATTGAGTTTCTAACAAAGTTAATATTCTAGTTAAATAAGAGATACCATAAAGAGTGTTAAATTATACCAGACACAATATAGAGAAGTAAAACAAATTTATTGAGGTTCACTAGAAAGAGTGTCACTGGATAGAGAACAATTGAAGCTAACATACATTATCAAATGGAGGAAAATGGACCGATATTTTTGGATTAAAATTTTAGAGTTGGATTTATGAAATTTAATTCTTTTGAGGTGGCTCATTATTTTAAGGAAAAATTAATAAACTGATGGAGAAAGAATAATCATTCCTATCAGTAGATAGAAGAAGTATAATGGGAATTGGATAAAGGTTATATTCTATTGTTACTATGAGTGGATTTTTATGGTTTGATGGGAGTCACCATAGAAAGTAATTAGTTTCTCAAATTGAGGATGAACCTTGAAAATCATGCATATGTTTTTATACAGTCATATCATTTCATACTTATGATTTTCATTATACAAAATTGATAACAGTATAAATATTAAAATTTACAGGTGTTAATTTCATATAATTTAAATTGTTAAAAGTAATAATTGATTCTACCCCAATCTTCATAGGGATTCAAATGATCCTATGGTACTTCATTCTATATAATGATGATTTCAATAGGATAACATGTCAAATGGTAATATCTGAAAAATATAACGTGTTCTTGTGTGTTACATAATATAAAATATTTAAGGAGAATATTGATGGGTTATAAATTCATAATATCTAGACTAATAATAATATTGAGTTCGTAAACAACCAATTTAAAAAATATCTCAAGAAGAATGTGATAAGACTCCAATTTTATGTGATGAGGACTCCTAAATGATGTAACCAAATTTTTTTACATAACAAATGGGGGGGGTGTTAAATTGTAATTGATTTTTCATGAATTTTTCTATCAAATTGAAACTTTATAATCGGTTAATATCAATTTACTCTCAATTTATTTCCCTCATCCTTACCATGATATTACCGAAATAAATAGAATAGACTGCAATGATTTTTACAATATTCATCCTCAATGTGATATACCATTTTATGTTATTATTGGTTTAATTCCCCAATCAATGTTTATTTATTTTAAAATGAAGTGGTTACACTAAGAATATTCCTGATAACATTATATAATCATCATCATCATAGAGTTTCACTATAAATCTTGTCGCCTCATTGGGACAAAAAATTCTTACTAGTGATAACTACCTCACATAGTCCATGAATAGATACATCCTTGTACCCATGAGTAGACCTTAAATATTTTATTTCACATTAGTGTAGAATCTCATTGTCCTTTTCCCCCTTTTTCTAATATAGTTGATACCAAATGATTTTATTTTATGAATTATTTTGATTATAGTTATATTTTTCCATTATTATTTCATTCATATGTTTTCCAATATTTCATCAGGTTCTCTACTTCAATACATTAATTATACATGGGTAGAAGCTGTGTGATGTTTTCAATCATGATATTTGACAAGTGTAAATTTCATTGGAATAATAACTCTGTCAACGGATCTTCCAAGATGTTCCATTTAGTCTTATCCTTTGAAATCATATATATTAAAATAATAACACATGAATATTTTGAATATTATTCCAATATTTAAGATATGGAAAGACACATTGATCTCAATGGAGAACTATTTATTCAAATTGTTGGATATTTTATAGATTAAATTCTCGTAAAATATTATTACAATACAAGTTATATATTTAAATTTTAATCACATAGAGATTCATAATTATTTCCTTCAGGTGATATTAATATATGGTAATCATGTTCACTAAAAAAATCAAAAAATGTAATTTATTTGGAATAAATTTCCCCATATGCATGGTATCATACATTTTAATGTGGACAATTCCATTAAGGTGTGGATGTCTCTATATTCCAACATAAATCATAATTATTCTTGAGTTATTGTGATATTTTAATCCATAATGATCAATGCACAAAATTGTATCATTTATTCATTTAATCAGAATTATTCATTATTGGTTTTTTGGATTCATGATTTTTCACAAAGTCAATAACCTTATGAGGTTGTAAAGAACCATATTAAGTCCCAAGTAACCTTAAGAATATTTATTATCAACCTTAAAAACTTTTCATTGTCTATATAATTAACATTTCAAATATTTTCAATATTATATTCTCATGCCTACAGTGTTTTCTTATTATTATTCATAGTATCGAACTTATATAGTTGGAAAATAACCTTAACATGTTTCATTTTCTTTTGTGATTCACCTTTTGGAGTAGGAATATTATTAAGTAGAAACCATATGATGTTAAATGAAAATTACTAGGATGTATTCTAACCTTATGAAGTTATGTAACTAAAACATATGGTTTATATCAACCTTATGAAATGTTTGGTAGACCTTATGATGTTTTTGTGGGACCTATAAATTGTTTAGATGTGAACTATGAATTTTTTTAAAGGATCATTACTTTTATTGATTCACTAAAACATCATTTTATATTACTAATTCTCAGGAACTGAAAATACCTCCTTGTTAACTCAAACCCTTTTATAGCCCTTCAGAAATATTCTCAACACTTAAAAACACATTCGATCTATGTTTCAAAACTTATATATTATTCATAAACAAACCAACTAGATGCCTCAATATCCACATTTTTCTATCTTTATTTCAACATAATAAATTTTTTATTGATAGTACCATTTCACAGTCAATAATATTTATCATTAACTTGAGGATCAAAAATCAATATTTTTTTCCTATAAATTTTCTAACTAGTTATTATAACAGAAAATGAAATTTCCTTTCCAAACAATAATCAGGAATACCTCAATGGCAGTTAGGTCCATCAGTATAATAATTTATTCATTCTCTCAAATATATATCTATAATACATCATTTACCTATATTGACTTGACATAAATCATTAATAACAAATACCACCTTATTTCCAAAAATAAATATTGGTACTTTAATCTCCCCCTTTGGATATGATTTCAATAACTAATTTACAACAGATTTACTCTAAATTAAAATTACTCATATAACCCTTATTTATAATAAATTAAAAGACATAATTTTAGTGAATTTATTCTCATACATGAATCATGATTATTCCATGATTTTCAAGAAACATATTATCTCTCTTCCATTTTAGATGACTTATTGATCAAATTATTTGAGAGAAGGATGAAATCCATTGTATCATTTAAAGGGAAGATTATTTATTCTATTATAATAATACATGTGACAACTCACTGAATAAAACAAGAGTAAATTGACCTAGAGTTTAAAACTATTCATTAATTAATTCAAAAAATGAGACCACCTCAAATTCCCCTTTTTGGGGATGTAAAGAAAGATTTATCATGGAATACACATACTCCAATAATCTTAAACAAATAAATAAGAAATATTCATGTGATAGAAAGGTTACCCTAGCTGCTGGATTTTCATTCCCATTAACCACACCTGTCAATATATTAATGACAATCACAATAATAGTTGAAAAGGGTGATTGGAATATCTGAACTTTCAATATTTTTAGATACTATATCATTTCTATATCAAAAAAACATGTATTTAATATTTTATTCACTATGTAATATCCCCTTGAAGGGAGTCCTTATGTTATTCATCATAGAATTTAGAAAATTCAATGATGATAACTATTTCATGGGAGAGAAATTCTGAAAAAATCATCTGAATCCCTCATTAATTTATCTCCACCAACTCTTCAAATTTTATTAAAAAATAAACCAGGGAATAACGAGGATACTCTTAGTTCCATCATAAAAACTATAACAATGAGATTTTCCCCTCAACCAATATCCTATATTCATTTCAATCTCAATATAGGGATAATTATTTATGCATCTTTTAGTATTATGAGCATTCATAGATTTCATGGTCATTTTTTCCATTCAAGAATTTCCTTGTTTATAGTTTTATATACACATAATAAATCATGGAACATTAATAAATTGGTGTTTCCACCTTCTTTTTCGTTAATCCTTCTTGAGATGGTAAGATGGCCATACAATCATTCAGATTTTGACCATCTGGTTTTCACTATCCACACAAATTCTATTGAATAATTATGTTATCAATTTTAAACAAACTCTCTTGAAATTTAATCACTTTATATAAAATAATTTTATTCCCTCTAGATCATTTCTTGTGCTTTGTTCATATTTCCAGACACTTCTAATTCAACTGATCAAATATGTTTACTCATTTTTTTAACATTCTTAGATTTCTTTAATTTCTCACATGGTTTCTTAAAAGCCACACCAAACCTTACCTTTCTTCCTTAACATTATAAATTCCATTCCCTTTTAAACGATAGAAAATCTATCATGATAATCCAGTCCCACATTCCTTATCACTATGACTCGACTTATGAAATATGCCAACGATTTATTCAATTAATCAATAAATAATTTTTTTTTAATATTAGAAATATATTTTTTCATAACACGCTTTCTTTGAAAATATATTTTCATATTCTATTAATCAATCACTCCTGATTTATGTTTCATAATTATAAATTACATATTATAATAACATGAAAAGGATCTCTGTCTAAAAACCCCATGACACCAATAATGTACTCTAAACATCTATCTCTCATACTAATGATAAATCATTATTAAAAATTTCTACTCTTATCCTCATACAAACTAATCCTCTATTTACCCAGTGAGAGGTGGTATTTTTGAAATGATTTTATATTAATTTAATGTAAAAGAGGGTCTCTAACAAGTATACTTGGTCAAAATTAGTATAATGTTGGTTTCATAACATTTAATATAATAAATATTTAGTTTACTTTGAGAATTATTAGGAGTGGAATTAACCTACCACTAAAGATGCTTGTTTTATCTTTCTTAATATAAATGTTATTTATCCTCGACTAACATGATAAATTCTATTATATTCTTAATCAAATAATTATGATATTAAATACACATTTATTGGGTCTTGGAAAATTCTTATTAACATAGAGAATGTTTCACATTATAAACATACCCCATTTTTTCTTTTTCAACCACTTTTAGTTTATATTTTTGGATCTAATCATTATATACCACTTCACTCACGGATCAATCATCATTTTCTATAACAATCATTTCCTTTTATTTGTCCACCATCTACTTTTCCTTCTTAATATTTCTGTTCTTCAAACTAAATGACTCTAATTCATTCTTCAACATGTATCCTAGATTAGTTAATACTCATTAATCATCAATGAAACATGAAGTATCAAAAACCTTTTCAATATATGTTATAAAATTATTGACCGTATCAATAGATTCATATTTCGATTGGATACTTGAATAGGGGTCTACTTGTTCTTAATGAATCACCAAACTTCTTCCTTTAATTCAAGAGAAATTCTTCTTGATTCCACTAAATTTGGTTGATTCCCTCATGATGTAACCCCATTACTTTTTCCGAGTTTTCATATCATTTTCATCTATGTAATATTCTATAGTCTTTTAATTGGAATTCTAATTACAAAATATACTTTCCCATTATATATAAACTATATTATTGAGATTTTGTTTCATATTATCTATTTAACTGAAATAATTTATTTGATATAAGAGAATTAATTTTCAAATAATCGTAAAAAATTTCAGCATTATTAAATTCATTTTAGTTTGAAAATCTATCACCATTAATTTTTATTTTTCTAAAAGCGAATAATTCAATCTCATGATGGATCTTTTGAAAAAATTTAATATTTATCTATTCAAAAGTAATGAGAATATTATATAATTCATTTTTTGAAATATCCTCTATTCCTTCTAATGATAAAATTTTATGATAAAAAATAGTGAAATTTTTTTCTCAACTTTTATGCAATTTTGGAATCATCAAACATTCCACAAAATCCTAAGATATTTCATAAAATTTCAATATCTTTATTAATGTAGTGTAAAATGTTTTTTACATTAGAATTATTTATAACCTAAATACTGATCCTCTAAAATTTTAATTTATTATCCTTGAATTTCATATTCCCTCCACAACTTCTCTCCAATTAATTGAATTTGATGCCTTCTTACTTTTGTATATAATTAATGTAAAGAGTCGTCAAAATGGAATTTTGATCCTTCCAATCAAATCCCATATTTATCTTATTAGAAAAAGTAATATAGAAATATTTATCAATGTGTGGAAATATCATTTTTTTGGCATCTCATACTTCCAAACAATGAGATAGAATATAAAGTAATATCTTCTTCTACCAACTATGGTAATTCTTTGCATCAATTGCAAGGAGTCAACTTTTATTTATATAATTTAAATTATCCATTCAAAGAAAATTATAGGAAGAAACAATGGGAACCTTTAATGATATGAAATTTCACAATGTATTTTTCTTAAGTAAATTATATGTTAATTAATTATTTTAAATGAAAAACCAAACACAAATGATGTCTTTATTGGTTAGTTTTTTACCATTATAATATAAATGTTGAATTAGTGGGTATAAATGAAAGAAGCCATATTACAAAATCTATAAAGAAATAGAGATAAATTGAATCAGGTAGTATAAGTCTCTCGTACAATGCATATTTTTCTGATATTAAAAAAGAAGATTATTTTCTAGGGTTTCCCTTATACCAAGTTCAATCCAAACAAAACAAGTATAGTATGACTGAAATCCTATGTGTCTATGTATATAAAATCACTCCCGAATGCCATTAGTTCTTACCTTAATATAAGATTTTACATGGTGATCTTGATGGGATATATTACTAGAAATTAGGATGAAATAATAATGTAATTACTGATGTAATAATTTATTCACCACACGTATTTTAGCCATTATTAATTTTTAGTTTAAAGGAACTTTATGTTTATTTAATAATTCCTTGATAACGTTAATGAGGCTATTTTATTCAAAAAATTGTTTTTAAAAAATAATTGTTATGAATTAGTTAAAGAAAATAAGTATATTATATATATATAACATTAATAATATAATAAATTTAAGTTGAGTCGTAATTTATAGGAAAATAGATCTAAAATGGTAAAAACTTTGAAAATGAATTTTCTGATTAAAATTTATTTCTCATTATATTTTATGACATTATTAAAAGGATAAAATATAATGTTATATAAATTTAATTTGATAAAATAAACAACAATTTTTTATTTGTAATTTAAAGATGATATTAAAAATAAATTTTGAATTGTTTCTAAAATAATTAATTTTTAGTTGAATAGTTAAAATACATTATTTAGTAAAATGATAAATTTATAATTTTAAACGAAATACCCTAATGATTGTATAACATTTATTCATTAATATTTTTCTTAATAAATAAACCTATATATTTGAAAAATACTATGAATAATTTATAAAACATATGATTTACATTATACAAACTTAAGTAATATTTTCCAATATGAACTAATTTTTGTATTTTATTCTAATTAAGTATTATTCTATTAATATTTTTTTGTGGATTGATTTTAAAACGACATATAAATTTATTTTTTTATAATAAAGTCACTTATATCATTAATTAAAATTTAATTGATCTGTTTATCTTTCCTGTATATTTTAATCATAAGAACATAATTTTTTTCCTCTAAAAATGTTTTTTAATCATTAAATTCCCTTAGGATAAAATTTATTTTTATTTAACAAATAATTATTATGAAATTAAATATAGTTCATATTTTTATTCAATAGGTTAAAATTAGATAATAATTTTCATTTTAGTTTTACGCATTAAAATTAAATTACCTAGTTAAACAATAGTTACATCGTCGAAACCACAAATTGTAAAAGTTAACATTATAAGTGTAATGGAATTTGAAAAAAAGCATAAATCAGGTTTAAAAAATGATTTTTTGAGTAAATATCAACCTTATATCATCCCACATCCATTCTTTTCAATTTTGGAATGTTCCTTACTTGTAAAACATATTCCCTCATTATATTAAGTTGAAAAATATTCTAAATTGCCATTATCACTACTAATAAAAGGGATCTACCTACTCCACTTGAATACCAATCCAAAAAAATAATTTACAAATGAAAAAAATAAAATTATCCTTCCATTAAAATACTATTTATTTTCCTTGAATCTCTATTCACAATTTATTTACTTTATTCCTCTATTCCAAGGAGTCATCCAACCGAAATCCTAAGTTTATAATTTGACTTGGTTTTTGTTAATATTTTTTTCTTTTCTTACTTGCCATAAAAATATAATTTTATAATTAATAAATAATTGTGTCTCTATTATTTATTCTAAATTTTTTTTCCTAGGTAATAACTATCCACCGTCTTCTCCCTAACCAATTAAAGAAAATAAATTTATCATTCATGCATTGTGTGGACTACCACCTCCATGAGGTGATGAATGATTTTTTTTCACCATTGAATCTCTTCATATATTATATGGTTGAAATTTAAGAATAAATAAGAAAGATGTATTATAGTTTTTATTATAATGATAAAATTTATAATAAACCTTCTTTACCTCTCATTCTTCTAGAAATGAAAACATTGACCATGCATTGTGCGAACTACCGCCTCCACAACGTAACATATATTTTTTTATATAGTTTATTTATTATTTATTAAGATATATTAAAATATGAATAAAAACCATAAAATTATATAAATAAAATAATTACTCTTGTTTAACAATGATATTATTCGAAAATAATCGTCTTTCATAGTAATAATTGTCTATTAATTATGGCATGTTATTTTTTGGGCAAGCCTAACCACCAACATGAACAATGGAAAAAAATAATATCATGGTTCAAATTGAGAATATTATTTTATATATTTTATATTATAAGTAGTAAAATGCATTTTTTATTTTTATTATCAATTGGTAACGTTAGTATTAACTCATTAATTAGCAAATCATTATTTGTTTTATACAAATCACTAAAATATTACTTTTCGAAATTTATTATACAAGAAACCTAAGAACAAATATCATAAAATGAAAATTTTTAAATAATTATAAATCATAAATTAAAATACCTTGTATGATCTTGGAAAAATGATCTTTTGGACACGAATGAGGAACAGTACTGCCAACACAAAACTAGTTCAAAATGATCATGATTACCCCAAAATGATATTGATAATAGATAATAACTAATATATATATATATAATAATCATAAATTAAGTTTATTAAAAGTTTTGGTATACTAAAAAAGTCACAAAATATGATATTCATATTTTTTTGTTTTTTATACAGAAGATTAAAATTCATTATGTAAATAGGGGAGACAAAGTAAGAGTTTCTTATTTTAAATTTTTTTCTCTTGAGAAATATTTCTTATTATGAACAATTGATCCTTTATAATGGTGTATATAATACTTAATGAATTCATTTTATTTTATTATATTAATTATTTAAGTATTATATCAATATTATATACTCTCTTTAAATGTATTTTGTTTCAAAATATGAGAAATTTGATGGGATTTGGTAAATTAAACATATTATTTTGAGTTATAAAATTATTCTTGAATGTGATTACCCCATATTAACTATATTAGTTGATTTTATTTTTAAATGATTTTACCTATTATACCCTTTGGAGTTTTTTTAAACAAAATCTATATCCTTGAAGTGTTGAATTTTCACCTTTTTATGAAAAAAGTTGATAATTTTTTAAAAGATAATCGTGACTATGAGTTTTACATTGATGAATAAAAAATGTTTAAAGAAACCAATTTTTTGATTTAGTTTCATTTTCATTGACAACATCAAAAAATTCAATCTCCAACGGTGTTAGGTTTCATGTTTCATCTTCCATTTTTATATTATTTTTTGATTATTTTAGGGTGATCATGTTTTTTTAATTTTAATAGATGTAATTTATATTATTATTCGATTCATAAATGTTATGATATCATATTTAAATCATTTTGGGTTTTATGAAATGAAAGATGAATTATTTAACATTGAATGTTTAATGAAACTCATTTTTTATTTCAAAGGTATATTGATGAAAATTTTTTACTATCATTTAAATAATTTATGAAACCCATTTTATTTTCATGGGTAATTTATAATGTGATATTTATATGGATTTCATGGGGTATTCATATGTTTGGATAATTATGGTTAAGGTCATATAAGGAACATTAATTAATTAGTTAAAAATATAAATCTAATGAGATACATATACACATGAACAATTTAATTGTCATAATGTATATATGAATGTGTGTGACTCAAAATGATGATGTATATGTAGGTTAAATTAAGATGTCTCATAAGAATTAGTGAAAGTGTGGGAATCATTTAAATAATGTTTCCCTATGCTAATAATTATTCCCTAGTTAAAATATGTTTTGCATTCTAATCATATACTCTTAGGAATCATGTTTTTTGTTAAATTGTTTTAAATACATGTTATGGAAATTATATTTACCTAGTTATATATTGTGTCTTAATGTTCATATTACATGTGTTTTTTAGGAAATGTATGTTTTATGACAATCATTCATGATGATATGATATTTTTCTTAATTTAGGGAGTTTTTATGAAATCATCATTGATGTAATGCTTATTAATCCTATAATAAATTTTTTATCTCACCCATTTTTATATTTTATTCCCTTGGATATGGGGATGAGTTAAACTAGTGTGATGTTTATAATAAGTTCTAGTATGTTTCATGTAATAATACAATATCACAGTCATTGTAAAATTAACTAATTATATATCTAGTTTACAATGACAATAGACTTATCGACCTCTAAGATATTATTACTGTTATTTATAAAATGAAATTTTTGTTTCATATAAAAAATGTAAAATAATGGTATATTTCTATATTTCACATCATTGAAATAGTTTAGTTAATTTTAGACATTATAGAAACTATTTTTTTTAGAATTTATGATATAATACCTCCGTGAAAACCATATAGATGAGTCTATGTATTCGATAATATCTATAAATTTTTGAAAAGTATTGATAATGTAGTTTTACTAGAAATCAAATATATTTATAGATACTAGAAATTCGATGTGGTTTTGGAATAAATATCTCTTAGTGATATCACCCCAAAAAAGGTTGATTAAGAGTTGACTTAATCCATACTCAAGGGTCAGATGAGTGGTACGTTGTCTACACCCCAAGCTAGATGCACGTAATGGATATACATAGGTAATCACACTCACTTTACAAGACATTATGATGTATTTATTTCCTAACTACAGTATGTGATTTGGATTTGAATTTTGATTGAAGACAACTTAAATAATTGTATATTGAATATTTAGTGATTTAGGATTAACTAAAAGCTAATTTAATAATATTAAAGGGTATGAAATTTTGAGGTTGAATTTTTTATGTAATTATTTTTCAATAGGTCTCTAATGCTGTTAATTATACATCCATATTGATTATCCTATAATGGTTTTTTTAATGGATTAATCCTAAAGGAACCATGTTAACAATGGATTCCATGGATAATGTAGAGCTTTTTCCACTAAAAAAAAAGAATTAAGAGCTAGAGTGAGAAAATAATGTTATTATTCCAAACCATATATCAGAAATTATAAAATAAATTATAATTAGTTTAGTTTCCAAACTCACCAAATAATACAAGGATAGTGTCTCATTTATGTTTCCGTGACAAATATGATGTAAAAAATAATTTTCTCTCTCTTTCATGTTAAAGATATGTTATGAATCACTTAGGGGAATTTATTAAAAGAACTGGGAGATATTTTATCTATGGTAAATAAGGTAATAGAGAAAATAATTACTAAGAAAATGTGAAGAGCTCCATGGACATTGTTAAAGGAAACAATGTTCATCTGGAGGAAACACTAATAGTCTAATGTCAAAAATTTGGTCAACTAAAAAATATCATAAATTAATGATCTAATCCAAGGGATAAAAAGGGTGATAATAATATAATGTTTTCATGAACAAGGAAATAAGGATAATCCTATAAAACTAATAATGTTGGATTGAGTTTGGAAAATGATGTGGAGTGGAAAACACCAACCATCCACTCAAAACTATGTGTGTCGTATTTACATCTTGTTCCACCCACTCCGTTATACCTAGAATGTTTTCTAAGAACATAAAATCATAAAACATAAGGTTATATATTTATTCTTTTAAATAATAACATATCTTGGTACAATTCACGTATCCCATTTTTATGTTTATTGGATTTTACCTTTTCATATTCCTACTATACTTCCATTGGACGATTTTGATGAGATTCTGAAATGGAATTACTATATCTACATAGAATCCAAAGTAAATTAATATAAAGATAATATCTCATACCCAAAATAAACTTATGATCACTTGTAACTTCATGGATAATGTTTAACTATCTAGGAAAATTAAATCCCTTAAATAGGCCATAAGCACAATCATAAGGAGTATTTTTTTAAATGGGTAGGATGAAACCCTATATTATGATATGACTATTATAAAGGAAGAAATAATTTTCCTAGACCTACCCTTGTTACAAATTTTGATACCTATTTTGAAATTAAATCTATAGTTATATCTATCGTAATTGAATCCATAACTATTTTATTAGTAAGAAATAATTAAAATTGCAACAATCTAGTTTTTAGGGGGTTTATAACAACACTGTATTTTACTATATATTTTAAATAATTAAATATTATCTTAACATATTTTTATAAATTTAAATACTGAAGTAAAATAATGATATGTTAAAACAAAATTTGACCATTATAATATAGTTATTAAATTATTCCATATAAAATAAAGTAACTATATTAATAAATATACGATGAAAGGAGAGATAAATTGAATCATATAGTATAATTCTCCCTTATGAACATCATTTAACGAAATTGGAAATAAAGTTGCATCACATGGGTTTTTTGGAGATCAATAACAAGTTTAAATGGATCAATTATTAATTGATAGAAATCAAATGTGAGATAAATACAAACTTGTGGAAATTTTGAGGAGATCCATACTAGTTGAATCACCACCACTGATTGCCAGCAGATCATACCTTATGCTTAGATATTACACGAATATATTGAGGGGCTATGTAACAAGAAATTAGGTGGATATAATATGGTAATTATTAATGAAATAATTGATTTATCACATTTTTTTTCATTTTTACCATTAATGATAAAAGATGGCTATTTTGTAATGCCTTGTTAACATTAATAATTTTTTTTTTCATAAAAACATTTTTTAAAAAATTTTAATTTTATGTGCAGTATTTAAATAATATAATGTATTACATATTATTTATTCTAATATTAGTTATAGTATATTAATAAAAAATTTATAAGAATTGATAAGAAAAAAGAATAAGAAATGGTTAATACATTGAAAAGTTATTTTCCACTAAAAAAATAGTTTCTCATTATATTATATGATTTCATTTGATTTTTAAAATGGAAAAATTTATAAATTTAATTTTTTTTAAAAAACTACATTTCATGATTTAGAACTTCAATATTAATTTAAGAATCATTTTTGTGTTTTTTATAAAATAATTAATTTTATGTGAATATTGAAAACCTTTTTTACCAAACGATAACATTATAATTATATATGAAGGCTATATAAGATTAAAAAAAATTATTTGATTAAATTAGTATTTAATAGGTAAAATTATAAATTTTAAAATTACGTAGCTGAATTTATAAACCATGTGATAATTATTTCAAGGATATAATATATATTTTTCAATAAAAACTCTTTTTTATCTATTATTTTAATTAAATATTATTGTAAAAAATTTCGGGGTCAGATTGATTTGAAATTTACATAAATTATATATTTTTATAATTATCAAATTTATATCATTAAATTTAATGACATTTATTGTTTTTCCTTCACATAAATTTTAAGCTTAAGAATGTAATGTTTTTATAGAAATGGGTTATTACTTGTTACTTACAATAATGTTAAAATTGAATTTTCATATGTATTTAAATTTTTATGATAAAATAATGTTTATATTTGGGATTATAGGTTAAGAATTATTTAATTATTTTTATTTTACTTTTAGGAATTAATTGTAAATTACTTATGTAAAATTTCATTTCCACTATAAATATAAAATTGTGAATGTAAAAATTCTAATTGTAAAGGACATAGAAAAAAGATTAAATCATTCATGAAAATGAAATTTTGAGATATTATAAACCTTATATTTTCCTAAAATATATAATAATTAAAGTTTTAGTTATATTTACATGTTAAACATGTTCTATCTTTATATTAATGTGATATATCTATAAGAATACCATTCACCACACTTAAAAAACTGGCCTACCACCACCACTTCAAGACCCCACTAAAAATTATTGTTCAACATGAAAATATCAGGATTATCCTTATTATATAACACAATTACTTTTCATTGTGACTCTGGTTAAATTATATAGTCTTAAAACCTCAATATCCAAGGAATTTTCCTAAGGAAATTCTATGTACTTGACATGAGTATTTTTTTTCAATAACTTCTTTTCATTTCTTCCATACCTTAAAAAATAATTTTCTAAAAACTATATAATTCAATAATAATTTTTCATACATACTATTATTATACTAAGTCATAAAATTTTAACCACCGTTTTTAATTTTTATTAATAAAAAAAAATCTATAATTTATGCATTGGGTGGACTAACGTTACCACAAAGCGATGATTTTTTTCCAATATTTATCCGTTAACTAAATATAAGGGTTAATTTAAATTATAATTTTAAAACCCAAATTATTTATAATATATTTATTTTTGAATAAATTTAATTTTTTCAATGTCTATCAATACATGCAACACCGGGTTTAAACAAAATAGGGTTTAATCATGCGTTGCAAAATTCATTTTTATATAATTTTTTATTTTTTAAAATTCATTTGAAAAAAGAAACTTGATTTTTGAAATTATTAAATTAAAATTATCTTAGGGTGAATTTATATGATTTTATAAAAAGTTACATTTTTTAATAAATAGTGAAAATATAGAATTTTAATAGAAAATGAAATTTTTATTAAAATAATTTATAATGTTAAATATTAATTTTAGTTGGTTGCGAAGTAAAATTAGTTAAATTTTATATCAATTAATACAATTTTTTTCATTTTAATATTTTTATATCTTAAATTTTTGAAATAATACATTGTAATCTTCTGAACATTTTTTCTTTAAATACATATTTTCTAACCCCATCTGTGAGTTAAATTTGTAATTAAAAATTTCCAATTAATTAGAATTGAATTTGATAAATGGATTATATAGTTAGAATCAATGTAATTTATAATTTCTAATAATTTAAACTCAAATTATTACCAAAATGAATAGTGAATTCAATACAAATTAATTTCTGCAGTTAATGTAAAAATAGATTTACCGGCGGTTAAAATAGAAAGATAAGGGGGAAATGATAGATACACTTGTATAAATAATATTTTATGGAAATTATTTTAACATGAACCCTATAATTTTAGATAATGGTCCATTTTTAACCATGTTTAAAATGGAAAATGTGAGAGTACTCAATTATTTTCAAATATACCAACTGTGTCCTCTCTCGCACATTTAAAAGGCCACCCCTATCCTCTATCATTAAAACATTCAAACCCTTTTTATTTGTCCAATACCATCCAAAATAACTCCCTAATTTCCCTACACACATCTGGGAAGCCTTAGTTTGGGAATAAATCCATTTTAGGAATGTTTTAATGAAAACCTTAGGAGGATACATAAATTAGTGGTAATGTTCTTCAACAATCGTCTTTATTTTATTCCATTATCCACCACCATCAATTCTTTATAAAAACTTATTATAAAATAAAATCAATATATTCCATTAAATTTTACTTATTTATAATATGGATATGACATAAAACCATCCCCACTTCCATTTAAAGTGTTACAAAATCATCGTTCGTGTGTATGATAGACTATTACCTCCCAAACTAAAGTCATTAATTATTTCATTACCAACTTTAACGGTTGGGTTTGATTATTGGTATAAAGTACATAAATTATATTTGAAACATTTTTATACCTATGGATTAAATATTTCATATATATGATGTTTACATCCCATTCTATAGTGGATATGATAATGTTACTTGTGTGTACGATGAACTATCACCTTACAAAATGATGTGATTCATCTTTCACAAATTCTTGACATGGAATGTAATAAAGTTAATGTTAATAAATATATGTGAGATAAATGAAATTATAATTATATTAATGAAATATTTATCATTATAAAATGATTATATATATCATCTTATTTTTTAACTTTTCACCCACTTAGAGATGATAACATTGTTCTTGTACATGTTGACAAACACCTTCATGAAGCGATGAGACCATATTTTCATCATTAAACCACACTGATGATATATATAAGTATAAAATAACTTATATATTATATAATTATTATCATCTATATATAATATATTACATACCTTCCTTCCATAATGATCATAGTAAAATGTAAACATTTGTCAAGCGTGTGTATATCCTACCTTCTCCATGATCATAACATATTTCAATTTTCATAACCATATTTAATTATTGGTTTTAAAATTATAATTGATGTATAAATATCATAATTGTTTCATTATTATTATTTAGATGATATAAATATATTATATGTGAAATAAATAGATCATTCATGACAAAAATCACATAAGAAAACAAGTAAATTAACACTAGAAACTATGAAAATGAAGAATAATTATTAATGAATAGGGACTAATATGTTATAAAATGTTCATATATGACATTATAAATATTAATATGTTTATTTATAATTTAATAACCTATTTAGAACCCCTATAATATATGTTAATTAATGTTTCATAAAAAAGAAGCGTGAGGCAGGGAATTTGTTAACTCAAATTCTGATCATTGGGTTAATCTTCTAATTCATTGATTATGTCATTATAAGATTATGTGTATAATGAATTATGATAACCATATATTTTATTTCCAATTTTTTATGTGTATTTAAATTTTAAATATATATCTGATTCCATTATTAATTCTCAATTCAACATTATGATAATTTTAATGGTTTATTTTACAATCACATTCAAATTGAGATTATTTACTCTAGAATTCTAGGGGAAGGAAATTATTTTAAAATTTATTAATAAAAACATTTAATTTTATTATCCTCTTGTTATAAATTATATTTTCAAATAATAATATAAATTTTACATTCATTTGTTAATAATATTAATTGAGAATTTTTTACGAAAATCCGACAACATTTGTCTCCTTGGTCGAAAATATGTTTTTTTAAAAAAACCATGATTTATAAAACAAAATCTACATTTTTTTAACCATTTCAGAAAATTTTATAAAATTAAATTTCGCACACTTTTAATTTTTAATTTTTCTTTTCAAAGGATGATTTTGTCATTTTTCATATAATTCCAGTTTGTATTTTAATAAAAATGTCAACGGAAACTTCTTTGGTTTTTCTAAATAGTGAATATTCCTCAAATTTTTTTAGTGAAAATAAGTTTCATTTATAAATTTTTCCATTTATGAAATTGCCCTCAATAATTTCCATATATCCTTTTATTACTCCTTTTCAATTTTATGAGAATATTTTTAATGAAATTGTTTTCAATGTGATTTTCAAAGAAAATTATTTTCTAAAAGATTTTCTAAAAGTGAGGTTTTTTTCCTCAAGAATGGTTTAAATGATTTTTATGGTATTTATTTTCGTCAATAAAAAAAATTATTCTTACTCCAATTTTTATATGTGGATAAAATTTTTATTCTTCATCTGGATGGTTTCTGTTTTCATTGAACATATATAATATTGAATTTAACCTCCATGTTTCATTTGGTAGTCATTAACATACACATAAAATATTCACATTATTGTGATCATTAGACATTAGATTTCAACTAAATCATAATATTATTTTTCATTGATATTTTTATAACTTAAACTATATATAATGTCTACATATGGTGTTTTAATTTTAATTTCAGTTTATTAACTAGGGAAATATTGATAAATATGAATCCTTTAATAAATACAAAAATTTGATTTTAAGGAATATTGATTCATGAATAATATATATTATTTGAATGATGATGAATGCTTTGGACTTGTAGTGATATGTAAGGAACAATAATATATATCCCCTTGAGTCATTGATTGGTATCATGAGATAAATTAGTTAAGAAATCATTTAATGAGTTTTTACCTATTGTTTAAATAGTATTGTGAAAGGTCATGACATTAGATGTATCCTATATGTAACACCCCAGGTAAATAAAGAATATGAAATTTTCATATTTATCCATATTTGTGAATAAAATATTGATATGACTTTAAAGGGGACGCTATGCTCGATGGTGTACCCAACACGCAACAATGAGTTTCTTGGGAATCTTACGTTGCACTCTAATAATAAAATAATATTATTTTAAATGGTAGTTAACATATAGGCGTTGTAATGGAGGGAATGGATATAAATAACTAAAATATGATTGTATATGTTTTTAAATGTTTTTACATTTATCCAATAAAGGATAGAGGCTTAAAATACGGAAAGAATTCAATTTTAGGCGTATATGCCCTAGATTTCACTAAAGGTTCACTTATCGCCTTTTGATGGAGAACCGTCATTAAATATAGTTTTGATCATTCTTATAAATTCTTTTGGACCAAATAAAACTCTTATTAAGAATCGGGACATCAAATTTTACTTTGTGTAATTTTTTGATATTTTTCCGATAAAGTTCATTTTTAATGAATAGTGTAAAATGTTGTGTTTTAATTCAAAACATCTTTTTAATCTAATTTATTTATATGATTAGATAATATTTTGAATTGGTTTTAAAGTGAAATTATAAAATATTTTTACCATTAAATCCAATTGTGGTCGTTGGAATTAATTTCACTTTGAAATCAGACTTAAACTAGTGTCAATCTTTTGATACTGATTGTTTTATAAAAACACGCTATTTGCACTGATAGCGGGAATTAATTATTAAATTAATTAATGTGACTAATATGTTTTGAATTTTGTAAAACGGAATTCATTTTTGAATTCGGAATATCAAATATAGCTTAGGGTGAAGTTTTGGTATTTTTCTGAAAAACCCCAATTTTTTGATGAATAGTGAAACCACTAAGTGGTAATCAAGAAAACGGATTTTTCAGTTAAATGAAAGTTTACCACTAATGTATATTGAATTTTGAAAATCCAAAATACATGGTTGTCATTAGTATGTAAAATGTGGTTCAATGGGATGAAAATAATTTTTTGGTGAATTGTAACTTTTTTTCATTAATCGCGATTAGAGGTAATTATTGTAGTTTAAGGTAAAAATAATGCTTTAATAAAATGAAATGAACTTGACACATGTCCTAACCTCATTGGATGTGTAATGGCCGACCAAGACAAGCCATGGGTCAACTTTTGGACCCCATGGATCCACTTTGGTTGGGAAATGACATAAATAACCTTTTATTTAATGTAAAAGCAAAAATGACACAAACATGATATGTTTTACTAAAACAATTTTTAAGTGGGGTTATACAAGTCATATTTTTGATTATAAATAGTCATTAGAAAGATAAAATGAGTTTCTAGATCATAGTATTTTTTTATAATTTTTAGACATTAAATAGATTAAATTATTTATGACATAATAATGATGCAGCGATGACATCATTATTTGACGATTTAAATAAAATGGAAAGATAATGTAAAATCTATGAACTACACATGTCCAAAACTTATTGTATGTGTGGATTTCGAACCCTTATCACCTTATCCACGAATTATATCAATGTGGGACCTTTCAAAACCGAAACAAATTTTCAAATAAAGTAATATTTCTTACCTTCCAAAAGTGCCCCTCCTCTCCTCTTATAAAAGGCCCCCACCTCTACCTCATTTCACACACTCCTCAAGCATTTGGCTCGGCCAACCCCTGCCCATTTACTCTCTCCACATCCCTATCCTAATCTTATAGGATTCCCTTTGGGAAGAATCCTTTCAAAGGAAACCTTTAGGCTCAAATCAAATGGAGTTACACTTTTAAAGATAATTCATTCTCTCATGTTCATTTGTTTTATTTTGCTTCTCCAACCCCCTAAACTATTTTTATTTAATTATTTTGTAACAACAAAAGTATCTTCAATATACTAGGATGTTTTTATAAGATTTATTAGAGCTAAAATCTCACACAACTACATCAATTGGTTAAAGAAAATACGGTTTCTATGGATGGCGAAATTCTGCCTCTCGAAACGATGATTGTTCAATACCCATTTAACACCTTCAAAGGTGGCCATTATGATGTCCCTATTTTTATATATGATATATAATATGTTTATTTTTTTTACTTATTCTTCTGTATTTTTCATTTGTGTCTTACCTTTATGGCTTCCATTATGGGCATACGCGATATCTTCATTTTAGGAAGTGCGGACTACCGCCCCCTCAAAGTGATGTGATTCGTTAATGCCATACGTGGGACGTATAAAGGATGGATTTAATGTTATTATAAATGATTTTATACTGGAATTATTATATACCTCATTGTAATTATTATTTCTTTCCATTAAAGTATGAGATAGAAATGAAAGTAGCGTTCATGCGTACGTACAGCTTACCGTCTCCATGAACGGTGCATTTCATTTCTTACCTCTAAATTATTATGTAATGTTATAAATCCATGAATGTACTGGATATATATGACATATATGATATCTACATCATGAATAAAATTCTGGATATAATAAACATTTGGCCACACGAACAACATGTAATTGTAAGAAGTCCACTTTCGACTTAAGAACCAAATATCAGCAAAGCAAATATTATTAACTTAAATGATTAAATAATGTTTATGACATGGTAATAAGTGATATAAAAGGAATAATGAACTTGAAAATGGTTCTTATGGAAGTAGAAATTAACTCAAGTTTATTATTCAGGAGATTAAAGAACGATCGAGTCAAGTCGGACCTGAGGTAAGGGATCCTACTCCTCTCTTTCTTTTTAAGTACACACTTTTATGTCATTCCTTTTAAAGATCATCTTTCTTGTTATTGGGATGATCTATTATATTAAACATACTGTAATTTTTATGTTCATGTGATGAGAGACCCTATTTTCTCTCATCAATCCATTTTGGATGTTTTGAGTGGCGCCGTTAGGCTGCCGAACTTTCGTAAGAGATCTAACCTCTCTCTTTCTTTTTAAGTACTCTCCTTTATGTCAGTTCTTTTAAGCTCCTATTTGTAATGTTGGGGGATGTTCTTCTATATTCCCCTTTCTGTACATTTTATTTTAATGTGATGAGATACCCTATTTTATCTCATCAATCCATATTCGGAAGTTTTATGTGGCGTCGTTAGGCTACCGAGTTTTTGTAAGGGATTTTTCATCTCACTTTTATTCCAGTGAGATTTATGATACATTTGCAACAAATTTTATTGAGTGGTGTATTTACTGCCCATTATTCTACTCTTTGTGTAATATACTTTCGTTTATGTGTATTTACATCAATGATCTATTGTCCTTCTTTCATGGGGTGTATGTTTTGAAAGATACCGAAGTCGGTAAGGGAACCTTTCACCCTCCTCTTTTTTAAAAGAATTCTTTTGGTGGGTCTTTTAATTTACATATTTTTATGTTGGGATATATTCTCATATATCCTTATTGATGTAAATTTTATGTCCAAGTGAAGAGATACATTTTTTATCTCTCATTAACTCATTTTGATGGGATGCCGTTAGGCTGTCAAGGGAACTTTTTAACCCAATTTCGATTTCTTTGGGTTCAACATGTAGTCATTGAATATGTTATCCATTGAATACGTGTGAATGACCTTTTATTGATTTACACTAAATATCCACTTATATTGGGTGTATTTATATTTGTCACACATATTTTTGAGATTGATTTGTCCTTAATTTAAGGATACCTTCTTTATAAGGGATTTCGTTACATTTGACATTTCTATTGAGGGTCCATTGTGGTTATGCACCAATTCACTCTTATATGGTGTATATACTGTCCTTCGGAGTATTATATCATGAATCCATTTATTCTCATGATATTACAAAGTTCTGACTAAATGTTATTCCTCAATTGTTGTATTCAAGTGTCTCTAATTTTGGTAAAACCCCTTTAAACAAAATATCTATTTAAATGTTTTAATTATTTGTTATTATTAATATCCATGTTTTCAAAATGCTTTTAAGGATTTATTTATATGGATATTAATGGTTTAACATTTTAAAATCTTCAAGGTCGTATGGTACACTTTGATTCAAAAATCTCTTTATTAAATGTTTTAAATGGTTTTGGAAATGGATTCTTTTTGAATGGATTCAATATTTCAATATACTAAAATGCTATATTGTGATTGAAATCTGAAAATGTTATATTTCCTTTATGCATGTTTTATGTGACACATTTATGTTATGGTTCTTGGGCATTGTTATGAAAATGGGTGGTTCCGTGATAAACTAAGGGTGGGTGAGCCCGATATATCTCTCCAATGCATTGGGTAACGCGAAGGAGTGAAACGTTAAGGTTTCTCCGAAGAGATTTAGGGAATATACTGTGATGGGTATTCCAAACATAACCAAGAGGGTTACTCCCTACATAAGAATGTAATGAATGCCTCAAGTTACCTTTATGTCTTATGATTTCTATGATTTTATGAGGTATGTTAAAGTGACTATGTTTTATGGGTAAAGTATGATTTCATTCTTATGAATACATGTACTCATGATTCCTTTCCATATTTTTATATCCCTTACTGAGCTTTTTATGCTCATCCCATGTTTTTGAAATGTTTTTCATAGGTCAAGGGAAGGGTACATGATGTGATGACAGTGTCAAGGATGTGTCAAGAAAGAATCCATGTTTTATTTTAAATATGTTTCCGTCGATGGGAAGAATGAATACTATCTTTCATGTAACCACTTTGTCTAAATATGGAATGTAATGCAAGTTTCATGATCTAATTCTCTAAAACTCTAAACCTGAAAAGATCCTCAATGTGTAATCTTGTAATAACTCAAGATTAAGTAAGGTTTAAGGCTGGGGCCTTATAGTTGGTATCAGAGGTCGGTTTAGATAACTTTAGAAGTTAGGGTATTCTCTAAGAACAAGTGACATTACCATAATGGTTAGGATTTCAGAAAGTTTCCTAGTTTTAGATAAATTGAATGAGTAAGTGTATATTAGTGTTTATCTTACTCATTAGTACATGATTGTTTTGTTGATATACTCACACTGACATTTCTATTTTTAGTGAATGGATGGATCTAGCAGGCACCAAAGAGACAACAGGTTTGAAGGAAACTGTGGTGGTTCTCTGATTAAGATACTAGATAAAATGGAGGATTCAATGAGGAAACTCATGGTTGTTCTAAACCAAATATCAAGGAGTCATGATCAACCACTTGAACCTTGGTATGATTTTTAATGCATCATGTACCAGATGGCCAAATCGATGTGGAAATTCAGGTAATAATTATTAAGGTAACCATTAGGGTTTATATGATCCTAACTTTTTAGGTAATTATGGGTTACTCTATGATATGCTGGAAAATGAAAAGCATGAGATAAAATTGAGGTCAAAATATGTTATGATCATTTTTGATGATTTTATCTCTTTTGGGAAATGATTTAAGAATTATATAGTTTTGGAAAAAGGACAACACGCAGACCGTGTGACAACCCGTCGCGTCGGACAAAGCTGCGGGAATCGAACCCACAACCAAAGTGCGACTGGTATTTATCACCTACCACTGAACTACGTGAAGTCCCTGGTTATTTTGACTGATTATTTTTAGTTATATGGTTTTATGAATTAAGAGTAAGTTGATTTTGGGTTATTTATTAAAATGATTAACCTATCATGGAGGATATTTGATTAGGATAATTACTTTTCAATGCGAGACTTTAGGAGTGAATGATGTTGTTTGGAGGTAAATGTTACGATTTAACTTGGAAGAATATGTGACTAAATCCTTCAAATATTTGAGTTTCAATCTTAGTTTGGTTTACTTTGAAGAATTTTATGGAAAAATTGATTATAGAATGGTCCTCGTTGAACTTTGGGTTTTGTTGGACAAATTTTGGAGGTTAAGAATAGATTTTCATTTTATAAAGGGTTATCCTTTTCTGGATTATCTGATCTTGTACTAACCTTTTGGTTTTGGTTTTGGTTAAATCCTAAAGAAATGGGAAGTATATAGTTCTCTTTTGTGGATTAGGTGATTCTCTAGATGTTGATTATTGTACTCTTAATGTGAACAAGTCTTCCTAAATACTCGTCTTTTAGAGAAAATATGAGTTTGTGTAAGGAATCTAATAAAAGTTGAAAGTCAACATGATAAGTGATTATGTTTCCTTATGAATAATTTCCTCAATAAAAAGTAACTTAAAAAAAATGTTGTCTATTAACTTTTCCTACTGGGGAATCGAATACCGTTTAACCCATCACAAGTTTGTGATTTTCTTGTGGTTAACATTCTCCTAAACATGTTTTCTATCACTCTCCATCAGAACATGACCCCTTTTTTCCCTCCATGTCCATATTTTCATACTTGGAAACCTATTATGGGTTAACTCGGGTGACCTCTGTGCTTATCTTTCTTTATTTTAAAGTAATTGTTTTACCGACTCTTATTCCGATGTGGGACTTTCCAGGATGTTTCCCAGCTCAATTTTTAAAAAATTGCGAGGACGCAATTCCCAAAAGGGGGGAAGGATGTAACACCCCAGGTAAATAATGAATATGACATTTTCATATTTATCCATATTTGTGAATAAAATATTGATATGACTTTAAATGGGAAGCTATGCTCGACGGCGTACCCAACACGCAACAACGAGTTTCTTGGAAATCTTACGTTGTACTCTAATAATAAAATAATATTATTTTAAATGGTAGTTAACATATAGCCGTTGTAATGGCGGGAATGGATAGAAATAACAAAAATATGATTATATATGTTTTTAAATGATTTTACATTTATCCAATAAAGGATAGAGGCTTAAAATACGGAAAGAATTCAATTTTAGGCGTATATGCCCTAGTTTTCACTAAAGGTTCACTTATCGCCTTTTGATGGAGAACCATCATTAAATATAGTTTTGATCACACTTATAAATTCTTTGGGACCAAATAAAACTCTTATTAAGAATCGGGACATCAAATTTTACTTTGTGTAATGTTTTGATATTTTTACGATAAAGTTCATTTTTTAATGAATAGTGTAAAATGTTGTGTTTTAATTCAAAGCCTCTTTTTAATATAATTTATTTATATTATTAGATAATATTTTGAATTGGTTTTAAAGTGAAATTAGAAAATATTTTTACCATTAAATCCAATAGTGGTCGTTGGAATTAATTTCACTTTGAAATCAGACTTAAACTACTGTCAATCTTTTGATACTTATTGTTTTATAAAAACACGCTATTTGCACTGAAAGCGGGAATTAATTATTAAATTAATTAATGTGACTAATATGTTTTGAATATTGTAAACCGGACTTCATTTTTTAATTCGTAATATCAAATATAGCTTACGGTGATGTTTTGGTATTTTTCTGAAAAACTCCAATTTTTTGATAAATAGTGAAACCACTAAGTGCTAATCAAGCAAACTGATTTTTCAGTTAAATGAAAGTTTACCACTAATGTGTATTGAATTTTGAAAATCCGACATACATGGTTGTCATTAGTATGTAAAATGTGGTTCAATGGGATGAAAATAATTTTTTGGTGAATAGTAACTTTTTTTCATTAATCGCGATTAGAGGTAATTAGTGTAGTTTAAGGTAAAAATAATGCTTTAATAAAATGAAATGAACTTGAGACATGTCCTAACATCATTGTATGTGTAATGGCCGACCAAGACAGGCCATGGGTCAACTTGGGGACCCCATGGATCCACTTTGGTTGGGAAATGACATAAATAACTTTTTATTTAATGTAAAAGCACAAATGACACAAACATGATATGTTATACTAAAACAATTTTTAAGTCGGGCTATACAAGTAATATTTTTTATTATAAATATAAATTAGAAATCTAAAAATATTTCCTACATCATAGTATTTTTTTTATAATTTTTAGACCTTAAATAGATTAAATTATTTATGACATAATAATGATGCAGCGATGACATCATTATTTGACGATTTAAATAAAATGGAAAGATAATGTACAATATATGAACTACACATGTCCAAAACTTATTGGATGGGTTGATTTCGAACCCTTATCACCTTATCCACGAATTATATCAATGTGGGACCTTTCAAAACCGAAACACAGTTTCAAATAAAGTAATATTTCTTACATTCCAAAAGTGCCCTTCCTCTCCTCTTATAAAAGGCCCCCAACTCTACCTCATTTCACACACTCCTCAAGCCTTTTTCTCGGCCAACCCCTGCCCATTTACTCTCTCCACATCCCTCTCCTCATCCTAGAGGATTACCTTTGGGAATAATCCTTTCAAAGGAATTCTTTAGGCTCAAATCAAAAGGAGTTACACTTTTAAAGGTAATTCATTCTCTCATGTTCATTTGTTTTATTTTGCTTCTCCAACCCCCTAAACTCTTTTTATTTACTTATTTTGTAACAACACCAGTATCTTCAATATACTAGGATGTTGTTATAAGATTTATTCGAGCTACACTCTCACTCAACTACATCAAATGGTTAATGAACATACGGTTTCCGTGGATGGCGAAATTCAGCCTCTCGAAACGATGATTTTTCAATACTCATTTAACACCTTCAAAGGTGGCCATTATGATGTCACTATTTTTATATATGATATATAATATGTTTATTTTTTTACTTATGCTTCTGTATTTTTCATTTGTGTCTTATCTTTATGGCTTCCATTATGGGTATACACGATATCTTCATTTTAGGAAGTGCGGACTACCGCCCCCTCCAAGTGATGTGATTCGTTAATGCCATACGTGGGACGTATAAAGGATGGATTTAATGTTATTATAAATGATGTTATACTGGAATTATTATATCCCTTTATATAATTATTATTTCTTTCCATTAAAGTTTGAGATAGAAATGAAAGTAGCGTTCATGCGTACGTACAGCTTACCGTCTCCATGAACGGTGCATTTCATTTCTTACCTCTAAATGATTATGTAATGTTATAAATGCATGCATGTACTGGATATATATGACATATATGATATATACATCATGAATAAAATTATGGATATAATAAAAATTTGGCCACACGAACAACATGTAATTGTAAGAAGTCCACTTTCGACTTAAGAACCAAATATCGGAAAAACAAATATTATTAACTTAAATGATTACATAATGTTTATGACATGGTAATAAGTGATATAAAAGTAATAATGTACTTGAAAATGGTTCTTAAGGAAGTAGAAATTAACTCAAGTTTATTATTCAGGAGATTAAAGAACGATCAAGTCAAGTCGTACCCGAGGTAAGGGATCCTACTCTTCTCTTTCTTTTTAAGTACCGACTTTTATGTCATTCCTTTTAAAGCTCATCCTTCTTGTTATTGGGATGATCTTTTATATTAAACTTACTGTAATTTTTATTTTCATGTGATGAGAGACCCTATTCTCTCTCATCAATCCATTTTGGAAGTTTTGAGTGGCGCCGTTAGGCTGCCGAACTTTCGTAAGAGATCTAACCTCTCTCTTTCTTTTTAAGTACTCTCCTTTATGTCACTTATTTTAAGCTCCTCTTTGTAATGTTGGGGGATGTTATTTTATATTCCTCTTTCTGTAAATTTTATTGTAATGTGTTGAGATACCCTATTTTATCTCATCAATCAATATTCGGAAGTTTTATGTGGCGTCGTTAGGCTGCCGAGTTTTCGTAAGGGATTTTTCATCTCACTTTTATTCCAGTGAGATTTATGATACATTTTCCACAAATTCCATTGAGTGGTGTATTTAATTCCCATTATTCTACTCTTTGTGTAATATAATTTCTTTTATGAGTATTTACATCAATTATCTATTGTCCTTATTTCATGGGGTGTATGTTTTGAAAGATACCCAAGTCGGTAAGGGAACCTTTCACCCTCCTCTTTTTTAAAAGACTTATTTTGTTGGGTCTTTTAATTTACATATTTTTATGTTGGGATATGTTCTCATATATCCTTATTGATGTAAATTTTATGTCCAAGTGATGAGATACATTTTTTTATCTCTCATTAACTCATTTTTATGTGATGCCGTTAGGCTGTCAAGGGAACTTTTTAACCCAATTTTGATTTCATTGGGTTCAACATGTAGTCATTGAATATGTTATCCATTGAATACGTGTGAATGACCTTTTATTGTTTTACACTAAATATCCACTTATATTGGGTGTATTTATATTTGTCACACATATTTTTGAGATTGATTTGTCCTTAATTTAAGGATACCTTCTTTATAAGGGATTTCGTCACATTTGACATTTCTATTGAGGGTTCATTGTGGTTATGTACCAATTCGCTCTTATATGGTGTATATACTATCCTTTGGAGTATTATATCATGAATCCATTTATTCTCATGATATTAAAAAGTTCTTAATAAATGTTATTCCTCAATTATTGTATTCAAGTGTCTCTAATTTTGGTAAAACCACTTTAACCAAAAGTTCGCTTTAAATGTTTTAATTATTTGTTATTATTAATATCCATGTTTTCAGAATGGTTTTAAGGATTTATTTATATGGATATTAATGGTTTAACATTTTGAAAGCTTTATGGTGGTATGGGACACTTTGATTCAAAAATCTTTTTATTAAATGTTTTAAATGGTTTTGGAAATGGTTTCTTTTTGAATGGATTCAATATTTCAATATACTAAAATGTTATATTGTGATTGAAATGTGAAAATGTTATGTTTTCTTTATGCATGTTTTATGTGACACATTTATGTTATGGATCTTGGGAATTGATATGAAAATGGGTGGTTCTGTGATAAACTACGGGCGGGTGAGCTTGATATAGATCTCCAATGCATTGGGTAACGCGAAGCAGTGAAACGTTAAGGTTTATCCGAAGAGATTTAGGGAATATACTGTGATGGGTATTCCAAACGTAACCAAGAGGGTTAATCCCTACGTAAGAATGTTATGAATGCCTCAAGTTACCTTTATGTCTTATGATTTCTATGATTTTATGAGGTATATTAAAGTGCCTATGTTTTATGGGTAAAGTATGATTTCATTCTTATGAATACATGTACTCATGATTCCATTCCATATTTTTATATCCCTTACTGAGATTTTTATGCTCATCCCATGTTTTTGAAATGTTTTTCACAGGTCAAGGGAAAGGTACATGATGTTATGACAGTGTCAAGGATGTGTCAAGAAAGAATCCATGTTTTATTTTAAATATGTTTCCGTTGATGGGAAGAATGAATACTGTCTTTCATGTAACCACTTTGTCTAAATATGGAATGTAATGCAAGTTTCATGATCTAATTCTCTAAAACTCTAAACCTGAAAAGATCCTCAATGTGTAATCTTGTAATAACTCAAGATTATGTAAGGTTTAAGGCTGGGGACTTATAATGTACCCAAGAAATGACATCTTATAATTAATCATTTAATTTATTAAGAGTTGATTTATAATTATCCATGATATTCTCACTATGATATTATCTCTGGATTCATTTCATATTTTGTTGATTGATTAAATGGCATATATTTTCAGTTACATTCTTTTCCATATTGATTATTCCATATCCAGTTATTTTACTGGAAAGTGTTCTATGCTATTTACATTTAAATAATATCTATTCTTAATAATTCATGTCATGTTCCACTTTACATAACCCTCAATTAGTGTTTGAGCTCACCCTTATGTTTTTAATTTCATCGAAATCCATGAGGTGTTTAATGTTTGATATTCAAGGATATGATAGATGGAAAAATGTGAATCTTAAAAAAATTATGTTGTGTTTTATGTTTTCAAATGTAATGTAAAATTCATTTTTGTATCTAGTTTAACATGACTACTAAACATTTTGGTCCATTGGGATAAGATCCCTTGTATCTTATGACAATGTAATAAAGTAGGAACCAGCTCCAGACTATTTTTGTTAGGTTCATTATAGTTGGTATTAGATAAAGTTTATTAGAAACATTAGTAATTTAATTTAGTAAAATAAATATTATAGAACATAATCCTATGATAGTCATTGATAATAATTATATAATATCCTACAAATGTTTTGTAAAGGCGGATATTAGGTGGTTTTTACTTACAATAATCCCATATCATGATACTATAAGTGTATGTGGTTCTCAAAAAGATATTCCTTGGGGTAATAACTCCAAAAATGGAACATTGGGCCTGAATAGATCATAAAATAATGCATGAAAACGAGGCTTACTTCAGACGCATGTTTACACTCCTGGGGGAAATGTCAAGACCAATCCCTTTGGGGCTTGGTCTGTGACTTACCTAACCCACCTCAAATAGGCCAGAGGATGGTGACTAGAACCAAGTAGGCATATCAATAACATGATATGCATTGCCTAAGAACTTGTACACAAGCCAACATCACCAAGCCAAAACATAATGAAATATAAAAACCACTAAGGAACAAAATACGTGCATACAACTGAACCCAACTAATAGAGTACAATAGAATGTAAATGCAGACAAGTAACTGGGCCAGAATACAAGCCCACCAAAAGAAAGAGTCTGGTACTAAAAATTCTAACTTGTAAACAAGAAAGGTTCATGGAATTCTCATCAATGCTTAAGGAACACCTCATCCTATAGGGAAGCTCATAGAGCTCAGTCAACTCCTGGTCATACCTAGACTCTGTCAAAAGGTCACTCATCTGTATAGGACACGACACATGTGATCAAAGCCTATGCATGGGTGAGTATACCAATACTCATTAGGAGACCTTGAAACCACAAATAAAAAAAAATTAAATGTTCAATCATATCTACAATGTATATGTCTATAGAACATATAACAATAGAAACATCCAGATATAATCGAAACCCAGACCTGTAGTCTAGTGGTGTGTCACATTGACCAGCGTACCCACTTTGTGTATTTAGTTCGAAGATTCCACGAAGCACTTGTCTGGGAGAACTCACACAACAAGTTTTATAGACCCTATGATGTCCTTCTGGGATGTACTGTTCATTGTTAAGTGTCACAAGAGAGATAGATGCACTGATAGATCAGAATAGAGAACAAATACACCCAATCTAGGAGAAATTGCTCCTAAATGGGAAGATCAGGATACATGGATGAGGATCACTACCAGGGCCTTGGTATATACCAAGACTCATACATATTCATGAACTATGTAGAGGATCAACATCCTATAGGATTTTTCATGCCAATATCTGACTCTACCTAGGGTCAAGAATGGACTAAATATCTCACATTGGGCCTCTCTGAGGGACTCTGACTCTATCTAGATGGCCTTACTAAAGAGATCATTCTTCAATGGATGGAAACAATACCCAAACATCTGGGGAATGAGAAAAGGTAAACTAAACAAAAAAACATGTCCATGGTATGGTGGACATGGAGATCAATCCACGTACAAGAATGTACATGGTGTATAGAGGAATCACACGTCTTGTCCTCTGACCTCGGGTCCTACCTGTGTACAATGACCCATGTCGAAAATAAAAAGTCTTGTAGAAAATATATACTTTTCATGTAGATGGGTAACATTATTTGTCCTACTATATAAGGGACCCTCTATATATGTTGTCCATGTGCCCGTACATGGCTTCAACCTGTGTCTTCCGACCCGTGTACCAGTATACAGGTTAACCTGCGTAACCAACATGGTCTAGCTGTGTGGTGGACTATATACAATGTACTTCACCCCGTGATTGTGTATCATATGAGATATACTCCAAGTCCCTATTAATGACCCACATTCCATGTGTCATCTATCACACTCCTTGTTCAAAGTTTTTTAATGTAGAAACATAGTCGTTGTTGTGTTGGCACCACACGTCGTGTTCTTCAGAGAACACGCCGTGTTCAATGTGATTTTATAGAATCATAGTTCTTTGTTTCCACACTTTATGAGGTCCTAAATATATTGATCTAGCAATTATATAAGCTCAAAATAGGAGTTCCAGGGTTGTCCCATCACATCAATTCTAATTCGGTAATTTTGGGGTGTCCGTTCAGCTCTGGAAACTTGTTTCGATCATCCGCGCGAAGAACGGTCAAAGAAATATTTCTTCAGAAAGTGTTGATTATTCTGCTTCCATCATCAGCACACCATCGCAAGGTCGACACAATGTCAGATCTCTAATTTTGTATCATTACATTGCAAGATAGATGCATAATGACCAGTTGTTCATAATACTATGAAGAACGCCAAAGGTTGAAGGGGAGAATAAATTCATAAAAAAAATAAAGGAATAAACACCATCCACTTTTCATTATAGAAATGATCCACTACCAATTGAAGGATCAAGTATATTGAAACAGATATGAAATCGATTCCCCCAAACAAAACCTGATAATCAATCCCTCCCACAAGAAATAATGATCTGGTGGTAAACATGTTCGTGGGTTGATCCCTATTCATCATTTAAATACATGAATAGGGAAAAAATTGAAATAAAAACCCCTAAATCTATCATCAATGAAGAGTGAATTTTCTTCCATCATCGGGGAGATTCGATCTTACTGTGCAATGATCCACACATTGTCTTTCATCATCACTCATTGAGAGTTTGCTAAGGGGGTGTATCCTCCCTAATGATCTAGAGGATTCTTGGGAGTTTTCCAGGGTTATGAACCTAACCCTAGGATCTTGGTTATTTAAAACCATAAAATTTGTCACTTCATCACTAAAATGTTTAAAATAAAATAAATAGTTTTTGATTTTATTTCCCTTAAATGTATGAAAATTAAATTTTGCAGCTAAACCATGATAGCTAAAGTTTGACATCACCTAATGTTAATTCCCTTCTATGAATGCAACAATGCCCTCATATTTTTAATTCGGTAACCCATTTTAAATTTATTCCACTTATTTAGGAAAACTCATCACATGCGCTATTCAAAAGTTTAATTTATTTCAAACACATAATCTAGGCACCTCTGGCCATGGAATCTCACGCCGTCACAAATATGGGTATAAAATAAATTTTATATAATATTTAAAAATAATAACTGGAAAATTTGGGACATTGTAACACCCCGAGTTTTTATAAAAAATATTCTTTTAATTTCATTAATGTCTTGTGTTGTATGCTACACCAAGATTACCTTGCGCTATACACAACACCGTATTAGCTTGCAGTATACGCAACATTATTCTCAGATTGTGTTACACACAATTTTGATAATAGTTATTCTACACAACATTGAGTATATATATATATATATATTCAATGTATAAATGAAATATGGTTGGATTTTTTTATACAAAACAACGAAGGATTCTTTCACAATACACAACCCTGACTTGGCTTGCATTACACGCAATCATGACCTTCCTCGATAGCGTGTGTTGTACGCAATACCAGGTTTTACTAAACAAAGATATATTATTATAATATTATTATGAACTAGACGTTATGAATAGTATTATCTATATTTTTATTTTTATAAAATTATTATTCATCTTACACATTTTCTAGAACATGTCATAAGAACAAAATAAATTTTTCGGGTAAAATAAGTATTTTTCAAAAAATGCAGTTTTGTTGCCTTTTAATGGCGCACCAACATTAAATCTAGTTTTTGACATGTTTATAAGTTCCATTTGACAAAATAAAATTATTCTTTGGAATCAAGAAATAAAAATTTACTTTGTATAAATTTTTCATTTTATTCTGATGACTTTCATATTTTAATGAATAGTAAAAACACGCTATATTTTAATAAAAAAATTTTTTTCATCATAATATCTTATGTGGTTAAATTATAATATTTAATGGTTTTAAAGTATAAATATAATATTTTTTTAATATAATTTATTTCATTGGCCTTGATTTTACCTTGAATTCGTAGGTTAAATCAATTCAATCTTTTGCAATGTTTTAAAGAAAAACCCGTTTTCTTTCGACAACGGGATTAATTTTAATTTAATTTATGAAACTTTTGTATATTGAATTTGGAAAAAGGGATTAAATATTTGGAATCAGTGGGTCCAAATTATGTTAATAAGCTACTTTTTATTTTTGGGCATTGTGAATAGTAACTACGGTAAATTTTATTTACTATAGTTAAAGGTAAATCAGGTAATTAAGGGTAAATATAATATTATAAAATTACCCTAACACATGGAAAATCCTATTGGATGACTAAAAGTCGACCCATATCACCTAAGGGTCGGATTAGATTAATTTAATGGAGTTTTCTTCCATGAAAATAATTTAATTATTATTAAAACCAAAGAAAGTGACAACATGTCACTCTCTTAAATACTATAAGTATAATAATTTTAATTTAGTGATAAAATTCATGAAACTTAGAACAGTAAATGTCTACAGAAATCTAACAAAATTATCTACATCATGATAATTTATTTAGAATTTTTTGGGATTAAATAATTATTATTAATTGAGACACAATAGTGATGTAGAAATTATTTATCTATTGAAAAATCAAGAATATAGTTTTTATTAAACTAATTGTGACCATAAAACGAACAAAACCCTGACCAAAACTTATTTTCCATGTAAAGTTAAACTATAATTATCCAATGGTAGAATATTTGACCATTTGGAGTCTTATACAAGCAATTATGACACTTATATTATTTTATTTTAAATGATGCCAAAGTTGTCACCTTCATAATTTAATAAATATATCAATTTAAATATTGTGATTTTAAGAAGATAAATTCTAGTAAAAGTATTATTGTGAAATTTAATAGATTTATCTTCATAATAGGATTTTATTTTAAATTTTTATGCAACAAATCTGTATATTAAATAATTATACAGAAATGTTGTAGTAATTATTTTATTAATAGATAAACCAAATAAATGGTTTTAAAAATAATAAAATAAATATTATATGAACTATTTAATGTGATTCACTAATTTTATAGATACATATGACCTTTTATTAATCTATTAAAGCTTTTATTTCTAACATATATTCTGTATATATTTTATTTAAATTCAAATAAATGAATAGTGTCAAAATTGACACTATTGTTATTTTATAAAAATAACATATTATAAAATTGTTTAAAAATCACAAAAATATTTAAAAATTATAAATTTAAATTTATATGGTCTATAATGTTCTGAATTAAACAATTATGGAAAATTCACAACAAATAAGTTATTATTTGTTCTAATTTAAAATTTAGAACTTTTTTACCACAAATAAACATAAATAGATTAAATAAGGATAAATCAAAATGACAAGGTTTAAAATAAGTTCCAAACATGTATAAATTTGATTGGTTGATGGAATTACAATACTATCTCATATTATATTCGAATATGAGTAATTATTGGAGGTTTTTAAGTGGGGATAGATTTATTATAAATTAATATTTTTTAAGAATCCCAAAGGTGCCCCTCTCCTCCCTTATAAAAGGGCACCTCCTCCCTCTCCTCCTCACACCAATTTGAGCCATCATGCTCGGCCAAAACCTGACAAATTATCTTCTCCAATTCCCTAGAAACATCCTACAGGTTCTGGTCTACTTTAAAGACCAATATTAGTGCCCTAAGAGGAGGTTTCAAAGAGGCGTATCGAAGAAGAGGTAATTTCTTCTCCCGATTCTTTCAAACTACTTTCTTCTTCAACTTATTCTTCTTTAGATGTTTCATTATAAAGTAATAAAATCAGTATCACTAATATACTGAATTTTTATTATAATTATGAAACAACCACATTTCACCTTCTATCCATCCTATGGAAAACAAAATCGCCGCGCGTGCGTACGTACGGAATACTGTCTCCACGCCGTGGTGTAATCTGTTTTTCCACCAACACCTTACATGGATGGGTATAATGGTGTAAAGAATAACTATACATAGTTATTATAACATCATATTTATTCTTATATATTGTATCATCCACTCCAATTCAATTAAATAATTATGGAAACGATATCATCGCTCGTGCGTACGTACGGACTACCGTCTCCACGACGCGATGAGATTCATTCTCCATGTTAACCATTTAAGAATGATTATAAAGTATATATAAGCATTAATAATGAAATATATGACATTATAAAGCTACTGTATTTATGTATATTAGTATTTCATCTACTTAATTCCATTCAACTCAATAAGGAAACGAAAACGACATTCATGCATACGTACGGCCTACCGTCTCCATGAACGGTGTATTTCTTTCCATTTCTCGATCTATTATATATATGTATATTCTGAATATATATTATATATAAATCATGTTTTACATTCTGGATGTAAGTAATAATTATCTATGTAATCATATGAATAATTACAAGTCAAAAAACGGACGACAAATGAAACGATTTTACCCAAAATGCTCTTTAACATGGAATTTAAAAAAGAACGGGTAATATAAAGTCATAATTGAACCATATATGATATCATAACAATTAATATGATTCTATAATAAGTAAATAACATTATTTAAATAATTATATAGGAGCATCGGATACGTACGAAGCATATCAGACCTAAGGTAAGGGATAATTTTTAAAAATCTAATTTTTATCTGAGATTTCTTATTCGTAAGTATTTACTAGGGTTATTTCTATCATCCATGTCCATGTTTTATGAAAGTGTTTTAATGTATGTTTAAAGTCATTTTTACCCATTTTTTACTTTTACTACATGGTATTTAAGGAATCATTCATTTGTTTACGTTACGAGGTACTTTTTGACTTTTCCGGAAAAAGTACGAAAAGAATGTTTTTTAACTTATACGGCAAGAACGGATTTTTACGGTTTTATAAAGCCTTATTTTCATGAAGCTTCCTCCAAAAGATTTCATGATTATTTTCAAAAAAATCTATTTCTTTTAAAATTGCATGACCTTTTGTGAAAAGAAATTGATTTTGAAGAAGAAAGGATATTTTCCTCAAGAATTCATTTGAAGTGTTTTATCAAAACCATTTTCCATCTAAGATGAAATTATTTCATATGTGTATGTTTCAAGTGTAATGTCTCTATGATTTACATGGTTTCACATTTCTTATTATGAAATGATAATCATTTCTTTTATATAGATTATTTAAGGATGGGATGATGTTTATGAAACCCATTATATTCATTGGGTTATGATAAAGGTTTTAAGTTTATTTTCTGGCACAAGTAAGAATGATTTCATTATGAGAAGGGTGGGACCTATATCTCCCTCCAATGCATTGGGTAAAGATTTATATCTCACGAGATAGACATGGCTGGAACGGTAGGTTAAACCGGTTCAGAAAAATAGGACTGAAACGAGGAGTGAACTCGATTCAGAAAGGGACTTTGTCCACTAAGATGGTCTTGGCAGCAATGCCCTGGGTACTATGGAAATTATTACATGTGCTTAATGGATGCCACAATTACATGTTTTATTCCCATTCTATTTTATCATGATTTATGTTCCATTATGATCTATGCCTTATGTACTCCCATGTTTTATGTCGTTCCTCTAGATTTTTAATGTTTATGTTTTTTTTAAGTTCAAATGTATATGGTATGTTTAATTTTATCCATGCTTACCCTTACTGATCATTTGAGCTCACCATTTTTATGTTTTCTTTTCCCTGGATATAAAGAAAGGTTTTAGGTTAGAAAAAAAGGGAAGAATTTTATGGGAGATGTTTAAGATCTCTCACCACATTTAGAGGATTACGTTCCAAGTTTCCAAAGACACTAAACTATTACGGTCCTTGTGTGTCTGTTTATTTTATGTATTAAGTATTCCGCAAAAGTAATGTAATGTCCATGTACTTCAAGATTTGGGTCTCTATAGTTGGTATTAGAGGAAGGTTTAGTCAAACTTTGGAAACTAGGATGCAAGAACATTAGTGAGATCCCTAGAGATATTTATAAGGTATTTATAGGGATGTCCCTAATGTTAACTATAAGTATAGGTTATAGTACTAGAATTACGGTAACTTAAGATGTTAGATATTGAAGGTACTCCCCCTTTATTATGGTGTTTTCCCTAGAATGATTTTTTCCTCTCACACTAACTTTTTTTGGGTTTTAGACGATGGCTGGAACCCGAAGTAACCGTGTTGATCAATGCAATGGACAATGCAATGATTGTCCTCTTGAACAAACAAATGTTATGGGATATGGAGTGAAAAATCTTATTGCTATATTTACACAAGATATGAATCATTCTGGACTTTCAAATGAGTAGAGAAGGGAACAATATTCTATTGAGTCCTTCATGAGGCAACGTACACCTTCTTTCAGTGGGTCTTCTGATTCAATTAATGCTGAACAATGGATCAGTACCACTGAAAAGATATTTTCAGTTCTTCAATGTTCTGAACATGATAAAGTCATCTTAGCAGTATATCGTTCGGATGGTGAAGCTGATCAATGGTGGAATATTATCATGAATATGAGGCCATGAGATGAAATTGAGTCAATGGAATGGGATGAGTTCAAGAACTTATTTTTCAATAAGTACTTCCCGCGTATTCTTGGAACAAAGATGGAGAAAGAGTTTCTTGAACTAATGCAAAAGGATGATGAATCTGTTGGTGTATACGAAGCGAATTTTACAAGGCTTGCAAGGTATGCATCTGCCTTTATCATCCAACATGAAAGTAAAGTTGATCGATTCTTCAGTGTCTTAAAACCAAATCTTCAAAGGGAATTAGCTATAAGAGACTTCAGTAGCTATGAATAAATTGTGCGCTGTGCTATTAAGGTTGAAATGGAAGTTGGTGTTACAGACATTACATTCTCCCCACCTTCTAGAATTATGTCCCTAAAAAGCTAAAACAAAAGGCAAATGAAACAGTTGTGGGTATGAAACATGAATCTGAGCCTCCCACTCCCACATGCTCTCTTGAAGATTCTCCCACACCCACCTAACACACACTAGGGGAATAACTCACCCAAAAAATAACATCTCCTACCAATACACAATCTTTATGGGGTACTCTGCAATGGTAACTCCATCCTCGATGTCAAGGTCACCCCAGATGAGGACGTGTGATGGATCATTCACGTAAATCCTCAACTGTGACATGTGGAAGACATCATTCTACCAGTGGAACTGTGGTGGTAGATCTAGGTGGTACGTGACCTCACCAAATCTGTGAAGTATGTAGAAAGGGCCGATGAACCATAGAGACAACATTCTTCAATGACCAAATATCCACAATCTTCATCGTGGTGAGACTCAACAGAAGACATGGTCTTCCCCCTCATACTCTAGAGGTCTCTACCATCATTAAACATAAGACTTATGCTGGGTTTGTGGAGTCTTCATCCACTCCTAGATGATCAACACATTCATAGCGGTAGCTCACACCAACTCCAGACCCATGAGTGCTGACTCTCCCCGGTCGGTCCAACAATGTGGTGACCAACAAGGTCTCCCATATAAAACCTCAAATGGTGCCATACCGATGGTGGAGTGGAAGCTATTTGATACCCTCTATCATATTTCCATTTAAAAGTGTTATGAAGGTGGATAATTTTCCTATAAATATATCCTTTTGAAAGCTTGTAAAAAATATTGTTTTGTAGGTAATCCAGGAATCTTGTATTGCATTGCATACAAACTATTCTTACTATTTGTTTGAGTTGTTTTAGGAAAAAAATTGTTTATATTTTAGGAAATTAGATGAAATGAAGAAAATCTAAGAATGTTTTCATGATCACAAGTATTTGGACTCATGGCTCTGCTGTCAATAATTCTTATTTTCTTTAATGAGTTAGATCACATAGCCTTATAATTTTTTTATAGGGAATCCATGGCTTGAGGATACAATGTTTAGTGATTTATGAACATTGGACAAACAAAAAAATCCAAAGGGGGTGATTTTAACGATCAAGCCGATAAGGATGATGATCATATTCATGTATTGTCTTTTGTTTTCAAGGAAGATTATGAATAAAGGAAAACACCTCACTTTTTATTGAATAAAAATTGGGAAAACCATCACATTTATGGAATCAAAATCAGAATGCACAAAGGTATATCATATTGAAGTTGAATATTTCTTGATTCAAAGGGTCAACAGACTCACTCTATGTTTGGTATAGATGGTTTGATTATAATGGTGGGGAATCAAAATCTATATGACTATGATAAAAATAAGATGATGCTTTGTAGATCTTAGAGTTCTCAAAAATCATAAATATTATTTACAACATGTGATGGAGTATTGAATAAATAAAGGGGGAGGAAATTTTTTTCTATACATAATCGGATTAATCGTATCTTGGTGGAAAGGAAGAAAAACTGATAGATATTATATTCAATATAACCATAATCATGCCAATAATATTGAGGATGAATTGGAAATAATACTTGTTTCTAAGAAAAGGTATGTCACAATAATTTCTATAGTATGTTAGACGATGTTGAATCTTATCCTTAAAGAAATCAAAGTCATGAAGTAATTTATGATAAAAGATGAATATTGTGAAAGAATATGGGTTGTGAAACCAAAGATTTATTGTTTTAGAATCATAGCAATAGCTTCATCAAATTAATTTTTGGTTAAAGGCTAAGAATGTTTATGAAAAATGTGAGAAAAAAAAGGTACTAGTTTTCAGTCAAAAAAATAAAAAAGATATGAATATTCATTTAATTAAGGTGATGTGTATTTTATTTACAAGAGAAAGCAAAAAAATGATTTTTTTTCCAAATTAATTTACCAATCAGGTCAAGTGGATCAAGAGAAGAGATGAATTAGAAGTGGTAGAATGTTTTTCTAGAGGGGGAGTTTCAAATTTGAAGAATTTGTTTTGTTTCTTTATCTAGTACAGAGAAATGTAATGAATCAGTGCAAGGAGCCATTAATGTGAAGAATCAGTTATAAGTTTTTCAAAGAAAATTAAATATTTCTAATTCTTCATAAATTAAAGACTAGTACGAAGAATCATAATGAATCAATCAGTTTGAGAAATTTGGAATGGGATTAAGAATTAGAGTAGTGTTTTAAAAGAATATCTATAGAGATATAAAGTCAAGTGAAGATTCGATAAGAATCAAGAAGAGTGGGAAAGGTCATAAATGCACTAATAATTCATGAAAACATTGAAATGAATGAAACTTGGTTGAGCAGGAAAATTTCCAGAATCCCACCCAAATCATTTTTTGGTCACTTATAAATTGTAATATTACATTTTACTTTTTCTGAACAAAGTACTACTCATAGGGGAAGAGAGAGAATCTCTGCATTTTTAGGGAGAGACGAAGTGTTTTGTATTGAGAACTATTGATTAAGTTTTGATGGATATAAGTGAAAGCAAAAGAGATAATATTCAAACATATTAATCGAATCATCATATTCAGCTGATCATCATATTAAGTGGATCATCCTATTTAGCTAATTATCATATTCTTCTTATCATCGTATTCAGCTGGTCATCTTATTGAGATGAATATCATGTTGGGTTTTCCTGAATGAGGAATAAGGTGTTAATAATTGTCTCAATTTAATTTTGAAAGAGTTATATTATTCATATTGGTCAATCTGATTGGATGAATTCGATTAGGAGAATTGGATTGGGAAAAAAGAATGAGTTTTATATTAAATTCGTTGAAGTTCTTATTAGCTTCTGGGTAAGAAATGGAATAATTTTTTTAAAAGAAATCATTTGTGGAAGTTGGTAAAGAAGTATAAGAAACATGTTTTGTTTAAAAAAATTAGAATATATTATTTGTGCTAGAGGGTTATCACACACTATTGGATTATTTTCATAGTTATACAAAAGTGAAATGACATATCTTATTTATTGTATTCCACAAAAATTATTTGTTTCTAATTTATTGTGTGGTATTGAATTGTTTCCAAACAATTCCAAGGAAGTTGCTATTGTTACTGAATAGTGAGCCCTATAAATATCTGTGTTCCTGTGGATGTTTGTTTGTTTTGATTTCAGCTGGGAATTAAATCTTTAATAGGAGGTGATTGTTGTTTCATTTTCAATGAAACATAAAAAGAAAATGTATCACTAATTCACCCCTCCAACTCCCAGTGATATAAATATAGTGACTAGGAACTTTCACATTAAATTTCCACTAAATGTCAATATTATTTATTATGTACATGTTCATTTCTTATACTCTATATCATTCCTATATATAGTGTTATAATTTTTATTTTGATTGATTTAATGGGTTTTATATTGATAAATCTATGTCCTTTACTCAATATAGATATCTAATTTTAAGGCATATTAATCCATTAATTAAATTGGTAATTCTATATATGAGGAATGATTTGGATATGAAGTGACATGTGGGGAGAAATATTAAATTTCCCCTTAATGAATATTTAATTATCCTACGACAAATCAATTAAGCTATAATTAAATGGGTTTTTCACTTATAGTTTAAACCAGATTTTGAATGGCCTTGATGGCAGAGCTTTCATATCCCTAAGACATGACATCCAATACTTAATCATTTCCTTCATTAATAGTTCATTTATTATTATCCATGGGATTTTAACAATGATATTATCTCTGTATGAATTTAATTTTCATTTTATTTATTAATTTTCATGTTTTTTCATTTATTTAACTTTTCATATTGATTATTCATTATCCAGTAATTCAAGTGGAAGGTGTGCTCATTTTTTTTAAATTTCCAAAGAGATTAATCTTGTTGACTCATGATAACTTCCACTGTACTTATCATTTATAAGAAATTTTATCTCACACATATTTTTATTCATTTTTCAATAATCCTGAATGTGTACATTGTTTGATATGCAAGGACATGCTAGAATGAATAGTGTTATTCTCAAAACAATCTTTTGTTTGTGTTTCAAATGTAATGTATGAATCATGTTTGTATCAAATTTACCTAGAATACTAAACTATTTGGTCCTTCAAGATGTGAATCCTTATATATAACACCTATGTAATAAATTAGTCATTGATTCTAGGATATTGGGGTCAGGGTCATTACAATAAATTTGACAAATATAATATAATTATAATGATTAAGATATAAATTATAATCCATCTTTTTTTGATATCCTCCTTGGATAAATGAAAATGTTAACCTTGCATTCTACATACTAGGACCTCAATGAATTAACATATCTCTTTATTTAATCTATTTTATATATTATTTATTAAATAATATTAAAATAGGATCCACCATAATAAATTTAACAAAAATAATATCATAATTATTCTATAATAATGATATTATGCTAAAATTATCCCCTTTCATAATCCTAATCATCCATTAATGATGGTATGTATTTGTTAGGGTCAATCATACTACATACATATCAATTGTAAACAATCTATTCAACGGATGCCTGTGAGAATTAAATTAATTATAATATATTATATAAATAATAAAATTAATATTTTATTTTGGTTGTTTAATGATAACATTAATATTAACTCTTTAATTAAGATACCATAGTTCATTTCTTAAGAACCACTAAAACATTCTTTTCATAAATTCCATATATAAGAAATATACTCCAAAATAAAATATAATTAAATTATAATATTATAAATATTCATAAGTCATCAAATACAGTACCATTTATCATCTAGGAATGATGAAAATTGGTTTATGAATGAAGAACAACACTGCTAATTTGAAACTAGTTCAAAACAATCAAGAATATGGATACCCATAATCGGAAATGTATAATAAAAATAATAATATAAACAAATAGAATCATTAAAAATTTACTTTATAAAATGATATGATAATGAAATTGTTTTTGAAACATGTGATTAAGATATTTATACATGATCTTAGTGTTAATCAGAACAATCAAAGAAACAAGGTAAATTTTTTGTGTATAAAATGTTCACCCATTGAGATATATTTCCAATTTTACATAATGTTTTCATTGGAATGTTATCTCAACATAAAAATGATATTATTTTACCACATTCATTTAATTCATTGGGTTTTAAGATCCATACTAGGTGCTTCATTTAAATGTATTTAGATTCAATATATATGAATTTGTAAGGGATTTGGTATGTGAAACTTATTATATTGAGTAATATGACATATTGTTATATTTATTACCATTATATTCCCTAAATTAATTAATATTCCATTTTAACTGATTTGATCTCTTATATATCTAGGAAAATTAGTTTTTAATTCAAATAGAATTCAATTAAGTGATTTATTTTTAGTTTTTTTGATAAAGATAAGGAGAATTTTGTAAAAGAGAATCATGGAACCATGTACTATAAGAATACTATAGAGGGTACTATGAATTATTGATCTAGTATATGAGTAGTAATGTATCCAGTATTGTAGCAGCGAGAACTATTCACCTTGGGACACCAGTTTGGGCTTGGAGTCCTTAAGGCCTTCGCGCCACCCATGCCTTCAGGTCCGTAAGGTTTTCAGGCAACCATTAAGGCCTTTTGGCCACTCCAATGACTTCGTTCCACCTCAAGGCCTTCAAAGACACCTAATATATAAATATCATGACAAATTATATAGGGAACCTGTTCTAGAAGAGGATTAAAGAGAAGGGTGAGTTCACCAGAGCAAGGCTAATATATTTGGATGAATGAGAGAGTATGGGATTTCCATCGGTACCGGCCTTATGAATTTCTACCTAGGACAACTAGTTGAACATCCAAAAAAATGTGGAGAGCTAATCATGATGCAGATACTATTGTTGGGAAGTTTCTTGTAGTCATAGTCTCTATGATTTCCTTAAGACCTATGGGTCCTGTAATGTCTCCAAGCCTGTGAGAAATGTAATATATAAGCCTACGGGAATTGTAAGGGTTCCCTGTCATCCCTTTAAATGATGTTTATCAAAAATCAATAAAATATAAGGCCTTCAGGCCATTCAGGAAAAGTTTTCTTTTGGGATTTGATTTCATTTTCCTATACATCTTCAAAACGATAAATCATCAATTGAGTTGTGTTTCACGATTCACCATCTATATTTATTTTATTATGTGGTTATTTTCAGGTAGTAAAGTATATAGATGTTAATAGATTTAATTCATATTTATATACTATTTATAAATGACCTAAAAACCACATTTGTTTATATGGTTTCTTTATTATATGATAAGATAATAATTTTCTTTTGAATGTTTTATGAAGCCCATTTTTATTTTTGTGACTTCTTTTTGATAATTGAAGGATTTTAATTTAATCATTTCATGGAACCCATTTTATTCCCATGGGTTCTTTATGATTTGATAAGTTGGTACTCATAATTATGGATGATTATTGGTGGGATCACCATTTAATATATTGGTTAAAAGTTTACGTTCCATGAGATATATATTCACCGATACTATTTAGTTATTCACAAGTGTCACTTAAAGTGTTTGATTGAAAAATGAGATCTATACATGGGTATAATTTAGTTTTCATGAAAACATGGGTGAATGTGTGTGACTCATGAATATAATGCTTCCAAATTCTAATATTTTTTTTTCAAATTTTGAGTGATACCACTTTTTTATTCTTAATCACATTTTTATATTTTTCTCTCCTGGATCATGTTTATTAAATCAGGTTTTCACACTCTTTTAATTTATTTTTTATGTTATTACAAGCCTCATTAAATGATTTAAGACCTATTACTTATTGTTTACATGTTTCTTATGTATCATGACTATATCCAAATGCTCATCTTATGATCACTAATGATATTCGATTTTTATCTCTTATTTTTACCCTTATAAAGCATTTAGGCTCACCCCTTTATTATGTTTCCAATTCTCCAGGTTATGATGACGAGTATAACTTCTTAGAAGTATATAGGGAGTCTATTGTGGCTCAAATACGGAAATATTCTTAAAATTATTGTAAAAAAATTCTTATACGTATAGTTCTTAAAGACACTAAACCTTCAATTCCAGGGATTTCTAAATCATTTTCACATATGAAATGTATTAATTATGGAAATAATGTAAAATAAATCTATATTTTTATAGGGTTTCGATATAAATTCTATTTTCTTTTATTCTAATTGATGTTCCCAAATGTGGTTATATAACTGAGGTGTGGGGGGGGGGGGTAAATCAATGATTTAGTTGTAATGATTTATTTTTAAAATTCAACCAATACGATCAATTATTATCTAAATACTCTCAATGTGTGTCTATCATCCTTACCTAAATCTTATATATTGTAAATGTACATGAAAATATTATTTTTACAAGGTTCTACCTTGATTTGAGACCTCACTCATTGTTATGATAGGTTAGACACCCTAATCATACATTATAAACTATAAATAGAAGTGGTTATACCGGGTACCTTATTCATACCATTATAAAACCACTATCAACATAAATCTTCACTTTTCATACTATAGTTTCACTAAAACAATAACTCCTTTCTGTTGATAATTAACTAACATAGTCCTTTAATGGATTATTACATAAACATGTGAGTAGATCTTTAACAGATTTAATATCCTTGGCGTAGAAGCTCATAAAAATATCTATTCCGCTAAGTTTACATTAGAATATAACTAAGGATATATATATATAATATATTTGTATTATAGGCCTTATTCCTTGATTCATAAGTTTCCCTTGATGTCACAATGTTATCTCCTATGAAACTATGATGATCTTTAAGTAGTTGGAGCACCAAGTTATATTTCTTATTCAACTACAACAAATTTATCATAATATTCACAACATCTAAAGATCTCTAAAGTAGTTTTATTTCTTACTCTCCATACATAGATTTTTTATTCATATAATAATACATGATCCTATTTAATATTATTTCTATAATTTATATATGAAAAATAACTTTAATGAAGATTGAAAGGGATCTCTTTTTTCAAAATATATGTTTTTTTTGTAATTTGAAATCTTATAAAATATTAACAACTAAATTTTCCATTATTTCAATTTAAATCACCATTAGTGTAAAAATTATTTTCACCATGTGATTTTTAAATATTATAATATTCTTCCCCAAAAAACCACAACATTTAAATTATTTCAAATTTTATTCCACATGTGACTTGCTTAATGAATCATAATGTGGAACTTTCTCTTACGATGTATATTTTTCAATATAATACCTTGAATAATATTTATCATGGGTAATTTTGATGTTTAAATCCATAATTATCAATGAAAAACATAATATAAACTATCCTTTATCATAATAATTATTTTTTCTATTTTTTAACAAATTTTCAGGATGGAATGAACCTTTAGAATTTTTAAGGAACCAGAAAAAGTCTCAAGTCACCATATAAATATCTATAATCAACAATGCAAAGTTTTAATTTATCTCTAAAATTAAACTCATTACTATAATCACCCTTATACTTTCCTAATTTTTTTCAGAACATTACTCACATGATCAACTTACATTATTGGTATAGAACCTCTTGATATTTCCTTTAATTCTATGATGAACCTTTTGATGTAGGAAAATTATAAATTATGATCTTTATGAATTTTTATAAACATTATGAAGATAAAATATAAAATATATAAATTTATCTACCCAAATTTTATGATGTATATGAACCTTAAAATCACTCTGATGAACTTTTCAAAGATATTACAGAAACCTTATGATGTTCTAATATTATCCTCAGGAAGACTATAATGTTTAATGATTTTCTAAATTTTACCAAAATAGTATTTTCCAAAACCGATTCCACTAAACTCTACAAACCTCTAAATTAATTTAAATCCTCATAAAACCCATCAAAAACATTCTAAAAACATTCAAACACTTCTCATTTATTTTTGAAAACATATATATAATTTTTCAACAAATATAATTTAGACATGGATATTCCTCATTAGCTAACGTCATGTGAAATTAACAACTTTTTCCTATAAAGTAAAAAATCACAATCATTAATACATTTATTTAACTTGAGAAATAGCATATAAATTATTAAAAATACTAGAAACTATCTTATAAATTATATGATTTTTTTTTCTAATAGTTCAATTGATTTCATTTTCCCTATATTCATCATGAATCTCTAAATTGATGGAATCTCTATCATTACCATATTGTATTAATTTTATCAATTATATATAAATATTGTCACATTAACATACATTTAATAGAACATAAGTTTAATTTATAACAAATAAAACAGTATCTTCAAAAATATTCTTGATTAATTCACTCAATAAATTAGAGTTATAGAGAGGAGTAACTATTCAAAAGTTAAATGGTTTGACCAATTCTCATTTAGAAGGATTTTCTGAATGCATATTTGAATGAATTAGTTATTATATCAATTTTTATAAATAATAAGACAATATTTTGTTTGAATAAATATAATAAACCCTATGATATAGGGTATGAGAGGAATCCAACAATAAATTAGTTTTGAATTTTTGAAAATAAATGGTTTGTTATTGATAAAGAGAAGAACCAAAAAATAAAAGTTTATGGGGATGGTATTATTTTACATGGATAAAAATCCAAAATCAAGGTTTATTAATTAAAATAAATATCCTAGGAAATTCACTGAAACTATAGTTGTAATATTTGTGAAAAATGGGAAAATTTCACATTCAAGTGAGTTCTTCTCCCAACATAAAAATGATGAAATTTAAAATAAAAGTTATACTGAAGAATTAAACATAAGGGAGAATGTGCTGTTTTAAAATAATTATAAGAAGATATTGAGGACAAGTAAAACACCACAAGTTATATATCCTTGGAGGGTTTAAAAAGGTGGGATTAAATTATTGATTGGAATATTTTTTGTCATTAAACAGGTATAGTGAAAACACAGAGGATGAACAATCTATAAAAACGTATTTTATATCTCAAGTAGAGACTATGTGCTTGGAAGAGAAATCCAATGATATAAGTTTGTTTAATTTAAAACATGAAAATCTTGACCAATTTGAAATGAAATAATCATCTGCTGTTTTTCTAAGGCCAGAAGACAAAAAGGTCTTCAAATCCAAGTGTGTGTTCTAGAAAAAACTCATTGTGGACAGTAAGTTAACTTTGAAAAAATGGTTTATTTGGGATATTGCCAAGTCAAATTGAATTATTTTAGTGAGATATTCCCCCCACAAATCCATTGGAAATAATTAAAGTTTTTTAAGAAATATCCATTTAATGGATATAAAATGTATACAAAATAGATGTAAATTTGGAATTCCCTAATTGATTCTTTTAGGAGGAAGTTTATATCAAATAAGCAGATGGATTTTTTATAGATGAATATGTGATAATTATTTTTTCAAACTTTATAAATATCTTGAAGTAATCACCATGGGATTGGTATTATTATCTTGAACAATACATAAGAAATCCAAGATTCTGATGAGGAATAATTGATCACGATATCTGGATGAAAAATAGAATAATAAATGGGTACATGTGATCATTAATGTTGTTGTAATAATTTTTGGAGAATAAAATAATGAAAAACTAAATTATTTTACAGAATAAATTAGGGATGAATTAAAGAAATCCATGATTTGGGAGTTAATAATTTTCATTAGTTTCCATGTGACTCAATGAAGGAATGGTATATTTTCCTCCCAATAAAAAAATTTGAATGAAATTTTCAAGAGATTTTGTATAGAAAATTCTAGGAAGATGAAAATACATGCGGATACCAAGATGATTTTTTTAAGAGATAATGATGGAAAATAGGTTGATGTATCATAATATAGAAAAATCATTGGAATGCTGTTATACCTAATAGTGACATGACATAATTATATTTTCTCCACATATGTTTCCAAAAAGTACCAAAGTTTTACGACATAAAGCCATATGATAATAGTGAATATAATTATCTATTACATGAATAGAATGATAGAGGCTTGGTTTATCATAAAACATCATAACATGACTTGGGGGGATATATTGATACCGATTATATTAGTTCAATAAATGATCTTATGTGGAAATTAGATTGTTCATTTTTTAGAATTTCATGCTTTTCATTGATAATAAAGAAGATACAAAAAATTTCACATAGCATTGTATAAGATGAATATATTATAGCTACTCTATAATGTACTCAATTTTTATGGAAGAAAAAACCAATTCAGGATGTGGGATTTGAAGTAAAATCTCATATTTCATTATTATGTGATAAGATTTGTACTATAAATCATATCCAGAATCATGGAAATCACTCAAGGGCAACAAATATCATGATAAATTATCATTTCATAAAAAATAAGGCTAAACAAGTATCGGTAAAATTAGAATATATGTCAATAGAATACTATGTTGCAGATATAAGGACTAAGGAACTTACCAATGATATTTTTGAGAGCCATCAATTAAAAATTTGAGTCTAACCAACTACATAAAACTAAATCGAATAGAGAAGGGGACCCACTCCCTATGGTATATTCTTTTTATATGATGGAATAATGAAAACCTTGAAGAAAATATTTATATTCTAAACTTAATCATGTGAAATGTTACATATGTTATCTATGAGATTATTAATATAGGGGAAAAATTGTCCATGAGTTTCATAGAAGGAATTTCACATGATTAGATATGAATATAACCAAGATTTATATTTCCTTTTGTAAAAAGTGGAGATATATAATGATGACATTTGATAATGGGGTAGAATATTTTAATTTAGATTCTGGGGCAGTAGAAGCGTGGAATAGTATTTAAGAGCATGACTATCATTAAATTTCTTTAATCACAAAATATTTATTTAACAGTCATTTATCAAAAATTCAATGACTCATTTGGCCTTATAGTTGATGATATCTAAATCATTGATACACTATCTTGAGTCAAGAAGTTAAAACTATGTTATCATTTAGTTATGGTAAGTTCAAACCATTTAATATGAATGTGTATTGAATCTATTTAGGAGTTGTAAATAAACCCAAAGGGAGTAATTATTAGAGAAAATACATTTTAGAGTGAATTTTTGGGTAGTTTAAATTTACTAGGTTGTTAAATGAACCTTGAATGGAATTTACAAAGACAAGAGTTATTATAAGATGTTCGTTTGAGGATTTCATGGATAATTCTAGAGATGTTCATGTTTTGAGAATATTTCAATGATTTTTGAGTGGTCCTATAGATAAAGTTGACTAGAATAATACATATGATTCAACAAAAATAATCTACGATAAATAGAATCTTATGAGAGATCTCCCTGTATATGGAATGGTTACCATACTAATACGTAAGATCCAACCATGCCGTATATAAGAATTCTAGAAAATGAATGGAATATGTGAGAGTCATTTAACCTAGAAAATTGAAAATATGGAAAATCTTTGAACATGTATTGTGATATGTAAGGGTTTTTAATCTGATATATTAGAGTCATTTCCATGATAGAAGGAACCATGTGAGGGAAATATATGTTACATAAAAAGATATGTAAGGGTCATTTTACCGCACTAAGAGAAATAAAAGTGTTATTATCAATCATTGAATATTATTGAAAAAGTGATTCAACCACAATGTATGATATACAACATATCATATTATATGAATTATATTTCAATAAGAAAATTCATGGAGTCTAGTAGATGTTTAAACAAGAATATCGTGATGAAAATTACGTATATTTTTTCAATATTCGATTTCAATATCTTCATGAAAAGATGGGAGGCTCACTACATGCATTTTTGTTTCCTTGGAGCACTAAGCAATGAATTTATGAAATAGGATTCTGAAGATCCTATATTACATGGACCAAAGTGTGTCATATATTAGGTTTATAGTTCTAATAAGGGAAAACATAAGTTAGAATAGAGCCACATGCTTCAAGGGAGATTATTGATGGAGATGTACTAAATTGGTATTATCACTTAACCATACGTTGTTTGGTATTAATATGGTTAAATTAATGTCCTTAAATAGAATAAAAGTCTCTAATATAGAAATATCATTGGATATATTTTAGATATTGTGGGTAATTTGGGGCCCAAAAATAGTAATTTAGATGATGCTTCACTATAGTAGATTAGAACATGGAGAAAATAATTGAAATTTTCAAGATGTCAATTTGAAAACAATAAAATTATTTGGGACACATGGAATAATCATTGATCTTAGAGGTATTCAGTATGATCCACACCATTAATTTTAGGTAATGGAAGTTAAAAAAACATATCTACATATAGTATTTATATTATTGAAAATTAAGGTGGGGAAAAATGCGGGGATTATAGAAGTATGTGGGAATATAAGAAATATTAGTAGAGGAATTCTTGGATTAATCAAGATATTTTTAATAGAGATTGAAGAGGTAATCTCACTCGAGGTTCATAGAGTTCACCACTTTAGGGAAGGTGGAGCATATTGGTACAATGTTGATGATGTTGTTTTATTCTAGTTTTATAGATATTGAGATAATACGTTCTTTGAGAAGAAATGAGATTTCTAAGTGAGTAAGAGTAATGAGGTCCCTATTTTTTATAAGGCCTGAAAACTAAGAGAGTCAGAGAAAACACTATATATTATAAAAGAAAGGAAGCCTACTTAATTATTTATGTGCATCAATATATTGTTTTTGAATGCTTCGTAGATTAGACAAAGTAGGTTAAAAAGTGTAAAATTTATTATGTACATTATTTTTTATCACTTCATATTAACATTAAATGATATTGTATTCATTATAAATGTTGAAACACAGTAATTTGATATTGTCATAAAAAGAAAATTGATATCCCATGATTCACCACCTCTCAAGGCATTTAACTTTCATGGGATAAATAATTTATACAAGTCACATCAACCCTCTTTAGAAAATATTAAACACTCTGGATAACAACATCAAGACAATAAAAGTCAGAGTATATGGGAATAATTCCATTATGATATTTCAACCAGTACATGAAAACTCCCCCTAAATCCATGAAGAAAATGAGGTTTAGCACCACAACATGATGTGAAGGGTCACAACATGATTCCATTTTGTTAAACCAGAGGGGGATAAGACCATTCGATGAACCTGTATGATTTTTCAATAACCATAGATCAAACAATCTCCTCCTTAGTGTAACTTGAGTAGTTCAAACATTCCCCATGTTCTCTAATACCATCTACAGGTCCTACCACCTCGCCAAATATAATATTGTCCACATTTCCTTACAAAATAATGTTTTTCAAATTCCTCATGTAGGTGATGAATTAACTTATTAAATTTATATCATCATATATAACCCCCCTCATGATAAGTTGGAAATATTGTTTAGCTCCATGGAACAACCTATTAGGTTAATGATATAATGATTGCAATCTAGACATGAGGGTGATTAATTCCAAATCACAAACCACATAGCGATATATAAAACCTTGGATCTAAAATTAAATATAACATTAACTACTAGAATTAGAATATTTGGATGTTGAATCCAAATGGTTAAAAGTAAAATATAAAAAAAATCAAGATTTGAATGGTTCGTTTCATGTTTATATTTTTATAGTAGTGACTAAAGATGATCTAACTATTTAGGAAGGATACTAATTGTTTGTGAAAGGACTAACAGACATTCATGTATATTATAGTGGATATAAATTTAATGATTATGTATTTTATACAATGTAGTAGTATGGTAGTAATATGATGAAAAATAGTTTCCCCTATTTTGGGTCAAAAAAACACATGTATATTATTAAATACATAAATTATATATATAATATTTTATACTACTTTATTATCATTGAATATATACGAGACTTAATTTATTAAATGTTTAAGGATTTATTTTTATGATAAATACTTTACATAATATTTTATAATAAATTAGTGTCATTGATATTACTAATGGAATTATATTTAATGAAAAGTGATTTGTCTATGTAATTATTTCTGGATGGATACAAAGGTGAGTCTAACATTTATGGAATAAAAAATATATAAAATGTTTTATATAATGGATCAATTTTTTAAAAACAAATTCCCCAGTAAATTAAAAAACAAACATAAAAGTTATAATTTCATTTAATACAATCTTTTAATTTTGAAATCATACACATTTTGATTTAAATATAGAGGAAATAATGTATTATATTTGATAAATTACTATAGAGAGGATAATTTTTTTACTAAATTAGTTACGAAACTATTCATACATTAAATATAATAAAAATAGTAAAATAAATTCATTTAAATCATTATCTTATGTATGTCTCATTAATGTTTAATTCTAAACTCACAAAAATTTAAGGGTATTTTTTTACCAATCTACTCATGTTGGTCAGAAATAATTATTTTTCTATTTTATGTACCCATAATTTTTAGGAGTATCACATTAGGGGTACTAATTCATAGAAATATTAGGATTTTCAGTGTACCAAAGAAATATAAGAGTTCCATTAGATAATGATATTGATAACATTTATAAACTTATTTAGGGGAAATTATTTATGTTCATTTAATATTAATAATTTAAATTCATTTACACCTAATGATACACATTTTTATGTTTCATTAGGGTGTTTGCTGAAAATAATTCCTTATTTTTAGTTGATTATAATATAATGTATAAAATTAAAAGAATTATTTTGGATGAAATTGTGGTTCATTAAACAGACAATTATTTTAAAATAATAACATTTTATTGGATATAATATGAGACATGAAACACTAATCTTAAACAACCCATGAAATATATTCCTTCAATGTTAATTTTATCGATAGCTTAAGGAACACCCCAAAGTTTAGATGAACCGTAACATAGTATACCATTATAAAATTGACGTCAAATTTCACTTTACTAATATTAATACCTAAATTAATAAATTCATGTTTATATATTGATTATAAATCAAATAATAATCATTTAAATGAAATAAATTTTTTTTATGAAAAACTATATTTTTCTAAGAAATGGATTAGTCGCGATTTTCAAGGTTAATTTAAAATTAATTTTTACTAATTATAGAAAATTTATTTCAAAAAATTGATTTTTTTAAATAATCATATCAAACGTAGTTTAGGGTTAATTGGTGTAATTTTTCTAAAATGTTTTGTGTTTTGATGGTGAGTGAAAACAATGATTTGTATCGAAAACTCCCTTTGATTTAAAAATGATTACATGGTTAAATTATATTAAAAATTGGTTTTAAACATTAATTATTTCATAGAAATTAAAATTTAAATAATTTAGGCAATTTTAGTAAATTTAATATTGAATTTGGATATTAAATCCTTTTATACTTATGTGAATTTTTTCTTTGGAAGCATGCTTTTTCATCGCATATGTGGGTATAATTAAAAATGGGATTCTATCAAATATATGAATTGAATTTGGAAAAATTTATTCCATGTTTTTAATCATAATGATTCATATTATAATATAATCCAAATGTTATTTTTACCAAAATGAATAATGAAAACAATAACAATTAATTACCACAATGAAGGTAAATATAGGTCTATTGGGGGTTAAAATAAGAAGATAAGGGTTATTAATGACATAAATATTCTCCAAGACCCCTTGTATAGATATATTTATACCCTAAAGCATATAAATTTAGACAATTACCCATTTTTGGTGGATTTTTGAATGATAAAATTGTTGGTGTAATTGATTCTTTACAAATATTCCATGTGTGTCCTCTCCCCCACATATAAAATGTCACCCCTATCCTCCACAAATTACACTTAAAAATACATTTGGTTCATTAATGAAATGAAAAAATAACTTAATTACACCACTAAAAAATCCATTATCCCTTTTTATTAAAAATTGATCATTTGATTGATATAGGTTAAAACTGAAAGAAGTTGTTTGAAGAAGAGGTAAATTTCTTAAACATAGATTTTGTTTTTATTATTATTCCACATCCTTCAAATATTATTAAAACATGATAATATTATAAACTAATTATATTAAAAATAATGAAAATTTTTTATGTTAATTTAACTTCCAATATCCATATCTTCTAACAAAAATGGGGAACAAAGCCATCGATCGTATACATGGAAAAGTACTCCCTCACAAACTGATGTAATTCATTTTCCATAACCTCCTTTCATGAATTGATATAATTATTGATTTAAAATATTTAAATTATATTTATGATATTATTTTAATTATGGAATTATTATATCACATCTTTAATCTTACTCTCAATGTTGTCTAATACACAGCAAAGTCACTTGTGTATATTGCTGACAACCACCTCACAAAGCGATGTGATAAATTTGTCACTTACACTTTACCAAGAAAGTAATAAAGATTAATTTAATTAATATATTTGTTATAAATGAAATTATAAAAATTTCATAAGGTTATTATATCATTTCATTCTTTATACATTCACTCGGTAATGGAATGATATTATCGGTCATGTGAACGTACGACCTACCATCTTCACGAAGTGATGTGATTCATATTCTATGTTCCCAATTAAATAATGACACTAAAAATGCATACGATTAGTTAATATGATATTTATATAATTAATGTAATTCTGATGATTATGGATTTATATCCTATACCCATGAACCATAACATTAATGTGAAATCCTGCATGAGAAAATGAGGTAGTTAACAAATGAAACAATGAGAATAATGAAATATTATTAAAAAATGAGTGGTAAAATGTTACTATATTTTCCAATAAGATATTATAATTATTAATATGGTAATTTTATTAATTTATAATATGATTAAATCATTATATAGGAGACTGAATCATGTTCCACCCAAAGGAAGTGTGAGGTAAGGGACTTCCTCTCAATGTCTCTTCATTGAGACATGTTGTAATTTTATGCATCTAATTTATTTATTTTGGTCTATATACTAACCCATTTTCTTGTAATATCCTGAAAAATTCATAATAAATATAATTTTATGTTTTATTTTTAATTATTACATCTAATTGGATTTGACATGAAAATTTTTAAGTGGTCAATATTTTTATATCTCAATTTAATTTTATTTGGTTATATTACTAATATTTTGTCCTTGAATTTTTAAGATTATATGTCTAATTTATTTTAATATATTAAATTTTAATTCACCTTCATTATGTATTTATATTCGATACACATAATAAATTCCTTATGTAATTCTATCTTCAATGTTTTGATCATTATATGGGTTTATTTAATTGTATCATTTTAATCAAAATTTATTATACTTTCATTTTCATTAAATGAAATAATTTGATTGTTGTATAATAAAACTAATTAATATTATTATAATCAAGTTATTAATTATGTTTTCAAGAATAATTACCATATTCATCACCATTTAACCTAAAGTTATGAAGAAAATGTTTTTAATAAAATATGACATCATTTATCTCTTCAGTTGAAAATAATTTTTCTTCCAATACCAGGTTTTCAAAAAAAAATTTCACAAATGTTTTCAACATTCTATAAATTAGTTATTAAATTATATTTTATCCATATATTACTTTTTGAAAAAAAATCACTGTAATATACCTGTCATTTTCCAAACTGGATCTATTTTTCTTTTAATAAAAAAATGAAAATAATATTTTTAAACCTATAAAAACTATATGGAATTTACCACCACCATGACCACTAAAAGTTTTTAATATTATTTTAAAATTTTATAATGTTAGCTTCAATGACAACTAAATTTAAAAGGTTTTTTGACTTTTTTAAATGTTTATTTTCAAAATGAAAATGATATTTTTCTCAATAATGTTTTTAGAGATATTTTTATGCTATTTGCAACTATCAATGAAAATAAACATTAATTTTAATTAAAATACATGTTGGAAATTTTGTATTGATACCATACTTATTATTTCTAGTGATGTCTGAATATCATTTTTTCCATGTAAATTATTGACATTCACATTATTTATTCGTTATTGATGTTATTAACATTACTTTAAGATATTCACTTCATTATGATCATTGAACATTAAATTTATCTTAAAAATAAATATTATTTATGATATATATACTTATTAATTAAACAATGTATCATAATAAATATGGAATAATTCATTTAATTTTATATGATGGACTAAGGAATTTAATTGTTATTCATATTCCTTAATCAATACAAAAATTTATTGATAATTCATAATTTTTATTATTTAATGTTATCATTTGATGTATGAGTTATGTGTTGAAAATGTATTTATGGGTGGGGATTTGTTACAGGTATCCCTTAGGTGCATTAATATTATAATAGGATGAAGTAGTTGGAAACCCATAGTTAAATGGGTTTGTGGTATATACCTACCCATCAGATTTAAATTGGATTGTGAAATGTATCGAAAGTATAGGTATCATGATGCCCAAGATCATAATTTACAATAATTAAGTATTTAATTCATTAATTGTTTAGTTATTATTATCCTTGATATTTTTACAATGATATTATCTATGGATGCATTTCGTAATTATTTTATTGATTAAATGGCATGTGTGTTTATTTATTTACCTTTCTGTGTTGATTATTACTTATCTATTTGTAATAGTAATGTTATTAATTAAATTAAGTTTTCTTTTACTTATTTACCTTAGCATAATAAATATGAATTATCTATTCATTAAATTCAATTTATTGATTAAATGGTTTGTGTGTATAGTTTTTTACCTTTCCATTTTGATTATTCCTTTTCTATTTTTAAAGATAATGTTAATGATTAAATGGAATGAGTATTCATATATTTACCTTAACGTTTTTATTATTAGTCATCTCTTAATAATAGTCAATTTATTGAATAAATGGAACATGTTTTCAAATATTTACCTTTCCAAATTGATTATTCCTTATCAATTCTTAATAGTCAAAATATTAAAATGACATTTGAGTTCTATTACCTACCTTTCCATGCGTATTATACTTATTTATTCATGATTAATTTTCCAATAATTAAAACATAAAAAGAACATGAGGTCATCCTTTATTTAGTATCCTTTATTAGGAATCCATGAAGTGTACTATGGATGATATGAAAGAATATGCTAGAGGGAATATAATTCTCTTTCCAAAAAACATTGTTATAACTTTTTTACTTAAATATAATATGTGTATCATGAATATATACAGTTTTGAGAAACTAATAAACAATTTCATCCATCAGGATGCGATTCTTTGTATCTTATACTAATATAGTAAATTAAGCAATGGATCTGGTCTACTGGGGTTTCGGGTCATCATATTTGATATCAGAGAAAGTTTAGTATAATCCTTGGTAACTAGATTTGGGAAAAAAGATTAGGGAACATAAAACTATGATAGAATTTGAGGATAAATACAAAGAAAACATCATAATGTTTTTGTAAGATATCTATTATGTATTTTTCACTAGAAATACACACTACCTAGATACTACTAGTGGACATGTTTCTGGAATACATGTACCTTGGTGTAATAACAATGAAAATGGTGTGCCAAGATTGACATGATCATTACATGGTACATGAATATTAAGGAAAATTTGGTGGAAATGAGGAAAATATTTTGATAATGACTATAGTGAAATAAATCATGATTATTCCAAATAGATTTTCCTAAAATATTATTAACAACCTATACTTTAACTCACACTCAAACTCACAAAAGAAGATAAGAATGGTGATTTCTAAGAACTCAAGTTTTAGAGACCATAGACGAAATATGGATCGATTTCATTCATGTCAAAATTGTTGAAAGACACATTTAGGAAAGTGTATCAATAGAACATAAACTTTTTCTATGAATGGAAATGAAGGTCATAAATAAATGAACTACTGAGAAAAAAATTAGAGTACATTGGAAAGAAAATAATTTCATCCTTGGGATCCATTTGATGATTTTTTATTAAATGTAGAGAACATAAGAATTATCCAAGTCATTGACCTCTTCTATAGGCTATGTCCAAGACCATGTAAGGAAACATATTGAAATAATAATTTGATGTATTTATTCATATTCCATAATTATATTGTAAAATTATTTTTACCAAAGGAATTTTATTTTTATAAAATAGGAAACATCTAAGGATTATGATTGTTTTGGAAATATATATGTCTTTATTATTTTAAGAGTTATGGGTACTATCATGAGTTTATGTGTTTATGAATTTAAGATCAATCAAAAGTTCAATGTCTTTAAAATACATTTTTATATATTATTTTTTTGAAATATATAATGAATAAGGATATTTTGAGAAAAATTTATGGAAATACAACTCATTGGTTTAGTATATGTTTTAGTAAAAAAAGGTATTTAAGGAAGAATACCATTACATATTGTTAGCATTTTTATAATGGTATTGGAAACCTTTAGTGTTTGTCTTATCTTGATATTGAGGAAATTATTTGTTATTACACATTTGTAATGTTTTATGAATTATATTAATGTAGTTCAATAAAAAGAACAACTTTCATGTTGAGTGACAACTTGTCACATATGTCAAGGCCATGGATCTTGGTCCCACAACTAAAGAGAGACGAGGGAGATGATCCTACCATTTTACTACATGATTTCCTAATTAATATATCATTATATATTATTAAATAATTTTATGGATTATTTTTTTAACTAGCGGTGTTTCTATTGAGGTTAAGTGATTAATGTATTATATTGGATAAATAGTCCTGGCCATATTGGTCCTAGAAATTAGATAGAGACAGATAGAAAGGCCTGTCATGTTTCAAGATCTTATGATCTGTTAAATGTGAATTTTATTTTTTAGGGAAAAAATAATATATTTAAGGATATTCATTTCTTAGATTAATTAATGAGTTGGAAAATTATTCAGTCCCAACCAAAGGATGAAACTGTGATTATAAAATAGAATGAAATTAAGTAAGTATATTTCATCATATTCTTATACCGCAAAAGGATTCACAATATTTAGGAAATGGTTCATAAAAAGAATTTTATCCAATAAACACAATATATGAGGAATATTTTTTTCAAATAATCACAGCTTTTTGGTTTTGAGTTCATTAACATTCTATTGAATATTTAGTTTCTTGTGATCGATGACCTCTATCAATCGATATAATTATTTATGATTTTATTCCATGAACATATCTTTACATTAAAACAATGTTACTATAAATAGAAATTTAGGTTTTTGAGGTTCCATATGACCTTTTTTCTTCCACTTCTATCTTATTATAATGATGTTTTATTAACCCTTTTATGATATGGGTGTATAACAAATATATTCTTGAATATCAAACTCTTGATTTGTTAGGGAAATATAAATTTGTGTGGATAAAATTTAATTAACATGTGTATAATGTGACACAATAATTGTATAAAACAATAACATTTGTAGTTGATATCATATGATACGTGAAGCACTAATCTTAAAAAACCCACAAAATATAGTTATTTAAATTTAATATATTATATATCTTGCGGAACATACAATATTGAGTCAAAATGAATTATAATATAGAATAACATTATAAACTAGCCATTATATTGGTGGGTAAAAGTATTAATAATTGAATTATTGAAATTATGGATTTTTATTGATTAAAAATAAAATAAGAATAATTTAATTGAAAAAGAAATGTTTTCTAAAAAACTATATTTTTCTAAAAAACGGGTTAGTCACCCTTTTTATATATGATATTAAATTAATTTTTACCACATATAGAAAATATATTTTACAAAATTAACTTAATTTAATAAATTAGTTTCTCCAAATATTTTTAGGGTTAAATTTTGTGATTTTTTTGAGCAGTTTCATTTTTCGATAAATAGTGATCAGTACTGATTTTTATTGAAAATTGATTTTAATTTAAATACATTAATAAGATAAATTATATCTTAAATTGGGTTTAAAGTAAAATTTGTTCAATTATATTAAAATTTAATTAAATTATGTTATTTTAATAAATATTATAATTAATTTTGATATTAGAAACTTTAATACTTATCATAATTTTATATTTGAAAACCCATATTTTCATTACATCTACAGGTATAATTTTAAATTGGATTCTAAAGAATTTGTTAATTGAATTGAAAAAATATATTATTTATTTGAAATAAAATTAATTTATTTTATCTTGAAAGGCCAACATAATTTTTAACCATAACTAATAGTGAAAACAATAATAATTATTTATAAATGTTAAGGTAAAAATGAGTTTACCATAGGATAAACTAAGAAGATAAGGTTAGAAATGAACTATAATTTTGAATTAACACATTTTATAGCTATATACTGAGCTTTTAAACTACGAGGTTAAAAAATAACCCATGTCAAGGCATGTGTCATGATAAAAACATCGGTGTAATTGGTTCTTTTCAAAAACACTATGTGTGTCATCTCCCCCACTTATAAAAGGCCACCCCTCTCCCCCCGCTTCATACATTCAAAGGAATTGTGTGTAGAAAATTCATATCTAAATCACATGAATACTCCAATACTAACATCATATATCCCTTTTTCGGTCATAAATAAAACCACATAAGGATTTTTGTGCAAAAATATATATTTTTTCTAAAGTAGAGGTATCATTATGAAAGGTACATTTTAATTTTGATTCCTCTTCCACTAAAATAAAATAATATTAAAACAAGATTATATAATAACCCTATTATATTAAATATAATGATATGTTTTTATTTTAAGGCCATAACCAATATGCATATCCTCTTCCATCAAATTGGAAATGAAATTATTTATTGTGTGTATGGAGGACCACCACCTCGTGAACCAATTTAATTTATTTTCAATCCTCACCTCAAAAAGATTATTATAATGTTGTATTAAAATAATTTATATAATATTTATGATACTGTTTCACTTTTATAATTATATTATCAAATATAAATTCTTATTTTCCATTCTCTTTAAAATACGATAACATCACTTGTGTGTAAAGCGGACTACCGCCTCATGAAGTGATGTGATTCGTTTCTGTCTTATGCTTTACATGGAAAGTAATAATGATAAATTTAATGAATATAAGTGATATATATTAAATTATATATATTATTAAATATTAATATATCAACCACCTATATATCCTTTCACTATTTAGTGGAATGATATCGTCGCTTGTGCATATGTAAAACCTACCTGGGATGTAATATTTTTTTTTGAAAAATGAATAAAATTATAAACCCATTATATGTGATATTAAATTTCATTAATCCAAAAGGATGTTTGAGGTAAAGGAGATCATCTCAATTTCTCTTATTGAGGCATATTGTAATGTTATGCCCCTAATTTATTTTGTGTGGTATATACAATGCCCAATTTTCTGGTAATATAATGAATAATATATAATAAATGGTATTTTATATTTTAATTTTAATTATATCATCTACAGGGATTTGACATGAAAATTACCAAGTGGGAAAAAATTTCATAAACCAATTTCTTTTTATTGGGTGATAATACTTCTTCAATGTATTTAACATTATATAATTATATTGGTAAATAATTTGGAAAATTTAATTTTTTAGTTACACTATTTTATGTGTATTTAAATTTTATACACATAATTGATTCATTGATTAATTTTTTCTTAAACTTTATTATCTTTGTAATGGTTTATTTAAATATATTAATTTAATCAGGATTGTTTATACTTGAGTTTCCATTGTAGGAAATTATGTGATAATTTTATAATAAACCACATTAATTTTGTTCTCATATGGTTATTCTTGATGTTTTCATGTAATATTACTATATACCACTCTTTGTTACTAAAATATTTTGAGAATATTTTTTTTATAAAATACAACATCATTTCTCTCTTGGGTAGAAAATTAATTTTGTTTGAAAACAAAGTTTTCTAAAAATCCTTCCAAACATGATTTTAATATTATCAAAATGATTTATTAATGTAACTTTTACCCATTTTTTACTTTCTATAAATTAATTTGAAATGAATTATTGTACTTTTTTTCTAAAAAGGGTCGCTTTATATTTTACCAAAACTGTGAAAGGAATTTTTTAATCTTATATAGAATGTACATAATTTCATACCATCAGGACCAATAAATGGTTTAAATATTATTTTATTGGTTTCAAATATTATTTTAAAAAAATTATTTTAAAAATATTTTGTAAAAGTTGTTTTTATAGGGTGATCCTCAAAAGGAAATGGATATTTTCATGATGAATATTTCTAAGAGATATTTTATAATATTTAGATTCATCAAATAAAAGAACCATTTTTTTACTTATACTCCATTGGTTAGATATTGTATTAATTAAATCCTTATTATTTATATTGATGGTTTTTGATCATTTTTACCAAGTAAGACATTAATATTCACTTTCTTGATTCAATTTTGTATTCATCAAAACTTCATTGACATATTCACAACCCATTTAAAATTTAACATTAAATTTCCCATATATATCAATATTATTTTTCATTTATATACTTATTAGATAAACCATATATCATTTATAGATACATTATTCTACTTTAAAATTTATATGATTGATTGGGGAAATTATTGTTAATCTGTATTCCTTACTTGATACATAATTTTTTTGATAAGTCCTATTGTCTATAAATTAAATCAATAATTAAATATATGAGGAATGGTTACAGCATTAAAATATAGGTGGGGACCAATTATTAATATCCACTAAATCCATAAAAAGTTTCATTAGACGAATAAGTTGGATAGACCGAGTTAAATGGGTTTCCAGTGTATACCTAACCATCGATTTTAAATTGTATTATGAAAGTTCTTTACTGAAGAGGAATCATGATATCTCAAATCATGACATCTAATAATTAATAATTATCTTAATTAATAATTTAGTTATTATTATCCATGATATTTTCACAATTATATTATATATGGATTCAATTCATTATTATTTTATTTAATAAATGGATTGTGTGTTTAGTTATTTACCTTTCTAAAATTATTATTAATTATTTATTCATAATTGTATTGATATTGATTAAATGCAATTTTTATTTAGTTGTTTACCATTTCAAATTTATTATTCCTTATCTATCCATAATTTTTATGTTTTTAATTAGATGGAATGTGTGTTTAGTTATTTACAATGTCATATTTATTATTACTTATATATTCATACCAGTCCTTTCATTGATTAATTGGAATGCATATTATGTAGTTTACATTTTCATGTTCATTATTCGTTGTTTATTAATAATTTTTATGTTATTGATTAAATAGAATGCGTGTAAAGTCATTTTATATTCCGTGATGAATATTCCATTTTTATTCATAGTAGTCAAATTATTTAAATGGAGTCTATGTCCAGTTATTTAGTTTTTCATTATGATTATACTTATTGATTCATGACAACATTATTTGTACTTAACCTATACTATGAATTTGAGAGCTCCCTTAATTTTTTCCATTCTTTGGAATCTAGTATGTGTACTATGAATGATATTTTGGGATATTATAGAGGGAATAATGGTATTCTCGAAAGAAAAATATTTTATAATTTTTGTTTTCATATGTAATATTTGAATCATATATGTATCTAGTATACCAATACTACGAACCAATTTTATACATTAATATGTGATTATTTGTTTCTTATTCCAAAGTATGAAAGTATACATCTGCTCTGCGCTATTGTAGTGAGGTTCCTTGCACTTAATAAAAAAAAATTCAACTACACTTTCCACTCACCTAGATGACTTGTAAAATTATTGTTGGGAATTATTTTTTAAAATATACTCATTATTGATCATAATTAAATGATATTAATATTAAATATATATATATAATATTTTTAGGGCCTTATTTATTACTTTTAATAAAACATATTTGAGGGATATTATGAGAATATGTCTCAATATCCACATAATATATATTTAAGTATTACCTATTATGAGAGTTATAAAACCTTCATTACATTTACTGAGGAGGACATTGGACCACATGCATGTTTATAAAAATCCAAAATATTTGTTTTCGGGTGAATTGAGAAAGTGAAAATATATTACTCAAATTTATAATAATATTTGAATAAAGGTACTGATAAAATAATATTATATTTATATGATAATTAATTATACACACTATTTTCCAATATATATTCTAAATAGAAAATATTGTCCAATTAATTATTAATTTATTTAAATAGGACATGGAAAAATAAATTTCATAAATTAATGTGAGTTGAATAAAGAATGATGTAATACATTGTAAGAAAATTAAAGATTCTTGAGAAATTAAAATCTTCCTCTCATATTTAAATTCAGTTTCATATCCATTGAAATCCTTAATTTTAAAAGATATTATATTATTATCATATATAAAAATTGTAACAACCTGAGATTTTATGAGAATTGTAATTTTTATTTTCATTGATGTATTATGCTGTATGCTACACTAAAATTAGGTTGTTCTATATGCAACACCATATTATATTGCAGTATACGCAACACTATTCTTGGCTCATGTTACACACAATTTCAACTTCATTTTGTGGAAATTATTCTACGCAACATTAAGTATAAATTTTGTTTAATGTATAAATGAAATATGTTTTGATTATGTTATACAAAACACCAAACAGAGCTTGCAGTATACGCAGCCATGACTTGGTTTGCATTACACGCAATCAAGACCTTCCTCGATAGCATGTGTAGTACGCAATACTGAGTTTCACTAGACGATATATTATTATAATATTATTATGAACTAGCTGTTATGAAAAGTAATAACCAATTTTCAAATTTTTTTAAATTTTATCATTCAAAATGGACTTCATTTTTGGATTTAGAATATCGAAATTAGCCTCGGGTGAATTTTTTGAATTTTTTTGAAAACATTCAATTTTTGATGAATAGTGAAAACACTAGTTTACTTTTTAAAAACCGACTTTTTATTTAAATAATTATTTATTTTATTTAAATTTATTTCAGGTAAAAATTTATACATAATACCTATATAAGTTCAATTTCATTAATTGGAGTCATTTTATAATAATTTTAGATATATAATAATTTTATTAAACTTTTCACCATCTTTTACCCATCTCCTAGGAGAATTTGAAAATTTACATAAAAATTAATTTTACCGCTTCTATGAGTGGAATTTCAGAAACACATGAGACACAGTTAATATCAAGGAGTAAAATGAGGTTCAAAAAGATAAAAATATTTTTTGGTGAATAGTAACTTTTTTCTTTTATTTACCACGGTTAAAAGTAAATAGGGTAATTAAGGGTAAAAATTATATTATTATTACCCTAACACATGTAATAATTCTATTATATAAGTGTAATTCGACCAAAAGAAACCTTAGGAATAAAATATTACCCTTTAGGTCCACTTGGATTTGGTTACGACACTTATTATAATTTTATTTATAGAAGAGTTAAAATAGTTAAAATCCAAGTTTAATAACTAAAACATTTTTAATATAGGGTTATACATAAGATGAATTCTACTATAAATATTCATTTGAAAGGTAAAATTATTTTCTACATAATGGTATTTTATTTATAATTTTTAGACAACAAATAATTTAATTTATTTATGACACAATGATGATGTAGTAATTACCTTATTAATGAAATATTACCATAATTTATTTTATAAATACCCAAATAAATGTAATTTGAGACTTTTTATAAATTACAATAATATATTTGGTTAATATAACATGTTAGTAGTGATTCAATTAAATTATTTATAACTAATCATGTTGTTATTATTTTCACAAAAATCAATTACCAAATAGTGTCAAAATTGACATAAAATAGTTTTTAAAACAAATATTATATTATTAATTTCTATTATATTCCTAAAAATATAAGGTTCGAAAAAAAATACTTAGATAAGGTTATAAATATTAATAATTTACCACTTTGGGTTTTTTGTTGTTGTTATTGTATGTTTATTAACCATAGAGTGTAAGAAAACAAGAAGATGCGATAAAAGTTAAATTATTTAACTTAGAGTTAAATCTAAATGATAAGGTTAAAATAGTAACCTAAACGTGTCTAAAATATATTTTTTGAGACTATTTCGACCCATACCCACTTTAGAATCTAAATAAATAAATTTCGAGTTATTATATACCATATATAATTTTATTATAAAATAATATTTTATGTTTTTCCTAAGGTGCCCCGCTCCTCCATTATAAAAGGGCACCTCCTCCCTCTCTTCTTTACACAACATTGATCATTCATGATCGGCCAAACCCTGAACATTTCCCTTATCAACTTCCCTAGAAAAAAAAGAGGTCCTTGTCTTCTTCAAAGACCAAATTTAGTATCCTAAGACGAGGTTTCAAAGAGGCGTGTCGAAGAAGAGGTAATATCCTTTACCAATTTTTTCAAATTCATTTCTTCTTCCACTTCCCATTCTTGTGTTGTTTCATAATAAATTAATAACAATAGTATCAATAATATAATTATATTTTATTATAAATATGAAACAACCATATTTCACCTTCTATCGATCCTACGAAAAATGAAATCACCACGCGTGCATACGCACGGAACCCCATATCCATGCCGTGGTGTAATATGTTTTCCACCACCACCTTACTTGGATGGGTATAATGGTGTAAATAATAACAATATATAGTTATTATAACATCATAATTATTCTGAAATATTATATCATCCACTCCAATTCCATTCAATAATTATGGTAACGATATCATCGCTCGTGCGTACGTACGGATTACTGTCTCCACAATGCGATGAGATTCATTCTCCATGATAACCATTAAAGAAAGATTATCAATTATATATAAAGAATAATAATGAAATATATGAAATAATTAAGCTACTGGATTTATGTATACATATATATATGTCATCTACTTACTTCCATTCAAGTCAATAAGGAACGGAAAACAAAGTTCATTTGTACGTACGACATACCGTCTCCATGAATGGTTTATTTCATTTCATTTTTCTATCTATTATGTATATATATATAATGAATATATATGATATATAAATCATGATTTACATTCTGGATGTAATTAAATAATTATATAAGTAATAATAATATCAAGAACAACAAGTCCAAACACGGACGATAAATGGAACGATTTTACCCAAAATGCTGCTTTAACATGGAATTGTCAAATGAACGGATAATATAAAGTCATATGTGAATCATATATGATATCATAAATATTATTATTGTTCTGTTAGAAGTTAAAAATATGTTTAAACTCACTATATAGGTGTCTCGGACACATACCGAAGAAATTGGACATATGGTAAGGGATAACTTTTCCAATATCGTTTTTATCCGAGATTGTTTATTCGTAAGTATTTACTAGGGTTATATTTATCATCCATGTCCTTGTTTTCTAAAAATGGTTTCATGTATATTTAAATTCCTTTTTTCCCATTTTCAACTTTTACCACATGTTATGAAAGGAATATTTTTGTACCATACGAGTTACTTTTTGACTTTTCCGACAATAGTACAAGAAGAATGTTTTTTAACTTATATTGAATGAATAGATTTTTACGGTTTCATAACACCTTATTTTCAAGAAGATTACACTACAAGATTTCATGATTATTTTCAACAAAATAATTTTCTTTTAAAATTTCCTAGTATTTTGTGAATGGAAAATGATTTTGAAGAAGAAAGGATATTTTCCTCAAGAATTTATTTCATGTGTTTTATCAAAACCATTTTCCATCTAAGAAGACATTGTTTCATATGTGTATGTTTCAAGAATAATGTCTCTATTATTTACATGGTTTCCTTTCTCTTATGATGAAATGATATCCATTTGTTTTATATGGATTATTTAATGATGGGATGGTGTTTTTGAAACCCATTTTATTCTTTTGGTTTTGACGAATGATTTATGTTTATGTTGTGGTACATATAAGAATGATTTCATTATGAGATGGGTGGGACCTATATATCCCTCCAATGCATTGGGTAATGATTTATATCTCATCATATAGAAATGTCTAGAATGGTACGTTAATCTGGTTTACTGATACAGGACTAGATTGAGGAGTGAACTCGATTCAGAAAGGGACTTTGTCCACTAAGATGGTCTTGGCAAGAATGCCTTGGCTACTATAAAAATCATATCATGTGATTAATGTTTTTCCATAATTACATGTTTTATTTCCAAGATATTTTATCATGATTGATGTTCCATTATGATCTATTCCATGCGTACTGGCATGTTTTATGTCATTGATCAAGATTTTGATGTTTAAATATTATGTTCATGTTTTGAAATTCAAATGTATATGGTTTATTTTATTTTCTCCATGCTTACACTTAATAATAATTTGAGCTCACCCTTTATATTTTTTCTTTTCCCTAGGATATAATGAAATGTTTTAGGTACGAAAAAAGGGAAGATATTTATGGGAGATGTTGAAGATACTTCACAAAGAATAGAAGATTTGGTTCCATGTTTCCAAAGACACTAAACTATTATGGTCTTTTGGTGTCTATTTTTGTTACGTATTAAGTATTTCGAAAGAGTAATGTAATGTCTGTGTACGTCAAGCTTTGGGCCTCTATAGTTGGTATCATAGGAAAGGTTCTGCCAACCATTGGAAACTAGGATGCAAAAACATTAATGAGATCCCTAGAGATATTTCTATGGTATGTCTAGGGATGTCCCTAAGGATAAGTATAACTATAGGTTATAGTCCTAGGATTACAGTAACGATCATAGAATTAAACCTAAGATGTTAGATATTGAAAGTACTTCCTATTTATTAAATTGTTTTCCTAGAATGATTTCTTCCTCTCACACATTTCTCTTTGGTTTTAGATGATGTCTGGAACACCAAAGAACAATGTTGATCAATTTAATGGACAATGCAATGTTTATACTCCCGAAAAACCAAATGTTATGGGAGATGGATTGAAAAATCTTATTAATATACTTATAAATTCTATGAATCATTTTGGACTTCAAAATGAGCAGAGAAGGGAAAAATATTCTATTGAGTCCTTCATGAGGCAACACCCACCTTATTTCGGTGGGACTTCTGATCCACTTATTGCTTAACAATGGATCAGTACCTTTGAAAAGATATTTTCCATACATCACTGTTCAGAGTATAAAAAATTAATTTTGGCTGTATACCATTTAGATGGTGAAGAAGACTATTGGTGGACTCTAATTAAGAATACAAATCCCCACGATGAAATTGAATCAATGGAATGAGAGGAGTTCAAGAACATGTTTTTAAATAAGTAATTCCATCGTATTCTTCGAAAAAAGATGGAAAATGAGTTCTTTGTGGTTAAGGAAAAGGATGATGAATCTGTTGGTATATGCGAAGGGAATTTTACAAGGCTTGAAAGGTATGCATCCGGCTTTATCATCTAACCTGAAAGTAATGTTGATCGATTCTTTAGTGGCTTAAAACCATGTCTTTGAAGGGATTTATCTATAAGAGACTTCAATAGCTATGAATAAATTATGTGTTGTGATATCAAGGTAGAACTAGAAGTTGGTGTTACATATCCATCTCATCATTTTGATAAGAAATGGAAGATTGAGTTCAAGGAAAAATCTCATAACAATGGAGAAAAGAAGATGAATGTTCCCTTATGTTCAAAGTGTGGAAAGATGCATTGTGGAGATTGTCTTAAAGGGACTAGAAAATGTTTTAAGTGTGGAAAATAAGGTCATCGAGCAGTTGATTGTCAAAGTAATGGGAAAAAGGTAGCTAATGATGTGAATAGAAAAAATACTACAGATAACACTCCACCAACACTTCAATGCTTCAAGTGCAAGGAAATGAGGCACTATGTTAATAACTGCCCTAATCCAAGGGTCAATGATGATCAACCAGAGAAATGTCTTAAGGCAAAGGATAAAGGGAATTCACATGTGATCACTATTTGTGATTTTGAGTATTAAATGATGTTGTGTAATGATTAAGTGTTTTTGTAATGGGATTTCAAAATAGAATCATGGAATCTCATTTATGGTATCGTGGAATTTTGGAATATCTATGTATTGTTATTCAATAATTATATGGTACCGGTAACCATGCAAAGTGATTGAAATATTTTATGGAAAAAGATGAAATGGTAATAATGAAGGGATAAAGAAAAAATGAAATGAGATCATGACTGATATAAGGACAAAGTTATATAATGGTTTGATTATATAGAATTTTTGGATTTTGGTATGTGGGAAGAGTTAACTTTTGATAGCATTCATGTTTTCCCTAAGGTTTAATGGGTATTCATTTTTCAAGAGAATACGTTATTAAGGTATTCACATGTTTGGAATGTGAGAAACAAGATATATTGTATGATAAATGATGGTATTCCCATGCTTGGTTGATGAAATTTCTAGTAATTGTTTTCTTTATAATATGAGCATGGATGGAAGTATTTTGGATAAGCTTAAAGATTGGAATGAATTAAGTTAGATATAAGATAGTATTGTTTAAGGCTCAAACTTTTTTTTTCGATATTATTGATGTAATGTTATAATTGTGTAGTTTAAGAAAAGGGACAACCTACAGAATGGGTGATAACCCGTCGCGTTAAACAAGGTTGTGGGAATCGATCCCACAACTAAAGTGCGACATGCCTTTATTGCCTACTACTGGAATTCAGGAAGTCCCCTGTTAGTAGAAACTAGTTTTATTATATTAAGCCGTATGATATTTTAAGTATAAGTCCATTTTAAGAACCATATATGATTAATCTCACTATAGATGGACTTATGTATATTTGATAACTTTTTCTAACCTTTTGTTTGAAACAGATGGAATGATCCATCATTCTATCACATGATCTGCTAACACTTCATGAATAACAAATTCAACTTAATTTCATTAAGAGATAAAGTGGAATTTTTTTAAGGCATAAACAAATGTAATATTTTACCAATATCATGTAAGTATTTCTTTTAATTCAACAATTATTTAGCTTTAGGGAAATGATCTTGAAAACAAAATATGTTTTCCTAGTGTCTTTATATCCAATGAATCAGATGGTACCATAAATCATCACAAATTTATGGCTTTGTGATTGTAGGATTTTTCATATCCATATCTTGTACCACTCCCCATCGGAACATGATGGTTATATTTTTCTTCCAAATCCATATTTTAACCTATGTTCTCCTATGTGAAAACCCAGTTATGAGTTAATTTGGGTAACCGTTATATTTCTTAATTTACTTTTTAAAATTATGTTTTACTATTCCTTTTTACGATGCGGGTTTCTATGAATGAAACCTTCATTTAGTAAACCATTTATAACCCTGATGAATTTAGAGGGTGAAATTCCTTTTAAGGGGTAGAATGTAAAAACCCAAGATTTTATGAGAATTATTCTTTTTAATTTCATTGATGTCTTGTGTTGTATGCTACACTAAAATTAGCTTGGCCTATATGCAACACCGTATTAGCTTGCAGTATACGCAACACTATTCTTGGTTCATATTACACGCAGTTTCAAGTTCATTTTGTGGAAATTATTATATGCATCATTAAGTATAGATTCTGTTTAATCTATAATTGAAATAATTTCTGATTATGTTGTACACAACACCAAACAGAGCTTTCACTACACGCATCCCTGACTTGGCTTGCATTACATGCAATCAAGACCTTCCTCGATAGCATGTGAAGTACACAATACCATGTTTTAGTAAAAAATATTTATTCTAATATTTTTATAAACTAGCCGTTATGAATCGTAATACCCACTTTTTGAAATTTTATAAATTTTATCTTTCAAAATGGACTTCATTCTTGGATTTGAAATATCAAAATTAGCCTACGGTGATTTTTTGGTATTTTTATGAAAAATTACAATTTTTGATGAATATTGAAAACACTATGTTGCTGCCATAATCTGAATAACCAAATAAAATATTACCCTTTAGGTCCACTTGGATTAGATTAGGACACTAAATATTATTTTATTTAAAGAAGAGTTAAAATAGTTAAAATCAAATTTTAATAACTAAAACTTTTTTAATATAGGGTTATACATAAGATAAATTCTAGTATAAATATTCATCAGAACGATAAACATATTTCCTACATAATGGTATTTTATTTATAATTTTTAGTCATTAAATAATTTAATTTATTAATGACACAATGATGATGCAGTAAATACCTTATTAATGAAAGTTTAACATAATTGATGTTATAAATACCCTAAATAATGTAATTTGAGATTTCTATAATTTCCAATAATGTTTTAGGTTAATAAGACATGTTATTATTGATTAAATTAACTTATATTTAACTAATCATTCTGTTATGATTTTCACAAAAATTAATTACCAAATAGTGTCAAAATTGACATAAAATAGTTCTTAAAACAAATATTATATTATAAATTTCTATTCTATTCATAAAAATATAAGGTTCAGCAAAATTACTTATATAAGGTTATATATATTAATAATGAACCACTTGGGGTTATTTTGGCTTGTTATAGTAATTTTATTAACCATATATTGTAAGAAAACAAGAACAAACAGTAAAAGGTAAATTATTAAACATAGAGTTAAATCTAAATGATAAGGTTAAAATAGTAACCTAAACTTGTCTAAAATCTATTGGATGAAAGGATTTCGACCCATACCTACTTTATCTTCTAAATAAATTAATTTGAAGCTATTATAAACCGAATATTACTTTATTAAAAAATAATATTTTATATTTTTCCTAAGGTTCCCCTCTCCTCCCTTATAAAAGGGAACCACCTCCTTCTCCTCTTTACACAAATTTGAGCATTCAACCTCGGCCAAAACCTACCCATTTACCTTCTAAACTTCTCTTGATACATAATAGAGGTCATGGTCTTCTTGAAAGGAAAATTTTAGGATCCTAAGAGGTGGTTTCAAAGAGAGGTGTCGAAGAAGAGGTAATATCCTTTACAGATTCATTCAAATTCATTTTATATTATACATCCTATTATTTTGTTTTTTCATAATAAAGTAATAACATCTGTATCACTGATATACTAATATGTTATTATAAATATGAAACAACAATATTTCACCATCTATCCATCCTACAAAATGTGAAATCACCGCGCATGCGTACGTACGGAATACCGTCTCCACGCCGTGGTGTAATCTGTTTTTCCACCACCACCTTACTTGGATAGGTATAATGGTGTAATGAATAACAATATATAGTTATTATAAAATCATACTGATTCCGAAATATTATATCATCCACTGCAATTCCATTCAATAATTATGGGAGCAATATCATTGCTCGTGCGTACGTATGGATTACCGTTTCCACGACGCGATGAGATTCATTATCCATGATAACCATTCAAAAAAGATTATAAAGTATATATGATGAATAATAATGAAATATATTACATAATGAAGCTAATGGATTTATGAATATATATATATATATTATCTACTTACTTCCATTCAAGTCAATAAGGAAAGGAAAACAATGTTCATGCGTACGTACAACCTACCGTCTCCATGAACGGTGTATTTCATTTATTTTATCTATCTATTATGTATATATATATACTGAATATATATGATATATAAATCATGATTTAAATTCATTATTTAAGTAAATAATTATATAATAAATAATAATATCAAGAACAAGAAGTCCAAACACGATTGGTAAATGAAACGATTTTACCCAAAATGCTACTTTAAAATGGAATTGACAAATGAATGGATAATAAAAAGTTGAATGTGAATCATATATGAGATCATAAATATTATTAAGGTTATGTTACAAGTTAATAATATATTTTAACACACTATACAGGAGTCTCGGACACATACGGATGAAATTGGACATAAGGTAAGGGATAAGTTTTCCAATCTCGTTTTTATCCGAGATTTTTTATTCATAAGTAATTACTAGGGTTATATTTATCATCAATGTCCCACTTTTCTAAAAATGGTTTCATGTATATTTAATGTCTTTTTTATACATTTTTTGGCTTTTACCACATGTTATGAATTGAATCTTTCTTTTTTTTCCATACGAGGTACTTTTTGAATTTTTCGGAAAAAGTATGAGAAGAATGTTCTTTTAACTTATACGGCATGAATAGATTTTTAAGGTTTGATAATGCCATATTTTCAAAAAAAATTAAACTGTAATATTTCCTGATTATTTTCAACAAAATCCTTTTCTTTTAAAATTTCATGGCATTTTGTGAAAAGAAAATGATTTTGAAGAGGAAATGATATTTTCCTCAAGAATTTATTTCAAATGTTTTATCAAAACCATTTTCCATCTAAGAAGACATTATTTCATATGTGTATGTTTCAAGTATAATGTATCTATGATTTACATGGTTTAACTTATCATATGATGAAATGATATCCATTTGTTTTATATGGATTATGTTATGATGGGATGATGTTTACGAAACCAATTTTATTCTTTTTGTTATGATGAATAATTTATGTTTATGTTGTGGCACACATAAGAATGATTTCATTATTAGAAGTGTGGGACCTATATCTCCATCCAATTCATTGGGTAAGGGTTTATATCTCATGAGATAGACATGGCTGGAACATTATGTCAATCCGGTTCAGTGATATAGGACTGGAACAAAGAGTGAACTCGATTCAGAAAGGGACTTTGTCCACAAAGATGGTCTTAGAAGTAATGCCTTGGCTACTAAGGAATTCATATCCTGTACGTAATGTTTTTCCACAATTAAAAGTTTTATTTCCAAGATATTTTATTATGATTGATGTTCCATTATGATCTATTCCTTACATACTACCATTTTTTATGTCATTGCTCAAGATTTTTTTGTTTAAATATTATGTTCATGTTTTGAAGTTCAAATGTATATGGTTTGTTTTATTTTATCCATGCATACCCTTACTGAGAAATTGAGTTCACCCTTTATATTTTTTCTTTTCCCCATAATATAAAGAAATGTTTTAGGTAAGAAAAAAAGGAAGATCTTTATGGGAGATTTTGAAGATCTTTCATGAAGATTAGAAGATTTTGTTCCAGGTTTCCAAAGACACTAAACTATTACGGTCCTTTGGTGTCTGTTTTTGTTATGTATTAAGTATTATTCAAAAGTAATGTAATGTCCATGTACTTCAAGCTTTGGGCCTCTACAAATATCCTATAAAAACAATATTGAGTTCCATTAGTGTTCACCTAATTGGTAAAATGGAAGGTTAATCCTTAAAAATAAGAATTAATCATTATTAATTAAAAGTTGATGGTAAATTCCTTATCAATGAGAATTATTATTTTTTATACTCATAAAAAGGTGAAAATAATATAATAACCCAACACATAAGTAAATATATATATTTTAAATAAATTTATATTCATCGATTGTTTTTATTACACTAAACAGCGAGTCTTAACTAAACACGATATACTACTAAAATAATATTATTTAATATGATAGTTGTCACATAACCATTGGAATGGAGAGTATGAATATGATTATCTAAATTATGAAAATATATCATTTAAACACGCATATAAAATGAATTATTTGGTGAGAAATTAATTAGAAATGTAAATTAAAAACCATTTTAAAATAAATGAAATCTTACTATGAAAAACATTTTTCTTGGTCCCAAATGACCATTATATTAATGAATTAAATAAGATAATTTTGTTGAACTAATTTATAGAAATTTATATACGGTATATTCAATCCAAATTTTAAAATTCATTGATTTTTATTATAATTATTTATTAATAAATGTTGTTTTATGTTTAAAACAATATTTTTTTTAAAAAAGAAGTTTTATCGAGTTTTTGGTACTTATTTTGAAATTATTATTATTTTACTTATAGATTAATTATTTTAAAAAATTAATTTAATTTTTTAAATCATCATGTTAATATAATCTAATAAATAATTTTCGAAAATTTTTGGAAAAGAAAACTATTCCAATGAATAGTGAAAAACACGATGTTTTTTTAAAAAACTACATTTTCAATCAATGTATTTTCAAGATAAATTTTATATTAATATATATTTAAATTTAAAATTAATTTAATTATATATATATATATTAATCCAATTTAGGATATTAGAAGAAATTTCATATATAAATTTTATATAAAAATGTTTAAAAAATTTGATCATTTTCACTTTGGAAAATTTCTTTATCATGACGTCTATGAGTTTAATTTTAAATTAATTTTTTACACTTATATGATTGTATATTGTAAAAATTGATTCCATATTCCTAATAATAATTATTTATATTGATTAATATGGTGAAAATATATTTTGGTCATAATGAATCCTAAACAACATTAAAAAATTATTACTGGAGTTATGGTTAAAACAAGTTTACCAGGTAGTTAAATTAACAATATAAGGAATAAAATGACCTATAAAAATTTAAATAAACCATATAAGATAAATAATTTGTAATTATAAACTATAAGGTTCATTAATTACCCATTTATGATCTTTTCTCTATTTGAGAAACAGATATACAGTTTATTCTTTTCTAAAATTAATTATGTCTCCTCTCCCCTACTTATAAAAGGCCACCACCTCTACTCTCCAATTAAAACTTCAAAAAACATTTATGCATCCAATAAATACCTATATCTCTTACATACATCCCTCCCCACACCCTATATTCCTTGGTGAGATCATAAATACCATCTATGAAGGATTTATGTTTAAACTAAAGTGGTTATACGAAGAAGAAGACGTTTGATTGTGTAGAAAGGAAGTCGAGACATAAGGAATGGAATTTCTAGTCTATTAATTTTTTTGGGAGAAATAAGATTTAATCACCACTTTTTTGGTTTATATAATATCACTTTTACATTAAATATCATTAATATATTTATTTTCATGACATTTAATGTATATTATCAGGGTATACTTTAATGGGGATTATAATTCAAAAGATTACTATAGAAGTAAGGGAATTTTGGGCCAATTTTTCAAAATTGGGACTTAAAATGTGTTATAAACCTATATTATATTATGATGTGTATCTATTGAACCATTTACATGAAATATCTTGAATTTAATTATTCTCATGATATTTTATGTTTCATTTATTGTTATTCATTCACGGGGATTGTGATTTAGAGTTACCAAAGTGCTAAGGGTTTTTTGATACAATCCCAACGCTTATCATGATTGTTTAGGATTATGATTTATATGATGAAATATTAATATTTATATGCCAATAAAATCATAAAATTTAATCTCATATGGTTAATTTTTATGAATACATGTTTTCCTAACATTTTCCATTCTTTATGGACTCAAAATTCCAAAAGAATGTTTAAAAACTGACATTATTTATATTTTTGATCAATTTTTTTAAACCATATCCATTCATTATAATATTTCAGAATATATTAACATTATTCAAATGATTTATTAAATACATTCTTACCCATGTTTTAATGTTTACAATGTATTTCAAAAAATAATTTTTATGTCATTTTCCAAACATGGCCCATTTAGATTTTACTAAAAATTTGAAAGGAATATTTTTTTAATGTATTTTAATAAACCAAATTTCCTACCATCATGACCAATATTTTATTTTATATTTACTTTTTATGTTTCCAAGGTTATTTTCAAATAAAATGATTTTTTATATTTTAATGAGTGTTTTAACTGTTAAAATTTTATCTTCATCAATATTTATTTTAATAGATCTTTATGGATTCATTTGATTGATTCTAAGTTTATTTTCCAATAAAAACATTTTTAAATTTATTTATATTTTAAAAAGTATTTTCCAGTGTGTAAAGGAAATTCTCCTCAAGAAATGTTTCTAGTGATCTTGTAAAATCATTTTCCTTATAGGAAGACATGCTCTGATGTAACTTATGCTTTGTTAGGTATTTGATCGAGTTATACCATTATTATTAATTCTATTAATGGTAAATGTTTATAATTAAAAGATATTTCTGAAAACCATTCCCTTTTACATTGGCTATGTTATGATTAAATGATCAAATGAACATGAGACCCATTTATTTTCCACGGGATATTCTATGATGAAATTTTTTAAAAAAACCATTTCATTCAATGGGTTCTAATATAATGTATATTTTATGATCTTATAGTGGAAATATGTATGATTTTCTTTAGGTGATGGGTGAGAACTGTATCTCCCTCCAATTCATTGGGTAATGATAAATTTTATTTGAGCATAAAGGGTATAAAAGTGGTCATAACAAGGCCCAAAAGGGTACATGAGTGGTTATCCCAATCCTGAATGAGTGTACATAAGATGTTATCCCAATCCATAAGTAGGTACATGGTTAACCCAACCCTAACATGTTAAATGTCTGGGTGGATAGACATGGCATGATATTTTCTAGGATTCTATGTATGTCAAAAATCTATATCTTAAACCATTTTTTTCTCTCAGGGATAATGTTATTTGATTAAATTATAATTCATATGTTATGAACAATAATATTTGGGCCAAGACTCATGTTTATGATCTATGATATGGTGGGTATGGTTTTAAAATGTTATTATCACGTTCTTATACCCATATACTCATGTTATATTGATATCTCCCTTGCTTATCCGTACTGCGTATCTAATCCCAACCATTATTATGTTTCCTTTTCCAACCATATGAAGAATGTTATTTTGTATGTCATGTTTATGACAGTTTATAGTTATGAGTAACTTAATGGGAGATTGTGTCACTCACTTATGGACCCTTTGTTTATCTGTTAATGATTCCAATGGCACTAGACCTAAATTATTCTGGCATGGAACTTTATGTTATGTAATGAATATTCTTATAATAGTATATATTATTTATGTATAAGAATTTTTGTTCCCTATACATTGTATCAGATAAAGGATTAGTTAAAACTTTTTAATATATTATGAGACTAATCTATTGAGTAGTTTATGAATAATTATAAATATATGAATATATAATGGAATATTTGTGAAAGATTGAGATATTGGTTTTTATGAAATTTCATCCCTATATGGATACTAAAAGTGGATGTTGTTATAGAAAATATGTACCTAGGGGGTAATAACTCCACAATAGGTGTGTTTGGATTCACTCAAGCATTACATTGTATATGAAAATATGCCTTATTATTCACTTGGTTTGACACTCCCATGGTATATTATTTGTAAATTCACAAATAATTTATGAACCATCTTAAAGGATTCTAATGATGACAATGTATCATCTAGATGAAGCCTACAGTTTAATAGATTGAAAAGAAGATTTTAGGAATTAGACACCCTATAAATTATTTTCATGATTACTTGGTTTCTATTGTTATTAGTGTTACTAACCATATACTTTTTTGTTTCAATTTATGATTGAAAGAAGATGGTGTCCCATTAACACTAAATCAGAAAGAGAATTTGGTGACTATGAGAAACGAAATTATAATGACTGAAGAGAAAGATATTGTGATTAATCCTAATTATCAATCATTAAATATGATTTATATTGTGAAATTATATGATATTCTCAAAGAGAAAAATAATAGTAAGATGGAGTTTTTTTGAAGTTCACATAGGAATGAATAAAGAGGAAATAAATTCATATTCCTTTATATTAATAAGGTGAGAATAATCTTCTATATAAATATCTCAATTGGAGTCTAATATATTTTATATGTGGTAAATATGGTCGTACTGTAATGAATTCTCTTGGAATTTAATGCCTTATGTCTAGGGAACATGGTCATTATCCATGTAAAATTCCCGATCTAAAAGTTAAATTATAGAACAAGGAAGGAACTATTATATAAAAATCATTGAAGTTTATGTATTTAAGTATTTATATATTCATACTCATGGATTATATTGTAGAAGTATTTTTACCAATGGTATTTGGGTGAAAATAATATTGAATCATTAATTGATTATTTTCATTTTTGAAGCATATATGTCTCCATGTAATATTCATAAAATATTTCAGGATACCATCATGGGTTTATGAATTGAAGGCTGATTATATACTCAACGGAATAAACAAAACATTTGATGTTTTAGGTGATTGGTGTTTGTTAAGGTTAATGATATTTTGGGTTTCATTTATGGCCATACATCCCATTGGTTTTGTATATGTTTTAGTGGACTATAATTATTTGAGGATGAATGCCTTTATATTTTTTTGTGAATTTGATTAAATTAATTGGTATGTTCCATGGTTTATCATATCATTGATGTGGAAGTAAATATGTGTTATTTAAAATTTGGAATTATAATCAAATATTTTTTGGAAAATGGATAACCCACATGTTTGGAAAAAACCTATCACATCCATAAAGGACATTGGGAATGGACCAACAACCTAAGGACAAGAAGGGTATAACAATAACCACTGATGTATGTGAAAGATTATTCATAGTGTGAAAATATGAAGAGGGATATTCTGTGGTATGTATCTTGATACATGGTATGTCTGCAATTTAAGGCTGATTGATGAAATTTTAAGAGGATTTTATAACCATATATATGAATTGAAATGAAAAAACATCACCATGTATTTTTTTCATTACGCACCGCAAAAAATATGAAGGAATAATGTTATATGGGTTATATTTGATCACATTAATATCAGAAACACTTCATCACTATTATAGAATAATTTTATTTGGATCATATTTCCGGGATATATATTTATGAAGTACTAAGTAGCATGGAGTAAAACATTTTAATTTTTATGTTCGGGATATGTAGTTTATCTTCATGTTTTGGATAATTATTTAATAATCCATAGTAACAAAGATATATTTTGGAACTGTGTATCATTCTATGATATATAGACACTCTGATAGAATAATTAAAATCTTATAGGATATTCTAGGATCTTACTCTATAGTGTTCAAATGATGTTGGGATAAAAACATTCTCCAGTTTAATTTTCTTATAAAAATGTATTTTACTATAGAATTTTGATGGGCATTTTGAATTCATTTATGGAAAAAGGTGTATAATTCTAATGTACTGGGACAAAGTTGTAGAAATAATTATATTAGGTATATATAAATATAATGAAATGGTAGATGATGATAAAGACATTTAGAAACACATAAGGACAACACAATACAGGAAGAAATGTTACACTAAAAAACACTAAATAATGTATAATTTAATGTTAGAAATAATGAATTTATAAAAATATATCCATGGATGAAGGAAGTGAAAACTAAGACCTTGGTATATTGGTGACTTTAAAATTATTAATCATATTGGGATGGTAGTTTATTGTTTTACACTTCCACTGATCATCTCCCAAGTCTATGATGTGTTCCATTTATCTATCTTGAGTAATAACATAACTAATCCATCACATATACTAAAATCATAGGTCATACCATTAGGGAATGATATTTCTTATTAGAAACAACTAGTAGAGATTCAGTTTCAGAAATATATTTATCTATGAAACAATACCACTCACCTAGTTAATGTTTTGTGGTGAAATAAGTAGTTTAAGGAAGCTATGATGGAATCTGAGGACTGAACGATGTAGAATTATCATCATTTCTTTTACCAAAGTGAAGAAATTTGGAGTGAGAATATAATTTTAAGGGGGGTTACAAACTAACACCCTGATATTTTATGAAATATATATTTTTAATAAATTTAAATTCTTCTATGGATTGTGTTATACACAACAACAATCTATAACAAAACACAAAACAATACAAAAATATTATTATTTAATATGAAAGTAATCACCTACAAATTTGAATGGGGTGTCTAGATAGTATTTACTAAATTATGAAAATATATTTTTGAAATAGACATATAAAATTAATTCATTGATGAATGATTAATTTGAAGTGAAAATTAATAAACATTTTAAAATAATTGAAATCTATTTCAAATAAACTATTTTTATGCACACAAACACATTTTATCTCAATAAATTTAAAAAATTAATATTAGTGAATTATTTTAATGAAATTTATATATTACATATTCAATATAATATTTAAAATTATTCTAATGTGTTTTCTATGAATGAGATACTAATAAATCCTATTTTACACATAAAATTTGTTTTTTTTCTATATAGAATGTTTTATCGCCTTTTTCACACTAATTTTATAATTATTTTTTTCAATTGTATTATTATTTTTATCAAAAAATTAAACTAATACATTAAATCACCTAGTCAAAATTATCTTATATTTAATTCTCAATAATTTTATGGAAAGGAAAATATCTTAGTGAATAAAGAAAAATACTTGTTTTTATTAAAAAATCACCATTTGATTCAAATAAACTAAAGTTAAAATTCATTTTATTATTATTTTAGAAGTACAATTAATTATATTATATATCTATTAATCCAATTTATGTGATTGTAACCAATTTAGTATTTAATTTTGATATAAAAACATCTTATTTTTTTGAACATTTTCTCTTTGGAAAACAACTTTTCAATCATGTTAACGTGTTATATTTTAAATAAAAATTTTACAAATTTGTGAATGGGGTTTCAAAATTGGATTCCATATTTTGAATCAGAATAATTTATATTATATAATAATTTTAAATTTTTATTTTTCATAATAAATAAAAATATAAAAATTAATTAATTTAGTTAAGGCTAATATAGATCTATTGAGTGTTAAACTAAAACGATAAGGGTTAAAATGACTTAAAACTTGTCCAAAACCCATTAAATGACCATAGATTGACCTATAAACCACCAAGGATTTATAATGACCCATTTTGAAGATTATTAGAATTAGAAAAATGTGGGTACACATTATTCATTAAAAAATTCAATGTTTTTCATCTTCCCCTCTTATAAAAGGACACCCTCTATCATATCCTATTAACAAATACAAAACCCATTGGAAGGGAAAATCCCTAACCAAGTATCTTCTTAAAATCCATGTTCACATACTAAAGGATTTTTAGAGATCATAAATCCCATCTAGGAAGGATTTATTTTACACTTATATATGTTTTCCAAAGTAGATGAGGTTTGAAGGAGTATGGAGGAAGTCGATACCTAAGGTAAAGAATTTATAGCCTCCATTTTATTTTTAGAAGAAATATTCAATAGTAACCACTTGTTTATTATTTGTGGTGTATATAAATCCCATTTTACATGTTATATCACGAATATACTTATTTTCATTATGTTTAATATTTATTTTTATTTTATTCTTTAATGGGGCTTACAATTAAAAATTTTACTAAACGAGTAAGATATTTTTGTCATAGTTAGTCTTATTTGGGTTATAAATTATGTTATTTACCTAAATTATTTTATGATGTGTATATAAATACCCTTTTACATGTAATATCATGAATATATTTATTCTCATTAAATTTTATGTTTAATTTAATTTTTTCCATTATGGGGATTATAATTCACGATTACCAAATAGGTAAGGGTTTTACAATACAATCTCATCATTTTTGAGGATTGTTTATGTTTAGGCTTTTGATAATGAAATAATATAATCTATATCACATTAAACTTGTGAATTTTCTTATCCCCTGGTTATTTATCCATGTTAAATGTTTTCCCTTTAATTTTCCAGTTTTATTTACTCATGATTCCATAAGAATTTTTTTAAAGAATGTAGACTATATTTCTCATTTTTGTCAAAAAAATCTTTTTATCCCATATCCGCATTTTATAAAAATGTTTTCAAAAATTTTTTATCATCTCCAAAAGTATTTATTAATCACAATTTTACCAATAATTTAATATTTAAAAAGTTTTTTATAAAAGAATATTAATTTCATTTTCCAAAAATGGTCCATTTGGATTTTATAAGAAATTTAACGTAATTGTTTTTTATTAATTTTTATGACATGAACCAAATTTCGTGTCACTATTAAAATTATTCTACATGAAGATGACATTATAATTTTCCGAGTTTATTTTCGAGGAAAATTATTTGAAAATTGTTTTATGTTTTAAAATGTTTTTTTCAAAGTGAAAAGGTTATTTTACTCAAGAAACATTTTGAATGAACTTTATTGATTTATTTATATGTTTCCATGTTTATTTTCAAAATAAAAGAATTTTAAAATTGTTTAATATTTTAAAAAAGTGTTTTTTAAAGTTGAAATTAAATTTTCATTAAGAAATCCTTCATGTGATCTTTAAAAATCATTTTCTATATAAGAATAAATTCTTTAGTATAACTTATTCATTACTTGTAATATGATCCTTTGATAAAATTCACATTATTTCACTAAATGATTAATGTTTATGATGAAAAGATTTTTGTGAATGCATTTCCCTTTTCCATGAGTAATGTTACGATGAAATGACGATATGATTGTTAGACCCATATATTTCCCACTAGTTATACTACGGTGAAATATTTTATGAAATGAAATTGTTTTCATGGGTTATGATATAAAGAATGTTTTAAGATCCAATAGAAAAAATATAAGTTATTTTTATTAATTTTTGGGTGGGATATATATCTCCCTCCAATGTGTTGGGTAATGATTAATGTTATAAGAGATCAAAGGGTACATGGGTGGTTACTTCAATCCCGAAACATGGTACACCAAGGGTTAATGCAAGACTGAAATAGGGTAAATGGGAGGTTATACTAATCCTGATGTAAGTACACTAGCGGTCAGACCTAACCTAACATGTTATGAATGTATATGTGTATGGAATTGACATAATATTTTAAATGATTCTTTTCATATCACAAATGAATGTATTTTATGTAACACCCAAGACTTTTATGTTATATAAATCATCAAAGGAATTTTTTTTCTACACAACACTTGCTTGGCTTTCTTTACACGCAATCGCGACCTTCCTCGATAGCTTGCGTCGTACGCAATACCGAGTTTCACTAAACAACAATATGCTATTAAAACTAGCCGTTATGAATAGTAATAACCACTTTTTGAAATTTTATAAATTTTATTTTTCAAAATGGACTTCATTTTTGGACTCAGAATATCGAAATTAGCCTAGGGTGAAATTTTGGTATTTTTCTGAAAACTTTCAATTTTTGATGAATAGTGAAACCACTAAGTGGTAGGTTAAAAACTGAATTTTGCATAAAACTTAATTTTACCGCTTCTGTGATTGGAATTTCGAAAATCCGAGAGACACGGTTAATATCAAGGGCTAAAATGTGGTTCAATGAGATGAAAATAATTTTTGGTGAATATTAACTTTTTACTTTTTTTTACCGCGGTTAATAGTAAATAGGGTAACTAAGGGTAAATATGATATTAATATTACCCTAACACATGTCCTAATTCTATTGGACAAGTGTAATTCGACCAAAAACAAACTTAGTAATAAAATATGACCATTTAGGCCCACTTGGATTAGATTAGGACATTTATTATTAATTTATTTAAAGAAGGGTTAAAATAGTTAAAATCAAAGTTTAATAAGTAAATAATTTTTAATATAGGGTTATACATAAGATAAATTCGATTGTAAATATTCATTAGAAAGATAGAACGATTTCCTACATGATGGTATTTTATTTGTAATTTTTAGACATCAAATAATTTAATTTATTTATGACACAAAGATGATGCAGTAATTATCTTATTAATGAAATATTGACAAAATTGATAATATAAATACCAAAATAAATTTAATTTGAGACTTTTTATGAATTCCACTAATTTTCTAGGTTACTATGATATATTAGTATTTATTTAATCAACTTGGTTCGAACATATAATTCTGTTATGACTTTGACAAAAATCATATATCAAATAGTGTCAAAATTGACACAAAATAGTTTTTAAATCAAATATTATATTATTAATTGTTATTTTATTCCTAAAAATCTAAGGTTCGGCCAAATGACTTAGATAAGGATACATATATTAATAATAAACAATTTGGGGTTCGTTTGGCATGTTATAGTAAGTGTATTAACCATATAGTGAAAGAAATCAAAAAGACATGGTAAAAGTTAAATTATTTAACTTAGAGTTAAATTTAATTGATAAGGTTAAAATAATATCCTAAACTTGTCTAAATTATATTGGTTGATAGGATTTCGACCCATCCCCACTTTAGCTTCGAAATAAGACCCTTTTGAACCATTATAAACCGATTTTGACTTTAATATAAAATAATATTTTGAGATATTCCTAAGGTGCCCCTCTCCTCCCTTATAAAAGGGCACCTCCTCCCCCTCCTCCTCACACCAATTTGAGCACTCAAGCTCGGCCAACCCATGCCATTTTCCCTTCTCCACTTCCCTAGAATAATCCTAGAGGTCCTGGTCTTCTCCAAAGACCAATCTTAGTTCCTTAAGTGGAGGATTCAAAAAGGCGTTCCAAAGAAGAGGTAATATCCATTACCGATCTTTTCAATTTCTTTCTTCTTCAACTTCTTCTTCTTTAGTTGTTTCATGATAAAGTAATAACATAAGTATTACTTACATACTGATATGTTATTATAAATATGAAACAACCCTAATTCACCTTCTATCCATCCTACGGAAAAATGAAATCACCGCGCGTGCGTACGTACGGAATACCGTCTCCACGCCGTGGTGTAATCTATTTTCCACCATCACCTTAGAAGGATGGGTATAATGGTGTAATGAGTAACTATATATGATTATTATAAAGTAATATTGATACTGAAATAATATATATATATACTCCAATACAATTCCACGATCATAGGAACGATATCATCACTCGTGCGTACGTACGGAATACCCTCTCCACGATGTGATGCGACTCGTTCTACATGATCTTCATTTCATAATGATTGTATAAATGAATTGAATGAATGAATATGGTATATACTACACTAATACCATTCTGGAAATGAATTATCTATAACCTAAAGATAAGAATAAGAATTTATTCGACAAAACACGCATAAGAACAAAAAGTTATAAAGACCCGAGTAACAAGTAACAATGAAATATTACTAACAAGAAGCTAATAATATGACCATATATGATCTCATATCAATATGTATGATTCTGGAATAAGTCAATAACATTATTTAAACCATTATACAGGAGCTTCGGACACGAACAAAGCAAATCGGACTTAAGGTAAGGGAAATATCACAATCTCATTTTTATCCGAGATTGTTTATTCGTAAGTATTTACTGGGGTGTATTTTATCATCCACATCCATGTTCCCTCAATATGTAATATTGTTTCCATCCACTTGAAATAGTTTAAATCCAATTTTACCCTTAGGTGAGTTTTTAGTAAAGAATATGAAAGGAATCTTTTGTCGTTTTTCCGTACGAGGTACTTTTTGACTTTTCCGACAAAAGTACGAAGAATGTTTTTTTTAACTTATACGGCATGAATGGATTTTTAAAACATTACTTCAAAGAAGCTTCCTTTACAAGTTTTCAAGTTTATTTTTAATCAACTTCTTTTATTTTAAATTTGTATGACATGTTATGAAAGGAAAAATGTTTTTGAAGAAGAAAGGATATTTTCCTCAAGAATTCAATTCAAGTGTTTTATCAAAATTATTTTCCATCTAAGATAATAAAGGGTTCTGTTTCTATCCATATTTTTACATTGGTTTGACTATGTTGTGATGGAATTATGTTTATGAATTCCTTTATCATATATGAATTGATTTATGATGTCATGATGTTTCAAGAATCCCATTTTTGTTACATGTGTTATGCGATGATGCATGTTTTATGATTATGTGGCACACATAAGAAAGGATTCATTATATGATGGGTGGGACCTATATCTCCCTCCAATGCATTGGGTAATGATTTTATATCTCATGAGATAGACATGGCTGGAACGGAAGGTTATTTCGGTTCAGTGATACAGGACTGAAACGAGGAGTGAACTCGGTTCAGAAAGGGACTTTGTCCACTAAGATAGTCTTGGTGATGAGTCATGACTAACAAGAAATGATTTTCCATGATTATGTGTGCATGCCACAAAGTTTCAAGTTTTATGTTATGATTTTGGGGATCTCATTTTCACTTCTATGATTTATTCCATGTTAAGATATTATGATCTCTTTTGCAGGTTTTGATTTTCAAAAAGATATGATATGATTTTTATTTCCTTTATTTTCCCTTGTTGAGCATTTGAGCTCACCCTTTTATGTTTTCTTCTCCCCAGGTCAGGAAGATGGATATTAAGTAGAATATGCTAAAAGGGACCCTAGATATGATTAAATAAATGGGAGACACTGTAGAAGATTTATGAACCAGTTGTTTATGTTTCCCAGTATCTAAAGACACTATACCTATACGGTCCTTTGTGGTTTTGTCATATGTTGTAATAAGTGTGCTTCAATTTTGAAGTATTAACAATGTATGTAAAGTATGGGTCGTTATAGTTGGTATCAGAGGAAAGGTATAGTCAACCTTTGGAAACTAGGATGTGAAAGCCTTAGTAAGAACCCTAAGGATAAGTCTAAGCATAGAACACAATCTTAGTGTTTTAGAAATGGCCTTGAATAACCTAGGATAAGACCTTAAGCATGAAAATTTTATTCTTGAATTATGTGGTTTCCTATTATAATTAGTGTTGCTCACACTATTCTTCTTGGTTTTAGTCAATGGCTGGAACCCGAAGGAACCGTGTTAATGCGGAATGCGATGGGCAATGCAATGATTGTCCCCCTGAGCAACCAAACGATATGGGAGCTGGAATGCAAAATCTTGTAGCCATGCTCACACAACTTTCTCAAGCTATGAATCATGCAGGATTTCCAAACGAACAAAGAAGGGAGCAACATTCTGTTGAATCCTTCATGAGGCAGCGTCCACCATCTTTCAGCGGGTCTACTGATCCATTAGTTGCTGAACAATGGATTAGTACTACTGAAAAGATATTTTCAGTTCTTCAATGTTCAGAGCATGATAAAGTCATCCTAGCAGTGTATCGTTTGGAAGGAGATGCGGATCAATGGTGGAATCTTGTTAAGAATACGAGGCAAAGGGATGAAATTGAGTCTATGGAATGGGACGAGTTCAAGAACTTATTTTTCAATAAGTACTTCCCTCGTATTCTCCGAACAAAGATGGAGAAAGAGTTCCTTGAACTGAAGCAAAGGGATGGTGAATCTGTTAGTACCTATGAAGCAAATTTTACAAGACTTGCAAGGTACGCTTCTGGTATTATTATCCAACCTGAGAGTAAGATCGATCGATTCTTTAGTGGCTTAAAACCAAGTCTTCGAAGGGCGTTAGCCATAAGGGACTTCAATAGCTACGAGGAAATCGTTCGATGGGCTCTCAAAGTCGAGATGGAGATTGGAGTAACCCATCAGTCACATGGGTTTGATAAGAAGAGGAAGATGGAATTCAAAGAAAAATCTAAAGAGCACACGGAAAAGAAGATGAACTTTCCCTTATGCTCAAAGTGTGGAAAGAAACATGGAGGGAGTTGTCTTAAAGGGACAAGTAAATGTTTTAAATGTGGAAAGGAAGGTCATCGGGCATTTGAATGCCGTGATAATGGGAAGAAGATGTCTAATGATGCAAACAAAGGAAGGGATACACAGAATGAACCTGCTACACTTCAATGTTTCAAGTGCAAGGAGATGGGGCATTATGCCAATCAATGCCCAAATCCAAGGGTTCATGATGATGGTCGACGTCAACAAACTCTTAAGGCTAAAGAAAAAGGAAAGTCACATGCAATTTCTATCAGCGATGTGGAGTACGATAACGATTTGGTGAAAGGTACACTTACCATCCACTCTAAAGTAGCAAATGTTTTATTTGATTCTGGATCCACCCACTCTTTTATTTCTGAAAAATTTTCTAAGGGTATCATCGTATTACCTCAACAATTAGATGTTGAGTTAGCTGTGACAACACCTAATGGCACATCAATCGCATCAGAAGTTTATAATTCTTCTCCGATCGAAGTTTGTGGGAAAGTGCTTCCTGCAAATCTTGTGATCCTTCCTTTAGTGGAATTTGATGTGATTCTTGGCATGGATTGGCTTTCTCTACATGGATCTCATATCAATTGCCAAAGAAGGGAAGTCACATTTCATATTCCAGATCAACCTACGATCGTCTATCAATGCAAGGATGAACATAACCTTCCAGTGGAAATTTCTTCCATCTTATGGGTATTGATTCCACTAAATGAAGGTTATTTATCTCAAATAGTTGGTGAGAAACTCACGATTAAGAATATGCCCATTGTACGGGAGTTTGATGATGTCTTTCCGGAGGAATTGCCGGGTCTTCCACCAAATCGTGAAGTTGAGTTTTCAATAGAACTCGTACCGGGTGCTTTGCCTATTTCAAAGACACCTTATAGAATGGCCCCAATTGAGTTGCAGGAATTGAAGAAGCAACTCCAAGAGAATCTTGATAAGGGATTCATACGCCCTAGTGCGTCACCTTGGGGAGCACCTGTTCTATTTGTTAAGAAGAAAGATGGATCAATGAGACTCTGCATTGATTATCGAGAACTTAACAAGATCACTATCAAGAACAAATATCCTCTCCCACGCATTGATGACTTATTTGACCAACTACGCGGAGCTCAATACTTTTCCAAGATTGATCTTCGTTCAGGGTATCATCAATTAAGGGTCAAAAGGGAGGATATACCAAAGACGGCTTTCCGTACAAGGTATGGACACTATGAATTTATAGTGATGCCATTTGGTCTTACTAATGCCCCTGCTATCTTCATGGATCTAATGAATAGAGTCTTTAGAGACTATCTTGATCAATTTGTGGTAGTCTTTATAGACGATATTCTTGTCTATTCAAAGAGCAAGGAAGATCATGAAGATCACTTGAGAATTATATTGAAGACCCTGAGAAAAGAGAAGCTTTATGCCAAATTTACCAAGTGTGAATTTTGGCTTCAAAAAGTTGCATTTTTGGGTCATATAATCTGAAAAGAGGGGATATCTGTGGATCCAGCAAAAACAGAGGTTATCGAAAGATGGTCAAGACCAACAACAGTAACTGAGATCCGAAGTTTTCTTGGTTTGGCTGGATATTATCGACGTTTTGTAAAAGATTTTTCACGGTTATCTAATCCAATCACCAAGTTGACTCGGAAAGGAGTTAAGTTTGTCTGGACAGAGGAATGTGAAGAGAATTTCAAGGAGTTGAAAAGAAGGTTATCCAGTGCACCTGTGCTCACACTGCCTTGTAGTGGAGAAAGGTTTGTGATCTACAATGATGCATCCAAGAAGGGATTGGGGTGTGTTCTTATGCAAAATGATATGGTGATAGCTTATGACTCACGACAGTTGAAAATCCATGAGCAAAATTACCCAACACATGATTTGGAGTTGGCTACGGTAATCTTTGCATTAAAGATTTGGAGGCATTACCTTTATGGTGAAAGGTGTAATATTTATACTGATCATAAAAGTTTAAAGTATATTTTCACACAAAAGGAGTTGAATATGCGCCAAAGAATATGGTTGGAGCTGATTAAGGATTATGACTGCTCAATCCATTACCACCCTGGGAAAGCAAACAAGGTGGCAGATGCATTAAGTCGACAAGACCATGCTAGTTTATCCATGACGAGGATCACAAAAGATCCAATATTTATGGATTTACAAAGGATGGATCTTGGAATTATAATGGAAGGGGAAAAATCTTATCTTTCTCAAATGAATGTTCAACCATCTATACATGTGAAGATTAAAGAGGCACAGAAAGAAGATGTCGAGTTACAAAAGAAGGTGAGAAATGTTCCTGAATTCAACCTTGATTGTGATGGGATAATAAAGTTCAGGAATCGGGTTTGTGTTCCTCGCATCCCCGAATTAAAGAAAGAGCTGCTGGATGAGGCTCATAGATCTTCATTCTCTATTCATCCTGGAAGCACGAAGATGTATAGGGACCTGAAAGAGTACTTCTGGTGGGATGGCATGAAAAGAGATGTTGCTGAATATGTCTCTCGATTCTTGGTTTGTCAACAAGTTAAAGCTGAGAGACAGAAGTCTAAGGGGATGTTACAACCATTACCCATACCCGAATGGAAATGGGAAAACATCACTATGGACTTTGTCACAGGACTTCCTAAAAAATCCAAAGGCAATAATGCTATCTAGGTCATAGTTGATCGTCTTACAAAGTCTGCACACTTCATTGCTATTAGAGAGGATTTCTCTCTAGATCAGCTTGCCAGGATATATGTAAAGGAAGTGGTAAGATTGCATGGAGTACCACTTTCTATTATATCTGATCGAGATCCGAGATTTACCTCGAAGTTCTGGCGAAGTCTTCAGCATACTCTGGATACAGAGTTGAGTTTCAGCACTGCTTATCATCCCTAGACAGACGGTCAGTCTGAGAGAACAATTCAAACCCTAGAAGATATGTTGAGAGCTTGCTCTATGGATTTCAAAGGAGGTTGGGATCAACACCTACCTTTGGTGGAATTTTCTTATAATAATAGCTTTCACTCCAGTATTCAGATGGCTCCTTATGAAGCTCTCTATGGAAAGAAATGCAGGACTCCAACTTGCTGGGATGAAGTTGGGGAAAGAAAGCTATTAGGACCTGATCTCGTTGATGAAATGGCAGAAAAGGTCAGATCTATTCAAAAACACATAAGAGCAGCTCAGAGTCGACAGAAAAGTTATGCCGACAACCGAAGAAAAGACCTAGAGTTTGAAGTGGGTGATAAAGTGTTCTTACGAATATCTCCCTGGAAGAGGGTTATGAGATTTGGAAAGAAGGGGAAGATGAGCCCTAGATATATCGGTCCTTTTGAAATACTGGATCGTGTTGGGAAGGTAGCTTACCGATTGGCGCTTCCACCGAATCTCTCTCAAGTTCACGATGTGTTCCATGTATCTCTCCTGAGAAAGTACATACCAGATCCTTCACATGTACTCAGCTCAGAAGTTGTACCGCTGGAGCAAGATCTTTCTTATGAAGAACAACCGATAGAGATTCTGGATCGTAGCGAAAAAGTCCTACGAAACAAGACCACTCGCTTGGTGAAAGTTTTATGGAGGAACCACCAACTTGAAGAAGCTACATGGGAGCTCGAGGATATGATGAGGGAGAAGTATCCTCATCTGTTTGTAACAAAGTGACGAATTTCGAGGGCGAAATTCTTTTTAAGGGGGGTAGAATGTAACACCCGAGACTTTTATGTTATATAAATTATCAAAGGAATTTTTTTTCTACACAACACTTGCTTGGCTTTCTTTACACGCAATCGCGACCTTCCTCGATAGCTTGCGTCGTACGCAATACCGAGTTTCACTAAACAACAATATGCTATTAAAACTAGCTGTTATGAATAGTAATAACCACTTTTTGAAATTTTATAAATTTTATTTTTCAAAATGGACTTCATTTTTGGACTCAGAATATCGAAATTAGCCTAGGGTGAAATTTTGGTATTTTTCTGAAAACTATCAATTTTTTATGAATAGTGAAACCACTAAGTGGTAGGTTAAAAACTGAATTTTGCATAAAACTTAATTTTACCGCTTCTGTGATTGGAATTTCGAAAATCCGAGAGACACGGTTAATATCAAGGACTAAAATGTGGTTCAATGAGATGAAAATAATTTTTGGTGAATAGTAACTTTTTACTTTTTTTTACCGCGGTTAATAGTAAATAGGGTAACTAAGGGTAAATATGATATTAATATTACCCTAACACATGTACTAATTCTATTGGACAAGTGTAATTCGACCAAAAACAAACTTAGGAATAAAATATGACCATTTAGGCCCACTTGGATTAGATTAGGACATTTATTATTAATTTATTTAAAGAAGGGTTAAAATAGTTAAAATCAAAGTTTAATAAGTAAATAATTTTTAATATAGGGTTATACATAAGATAAATTCGATTGTAAATATTCATTAGAAAGCTAAAACGATTTCCTACATGATGGTATTTTATTTGTAATTTTTAGACATCAAATAATTTAATTTATTTATGACACAAAGATGATGCAGTAATTATCTTATTAATGAAATATTGACAAAATTGATAATATAAATACCAAAATAAATGTAATTTGAGACTTTTTATGAATTCCACTAATTTTATAGGTTACTATGATATATTAGTATTGATTTAATCAACTTGGTTCGAACATATAATTCTGTTATGACTTTGACAAAAATCATATATCAAATAGTGTCAAAATTGACACAAAATAGTTTTTAAATCAAATATTATATTATTAATTGTTATTTTATTCCTAAAAATCTAAGGTTCGGCCAAATGACTTAGATAAGGATATATATATTAATAATAAACAATTTGGGGTTCGTTTGGCATGTTATAGTAAGTGAATTAACCATATAGTGAAAGAAAACAAAAAGACATGGTAAAAGTTAAATTATTTAACTTAGAGTTAAATTTAATTGATAAGGTTAAAATAATATCCTAAACTTGTCTAAATTCTATTGGTTGATAGGATTTCTACCCATCCCCACTTTAGCTTCGAAATAAGACCCTTTGGAACCATTATAAACCGATTTTGACTTTAATATAAAATAATATTTTGAGATATTCCTAAGGTGCCCCTCTCCTCCCTTATAAAAGGGCACCTCCTCCCCCTCCTCCTCACACCAATTTGAGCACTCAAGCTCGGACAACCCCTGCCATTTTCCCTTCTCCACTTCCCTAGAATAATCCTAGAGGTCCTGGTCTTCTCCAAAGACCAATCTTAGTTCCTTAAGTGGAGGATTCAAAAAGGCGTTCCAAAGAAGAGGTAATATCCATTACCGATATTTTCAATTTCTTTCTTCTTCAACTTCTTCTTCTTTAGTTGTTTCATGATAAAGTAATAACATCAGTATTACTTACATACTGATATGTTATTATAAATATGAAACAACCCTAATTCACCTTCTATCCATCCTACGGAAAAATGAAATCACCGCGCGTGCGTACGTACGGAATACCGTCTCCACGCCGTGGTGTAATCTATTTTCCACCATTACCTTACAAGGATGGGTATAATGGTGTAATGAGTAACTATATATGATTATTATAAAGTAATATTGATACTGAAATAATATATATATATACTCCAATACAATTCCACGATCATAGGAACGATATCATCACTCGTGCGTACGTACGGAATACCGTCTCCACGATGTGATGCGACTCGTTCTACATGATCTTCATTTCATAATGATTGTATAAATGAATTGAATGAATGAATATGGTATATAATACACTAATACCATTCTGGAAATGAATTATCTATAACCTAAAGATAAGAATAAGAATTTATTCTACAAAACACGCATAAGAACAAAAAGTTATAAAGACCCGAGTAACAAGTAACAATGAAATATTACTAACAAGAAGCTAATAATATGACCATATATGATCTCATATCAATATGTATGATTCTGGAATAAGTAAATAACATTATTTAAACCATTATACAGGAGCTTCGGACACGAACAAAGCAAATCAGACCTAAGGTAAGGGAAATATCACAATCTCATTTTTATCCGAGATTGTTTATTCGTAAGTATTTACTGGGGTGTATTTTATCATCCACATCCATGTTCCCTCAATATGTAATATTGTTTCCATCCACTTGAAATAGTTTAAATCCAATTTTACCCTTAGGTGAGTTTTTAGTAAAGAATATGAAAGGAATCTTTTGTCGTTTTTCCGTACGAGGTACTTTTTGACTTTTCCGACAAAAGTACGAAGAATGTTTTTTTTAACTTATACGGCATGAATGGATTTTTAAAACATTACTTCAAAGAAGCTTCCTTTACAAGTTTTCAAGTTTATTTTTAATCAACTTCTTTTATTTTAAAGTTGTATGACATGTTATGAAAGGAAAAATGTTTTTGAAGAAGAAAGGATATTTTCCTCAAGAATTCAATTCAAGTGTTTTATCAAAATTATTTTCCATCTAAGATAATAAAGGGTTCTGTTTCTATCCATATTTTTACACTGGTTTGACTATGTTGTGATGGAATTATGTTTATGAATTCCTTTATCATATATGAATTGATTTATGATGTCATGATGTTTCAAGAATCCCATTTTTGTTACATGTGTTATGCGATGATGCATGTTTTATGATTATGTGGCACACATAAGAAAGGATTCATTATAAGATGGGTGGGACCTATATCTCCCTCCAATGCATTGGGTAATGATTTTATATCTCATGAGATAGACATGGCTGGAACGGAAGGTTATTTCGGTTCAGTGATACAGGACTGAAACGAGGAGTGAACTCGGTTCAGAAAGGGACTTTGTCCACTAAGATAGTCTTGGCGATGAGTCATGACTAACAAGAAATGATTTTCCATGATTATGTGTGCATGCCACAAAGTTTCAAGTTTTATGTTATGATTTTGGGGATCTCATTTTCACTTCTATGATTTATTCCATGTTAAGATATTATGATCTCTTTTGCAGGTTTTGATTTTCAAAATGATATGATATGATTTTTATTTCCTTTATTTGCCCTTGTTGAGCATTTGAGCTCACCCTTTTATGTTTTCTTCTCCCCAGGTCAGGAAGATGGATATTAAGTAGAATATGCTAAAAGGGACCCTAGATATGATGAAATAAATGGGAGACACTGTAGAAGATTTATGAACCAGTTGTTTATGTTTCCCAGTTTCTAAAGACACTATACCTATACGGTCCTTTGTGGTTTTGTCATATGTTGTAATAAGTGTGCTTCAATTTTGAAGTATTAACAATGTATGTAAAGTATGGGTCGTTATATTTTATCATGTAATTATATCTTGAAATATATTCTTTTATTCTATTTTGTTTCATTTATTATGAACTGCCATTATTTATTCCCCAACTCACTTTTATTATCTATGATATACATGGTATAGTTTTGAAATGCGATTCTCATGTTGTTATACCCATATGCACATGTTTTATTGATATATCGCTTATTTACACAATTTGGCAATCCGAGTTCCCAATTTGTAAGGATTCATTTAACTAGGATAGGAAGAAAGGTATTATGTATGATATTTATAAGAATGTTTTATGTTATGGATAACATAGTGGTAGATTATGTAGTTCACTTACAGACTGGTTGATTATGTTTCTATGTATCCTAAAGAAGTAAACCTAATCAATTCTTTCGTGGATCATTATATTACATATTTAATATTAATATTCTATTACAAGATATTTATTTATGAGATTTTTTTTCTCAATAATTAATAAAATGAAAAATTACTTGTAAATCACATGTTGAGTCTTAAAAATTATATTAACAATGTATATCAAGTGTACAATTGTAGGGGTATTAATGATTTGTAGAAATTCACCATAAGGTTCATTAAATTTATTATATATAATTAATGAAAATTAATTTAAAGTATCTATCAATGATACTTTTTAAATGTGTTATACATATGACTATAAAATACAGTGTCTATACAGGTTGTAAATTTCCACTAGAATTCGATTTTTCTATTTAGTGAATATATTGTTGCGAGAATTGACATTCAGAATGATATTTCATGGGGTTTAACTTCTATAAATTATGATTTTGAATGTTTTTTATGATTATATGGATGTTATTAAGTTTATATTGAGTGCTAAAGTATAAACGATAAAACTAGTTTCTTTAATATTGATGCATTAGGTCATTCACATCATGAAAAATAACACAGGATGTGAATAGGGTTCATGGGGTATGCCTGAGTGGTTTTAGGATGTGAAAATGGTATTTTTGGAAAAAGTCCTAAAATTTATTTTGTAATGAGCTATATCACACCATTAATCTTAATGACATTGTTTTTTTAATTCAAAAGGGGGCTTGGTCTACCTTTCTTTCTCAAATGTGTGGGATGTGCAAGCAGGGTCTCAACTAGATATCCCCCTCCCTCGGTTCTCCCCCATTTTGGGACCTTGGGTCTATTTTAATGACAAAAGTAGTTAAAATATTCCTCCTCCATCCATCCTCACTGATTTCAAACATTATCCACTTTTTTGGCATTCTATTTAAGGAATCAAATACGGATTTCACTGGAGTATAGTGAAATAACCTTATTTTGTCATAGTTATAATGAAACCTAGACATAGAGAGCCTATAGACAATGTCTTCCGGTTATCAGACATCATTACATTGATTTAAAACACTATTTATTTTTTTAATGGGTTTTTACCAAAATTAAATTATTATGTTATTGAATGGGTGATACTAATTGTGGATTTTTTTAGCCTTAGAAAAGGGGTTATCAAGAGTAGAACATAGTTTGTTTCTTGCAATTTTAGTGTGAAGGGATGAAAAAGTTTGTTTTTTGAATTTATTCCTATTTATTTTTTTAAATTAATTATAGTGAGATTACAATTAATTATTTTTCAATTTGTGGCATGAGTTAGGTTCCCAAGGATGTGATTTGTGGTTGGTGATGCCAAGAAACCCTTGGGAGAGATTAGATGAGGCTGGGAAGAGATTTTTAGGTTGGAGGAGTTGTTTAATAAAATATCCGGATGAGTTAGGTGTTCTTGTGTATGTTACCCATGACTTTACATTTATATTACATTACTTTTTAATGATGGAACTATCCACTTACGGAGAAACCTCAGGTTAAATTAATTAAATGAAATTTTTTAATTTAATTAAATATATTGATTAAATGAATGATTACTAGGGTTTAGAAGCATCAATCGAGTGAATGTTGGTAGCATCAACCACTCATGGTCAAGGTTAGGATTGTTGGAACAGTGGGTGGACTCTAGGCCTCAATATAGGTCAGGTTAGATATGATGAGATACATTATCCCTTTCATGAGGGATTGTTTCGCCTATAAGCTAGAGGTGTGGGTGAACATAGGGACCATAGGTCATGTATTTCATAGAGGAACCCTTTTTGAAATTGAGTATTCTAGGATTGTTGATATGAGGATGGGATGAGATACTGTATTTTATTCATCAATGAATTGGTTAAATTGGATATAATATAGGATGTATGAGATTAGGATGGGTGAGTAGATTGAACTAGAGTGAGAATCGATGACTGAGAGAGGACATGATCTATCTTCTTGAATAATGATGGTGTGGTGATACATGTGTAGCCAACAAGGTCGTTCTACCATGATGATAATACTCAGGGATGTGGTATCCCATGGTATTTGGGATATGAACCAAGAATATTAATGAGTCCGAGTACCCATGCAAGGGTAACTAAATTTAACTTTGATCAGGGAGACCCTAGTAAATACCTGGTTACATTACACCCTTTGGAGAGTGAGATTATATATATGGGTTAATTATATCGCATGTGTCACTTTAGAACCCATATTTATATTTCAATATTTTTTTGTTTGTGATGTGATGGTTCATTCTTTAGGGATTATGACCATGGGTTATTGGTAGGTAGGGAGTATGACCACCTAAATTTATAAATTTTATATTTATTTTTTTCATGGTACAAGTCATATAGTGTCCTAAATATTTTATATAAACTCAAATGGGGGAGGATTTTCAAATTGATGTATCGAATATTCACCAGTTACATGACACTCCCATTGGAGAGGCTGATTGATATACTAATATAGATTATTCCTTAAAAGGGTCGCCCCCATAAGGTAATTTTTTTATTCCTAGAGGGATACACATTGGATGGATCACTCCTAGAGGGGACGGTGGTTAAGAAACCTATTGCTAGTATGTCTAGCCGTGGATAATCACATAGAGGTGGTATGTGATTATTGGTCAGGCTTCCTAGGATTTTGGATTCTAGATGACTAGGTGGACTATCACATGTTAGACCGATGGGGGCCTTATGGTGGGGCCTTGGAGGCTCCTTTATTACATGGTCCTACCATATATCGAGGAATATTTGGAATGGTATCCCAGGATGATATTGGATCCACATCAGTGATGAATAGAATACTCCCATATGGGAGTTTTAGATATAATTATACAATATACCATATGGGTTGTTTGGGAGGATTCTATTGGCATAATTTCACAACATTCCCAAAGACTCTCTGGAATTAGGATGAAATATGTAGTTTGGTCCTTATTTATTTTCATGGATAATTTATTTATTTCAAATGAGCAGATCTCGTGCGCATATCACAACATATGATTTTTGTAATAGGATCACAATGGTTGGGATATATTGAGTATGATACTCAAACATTTATTCGGACACGACATCATATGGGTACCCAGGTAGGCATTCACTTGACTCTAGGAACAGGTTTACCCAAGGACTAGGGTTTTATTGGAAGAGATGTCTTGGATGGGTATATGATTAACAACATATCCCTTTCATTCACAATTATTAAATTTTATTATATGAAAATTAATTATATAAAATTTTGATCCACAGTAGAACTGTAATGTTTTACTAACTTTTGATAATTTGATACATAAAAAATGGTTCAAAAAATCAAAAATATATAACACATAGTTCTCCAAAACAAAAACCTTTTTTAGATATATAATATATAATTCCCCAACCCCAGAAGCACAGAGTCAGTGCATTATTATGTATCATTTGAATGATCATAAAAGATCAAGTCTTGAAAGACTGATTAGTATAGTAGCCTTGGATGTACTAGATATATTCATAAGGTTTACATTATATTATAAAATGGAAAACTACAAAAAAATAGTTTCCATATACAACACTGAGATCCCATATACTATCCCTTCAGGTCAGTCATAATATACTTCTTCATTTCCTGGAAAAAATAATACATAGAAAGGGGTGATCTCAGATGCTCAGTAAGGATAACAATATAGTGGAGACTTTCATAAATAAGCCTAAACATTGAAGGGAATGTATAAAACTAAAACAAAATCTTTTAAACTTTAACTTCATCATAATATGGAAAAGATACAATAAAATAATGTCATATTCTTATTTACATGGATATTATAGTAGTCAAATAATCACATGCAATATGAATACCCACTTTCATAATGATGGAATGCATAGTGTCAATCTTTCAAAACCACATAGTCAAGGTCGTGTGCCAATACAAAAAATATTATTTTGTCAAGGCCTTGTTCCAAGACACTAGTTTGTCTCATGAGACCTACCGATGCATCGAGGAGCTATTGCGGGCTCCACCTGTCACTTACTAAGTCCAATGCATTCCTCATATGAAATGGTTGAAACATAAAATGAACATTCATATTAAAACTAGCATATGAAATGTCAATATTCTAACCACAAACCATGAATGGTATTAAAATAGCACATCGAAAGTCAAACATAACTCATTCAATACAATGTGGAAGATTGTATTATAATATATCAACATCAAGAGAGAATAATGAATGATATTGACATAGTTGAAAATAATCATCAAAACAATTTGAGGGAAATATCATCCTTTTTTCTCGAAAACATTTAAAAGTCTCCCTATTTATCAAGAATCTGTTTAAAATAGATTTTGGAGTCAAATTTTACCATACCACATTGAAACTTTTAAAAGGAATTTTAATTTTAAAACATTCATTTCCATATAAATAAATCGTTATAAATATTTTTAGAACATGGAAATTAAGGACAACGATTTAGAATAATAAATCTTTAAAACATTTTAAAATGATATTTTAGTTTGAGTTCCTAACTAAAAGAGAGACACTTGAATACAAATAATTGAGGTAAACAAAACATTATAATATAATTTGAATAAAGGGAATCATGATATACAATGTCAAAGTATATTATATACACGATATAAAAGTGAATTGGCATAAAACAACAAGGAAGTCTCAACGGAATGTAAATTGAGATGAAATCTCATATGAAGACTGTATCCTTAAGTAAAGGATAAATATAAGAAAAAATTATCTATGAGAAATATAAATACACTCAATATTATTGGATATTTAGTGTAAATAATTCATATTACATTCACATATATTCTTGTAAAAACAACACCAACGAATTGGATGTTTAACTCAATAAATGGAGATTGAGTTAAAATTACACTTAGCAAGTTCATATCGATGAATTGAGAATTTATCAATGGAGTGATTATGTGTATCAATATTATATCCAAAGAAAGTGGAGTGGAAATTAGTAAAAAAATAATAAATAGTGATTCCACACATAATTATGGTGTAAAATAATCAATGAAGTATGCGTAAAGCTGAATGTGTGGAAATTGAAATTTGAAATTCCCTTACCAATTTGGTAACATATGAAACATACATCCCATGAAATATGGATCATAAAATGAAGATGTAAATACTAATAAATTAAATTATATTACAAAATGAATATAATCACTAGGCAGTAGATACACCACACAAAAGGAAATAGTGTCAATATGGCATGAATCTCACGGAAATAGAAAGTGAGATGAAAAGCCTTACTTCATTGTAATCAATCGAGTCATATGGAAAATAGTTAATAACAACCAAATTAGTAATAGAATTAAATTAATATAAAGAGAATAATGATAATATAAATATCAAATGACATAACACAATACACCACATTTAATAAATAAGTGGTGAAAAATGGAAATCTCACGGAATTAAAAGTGAGATAATTAACCCCTTACCTTGTACATTTCCTTGGTCTAGGGTAGGCTAACCACCTGTGTAATGGTGAAATAATTTTTATTAAATTATTCAAGAAACATATATATTAATATGATATCATATATGATCTTTTAATATTTCTTTGTTAATAATATTTTAGTATTATCGTCGTTTCGGGTGTCAACTGATTCATTTTCCTTTATATGATTTGTTTTGTAAGTGGTGTTTATTATGAATAGGATGTATATAATTCATTATCAGAATTATAATAAGTCTTTATACATTATTTTTAATCATTTAATGAATATTAGTCTTGAATGGATTACGATGGGGAATGAATCTCCTTGCGTTCGTGGAGACGGTAATCCGTACGTATGCATGAGCGACAATATCATTCTTCTGATGTTAAAATAATTTATAATTGGATGGTATATCATATATAATGAATCATTATCATGTTATATTAATTATTTACATAAATTATAGATCATTATTATACCCATCCAAATAACAATGTATTGAATAACAATTACACCACGATGTGGAGACAGTAAGCCGTACGTACGCACGTATGGTGACATGTCATTCAAATGACGGATATGATAATGAATAGGGTTGTACCATATTTATAATAACATCACGGTATATATAGATAGTGGAGTTATTATATTATAATGGAAAAAACAAAGAAAGAGGAAGTGGAAGAAGAATGGAACTTGAAAGATGTAATGAAATATTTAACTCTTCTTCGGGTTCTACCTTTTTATTTGATCAAAATGGATTCTTAATTTGGATTTCTAACTAATGGAAGGCCTCAAGGATGAATGTAGGATAGTTTAGAGGGTATTTGGGAAGAGTTTTGGCGAGCCAAAAGGCTTTGAATGTGTGAATTTGAGGGTAGGGGGAGTGCCCTTTTATAAGAGGGTTGAGGGGAACCTTAGGAAAATCTAGAAATATTATATTATAATAAAATACTTTTCAGTTTATAATGGCTAAAAATTGAATTATTTAAAGTATAAGGTGGGTATGGGTCGAAAAAAACTCAAACAATAGTTTTTATACAGGTTTGGGTGACTATATTAACCTTATCTTTTAGATTTAGCTCTTAGTTAAAAAGTTTGGCATTTACAATGTCTCTTTGTATTTTTATATTATATGGTTAATAAACTTACTATATACTTCCAAAAGAACCCCAAATAGTTCATTAATGATACTAATATCATTATATATGTATTTTGGCCAAATCATAGATTTTTAGGAATTGAATATCAATTAATAATATAATAATTGTTTTAAAAACACTTTTACGTCAATTCTGATACTATTTGGTATTTTGTTTTTTTCTAAATTCATAACAGCATTATTACTTCGAAAAAAATTCATCTAACAAACCATAAAATGACATATTAACATAGAAAATTAGTGGAATTCATGAAAAGTCTCAAATTTCTTTTATATGGGTATTTATAATATCAAATATTTTAATATTTCATTAATTAGGTAATTACTGCATCATCATTTTGTCATAAATAAATTAAATTATTTAATCTGTAGAAAATATAAATAAAAAAAATTATGAAGGAAATATTTTTATTTTTCTAATGAATATTTATAATCTAATTTATCTTATGTGTAAACCTATAATAAAAATTGTTTATTTATTAAGCTTTCAATTTTAGACTTTTAACTCTTCTTTAAATTAAATAATAATAATAGTCCTAATCTAATTCAAGTGGACCTAAAGGATAATATTTTATTCTTAAGGTTGTTTTTGGTCTAATTACACTTATCTAATATAATTAGGAGAAGTTTTTGGGTAATAATAATATCATTTTACCCATAATTACCCTATTTACTTTTAATCGTGGTAAATAAAAGTCAAAAGTTACTATTCACCAAAATTTATTTTTATCCTATTGAACCAATATTTTCTTACTAATATCAACCATGTCTTTTAGGTTTTTGAAATTAAATTCACAGAAGTGGTAAAATTATGTTTTATTCAAATTTTCAAATTCTCCTAGGAGGTGGGTAAAAGACAGTTAAAAATTTTAATAAAATTTTTATATATCTAAAATTATTATAAATAGACTCCAATGAATTATATTGAACTTATATAGGTATTATTTATCTATTTTGAACTAATATATTTTTAATTAAAATAAATAACTATTTAAATAAAAATTTGGTTTTCAATTATAACTCAATGTTTTTCACTATTCATCAAAAATTGAATGTTTTTAGAAAAAACACACAAATTCACCATTAGATAATTTTGATATTCCAAATCAAAAAATTTTGTCCATTTTCAAAGATAAAATTTATAAAATTTTAAAAAGTGGGTATTACTATTCATAACAACTAGTTTGATTGGTAGCGGTGTATTAGAATCTCGACGTTACGTACAATGCAAGCTATTACATTATTCAAATGGAACCGTACCATGGAAGCATGGGGTGCTACATTCTTCACCCCTTTTGGTAATTGTGTCCTCTCAATTTTTAAAATCGGGCTTGGGAACATAATGGAAAGTCCCACATCGGAAAAAGAGTCAATAAAACTATAACTCTAACAGAAAGAATGAGAAGTACAAAGGTCACCCGAGATAACCAATACTAGGATTATATATAGAAAAACATGGATATGGGCGATAAACTAAGTGTCAAGTTATGATGAAGATGGATAAAAAACATGATCAGGAGAATGTTAACAATAAGGAAACAAAAAACCTTTTATGGGACCAACAGTCATTAGTTTCCCAGTAGGAAAAGAAAATAGACAACATTTTTTTTGTTTATAAGTTTTATTTCATAAATATGGGGAATTTATTTATGAGATTAAATAAGAACATAATGAGATATACTTAATTTTTATGTAGTGTTTCATTATTTAATAAATTTCTACCACTAACTCCTTTTTTTCAAATGATGAGTATTCACGATGACTTGGTCACACCGAATGTGCTAGAATAAACTTCTATAGGATAATATGATCCACAAAGGATAAACTACATATTTACCTTCTCTTTAATGATTAATCAAAACCAGAACAGTTTGTACAATACCAGATGATCCCCCAAAATGGAATTCCTTTAGAGAAAGAAACACTAATCTTAATTTATAAAATTAAACCAACAATACCCCAATGTTAAATAAATACCATTCAATAAACAACTGTCCTTAAAATACTTCAATATAATCCAAACTAATATTGAAAACCAAAACATAGAAGAATTTGGTTATATTGTCTTCCATGTTAAATTGTATCTCAAAATGACATCGACTACTCTTAAAGTCACATACATTAAAGTAATTAACCTAATCACATATTCTATTTTTTAGGTTAATAATTTCCATAAATAACCCAAATCACATTAAATACACAATAAAAACATAGATAAAAATCCACCATTACTCCTCATATGAAATCCCATAGTGTTATATTTTCCTTAGGCATATTGTGTTCCCAACAGAGCGAACGTCTTCCAAAATAACATTTATCACTTAATCACAGAATCATTTTCCTATTCTAAGGGTATTCATTTGATAATACATAAGATCCCAAATCTACTTATTATTGATCAATAAAATAATTTAACTAGAAAGAATTAGTCATACTAACCAGAGACTTCACGTAGTCCATTGTTAGGCGATAAATCCCAATCGCACTCTGGTTGTGGGTTTGATTCCCACATCTTTGTCCGACGTGATAGGTTGTCACACGGTCTGCCTATTGTCATTTTTAAAAAAATATATTTTATAACATTACCAAAATGAGATAAATTCCTCTAAATAACCATAACATAATTTAACCAAAAATGTTATCTCATACATTGCATTTTCATCCCAATATATAATATCATGTAATTTCCTCAAAACCAATGATCATATAAAACCAAATGGTTATTTATAACTATATCTATAGGAGAAAAGATAATTATTCCTCAAATATCATTTTCACAAAACAAACTGCAGCATTACAAATACAAGAGAAAATTATTCCAAAGTAATCTTATCAACAAGGATCACTAAAACATTGAAACATTTCTCCAACCATCTATTTCCACATAGCTTCTTCATTGACCAATTAAATATCCTATGGAATAGGGAATTCACTAGGGTAATGGCTAGGTCCCCTAAATTTATAGAAAATTAATGTAAATGGATTCTTGGGACCATTTTTATTTTATTACACAGTACTCTTCATTTTTCCTTGGAAATTATTTACATTATGTATTTCTTTCCCACACGTAATGAATTTCTTTGTTCCATTGAGAAACATTATTATGTTTCTCCTTCCACATTTCCTGTATGGTGGAAATTGAGAATTGATTTCTCCATGGACTCCACTGTTGGAGCTCTTATAATTCATCACCTTTCTCTTCTTGGTTGAGTCCGGGAGTTAGTGAATATATATGTTTTTGAAAATATTTTTGCAAAATTGATTGGGCATGACACGATATATTTTACACCTATAAAAACTTCATTTTGTTTCTCATTTTCACAACTATTCCCACCTTGTACATATTTCTCAAAGTTACTATGACTTCCTTGGAATCCATCCATTGACTAAAACCAGAAAGCATTGTGTGAGTAACAGTAGTTATAAAATCATTTAGAGAATATCATGACACCATATTTTCAATTTGAATAAAAATAGGATTAATCAAGGCAATTTATTGTCATCTTATATTAAAAGACCTAAAATTGATTTGTAAAGAAAATGTAAATTATCCTAAGCATATCCCCCTCTAGTGTCATAAACAAGAGTGTTGCAAGGCCCCTTGTCGTGCACCAGTTCCCTTTCGAGTCAAGCTCAAAGCGGTGTTTTCGGGGTTTTCTCATAGGTATATCTGTGTCAGAGCCGCCTCTACCTACTGGAATCCAGACACAGTTGTATTTCTTGGAAAACTGACAATATCTCTACCATACCAAAATTATAGGATGTTATTCTATTATAATCCTCAAAGCCTATCTTAGGGCTATGTGCTATAATCAGAGTTTATCAAAATCTAGTTTTCAAGGTCTATAGTAAACTTCCTCGGATACCAACTGTAACGCCCCGACCCAAGAAGCCCAGATTTGGTGAATTATTACATATTATTGGCATGATCACAAAAGATCAAGACTCGAAAGACCGATTTTTTTAGTATCCTTGGATGTACTGGATACATTCATTAGGTTTACATTACATCATAAAATGAAAAAATACAACAACATTGTTTCCATAGAAAACACAGAGATCCCATAGAATATCCATATAGACCATTCATAATATATTTCATCGCATCCTGGGAAAAATAAAATGAAGAATGGGGTGAGCTCAAATGCTGAGTATGGATAACAATATAGCAGAATCATTCATAAATAAGAATAATCATTTAAGGCAATGTATAAGACTAAAACAAAATCCTTTTAAACTTGAAAATAAGAATAATATGGAAAAGATACAATCAAATAATTCCATTTACTTATTCTCATTGATATTCTACTAGTCAAATAATCACATTAAATATCAATAGCCACATTCATAATGATGGAATCCATAATTCATACTTTCATAAGCACATTGTCAAGGCCTTGTGCCAAAACAACAAATAAGATTTTCTCAACGAATTATGCCAAGACAATAGTTTTTCTCTTGAGATATACCGATGCATCGAGGAGTTATAGCGAGCTCCACCCACTAAATACTATGTCTAATTCATTCCTCATATGAAAAGGTCGAAACATAATCTGAACATTCGTATTAAAACCAGCATACGAAATGTCAATATTTTAACCACAAACCATTAATGTTATAAAAATAGAACATATACAGTCAAGCATAACTGATTAAATACAATATGTAAGATTGTATTATAATATATCAACATCAATAGAGAATAAACAATGATATTGACATAAATGGAAATAATCATCAAAACTATTTGAGAGAAATATCCCCCATTTTCATGAAAACATTTAAAAGTCTCACTATTTATCAAGAAGCGGTTTAAAATAGATTTTTGAATCAATGTGTCCCATACCACATTGAAAATTTTAATAGAATTTTAATTTTAAATAATTAATTTCCATATAAATAAATCCATAAAACAAATTTTAAAACATGGACATTAATCAGAATGATTTAGAATAATAAATCTTCAAAACATTTTAAAATGAGATTTTAGTTAGAGTTCCTAAAAAAAGAGATAAAATTGAATACAAATTATTGAGGTAATAAGAAAATTATAATATCATGGGAATAAAGGGATTCATGATATACTATTTCAATGTATATTATATATAACATATAAAAGTTAATTGGTTTATAACAACAATGAAGTCTCAATGGAATGTAAATTGAGATGAAATATCTTATAAATACTATATCCTTAGCATAAGGATAAATAAATGACATAATTATGTGTGAAAAATATAAATGTAGTCAATATTATTGGATATTCAGTGTAAATCAATCATTGGACATTCACACAAATTCTTGTAAAAACATCACCAATGAATTGGATGTTTAACTCAATAAATGGAGATTGAGTTAAATTTACTCTTATCAAGTTTATATCGATGACTTGAGAATTTATCAGTGGAGTGATTATTTGTATCAAAATTTTATCCACAGAAAGGGGAGTGTAAATTACTACGCAAATAATAAATAGTTATTCCACACATAATCATGGAGTAAAATAATCATTGAAGTATGCGTAAAGACGAATGAGTGGAAATTGAAAATTGAAATTCCCTTACCAAATTGGTAACATAATAAACATAAATCCCATTAAACATGGATCATTAAATGAAGATGTAAATAATCATAAATTATATTATATTACAAAATGAATTCAATCATTGGGAAGTACATACACCACTCAAAAAAGAAATAGTGGCAATATGACATGAAGCTCACAAAAATAAGAAGTGAGATGAAAACCCTTACTTCGTTTAAATCAATCGAGTCATATGGAAAAAAGTTAATAACAACCAAATGAATCATATAATACCATGAATATAAATAGAATCATGATAATATATATATATATATATATATCATATGGCAGTACATAATACACCACATTTAATAAATTAGTGACGAATAATGGAAATCTCAAGGAAATAAATTTGATATAAGAAACCCCTTAACATGTATATTTCCATGGTTGAAGGTAGGTTAACCTAATTTATAATGGTAAAATAATTGTTATTAAATTATACATGAATCATATACATTAATGTGATATCATATATGCTCTTTTAATATAGCTTTGTTAATAATATTTTAGTATTATTGTCGTTTCGGGTGTCAACTGATTCATTTTACTTTACATGATTTGTTTTTTAAGTAGTTTTTTTATGAATTGGATGTATCTTTTTAATATTTATAATTATATTAAGTCATTAAACATTATTTTTAATCATCTAATAAAAATTAGTCTGGAATGGATTACGATGGGGAATGATTCTCATCACGTTCGTGGAGATGGTAATCCTTACGTACGCATGAGCGAAAATATCATTCTTTTGATATTATGTTAACATAAAATTTTATGGTATATCATATATAAAAAATAATTATCATGTTATATTTATTATTTACATCAATTACACATAATTATTATATCCATCCAAATAAAAATGTATTGGATAACAATTACACCACGATGTGGAGACGGTAAGCCGTACGTACGCACGTATGCTGACATGTCATTAGATGGATTGATAGAATAATGAATGTGGTTGTAATATATTTATAATAAAATCATATTATATATAATATTATTGATTTATTATTTTATAATGGAAACAATAAAGAAAGAAGAAGTGGAAGAATAAAGGAACCTGAAAGAGGTGGTGAAATATTTACCTGTTCTTCGGGTTCTTTCTATTGATTTGATCCAAATGACTCCTTAGGATGGATTTTTGACTAAATAAGGGACTCTAGGATGAAGGGGGTACAGTTTAGAGGGTATTTGGGAAGGGTTTGGCTGAGCCAAAAGGCTTTGAAGCTCTGAATTTTATGGAAGGTGGAGTGCCCTTTTATAATAGTGGTGAGGGGCACCTTAGGAAAAGTTAGAAATATTATTTTATAATTAAATAATTTTCGATTTATAATGGCATAAACATAAATTATTTAACTTATAAGGTGATTATGATTCTAAAAACACTCATCAAATTGGTTTTACATAGGTTTGGGTAACTATATTGACCTTATATTTTAGATTTAACTCTTAGTAAAATAGTCTGACATTACCATGTCACCTTGTATTTTTATATTATATGGTTAATAAACATACTACATACTTCGTAGAGAACATAAAGTAGTTCATAAATTATACTAATATCATTATATAATCCTTTTGTCCGAACCATATATTTTCAAGATTAGAATATCAATAAAATATATAATATTTGTTTTAAAAACTCTTTTATGTCAATTTTGACACTATTTGGTATTCTGTTTTTTCTAAATTCATAACAGCATTATTAATTATAAAAAATCAAATATAACCAATCCTAACGTGTCATATTAACCATAAAAATTAGTGTAATTCCTAAAAAGTCTCATATTACATTAATTTGGATATTTATAATATCAAATATTTTGATGTTTCATTAATTAGGTAATTACTGATCATCAATGTGTCATAAATAAATTAATTTATTAATGTCTAAAAAACATAAATAAAAAAAATTATGTAGGAAATAATTTTATCTTTCTAATGAATATTTATAATCTAATTTTTATAATATATAACCCTATATAAAAAATGGTTTAGTTATTATAATTTGAATTTAACACTTTTAACTCTTCTTTGAATTAAATAATAATAAAGTCCTAATCTAATCCAAGTGGATCTAAAGGATCATATTTTTTTCCTAAGGTTTCTTTTGGTTGAATTACACTTATATAATTTAATTAGTACATGTGTTAGAATAATAATAATATCAGTTTGACCCTTAATTACCCTATTTACTTTTAACCTTGGTAAATAAAAGTCAAAAATTACTATTCACAAAAAAACCATTTTTATCTAATTGAACCACATTTTACTTACTGATATCAACCGTGTCTCACGAATTTTTGAAATTAAATTCGCAGAAGCCGTAAAATTATGTTTTATTCAAATTTGAAAATGTTCCTAGGAGGTGGGTAAAAGATAGTTAAAAAGTTCAAGAAAATATTTATATATCTAAAATTATTATAAATTGACTCCAATGAATTACATTTAACATATATAGGTATTATGTATATATATTTAACTAAAATAAATATATATAAAATAAATAATTATTTATAGAATAACTCGGGTTTAAACTATAACTCAGAGTTTTTCACTATTAATCAAAAATTGAATATTTTCAAAAAAATACCTAAAATTCACCCTAAGCTAATTTAGATATTCGAAATCCAAAAATGAAGTCCATTTTTAAAGATAAAATTTATAAAATTTAAAAAAGTGGGTATTACTATTCGTAACAGCTTGTTTGATTGGTCATAGTGTGATAGAATCTCGAAGTTGCGTACATTGCAAGCTATTACATTATTCAAAGGGAAACGTACCATGGATTCTTACTGTGTGACATAATACATACAAATTTTTATCATATCATGTCTAGGAGAAACATAATATTGGAAAAAATTGGATGCTCAATATTGGTAAAAATGGATATATTAATGATCATTTAAATATAAAATTAGGATAAAGGGTCTATGAAAATGTGTTTTATGTTGGAAAAATTTTACCTAACAATTATTAAATCATAAAAATGAGTCAAATAATAGAGCTATGAAATTCATAAAAAATGAATCATAAATGGATCATAAAAAATGATCTACGAGAATATAACATTATGATAAGATAATGTTGCAATATAGTAGCATAAAGTCTAGCATAATTATATTCAGGGAAATATTATGCCAAGGCTACCAAATGAGAACTTAATAGCATATTAGTGTTTGGAAAAAAACATGTGTTCTATATTTGGGAATGGGATCACCTCTGATGATGTAGAGGCCCACGATTTTTCTTATAAGACTTTTACATTTTTATACATATATATTCAGAGCTAGGTGTTGAGAGGGAATGCAATTCTGAGGTATGATATTACCGAAATTAATTTTATAAATATATTAAATATATTTTATATTACATATGTATCGTTTCTTAAATAAAATGTAATAAATCTTAAAAATAATTTTACATCAGAAATATGATACCACTGTTGAGTACAAAACAACATGCCCAACCTAGGCTTGACCTAAAATATCATGGTGTGGGATGTTCAGATATAAAGTCTATTGGAATTATGTTTAGAGAATTAATTAAATGTTTAATTTGAATTTTTTAATTGTATAAAAAAATTTTAAATTCCTATATTTATTTCTATGGTGATTTTCATAGGGTCATCCTCATAATCCAGGGATAGTCAAGAGAATCTCCACCTCTCCTTCTGTTGGTGAATGACATCCAAAAAAATGAAACTGTGGATCTAATTAGATCAATACACAATGAACATAAATTCCTCTATCAATATCTTAAGATCTTGTTATTCAATAGTAACTGATTCAATATCCATGCATGACCTTTTTATTTTCTTTTTTTCCTCAGTTTGATTAAATTGTTGAGAAATATCATCTATTACCCTTGATATTCACCAATTATGACCTATACATGTTCCCATGAATTGAAATTTCATTGCATATTTTTTTCTCTAACCACGAATCTCTAAAATGTGTTTATTGTACAAGAACTCTTTTCTAATGATCATTTACCCTTTTTCGTTTATTTTAACCCTTGATCGTTCATGTTCTTCACAGATTATACCTTGGTGTCTTTGTTTGACATTTCTAGGTGGTACTGAGCCATATCGGACTCCTAGATTCAAGATGGATTCATATGAGAGGTATAGATTGAAGACCATGGATGGATTTTGGGATTGGATTATGGAATAAAGGGTTTAAATTTCTCATGGATTAAGAGATCCAAGACTAGAGGAGGCGAAATGTTTGAGAAGAGGCATGGAAATGTGTATAGGTTCACACAAGAACAAACTAGATTCAAATCATGGACGTCAGAGGGCTAGAAATCTCTAGCCAGAGAAACATCCTTCATTTTCAAGAAAAAATGGACCCTTAATAGATGGTGGGGGTGACTAGATCTACTATGCCTAGAAAATATATATGTTTCTCTATAAAAATAAACTAAATATCATGCACTTCCATGAACACATGACTTATAGCCCCTAAGTAATGATAGCTAGGGTTTTAGATATGTATAAGGATGGAATGATGTGTAACCCTATTACACTCTGTATAACCCTTTCCTTGATTGGACGAGCCTTGTGGAGGAGCACCTGGGTAGGACCCAATGTGGAAAGACATGGCCAAGCACATGACCATGAACTAAATTACATTGGCTTATCCAGAGACCCTGGTGTCAGACCGTGTGAATAGGATCATCATGTACTAGAGTACATGAACACAGCTTGAGATTACAGACACGAGATGGGTACAAAAACATGACCAAGAACATAGGTGAGACCATGAGTAGCATGGGTACACTGTGTATATCACCTAAACTCCATGTATCGCTAGATAGATGTCGAGATATGTACCTCCAAGGAAAAAACTAGTTTAAGGAGAAAGACCAAATTCCTAACAGGTCACATTATTCACCATGTGTGGCTCAATTAATTTTTAGGAAACTACAATCTTTTGTATCTACTTCATTTGAATATAGTTTTTGGTGTGTAAGTAACCTATCATGAGTATTTTTTTTTTCATAGAACATGATGGTTCACTCATTTCTGGATTTTACAATATGATGTGAAATGTTCGAGGATTTATTCTTATTTAGGTGGTTCCCGATGATGACAATGATCAGGAATAGGATCACTAGAGACACTACAGTGGAACCACCCATCAGCTTGTGCATGTGTCATGTACATAGTGGAACCTCACTACCATACAGGGGGTGTTTCCTTGATGACTATACTAGAACCCACCTATCACACATGGTCATGGGTGCTTGACCTATAGAGTATAACACCCTATTTACCTAGGCATCGGTCCAATAATTATCAAGTGAAATTCCCAACCATATCGAGCATTGGTCTGCAATTACCAGAGTGAAACCCCATTATTTCACTAGGGAGAGTGTCTTCAACCAATAGAGTAGAACCACCTCATCTTGGGAATGAGATCTCTACCTACAGAGTAGAACCCCAATCAAATTTTCCGCGAGTCCTTGATGATTATAGTGAAACCACCGTGATAGGCTTGGGTATAGATCCTTGACATATAGTGTGGGCCCCATTAAGGCACTAGTGTGCAGACCCTCTACCGAGAGAATGTGACCCCTCTACTGTGCAACACAATGGCATGGCATAATCCATTATACAATTATATATCTGTAGATGTGTAAGATGAAGGGAATCATTTATGGAATTTTGGAACTGTTTGGGACTCTTTCCTATGTTGAGTTGTGAGATAGAGATCACCTTTCTCTCTTTTTTTTGGGTTTCAATTATTTATTACACCCACATATATATATATATATACATATATATATATATATATATATTAAGTATCCATACCTTTGTATTTGGTTACTCTCCCAAAATGGTTTTTAATGATGTGCGAGGTAGTCGACCAACATACCATATTTATATTCTCATGGTTGGATGAGTTTACTCTATTACTATGGGTGGAAAGGACACAACATGTACTCCACCCAAAAACTATGTTAAGCCCCTAGTGTTTTGATAATGTTATATTCTATTTCTCTTGGTTGAGATACATCCTATTTATAATATAATTTCTTTGTATTTCTATTTTATCTCATACTTCTCTCCATCTTATAGAGAATCCGACTATGTATGTATACACTCACCCTAACATGATGTTTTCCCGAATGTGTAATGTAATATGTAGTCGATGGATACGTTGGAAGTGAATTTAGATAATCATAGGGATATTGGGTGCTTTGGACTATGTACGGTGGTTGTATCTTGGAGATTTGAAGCTAGGATCTCTAAGTGTTTTACATTCTAGTTTTTTAAGGTTGGGACATATTTTTTGTTTGCTTTATATTCTTCCCTTTACTTTTCAGTTATCAATATCTATATTTTTGTACACCTTAATGGGTTTTAATGTTTTTTTTACATTCAAACAGTTCCTTTTTTTATTATTCCTCTAAAATTATGTATTGATATGGTCAGGTGCATTCATATAGTTATATAGGGAATGAACTCCCATTTAGGTTATTCTTTTAGGAATTTTTACACCCCTTTCTCCAAGGAGGTGACCTTGGGATAGTTGTAGATCAAACCTCAATTAGGGTTGGGTCAGGGTGGATTAGTATCATAGAAGTTCCTTAATTTGGGTGGTGTTTCGTGTCGTCGCCATATTAGGATTTTGTCGGGATTAAGAAAATATTTTCAAAGTGTATTGAGTGTTTCTCTCAGGAGAGGGAATCTAATATTTGTATGGGCGGATGAAATATCCATTAACCATTACATTGAATACCTTCTTTTCAGATCAGCATACTGAGTCATAGGTTTCAAATATCAATGATACATGTATCATATATGATTGAGTCATTGAATATCCTTCTTGAGTCAATTCCCTATTAATATATATATATATATACTAATCTTAATATAGTACATATTTATTAAAATATTTGTATTCCTCTACGATAAATTCTAACTAGGATTCTAGTTATATATCCTTAAATCAATATGAGGAGTGATAAGGCCTCAGTTCCAGGCCTATCCTGTGAGTATCTTCCTCTAGATGGATAGGTAGCAGCTCCCCCACATATTGAGAAATATATCATCCCATCATAGTCAGATGAGAATTTGAATAGGCTCAGCATACTCCATGCTTTCCAATTCTAGAAGTTGTTGAGGTTTCTTAGTGATCTAGATCCACAATTAGTAGAGGATTAGTTAGAGTAGATATTTTAAGTCTTATATATTATCTCTAAATTGATCTATTTGGTGGTTGTGTTGGAAGCTAGCCCAATCTAAGGAAATGTTGGGCACTAATTGAGTCTTGTAACCCATATGTATTATGATGAGACACTCTCATAGTTCGACATACCATAGTTGTTTAGTGAGGTGTACTACCCCTCTTATTTAATAAAAGTTTGGATTAATATATTCTCAAAATACTTTAGTGAGGGATGATAGTGGCTGAGTATGTAGAAAGGTTTAAAAACCATACATAGTACACCCTTGACGTGATCAAGGATGAATAATTTTGTGCACACATGTTTGAGTTGGGGCTCTGTAGAGAGGTATGTGCCAGTATGATTCCCTTGTCCATTCCAACCTATGCCAGGGTATTGGAGTAGTCACTAGTGATAGGGATATTCTTTCAATTGGATTCCTTGTAGTAGTATCTAGCCCTATGTGATACTTGGGTGAGTCGTCTGCAACATCTAGGTGGTTCCAATCTATAGGATCTCTATAAAGGATACCTCCCCATGATCAGAATCATGCACATGGTTAGAGTAAGCATAGAGTACCTGGGCTGACCTATGAGGGGATGTTCTATTATTATGATCGGTTAGGTCATAGAGTTCATTAATTCCTGACCATACATTATGACGATTTAGTAAAGTAGTTGATAGAATACCACAATAGAGGAAGCACCTTGACCAAGGATCTCCCATACAAGGGTAGGGAGGTCCCTAGGGAGACAGATCTAGTAGAGGATTAGGAGGAGTTGTGAGTGGTGGATGATGTATGAGATCCTTCCACCATGACTATCAGATGGCTTACCTCGGTCTTTTGGAGCTGGCAGTCAGGATTTCCCAGAAGTCCAAGATCTAGAATCTTATGACCATACCAGGCACGAGATGATTATAGGTATGATCTGTGTATTTCATAATATTTCATCAGTATTAGTAGAAATAGGATCCAATCATTACTTCATATCTATAATCCTAGATCAAGATCTAGAACTACTAGTTGAGGAACTATCCCAAAGTCTTCGTCTTGAGGTTTCTTCAAGGAACACTTCTTCAGTATATTTTATCTATCGATAGTGAAAAAATTCACTTAATGGAGAAAGTTTCAAATGTGGAATTTTGGTGTTCATGATGGAACCCTATGATATTATATTGGGTATGGATTTTTTATCTACATTTCAATCCAAATTCTAACAGTCATCGAATGGTACTCAGGTTACTTCTCACAAATGGGATGTGATTTGAAATTATGGTCAAGAGAGATCTCATGGTGTGATGAGTGGAATATGCGACCAGGAGGTTGCAACCCATCCCACATTATATGGATATTATATATCATGGAAAATTAAAATCTTCAAGATTATTCATTCCTTCAACCATGAAGGATTATGTGGATATCTTCCCTGAAGATGTCCTAGGACTTCCTATAAGGTGGGAGATGATGTTTTGTGTCAACTTGCATGTTAGTATTTCTCCAATATCTTCTGTGTCATATCAGATTTCCCCTATCAAGATACAAGAGCTATGGTTTTAGTTGGAGGACCTTCGAGATAAGGGTTTCATCTTGCCTAATGTGTCCCAAAGGCATCTCCAGTGTTTTTCATGAAAAAGGAAGATGGGATATTTGGTATTTTCATGTATTTTCATCTCCAAAACCATGCCACAATAAATAATATCTGAGACTTAACATTGATTGAAGACCTCTTTAACAATTTTTGAGGTGTAAGATGTTTCTAGTGGTTCGATATCCTTTCAGGGTACCACCTATTTATGGTTCAAGAGGATGATACTGCAAACCTGGAATTCCATTGATTCAATGAACACTATGAGTTCCTAGAGATTCCCTTTGGTGGGTCAAATTTCCCAGTGATGTTTATAGAATTGATTAACCAAATCTTCTTTTCATGCTTTGACCATTTTGTGTTTTTCTTCAATGATGAAATATTCATCTACAGTTTAATCATAAGAGGGGATTGATGATCACATGATGATGGTTCTTGATTTTCTTCAGGAAAACATACATTATTGTAATCTCTCGATGTTCTAGTTTTGGATTCATGATGTTCTCTTCCCAGGGAATGTCAATTATGAGCACGGTTTAGCTGTAGAACTAGTGAAGATAGATTTAGTGCTTTACTTGGACTCACACAAGTGTGTGTCAGAGGTGCATAGATTTCTTGTCTTGACTGGGTACTATAAGAGGTTTTTTACTGACATCTCCAGGATTTCATCCCCTTTGACCACCCTAATGCAGAAAGGGAAGAATTTTTCCTAGGCTGAGCAGTTCTATAGGTCCTCTGAGGAGCTAAGAATAAGGTTGGAGAGTTATATGGTGCTGAGAATAATGTAGAAGGGTATGTATTATGTAGTGTATTAATATTCCTAAAGAACTGATCTTGATTATATGTTGATGTATAAAAAGGTGATTTTCATATATTGGTTGAGGTAGTTGAGACCCTATGAAGGGAACTATGATGACCATGAACTAAATAAATCAGTAGTAGTATTTTCCCTTAAGATGTGGAGGAACAATATTCCCGGGGAGTGCTTCATGGGTTACCCAGACCATTAAATAATTAGTTTAATCTTCAATTACAGATAGTTGAATATCAGACAAGTGTGCTGGTTGAAGTTCATGCAGGACTTTGAAATTGAGATAATATATAATATAGGGAAGGGAAACATGGTAGCACTTTTCAGTTGAAGGATGCACTAAGATTTCTTAATAAATGAAGCTTATGAGGTACTGTCTTCCTTGAAACTAAAACTGGTGGAGTAGGACAGTACACATTTCTTTAAATTGATGGTGTTGAATCCCCCACTTATTGAGAGTGTGAGAGATTCCTCGATGAGACACATCTCTTGTGAGGTCCTTCATGATGGGATATCAGTAAGGGAATCACCAGATAGATATTATGAAGGAGATAATCACATCAACTTTTTCTAGGGATAGACATGGTCCCAATAATGATGTGGGAGGAGGAAATGCGGGAGTTACACACTTCTCCCTTAGCTTTACAACTTAATGAAGGAAAGATGTACGTAGACAATAAACAAAAGTTATGGTGGTGCAACATGAGATGGATCATGGGTGATTTTGTCTCACCTTACCTCACCTATTAGTTGGTGAAGGTTGAGAAATAGTTTCTAGTAGTTTTGTCATAGTTCCTTGAGAACCAAGGATGGATGTAGGATGGTATGTCAATGGAATTTGTTTAGGATTTTCATTGATAGTGAAGGTATATGATTCCATTTGGGTGATAGTTTACCAACTCAAAAAGTTCACAAACATTATTTATATAAGGATAAGTGATTGATGATGTGTTTGGGGAAGATATACATACATAAGATTCTTCAACTACATGGGGTTCCCCCAACTATTGTCTTCGTTCGTGATGTTTGGTTAATGAGACTCTTGAGAGAAGGCCAACATGAGGAATTAAGAACCCATATGAGGTTACATACCACCTTTCACCACTAATAAGATGTGAATATTTAGAAAACTATCCAGGTTTTGGAGGATACAGTGAGGGCTTGAGTGTTGGACTCTGGCCAGAGCTGGGAGGATCACTTTCCAATTACAGAGAATACATAAAACAACAAATTCCACTCTTTTATCAGTATGGAAATATTTTAGGCCCTATATGGGAGACCGTATATGTCACCTTTATGCTGGATAGACATTGGAGAGACATCTCTTATGGGTCATGAGTTGGTTCAAGTGACAGCAGAGAAGGTACATGTCATCTATGAGTGGATGAGGATGTCCCAGAGTAGACATATATATTACATAGATTACCATGGGAGGCCCTTGGAGTTCAATTAGGGAGACCATATTTTCCATAGGGTATCCCCTCTATGTGGATTGGGGGGGTTCATCAAGAGAGGGAAGCTATACTTGAGGTTTATTTTGTTATTCATGATCATACAGAGTGTTTTCAAGTTTACTTATTTCCTCTCCCTACCTCGATAGTTAGAGTGGGTGAACATCACCTTCCATGTGTCACAGTTGAAGAGATATGTGAATGACCCCATGTATGAAATCGACTAGGGAGAACTAGATATCAAGGAAATATCCACTTCTCCAGATCACATTTTGGGGATCGGGGATTGACATGAGATGACCCTGTGTGGATAGACCATACCATTGTATTGCATGTTATTGTAACACAATACTTGTATGAGAGATACAAGGAGTGAGAGAGCCAGATGAGGGCTCAATATGCTGAGATATTTTTTTTTTATTTTTTTTAGTGATGAGAAACATGATGGAAGTAATTATAGAGGCCTAGTTATTTAATTATAAAACTATGATATATTTATATTTATATTTTCAAAGCCGAGCACTAAGAGAGAGACATATTCTGAGGCATGGTGTTCTCAGAATTAATTTTATGAAAATAATAAGTATATTTTATATTATGTGTGTACAATTTATTAATGAAAATGAGGAAACTCTTAAAAGGAACATCAGATCCAAAATTTGAGACCATAGTTGTGTCCATTACATGATGGTTTCCATAGGCATGGCCTAAAATAGCCTGGCATTGGGCATCTGGATAAAACAACCATTCGTGGTACAATCACTGAATTAATTTAATGAAAAATTTACATAATTTAGTTGAATAAAATAATTATATATTACTTTAAATATATAATTATTGTGATTTTTCAAGTGTTATCCTCATAATCATGGGACCATCAATAGTATCTCCTCCCCTCCATCCATTGGCGAATTACATCCAATGAAGATGAAACTCATAATAAAAGAAGATTGAGACATGGTGAATGAAAAGACCCCTCTAAATAATTAGATAGTGTGTTATTCAAATAATGAATGATCCAATATCTAGGTAGGACTCATCATTGTCTACCTTTAAATCATTTGATTAAATTTTTTAGAAATATCAAATAATTACCACTGACCTGATCTAATTTTTCCCCTTTTATACACCAATGAATTGAAATCAAAATGGTTATTCTTCTGTTTTGTATCCCTGGATATCTCAAATGTGTTTATTGGAAATGAAATAAGGGATGATGATAATTTAAAACAATATAGTGTTATTTTTATCCCTTCATTCATTACGTTCTTCAATGATTGGACCTCATGGTCTCGTTTCAAAATTTTTATGTAGTACCGAGCCTAATAGGACCCCTAGAATGATGAAAGATTAACTTGTAAGTTAAAATAAGGTATTCCAAGAAATATTTTGGGGTTGAATCAAGGAATAAAAGTATCTTTTTCTCATGGGTGATGGATATGATGCCAGAAGAGGTGATTAGTTTGAGTAGAGAAGCTGATGTGCATACAGGTTCGCATAAGAACGAATCAGTTTCAACTTCTACCTTCTAATGGGAAGAAAAACATTTTTTTGGAGAAATATTCAATATTTTTGTGATGAAATAAATATATAATTTAAGGTGGGGTGATTAAATATAGTATAAAAAGAATGAATCTCTATTTCTATGAAAAAATTAGCTACATATCAAGTAGTTCAATGAAGACAAGGGCATAACCCCTATGCTGTAGCGACTATGGTTTTATAAATTTATAAGGATTGAACAATGTTTTGACATCATATAGGCCATTTATCCATATCCCTAAGTGGATTATCCCTGTGGAGGAGCACATTGGAATGACCCCGCATGGAAAGACATGGAAAACCACATGAATGTATAACAAAGTACATGGGCAAGGAAGGAGACATAAGAGACTCCTCATGTGAAGATGAATGACGTGTACTAGAGTACACATACACAAGATGAGTACAATAACATGTGATGGATACATGGTCATGGACAAGAACTTGGGAGGGTCCCTAATTGGTATGGGCACACCATGTAGATCCCCTACATGCCTTGTAGCCCTACACGGTTGGTGATCAGTGAACTTACAAAGACACTGTTAGGTAAAGGAGTGGGACTACTCACTATGTAGGTCCCCTCACAAGCAATTTATCCCTTGATTAGTTTTTTTGGGAAATTAGACTTTCCATATATCCTTCATTTTAACTCATATTATGGACCATGAGAAGCCTATCCAGTCTATTTTTTCACATAAAATCGATGGATCCCTCTATTGTGGATTTAGGGATATTATATGAAAAATTATGTCCATGGTGATTTTTTAGGTAGTGCCTGACGATGGCCATGATCATGTAGTGGATCACTAAAGACACTATATTGGATGCCCATATCAACTTGGACATGGGTTCTGTGCTGACTGAGTGGAACCCCCAATCAGATAGGGCGCGATTCCATGTTGACCAGAGTGGAACCCCTTATCATAATCATGTGTGGATCCTTAACCTATAGAGTAGAGCCACACACCATCTCTGGAGCTGATCCTCTACTCACTAAGTGTAACCCCTATCAGATAGGGTGGATGTACTAGATGATAAGAGTGGAACCCCACTGTCGCACCATGGAATAGGTCCTTGACCTATAGAGTGGAACCCCTATTAGCTGGAGTGTAATTACTCTACCCATTGAGTGGATCCCCGTATCAAATAGGGCACAAGTCCACCGTTAGTATAGTGGAACCCTTAGACTAATCATGTCATTGGTCCTGAAATTATAGAGTGGAAGCCCCCTTGGGAACTTGGGAAAAGATCCTCTTAATAAAGATTACCCCCTAGACTATGAAGCAATGTGGTGAGGTGTGATCCTTCACACAGTTGCATTTGAAAATATGCATGAGATTATGGGAATCATTGATAGGCTTTTAGATACATCTAAGACTCTTTTTCGCATAAGATCTATGAGATGAAGTTACCATTTCAATCTCATTTGGGATTATTTTTCTATGAATATATATATTTATTCTATATCAGTACATTTAGATCCAGTTACTCTCCTTCCATGGGTTATGAATACCCACAGGGTATTCCAGCTAATTCCTGTGTATATTTTCTCCAGGTTGAATGAGTTTACTCTCCTAATATGGCTAGAAAAGACTAGACATGTAGTCCACTGACACACCGTAGGGATCCCCATGTGTTTAAACGAGGTTACTTTATCTATCATTAGGTTGAGCCACTTCCTATTTATTACCTATTGTCTCTATAATCTTTTTGAATCTATTACGTCTTCCCATTATTCAATCATAACATCCTATAGGGTATGTATATACTCCACCATGCATGGTGTTTTCCCACACGTGTCATTTCCTATACAAATGATAAACATGATGGTGGTGACTTCGAGGATCTTAGGTATACAAGGTGATTTGTTCCACATATGGTGCTCACAACATAGATATTAGAAGCTGGCATCTAATAGTAGTTTACTTTATAGTTTTAAGGTTGGGATTCCATTGTATTTGGGAATGTATTTTCCCCATAATTTTTAGTTTTCACTATCGTACTATTTTACACGTAGAGGGTTTAACTTCTTTGTTTACATTTTAGTTATTGTATCTTTTTATTATTATTCGTAGACACTTCTACAATGAGATGTTCAGGTGGATGGATACAAGTTCAAAGGAAAAGGCCTCCCATTTAGGTTAAGACTTCTAGTTATTTTCTCAACCCCTTATTCAATAAAGGCATCCTTGGGGTAGTTTCTGCTTGAGCCCCAACTATGGTTGGGTCATGAAACACATACTCTATTTTGAGCTTGGGATAAACTCCCATGCAAGCTATTTCAGGATTCGAGTTACATACCTTGTACCCATTCAGATTAAAGAAACATAATCATTATCCAATTCATTAGAGAGATATTTAATTCTAGGCTCTCCCATCAGCTAGTCATAAATCCATTCATATTTACACCATATGATAAATAAGAAATTAATCAATACAGAACCTATTGAAAAGACAACATGTTTTATCGATATTTCATTATTATAACCATAAAACTTCTATGTAAATAATAAATATGGTATCACTATATTTTATCTTGAGTAAATTTTAATTAAAATCCTTGGATGTTACCACAGATGGGAAATTCATTTAAAATATCTGTGGAATATTTCTTCAGGGAAAAAATGTTCATTTTTAAATAACATGATAAAAAAAATAAAAGTTTCCCATATGGTAATAAATAAATTATATTTTAAAATAACTTTGAAAAATTTTAAAATAATTTTTATGTAATTAAGTACCCATGATGGAATGAAATTCCATTCATTTCATTTATATTAAAACAAATATTTGTTTCACATATTTTGTGAAAAACACAAAAGTACCTCATTTAAAAAATGGCATGAATATTATTTTTAAAACATATTTTCAAAAGTAAAATATGGGTAAAAATGAATCTAAAAATCATATAATAATATTTATAATCATTCTTGATTTTATTTTAGGAAAAATTTGTGTGTAATAAAAAATATTTTTGATCGAAGATAGAAATAAAATTGATTTTTTAAAAAAAAAATATTCTTTCAGTCCCCTAATATCTCAAACAGAGAAAAACTATTGGATAACTATAATATAAATAAATAAATAGTTTATAATTAAATTCATGAGTTTTTTTATTGGTAGATCATGTTATTTCATTAGGAGAAATATAATCATAAAAAATCCCCATAAAAAATTAGATTCTGGAATAAATCCCATACCACTTTGGTAATGTTAGAATGAAGAACTCATGAAAGAGAGAACCTTATGTTGATACATAAATCCGAATTAGTTTTGTTATAATCATAATAATATAATTAATGGTAATTATATATACTACATAAATGAAACAAGTTCTGAATATGGCATCTGCCTCTTTGAAATAAAAGTGAGTGAAAAATTTCAATCCTCAAGTTTGATTTCCATCAAAACTTCTTTAACATTCTATATAATAAATTTAAATTTATTTTATTTCATTAAGAGAATAATTTAAATAGTTATAAGATAATGTATTATCCATTTATTACATTTTAAAAAAATTATTAATAAATCAATATGAACATTATCATTTATGGGTGCTAACTGTTTCATTCTTCCATATGAAATTCAGTTCTGTAGTTCTGATCATTTTAATTTGATCATGGTGGCATAATATAATGATTTTTTTTAACACCCCAAAATGATAACGGGTGAAATTAATAAATGATTTGACTCTTGTCAGCAAGGTTTACTTTTCTTTTCAAGAGCCTCCCTGATTGGAACCCCAAAGTTAAGCGTGCTTTCCTTGTACTAGTGATATAGATGGGTGGAATTCTACATAGTTTCTTAGGTTGAGTGTGAGTGAGGTCAAAGAAAAATATAAAGAACATTTTTTGTCATTTAGAGACAATCATTAGTCAAATTAACCAATCAAGAGCATGTATGGGCCCTAGGTAGGGGACCACATGTCTGTTGGGAAACTGGTGGTACATGGAAAGCTAGGACCCAACGTCCATATTAAGGTGGGGTGCCTGTGCGGTTACTGGGTCACAATTTTCCCTATTGGTATATGAGAAATGGTAAAGATAGTTTTTATAAAATTAGAAAAAATTAAAAATTTAAGTATGCATACTTTATAAATTTTTTTTACATAATTTTTTCAGATGGAAGAAATAGAAACACAAAAAACTCTTTCATATCTTCTAGATTTTTTTCTTGAAAATTATTTTTAAAATACTGGTGAAAAAATAATGTGCCCTTTTAAAACCATCATATATCTTGTCAAATCTTTTAAAAAATATTCAATACTCATAATACCCTTAAATTATTTCAAGTATCGTGTGTTTTTGTTTCATCATGCATGCACAACTCCCATTTTATGCACGACAATGAAAATATTTTGAGGTTATTTAAAATTCATTACTCTCTCTGAATAGTTTGATATTGTTTGGAATTTCATGGAAGTTATATAAGATGGTGACCTCTTTGTAACCTACCAGTAACATATTTATATTCTTGTTTTTATCGAATACATAAATACATTAAAATAATAGAAGTTGAGTAATTTCATTTGTTTTATAAAAATCATGTACATTTGGATGTCTCTAAGATTTATACAGCTCATTTATCTCTCTCTCAATATGCTATGACTATGTACAAGAGTTTAACCCTAGTTTCTTGAGTTGTGTTTTAGAAAAATAAATTTAAGAACAAAGAACATCACCGAGGACCAATTTAACTAAACGAAACTCACATTTTCATAGGAATATCTAATATTGGAGATTCTGGTGAAGGAATGATTTAACATTCATAACAATATTTTTAATAAATATTAATAAAGTTTCTTGTGTAGGAACTCCAAGGATGGAATTAGATTATGAGGAATGTGTGTATAAAATAAATTACAAGGGTGTAATTTCGTTAAAGGGGGATGAATGTGTAACACCCCGAGATTTTATGAAAAATATTCTTTTAATTTCATTAATGTCTTGGGTTGTATGCTACACCAAGATTACCTTGCACTATACGCAACATCGTATTAGCTTGCAGTATATGCAACACTATTCTTGGATCGTGTTACACACAATTTTGTTAATAGTTATTCTACGCAACATTGAGTATATATATATATATATTCAATGTATAAATGACATATTGTTGGATTCTATTATATGAAACAACGAAAGATTCTTTCCCAACACGCAACCCTGACTTGGCTTGCATTACACGCAATCGCGACCTTCCTCGATAGCGTGTGTTATACACAATACTGGGTTTTACTAAGCAATGATATATTATTATAATATTATTATGAACTAGCTGTTATGAATAGTATTAACTAAAATTTTGAATTTTATAAAATTATTATTCATCTTACACATTTTCTAGAACATGGTATAAGAACAAAATAAATTTTTCGGGTAAAATAAGTATTTTTAGAAAAATGCAGTTTTGCCACCTTTTGATGGAGAACCCATATTAAATATAGTTTTTGAAATGTATATAAGTTCCATTTGAAAAAATAAAATTATTCTTTGAAATAATGAAATAAAAATTTACTTTGGATAAATTTTTCATTTTATTCTGATGACTTTCATATTTTAATGAATAGTAAAAACACGCTATATTTTAATTAAAAACAACTTTTTTCATCATAAACTCTTATGTGGTAAAATTATAATATTGAATGGTTTTAATGTATAAATAGAATATATTTTTACCTTTTAATATAACGTATTTCATTGGCATTTATTTTACCTTTAATTCGTAGGTTAAATAAATTCAATCTTTTGCAATGTTTTAAAGAAAAACCCATTTTCCTTTGACAACAGGATTAATTTTAATTTAATTTATGCAAATTTTGTGTATTGAATTTATAAAAATGGATTCCATATTTGGAATCAGTGGGTAAAAATTATGTTAATAAGCTACTTTTTATTTTTGGGCATTTTGAATAGTAACTACGGTAAATTTTATTTACTATAGTTGAAGGTAAATCGGTTAATTAAGGGTAAATATAAGATTATAAAATTACCCTAACACTTGGAAAAACCTATTGGATGACTAAAAATCGACCCATATCACCTAAGGGTCGGATTAGATTCATTTAATGGAGTTTTTTCCATGAAAATAATTTAATTATTATTAAAACCAAAGAAAGTGACAACATGTCACTCTCTTAAATACTATAAGTATAATAATTTTAATTTAGTGATAAAATTAATTAAACTTCAAACATTATTAGTCTACAGAAATATAACAAAATTATCAACATCATGAGAATTTATTTATTATTTTTTGGGATTAAATAATTATTTTTTATTATGACACAATAGTGATGCAGAATTTATTTATCTAGTGAAAAATAAGAATATAGTTTTTATTAAACTAATAGTGACCATAAATGGCACAAAACCCTGAAAAAAACATATTGGCCATGTACAGTTAAACTATAATTATCCAATGGTCTCATATTTGACCATTTGGAGTCTTATACAAGCAATTATGACACTTATATTATTTTATTTCAAATGATGCCAAAGTTGTCACCTTCATAATTTAATAAGTATAACAATTTAAATATTGTGATTTTAAGATGATAAAATCTATTAAAAGTATTATTGTGAAAGGTAATAGATTTATCTTCATCATAGGATTTTATTTTTAATTTTTATTTAACAAATCTGTATATTAAATAATTATACAAAAATGTTGTAGTAATTATTTTATTAAGATATAAACCAAATAAATAATTTTAAAAATAATAAAAGAAATATTATATGAACTATTTAATGTGATCCACTAATTATATAGATACATAAGGCCTTTTATGAATCTATTAATTCTTTTATTTCGAACATATCTTCTTTATATATTTTATTTAAATTCAAATAAATGAATAGTGTCAAAATTGACACTATTGTTATTTTATAAAAATAACATATTATAAAATTGTTTAAAAATCACAAAAATATTTAAATATTATAAATTTAAATTTATATGGTCTATAATGTTTTAAAGTAAACAATAATGGAAAATTCACAACAAATAAGTAATTATTTGTTATAATTTAAAATTTAGAATTTTATTACCACAAATAATTTTTAATAGATTAAATAAGGATAAATCAAAATGATAAGGTTTAAAATAAGATCCAAAGATGTCTAAATTTGATTGGTTGATGCTATTACAACCCAATATCATCTATTCTTCGAATATGACTGAATTTTGGAGGTCTTTAAGTGGGGTTAGATTTATTATAAATTAATATTTTTTAAGAATTCCAAAGGTGCCCCTCTCCTCCCTTATAAATGGGCACCTCCTCCCTCTCCTCCTCACACCAATTTGTTTCTTCAAGCTCAGACAACCCCTGACACAATGTCTTCTCCACTTCCATGGAAAAATCCTAGAGGTTCTGGTCTACTTTAAAGACCAATCTTAGTGCCCTAAGAAGAGGTTTCAAAGAGGCATATCGAAGAAGAGGTAATATCTTCTCTCGATTCTTTCAAACTTCATTCTTCTTCAACTTATTCTTGTTTAGTTATTTCATTATAAAGTATTATAATTAGTATCACTAATATACTGATTTGTTATTATAAATATGAAACAACCCCATTTCACCTTCTATCCATCCTACAGAAAACAAAATCACCGCGCGTGCGTACGTACGGAATACTGTCACCACGCCGTCGTGTAATCTGTTTTTCCACCAACACCTTACATGGATGGGTATAATGGTGTAAAGAATGACTATACATTGTTATTATAACATCATATTGATTCTGATATATTGTATCATCTACTCTAATTCAATTAAATAATTATGGAAATGATATCATCGCTCGTGCGTACATACGGACTACCGTCTCCACGACGCGATGAGATTCATTCTCCTTGTTAACCATTTAAGAATGATTATAAAGTATATATAAGCAATAATAATGAAATATATGACATTATAAAGACACTGTATTTATGTATATATGTATGTCATCTACTTAATTCCATTCAACCCAATAAGGAAATGAAAATAGCATTCATGCGTACGTACGGACTACCGTCTCCATGAACGGTGTATTTCTTTCCATTTATCGATCTATTATATATACGTATATTCTGAATATATATTATATATAAATAATTTTTTACATTCTGGATGTAAGTAATCATTATCTAAGTAATCATATGAATAATTACAAGTCAAAACACGGACGACAAATGAAACGATTTTACCCAAAACGCTCTTTAACATGGAATTTACAAAAGAACGGGTAATATAAAGTCATAAGTGAACAATATATGATATCATAAAAATTAATATGATTCTGTAATAAGTAAATAGCATTATGTAAATCATTATATAGGAGGTTCGGATACGTACGAAGCATATCGAACCTAAAGTAAGGGATAATTTTGCAAAACCTCATTTTTATCCGAGATTGCTTATTTGTAAGTATTTATTAGGGTTATTTCTATCATCCATGTACATATTTTATAAAAGTGTTTTCATGTATGTTTAAAGTCATTTTTAAACATTTTTGACTTTTACTACATAGTATGTAAGGAATATTTCTTTTGTTTACGTTACGAGGTACTTTTTGACTTTTCCGGCAAAAGTATGAAAAGAATGTTTTTATTAACTTATACGAAACGAACGGATTTTTACGGTTTTATAAAGCCATATTTTCATGAAGCTTCCACCAAAATATTTCATGAATATTTTCAAAAAAATCTCTTTCTATTAAAATTTCATGACGTTTTGTGAAAAGAAATTTATTTTGAAGGATAAATCATATTTTCCTCAAGAATTCATTTCAAGTGTTTTATCAAACCCATTTTCCATCTAAGATTAAATTATTTCATATGTGTATGTTTCAAGTGTAATGTCTCTATGATTTACATGGTTTTACTTTTATTATTATGAAATGATATCCATTTCTTTTATATGGATTATTTGATGATGGGATGATGTTTATGAAACCCATTTTATTCTTTGGGTTATGATTAATGTTTTAAGTTTATTTAGTGGCACATGAAAGAGTGACTTCATTATGAGATGGGTGGGACCTATATCTCCATCCAATGTATTGGGTAAATATTTATATCTCACGAGATAGACATGGATGGAACGACAGGTTTTCTGGTTCAGTAATACAGGACTGAAATGAGGAGTGAACTCGATTCAGGAAGGGACTTTGTCCACTTAGATGATCTTGGCAGCAATGCCTTGGGTAGTATGGAAATCATTACATGTGCTTAATGGATGCCTCAATTACATGTTTTATTCCCACGCTATTTTATCATGATTTATGTTCCATTATGATCTATGCCTTATGTACTTCCATGTTATATGTCGTTGCTCAAGATTTTTAATGTTCATGTTTTTTTAAGTTCAAATGTATATAGTATGTATTATTTTATCTATGCTTACCCTTACTGAGCATTTGAGCTCACCCTTTTTATGTTTCCTTTTCCCAGTATAGAAAGAAAGGTTTTAGGTAAGAGAAAAAAGGGAAGACCTTTATTGGAGATGTTGAAGATCTTTCACCACGTTTAGAGGATTACGTTCCATGTTTCCAAAGACACTAAACTATTACGGTCCTTGTGTGTCTTTTTTTGTTATGTATTAAGTATTCCGCAAAAGTAATGTAATGTCCATGTATGTCAGGATTTTGGTCTCTACAGAATGTACAGCACTGAATCCATGAATAGTGTTTTAAATTTTTCCAAAAACATGACAATTGAAGTTATATTTATCCGAATTCCAGAAGAATACTTATATATAAAAAAATATATTTCATATCACAATTTGATAAATGTAATTAAAAATTCTACAAGAAACCACAGACATCATTTTTTGATATCCTTTGGCCAATTTTAAATTTTTTTTGAGTGAATAAACTTGAAAAAATGACATATATGTTTAAATTATATTTTATTTTTATCAATTGAAATTAAAAAAACCACTTTTCAAAATAAATAAACCTACATGCATTGTATTTCCCATGGTTTTTTAGTCCGCGATTCTTTAATTTTTTGGAAAACTATGCATAATTTAACCCCTCTTTTGCACAATAGGAAACACCCGAATTATTTTATCCCAGTCATACCCTCCTTAATCCATGCCTTGTGACTAACATCCATCATTCTTCTAACACATTTCAGTTTTTTATTATTTTATGTTTTCTTTAAAATGAAATATATATATATATATATATATTAGTTTTCTGAATTTATAATGTAAAGGATTAGTTTCAAAATTTATTTCCTAACCAGAAAAATTGTGTTCTGTATAGGTTTTATTTTATATTTATCTATTTATGTTTTATTTAAAATGATATATATATTTATATATGAAAATATAAATATACAATTAATTTATTTGTTTCCAAAAATTTTAATGTAAGGGATTAGATTGAAATTTATTTCTAAACCAATAATTTTTTGTTTTGTGAGGGTTTGATTTTGTTTTTAATCTATCGATTTAATTTTTATTTAAATATATATATATATATATATATATATCAATATATTTTTTTTGGAATTTATGATTCAAGGGATTTGTTTTGAAATTATGTTTCTAATGGACATCTTTTGTTCATTCAAATTCAAGTTATTATAAGGGGTATATTTATATTTAATATATATATATATATATATATTTGTCTATATATAATTATGATTTTACATTTTATAATTCGATAATGTAAGGAATTTCATAAATATTATAATGTATTCTTTTGGAAAAAAATTACAAATTTTTTGAAAACATAGATTTGATGTAAAACCCATGCAACGATACTTGTAATTCATGTAAAGAATTAGTGTTTTAAATAAGTATTTTTTAATATAAATATAAACAATAACAAAATATTTTTTTTTATAAATAAAATCTCTATGATAGAATACAGTACTTTATAATTATCATTTTATTTATACCTTTTAACTATAAATGATTAATATTATCATTTAATTTGCTAAATCTAAATAGTAGTTATTATTTAATGTGAAAAAATTTGTCTGCTCCAAATTATATGTTACTCATAATTTATATATGTTCATCATCTATGTTATCACCTACATTACATTAATTTTTATTCAATTATAAATTTATATTTTTATTCATGTATAATTATGACTTTTAAATTAGAATAGTTAATCATAATCATAGATTTTTCTGAAATAATATTTTTGAAATTTTTAAAAAACTGATTATTACATGTTAAAAATTATGTAACATTATTTTCTTGTAATGAATATAATTTATGTAATTATTATTTTGAAATGTTTTAGGGTAATTATTGAGAAATGAAATACCATTAAAGTGTTTTCTTAAAATTGGCAATAGAGTAAAGAATTTTAAGTTATGGTATGGGGAGTGAGCCCATGACCTTAAGGGGACATTGTCCTATATAATATATGGATAAATGGAATTTCATTTTTCTTATGTCCTACTAAGTATCATAATTAATCTATCAAAATTATTATTTTCAAACATAAAAATCTAGGAAACTATTTATAAATATATTTTATTTTGTAAAATTGATCATTTTCTAATTGAGATTTTCTTATTATTATTATAATTATAATTTTTAAATGTTTGGAAAACCTATTTTTATATATTAATTTTATCAGATGAAACATTTTAAATGCATTTTAGCATGTTTTTAAAACCCCTTACTGGAAAAAATAAATTCTCACCCTATGTTTAAAATTTATTTTTCAAAGGTTTAGTCAATTTTTTTTTGTGATGTGTTTTTTTAAAGAGGCAGTGCATTCGAAGAGATATTTTTATTTCATTTTAATTTTTAATTTTATTTTAATTTTTAATACATGAAAAAAATTATGCAAAACCAATAACGGAAAAGTTCCAAGAATGTATTAAATGTTGTGAATTTGTTCATTTTATTTTGTAAAAAACCCCACAATATTTATATATGATAAACCCAAAGGAATAGATTTGGGTATCCAAAATATTAATCATGATATTTATATAATATATATTCATTATATATATACATATGTATTCATTCAAGAATTTTAAATATAGAAAAATGATTTACATCGTTCCAGGAGATGACATGTCGTATATTTGCATGAACATAGTTTTCACTTTTAAATGAACGGAATAAAATAAAGGTAAAAAATAATTCACCATTACATAATAATTATTATATCATATATATTAATTAAATATATTATTATTACCATCTATGTACATCATAATCAGAAAATGAATCACATCCCTTCGTGGAGGTGCCAATCTAGACATCCATAAGGGTGGTATTATTATATTTCAATGGATAGGTAGGTGAGATGGTATGTATGATATTGTATTTTAAAAAGCATAAATATATAATAAATATAATATATAATAATTAAAATTGTAATAATAACCCTAAATGAAACATGTTAAAGGAGAATAAATTATATCACAATATAGAGGCGGTAATCTATGAATGAGCACGATTGATACATTCACTTACCATTTGATGGAATATAGGGTGGATAATTATAGTTATAAAACTATAATAAAATTTACATATATTTATGGTACTTTTTTTTATTTTATCATGAATATCATATATTTATATATTTTGGAAGAAAAAATAAATTAAAAGAGGTCTGGTATAAAAATTACCTCTTCTTCTGTATATCTCCTTGGGATCCCTTATGGTAGACCCATTAAATGATCACTCATGAATACAAGTACCTCTAATTTGACGATAATTAATTTAAGATAATAATAATTTATGTTTTTCATGAGATATATGGATTAAAATTGTATAAATAAAATGGGGAAGATGTTTCATTTTTAAGGGATGGAAATGAAACTCTTGGAAAATAAAATAAATTAAACAATAATTAATTAATTATGAATAAAAATGGTTCCAAATGTTGATAAATTCAAATAAAAAACATTATAAATTGTATATATCATCATTAAAATCGATTTATACAAGTTTTAGTGACATTTTAAAACTTATATCATGGTTTAACCCGTTCATTAACTGATTTTTACCTTAAAAATAGTAACAACATTATCAATATTAAGGGGTTATAATATTACATATAAGTTAACTATTATCACATAATTGGTTAAGGGGGTATAGTTTTAAACAATTATCATTATAATTTTCCACTTTTATGATTTTCATGGTTTTTAAATATTTTAATAAAATATTTTTTTCTTAAAATACCATTAATCTTATTTTTACACTATTCATTTACATTGAATTTAAAGTCATCATGATAGATATTGTATTAAAATATAATTCATCCACACATCCAAAATATGTGATATTTATCTAAAAATTCATTTTAAGAAAAGTTCACAAAAATTGTATTATTTATAATATTTTTAAAATCATTTGTTTTAGTTTTCTATTAATTGATCAAATATTGTGTCAGTGTTTCTTAAGAATTTATTGTATTAAATCACTAATAATTATAAAAAAATTACTATAGTAATAAAATAATTATTTTGTCAAAAAAATATTTATATATAAAATTACCTTATTTTTATCCTTATGAAAAAAATTAGAGATATTAAATTCTATAGAGTGACATTTTAGAATTTTATTTCCATAAAGTAATATAAATTTAATTATTAATTGAAAATAGACACAAAATAAGATATGCAAAATTTTGGTTGTATAGGGTTGAATTTATTCCAAAAAATGAAATAAATGAATGTTCTAGGTTGATTTTAAGACAGTATCACATGGTTTTAATTTGGTTTTACCCATTTTTCTATTATTTAGATGAAAATTTTTCACAACATTTACTAATCATAATGAATAAAATTAAAATTGAAGCATTTACCAAATTTTAACCTCTTTATTCTATGTATGGTATCCATTTTCAATATTCAATGTATAGATGTTATAAAAATCAATTTTTATATAAATGTTAACAATACGATGAAAAACAGTTTTTATAAAAATGTGTATTTAGGTATAAAAATTAAATTATATCAAAACTATAGATATTTTTAATTAAAATGGAAATAATTACATCGTTATAAGTAAAATAGACCATATTTTAATTTAACACCAAATATAAAATATTATTTTATAGTTAAATTAATTTATTAAATGAAAATAAAGGAATGTATTTACAAAATCAATATTTTTCACTATTAATTTAAAAATAAATCATTTAATAAAACATTCCAAAATTTACCCAGAGTTAATTTTGATATTATGACTTTGAAAATGGGATCGTTTTTCTAAAATTAAATATATTAAATTGGAACAAATTAATTAAAATATTCACGAAAAATTGCAACCAAACCCATTTTTGATGAAAACATATTTCTAAAATGTAAAATAATTTTAGTTAAAATTTAGAATGTATATATTATGAGTTAACTAATAAATATGAATTATGTGAAACATTTCTATATATATTTCATAATGTGGTTAATCCAATTCAACACTATCATTTTAATTGTTATGTTATAATATTTTTCTATTTTTTAAGCCTGGTGTTGCATGTCATGCATGCATTCAAATATATACAATTAATAAAACGAGAAATAAATTGTCAAATATCATGGTTTTATATTCTATCCCCTTAAATAATATTTTCCCTCACAATTTTTGTCTTAATAAAAAAAGGCTAATTTTTTTAATAACTTTAAGAAAAATACACACCATACGATGGGATAATAAAACATCCCCCAGAAAAGGGGATGTGTGAACATAAAGGTTACCCAAAATAAAACATAGTCGAGTACATAAATAAGGATCAAATTGTTGAAAATTTTAAATATATAAATGGAGGAAAAAACTAACATCTAATGAAATATATAGAGAGAATTAGAACATGGGTATGAAAAAGTTAATGACCATAAATAAATAAATAAATAAGGGATTAGAAGACCATCAATTCATTATAAATGATGGTTAAAGGATAAAATTTTATTTCAAGGTGATTTTCCTAATGTTGATTAATTATTTAACAATCATGATAGAGTATACGAGAAAATATAGTTCCTTGATTTATTTCAATTTTATAAGATTAACTCTATCCTTTGGAAGTACTTTAATAAATTACACTTAATTTTCTACTCTATGAAATGGATACTGAAGAAGAATTTTTTATTCTTGAAGCACTAAAATTAAATTTTAATGAATTATAAAACCCATAGGTCATTCATTATTCCTATAAATATATACCAAAAGAAAAATGGTTTGCATAATATATCCAATATAGAGAAATACAATACATTAATCTATATAATGTCAACTGTAACACACAAATGTACACATAATTCTATACATAAATATTTAACCTTATGACACCTCTAAAATATGTATAACTAAAATTAAAAACCAAAAAATCCAAAATATTTGATCTCATAATTTTTTTTCAACATACACATTAATATTTACCCAAAGAAAACAAGAATTATCTAAAAATGTGAATACAGAATTTGGGAATACTTTAATTATCATAAATCATGTTAATAACTTGAGTCACTATAAAGTCACAATGAAACTATATAGGCTTCAAAAAAAATCACACTGTCTTTATTCATAAAATAAAAACAAATACTATAGAATATATATCCCAAAATTTAATAAGAATTATCAAAGATGACATATATCATAATGAGATCAAATCACTAAACAATTCCAAGGACATCAATACTATCTCATCAATTTCAATCATCCATTTTTGGAAAATAAGAATTATTATATCATAATTCCGTATATATTAAGAGTTACCATTCCCACAATAAAGTGTTTTCTATAAAATATCAATTTATTATTAAATGAATTTTCTAATTTATGGGTACCATTAAATATATTATTGGAAATAATTATAGAAAAACTACAATAGTGTAATCCTTATATGTTTAATGATTATTATATCCAAAACATCAATGATAAAACACTTTTATAACATAATTATAAAATCCAAAAAAACAAAAATTAATCACACAAATTTAATGATAATCATAATATAGGCCATTAATTGGTCTATGAGATAACCCTTGGATAAGGGAACTAACTCAGATAATTCCCAAGTTCCTCATATATAAGGCACTAAATGCATTGATAATTCATTACTCTATGACATGAATTTACATATAAATACCGAATTCCCCTTTTGAGGAATTATCATGGGTGATCTTTCAAACACTCTTAACAATAATATAATTTATCTTTCCTTCCTATATGGTCATTACCACATGAACATTCCTAAAATTATATATTCGTCCTATTTGATGTGCAAGGAAACTCCCCAAAGATCGTGTTGTTAATCATATATCATGATAGATGATTATTCAAAATTATAGGGATTCACCTTACAGTTTCTATTTCATTATGTTAAACAAGAGAAAACCCATTCTATTGTCTATCACATTCAACATTATCTTGAATCCACCAGGTTCCAATCATTTTATAAAACCAGAAAACAGTGTGTGAGAAAAACAATCATAGAGATAGATCGTTAAAAATCATTTATAGAATGTCTAAAAAATTAAAACATGGATTCCAATCTATGAAACATTAAGTTTAATTGGGGTCATACATGGTTATAATATATTGAAATATTTCACAATGGTTCATAATGAAAATGTGAATTAACAAAAGCATATTAATCATGAGTTTCAAACTAGGTTCATAATAAGGGCTCACTCATCATGCACCAAACTTATGACCAAGATATACTTGACCAACACTATTATAGGTTGTTTCCCACAGATACAACTATTAAAAAACCACATGAACAAGTAATATATAGAAAAATATGTTCAATAATGAAAACCACAATATATCTATCTTAAAAAAACATTTGGATGTTATCCTATATATAGGTTTATCCCAGGTTTTTCACTAAATCATCCTAACACTACTCTCAAATGATTTGATAAACCCTCCTCTGATACTATCTTTAGTGATGCATACTATAATGACTTTACCCACCAGGTCACACCTCGATGATGAAAGGTCGAGTCAGCACAACCCCATTCCCACCTCCAACAGTATATAGGGTGGTGATAAGAACTGGGGAGTAATAATATAAAATGGATGGGCTTAGCCTAATGTACATGTATGCACACACCAAACCATCTCTAGGAAATATTAAAAAGGAATAATAAAATATAGTAACATCTAGATTAAAACATTCATTGAATAACCTATATGGAATACAACATACTATAAAAGAATAAAAACAAAGTGTATAGGGGAAAATTAACCCCCCATAGAGAAATAATATCTCATACTGACATAGAATGGAATAAATTTATTCTATGAGTGCTCAATTATTCATCTCAAAGATCAACTAAGGTATATGGTCTATGATCCTGAGTTTCACTTTGATCAAAAAATGTCACCCATGAACTATCCATCCCTATATAATATATGAACATTGTGGGTAAATATAATGTAGGGTTGAGTACAAACATACCTAGTTGGATGACATGAAAAAAATGGTGCAGTAGAAGGATAAAATAGAATCAATATCTAACAATTACAAAATGGGAAATAGAAACAACAGTATATATTACTGAAAAAACCTTAATGAGTTAGAAAGAGGATATCCATATTAAATCCAAACCTAAGAAAATGAGTCTTCTTGTAACACCAATGGTCTAACAATAATGCCCAGTGTCTCATGTGTCTGACTGAGAAATACATAGGGACTACCCGAACATTGAGAAAAATCCATATCCAAAGGGACACAATATCTAATTGAATAACCACGCATTTTTTTTAAAAGGGGGTTCCATATAAATTTTATATGACTCAGGAATAGGTGAAATAGGGTATTAAAAATCCATATAAAGATAAAGGAACCATTCCCAATTGCATTAGGGTTGGGTGTTTCCACTCATAGTTTGTAGGTCCCACACCATATCCTGAGGGGGGGGGGGTGCACTTAGATCATGTAGGATGTGACTCATTTCATGATGGGGGGGTTCCAATAAGTAGGTACAAATATATATTATATGCCCAAGTATCTGGGGGCTGCACTTAATGCCTGGAGGACCCACATCCTCATATGATTGAGGGTACAACTCAACTTGTGTAAGGAGTTTGGGAGGTCCTCACCCTAGTGCCATAGGGTGTTTACAACCTTTATCTTTCTTTGATGAACTATCTATATAGAACCCTTAATTATAGGTACGTGACCCTTTTTCATATATTTTGTGTCTATATAATTCTAGTGTTGTGGTTTAGGAGTTTTAGAGGGGGTTTGGAAGGTTTTTATTCTTTTAGGGAGGCTCACGGTTTGTGAATAGTTAGTAGAAATAGTGAACCATCTATAGGAAACAACACAAGGGAGGATAGTGATTAGCAGGTAGGATCATAGTTGGCACACTCTTTTGAAGAAACCATGTCTATTCTTAGAGGAAATCTTTCAACATGAAATAGAAGGTATTTTTTTGGAAAATTATTTTTCAAACTGTGTGAACAAACCATTTAAGGGGTTGGATTGATATAGTATACCCACCAAATTTTCACATGGTTTTCCAAAATATGCTACATGAATATGTAGTGTATAGTTAGATCCCCTCAAAATTTGGATCTAATCCCAATTAACCCCTTTAAGTATCATTGACCCCCTAATCTATCTGTAACCCAAATTTTTTTTGTACACTTGGATTGAGAGACAATTCCTTTCTATCCAGAAGTGATACTTAAGCAAATCAATATGCGTTGGAGATCAAGATTTATTACCAAGTACCTTTATTCGTAGTTATTCTTATATCCAAAGTTCTTATCCTTTTTATAACCATTTATCTAGTCTAATATGGATATTGTTATTTCTTATGAATTATTTAACGAAGAATCCATGTTGAATATAGTGAAGGTAATGTGGTTTGTGATTGGAACATGAAATTTTTTTTGTCATATTTTATTTTTTCCAACCATTGAGAGGTAGGTGGATTCACTCATACATCTAAATTACTTATAAATTTATGTCTATGTTTTTATTAATTTTTTTTCATGAAATGGTTTTGAAATCATTGTGTTATTATATATGGATACCCAATATCGTTATGGATTTGGAATTTAAAAAAATGGATGGATTTATGAAAACCTAGTAGTTTATAATTATAAAATTATGGTTTTGTTTTTATTAATGAACTTTTTTATTAAATTATTTTAATAAATGAAACCTTTATATGAAATGGGATTTACTTATTTTTTTGGCATAAATGGATGCGATGAGTACATTCATATACATGGCCCTATGGAAGTTTTTTTTTTCCGTCGGGGAACTTTTTATTGCTCACTTTATGAAAAAATGGTGGATTTATTAAATACCACTCAAGATTATGGAACTATCACCGAGTCATACATTATGTGTATGTGGATACATGGTTATCTGTACTCCAAATAACATTAACTGGTTTAATAATTTGATAAAATTTTCTCACTTTGAAATTATTCATGGTTTTGATCTAAATTGAATAAAATTAATTTAAAATTTTTTATATAAAATTGGATATCAAGTTATAACATAGTGGTATGAATTGGGAAGTCATTGGGGAAATCCTACTAAGTTTATACTCACCCCCTACTTGGACACATTGGTGTTTTTTCAGATATCATCCATCATGAAAGAGGTAAAAGAGAGGTATGTCAACTATTTAGTGAAGTTTCATGATACCATAGGAATATCTTGAGTATTGGGAGCTTAGAGATTGATTGAAGGTTTCATAGTGTTAGTCATAGTGGAGTACTCAAGAGGTGGGAGGGGGGGTGAATTGAATTTCTATAAAAATTTATTTTTAAAATTATAATTTGGAATTCCCCTAATATTTAAAATAAAATTTCTTAGTCATCCAGTAGTGAATATATAAGAGATTGATTGTTCGATTAATTTATCAAAATATTGATTTGTTCTCAGTTGTATAAAATTGAAAATTAATACAACATTTGAAACCACCCTAATAATTCAATACTATTATAAACACCTTCTAAGACTAACTATCAGAGTTCAATCTAGTTGTTTGGAATATGTCATACAACAATGTAAAAATAAAAGGGAAAACATAGCTGATATAAAACAAGAGATTTAGTCTAAAAAAGAGACTCAATACTATCCACATGGTGATCACAATCCACTAAATCGTTTAAATTTAAAAATAGTTTGCTCCACCCCCTGGATCAAGGTTCAGAACATTAGACAGACTGTCCAGGTTACAAGACCTCTACCACAGTTCTTTGTGGGCACAAACAACAAACAGGTCACACAAGACCTCTTAGATAGTTCAAAATAGGATAAAAATGTATAAAAATAGTGTGAGATTGGGGATATCACGTATCCTATTTTTATTCACATGAGTATGTGTGTGTGTAGAAGACATATACACACACTACTCATACATGTAACCAAATGAACACAACAATGTTAAAGAGGTGGACTTATATTTATAAGGATCTGTGTGTTATGCGGTGGAACTCTGGACTCTTTATATGTAGTTGAGATGAAGTCTGGGCCCTCTTCTAGATGTTGATACCAAAACATCATGTCATATTATGGTTTCAAGGTACATGTATGGTTCTGTACGTATATTATTCTCATCTATGGTATGCTAAAGTAGTTTGTCAATTTGGTGTTCAACTGGATTGAGATTTTCTCATGAGTTCTTCAGTTATTGAGTTCATAGTGGTTTCATGAGAGTTTATTTTCTTCAGTGTGTTTTTTAACTTGCGGGCATGCACCAAACAATTCTCTATCATTATTTTGTCTTCACAAAATTCTTTTAATTCTTGAGGGCATACTAAGTGCATGTACATTTCACGTGCATAGGTTCATCGTACAATGTACTATCTGCCAAAAGTCCTACAAAATATTATTAAATATGTCAGTATCATTAAATGAAACAAATATGAATATTAGAAATAATATTAACAAATTCATATTTAAATAGTCTATTGTGAATCATCTATCAATGTCTCATTCTGTCTATATTTCCATACGTCGTGAGTCATTACATCGATGACTTCTCTCAAGAGTGAGTCCATCATTTTTTCGGTGAGATAGTTGATATATCAGTGACAACTGATCTATAATCGACTCATTCCAGTGGTGACTCATTCCTTCTATTCGTTGCACCATGAAATGGTATGTCACATGTCCTGACAGTAGGTCATCTACATCGGTGAGCCATACGCAACGATGAGTCATATGTGTTAGTGTCATGTGCATAGGTGAGTCATCTTCCTGTTGGTGTCTTGTGAAATAGTGATTTGTCTGCATCAGTGTCATGTGCAATGGTGAGCCCTTCCAACAGTGTCAGATTCAAATAACTTAGTATATATTCTTGTTTGAACTATCTTTTCTTGAGTCGTATGTCTGTGGGTTACTCATATGTCTGTCAGTGAGTCATCTGCCTGTCAGTGTCAGGGAATCTTACTTAGATAATCATTAGATGTTCTGTCTGTCTTAAAATTCAGAAAAGTCAGAGAGTGTTAATACACATACATACACATAGATAATCAGTTATACTATCCTGTAGACTAAAACACAAATAAATTATTATATGTTTGAAAATATCTAATTATTCAAGATAATGCTTTGACATAATTTAGGATCTGACATGAGATAAAAAAATATGTTAATATATGACATGATTTTTGATAATTAAAACTATTATAGTCAAATATATTTTCCAACAATATCATTGGGATGGTAATTCACCCTTTTGATTTTCACCAATCATGGAATTATTAGGTAGCATTAGAGAATGATTAAAATAAATAATCTTATTAGTATCATCCATAAAGATAAAATAATGTATTAGAGATAATAATGCATAAACAAATAATAATTCTTGATAATGTTCTCCCCTTTTAAAAATTTATTAATGTTCTCCCCCATTAGGGATTAGAAAAATGTGGAGGGTAAAAGGAACACTAAAAATAGATAAGTAGAAATTAGGAAATACCATTCATAAACAATGTACCCTGAATTAGAAAAGTATAAGGACTCATCCCAATCAAAAAAAGATCACTCCACACTACATGGTAGGGCCTATGGGTTCCTTCCCCTTATCATAAGGATCAATGGAGGGTCCAACAGGAGGAGTAGGCCTAGAATTAGGAGGGTCTGAAGGTATTTTCAATGGCGGTAGAGGATCTCCTTTTGGAAAAGTTGAATCTAGGTAATTTCTGTGCTGAAAAATAATCCAAGGATGAAAAGATTCTGTAATGATGGTTATGAAATGAGATAAATCACGAGAAAGTAACAGATAAGCTTCAGTAGACATTGAACCAGCCAGGCCATGTGGTGCAGTAGGAGGAACCGTAATTGCTTAACATTGAACATGGATATACAGCTTTAACATCTTGATGAAATATTCAATTATCTCTCCGACATATTTCATAGCCTTATTAAAATAATAATTGATTTTGCTGAATTTTTCCCACAAGGGATTGAATTCTCTCAACTTCATAATCAGATCCATAAAATCCTTTGTTACTGGAGGAAGAGAATGATTGGTGACCAAATACATAAAGAGACATTTCATTTTATGCTTTGTTTTGAGTTTGGAGAAAAACTCATTTATATTTTTGGTTAGCTCCTCCTGTGTGTGTGAAGAATTCCTTGTATAATACATCACAAGGTCATGAACTTTTTAGAAAGTTTCCTCAACCTTGGTCATACATGATATTAATTCTTACAGCTCTTATTTCATAACTGAACCGATAGTGGAAAGATCTGTATGTTGTGAGGATGGAACATGTGGTTTAGAGGTTAAATCAAGAGAATTGGATGGAGGTTCCTTAACTTATTTTTCACATAATGGAAAAATAAAGTGCTTTAATACGAGAAACAAGATTCTAATTTCCTTTCATAACACATTCTATTGTGTTTCTGTACCCAAAAGATTAATCATTCATTCCAGTTGTTATGTTATTCATCTCATTACCATCCATGGTGTTTTTTGTCACAATTTTTTCTGAAGGTGTAATCAAATTTGGATGAATTTATTTTATCACCATCATTGAATCCAAATCACCATCAGCTTGAGATACAGTTGTGGAGGTAAGAGTAGAACTGGAACGTCAATCATGAATTACACCATCAATAAAAGATCTGATATCTTTCAAACGTTAAGTCAGATTAGTGTCCTCATTCATAGATTCTTCAATATCATATATCATTTGATATTGTAATGAGTATCTTATGGATGAAAAATGTCTTTATTGAAGTTTTCTAAATCGGCCAGAGTGACATAGTCACTAGAAGAGGTCTCAACAAGAAGTTCTCTTGCACCAAGTGAAAATACTTCATCATCAGAATCTTCAAAATCAAATCTAAGGGACACATACTTAGTATTCCTCACCCATTCAGCCATAATATCAGAATCCAGAGGAGTAAGAGTATCTATACTTACTCTTCAATTTGATGCTCCTAATTAGCTTGAGAAAATATTTCTTCATGCTACCCCTTAGTGTCATCTTTCAGGGAATATTGACCCCCCTATGTCAATGCTTCATATCTAGGTTGATTCAACTTATGTAGGGTTATTTTTCTATTATATAGAGACTGAGAAATTTTTTTCTTCTGGAGAAACATTTTCATCTTCAAAAACACCCTCAACAGAGACCCAAACATTAGATTCAACTCTCATTATACTAACAAAATTTGGATTTCCATCAGGATGATCAAATTCACTACCACTTCCACATTCACTACATTATTCATTATCACCATCTTCATCCTTTCCATTTCCAAATTCAAAATAAAATTTCTCATATTATTATTCATCTTTTGATTCTGAACCACTTTCACCAGTACCATCTTCCTCATCTTCATCTTCCTCATCACTAGATTCACCGACATATTCTACAATTCGTTCAACTTCTATTTCTTCACATTCTGATTATTTGAGAACAGGTTCATAAGAATTTAAGTCCAAAGGTAGACTTCGAGGTCCCTTAGAAAATAGTTTTGATGGTCTGGTTTTTTCTAGGTCACTTATACCATCAACTGTAGATCCTAAATATCTGATAGGAGTAGCAATCTCCACCTCCTCATCTAATGAATATGTTACTTGTTCATCTGGACTAAGGTCACGATCCACTATATCCTTTGGTCTAACTATATAATCTATATGATTAAACTTCTCATATATTCTATCTTCATCTATAACCCATTCATTTCTCTAAGAATTCTAGTTAATTTTCATTATCTTACAAATATCCTAACATAAACAAATTCCACTGCATTCATTAACTACTACATCATCAACATCACTTATAAAACCTTTCTCCTTTAACATTACTGAAATCATTCTAGATTATAATTGTTAAATTGAATTATAGATATTTTATTTCATTTTATTAATGTGTACAATCAGATATTTACACAAATTCCATTTAACTCTTTTATGAGGAAAATTCACAATGTATACATCCTGATACTTGAGAGAATAAAATTCCCCTATCCTAAAAAATATTGTGTTTAATAAACATAAATAAGATTATGTACTTTCCATTTAATTATAAGGCAATGGGTCTCCTATTTTCTTCATTTAGAGTAAGCTCCTTTAGATATGCCTCATAATAAATGAATTCAATTTATAGAAGATAAGTACCTTGATAATAATCAAACCTTCCTTCATGGGGAACCTTAAGAAATTCATCCCAATGTCTTGGAAGATAAAGAGTTACTATTCACTTTTACAATCAGCATGACCCTATCAACATCACTACCTTCCAATAGGAGTTCCATATTTATGTAAAATTCATGTAACAACATCAGGTAGAAAATGTTTTCATTGATTTTGAACCACTCAATACATCCATGATCTTTCCGCACCTTCAACAACAAAGAGTTTCTCTCTAAGATCCATTCCAATAGTACTTATTTCACTATAGTTACAACATGGTTTTACAGACCAACATTTACAAGACCTGATTTTTTTATTGAATCATCTTTCTATTTTGCAGAATCAAGAGACTCACACTGTTCAAGTGCTCTCTTCACATGAACCATTCCAATTAGTTAAGTCAGAAGGTTTGAAGGTGAAAGTTTGGGGGTAAATAAAGGTGATGGCCAAGAGAGAGGAGCAGCAAAAGAGTAGAGTGAATTGATTCAAATTTATATCATTTAGGGATTTTGAAATTACCAAATCTCAAAAACTTGATCCCGGTTCAACAAACATAATGAAAAAAATTCCATTTTGGTAAAAACGTAAAAAATATTAAAACAACAAGTCATCTGTATCGGCATGAAAGATTTTTTATAACACTAACAGTGTTGGTATGGAAAAGCATCATTGTTAACATGACCACTATGTCATCATGAAAACAATTTCAGAATGACAACTTCACTAAAAAATATCAAAGGAAAGGAATCACAAGGTCTTACTAATTGATCATTCCTATATCTTGTCTGATGTAATTCATTATTTTAGAGTTCAACGGCTTAGTGAATATGATAGAAAGATGATATTCTGTGTGAATAAATTCCCAATTGATATCACCCTTTCGATAATGATCTCTCAAAATGTTATGTCTTACATCATTATGTTTTTTTCTAGAGTGTGAAGCTGGGTTATTAGAAATGTTAACAAAACATGTATTTTCTGAGTTTATAGGTACATGTATAAATTGATATCTATAGTTTAGTAGAATCTGTTTCATCTAAAAAAATATTCAACTACAGCTACAGATATCTTTTTATTTAGCTTCATAAGTGGATAATGCAACCAAATTCTATTTCTTTTTTACATCATAAAACCAAGTACATTCCCAAAAAGTGACATGTCCTAGAGGTTTTTTACTATCTAACTTGCATCCACCAAAATCATCATCAGAATAACTCACTATATCAAATAATTGTCCTTTCTGTTAAAACCATACTATATTTATATAAAATTTAAGGAATTTGAAAATTCATTAAATAGTATTTATGTGAGAATATTTGGGATTATCTTCAAAATGGGCACACATAAACACAGTGAACATTTTATGTAGCATACAAGCCGTCAAGTAGAAAAAACATCAAATAATTCCCCAATAAGTAGTTTGATCATTAGTTTTACCATATTTATCAAGATCCAACTTACAAGTAGTACTCATTGTAGTGTCACTAATTTTTATGCTATCAAATAAAATTATTTTCAAAATATATTTTGTGTATTTACATTGATATAAAATGATACAATTTTATTTTGGAAAATCTAAAACCCAGGAAAGAACTTTAGTTCACCAATTAAACACATTTCAAATTGATTTTGAATCATCTTTGAAAACACAATACATAAATAATTTCTTGAATATCCAAAAATAATATCATCTACATAAATTTGTACTACCTAAACATCTTTAGAAATTATTTTTATAAATAGATTAGGATCATAAATTCCTTTTGTAAAGTCTTTTGAAATGAGAATACTAATTAACCAATCATAAAAAGCACGTGGATCTTATTTTAAACCGTATAAAGCTTTCTTTAATTTGAAAACTTGATTTTGAAAGTGTAGGTTTGTAAAAATAGGGGGTTGTTCAACAAAAACATCCTCAAATATATACCCATTTAGGAATGAACATTTAATGTCCATTTGATAATTTTTTAAATTAATACGGGCTCTATAGAAAAGAAATATCATCATGGGATCATGTATAGAAATAGTGAAAAAAGTTTCTTCATAGTCCCTGCCTTCTTCATGACTGTAACCTTGTGTAACAAACCCATCATTGTTTCTAACAATATTTAAAAATTCATATACTTTTTTCCTAAACACCAACTTAGTTCCTATGGTCATGATTTATTTGGGTCAATCCAAATATTCCCAAACAATATTTATTTGAAATTGTTTATGTTACTCTTGAGTAGACATCAACTAAAATTCATCTTTAATTGAATGATTTTTATTTTTAGGTTCAAGCTGTGACAAAAAAGCTTTACATTCAACATGATTTATCATAGATTCTCTAGTTTGTGGCCCTTTATCTAATTCTCAATCAAAATCATCTAAATGATGTTTTTTTAGTGTTCTTGTTGGTCAAGAAAAGGTGGTACTAGTAACATTAGGTTCATCTACAAGTTTGAGTTCGTCATGTTCAGATTCTGAAGAATTTCCAAAACGTTTGGATTTAACATATTCCTGAAAATAGGATTAGTTGATTTTCCATTTTTTTCTGGGTATGAAATACCATCATCATGGTTTTGTAGAGAACTCATAGGTTTATGTGGATCTATTTCATAAAATTTGATATGGACAGATTCTTCCACCCACATGATTCATTCATTAAAGAATCTATAGGATTTACTATAGGTTGAGTAACCTAGGAAGATTCCTTCCTCACTCTTGGAAGCGAATTTTTCAAGGTTGTCTTTATTATTAAGAATATAGAATTTTCAACCAAAAACATTTAATTAAGTAACTTTGGTTTTTCTATTTTTTCACAACTCATATGTATTATTCTTGAGGATGGGTCTAATTAAGACTCTATTAATTATGTTTCGAGCTACATTCATAGCCTTATCCCAAAAGTAAACAAGTAAATCATATTAATTAAGAATTTTCAAAACTATATCTTGTAAGGTTCTTTTTTTTCATTCCATAACACCATTCTTTAGGAGTCATAGGGGTAGAGAAGATATGACTGTAACCATTATGTGAGAAAAAAATATTCAAAGTCATTATTTCCAGAATCACCACCATGATCACTTCTTAAGGGTTTTATTCCAAGTCCACTTAGTTTTTCTAATATTTTTGAATACATGATGATGTTTGTACATGATTTACATTTTTGATCTAAAAATAATTACAAGTATACCTAGAATAGTTATCTATAGGAACATAGACATGGTTCTTCCCATTAAATCTAGAAACTCAAAATGGTATAAACAAGTCTATGTGGACCATATTTAAAGGTTGAGAAGTTGAAACTTCTTTATTTAATTTTAATGATATCTTGTGCAATTTTCTCTTTTGAAAAATATTATAGAATTTTTCATTTGGAAACTATCTTTTGGGTAGATCCTTGAATATTCCTTTTTTGGTATTCTTTCTAACAGAGTGTACATTATAGTTTTCTAACCTCCAATGCGAAATCCAAGACTCTTTATTAAAGGCACTTATATAAGAATCTGTTTGGGAAATTAATGAATATAATTTAACCAAATATAAATTTTCATTTCTAAAAGTAGAAAATAATTGTTAATTGTTAGAGATAAAAATATTGCAACCATAATTTTAAAATTTTACATGAAATACATCATCACATAATTGTGAAATACTATGTATATTATATTGCAATCCATCAACAAAAAGTAATTTCAAAATTAATAATGAGTTAGAGATACCAATCTAGCCTAAGCCAATTATTTTTCCAATAGCGTTGACACCAAAGGTGACATATCCACCATCAATATTGATTATGTTCTTAAAGATAGAATAATCTCATGTCATGTTTTTTGAACATCCACTGTCCATGTACCACTGACTCTTGAATGAGCTCTTCAAACAATTATCCTCGAAAATAATCAACCAAAAACAAACATTGGTACCTAGAACTGTTTGGCTCTAGTAAAATTAGTAATCAATGATTTAGGTACCCTCATTTTCATTATTGGTTTTCTATAAGAATTATATAACATATTTGTAAAATAGACTCTGTCTGGTCTATAAAAACTAGAGGTAGTGACATATTTTCCAAAAATGGAACTAGTTGAATAATTTTGTTTTTCAGTTAGAAGAAATGTTTCTTAATATTTAGTTAAAAAATGTTTTTTAGTTATGTTTCTCTATCGAGGCAGATATCCAAAACCAGAAGTATACATATGAGATATATATTTACCAAGAATTTGACTAAGAGTATTTTTTCTGTTGGTAAACATTTCTAGATCTTTCATCAATTACTCATTATACATATTTAATTCATTGTATTATTTGAGAAGTTGAGCATTTGATTCCATTTTAGTAGTATGTTTATATTTAATTGTTACAGTAAGATAATGGTGTTTCATTAAATATTTATATTTATCTTTTACTTCATTACAATAATCTTCCAATATATTTTAGTATTTAAGCGGTTCATCACATGTAATATTTTCAGTATAACTTCCATTTAAAAAATAATTATAATTGTGTGTAGGTGATTCTATGGTCAGCTAAGATGTGTTTTCCATAAAACACATATTTTCATTATTATATTCCCCACAATTATATGATGTCGACTCACTAAGGCTATCCTCAGAGTCACTCTAGGTGGCTTTCATAGATTTGTTATATTTCTTGTTTTTTTTCATACTTATTTTTGTATTTTTGTTTTTTATGGTCAAATTTGACATGTAATATCCTCTTGCGCTCATAGTAGACAATCTCCTCTGATTTTTCATTTATTTTCCAATCTTTTTTCTATCTTCCCCCATTATCCTATCTTCATTTATAATTGAGATTCCTATAAAACTACTTCTCCCAATATAGCTTTATGAATCTCTTGTCCAGGTGAGCCATATCTTTATCACTATCTAATGTTGATTCATCAATAATGGAGCTTTCAAAAGAGGCTAGAACCTTCTCTTTTTCTTTATTCTTAGAGGTAGAAGTCCATAAGGCTGCATATTTTCTTTTATGTCCATTTTATTCTTCTTTGTTGAATTTATGATCTTCCTCATACATCATCAATTTTAGAATTAGTTCTTTGAATGATATTTTACTGATGTCACATGATTCTCTAATTAAAAAAGAAGTTCCACTCCAACTATTAGGTGAGTATTTGAGAACCATCCTAATTTATTCTTTGGTAATAACATCTCTTCCCTAAGAGATCATAGTGTTCCAAATTTCATCAGACCTAAGATACATGTCACAAATAGTCTCATTAGGCATCATCCAAAAAATTTCATATTTAATAGTATATGTGTTATGTCTCATCTCCGTAACACTGTATGTTCCATTATGTGAAGTAGAAAAATTATCTAAAATTTTATGTGTTGTTTTACGTGAAGAAATTATATTAAATTATTCATCTCCTAAATAACTGTATAAGGAATTCATGTATTTTAAATTATTATTATAATTAGTTATATTTGTGTCATCCTGTGTGGTTCTATTAATATATGGAATCTTATACTCGTCTATAATTGAAGACCAAAATTCAAAAAACATACCATCAATGATAATTTTTAATTTAATTTTCAATTGGTCATAATTTGTTTCATTAATGAATTGTGGTTTGTTGGTAGCAGCAGCTTCCATTCTATCATCGATAACAAACGTTTTAAAAAAATATACTAAAGAGATAAATTTTAGTATTAGTAGGAATTTTATTATCATTAAAATAAAACTAAAATCATAGTTGAAAATGTTTGAAAAAGATTTGAAAACGGAAAAATCTAAACCTCTGATACCAAATGTTGGTCGGAGTAGAATACTCAAGAGGGAGGGGTGAATTAAGAATCTATATAAATTTATATTTAAAATAATTATTTTGAATTCCACCAATATTTAAAATTACATTGCCCAATTATCAAGTAGAAAATTTATATGGGCTTGACTGTTCGATTAATTTATCAAAAGATTGATTAGTTCTCAACTGAATCAATTTGATAATTAATACAACTTTCAAAACCAACCTAATAGAGAAATGTTGTTATAAAAATATTATAAGACTAACTATCAGAGTTCAATTTAGTTTTATGAAAAATGTGATAAAACAAAGTAAAAAAAAGGAAAAAACATAGAGGATATAAATCTAGGGGTTCAATATCAAGAAGAGACTTAATCATATCCACTTGGGGATAACCCGCCAACAAGAAGTTTATATTAATAAATAATTGGATCCACACCCTGGATCAAGGTTCACACATGAAATTTTCCATAGTTCTAAATTGAATACAAATAGATTAAAAGATTGTGAGATTGAGGATATAATTTATCCTACAATTATTCATATGAGTCAGTGTATGTGTAGAAGATAGATACAACCACTATTGAGATATTTAACAAAATGGACACAAGAGAGTTAAAGATGTAGTGATTTGTTTAGATAGATCTATGTGTTATGTAGTGATGTTGTGGACACTTTAGATGTAGCTGAGATGAAGTCTGAGTCCTCTTCTAGAAGTTGACACAAAAACATAGTTTCATATTCTAGTTTCCAGGTATAATTTGGGTTTTTTAGGTATGTTCTTCTCTTTCTTTGGTATGATGAAGTATTTTTTCAATTCAGTGATAATCTTGATTGAGATCGCCTCATGTGTTCTTCTATTCTTGAGTTCACAGTGGGTTATTGAGAGTTGAAGTTCCTTGGTATATTTTTTCCCTCACCGGCATGCACCACATAATTCTATGTCTTTATTTTGTCTTCAAAAAATGATTTTTATCCATGAGGGTTGTCAATGAACATGTACATTCCATGTTCATAGGTTCCTTGTACCTCATAATATCTTAAAAAATTCATAATAATGATTATTAAATAAGTCAGTATCATTAAATGAAAAAGTATTTATGTTAGAAAAAATACTAATAAATGTATCTTTAAATAGTTTATCTGTGACTTGTCTGTTAGTGTCTCTTCTATTGGTCTTGCCAGACATCAATGAATCATTACATCGCTGACTTGTCTCAATGGTGAGTCATTCCTTCCTATCAGTGAGATAGTTGATATAATCGTGACAGTTTATCCATAGGTGACTCAATCCAATGGTGAGTCATTCCTTCTATCAGTAGCACCATGAAATGATAAGTCACTTTTAATGATGGTAGGTTCTCTACATCAGTGAGCCATATAAAATAGTGATTCATCAACAATATTTTCATGTGCAGCAATGAGTCGTATGTTGGTCAGTGTCATGTGCAACGGTGGGTCATCTGCATCAGTGTCATGTGCAACGATGAGTCCTTTAAACGGTGTGAGCTTCTCATAACTTAGAACATATTCCTGTTTGAACTATCTATCTGTGAGTCATATTTGTTTCAGTGATTCATCTGTCTATCGGTGTTAGTGAATCAAACAAAGATAATTTTTAGATGCTATATCTTTCTTACAATTCATCAAATTCAGAGAGTGTTAATACACATAAATACACCTAGATTATCAGTTATATGCTTATGTAGACTTAAACACACATAAATAGTTATTTTATTGATATGATATGATTATTCAATATAATTCATTAGCATAATTTAGGATCTGATATGATAGAAGATATATGTTAATATATGACATGATTTTTGATAATTAAAACCATTACATTCAGATATTGTGGCCAATAATATCTATGGGCCTACACTTAGGATTTTTTCTTCCAGGTGTTTTGGATCTTGGAGTATCTATTCATTTTTCTTGTTAATATCCTTCTGTTTCTACTTGTACTCTAATATTTGTAAATATTTGGGTTAATTTTTGAGTTTTATTTTGTACTCATAAATCATAAAGAGGATTGGATGTTTATTGTTATGTTGGATTTGTTTCTTTTTCACTTATGGGAAAATCATCCCCAAAATGTTCTTGAGGACCATGGAATTTATTTCCAGACTTTGGTGTCTTAGCAATGCAAGATAAGGCTAGTAGAACCACCTCATCTTCTAAAGAAAATATGGAGGGATCAGATATTACAAATTGTATCGACTTTTTGGGTCCTTCAGTTAGAAATGGTGTCATATGTGATTAGCTTGTCTATATTTTTAGCATAAATGTGTTAATCGTGTTTAATAATTGACCTGTATCCATACTGAGGAGATATGTTCATCAAAACATGAATTTTATACTATAAAAATACACATCTATCCTTTTTATGATGAACATCACGTTAATGGGTTGTTTGGGTACATAATTGTAATAAGAAACTTCCAGGTGAATTTTCACCTCATCATCATGGGTTTAGTTGACATGTTTTGAAAGAAACCCCTTTATATTAATACTTTACATTGGTATTTAATTTTTTATTATATATTTAATGGTTTATGAAATGGATCAAAAATGATTATTTTTAAAAATAATTAAAATGGATGATTTTGAAAAGCATGATTGTAGTATATTCAATAATTGTTATACACATAAAAATGGTTTAATTGTGCAAAGATATTTTTTGTGATATGTGTTGATGTGGTGAATTGGAATTTATAATCCTTCAGTTGATAATGATTAATTATAAATGGAGATTTTTTCTGGTTATAGCGAATGAAACTGGTTAGGTGTCATAGAAATCAATAGGAAGAGGCTCCTGAATATGTGGTTGCACCTAAAACAGATCTAATTTAATAGGTAGTCTAAGGTATTGTGTATGATTTTCAGGCTCTTAATACGTGTAATAGGAATAATGAAAATTGGTAACTAAACAATTTGATTCAATTCCAAATGTAAAATCCACCATTATTTTAGGGGGATTCCAAGCTCGAAAAAATTATATTTTTGGTTAATACGATGAATTGAATCTTCGATTTCAATGGGACACTAGCAATGTTGGAAGTAAATTTGGAAATATATATAATATATTATTTATCCTACCAATGGTGGGAATTATAAATTTATGCTAAATTAGACCAATGAATGACATTGGAGGATTTTGAGGAAAATTTTAATTATAAATTATACCCTGGACCGTACAAGATTTCTAGAATAATAGACTTCTTCAGTTTCATGAAAGAGAATCTATAGGTAAAAAAGTATATAGAGAAATTTATAAATTTAGACTAATTTTTCTTAGATGTTATTTCATGTGCATCCTTGAAGGAATTCATTTCTGATTTGTGATTATGGACTAATATCTGGTTAAATATTTTTGTTCCATGTATAATGAATTATACAAAGAGGGTCAATAGAGAAATGGTGGAAGAATGGGATATCATTGGAAATACGGTTATGGAGATTATTTTTATTCCTATAAGAACATGTACGAACAATAATTCATGGAATAAGAGGAATAGGGAAAACTATTTCTAGAGTAGTGTGACACCTCAAAATTAGACCATGAGATTAGTAAATCTTCCACATCAACTGAAAATTTTGTCTGAATATTTTGGATCTGGTTCTTCTGATAATTTGAAATGATATTGTAAGAAAATACCTAGAGTATGCCCAAATCACAATTAGATGGGACATATTTTGTGATATTGTCATAGTGCTCAAAGGCTGGGTGAAAGAGACACATATAACGTTTCTTAGGAATTTTAAACCTCAATTGTATGATTACTATAGGATAATTGTCTTCTTTAGAATACAAAAATCCAAAGAAATTCTAGGAACACCATAACCCTTCAACCTATACAATCTCAACAGGGTAACAAAGAGAAAATTTTAGTGTGTATGAAATTGTCTAGATTTTAGAAAATGATTGGGAATGATAAATCTTGTCATTAATTAATTTGAGGTATGATTCTTATGAGTTTTAACCTTGTAAAATATTTTTTTGATATGTGTGTGTCTCAATAATTTTTTATTGTGGTGTTGATCATATGGTTTTTGATATTGAAATGATTTATTTTGTTTTGAAACATCAAACTACTCTTTCCCAAAGAGTGTGTTGAAACATTATATTAAATCATTTCCTTTAACTATCAATGGGGATGAGTTTTATTGGGATTTTTCTACACATGAGATGGATATCTATGACTTGATTTTAGGAATAGATTGGTTTCCAACATTCAATTCCATTACTATATGTTTTTCATCTAAGGTTATTTTTATATATTTGGATTGTATTGAGCTTCCATTTATAAGATATTTTCATTTTAATGCAATTAGAGGTGATTTTTGCATCAGTGGATAAAACTATTCCAAAAAATTTGGTAGTGATGACATTGGAATCTATGGATGTTATTGGAAATTGATATTTTTAATAATTGTCAAATAATTTATTGTTGTATTTCCTAAAATGTTCTTAGGGTTCCCACAAAAAATTGAGGTGAACCTTCTAATTGATATGCTATTTGGGACTAGTTTTATCTTACTTCCATCTTTTGGTATGGAACCAATGGAATTCAAGGAATTAAATGTTCAGTATGAATAAATATAAATCAAATTATTCATTCAAGTGAGGATGTCTCTATGGATAACACTATTTTTTCAATGAAAATGTCGATGAAACTCTTAGGGTTTGTGAGGAATATCATAAGAATAACCAAGTTACAATAAAGTATTTGTATCCTCTTCATAGAAACAATGATATGTTTCTTCAATTTATGGGAGATGTAGGATCTATAAAATTTATTTACATTTGGGATATAACTAATAGTGTTATTAGAATAAGGAAATTCTAAACAAATCATCCATATAATAATATGCCACTATGAATTTTTAGTCATGACTTTTAGTCTTACAAATGCACCAGCTTTTTTTATGTAATTGATGAATCAAACCATTCTGAGGTATCTAGATTCTTTTATGGTGTTTTTTGATCATATACTATTGCATTTTTTAACCAATGTGGAATATGTGAAACAATTGGATATTGTGTTGGGTTTCTAAAAGAAACACTACATGTATACAATGTTATCAATGTGTGATATGTGGATATAATAGGTACATTTCCTTAGGAATGTGATTTGCAAAAAAGTTATTTTTTTGGACCCTAAAAGGATAGATATTGTTACCTACTAGAAACTAACAAAAAATTCCAATTAAATACGTAGTTTCCATGTCCTGGAGGGTTAATATTGAAATTTTGTACTTGATTTTTCACTTTTCGAATAATTGGTGACATCATTGATGAAGGAAGTATTTCCTTTCCAATGTAATGAGATATTTCCTAAATCCTTTCATGAAAATAAATATACTATTACATAATCTCTTATCCTCACGTTTCTAGAGTCTAGATAAGATTATGTAGTCTATTGTGATACATCAAGATGTAGCATGGGTTTCATTCTAATGCCAGAATATCATGTTGTCGCTTATGGATCATAGCAGTTACAGTTTCATGAGAAGAACATCCCAAAAAATAATTTTAAATTGGATGATATGGTTCATGCTTTGAATACATGGTGTCACTATCTCATTGATGAGATGTTCATAGAGGTTAAAAATCATATGTTTTTTAAAATCATTTTCTCACATAGGTATTTAAATTTATGGAAAAGAATATCGATGGAGTATCTACAAGTATTTTACATTGATTTGATATATACACTAGTTAGAGGGAACTCTATGGTTGATTCATTGAGAAGGAAATAAAATGTGTAGTTTTCTAAAGAGGCTTCTAATAAATTGAATATTATATTAGTCATATACTATACGCATCTATATTATACATAAGAAGTCAATGTTTCTTTTTTCATTCCAATTTTGGTTATTCTGAATTTTGTTGAATTTGTTTTATTTTATTAAAATTTTGAGCATGAATGTGTTACAAAAAGGTCAAAACATAATGGTGGGGAGACCATTAAGGGATGGAAGATGGATTAGATTTCATTATAATGGTTTATAAATGACATGGTCATATGATAGGATTATCAAGAACAAATTCATAGTGACAACCACCATTTGAGAGGGGATGTTCATCAGGTATTAGAGAAGATTTATAATTCATTGAAATAAAAGTTTAGGTAAGCTGGAATGAAGAAGAAATTGGTAGTGTTTTCTAGCGATGCCTCACCTATCAACAGGTCAAGGTAGAGCATCAATGACTAGCTAGAATTTTGCAGTATTTTCTGATTCCCATGTGAAAATTGGATCAAATGACCATGTATTTTATAATAGGTACAACAAAGATTGTTTAAAAACCTGATTCTATATGGGTTATAATGAATCCAATCCCAAATTCTTCTCACCTAATCCATATTCAAGAAACTAATATAGTTGAATACTTTTCCAAAATCTATATCCAAGATGTTTTTGAATGTTCCGGGCACAGCGGAAGCTAGTGGGTGGATGTGACCACTTGGATTTTTGTCGTTACCAATGATCAATCTCGGATTTATATGACGATAAATGCCAGACTCCATGAATCAAATAACCAAAATAGACTAAGAAGAATAATAGTCTAGAAACCATAAATTTGGATCATCAAAAGTTGATTATAATTAATTTAATTAATTGACAAGAAGTACCTTTTATGGAATTCTTTATTCTTTGATATTTCTGATCATGTTACAATGTGATTCTCCATTGCGTCATAGAAGCCAAGTGCAAACTTCCTGTAGCGGTGATCCACATGTGCACCACATATCTTTCGATGTCGCCAAAGGAGTCTCTGGGTGCTAGAATGGATGAGCCTTTTCTTCTGTTATCTGCCTAAGATCTCTTTGATCTGATGGAGGAGGATCTTTCTTGATCATGAGAGCATTCATGGAGTAAGGAGTTCTTTTTTACTTGATAAAATTCTCCAGAATTGTTGTGCACAATAGTTAAGGAAAAGTGTTGGGGTTGTTAGGATATTTATAATCGGGTTTTAGGTTATAGAGTTATGACAATTAATAAACATGATACATGTTTTATTTATTTCATTAACCCTTATTTAAACCCAAACCCCCTTGTTTAATCATTAATTCCTTGATATGCACCCATGATGATTGTAATAGATATCATTTAATTAAACAATATTATATCCTTAAAATCCTTACTGGAAAAACTACACAGTTTTTAATCATTAACACATGGCGTGCACTTGTTTTTAATAAAAGGACACTGCGTTTAATCATTAATACACGGGTTGTACATGGTGTTCATTTCCTTTCCAAAATGAAAACTACATGCTGTGTAATCATTAATACACGACATGTATTTATTTTTTAATTTTATTCTTCCTCCATCATTAAAATGATTTTGGCATCCTTGAATAATTTTTAAACCATATACGGGAATAATCGTTATTTTACCTGAGATACATAGATACACTTAGTGTGAGATCCTCTAGGCATTGTTCTCATTGGCAATAGGTGGGCCTGCATAATGTCCAAGATTACTATATAGCAACCGGTCAATGAACCCAAAGAAAGAAGTTGACACCACATTGACTTGTCACCTCATACGAACACTTACCATGTAATTTAATCCCTTTTTCTTAGTTTATTATCAAGATGGTTTCATGGCAGTGTCATAAACCTATATGCATGATCTGTCATTATTTGAATTCTAGAAATAAACTTGTTATGACACCATGGCCATGGAATTTGTGCGGAAGTTATATTTCAATCAAAGGGCCAGATATATCTACTTCAATAAATATAGAAGGGAAAAATCCTTCCTCGACTTATCCATTAATAATATTTCATTTGTGACACACCCAATGTACCATACATCCCACCAACTATATTCATGATGGTTTTCTTCATCAATTCTACTAGCGCGAGTCATGTCATTAGTTAATGATAATCATCCAGTCTAAGGAACATTACACACTATCGCAGATAGAAATGTCCAATGACACCTAGACCTGCATAATTACTACTGGCATGTTTATTCTCATAATCTCCCATCTTGGAGATTACCAAGTGTGAACTCTATGAGAGAGAGTATCATCTTCTTACGAGTACTCGCACATGATAGTCTGTATACTATGTGTCCTATCATAGTATGTAATCTAACTGTAGATCTTCATTTGTGAATATTGTTATGGAAAATCAAGGTTCAATTCATAGTGGGGATCTTCCTTGACCTTATTAATGAAAAATATATTTTCTAGTTCATTATTATAATATATTCATGCAGAACAATTAACAATATATAATAATTGTACACTGATGTAATAAAATCACTAAATATTGGTTCTCAGGACACCAACTCTCAAAAAATCCCACGTGGATTGGAGCCAACTTCCTACGACTTTTAATGCACTATACCTCACATGTTGATGATGATTATGCTAAGTTAATTCTGTAGTCAAGGGGTCCACCACGTTGTCTTCTATGGAAATACTTCTCACTGCAACTTCACCTCTCTCAGAAAAATCCCTAATGAGATTATACTTCTGAAGTATGTTCTTTGTCCGCTGATGTATCCTTGGCACTTTTCCAAGTGCTACCGCTACATCATTATCAAAATAGTTTGTGATAGGATCTATATTTCTAGGTACTGAATAAATCTATTGGATGAATCTTTGCATCCATACTGCTTCTTAAGCTACCTCAGAAGCTGTGATATACTTGGAATCAAGTCTAGATTCTGCCACCACACCTTACTTTGAGCTCTTCTAGCTCACTGCACCTCCATTCAAACAGAAGATGTATGCATTCTGTGTCTTCATGTCATCTTGACCCATCTGGAACTAGCATCTATTTTTCCTATAATGATAAGTTCCTTTTCTCATCAATAAACCAGGAACATATCATTAGTATTCCACAGATACATAAGGATAGTCCTGACGACCATCCAATGGTGGTCTCCTAGATCAACCTGATATCATCATACCACACATAAAGCATTAGAAACATCTAGCCTTGTACATTGAATTTCATACATGACTGACGCAATCATGGATGTGTAAGGGATCCTTTCTGTTTTCGTTCATTCCTCATGTGTCTGAGGAAACATTTTATTGGATAAATGAATGCCATGTTATACTGGAAACAAACCCCTCTTGGACGGTTCCATACTGAATCTCTATAGTAACTTTTCCATGTATGTACTATCACTCAGGCCCAACATTCTCAGGGATCTATCATGATAGATCTTGATCCCATGAATATATGCTGCCTCCCCCAAATCTTTCATAAGGAAGCATTTATCCAACCATGCCTTAACTGACTGTAAGACAGGTACTTCATTTCCAATAAGTAATATGTCATCCACATATACTATTAGGAAAATTACTTCACTTCCACTAAACATTTTGCAGAAACAAGACTCACATTCATTTCTAAAAAATCCAAATTCATTTATGGCTTCATCAAAATGAATGTCCCCTAACCATCATAATTTATTTAATACATAAATGGATTTCTACAACTTGCATACCTTGTCAGCATCATTTGGAGTCACAAACCTTTTAGGTTTTGTCATGTAGACATATTCCTAGATGTTCCCATTAAGGAATGATGTTTTGACATCCATTTTCCAAATTTCATATTCATGGTAAGCGACAATAACCAATACGGTTATGATAGATTTCAGCATTGCAACCAGGGAAAAGGCATCATCATAAACAATTCCTTGATGTTGTCTAAACCCTTTTGTAACTAGTCATGCATTATAGGTGTTTACTTGTACCTCCATGTCCAATTTCTTCTTGAAAGCCCATTTATTACCAATAGGCTTTACATCTACTGGAGGATATACCAAAATCCAATCATGGTGTTGGTTCATGGAATCCATTTCAGAATTTATGGCTTCTTGCTGCTTGGAAACGTATGTTCCTTCAACTGCTTCCTTAGAGGTAAGAGCTTAATCCCTGTCAAGAAATAATGAGTCACCATCCTCAGTTACAAGAAAACCATATCATTCTTGTTCTCTCACCTCTCTCAGGATCTTACGCAGTTCTTGTGTCACTGGAATATATTGTTCTTCAATGGGGATTTGTGGAATATATTCTTGTACCAACTCCTATTTATATCGAACCTCGACTTTATCAAAGTCTATCTCGCCGCCACTAACTCTTTTGGAGATGTGCTACCTATCAAGGAATATGGCATGTATTTCCTTATTAACCTTCTTATCTGAGGGGTTTTATATGAAATATCCCATTTTTTCCTTGGGATATCCTTTAAATATACACTTTGTGCCTTAGGGTGCAATTTTGTTACTGGAGAGGCCTTAAAAAGTGCTTCGCTACCCCACACATGTAAATTTGATAACATGGATTTGCGTCCACTCCATAACTCATATGGGATACCGTTAATCAATTTATTTGGTACTTGGTTTAGTATGTGTGATGATGTTTTTAATGCATATCCCCAATAGGATAATGGAAGACTCACATGGCTCATCATTGATCTCACCATGTCCAATAGGGAGTGGTTACCCCTTTCTCTTAAACCATTCCACTTAGGCGTGTAATGCTGAGTGAGTTGAAATAGAATCCCAAACTACCATAAGAAATCAATGATGTCCTAATTAAGATATTCTCCTCCTCTATCTGTGTGGATTTTCTTAATCTTATTACCAAGCTGGTTCTCAACTTCATTCTTGTTTTCTTTGAACTGATCAAAATAATCTAACTTATACCTCATTAAATAAATATATCCACATCTACTAAAATCATATGTAAAAGTTATGAAGTAGAAGAACTAACCCCTTGATTAAACTGGTAATGGTCTACACACATTTGTGTGAACTATTTCTAGAATATCTTTATCCCTTTCAACATTCCCACTAAATAGGGCTTTGGTCATTTTTCCTCGTTGACACACATGACATACACCAAGTGGTTATATTTCGAAAGAATATAAATACCTATCTAGATGTAATTTTGTAAAACATTTCTCATTGACATGACCTAGTCGGTGATGTCAAAGTTGGGTGTGGTATGAGTAATGTTAATTAACTTTGTCATTGATTTCCATTACATGGTTTGTGTAGTCAAACACATAAAGGACGTAATATAAATGTGCCCTACCAAAACAAAGGCCATCTTTATAAAAGTAGAAACATTCAATTCCAAACATGAATATGAATCCACCAGTATCAAATATGGATACTGAAATAATGTTTTTAGTAACAAAAGGAAAATAATAACAACCATTTAACACCAAGATCATTCCAGTTGGCAATGTGAGGTGTTAGTCCCCAACAACTTCATCAGCAAGTCTGGCTCCATTGGCTGCTCGTAGATCTACCTCCCCTTGATCAATCTTCATTAATCTACATGGTTCTTGTATTTGGATACAAATGTGAGAACCACAAGCTGTATCTAATACCGAATTTGTAGAAACAGATAGATTGCATTTGATAACAAAGACACCTGAAGCTTCCCCTTGCTTCTTTGGTTGGGTGTTGTTTTTCTTCCAGTGTCCCTTCTTTCCACATGTGAAACAAACAACCTCATGTTATTATTCCACCCCTTTGATATTCCTTTTCATGGAAGGCATTGATGAAGCTTTGGCCTTAATGCTCTTCGCCATACCATTCCTTTTATTCACCATAGGGAAAAAAGTATTTTCACGCTTCATATCATTGTCCACTTGGCGAATGAGGAAAATAAGATCAGATAGAGACTTCTCAATGCTTTTCTTGTTGAAATTAACAAACATGTTAGTGAAGCTCTAGGGAAGTGATGCAAGAATGATATCAGTACCCAGTACTTCGGGGATTTTAAACCCTAGAACCTCCAAGAGCTCAATATAGACAATGAGCTTGACTACATGAGGCCCAGCTGGGGATCCCTCCCCAAGCTTGCTCTAAAATAGATCCTTGTAGATCTCAAACCTTTCTTGTGATTCTTTCTCCTTCTATAGACCAAACTTGTTCTCTAGCATGCTATATGCATCTATGTATTCATGAGACTTCATGATCTCACTTGACACTGATGACAACATCAAACATTGAACTTCTAGTGCATCACTCAAATGTTGATCATAGACTAGGAAATCTTCATCACTCACCCCTTGGACAGGTGAATCAGGATGTGAGGACTCCAGCACATAAAACATTCGTTCATGGAGTAGGATAACCCAATGTCACCAAAACCATTCCTAAAAGTTACAACCAGTGATGATATTTTCTTTATAAAGAATTGATCACAGAGAAAATTTGGTTGACGATTTTTTCATATTGATTCTAAAAAATAAAAGAGAAGATTTATCAGTACATTATTGATTACATTTTAAGAGAAATAATAAATTTTATTTAGTCCCCCACTATTTTATCAAGTCCAAATGTCCCGCACCATTGAACTTGTAATTTTCAGTTGCCATGACATTCTATTGATAAGGATCCATATTCCCCTTCGCATAACCCCAGAAAGTGTTGGTCAAGCCATTTTAAAGTATTTAGGTAGGTAGGTCTTTTCCAGTTGTGAGCTTAAAGTGCCTTGATCTATCCAGTGGAATCCCCAGTCTTGAAATCCTCACTTGTATTTACTCAACACATGCCTCCATTTTACAACAAGACTAGAAAGGGCCACTCCTCTTGACATAAAATGTTTAAGTCAACCCGAAACATTCATTAGAGCTTCCTTTATAAAAGTATGTGTCTCAAAAGGGGTTGGTCAAACACATAGTTTTATTGAGTCTTGAACACAATCATGTAATGGAAGGCTTGGTCTGACATAATATTATATTTTTGGGATTTCATTCTTTATGCGTAGTTTTTTATTATAACATTCTTGTTAACATTAAGTGATTCTTTCATAAGTGGTTAACCATGTTCTGATAATGTTTAGGCATAGTCTGGTTTTTATTTCATTCCCTCTTTAAATTCTAGTTTGGTTCATTTACTATGTGATCATGACAACATATACATAATAAATAAACCATGAAAGCAGATAGAAATAAAATAAGATGGCACGATCATGAGCATCTATTGGTTAGCTTATCTAGCAGTTTTGATGAGCTAACCTTGACCAATGGAAAAATACCTTGAACCTGACGGTTCATGTTTTTCAGCTCCCACATATCCACCTTTGTATCTTATTGTGTTGTTTTTCCCTAATATTCATGTTTTGAACCATCTCCACATACTTGGGAGATCCTCCATTACATGGGGTTTACTTTAATGAATCATCGGGCACGCATGACCTACATACTATTGGAAGAATTCTCATAGGCCAACGAATTTAAAATAAATATGTATAAATTAAACCATACACACAATGGGTATTTGTTCTAGATCATGATCATCCATATCATGCAATAACATTTACGCATATTTAGTATTAAAATTATTTTAATCATTCTTTCATTCAAGATAATTCATGTTTGAATTGAATTAATTATGATATTATAATTAATTAATTCTTTATATTAAATTCCATTATGAATTTCCTTGAGATTATACTCATCCATATTCCTTGTACGTGTCTTTGTACATTAGAGGAAATCTGGTGAAATTCCATTTCAGGATAGTACACGGTGTGTAGGCTATATTACATGGTTGGTATTGTTTTCACCATTTATCCAAAGTACATGCTGGGGGATTTGGCATGTTTCCTATACATTGTAAATTTTGGGGTACACGACATGTATATTAATCTAACATGTCATGTACTTATTTTTTATATGGTTACCGGCTTCATAATCCCATGTTTGTGGTACATGAATTCTCATTTTACAAGGTTTCACCTGGTCCGGATCAGACTACATGGCATGTTTACTCATCATACATACTGTGTATTCCAGTTTCAATGTGCCATTTAGTTTTGGTCAACACAATGTAATAAATAATTATGCATGCTCAATTCACATGCCATGGTTTAGCAGACCAGTACTGGTTTGTTGAACATAAGTACATGGAATGTAGTTTTCACAACACACTATGTATTCTTATGTTGTACAGATAGAAATAGCGGCTCCTCTGGATGAGTTCCTCATTTTTATTTTAATCAAAATTAAAATTAAAACGTTGTTTCTATGATGTGAATTGAGAAATGGAGGTGTAAGAATAGATTTCATTCATTCAATTTTATAGAATGATTTATCTATAATTTAATAAAATATAAATAAATAAATTATCAACAATAATTAAATAACTGCAATCAACGTTGCAACCTCCCTCTGATACCAATTGAAGGTTTCGATCGAATCAGAAGATTGTGGGTGGATGTGCCCACTTTTTTTTTTGTGATTAGCAATGATCATTCTGGGATCAATACAATGATAAATGCCAGACTCTATAGATCGAATCACAAAAATATACTACGAAGAAGAATAGCCCCGGAACCATAAATGTAGATCGTCACAGGTTGATTTTAATTAATTTTACTAATTGAAAAGAAGTATCTTTTATAGAATTCTTTATTCGTTGATATTTCTGATCATGTTTTGATGTGATTTATCATTGTGTGGAAGAACCCATGTTTATAATTACTCTATAGGTGATCCACACATGCACCACGTATCTCTGGACGTTGCCAAAGCAGTCACCAAATGTCGAAGTGAAGAAGCATTTGCTTGTGTTGTCCACCTAAGATCGCTTTGATCCGATACAGGAGGATCTCTCTTGGTCTTGAGAGCGTTCATGGAGGAAGGAGTTCTTTCGGCCTTGAGATAATTCTCTATAATTGTTGTGCACAACGATTAAGGAAAAGAATTGGCATTGTGAGGATATTTATAATCAGGTTTGAGTTTATAGAGTTATGACAATAAAAAAAGTTTTACGTGTTTTATTTATTTCATTAACCATTATTAAATCCCCCATGTCAAATCATTAATTCCTTAACATTCACCCACGCTGATTATAATAAATATCATTTAATATAACAATATTATTTCCTCAACACCCAAACTAGAAAAACTACATGGAGTGCAATCATTAATACACATCGTGTACATGTTTTTGATTTCCTTTCCAAAATGAAAACTGCATTGTGTGTAATCATTAATAAATGGTGTGTATATCTTGTTTTCATTTTTTTCTTCCTTGATCATTAAAATGATTTAGGCTTCCCTGAATAATTATTAAACCATGTACAGGAGTAATATTTATTCAACATGAGATACTTGGATATACATAGTGTGTGACCCTGTAGGCCTCTTTCTCTTTGGCATTAGGTGGGCTCGCGTAAAGTCCAAGATTACTATCTAGCAACGGGTTAAGGCACCCAAGACAAACAAGTTGATGCTGCATTGACGTGTCTCCTCATTTGAATGCTTACCAAGTAATTTATTCCCTTTATCTCAATATTTCATCTAATAGGTTTCATTGTAGTGTCATATACCTTTATTCTTGATCTGTCATTCTTTGACTACTAGAACTAAACTCGTCGTAACACCATGGCCTTGGAATTTGTGCGAAAGTTCTATTTCAATCAAATAGAATGAGATATCAATTTCCATAAATATGGAAGGGACAAATCCTTCCTCAAAATATCCATTAACAACATGTCATTCGTGAGGCACCCAACATACCCTACATCCTCCCAACTGTCTTCGTGACAGTTTTCATTAGAAAATCTAAGTGCACGAGTCATGAAATGAGTAAATTATAATCATCCAGTCTAAGGACCATTACACATGCATGAAGATATAAATGACTGATGACACCAAGACATGATGAATTACTACTAGCGGGTCTGTTCTCATAATCACCCATCTTAAAGATTACCACATGCGAACTCCCGGAGAGGGAGTATCGTCTTCTGACAAGTACTCACACATGACAGTCTGTACACTATGTGTCCTATCATAGTATGTCATCCAACTATAGAACTTTATTTCAAAACATTGTCATATCATTTCAAGTTTCTCTTCATAGCAGGGATCTTCCATGACCTTATTAATGCAAAAAATATTCCAGGACATTATTATCTTATAGTCATGCAGAATAATGAACAATATATAATAAGTGTAAATTTACGTAATCAAAGTACAAACAGTCAGTTCACAGGACAACAACTCTAAAAATTTTAATATTGAACAAAATACCAATCTCAATTGTGTCTGATTGAGACACCATGTTAAAATCATAGATTTTGAAATCCTTATAGTATTCCATTTGATCATATTTGACAATTAGTATGGCCTAGAATCGTCAAATAGTTTTATAGGCACAATAGAAAGTAAAAACTTCAGAGGAATTTTTTTGGAATGTTTAATGGATTTTGGTTTCTCATGGGAAGAGAAAAAACTAATTTTGGAGTTTTAATATAACAATAGTTATTTGGGCTTGATACACATGGATCCTTTTTGAGTCATTTTATGTGATTAATTTTTGTTATCCACTTTTTTGGGTGAAGGATGATATGACTTAACTAATTGAACCTCCTATGGTGCCCGAGACAATAGAAAAAATTAAATTGATCAGAAAGAGTATGCAGACACCTCAGTGTCATCATAAGTCTTATTCATATCATTATTAATGACCATTTTCATTTGAGGTGAGTGATTATATTTTCATTAAAATCACCTGAATATTTTGGAATCATTATTTTGGTAATAATGGAAAGTTGTACCCTTGATACATAGGCCTTTTTGATGCATAAAATATGTTATTTCCACCAATGTATAGTTTTGTGCATAAGGTGTTTCACATATCTTAGTTTAAGAAGTATCAACCAGATCCTAACTATATGATTTTATGGGATCACATTGAGTTAGAGTAATATGCTACATTAATTCATATGTTGGTACAAATTATGGATAAGATTGATAATATATTTCATGTGAAAATATTTAGTCTAGTGTGGGTTTTATGGAATCTTGGTAAGATTTAGGAAGAAACATGGGTGTGTGAGAAGGAAATATTGGAACAGTTTCCTAAACCCATCCAATAAAATATGGTTTTTCTATTTTCTTAGGATGTAAATAAAATTGTTGGGGAGAATTTAGTGCCCAAATTTTTAGTTTCATGACCCTTTATTATTTTATTTTGATTCTATATAATTTTATTGTTTTGTTTTGGGAGGTTTTGGGGTATATTAGAATTCTTTGGATGCATTTTTGGAGGTGAAATATTTTCAGATGATTAATATAAATTGTGAACCATCCCTTAAAAATCATGAATGAGAGGACAATGATCATAGGTTATGAACATTTTTGGCACATATTTATCCAAACTATGTGAGTTCATAGTAAAAACTATGGAACATGAAACAGAGGAAAAACATGGTTGGTGTTGGGAGTAAGTTGGTTGGAGAAGGTTTTTGGATATTGAATGATGTTGTTTAAAGTATTGTTTTTAACATGACATTAAAAATAAATAAATCAAATCTATACAATAAATATGTAAATTATAATGACCATCATATTCAAAATATCAGACTCAAATTGCTTAATAAATTTCATCATAATGAGATGTTTCATTCTAAATGAATATGCTCCTCAGAATAAACATGGGTCAAGAATGAGGTTTTGATTAAAATGGGGAAAAAATCAGAATATATATTGATCCAATGAAATTATGAGGTTGAATAAAAAAAATTTATTTCAAAAATATAATAAATCATTTGGGAAACTTTTGATGCAACCCTAATTAATGAAGCAGGGAGTGAAACCAATTGTTTTCAGGTTTGGTTAGAAGGAAAGAAACGTCTATAAGAAAGGGAAGTTATACTACATTCCAATATAAGTTAGGAAATGTTGAATCATATATTAAGAGTTTTAAAATTAATGAGTAAGTAATACAACAAGTAGAGGATTGATGATTATGAATGAATCTAAAGAAAAATATTTCTAGTTTTAGTTCATTGTTTTGAGATCATAGGACACAAAATTGTTTGAAGGATGGGACAGTTTGATAGAAATGATATGTTATTCAGATACATGATTTCAATCAGACTAATATCCAATTGAATTAAATCATCAAAGGTTATTTTCATTATAAACAAAAGTGTAAGGATGTTTCTCGAAGCTACCAGAATCATTCCATCAAAATCTATGTGCCACTGATCATTATTGAAAAAAATATTTGGGTGTATTTCTTGGGGTGAAAAACAGAAAATAAATTTGGAGTTATTGAAACAAATAAATATAGATAATTCAACAAGACTGTTGGGACTGACGGGAATTTTTTTTTTCCATATCTAGTGGGTCAAGATAAAATAATAAAACTGATCTATTTTCATGTGGGTTAGAAGAAAGAAGAATTTCCATAACAATTGGGCCAGGATCCATCAGACTCGAATAATCAATGATTTTTAGAATGAAATAGAGAAATAAACATAAAATGAATCATGAAACTGATAATTATACCATATTCAGGATAGTTGTTCAGAGAAAAAGAAGAAGAAGAATCGTGTTTGATGAATTATGGATGTCTTGAAAAAATGAATATTTGAAAGATTGATTGGACAACTTTTATGGAGATAAAAAAGTTTCAAATATTTTTTGGGTTTGTATTAAATTTTTTGTAGATAAACATAACGAAGCATCCTTTTTCATTATCACCATGAAGAAATAAAAATGGGAAATTAGAATCTAATTGGTGTTTTTGAATGATGTCTATAGTGAGATGAAGTTGTGAGAATATTCAATTAGTTTCAAGAAGAGTTTATAAGCATTTAAAAATTCAAGATACACATGAAATTCAAGGAGAATTATCTTTTCAGCTAAATTTGGTTGAATGTGAATCCTTCCCATAATCCTGCCAAAACCTTTTTTCGGCAACCAATAAAAAGAGAACGTACTTTGGGATTTATTAAATCAAATTACTCTTCATAAATAAGAGAGAGATGTCACAAAATTAAAAGTAAAAAAATTTCTATATTGGGTTTTTAAAAGATGTTTTCTAAGAAAGATAATAAAGGATAAGAAATAAGAACATAATCAGTGTTTTTTGGAATTGAACCAAGAAAATTTATTGGGATTTCAAAACTAGGTTAGATGTAGTAAAATAATGTTTCAACGGTATTTTGGATGATAAATATTATCATATTGAAAAATTTTACTCGACAACCAGAATTTGAAATAATACTAACTGTCATTACAAATCATAGAAGAAGTTATTTCCTATTGCCGGATAATGATGTGAATAATGTTTGTTGAAATTAAATTTTTAATATGTGATCAAAGTATCACAGTAACATAATTATTTATCTTTTTATAAAAATATTGTGATACATTATTTCTAGAAGGTGCACACGTAAAATTTTACTGAACATAGTGCTACATGAGTGTAAGGGAATATCCTACAAATTTTATTCAACATAAAAATAATTGTTTTCTAATGGAATGTGAGGTATTGGATTGTTTTCAATTCATAAAAAGGATGTATCTACTATTGTCATGTAGTAAACCATATAAAATCTTATTTTTATTTGGATATGTGTTTTAATTTTTTAGAAGAGAATGAAATTATTAATAGGAGGAAAAGGTTGTTTCAAATGTAGGGAAACACAAAAGAATAAGATATCTTCGATTTAGAACCCGCTACTCTATGTGATACTCAAATCCATGTTGGGAAATCTCATATGGAATCAGATAAAAGGTTCCCTTCATTTTGTTCTTTCATGAAGTAATGATGAGAATTTTTTGGAGAATGTAAATTTGGTCAAAAATAATGTTATTCCAGTCTTTGATGGTAAGAACTATCCTATCTGGAAAGCTAGAATGTAGCCTTATCTTATGTCTCTTAGGAATGATGTTCTTGAATTGACAACAAATATATTTCCTCTAATTGATGATAATGCAACTCTTACATATGTTGACACAAATAATATTAAGGATTATTGAAGAGATAAGAATGAATTACTTTCAATCACTAATTGATTTTTTGTTTTTAAGAGTAAAGGGTGTTTCCACTCACAAAGGTATAATAGATAAGATGAAAAAAATTTATAAAGGAAATACAAAATTAAAGAATATATAGATTCAAATTAGGATACTAATGTCTGGAGATGTCAATATGGATGGATATGAATTAGTTGGTGACTTCTTTACCTGGGTGAATAAATTTGTGATTTCTGTTATATTTCTCGGTGAAATGTTATAATATTTTATTTTTGTTGAAATGATCTTGAGAATTCTGCCTAACAAGTTTGATAAAATGTTTCCTCATTGGAATGTAGAGATCCAAAAACACTATCCCTGGATGATTTTCATAACACTCTCATGATACAAGAGATTATAAGGGAAAAAATTATGAAGGTAAACACAAAATTTTATCTTGAAAAATCATTCGGGGCTACCAAGAAAAAAAATAATATGAAGATTATTGAGGAACAATACATTGTGTAATTTGTTTCCAAATATAGGTATATAAAAATTGTGATGAAATTTGATCCCTATTTTCTAGAAATGTGAAATGAGGTACATGAAAATTTTAAGGGAAATATCCAATGAAGTGTATTGAATGTGGAACTATTTTGGTAATTTGTATCTAATTTTCCTAAAACAAATAAAGAAGAGGATATAGTCGAAGAATAAAGAAGGCCAGTGAGGACATAAGAGAAACAGGTTTTCAAATCCAAATGTTTTTTACAAGGGAAAGATTAAAAAAATCTCTAAATCTAAATACGGTTGTATAATATATAAAATTATGAAGAAGAAGGAAATAAAGTTTAATCTAAAAAATATATTTATAATGTTGGTGAGAATAATTTCATTTCCCTAGTTAATAATAATGAATTCAGAAGGAGCATTTATGAGGGAGAATAAACACAATTAAAATTTCACCTGAGTGAAGAGCTGAAATAATATCATAGTATGATTGGAAGGATTGAGAAAGATATCATGAAGCTGAAAAATGGAACTCTTTAGCAAATAAAATTATGGTTTTCCTAATGAAAAAGTCATGATGTTGGAATATATTTATGATTTGAATAAATAACTGGATAATTAAAGGAATCTTAATGAAAATATTGATGTAAAGTTGAGGGAAATAGATAAAGTGTTGTAACTTTTCCAACGTAAGATTTATAAATATTAAATTAGGTATAACATTTTAAAAACGTATGCCTCTGAAATTGGTGAATGTTTTAGGGAGGAAAAACTGGCAGATGATCATCATAGGATACCTTCAATAGTTGAAAAAATTCATTTTTTTCTAAGAAGAAGAATGATAGAAAAGTTATGTATGTTTCCAATATTAAAAAAGTGGAGAATTCAGATGTTTCTAAAATATTTTATTCTAAAAAAGATTCTAAAAATTTTGAATCCAAAAAAAATTCTATTACTTTTGGTTTCTATAAGGATAAAATTTAAATTGAGCAGGAGAATATTATAGGCTGATAATATTAAAGATGTAGTAAAAAATGTTCTAATTAGAAGGCCACTGATAAAAAATATCACAACTCTTGTCTATATATATTTTTCAGAGGTAAATATTTATTTGATGGATATTTCTGCTAATGTGGTGGATTTGGGTACATGAAAAATATGTGTTGGTTTAATAAAAAACATTATGACTATTCAAAAAATAATAGAAGACACTATTTATTTTTGGAGTTAATCCTACCAAAATAAGATGTTTGGAAAGGATGTTTGGAAGAAACATGAGAGGGTTGTTTTGAAAATTATAAAAAGGTTTCATCCTTTGGAAACTATTTGTGATATATTTGGGAAATATGGACACCGTGAAAAAGTATGTCTCATTCTGTTACTAACACAAAAAAGTTTGTTAATAATTCCTAGAAGATGGAAATTATGAAAGATTAAGGGAATGGATAATCTATTATTGTAGAAATTGATCTAAAATTTACAAAAATATATTGACCCTGGATCATGGATAGTGGGTGTTCTTCTAATATAACAAGAGAATTAAATTTTTTTAAGAATTTGAGATACTTTAAAGAAGGAAAAATAACATTTTTCAATTTTGATTCTCTTAGAACCAAATGTATTGCTTCATCCATCATTGGGAAAGAAGATTTGAAATATAAGATTGCATTGTTTTTTTATGGGCTGAAACACAACTTTCTATATGATTCACAACATTGTGATGATGAATAAAAGTCATTTTCAGAAAAGATATATTTGTTATAAAAATTGAGGAATATGGAATGTTTGTTACAATAGAGTAATACACAAAAGGAATCATTTTCCATGTAGGTTAAATTAAAAAATTTGTTACATAGGTATGGTGGAAAAGAATCAATTTTGGAATTAAATGTTTAAGAAACATGTTCATGTTACCAAAGAAAGAGAGTATTCTTGATATTCCTGATATATCAATATTAATAGATTTGTGTTTCACTATTCATCAGAATGAGAAAATTTCAAACTCTATGCATAAGAATGTTGACATTTGTTCAAAAAACAATGGAACTTATATATTCTGATATATGTGGGTTAATGAGAAAGCTATCCACTGATAGTGATAAGTAATTCATCACATTCATTAATGAATTTACTCAAATTACCTATGTTATGTATATAAAATATACGTTAGATTCTATGATACTGTTTAAATGTTTTTTGAATAAAGATGAGAATGAATTTGAGTATTTAGTGAAGAGGTTGAGGACTAATAATGGTGTTTAGTGCATAAAATATGAATTTTAAAGTAATATTTAGAATCATGGAATACATCCTGAGTTTAGTTAACCATACACTCCTCAAAAAAAGGGGCATAAAAATGAAAATACAATAATTTGGTTGAAATTAGGGGAAGTAGGTAACTTGAGCATAGTCGTTCTCATTACATTTGGAGTTAATCCATGAAAACTTATATGTATATTAAAAAATGTACCTACAGATTAAGTTCAGATCTGAAATGATATGAATTTTTAAGAGAAAACTCTAATTTCAAATCACCTAATAGTGTTTAGGAGTCCATGCTTCATAAATAAGAAAGGTGGAAACTTAGGAAGGTCTAAGAAGAGAGGTAAATATGGAATTTTTCTTGGCTATGAAAAGGAAGGAAGAGGATACAGATGTTTCAACAAAGAGAGAGGAAGAATTGATTATTCTATTGATGTAAATGTTATTGAAAAACCTGAAAAATATGCTAAAAAATGGTGATATTAAGGAATATGAGTTGGAAATTTTTTTTGTTAATAATTATGATAGGGATAAAAAAATTGTAATCCTACTCATAATAAAGAATCAGACTTCATTATTTCACATTCTGAGGAAGAACCTAAAAAAACTCATCCAACGATAAAGAAGAAAGTATAGGCTAAAAATAATATTGATGATCAACATTTGAAATTTAAAATAATAATAACATGAAATTTTGGGACACATACTTAATTATATTAAAAAATGGAGCCAAAATATGTGAATGATGTTTTTTATTATCTTGAATGGGTTCATACGATGAATAAAGAGACTGAACATATTGAAATGAATTCTACTTGGGAAGTCATACCTAATATAAATAAAAAAATGTTATAGGTACCAAATGGGTTTTCCAGAACACGTTGAATAAAAATGGTGAAGTTATAAGACAATGGAATGATTACTTGGAAAAGGATACTCATGTAATGAAGGAATTGGATCTCTGGTGGAATGTATCGAAACAATCACAATCCTCATTAATATTTAAGAAAAAAATACAATTTTTTATATAAATAGATGTGAAATCTGGATTTTTGAGTGGTGTTCTTGATGAGGAAGTTTATATCGAACAACCATGTGGAATTATTGTATGAAATGATGAAACTAATGTGTGAATGTTGAATACAGAGTAATATTGGATAAAAAAATTAGAGAGGGAATGTTATTCCAAATTTGATACCAACATGAGAAGGATGAGTTTTAAGAAAGGAATAGTTGATATAAATCATTACATCAATGATTTTTAGGAGTTTTCCCTTATCATAATTGTTTTTTATGAAATTTTTATTATTGGGAATGATGAAAGAAGTTATGAAATATTTGATGAAGAGAAAAAAATATTTTTTGTGATGTCAATGCTGGGGGTATGTGAAATACATATTAGGTTAAAAATAATTGAAAATAAGAAACACAATTTTACATATAAATAAATGTATGGTAAATAACGTCACAAAAAGTCTGTAATGGAAAATTTAAAAATATTTTACTAACCAAAATTAGTGGGAACCAAGTTTTCAAAATATGGATTAATCAAGGTAGTTGATATGAAAGTGTTTCGAAATATGGAAGGAAATTTCTTATCTTTGAATTCCTCATGACTTTAATTTGTTTATGTTATTACCTTATGTTCAATATTTTAGAGTTCTCCAAATTAATCACATTTTTGGATGAAAAAAGAATTATCTTATATATCAAAGGAACAATATTTATTGGAATCGGGTATGATTTCCCAAATTTCATTGACTTGTTTTTCTATTTAGATACTGATTGGGTAGAATGGTTTTTGATAGTAGATCCACATCTGGGGGAGTTTTCATTCAGTGGACTCATTGTGTTAGTTTTGATACAAAGAAACAAAATTTAGTAAATCTTAGAATGGATGAAGATGAGTATTATGATTCCACTCAAGCTTCTACCCAAATTATTTGAAGGAAGCCTCAATAAGAATATTTACTTGTTGAATTGAAGTTACCCTTTCTTGGGGGTTTTGATAATCAATGTGAAATCAAACTTATATAAAACCTAGTTAAAGATTCTCATTAAAACAAATACTGATATCAAATATAATTTCATCAATGACCTTGTAGAGAAGAATGAATTGAATCTGGATTATGATTCTATATCAAAATAAGTGGATGAAATTTCAATAAAACATATACCATAGGAAAAATTTTATAAACCCGGGTTGAACATGAGAATAAAACCTCTTAATAATTATGGAGGATTTATGTGTTTTCCACTATCTCATCTTGTATTTGAATTGTTTTATCAAGGGGGGAATTTTTCATAAATCTATTCATTAAAAATGTGATAAACCTTTTAAGAAGTTGTATAAAGGGGGATTTGTGGTTATGATTTGAATCCAAAATATAAATATGTGAACTATTAATAACACTTTTTGGAGTGATTGTAGAAATATTTTGTGAATATGAATGTTGGATATGGGAAAAAAATATGTGAATGAAATTTAGGGAATTTTCTTAAGTCACTACTTTTGGCCATCTTGGATTTTTTGTCGATAATAATTATTTTATAAAATGAATTTTCTCACATAGGATTAAACTTGTTGATAAGTGATCCATTTGATTGGATTATAATGCTTAGTGATTTATAAATCATAATTGACAATAAAACCAAAAGGGGGATATTTTTGGGTCCATCTGGGCTAGAGATGCATTCTGGATGTTTAATGAAGTTGTTTTACTTGTGTTGTTCTTTTTATTATCAAGATGATTTTGAAAATACAGAAATTAATTCACTTTTTAAAAGAGAAAAATCATATTCACTGTCCTATTTAGATGATTAGACTAAAAATTATTAATAAATTCCATGTAATGAGAAGATGTTTTCTAAAATAAAAGGCTCATTGGACTCACCTTCATTCTATAATGAGGTTCTAATAATAATGTGGAATAGAATTAGATTCTGTATATATCTGTTATGAATTTGAAAATGATGTTTTTGTATTTTAATTCACTCATATCATAAGTCATCGTGGAAACTAGTGATTGAATCCTTATAAAAGAAAGGGGGAGTAGTTATAATCGTATTAAGGTTCGATTTGAAGGAAATAAACTATTGGATTAAAGGTAAGTACTAAAACTAACCAAAATTATTTAGAAGATTATGAAGATGTTATTTAATGTAGTCAAATTCATGAGGAAGTCACAATAAAAGTAATAGTTTTTTAATGAATGATGTTTTTGAAGCTGATTATTTCTGGTCTCAGTTTGATGGTGCGAGATCAATGGATGTTGAATAGTTTGAAGGTCGGGAAGGATTGTTGGAAATGTAATGTAATGATGATTGTTGTTTTTAGTAAGACCAAAATAAAAAGTATTAAAATTTATAGAGGTCATGGTTATCATAATCAGATGAGGAAGAAAGTTTCTCAAAGCTACTTGAATCAGTCCATTAGATTCAACAAGCCACTGAACATCAGAGGAATAATTTTTTAGTACTAATAAAAAGAAAAGAAATTGGGATTTTTTGGAACCAATAAATATAGATAAGATTAATTTTTTTGGAATTGATTGGAACTTCATTTTACTTATCATGTGGGTCAAGAGAAAAAAAGATTACTTATTTTTTTCAAGTGGGGCAAGAGAAATAATAATTTTATTAACAATTGGGTCAAGATTCATTGGAATTGATTATATAATGATTTTCAGAATGAAGTAGAGACTGAAATATCAAATGCATCATTGCGCAAAAAAATCTATCATATTTAGGATAATTGGTCTGAGAATTAAAAAAAGAAGAATACTGTTTGAAGATTTTTTAATTATTTTCAAATGGGGTTTGAAATATTTATTGAATATTTTTAAAGGAGATACAAATGTTTTCAAAGAATAGTTTTATTTTTATTTCACTTTGGTGAAGAGAAAAATAATAAAGAACTCATTATCCTTATCATAATGAAGAAATCAGAATGGTGAATCAGAATAAAATTGATGTTTTTGAAAAAATTATTAAGTGATATGATGATGTGAGGTGATTTCAGATGTTTTTATAGGAGATTAGAATCATTGAATAAGTCAAGATGCACAAAAATTAATAGAGAATTTATTTTCTATGATAATTTGTTTGATTGGGAAACTATCTCATAATACCAGCCAAACCTTTTTTGGGGAACCTATAAATAGAGAAAGTACTTTTTTCTTTCGGAACACAATATATTGATCAAAAATAAGAGAGAGATGCCCTGAAAGTATGGGGAAATAAATCTCTAGATTGGGTTTTGTGATTGATGTTTTTCAAAGAAAATATCAAATGAGAAGAGATAATATCATAATCAATGTTTTTAGAATAAGATCGGGAAATCAAATTGGAATTTCATAACTGATGCAAAAGAAGTTAACGATTGTTTCAACGGTATTATGGAAAAGCAATATTATCATATTGATAAATTTGACGGGAAAATTGGGTTGATAAATTGAACCGAGTGTCATTACAAATTCCATAGAATGTTCGTTCTTTCTGAAGTCTACTAAAGTGAGTAATTTTTATTAATGTTTATATTTGTGAAATATCATCATGGTATCCTATTAACATGTTTCGAAACTTATTACAAAAACATTGTGTCACATTATTTGGGCTTGAAGGATTAAAGACTCTATTGTATTGAACATAGTGCAACATGTGTGTAAGGGAGTATCCTTATTATTTTATTACACGTTAATGGAATATTTTCTATTGTATAATGTTTTATTGGAATATTTTCCAACTACACCAATGACTTAGGAATTTTTAATATGTAGTTAACTTTATAAATTCTTCTGTTCTTTTTTATTGTTTCTTTGATTATTTTTAGAAAATAATAAAATATTTAACTATAGGAAAAGGTTTTATCAAAATTAAGGAAACCATAATGAAAAAAATGTCACTAATTCACCCCATCCCTCTCTCAGTGATACTAAAATCATGATTGGTAAATATATGATGGAACATGGTTTTTTACCGTGTGATCCAAAAATATGAGGGGTTTTCATGAGAAAGTAGTACCACACAATTTTCACTTGGTTCTATATTCACGAAGTATACAATTGGCATGAAAAATTTAGGATCTAGTCTGGAATTAATCCCTTTATGCCTCGTTAATCCCCAAATCCATTAATAACCGATTTTATTGTTCCCTAAATTTGAGTGACTTTTAATTTTGATTTGGAAGCAATTTTTAGGTGAATAAAAGTGAATTGGAGATTCATATTCATCGATAAGTATATGATCTTCCTAATTCTTATTAGATCCATGTTTATTCTCTCTCTTCAAACCATATATTTAGTATTATATTGGTAGATCTATGCGTTATATATCATTTTATAATGAAATATTATTAAATCTGGTGAATCAAACGAGGTTTGTGAGAAGATCTTGATGTTTTTAGTGTCGTTCTTAATTTTCACCAACTGTTTAGATGCAGGTGGATTCTATCTTATCACCATTTGAATTATGTGATGTAGGATTTGTTTTTATGAAATTATTTTATTGAAATGGTTGTGAAATAATTTTGGGAATCTTGATAGAAACCCATTGTTGGGTGGATTTAAAATTTTGGAAAATGGATTGTAATTCGAAAACCACGTTTTTTTGTAATTTTAATGTATTTATTTTAAAATAAATATTTTTATCCCACATTAAAAATATTTTTTGACGTTTTTAAAATAAATTAATGTTTTAAGTGGAATGGTGTTGGAATGGATTTTATAATAATGGTTAGTGAGAGTACATTTATATATGTGAACCTATAAAAGTGGTGTGTTCAATTTGGGAACCTTAAATTTTTCACATTGTGATAACTTAGAGGAATGATGAGAGTCAACACGTGAGTAAAGAACTGTGACCTGGTCTTGCATGGATCTTTATTGGATACATGGTAGTGGTTATGAAAAATAACATGACATGGTTTTAGAGCTTGATAATTGTTTTCTGTTGAAAATTGTTTATGATTTTGATATGAATTACTTAAATTTATTTCAAACAATTTTTTGTCAATCATGACAACAAGAATTGACATAGTGGCATGATTTGGGAATTTATTAGAGAAATACTATTGATTTCATACTCACCCCTTTATTTGGGCCTTTGGTGAATATGTATATATCATATATCAAGATACATGTAAAGGAAATTTATCTTACTACTTTATTGATTCATCTTTTTACTGTGGGTATAACTAGAGGAGTTGGATCTTGGATCTTGGTCAGGTGTTTCTTATGATTATATCTTATGGGTTTCTTAGGTCTTGGAGTCTTTTATCACTTTTCTTGATATTTTCCTTTGGTTTCACTTGTACACTAATGTTGGTAAATGTTTTGGTTATGTTATGATTTTTATTTTGTACCCATGCATTGTATATAGGATTATTTGTTTATTTTAATGCTGGGTTTTTTGTATTTTCATTATTGGGAAAATAATCCCCAAATATTCTTAAGGCCTTTACCATTTATTTAAAGACTGTTGTTTCTTGAGGGAGTATTCTATGTGCATTAGAACATCTTTCTCATCTAAAACCAATGAGGGGGGGTATGATGTCATAGTTTGGATTAGTTTTGTTGGTCCAAGACCTCCTAAAGAAGTGTCCCACTCTCAACACCTCACAACACATCTCAAAAGAAAATATAAAGGCCACCATCATGTTCTTTATAGAAATATTATTAGGATATATTATTCATAGGAAAAAATGCGAATCCATAAAGAGGATATTTTCATGTTTCCAACTCTTAAGAAAAGTACACAGTGTGTGCCCTGGGTCACATGATATGTGACCCTACCTTGCCTCCAGGTTGTTTCCTCACCATCGCATGGCCTGATGAACAATGTTTTTATACAAGACATGTACAATGGGGTACATGAAAAGTCCTCAATACCCATGACTAAGTCAATTTTATCTCGCCCATATCTATGTACATCAGCCTACACCCATGTATATATTAGCACACTGGTCAACTTTTGGTTGTTCATGTGTACCTGGAAATATCTGAGTACCAGGCCATGACTATGTACTCCTAGTCACACCCATGTGCCAAATTGGTCTGAAGCCCATTTAATCATGAATTACAAGTGGTGTTGCCAATATAGGGTCTCATGGAATCATGTGGGTCTACACAATATACTATATTTTTATTCACCTGAAAACCCAAGAGATGCAGCCAGGGGGACTACACAAAATTTGTTCTTAGACTACAAGTCTTTTAGTTTCTTTTTCCTTAAAATTCTAGAGAATCACTATGCGCATCACTATACCATCGCTTGATCCTTTTTGACCAGAAACCATTCTGGGGATCCCAGATTCAAGGTTGTCTGTTCCCCATCCATCACTAGTGGTTGGATTTTAGAAAACCATCACCACAAAAACATTCCTGTCACCACTAATATATTTCTATTACTACCCTAGATACTAGATCCATGTAGGTATCAAATGTAATATGAAACTGATCCCAATTTATTTGAAAACTCCTAATCAGTTCATCATTCAAAAAAACCATGAATCTAGGGAATCAATCACATTTGAACCCTATCCACCAATTTTTATCTATAACCCAATGGGATAATTGTTGAAGAACATGAAGAATGAAGGGGGAAAGAATATAAGTAAATGGAATCCATCATTGGAAAATAATTCATGGACAATGATCACATGATCGGGGTATCAAGGGTGATAAGAAGGGGAATGAAATAATTAAATTGGATAAAATATGACTAAAAAATTTGCGGAGCTCATGTGAGGAAAAAATAAAACACAGATCAAGATAAGTATATAATATTCCATTCCAAATATTTTAATAAAATGGAGGAAACCATTGTTAATTATCCCTACCTAAATTCAGGATCAATATTTGGAAAAGAACATGTTTCCAAATGATGAAGATAACCCTCCACATTTACTGCCTCTTGACCCAACTCAATCCGATTGTCTGTAACAGTATGAACCAATCCATTAATGAAGAAAAAATGATTCTCCTCTCAAATATTCTTAGGGTTATGTGGATAAACCTGGACATTTGTTATAATAATGTGTTTATATATGTAATTATGTCGATGTATTTTAATTCATAATAAATAAATTTAATTTTTTATTTTAATTAAATTCCCCACCAATGAATTCCTCTACGGGACATCTGAGACTAACCAAACATAGGCCAGGCCTTGGGTAAATCCAACATTCAGGAATCAACCATTATCCCAGATTTCCCATAAAAGGTTTGAAAAAATGGGAAAATGAGATTCAATGAATTGATGTGTATGAATGAATTAAAATATGTTAATATTTTTAATATATAGTATCTAGGGTCTCAAGAGATGAAAATTCCACATCTTCCCCAGGTATAAATACACACACACACTCACACACACATATCTTTATTCAAAGGACAATCCATCAAGACTAGATCATGTACATTCATCCATCCATAACATATTTTCACCCTAAAAATCACATGATTAACAAAAACGTGGTGGTGTAGAGTCAACATCTAACTCTCTCACTCCCAAGATCTTTGTTGCATTCTCTCATTATACCATAGTATATGAACAATGGGAATGGTACATCCTCAGAGGATCCTATCATACCAATTCTCAATTACCACTAAGAACTCCATGAAGGTTTCTCCATCCTCAATTTCTCACACACACTAGTCAATGAAATGAATCAGATCATGCTAGTATCTCCTTGGCTATGAATCATGGAAGACATCAGGAAACTTATCTAATTTTGGGGGTAGGTATTGGTGGAATGCAACCTCAACAATGGTCTTTATGATCTCAAAAGACCCAATGAACCACGAGAATATCATTCCATCACAATGAAGCCTCTACTATCCCCATAGTGGGGTGACTCTTAAAAAATATGATCTCTATATTTGAAATACAATGGACAATGACAACAATCTTTGTAATATTTCTATCTTCTCTGGCTAGTGATCTTATGTTCATGGATCACTCAAACCTTCTCCATCACCGCCTACACCATATCTAACCCGACAAGAGGTGCCTTACTAATCTTAATCTGGCATAGGGTGACATGTAGGATCTCCCATACATGGACCTAAATGAAGCCATGATAATATTAGTGTGATATTTGTTATTATAAGAGAAATTTACCAATGTAATGTGATCCTCTGAACATCATTTGATGTCAAACAAAAAAGAATTCAATATATCCTTAAACACTTGGATAGTCTACATATTATTACTATTCAGGTGGGGTTGTAACATAGTACTCATCATCAACTGGTTCCCACTGTCCTCTGGTAGGACACTCCATAATCATGATGTAACCCATGCATCTTGGATGGAGATAATCATCAAGGGTCCCCATGAAGATGGATGTTCTCATGTATGCCAAACTACAAAAAACTCTCCACAAAACTCAGTTCTATGATTTTATGGAAGGTTTTAACATGGTAAGTCCATAAAAAATAACCCATATTGTGTCATGGACTCTCAATTTCCCCAAATTAACTATCACAAAGACCATAGATATTTTATAAAATTTACACATAGGGATTTCAATAGGTTGTGTCAAACCTACTAGAACATGGTTCTATTTATTCATTTACTAACATGTGAGAAACCGAGAGACAATCTCGAATACTCCCCATAACTTACCAATACAGGAAAATTGGTTTTAAATGTCTTTATATATCTCTACCACACTATGAAGTAAAATCATGTAGAAAATGTGAATCTTCCTCATCACCACCTCTCATATTGTGACTATAACCACTTCATATACCTAGAAAATTATGACGTTCTCCCACCCTCCATAAAATCTATATGGTGCATGTACTAATGATATCACACCATGTATAACCTCAGAGTCAATGTATCCTAGCTAAGCCTCTATGAAATTCTAAATAAATAGAGGAGTCACCACCATCAACTGATGAAAAACTTCACCCATATCCTCCACCTAGGTCAGCTATAAAAAAGAAAAATGCTCACACGCCTCCCCCACTATGTGAGAAAAAGACTACCTTCTATGCGTATCGTACACCATGTTTCTATTCCTAGGAGTATATAATATATAGAAGTCATAGCCTTTTAGGATCTGAAGCCAATAACCCTATCTCAGTTACATATCTATATGAGTTAATATGTACCTAAATTACTAGTGTTATGAGTATAGAATAAAGAATTATTTTAGAAGATAGTGCCTCCACATATTCATAGAAAATACTACCACTACTAGCTACCAATTGTGAGTCATTTAATACAACTAATGGGATACCAACTTCCTATACCCATATTCAATCACTTCCTACGTCCACATTTACATGCATCCAATCCAAGATCCATATTCATTGAAAAGAACTATGTATGCCATGCTCTCTTATGAAATTCTTAGCATATAATCACCGGTATGATTTAGTTTCAATTGTTGGAAAGATCCCTAAAAGTAATCAGTCTAGATAAATGAATTTACATTTTATGTCAGGTTTCAAAGGGGCCAATACTCATGAAAATTCAACGATGAACCAATTTTATTACATTTCCATGCCATGAAAAAATTGTACCTCAATAACACTCTTGAGGGACTCCCAAAAAGAAAATTCATCAATATTTTATTTGTCTATAGCTAAATAATAATCAGTAATGATATTTCCAAAAAAATTAACCTTGTGAATACAAAACTGGCACTTCTAGAGTATAAAATAAAGATGGTGATCCCATTGTATGTCTTGGACCATCCTTATATGATTTGTATACACCTCCTATAACATAGAGTAAAAGAGTATATAATTAGTTAAAGAATGAAAAAATAGGTCCATGTTTATAAGGAATATTTAGTTCAAAAAATTTGTGAACACTATAGGGGAATTCTTCGTAGCCAATGACATCACATAGAACTCATATTGTCTGTAGTGGCATCATAATTTCAAATTCAGAATATCATTCTCATGAACAATTAATTGGTGGTATTAGGGTCTGAGATCAATCTTTGAGAACTAACTCACATCTCAACTAATCATGTCAGTCATTAATCCTCAATAATGAGTAATTATTATTTATCGTTAACTATTTTTGGCGGTTCTATTCAACACAAAGCCTAAATATCTCAATTAAATTTTTCATGAAAAACACCATAGGTAACTAGGGGGAAACACTGGATGTCATAAATCAATAATATAGAAGGTCCTAAAACCAAACCCTTATCTCCCAAATCCCAGTAGGGGGAATATGATATCCTTAAGAAGATATTGGCGCATTCTTAGGGTTTAAGTTAATGCAGATCTCTAAATCCCACCTTGGTGGTAGTATTAGAATATCTTTTGGGAAGACCTAAATCACTACCCCAAAACTGGGCAAGGCATGCGCCTGCCTTTACCAGTGCTAACAGTAAAGTACTGATAAAGGGTCGGGCCTTTATCAGCGCTAACAAAAGCACTGATAAAGGGCTTCTTCCTCCTCCATGCACCCGGTCAAGCTCTCGCGGAAGCCCTCCTCTGCGCCGCTGCCACGGCCTCCTCCTCCGCCGCCGCGGCCGCCGCCTCCTCCTTCTCCTCCTCCTCCGGCCGCTGCCTCCACCTCCTCCGGCCGCCGCATCCTCCTCCTCATCTTCTCCTCCTCCTCCTCCTCCTCCTCCACCGCGGCATCATCCTCCTCCTCCTCCACCGGCGCTTCCTCCACCTCCTCCTAGTCCGCGACCTCATCCTCCTCCTCCTCCAACGAAACCTCCCCCTCCTCATCCTCTTCCTACTCCCCTGCCTCCTCCACTGCGACCTCCTCCTCCTCCTCCTCCTCCTCCTCCACTGCCTCCGCTGCCTCCGCCCTACCTCCGCCCTGCCTCTGCGCTGCCTCTGTTGCCTCCGGTGCCTCCGTTGTCGACACCTCCTTCTCCTCTTCCACCGGTTCCTCCTCCTTAAAGTGATTCAAATTGAATTTTCATGAATTAATTATGTTTGGAATGGGTAAGTGTTTGGCCAACTATTCTTCGTGGTGAATCTTCAGTTTCCATGGGTGGTTTGGGATTGTGGTTATGTTATAACCCTGACTATGGGTTGTTTTTATGATTTCCCACTACTTAATTAGATTTATTTTGTTATTCTTTTGTTTTGGTGTTTTCATTTAGTTCTTTTTTTTGTGATTTGATGTTGCGTTTTCCTTGATTGAGGTTGTTCATGTTTCTTGTAGACAATACCTCCTAGAAGGACCATGTAGAAGCATAGAGAGTGTGAACCAGAGTACCCCAAAGAGGAACCATCCCTTTGATACAATGTTTTTTGGATTAAATGATTTATAATTTCAAAAACGTGGGTTAAATTGGTATCCATGATAAGACATGAACTATGGACCAAACTCAAGAATTTTGAAAGAATAATTCAGAGTTTTTCCGTACTGAAAAGAAAACCAAGTAATTTAAGGAGTAGTTGGACTGTATCAAGTAGATATTAGAGTTTTTGAAAACCCCTATGACATCTAAAGTGTTATTTTTTGATTCCATTCTAAAAGAATTTATTTGAATGTGGTGTGATTCAATGATTCTTTCAAGGAATAGAGAGGATCTCACTTTTACCACTTTCTAAGTGGTATTTATTCAGAGGTTCTACCCAGATACCATGAGATTGATGAATGACTATGTGTTTTTAAAGCTAGAGTATGGTGGTCATTTAGTCATGGATTATGCCACTAGATTCCGTAATTTGGTTCATGTATCTTTTTATCTTCCAATGAATGATTATCTTATGGATATTAATTCTGAGATGGGTTTGAGGAAATATATCAGATTTATTCTTATTGTCCTAAGTCTACCAACCTATTTTTAGTTGTTTCCCAAGGTATTGATGTGAGAGGAATATTTTAATTGAAATATTTGTCTCAATGGTGGTCCATTAATGGGTGGTATCCATAGTTATTTTTGAGGATAAAATCTAAAGCACGATGAGTCTTAGAGAAGTAGTGGAATGAGATTTGAGTAGTCTTTATGAACAGATTATGTGGATTCTATGGACAATGGACCTATTTTTTTAACAGATTAGAAATGTGGGAAACATCTGGATGATTTTACCAGAGACTGACGACGTTCCACCTATTTGGGTAGTAGGGGAATATCTTGTGATTTTTTTAATTTGTTCCTAATGGGAGTGGTGTAGGGTCCACTTTTTTAAGGGCTCTTAGTTAAAATAAGAGGCTTCAAATGGTGGAGGATCACATCCTAAAAGAAAGGGGGATTCTTAATAGGGAAATAATACATAGACGAGTCTAATATAGAAAAAATCAATGCAGTAGAGGTCATTCATGAGGACTCATAATCTTGGCCAACCACAATTCGAGGTGATTTTTTTAATTCTTCTATAGTATTGGTTTCATTTCAAAATGGTGAATCCTAGTCATTAGTTTCACATATTTTTTTTATTACTTGGGTATGAAGGAAGAGTTTATGAATTATTTCATGTATTGCCTAACCCATTTGTGTAGGAAAAATGGGCATGGTTTCATGTTCATTGAGAGTTGTGTTGTGGTACTTGGCATGGAGGACATTTCGGAATTCCATGTTTTGGACCTGGTCTTTTCCGACATCATTATCTGTTCGCTGATACTTTTATGTGATCTAAATTAAATTTTAAACCAGTTCTGAAGATAATGACTTCTTCAACTACTGATGCACCCAATCCCGAGACACAACACGTCTCTCAACCTTTTGTAGTTGGTCCCACTGCTGAGAGACAACGGGTCTCTCAACCTGTTTTAGCTGGTCCCACTGCTGACGTACAACAGGTCTCTCAACCTGTTGCAGCTGGTGTCAGTGCCGATGCAAGCGCTTTAGAGAAACATAATGATGATGCATAAACTGAGGAAATGGTAGGTGATGAAACCCCAGCGACACAAAAAAAATAGGTGCATTGTAGTTTGATAGTTTTAGCAAAAATCCTGAAGGCAAAAGAAAAAGGCATCAAATATGAGGTGGGATGGAATAATCTAGGCCAGCATGTAAACCCCAAAAAGCCGTGTTTAGTAGCTACATTGGAATCGTCACTCGACAACGCGTGCTGATTGACGTAGAGTCGTGGCACCATATGGTCAGTGGGTTGAAAACATTAATGTGGGAAGATATTACGGTAACATTACAATATCATCTATTTAATTTATTAAAATAAAATAAAATATTGAAATATTTACTAACCCTTCATTATCTCTTGCAGAGTGCATTTATAGTAGATGTTTCGCACAAAGAATATGTTTTCAGACTGGTAGGAAGGATTCATAGAGGCTTTCGCACCATTTTAACGAAACATCATCTGAAATACACTGAAGGGAAAATCAAGCCGCACCCGCCTCCTCTTTATGCACACTTGATATCCCAAGGAACATGGGATGCGTTTTGCAACCGTCGTGCGGAACAGAATTTTCAGGTACATTGTGTTTGGTTACATGTTGTGTAACGTTACTTGAATTCATCATGTTGATTGATAGGTTTTTATTTATGAAACAGCAATTGAGTGCTGAAAATAATGAATGGGGAGCAAAACTAGCATACCCCTACCGTAAAGCAAGGTTGGGGTATGCTTCAATTGAAAAAAAATTGGTATGTATTTTAAAAGTACTATAATAATTTTATGTGACATAAAACAACACTGTAACGATGTTTCTCTGTTTATATGCAGATTGATGAAGAAAAATATCAAGTCACTTCCATTCCACGCCATGTGTTATGCAAAGAGGCTCGTGTTAATAAAGAGGGGAAACTGATAGATGAAAACACACAAAAAGTGTGGGAAACATGTGTAAGTATGACATAATATAAACTTGTTTTGCTTTAAATTAATATTACATAACGATGCTTACTTATTTTTTTCATATTTTCTATTTGACATAGTCACAATAATCAACAACACCCGCACCGGATGCAGACATACTTTCAATGGCCTTGAAACAGCCAGAATAGTATGGCCGCGTCAGAGGTGTGGGTTTTGGGGTGTCACCCCAGACATATTTTCAGAAAAAAAACAAGAGGATGAAAAAATTAAAGAAGTGCATGTAATGAGAGATAGAGTAGCTACCCTTGAAGAACTAATCCAAACTAAGGGAGAGATTATAAAGAGTTTGATGGAGGAGTGGTGAAGAGAACAAACAACTCAATAACAACCCCCGCGAGAAGATCCACCACTCACCAGCTTTAAGGCGAGCCATTCCCGTCAAAGAACTGACTTAACCGAGGTAATCAATGTTATAATATTCGTTTTTTTAGATTTCAATCACATAGGCACTGATACCTTTCATGTAATGATATTCGGCAGGGTGAAAATGACTGTGATTTATATCTGTCAACTCCCACCCATTGCCTTGTAACGAGGGATACGGTGTTCAATATTCAGAATGACACGCTACACTCCAAACCACTTCCAAACGGTCATGTCAAAGTGTCGATTAATGTAGCTCATGAGCCGAGCGCCGCGCTACCTATGCCCAATGACGATGACGACATTAATACGGTGGAAAAAGCTGTTGGAACATTCGTTGCATGGTCGTCGAATCTTGTAAAAAAATATGTCGAGCAGGACGTATTCATTTCCTGTTAATTTTTCAAGCAAAACCTTTAACATTAAATTATAAAATGGGTGAACTAATGAATGTTATTATAGAAGGATAAAATGGAGAAGCTAAAATGAAAGAGAGGCTCCAACATTGGATCAACCAACCGATCAAAACGGTCTACTGAGAGCGCGTTCACCCCGCCCATTCTATATCCAAATTTAATATCATTGCAAGCTCATGTGGATACGAAAATGAAAGACGAAAAGAGTCATACAATGTTTTTGAGAAAGATATGTACGGAGAGGAAAAAATATATTTTGTTAGTGCAAACACTGTTTCTGAGATCATCACATATGACCAGCTAGGCGCCTCAGTTATAAATGTATACATGAGGTATGTTTTCATGATTTGATTTTACAGAAGATGATATACTTTTATAAATATGGATTAATACATCTCACATTTTTCACAGGAATATATATGAAAAACAATTGAAGGGATTTCCCAATGAATACAAATTTGGACTCGTTAGTCCTCAGACCATTTCTATATAATGAACAAAAATAGATTCTAATTTTCAGGCTGAATTGATGTCAAATCTTCTCAGAACGTTTCAATGAAGAATTACGACTGACAGTCGATTTATAATACCAACGATGCAAGGGTAACAATCTACATTTTAATAATATCAATTATATTTTCATTTCTATCAGTACTTATTTCTTTTTGTGTTTTTAGGGAACATTGGATGCTCATTGCTGTCAATTTAGATACACCAAAGATTTATTTTCTGGATTCACTGCATGGATATCCAACTAACCGACCACACATGATGGATATTTCCAATTTGTAATACACTTGATCCAACATTTTAGAACTAAATATCTAGTTATATAATTTATATTATCTTTTAATGAGGATTTTGTTATGATAGGGTTGTGTATGAATATCGTCTACAGGCTGGAATGAATCTAGGGAATAAGGACGAAAATGCCCACAAGATCTACAAATGGAGAAGTTTCTGGGTATATATAATTATATTTCACTATCCAAATATATATCAAAACAAATTACTTATTTTTATTGATGTTTCTGAAGTGTCCAAAACAAAAAAATGACAATGACTGTGGTTATTTTGTTTGTAAATTTATGAAAGAGATCATATTTCATGAACAAACTATCATCCCTGAAGAGGTATTTTTGAAAATAATTACTACTTTATTTAATATAATTATTAATCCTTTTTGTATTTATATTTTTTCAGTACTACTATGTCTGTCCCAAAAACTCCTCTTCAGAAGATGATATTAATTACTTTAGAAACGAATGGGCATCGTACCTGATGGAAGAATGTAAAAAAATAGGACAATGAAGGTGAATTCCTAATAATTATGTTATCTTTATATGGTCATTGATATCTCCCTTTACACTTATTGAGAATATATTATCTCCCTTTATTATGTTTCATATCCTTAGATTAGTGAATTCCTACTACATAGTTTGAAAATGACATAAACTCTAGAAAACAACACCAATGACATACGAAAAACCAAGAAAACGCATTCGGATTATTTTGATAATTTATTAAAATGATCCACAAGTCATTTGTGACGTGTACGAATCGACCACACCTCAATCCGACGTAAAATGTGACCGGTATGGATAAAAGTGTCTAATATCAGTTTCAAATTGAGATAAACATTGGAAAAACAACATCAATGACATATGCTAAACCAAGCAAACACATTCGGATTGTTTTGAGACTTTAGGAAAACCATCCACTATTCATTTGTGACGTGTACGAATTGACTGCACCTCTATCCGACGCACGGTGTGACCGGTATGGCTAAAAGTGTCTGATATCAGTTTCAAATTGAGATAAACTTTGGAAAACAACACCAATGACATACGCCAAACTGAGAAAACTCGTTCGGATTGTTTTGATACTTTAGTACAATTATCCACGAGTCATTTGTGACGTGTAAGAATCGACCACACCTCATTCCGACGCACGATGTGACTGGTATGGCTAAAAGTGTCTGATATCATTTTCAAATTGAGATAAACATTGGAAAACAACACCGACGACATACGCCAAACCGATCACACATGTTTGTATTGTTTTGATACATTAGGAAAACAATCCACAAATCATTTATGACGTGTATGAATCGACCGTACCTCAATCCGATGCACGGTGCACCCGATATGGCTAAAAGTGTCTGATATCAGTTTCAAATTGAGATAAACTTTGGAAAAAAACACCAATGACATACAGAAAACCGAGAAAACGCATTCGGATTGTTTTGATACTTTAGGAAAATGATACACGAGTCATTTGTGATGTGTACGAATTGACCACACCTCAATCTGACGCATGGTGTGACCGGTATTGCTAAAAGTGTCTGATATTAGTTTCAAATAGAGATAAACATTGGAAAACAACACCAATGACATATGCCAAACTGAGAAAACTCCTTTGGATTATTTTGATCCTTTAGGACAACGATCCACGAGTCATTTTTAACGTGTACAAATCAACCGCACCTCAATCGACCACAGGGTGTGACCAGTATGGATAAAAGTGACTGATATCAGTTTCAAATTGAGATAAACTTTGGAAAACAACACCAATGACATACGCCAAACCAAGAAAATGCATTAGGATTGTTTTGATAATTTAGGACAACGATCCACGAGTCATTTGTGACGTGTATGAATCGACCACACCTCAATCCGACGCACGGTGTGACCGGTATGGCTAAAAGTGTTTGATATCAGTTTCAAATTGAGATAAACTTTAGAAAACAACACCAATGACATACGGAAAACCGAGCAAACACGTTCGTATTGTTTTGATACTTTAGGAAAATGATCCAAGAGTCATTTGTGACATGTATGAATTGACCGCACCTCAATCTGACGCCCGATGTGACTGGTATGGCTCAAAGTGTCTGATATCAGTTTCAAATTGAGATAAACATTAGAAAACAACACCAATGACATACGCCAAACTGAGCGAACACATTCAGATTGTTTCGATACTGTAGGAAAATGATCCACGAGTCATTTTTGACGTGTACGAATCGACCTCACCTCAATCCGATGCACGGTGTGACCGGTATGGCTAAAAGTGTCTGATATTAGTTTCAAATTGAGATAAACTTTGGAAAACAACACCAATGACATACGCCAAACCGAGCAAATGTGTTCGTATTGTTTTGATACATTAGGACAACGATCCACGAGTCATTTGTGACATGTACGAATCGACCGCACCTCAATCAGACCGACGCACGGTGTGACCTGTAAATCTTTTCATTAGATAAAGAATCAGTATTTATTAAATGAGATAAATCATTCAAAAAAATATTGATTTTACATTATTCACTTTCATTGTTATGAAAATGAAAACTTTCGAGTTTAAAATTTCATATTTAAGTTTCACATTTCCATATTAATGTATTCTCTCATATTAGTTTTTTAATTTCTTTCATTATTGGATTACTAACATAATATTTGTTTTCTTATATAGGTGAATTTTTTTTCCTTGAGTTCGGATGCTTTGTTCGGAAACAAATACCGTCGAGAGCGGATCACAGATATCAAAGGATGAAACATGAATTTTTATAACTGTTGTTGAATAATTGTATATGTAACCATGTAAAACAATGTTGGAAATGTATATAGCAATGCGTTTTTTTGTATTCATAATGTTAAGTAAATGTATATACCATTGTCGGTCAAAATATTTGGTGCGGGTGCTAGGGTGTGCAGGTGTGCGAGTGCTACTTTGTGCAGGTATTCTGGTGTGCAGGTGTGCAGGTACTGTTTTTAGGTGCAGGCGATGGGGCCTTTATCAGAGCTTTTTTAGCATTGATAAAGGACACCTTTAACAGGGCTAGAGGAGCACTGATAAAGGAACCCTTTATCAGCGCTCCTTCAAGTGCCGATATAGGAGACCTTTATCAGCGCTAAAAGAAGCGCTGATAAAGGGGTCCATTATCAGCACTCCGAGAAGCGCTGATATAGGAGACCTTTATCAGTGCTAAGAGAAGTGCTAATAAAGTCGGTCCTTTATCAGCACTTTTTTTAGCGCTGATAAAGGTATCCTATATCATCGCTTCTCGGAGAGCTGATAAAGGGGTCCCCCCTTTATCTACACCGGCATTAACAGCGCTGTTAATGCTGGTTTTTAGTGCTGATAAAGGGCCGGGTTGTAGTAGTGAATAAAGTAATCCCCTCTTCAAGTAATATATATTATTTAATATCCAAATATTATAAGGGATAAACTCACCAAATTATGAGATATGGTATTTATCCTCCTAGTCATAAGGCCCACTCTCTCAACCATGAAATATCTCTCACACACAATGGATAATCTCATCACATCTACCGAAATGCATATAAAATGAATTTGATGATATTAAATTTATTATAAAACCATTTATAACTAATACATACCCATGATCATGTCATAAGGTCTCATTTTATTAACATATAGGATTCATGAGAAGCTCTTTCTACCATGATCCAAATCTCACTACTAGAAGATAATAGATATCCCACAATCAGACTGAGTGAGAACCTATAGAAAAAGAGGATGGGATAATATCCAAAAGGGGATATCTATCTCCCACATAAGGGATACAAAAATGAAGTAGTGAATCTCACCAATTTCTATAAGTATTGGAGAATGTCTAGGAATGACACATGTTGTACCTCATATCATCTCACAATATTCCTAGTCACAATCCTCCATAGTCTGAAGCTTCCAGCGACCCCATCAATTATCTTCCTGAACCTAGCATGGGTCACCTAGTGGTGGTGGAAGAAGTATATAATAAAATATCCCTCCAATATTAGATCCTCCCAATGGATACCCACCTAGTATTTTACAAGAATCTCCTCCCAAGGGGACACATTGTCAACACCTGGGTGAACATTGATTATGGAACTACCTCTCCAATAACAGTCCATCGACTACTTACCTACCCCCTTTAGCTTGATGGGTTAGGAAATTATGATCCATGTGACCATAACCATCAAAAGAATAACATATCCTCTAATAGGTCTGACAAAAAACACCGTGTGAACATTTTTCCCTTGTTCCATGTGACTGAGTCTTGTCATTAAGAAGAATCTAATACATATATCATGTTTACTTGCATCTGTCAGATGTTGTAGAAAACCCATCCCACATAAAACCAATACGAGATACAGTAATCTAGAATAACTCTTGAAGTTTATATCTATAACTATTTTCCTCTCTAGTACTCCAACATTGGTGGGAATGCCCATGGGAACCAGGTTCTCATAGACGAATATATGGATATCATGCTCAAACTTACAATCCTGGAAGAAAAGATAATTCATTAGGATAAGGGAGTTCCATTTTAGGTTATTGAACCTCATTAAATACTCCAAAACAATTACATCACCCTGTATTAGATAATGAAACTTCTATTTTTTAATTTGGCATAAGAAAGAGGGGTAATATACCTCCCAAAACAGTTATTAGAATTTATTCAATGAGAGAGTCGTATCATCATGACTATTTATGACTACACTCCATCAGTTACCCATAGATCCATGAAAAATTATTGATATTATTAAAACTATATAATCACTTAGGGTCCATAAAATCCAATGGAAATAGTTCACTTACTAATGACCATCCTCCCTTGTGGATATATCTTACGATGGATCATTAGTGTCCTCTATTGATGAACTCACAGAGTAAACTAAACCTTGAAGCATCATAAAATTGAAATTATTTTTTTATCTTCTACTCAATATGATGATATGTTCACCCTATCCACTTAGAGGAAACACCTAATGGGATTGCTACTACACTGAGGCCTCATCACTCGTCAGATCATTGTCACGATCTAGAATCAATAGCCGAGTTGGATATCATTGCGTAGGAATCCAAAAATTCATCAAGATGAAACGTAGAGAGATGTAAATATATATACAGGGGGTTTATATAAAAATAACAATCAATTGACTCAATCCGTTACAATAAATTTACAATTTTTCATCAACCAATGTCTTAGTATTCAATGTCGATGTGTGAGTACTCTGTGTCCTAGTGAACAGATACGGTGAACACCAAACCAATACCATGTTCTCTCGATTGAATGTTGTACTCGAGACAGATTTACATCATTTAACTAAGTCCCATTTATTTCCTAAAAATTTAAAAACTCCAAATACTATACCAAGTAATGAACAACTTTGATAAGACTATGTAAAGGCCCAATCCATCGGGGCTCATTTGGCCGATAAAAGGAAAATCTTCCACAACCTTATGCCTTCATCTAGAAGGATAGTGGATGGAAAAAGAGATAATAAGGAATTATATAAAAATTTATTATTTATCCTAATTATAGTATACACACATACCTAAACATAAAAATGAAATATTGGATTGAAATATTAAAATTTAGTAACATATAGAGTAAACCATGCATGTAATATCCTTTTGGGAATAAAATTGAATAGGAAAGATTAAAACCAAAGTGAAAAGGGAAAAAATACATTCCCAACATCAAATGAAGTCCCATCATGTGAAAAATAGAATAATAGAAATTTAAGAGAGCTTAGATCCAAATAACCAATAACAACCACCATAAACAATATATGATCTCATGTATCATTATGCTCCACTGATGTCACCACTGAACTATCCATCTTCTGTAGAATATATGGAATGTGTGGAAAAAGCACATTATAGGGTGATTATAAACATATTAAGTAGGTCACCAATAAAACCAATGATGGAAATATAATGATATATATAAGTCAACTCAACCCATAATCGAATGTTAAAAAGAACATGAAAAAATATATATTCAAAAGTAACCAATATGAGAGAGAAAGGTGATATCTATCACATAGCCCCACCCATGAAAATGAGTTTACTAGTAATTACAAATGTCCTTCAACAATGCCCAACTTTTCGCATGTCTGTTTGTGAAAGGCATGTAGAGGAAATGAACCTCTCAAAGAAACGATATCCCAACGAGGAAAATATCTAATAGTGGACCCACACCTTAATATTATCAGGGGAATCACTCAAAATATGTAGAACATTTTCATTCATGAATAAAGGGATTACCACTTATTAGACAGATGGAGTACCCATTCCCTAGTACATTATGGGGGAGGCATCCACTCAGAGCATAGAGGACCGTCACCCAATCATGATAGGGGGTTCCATTAAGATCATGGATGAACATCATCATATCATGATAAGGGGTTCCACATGGAAGGTATGGATATGGGACCCATTATCTAGTGAATCAGGGGGGTTCCACTCTATGTATGGATGATGTGACGCCCTGAAAATCTAATGTAAGATCCTTGTATTTGATAGTGTGTATGATAGACGACACCAATCACATCATTTAATATAATATACAAATAAATTATAATATATTTACTATTTAAAATATATTATATTTATTTCAATCCATAAAACACCGAGTTATCATGTGTTACACACAAGAACATCCTTCTTCGATGGCTCACGTTTCATGCAAGACTGAGTTATTATGAACAATAATATATTATGAAAATAAAATGACACATAAATATTCCATTAAATTATTAGTTTTGAAAATTAATAACTACATTTTGAAAAATATGGTTTATAAAAATATTTTATGAATTAATTGGTTACAATTTAATTAGAAATAAATATAAAATGTTGTTAAATATAAAGTGTATATTTATATAGAAAAGTATTTTTATTCTAACAATGTTGTCTTATAAGACTATATTAAATTAATAAAAATTATTTGGTGAAGTTAATTTAATATATATATATTATTCAATAAAATATTTTTTATATTCAGCCATTTGGTTTTATATTCATAAAGAAAACAATAAACTCTATTTTACACATAAAAACTATATTTTATTAAAGAAATTTTAGCACTTTTTAATAAAGACACCATTTTATATAATAATTTTTAAACATTATATAATTGAAAAATTTAATATAAAATTAATATTTTAAATTAAAACATAATAATTAGTTTATGGTGAATTTTTTATATATTTCGGAAACGTTTCATTTTTTTGAATAGTTAAAAATACTGAATTTTAGTCCAAAACTACATTTCATCTAATTTATTTATATGGATAAATTATATATATTTTTTTAAATTTTAATTAGGTAATATTTTTGAAAATTAATAAAATTTATTTCAATGGAAAAAAATTCACTTTGAAATTAATTATAAAAACAGAGAAAACATTTAGTTGTTTTTAGATTAAAAAACTGCATCGTCGTCCCATATGTTGGATGAATTTGAAATTAATTTCTACCGCATATTTGACTGGAATTTTTAAAAATAGATTCAATATTTATAATCATAATAACATATAATTTCTAATAAGTATAACATATTTTTTTACCAAAATGATTAGTGAAAATGAATAAAATTGATTACACCGATTAAGGTTATATTTAGTTTAATAAGGGAATGTACCAAAACCTTATGGACCAAAAGACTTATAAACTTATAATGTTCTTTTTTATGTATGTATTTAGAACCTATCATCCCTTATATCTAATTGGGTTCATTATTGGAGTAACATTCACCTTCATAAATGTTCATGGAATTCTCCTTTAATAATATTAAAATAGTTCCGCTACTCATCTACAAAGTACTTACACTAACACCACTCCAACACAACTCTCAAGAAATTTTTTCTTCAAATATATCTACCAAAGTAGGACCTAAAAACACCACACCTAATCATATAATCCCCCATTGGGTAGAAATCATTACAAGGATGCTTTTGGTTTAAACCAAAAGGAGTTACCCAATTAAGAGACAACATTTTTCCTTAACCTCGTTAGTTTTATTTCCATAATAAAACCCCTAAAATATTATTATTCAATACTTGTATAACATATAAAGTATCATTAATATACAAGTAATTTTTATGGTTTTGGTTTTACCTACAATTAATCACAAAAAGGACGGTTTAAAAAAACATATAACTTATAATAATTATATATTATATTGGAATTATAATACGAATATTTATAATTCAGTATTCATTTTTCTAATAAAATAATGAAATTAAGGTAGTGTTCACGTGTACATGCATCCTACAGTCTCCATGAACAATGCACTACATTTAAAATCTCTAAATATTATGGAATACCAAAGATAAATATATAATAAAAATATGTGATAATTTATTCATGGTTTACATTCTTAATATGTATAATGATTATATAATTAATAGTAATAGTGAATCTCAATTTAAAACATACTGAACAAACTAAAAAATTAATTCTTGAAATAGTTAAAATAATGAAAGGTTATTAACCAATAAGAAATAAAATATTATAATAGGATCATATATGATATATTATGTATTAATACAGTTCTTTTATAATTTATTAACTTGTTTAAACCTATTATACATGAGGCTAAAAGGTGTTCACCAGAAAGGAAACACAAGGTAACAGATTCTCATCTCACTTTTTACATCTGTGAGATAAATGTCATGTTCAAAACATAAATATTTTTTTGTGATGTATATACTACCCGTTTTTATATATTATATCATGAATCAATTTATATGAGTGTTATTTAATACTTTAATCTAATATTCATCCTTCTTGAGGTTTTGTATTTAAAATGTTTTAATGTTGTATGTGATACATTAGAATGTTTAATGATTATTTTCCACAATATAGACATTAATAATATTTCAATAGTATTTAAATTCATGGAAATTATATTCAAATTATTAAATAATACAATTAATTTCCCTATCCTATAGTAATTAATGACATTTTCAAGTATTAGTTACATTTTCCCACTCTTTTGATGCACAAAATGTTTTGAAAATATTTTTAAGAAATCCCAATATCCTTCCCCTATTTAGTCTTAAAATATATTTTCTCCTAATAAAAATCATTTGTTAAAATCATTTCATGAATTATTGAAATGTTTTTTGGAAATGAAGTTTTTACCCATTCTTTTCATTACGAATGTTTTTAAAATAATCTTCTAAAAATCTTCCGAACAATGCATTTTTCTATCTTCTAAACATATAAAATGAATGTTCTTTTTACCTTGTACATCTTTTACAGACATACCAACCATCATTTATTTAAATAATATATTTAATGTTTAAAAGGAACCTTTTTAGAGAAAATAATTTCAAAAGTGAATTTCAAGGAAGATTTTTTAAAAAAGGTTTTACATATCAAAAGGATATTTTCTTCATGAATGTTTTTTAAATGTTCTTTTTATAATATTTATATTCCTAAATAAAAAATAGAATTTATTTTACTCCACTTTAGGTATGTTGTATTAATACAATCATTAATCTTCCTATAGATGGATTATGTTTTATTTGGAAGAGCATAGAATTCATATTCACTTCCAAGATTTAATTTATCCCCTTAAAATATTAAATCTCATATGATAATTGAATTATTCCTAATTGTATATATCATTTAACATGTATATCACTATTTCAAAAACCACATACCATTTAACATATGGTGTAAAATTTGAAATTTTATTGATTACTTGGGGAAATATTGGTAATTTTATATTCTTTATTCAATACAATTATTTGATATGGCATATTATTTATTTCAATTATTATATATGAGGAATTTTTTGTACAGGTACAATACTACTGGGGAGTAATTATAGATATCCCTTTGATGCCTCAGTAGTATCATGGGATGAATCATTTGGATTTCCTTATCAGGTGTGTTTTTAGCTATTATTTTTTAAATCTTCTTGTGAAAGGTCTTAGTTGTCAAGGTACCATGTACATAAGAAACATGGCATCTAATAATCATGAATTTGATTCATATATATTTAAGATATAACTCATACATGTTATTCTTCATTGACATATCTATGGATGAATTTAATTTTCATCAAATTGACTGAATGGAATGTGTTTAATTTTCATACCTTTCCATATTTATTTGGTCATCACTAGTTATTTGAATGGAATGTGTTTCGATTTAATATCGTTCCCTTATGGTTATTCACTTCCTTATCTATATATTTGTTTTATTGCATTTGAGTTAAGATATTTACCATGTCATAATTATTATTATAATTGATTCATTATTTCTTATACTATATTTTTACCTTATTGAGAATTTGAGCTCACCGTTATTATGTTTATTTCCATAGGAATCCAAGAAACATACTATAAAATATTTCCTATTATTTACATGATATATAAGGGTTATCATCGATGTTGATTATTTAGAAAGAATAAAACCATTCCTTTAATAAGTGTATTATATTGAAACAAAAGACTCATTTATGTATCTATTTTAACAGGACTACTTAACTCTCAGTCCTTCAGGGCTTGATTCCTAGTAATAATGCCAATGTAACTGATAGAAGACATAGGCCCCATGCTCTCTAGGGTCACGAAACTATAGATGTGTTAGAGGAAATTTTGTTGCAACCATGGGAACTAGATTTAGGAAAAAATAGGTCAGACAACATTACGTTAAGGTGTAATTTGAAGATAAATATATAAGTAAAACTTAGAATGTTATTTAAGTAGAGAATATGCAGCTTTTCCAAGTAATACATCCATGTCTAGATAATAAAAGTGGATGTGGTTCTAGCATAGATGTACCTTGGAGTAGAATCTCTAACAAGGTGTTCCGAGCCTGACAAGGGGTAACCTAGTACATGACAACGAGATACACTATACAATGTGTTTAACACTCCTAGAGGATATTCTTTGGATAATAGATATTTTCTTTAACAACCATTAAGAAGTATTTGGATACATTATAAGAAACCTACATTATTCCTAATGTGTTTCATATTGAAGATACTATGTCAAGATTTAGTAACTAATCTAATGATATTATGGGTAAACCCTCGACCATAGAAGAACCTATGTGGAAAATAAATGGATGAAGTATTTTTGTTTTGATGATGTTTTGAAAACCTTATATAAAAGGATATTTAGTGATTAACAAAATTTTAATGATTTCAATCATATCTATTTAAAAATTATATTAAAAAGGTTTTATAAAAGGACAACATGTATGATGGGTGACAGCCAATCAAATCTGGAAATTTTGTGGGTCTAGAACCCATGACTGAAGGAAGATAAGGGTTTCATGCCAAACACTAACATTCGTATTGTCCTGGTAAATTTTTGATTATTTAGATTGAAACAAATTGGGGAATAAATTTTAATGATGAAATTATAGAATCACTTTTGAGGATTAGAGATTAATATATTTACCATATTGGTTTTTGAATATTTCTAAAGAAAAATAGTTAGACATTTCAGTCTTTTATAGACCTTTTGATCATTTAAACATTTATTTTAGTGCTTTAGGAATAAATCAATTGTCAATATTAGTAATAAATTTCTATTAGTAAGTGAATTGATTAGAATTTGATCGAATCACCACAAAAAAGTTAGGATTGTTCATATGAAATTGAATCTTATTAATTAATAATATTTATTTATATTATTAGGTAGAAAATTAATTAACAAAAATTTGGATAATGTCTTTGAAATAAAATGTTGTCATAACAGATTAATTTCTGTTGAACCGATGGTCTTCTAAATCATCGCAGATTTGTTGATTTGAGGCCGCCAAATTCCTATTGATAATTAAATTATTTGGTATTTATAACACCATTCACTCTTGAGAAATATTTATCCTTTTTATTTGAAGTACTTACTTTTCCTTTCCAATGATGTACTACCACTTAAAGACCTAATTACATGGTAGTCTTGGTGACATTAAAACTTTCTGTTCTCTCTTTTATAGAGGTATAATTATGAATCATTCTCATGATGGGGGATTTTAACATAGGAAAGGTCAAATAATATTTTCCCCAGATTAACTTTAAATCTCAAAGACACACTTTAAATATGGTGGGGAGAATGTCACGCCCCAAAAATCTAACGTATGAACATTGTATTCGATGGAGTGTATGACACACGAAACAAAGCACATAAGGTAATTTCATATTCTGATAATTTATCTTATATTTACTATTTAAAATAGATTATATATATTTAAATTAATGAAACACTGAGTTATACTGGTTTACATTCAAGAAAAACCTTCTTTGATGGCTTGCGTTCCATTAAAGATTGAGTTTAATCTAATAATAATATATTATAAAAATAAAATGAGATATAAACATTCCATAAAATTAATAGTTATGAATAGTAATAACTAAATTATGAAAATTATATTTTATAAAATTATTTTATGAATTAATTGGATAGATGTTAATTAGAAATTAAAATATGAATAAATTGAATATAAAGTGATTATTTTTATAGAAAACTATATTTATACTAAAAAAGTTGTTATACAATAATATATTAAATTAACTATAATTAATGGGTTATATTAAGGTAATATATATTTTACATTAAATAAAATATTATTTATATTAATCCATTTGGTTTTACTGGCATAAGGTAAGAATAAACTAAAATTTACACATAAAAATCTATATTTTTATAAAAGAAATTTTACCCCATTTTAATGGAGAACCCTTTTTAAATGAAATTTTTAACACAATAATAGATATAAGATGTACATACAATCTAATTATTTTAAATCAAAATATAATAATTTGGTTATGGTATATTTAATATATTTTTCTAAAACATTTCGTTTTTTAATAAATAGATAAAATACTGAATTTTTCTTGAAAATTGTGATTTCATCTAATTGATTTATAAGGATAAATTATATTTTTTACAAGTTTTAATGTTTAATTAGATAATATTTTTATCAATTACTATAATTAATTTTATTGGAATAAATTTCACATTTAATGGATTTTAAAAATAGAGAAAGCTTCTAGACATTTTTACTTTAAAAACTTGCATTGTTGTACTGTATGCGAGATGAATTTTAATTTATGAAACATATATGATTGGGATTTGGAAAAAAGGATTTTATATTTGTAATAATCATAATTTATAATGATTAATAAAATCAATTGTTTTTCCAAAAATATTAATGAATGTGATTAAAATTAATTACAAAGATTAATGATAAATTAGGTTTATAAGGGACTAAACCTCACACTTAAGGGGAAAACGACCGATAAAATTTTTCAGGATCTATTGGATGGACATATTTCAATGTTATCCTCCATTGAATATAGTTTTTTCCATTATTGGATCCAGATTCAACCTGAATAACGTGCATGTAATTCCCTTGTAAAAATATTTTAAGAGTGCCACTCCTCCTCCAATATAAAAGGACCTCCTATCCTCCCACCTCCTCACACCTCTCAAGCCACATTTTCTAGAAATAACTCTTCCCAAATATATACTAAACATAACTCCCCTCATCCTAGAATCCCCCCTTTGTTAGTAATAAATACAAGGATGATTTTAGTTCAAACCAAAAGGAGTTATCTGATTAAGAGGTAACAATTTTCCTTAACCTCTTTAGTCTTATTTCCATTTGAAAACCATAAAATATTCTTATTATATAATTTTATAACAAATAAAATATAATAAATATAATAATATGTTTTTATGATAATTTTGTGTCCTATATGCACACACACACTTATATAATGGGTAACAAACATACTTTTTCTACGTACGATGAACTACTACCTCACGAAACGACGATTGTCCATTTTTTCCTTTACAACCTCCCACAGTGGCCATTATGATGGAAAATATATTTATATATATTATATATTAATTTATAATATATGTATTCTTCCATAATTTATTTGTAATTAACCATTATGATTTTCATATTGTGTAAATATGTTAATTTCATTTGAGAAAGTGTGGACTACCACCCCCTCATAGCGATATGACTCATTCATTCCATACAAAAAACATATAAAGGATGGTTTTAATAAACCTATGTAACATATATACTAAATATATGATACTGTTTTAATGATATACATATGTTTCATTTATTTTTCATTCCTTTAATGCAACAAATAAATGAATGTAGCATTCCTGCGTACGTTTGACCTACCGTCTCCATGAAAGATGCAATTAATTTCAAATCTCCAAATATGATATTTTAATATAAATAAATATATACTGAATATATGGGATAATTATTTCATGGTTTAAATTTTCGATACTATGGAATCATGATCAAATTAATAGTAATAAAACATCACAAGCTATAACATACTTGAAAAACTAGGCAATTAATACCCGAAATAGTAAAAATAATGAGGGGTTACTAAAAAAATGGGTTATAAGATATTATAAGTGGATAATATATGATATAATAAGTTATAATATGGTTATTTTGACAAGTTAGTAACTTATTTAAACCCCTTATAAAGTATGATAATGGATGTTCACCTGAATCATAACATAAGGTAAGGGAGTCTCATCACACTTTTTACCTCCGTGAGAGAAATGTCATGTTCACCAGTTACATATTTGATGTGGTATATCTACTAACCAGTTTTATATATTTTATCATGAATTAATTTATCTTCATATTATTTATTATTTTCATCTAATATTAATCCTTCATGTGGATTATCATTTAAAATGTTTTGAAGTTGTATGGGACTGTTTAGAATGTTTAAAGGTTATTTTCCTCAATAATACCATTAATGATATTTCAATGGTATTTCTATTAGAGGAAATTATATTATTATTTTTCAATAATCCATTTAGTGTTCCTACCCTTTGATAATTAGTGACATTTTCATGTAATAATACCATTTTCCCACACTTTGGTACTAAAAATGTATTAATTGTTTTTCAGAAAAATAGACATCATCTATCTCATTAGATGTAAATATATTTTATTCAAAAAACCAAGTTTTATTAAAATATTTTCCAATTTTTTTTAAATTATTTGGTAAATAAATTTTTACCCCTTCTTCTCTGTACCAATTTTTTCAAAAGAATCTTTTTTGTCTCTTTTTGAAAAAGGCATTTTTCTATCCTTTAACCGTTCAAATGGAATGTTCTTTTTACCTCAGACATTTTGTATGAACTTACCCACTATCATTTATTTGAATAATCCTTTGCATGTTTAAATGTTACTTTTTAATGAAAATATTATCATAATTGATTCTCAATGAAATGGTTTTTCAATATATTTTAAAAAAATTGATATTTTTCTCCATAAATGTTTAAAAAATATATTTTAATGATATTTATAATCATCAATGAAAAACCCTTTATTTTACTCCACATAGGGTACAATATATTGATTCCATCCATAATCTTATTATGGATAGTTTATGATTGTTTTGTCGAATAATAGTATTCACATTTACTACCTTTATTTATTTTTCACCCTTAAAATATTCAATCTCATTTTATCGTTTAATTCTCCCTAATTATCCATATTATTTATCATAGATATCAATATTCACTAAACTATATACCATTTTACTTATAGTTTCTACTTTAATAGTTATATGATTATTTGGGGAAATATTGATAATTGTGTATTCTATATTCAATATGTTCATTTGATATGAAATTTTAATTATTTAAATTATTCAATATTAGGAATATTTTAGACTGGTATAGATAGGTGGGGCGTAGTTATAGAGTACACATCAATGTATTGGTTGTCTTATCGGATGACTCATTTAGATATCCTTCTTAGAAGGGGTTTTAACCAATACTTAGTAAACCATCTTTTGAATAGTCTTGATGGTTTATATATAATGTTACTATGAAATATGAAAACCAATAATAAATCATTTACTTTATATATATATATTACAGTTATTATTAATCCCTGAGATTTTGCATCAACATATGTATGGATAAATTTAATATTTAGTTCATTTAATAAATGGAATGTGTTTTGGTTTTTGAAATTTCTATATTTATTTTTCATATTATAGTTATTTGAAAGGAATGTGTTTCCATTTAATACATTTAAATTTTTTATGCACTTAAATCTATGTCTATTTGAGCTCACTATCCATCCATCCAATGGCCCGATGGCCTTCATTTTTTATTGATTTTTGATAACCCACATTTCATGGGGTGAGGTGGAATCCTTAAAATTCCCTTAGGTGTTAGAATTACATGGCCAGTAGTCCTTCGAGGAATTCATTGCTCGTAGGCTTAAAGAATTACATACAAGACAGAATAAATACTTGGGACTACCCATCATCAGCATCTTCGTCGTGAAATCATCTCTCCACCTCTGCATGGCTATTCATCTAGGCATTCCTATGCATGCATAGGCTTATCCCGATGACAGGTGCCATAACCTCTCATTTTTGAAATCCATTTAGCTTATGTTTTGGATCTCACCCTTATTATGATTCTTTCCCCAAGAATCCAAAATTTGTGTTATGAAAGATATATAGGGATTTAATTTATGGATTAGAGTTATCCTTGATGTTATTAATTTTGAAAGATAAAAAAAAATGTTGTAATTAATGTTGTAGTTTTTAATCAAAGAATCATTTATGTATTTTTTTACCATGACTACTAAGCTCTCATTCCTTTGGGGCTTCATTCCTTGTCAATATTCTATTGTAATTGATATCAGACACTGACTCTAGGCTATATATAGTCGGGTCACTATAGAGGACCCACACCCTATTATGAAAGGGGTACCACTTATCTTGTGTGATGAGTATATGGGAGTTACACCTTAGAGTGATAATCAAGTTTCCAACCTTATATTCTCTTTAATGACCTTCCTGGTCATTGTTACTATTATAGTGTCACTCGATGAGGTGGACCACTCTCAACGACAAATTTCATATATCAAAATCCACTATAAAGGTTACCATCACATTCAAAATTGAAAAAGGATATGGATAGGATAATCATTAATCAAAATTTGAGTCTATATGGAGCAGATACACAATATAGAAACTCCTAAGAAAAGGATATGGTGTGTACCAAGGGTCACATATTGTGTGACCTCACCTGGCATACTAGTTATTCCCTAGAATATAAACTAAAAGGTTGAATATATTGGTATACCCAATTTGTTCTAGGGGGTATACATCATTTACTCACCACCCATGGACTTTTCATCTCTGTCCAATTTTAGATTATGTGCATCAACCTATTCCCATGTACATCTGGTCAAGCCCATGCACTTTGAGTTGCACCTGTATACCTATATGTGTCTATATACTGGGTTGTTCCAATGAGATCCTAACTATTACTGTGTTTCATTATATTCATGTTACTGTTTTATCATATATTACACACCAGGTCTCTAGGAAAGGGTCGTGTTACGTTTTATATATCCACATTGTGTGTGAAATTTTTATTCACCAATAAACCCAAGTGTAAATTCTTGGATGACTATCATGTGTATTTTATTTGACAAAATTATATGGATTTTTATTTTCCACATAATTTTAGGGAATATCTGCATGCTTCTCCATGCTACTATTGCCACTATTTCAATTTCAAACCATGGTGGTGTCTGTGCTCCAGAGTCATCCATGCTCGATCCGTGAACGACATCCAGATTTTGGCATCCTGAACCCCACATGACTCATTCCTATCACTAAAGAAATCTTACTATTGTCTCTCCTAATCATGAATCCATAAAGGTCACACTAGAAACCCAAAACTCAAATAGATCTATCCCCAAATCACTAATATATATGTTTTTCATGAAGTAATAATGAATTCTAGGGTTAGATCATGCTCGTACTACACTATAAATATCAAACCATAAACTCATAGGCCAATGGTGAAGAACATAAAGAAAAGTGGTGGAAAATCATATAATCAATGAGAATTTGTAATTTAGTAAGAACTGTTTTCCAATTATCACAAGACATGGGTATCTCGGCTGATATCTAGTGAAATGGATGAATTAAATTTGATAAAATACATGAAATAAATTTAAAGGGCTCATGAGAAGAATAAATAAATCAAAGATCAAGAAAGTCATATAAAAATCCATGACCAGTACTTTAATAAAAGGGTTGAAATCAGAAATGATGACCCCTACCTCAAATTTTGATCAATTATTGATGAATATATTTTTTCTAGTGATAAAGATGACCCATATTTTTCTACCTCTCAATCAACCTCAATCTTATTGTCTAACGGCATCCCATCTGATCCACCAATAAGAAATTTTGTATTCTCTCCCCAAATACTCCTAAGGTTATGTATCTAACCCTAATTATTTTTTATAATAATATATTTATATATTAAATTATTTCATGTTAATTTATAATAAAATAAAAAGATTTTATTATTTATTTTAATTAAACGCACCACCAATGACTGCCTAAACAGGGCATCTGTCGTCAACCAACCTTAGCTCGTGCATCATATAAATCATTCCTTTCAGAATGAACATTGGTATATGATTTTCCATCTTAGGTGGCAAACAATGTGAATACCATAAATACAAAAATGTTGTGTGTGTATTAATTAAAATATGCTAATATTTTTAATATATTATATATATGGTCTTGAGACAAAAAACACCACACCAACTTCAAATATAAATCTATATATATACATATAATTCTCAATGGAAAATCGATCAAAAAAAAATTTATACAGATTATTTTCATACAAAATAGTTACATATTGTTATATAAATGTTTATTACATAACATTACGATCCATACAAGAATCGTAAAGGTTTATTCTCTTTGGGAACTGGGAACCTTATTTTTTTCATAAAATCTCAACAAAATACCATTCATAGTGATTAATAACTAAAAACCTTCTTATGGACATCAATATTAAAAATTCACTGAATATTGTTGTGAAATGAAACATAATAAAGGGTGAGCTCATATTCTTAATAAGAATCAAAAGGGAGATATCAATGTTCATTTAAATTGAAAAATATAATAAATTGTATGATAACATGAGATTAAATTTTAATAATGATAAAAAAATTAGAACATAAACATGATTTTGGGAAAAAATCAAGGTAGTTTATATGTCATGAATAATAAATGGATCAAAGATAATGAGTCGTGAGAACATACCATTTTCATAATAAAATGTTGTGTAAGAGTTGAATAATGTGTGGCATAATCAAAATCCAAGAAATATTATTTCAATGATACCCACGATTACATTCATAATTTGTTATTCCTCAAATAACATACCATTTACCTACTTTGGGATTAGGGTAACCTCCAGTACACCCTCTTTTGAGCTTGAGATAACCTCATGTGTTACCTATTTTGATCTATGGATTACCAATTATGTAAATTTTTATACCATAACAAATTTATTATAAGGATGTTTAATTTAAATTCCACCCATCTCATAATCATAAATCCATTAATATATATGTGACCATATCATAAAAACATTCATCATAAATAAACTCTTTGGAAAAATAGTTTTTATCAATATTTCATTATCATAGCCATAAAACTTCCAAAAAATGATTAATATAATATAATTGGATCATATACCCAGTAAATCATAATCAACATAAATGGATGATATCATATATGAAAAATTCCCTTAAAATATCGCTGGAATAATTATTCAAGAAAATAATCATTTTGTTTTTAAATCACATATTAAATTCTAAATATATCCCAAATAATAAGGCAAAATAATTATTTTAAAATATCATTGGAAACTTATAAATTAAGGTTTAATGTATTTAATGGTCATGATAGTGGGAAATTAATCTCATTCAATGTACATCAAATTAATGATTTCATTCACATTTTTAATAAAAACCCAAAATTACCTCATTTAGAAAATGAAAAAATATTTCATTTAAAACATTATATAAAAATTAAAACATTGGTAAAAATGTCTTTAAAGAATCATAGGATCATATTAAAAGTAACCTTGAAAACATTTTTTGAAAACGTTGGCATGAATGAAAAATGATTTTTGATCAAAGATGGAGATAATGTCGATTTATTAAAACACTCTTTTGGTATCTTCAATCTCTAAAAAGGGAAAAATGAAAGGAAAAATTTCAATATATATAAATAAATAGAGGAAAAATAAAATTCATGAGTTTATTGGGAGGTATATAATAAAATTTTCTGATAAAAAACATAATAATAAAAAATCTAGAAAAATAATCATATTGTAGCATTAATTTCTTACTAGATTTGTTACTTTAGAATGAAAACCATAAGAAAGTAAAAACATTATATGGATATATAAATTCACATAATTTTCCTGATAATAATCATAAATTATATTCATTTTCTGTATATAAACCATATAAAATAAATATTTTTTGAATATGGGTTGTGACCAATTGAAATAAAAGTGAGAAATTAATATCTTAACTTGAGTTTTACTTGTATGGAATGCGCTTTAAAAATTTATATAATAAATATAAATTTTTTATAATTTCATAATATTGTAATTTAAGTACATAAAATATCATATATATAATCTATTTATATAATTTTAACACCTATTTATTAAAAAATACATATTCTAGTCATTGTTTTTGGGATGTAACTGTTTCATTTTTTCATGAGAATTTCAAATCAGTAGTTCTTATCCTTCTTATTTTTCGTGGTTACATAATATTAATAATCATATATATATCATATATATTAATTATATATATATATAGAGTCATACTTAAAATTTATAAATATAAAAATGAATTACAATATCCATTGAGACGGTTGGCTGTACGTACACATGAATATTGTTTTCGACATTCCAAGGTGGAAAGAAGGAAAGGTAAATAAAAATTACATTTTCTAGAATCAATATTATCTCACACACACAAATATATTATATGAATTAAATATATCCTTATTACTATCCCTCAAATTAAAAATTGAAAAATGAATCACATCCTTTCATGGAGGTGGTATTCCACACGTACACACGTGAAAAATTATTGTTTTCCATTGTAAAGAAAGGAAAGATGGTAGATAGGATATTTTATTTAAAAAATAATAATTATATCATAAATATAGTATTTAAACAATAAGTTCTTAATAATAACCATCAATGAAACACTGTGATGGAAAATGAATTATATCACTACGTAGAGGCGATAGTCCACATGTATGAACAAGCGATACATTCACTTCTCATTTGATAGAAAATAGTGTGGGTAATGTTTCTTAAAAAATCATAATAACATATTTTTATAATTATTTTTATGAATTTATTATTTTTTAAAAATAAAATATATTTAGATATGGTATTCTATGAAATTAATAGAATGTTTTTGGGTAATAAGATTACTTCTTCTTAGGTAGGCCAACATTAGATCCCCTATTAACGAGACATGTAATGGTCTTTAAAGAGGAAAAAACCTATAAATCATTGATATATTTCTGTATAAGTTAATTTGGGACATTTTGTTTTGAGATATATATCCCAAAGTGTTGTCAACAAAATAGATAAGTGGTATCCTTTTATAAGAAAGGGAAATGATATACTGGGAATTACTAAGAAGATTAAAATAAAAATAACTCATTCTTGAGGAAAATGGTTCCAAATGTACATATAATTTTTTTTAAAAAGAAATGGACAATGTATCATAATCCAATTAAATTTATACTGGTTTTCAAATCATTTTAATCTTTACCTTCTTTGTTTGACCCCTTTCTTAACTGATTCCAACCTAAAATATAGTAACATCATTTTCAGTCACAAATGCTTATAATTTAACTTATATATGAACAATTATCTCATATATGGACATTGTGTGACATTAAAAAACTATTATCATCATAATTATCTTCTTTCAATATTTTCATGTTTTTTAAATAATTTAATAATATATTGTTTTTCATAAAATATCATAAATGTAATTTTTGACACAATTATTTTACTTCGAATTTAAAGTCATCATATAGTTATGGAATATTAATATAAACCTCCAAAACACCCATAAAATGTTATAGTCAACTAGAAAATTAATTAAATAAAAACATCCATACTGTATTACTTTTAATATTTTTAAATTTTTTGATTTTATTATTCATTTAATTGATTAAATTCCTTGTTGGCATTGCGTAAGCATTTAATGTCATTATTAAATCTATAAAAAATATAAATAAATTTCCATGAAAAAATTAATTTTTCATTAAAATAAAAAAATTAAATATAATTATCTACCTTTTATCCTCATAAATTGTTTTAGAGATATTAATGTCAAGAGGGTGATAATTTAGAATTTCCATTACTTCCAATAATACAAATTTCAATGTCAATGGAAAATAAATCTAAAATGACATATATTCAAATTTTAAATGTATATGGGTGAATATTTTCAAGATAATTAAATAAATTCAAGTTTAGGGTTGTTTAAAAGACGTTTCTCATGGTTTTAACCCAGTTTTACCCATTTTACCCATACAGAGGAGGCAAATATTTACCACAGTTACTATTCAAAATGTCCACAAATAAAATGGACCTATTCAAAAAATATAAACATAATATTTTAAAACATTATTTACATTTTCCAAAATTATATATCTATAATTTTCATAAATAAATTTTAATATAACTGTATAAAATGTAATGAAAATCCATTTTAAGAAAAATTTCTTTTTAATCATGAAAATTAACATATATCAAAATAATGAATATTGTTGAATATAATGGAATTAATTTTATTTTTATAAAGTAAATGGATCATATTTAGATTTAATAAATAATCAAAAATATAATGAGACCTTTAAATTTATTTATTTATTGATAATAAAATATATTATTTGAAAAAATCTGTATTTTTCACAACACACTGGAAAAATAAATCATTTCAAAAATATCCCACAATTTCTCCCGAAGTTAATTTTCATGCTATTAATCAAACAATGTTTTTTTGTGATATTTAGCTTATAAAACTGAAATAAGATAATTATTATATTGGTACAAATTTTTTAATAAAAACCTTTTATCAAAGAATAATACTTTTGAAACATAAAATAACATTACTAATAATTGAGTACATATATAATATGATTTCAATAATAAATTAGAAATAAGTAAAAACATCTATTTAAATTCAAAATGTGTTTAATAATATTCATAACAATCAATTTAATAGTAATGTTATATTATATCATGGTTTTTGAGCTCATTTTTGTTTTTCAAGAAAGTTATCTAAGACATAATTTTTTTAAAAAAATATATACAATAAAATATTGGATTGATAAAATAAGAATCTTGGGATGAAGAATGAGTTGGGGATATCATGGATCCAGTTTCATTCATTTTTATTTTTTTTGTTCTATGTATATGTAACCAGACTAGTGGGTGGGAACTGTCTATATGAAATAGATGTTCGCGGATTTATGAAACATTATTTATTATTCTGTTTTTTAATTTTATTGCATACACTTTTTTATTATGTAATATTGTGGATAATGATTGATTGTTTATTTTTTATTCTTTCACCAATATAGTGGGTATGGTCTCCACACAATAGCACTTTATACTGCTACTACTAGTTAAAAGCCTCTGGCATATGGGGAAGCCTACCGGTGGTATTGTGGTGACCATCTATTCCATAACACGTTAATGGTCTAATGAGGTAGGATGTTAAAATGTGGTATCAAAAAATTCCTGTTATTTTTTTTATAGTTCAATGATTTAGAATACTGAATATTTTATAATGAGTTGGATCCTATGATGGATGTCAGACTGGTTCATCAATAACACTTGTTTTGATATAAAACCTAGGTTACTAGGGATATGGGATTGATGTTCATTGTTTTTAATGTTATGATTATATAGGTTTTTATCATTTAATGATGCACATGTGGTTTAGAATTCATCATTCCTTATATATTTTTGGATCTTTTCCCATTAGAAAGTGGCCAATTCTATGATTTTAATCTCAAAAAATAGAGGCAAGAGGAATCTCATGCATCATATTAGTTATATCGTATTTACATGACATATATTACTACTACTATGTTTTCTACCACTAACATCTGAGGCTCAGCTGTATAAATTTTTAGTAAATGATTATAAGATATTTTATAACGTAATTACTTATAGGAATTATATATATTGGACTATTTGTCTATGTATTTCCATCATATGTCTAGTCAAATGGATCTACAGGGAGACTATCAGCAATGAGAATGATGATGCAGTCCACATTCATAGGGTGTGTAGTGACCAAATGGGTTTGTATGTAACTATGTTCCTAATGATAAACAAATTTTTGGGTTTTTTACTAAATTTTGTTTTTTTAAAGTACCCATGACAACCTATATAGTGTTTTCCCATATACCAGTGAATGAAATTCGATGTAACTATACTTTATATGTGTTTTTTTGGTACCAATCATCTATGATGATTCCATTTGTAATAGGGAGAGTTGACTAGTGACATGTGGTCCATTATGGAGAAATATTATATATAGATGTGATGAGATGATTGGTTACTTAGTTGTGTTTGGTGGTTTGGTATGTGATATCATCATATGTGAGGCCGCATTAGTGGATGTTCGGCATATCAATGAAATGTGTTTTGAGTCGAGATCTTGTATGGTGTATCATGAGGTTTGACCTTTTACTAGTGTGGCTAGCTGCAAGACATATATGCTTCTTGTTTAGACTCACACACAAGTCATTCATTTGTGGTTTGTCAATGGAAACTTATGAAATGGATTTTCCTAGGTTTTTTAGTTCATTTAGATAAAGTTATAATAGTTTTACACTCATGATATGAGAAGTACATGTAAGGTTTTACTGATTATGTGACCTATTAATGATGATCCCTTCGGTTTTTGAGGAGGCACCTAGGGTTCTTGGGTATCGAAACTGGCTTAGAAAAGTAAGACTATGTTGGTACATCCCACTTATTGACTAGTTAGTGTTATTTGAGTAGAATAAGTAGCGAGTTGGAGGATTGTTATTACTCTAATGGTTCTATGTGATGGAAACAAATGTGTATGTATTTGGAACACTGTGGAATAAGGATGCCCACTTATAGTATAGGGACTTTTAATTATAGTGGTCTATTAGGGAAAGAATAATGGCAAGGGTAGGGTGCCATATTTTCAATAGGAGTTCAACGGGTGATAATAGTGTGTTGATAATTTGATGATTTGGATTAATGTAATCATTTATTGGTATGAAATGACTCATATGAGCATGGGATAGGTGATCTGAATGGGTGCTAATGGATTGTACATGTACTATGTTGGATGAGAAATAAATGGTACATGTTAGTTTCTTTGGAAACCACTAAAATTATGAATTAATGAATAGTCAGTTGACACCCTAGGATTGATAGATCTTGATAAAACACATGTGGTCATGATGACCCAGAAATAGATGAAATTAGAGATTTTCCTCTATGGTATATGAGACATAAGAATTGGATGAGGTGCGGTCACATGACTAATTTCGGTGAAATCCTAGCAAGGTATTGACAAGATGGTGACCATATCCTTAGGGGAGTGTAACATATGTTATTATTTAACCTATTGAGGTGGTTCTTAAGCAATGATATAATGAAAAAAGATATTCTGGGGATACCACTATATGATATTCTAGGAAGAACCTCATACATGAAGGGTTGTTGGAATGGTTTGACATGAAGTTGGATAGTTGAGGTTGTTATTGGCCATTTGTGAGTCATACTGTCTTAATTATCTGGTCATTTGTAAAAACTAAATTTTTGTTTTAAAAATTATTATAGATGGATTTGATACATTATAATCTTTATTGGGTTGTTATTATTATGATTTTAGGGTGATTCAAGGGGTGATCCATGATTAGGGATGTGTTTCAAGGGTGAATTCATGTTTTTTAAAATGATCCAGGGGGTGAATAATTTGTTGAAATATTTATTGACCTTATTCATGGGGGAAACATTCGACAAAAAGTACTAAATGTGCTAGTTGAGGATAAATTCTTAGGAATTATGGTACTATTGTTAGGGAACATTATATTTGGTGTGTTGGGGGCATTAGTAGGTATACCCAAAACAATTCATAGAAAAGATGATGTATGTGTTCCATGTTTATGGATAATCTATAATTATCAAATTCTATATATATTTCGATACAAGAGGTAGTATTACATTCGTATGGATTATTTTATGAATGTTTGTGTGTCGTAAGATAGAAACCAAATCATGTATGTCATTGGACTATTGAGAATATGTACTATTAAAAATACCGATGCTGAGATGATATATAAAGACCCAAAATTCTCAAAAGTAGGCAAAAAATATTAATTTATGAATATTCATTACATAACATAACAATCCATGGAAGAATCATATTGATCTAGTGCATTTTGTAACATTGATAAATAAATAACTCATTTATAGGGTAACCATATCTTCACCCATTATGTTCTTCCAAACTGAAACCCTTCATAGAAACAATATACATAATACATTTCTTCATAACATAGGGAATGGAAATATAATAAATGGGGATATCAAAATCTCATTATTAGTAAATAAAAGAGATATCAACTTAACATGAAAATAAGGGTGTGAGAATATAAAAATAACATTTGTAAAAAATAACATGTTTATCAAAGATCATAAACTTTTGTCCTAAAATTAAGCTTGGAATGTCATTAGACATGAATCGTAAAGGAAGAAATGAACTTGATCTATGAGAACATGAAATTGTCATTAAACATTAACTTTTCATCATAAACATAATAATAAAAAATAATTTTCGTAGTCATCAAGGATCATTCACAAATATACCATAGTGGGAAGGGTTCAATCCCTAATCTATCATAATAGAGAAGGTTCGCTACCAAGAATAAAACAATGGATAGAGTCCCTTATTGAACTTGGTTAACTCCCCATAATACTCCTATTTATCTCAATAGATTTCAATATTAACCCAATTCACTAGAACGAGTTATAGGTCCCACCCATCATGAAATGAAAATAATACATATTTGTTCCAAAATAGAATAAAAAATTAATCATATCAGAACCAATGAATATAATCTGTTTTATAACTATTTAATTATAGAATAACCAATTGAAAAGAAACAAGCTTCATAAATGTTTCATCATAGTATGACCCTAGAAAAAATTAATAGTTTTCATAAAAGGATTTCCACCATAAAGAGAAATAATATACAGAAATAATAACCATGATATCATTAGATCATGTCCCCAATAAATATTATTTAAAATCATTGGATTCCATCTTAAATGGAATATGATTTTGAAATATCACGTAGAACATTTTTAGAGGAATAAATACTTTACATTTTAAAACACCTTATTTAAAATACAAAATAAATCCAAATTTTAATGAAAAATATTATTTGAAAATAAACAAGGAAACATTTAAAGGCTTAATTCATTGAGTGTTCATGATGTAGGAAAAAATCCTTAATTCTAAATATAATAAAATAATTATTCATTTTGCCTTTTCAGGAAAAAATTAAAATATCCCCATTTGAGAAAAATAACATTCCTTTAAAAACATATTCTTAATAAATAAAACATGGGTAAAAATGAATTTAAAAAATAATTATAGAATAGTAAATTGTTTTTGAAATAATTTCTAGAAATATATTGTCATGGAAGACAAATGATTTTCGACCGTAGATAGCGATAAAGTATGTCTTTATATAAAAAAATACATTAGACCCTTGAGTTCATAAAGTGTTAAAAAGTAAGGAAAATATTTATTTTTTTGAGAAAACCACATAATAAGAAAATTATTGAGTTTCTTGAGAGATTTATCATAATATTTCTTCATCGTAAACTTAATCATAAAACATTTCAGTAAAAAATGATATCATAATAAAAATCCTTTACCAACTTTGTACCTTTTTATTCTTAAGACCCGTAAAATAAAGAACCATATATGGATATGAATTTACCATAATTATCATTAGAGGGATCATAAAATACAATCATGATAATTATTTACACCACACAAAATAAATAAGTGCTGAATATGGAATGTGTCCCATGAATATAATTTTATTATAAATATATTAAAAATCCATAATAATTTCTATCATAACATCAGTATAGTTAAAAAATGGATATTTCAACATAACCTGAGAATAAGGGTATGATAATATGAAAATAAAATTTGATAAATAGTAACTTGCATATCATAGATCATAAACACGAGTCATGGATTAAATAATGATATCCCCTATTACATGAATCATAAAGTAATCATAGAACGTGATCTACGAGACCATTATATTGGCATAAAACAATAGTTTTGAGCATATAAATAATAAAACAAAATCATTTCCTTAGCAGTAAAGTATCATTTTCATGGCTATATTAGTGGATCGAGTTCACTCCCAAAACAATCATTGTTGTCTAGGATCACACCAAAGACTATTATTGTAAATAGAGTTTCTTATTTAATTTGACTCACTCCCCTTTCTAGTCCTATTTATCTCTTGAGTTATAAATATTCAACTAATTCATTGATGACAGATATAGTTCCTACCAATCTCCTAATAAAAATCATTCATATTTGATCAACAATATTATAAATAATTTATTATATTAGATCTCATGATATAACTGGGTTTCACAAAAATTTCATCATTATATATCATATAGAAAATAAATAGGTTTCATAAACAGTTCATCATTTCATCATAGTATAACCAGTGGAAAAGGGAATGAGTTTCATTATCATCTTTTCATCATAAACATAAATCATCTATAAAAATAATAATGATGTTATCATTGGAGTATATCCCCAATAAATGTTATGTAACATCAAAGGATTTCATCAATGAAGGAGAATTATTGAGAATAATCAATTGGATCATTTGTGGAGGAAAATATATTTCCCCTATTGATATAAAGTATTTTAAATAAAAAATTTCCCATTTTTAAATGAAAATGTTCTTCAGAAAGAATCCTATAACATTATGAATAAATATTTAATTCATTTATTTCCCATGATGGTGGAAAATACCATTTATGATGTAGACGGTAAAACAAATATTTATTTCAAATTTTTGAGAAAAAAATTAAAATGGACCTTCATAGGAAAAAAATGATGATTATAGAAATATTTTGTAAAAAATATAAATATGGGTAATGATGACATAAGAAATTGTCATATAATATGAAAAATATTCTTGAAATTTTTTTATAAAATTAAGGACATGGGAGAGAAATTATATTTGAATGAAGAGAGAGACAAAGTCAGCTTTTTATTAATTTTTTCACTCATAAGTACATAAAGAGAGGAAAATGAATTGTAATCTTGTACTTTGAAGAAAGAACCATATTAGATTAAAATTCATTATTTTATTGAAATATATATATTATTATTTCATAATAATAAATATAATCAGAAACAATACAAATAAATAATGAGCTTTTAACATAAAACATTTAACACATTAGTATATTTTTAATTGTAATCTACCCGAATGAAAGAACCACATAAGGATATGATGCATGAGATTCCCCTTGCAACCGCTGGATGAGAGTATAATCATAGCATTGGAATCTTTCTAATGGGAAGAGATCCAAAAATCAATAAGAAATCATGAAATCTAAACCACATGTGCATCATTAAATGATAAAATCCTATATAATCATAACTTTAGAAACCATGAAAATCAATCCCATAACCCCAGTAACCTAGATTTCACATCAAAACAAGTGTTCATGATGCCCCAGTCTGACATTCATTGTAGGATCCAACACATTATTAAAAAATAAAGGAAAACATTTATTTTATTAAAAAAACATATCATAAGAAAATTCGTGAGTTTCTTGAGAGATTTATCATAATATTTCATCATCGTAAACTTAATCAGAATTTTTTTTTGGAAAAAATGATATCATAACAAAAAAACTATAACACCTTTATACCTTTTTATTCTTAAGACCCATAAAATAAAGAACCATTCATAGATATGAATTTAACACAATTATATTGAGAGGGATTATAAAATAAATTCATGATAATTATATACACCACAAATAATAAATAAGTGCTGAATATGGAATGTGGCCCATGAATATAAGTTAATTAAAAATATATTAAAAATCCATAATCATATATATCATAAGATCATTATAGTTAAATAATGTATATTTCAACATAAAATGAGAATAAGGGTATGGTAATGAGATAATAAAATGTGATAAAGAGTACCTTGCATATCATAGATCATAATCACGAGTCATGGATTAAATCATGACCATCTATAAGAAATGAATCATAATGGAATCATAGAACATGGTCTATGAGAACATAATATTGGAATAATACATTAGTTTTGGGCATATAAATAAGCAAAGAAAATATTTTACTTCGTAGTAATGTATCATTTTCAAATCTATCTTAGTGGATCAGGTTCACTCAAAAAACTATCATAGTAGTCTAGGATCACTCCTAAAACTGTTAATGTGGATAGAGTTTCTTTTTTAATTGGATTCACTCCCCTTTATAGTCCTATTAATCTCATGAGTTATCAATATTCGACTAATTCATTGAGGGGAGATATAGTTACCACCAATATCATAATGAAAATAAAACATATTTGTCCAACAATATTATAACACTTTCATTATATTAGAACCCATGATATAATTGGGGTTTAAAAACATTTCATCATCGCATATCTTATAGAAAAGAATTAGGTTTCACAAAGAGTTTCTAATGTCATCAAAGTATTACCAATGGAAAATGGAATGAGTATCATAATCACCTTGTCATCATAAACATAAATCGTCTAAAGATGAAAAAAAGATTCTATCATTGGATTATATCCCCAATAAATGTTATGTAACATCAATTGATTTCATCATAGATGGAAAATTATTTTGAATGATCAATTGGAACAATTATTGAGAAAAATATATTTCCCCTATTGAAATAAGGTATTTTAAAATACAAAATTTCTCATATTCAAAAGAAAATATTTCTTCAAAAAGAACCCTATATTATTATGAAGGAATATTTAAATCATTTATTTCTCATGATGGGGAGAAAATAACATTCAGGATGTACATGGTAAAAAAAATCTTCCATTTATATTTTTGGAAAAAAGTAAAATGGACCTTCATTGAAAAAATGATGATTATAGTAATTTTTTTAAAAAATTATAAATATGGATAAAAATGACTTAATAAGTCATTATATAATATGAAAAAATTGTTGATTTTTTTTATAAAAACAAGGACATGGGAGAGAAAATATTTTTCAATGAAGAGAGAGAAAAAGTTAGTTTTGCATTAATTTTTTCACTCTTATGTACATAAAGATAGGAAAATGAATTGAAATCATGTAAATTAGAGAAACACTCATATTAGATATAAATTCATGATTTTATTGAAATATTGATATTATTATTTCATAATAATAAACATAATCAGAAACAAAAATATTAAATAGTGATATTTTAACATAAAACCATTACCACATTAGAATATTTTGAATTGTAATCCACCTGAAATAATGAACCACATAGGGATATTTATATCCAATAATTATAATTATAATAATCATAATTAAAATTCACCTATAATATATAAACCATACAAAATAAAAAAAATGATTAATAAGGCATGTGTCCCATATAAATAAAATTGAGATTAAAATATTTTACCACAATTCTCAAATTTCATCGTACACATTCACGCATAATATATAATGAATACAGTTTTATTATAAATCTCTTATATAACCATAATCATACATATCATACCATATATTATTTAATTATATAGTTTTATTATGAGTACATTAATAATTCATTGTTAAAATCCTATTTCGTGTATTAACTACTTCATTTTTCATGAATATTTTTGTTTGGTTATTTTAGTCCTATTAGATTTAATTTGGTTCAATAATTTCTAGAATGTTAATACAGATATAAATATCATTTATATTTATTTTATACATATTTATAGGCATTCATTAAATTTTTATATTGAAAATGGGTTATAAAATTTTGGGAAACAGTAGGCCATACATACTCATGAACACCGTTTCAATTTTCATGGATGATTTAACAAAATAAAAAAAAATATTTCTCATTTATAGAATAATATATGTTTCATATATATGAATATACAATAAATATATCATTATTACTATCTATTATAAAAAATGAAAAATTAATCACACCACCTCGTGAAGGTGGTAGTCAATAAGTACGCATGAGTGATGTCTACTTTTTCCCATACACTAGCATTTAAAAATGAATATGTTATATTATAATTACAAAAGTATAATTATTTTTTAAATAAAACATAAATATGTTATATAAATAATTATATTTAGTAGTGATATGTGGTTCTAGAAAAAGTATTACATCGGTTCGCGAGACGGTAGACCTCCATACACATGATCGAATGTTTTGTTTCCTATTTTATGGAAGATTAGATGGATATTAGTCATTAAATTAACATAATAAAATAAATTTATATGGTAAATAATTATTCTATTATATAAAAAATATTTTCACAACATTTGATGTAAGTAGATGATGAAATGAAATAAAAACACTCAGTTAAGAATGATAGCTCTTCTTTGGAATACCTCTATAGGTTAGCACAAAAACACCACATATGATGGTTAAATAAGAAAAATAATAATTATATTATTTTTATAGGGATTTAAATAAGGTATTTGGGATGTTATTTTCTGAACCAAGACAATTTGTATGTGTGAAGATGAGATGATACGGGTTGGGCTTTTATAACGGGGCTAGAGGACTCACTTGAATCTTTTGAAAAGAAAATATTGTATCCATATATTAAACATTACAAAAGGATCCCTAATGGATAATTATATAACTTTAGATAAAATAGTGTCATAATATATCCATAAAATAGTAATTGGAAATATTTTTAAGTCATTTTAAACTTTATCTTTTTAGTTTAAACCTCTTGTAAATCCATTTAAACATTAACTACAGTAATTAATGTTTACTATTTTTACTATTAATTATTAAAAAATTTAGTTGAAATTATTATATAATAATTATTATTATTATCCAATATTTGGAATAAAATTTTCTAAATTCATTTTATATAATAGTAAGAATTTATTGTACAATTTAATAGAAAAAGATGATGAAAAAATAGTTTTCCAATGAAAAAATTTTCATCACTATTAAATGTTTTCCTAAAAATATTCAAAATGAAATTGATTCAAATTACCTAAATTTAACTATTATTAACATAAGTTAACTATTTATACTTTTAAATAAATTTTTAGTAAAATTATATATTTTAAAATAATTTAATTGTAAAGGCAGTTTTCATTAGAAATTATTATTTCAATATTCATTAAAAAAGTTAAAATTTCAGATGAATCATAAAAGATCACCCGACAAAAACATTGAAAAAATTATTCAAATAAATATGTTAATTTTCTTATATAAAGTTTTTAATTAGGAAGAAAATAACATTTTTTTTATAAAAATAGATGAATATAATTTATTAAAAGAAATATATTTTCAAAGTATATAATTGAATTAGTAAAAATTAAGTACTTTTTAATCAATATTTTTTAATTAAATAAAATAAATATTATAAATTTTCATTTTTTTTGTACTTATTCATAACACCAATTTTAATTCTTACATTACAAAATTCCTTATAAATTGTAATATTATTAGTATATCATAGTTTGGTAAAACTCATTGTTTCTTGTAATGCAAGCTATCGAAGAAAATAAATGCATTTTTTAAAAATATTTCATAAAATCTCATTGTGTTACATGGTAAATATATCATAATTTTTTTTTGAGTCGAGTTATGTGGTTGGGAGAATAGTGATTCTATTAATGACTTGACTGGTGACATAATGATTCCTCCAAATTGATGGGTGATGAGGGGCACTGTCTACATGTTTTAGTGACTGTTATTTGGGATTACTCATGTTTAAAAAAATTGTTCACCTCTTATAATGAGTAGGGTGATTGAAGTTTTTTTTGTTATTCTAGAGTCGAATATGTGGAAAAAATTGAGGATTAGTGACCCGAGTTGGTCAGTTGTTTTGAATAAACTATTGATAGATATTCATATGGAAAAGAAGTTTTATGGCGAGGGGATTATAAAATCATATGTCTGAATTGGTTATAAATATCCATAAGAATTAAAATTTTCCATTTGGTGGATAGTTTGTTATGAGAACTAGGAATGGAAATGAATTTATTAGTGATTAAATGTACATAAATAATGGTTGGGAATGTGGATTATGTTTTGTTGGAAGGATTGAGAATTGGGAAAGTTCCATGGGAATAATGGGTGGGTTGAGCTATTAAAAACAGTTAAAGCAGAAAATTAACATGGTTAATAGTGATTCAAAATGTTAATGTGGTTATCGAGGAAAGAATATGAGTGTTTTGAATGTGAAAAGGGAGATAAGAATGGAAGATCTTGACCATACATGTCTCCCCCTTGGATATCCCCCATTTCATGTGGTTCCGGATGTGATCAGATGGAATTATTAGTTAATATATTCCTCCACCCGTATTTCGTGTTTCATTCCCACTTACACCACATATTTCTTGTATTTCTATATTATGGATAAAATTGATAATTTCACAAGATGATGGTGAAACAACAACATTTTGTTAGATTTTTTGTGTATCATTTCTATAGGTAAAACAAATATGATATCCATAAATTATCACAGAACATTCTATTGAGGTATATTGGTGTTTTTTATTTTTCTAAGGGTTTACCCATAAATTAAATTATTGGGTAATGTAATTGGTGATTTTAATTGAGTAATTTATGTATTTTAGGACTGAGGGTGCATCATGAGTATAAATTACATGGTTAGTCATAGTTTTTTCATGATAGGATGACCTGATGAGTTTTAAAAACTTTTTCCTATTTAAAATTAATTTTTTAATTAATTATAATGAAATTATAATGAATTAATTTGGGTTATTTTGAATGTTTTAGGAGCCCAAGGATGTAGGTTGTGGCTGATGATGAATAGATAGACTTTTATGATATTTTATGAGGCAGGGAAGAATGTTTCAATGAAGTGGATATAATTATAAAAGCATCAGGATATGGCAGGAGGCCTCACGCACTATCCCCATGGCTTTATGCATTCATTATTTTTCACTTGAATACTTGGGCTTGATGATGAGGTGAATTACCTATGTTAAATTATTTAAATAAAATGATTCAATCAAATGAAATTTTATAATTCAATGAATGAGTATCAAGGGTACCAAGCAACCCTAGAGTGTTAGCTAGTATTCTCAGCATCCAAGGATAATTTTCAGAATGTTGGGACCTAGGGTGGCCTCCACACCTCATGAGTCATGAGTCTAGATCTATAAATACATATTACCATGTTATTAAGGTCTTTTGTCTCCTCTATGTTTTAAGGAAGGGTAGAAATTGGGGTGGTTGTCTATGCATGCCTCAAGGGACCCCTTATGGACTTTGATTTATTCTATCAAATTGAGAGTATGGTGGGACAAGTTACCCTCTTCTATCTGTTATGTCTATGGCATGGTGGGAATAACTTTGGACTTTTGGGATTATTTTGGTTTTTTAGACAAATCCATAGTGATAATTGATGATTAATAATGTCCAAGAGCGATCCCCTTGATAGATACTAGTGTAAAAATACCTATATAGCTTGCCAGGTCATGCTGCATCGCTGATAATGTTGTGGTACATGATATACCCAATGAATTAGGTGATATCCTGAGATAGTGATTGAGACTGATGACCCATGATAATGTTCCTCTATATAATGAGATCAGGGGGGAAAATAGTTGTTACACAATGACTTTTGAACCTAGTGAGAGTTTAGTTATTTTTAAGGGTTGATATGATTGAGGGTGTCACTTTAGAACCTAGATCAACATTTTCATTCTATTTAGGCGGTGTTGTGATAGGTAGTTCATTAGAGATTCTGACTATGGTTTTTATTTATGTTTGGTAAATGTAAAAATACATTTATAAATTATATATAGATATTTAACATGGTAAACACTATAGGATATCAGGATTATTCAAGAAAAACATCCATAAGAGGGGATGTTGAAGTAATTGTAGGGTTTATCCCTCATACATGGTTCACTCACATATGGGAGGTTTGATGAGATTCTTATAGGACTTATGAACTAGATTGGTCTCACCCATAGGATATGATTGTGATACTTGGTCGGATACTCCATAGATAGATCATTCCTATTGGAGTGATTTCTAATTCATGGTGGTCTGTACCCCTAATGGATTAGTCATGTAGAGGAGTTTTGGTTTGATTCATATTGGGATAATGCCTATCTGAGGATACTACTATATTGAGTATGTGATATTGGTGGGGATGATATGGATTCAGAAACCATATATATAGTTGTAAGGTCACATAATATCTCAATGAGGATCCTATGCTAGGGTCTTGGAGCATCTTATCTACCAGGAGTCAACTATCTGTTGATATGGGACATGTCTGGTATACTGGGGCGATCTTGGCTCTAGGTCTGTGATGAGGGGAAAACTTCCATATTAGAGGTTTGTGGTTCAATTATTTTATCACCCTGTGTTTTTAGGAATTTATTTATAAAATTTTATTTCGTTGATGACTAAAATTACAGGCCGGAGATATTTATGTTTTCACTATACACAATGCTATCTTATCTCGTGTTACATTGAACATTGAGTTCTAACAAAACCATGATATATTATTAAGTAATTTATTTAATTGATACCATTATAAAATTTACATAAAAATATTAATATGAATAATAATAAAAAATTTCTAAATATAATGAATAATGTTTTTATATAAGGAAACCATATTTATTAAAATATACAAAATTTTTAATAATGTCTTTATATGTTTCAAAACTACAATTTCGTAATAAAAATGTTTATATGTATTTCTATGAAAAATAAATTATAATTTATTTTTCAAACAATTAGAAATTTAATTAGATAAAATAAATTTAATTTTTTAATTCATAATTTCCAATTTACGTAATGTGATATTTGGGGATTTTTCTAAACAGTTTTATTTCTTGATGAACAATAAAAATACTAAATATTAATTGAAAACTGAATTTTAATTTAATTAATTTATAATGATAAACTATGTTTTAAATAGTTTTTAAGGAATAGTTTGTTAAAATATATATCTATTAACCAATTTTGATCATTAGAATCAATTTCATATTTATATTTGATATAGACACATTGTAAAATCTTGATTATTTTGGATTTTAAAACCAACATTCTTACATTTCCTATGAGATTAATTTTGAAATAATTTTTCCACTAATATTAATGGAATTAGTCAAAAAAGATTCAAAATATTTAAAAATAATTTTAATTTAATTTATAGTAATTTAATTATTATTTTTTAAAAAATGAATAGTTAATATAGTAAAAATTAATTATCGTGGTTAAGGTAATGATGGATTATCACGGGTTAACCTAAAAAGATAAGGCTAATAATATTTTATAAATTAGTATAAATTATATTTTATTTAAATATTTAGTCCATTAAACCTATAATGGTCTATAATGGTCAATTTTTTACCATTTTCACAGTGAAATATTTTGGATAATTTTTTATTTTTCAGAAATACTAATTGTTTCGCCACACTTATATAAGGCCACCCACTATCGTACATTATTAAAACCTTCAAAACACTTTGTATTGTCCAATAACTTACTTCATATCATAAAAAAATCTCCAACCTCATCCTAAAATCCATGGTTTGGTCATAAATCCCTCTTATGATGTACTTTAGTTAAAACATAAGGAGGTTATCCGAAGAAGAGGCAACATTCATCAATGAGAATTTTTTTAATATATCCTCCACCACAATAAATTATTTTCATATCATGGTTATATAAAAAATAAATATCTCCAATTTAATTTCATTTTTTATTTTATTCTCATCACCTAATACCAAATCCTCTTTTATCAAATTGGTTATGAAATAATTGTTCATGATTACATCAGACAACCACCTTGAAAATCGACGTCATTCATTTTTTTCATTAACATAAATAATGTTTGGTCACAATGATGGATTATTGTTTATATATTATATATAACATATTTTGTATGTTATTATAATTTTTTAAATTTTGTATCACACATACCCTCTTTATTTCTATTTTATGGGAATACGATAACATCGTTCCTATGTACGATGAACTACTGCCACATGAAGAGATGTAATTATTTTACCCTTTACATGGAATGTGTTAAGGATGATTTTAATGGAAATATTATAAATATATATATATAATGAAAATTAATTATTAATTATAATATATTATTTTTTTTCTTCCATTAGATCCAACATGAAAATGGAAACAACTTTCATGCATACGTACGACCTACCGTCTCCATGAACAATGTATTTTGTTTCCAATCAATATAATTTATGGATTAATATAAATATATTTATAATGAATACATATTATATTTATATCATGGACATCATTATGGAGATTATTGAGCCATGATCAATGTATTAGGACCACAAATAAAACAAATAAATACATAGATGAAAAAAGAAACTATTACCTAAAACATAACATAAACAATGAATTATTAATAAACATGTAATAAAAATGCATCAGGGAATAATTTATTGAATGATATATATATATATATATGTGAATATGGAACTGTAATATGTTTAAAATAATTTTAATTTAAATATATTTTGTTTGAATGAGTAAGACAGAAGTCAAGACGTAATAAAATAGATTTTAGTCTAAATTTTCCTTCATTGATACATACATTATGTAATGAACCTATATTATTTAATGAGATGTATATACCAAAACATTAACATATAATATCATGGATTTATAAGTAATCATGATATTTGATGTTTTAATTTATGTTCTTCTTACATGGGGCATATTATTCAAAAAAATCAAACTTGTAATGTTTTCATGTAACAATCTTATCGTTTATTATTATTATTTTTTATTATCTTTAAAATAATAAAATATAATGATAAATAACAAAATTAATATTTCTTATTTTTTTCTCATTTACTGGTTTTACATGATATCTTTATGTAATGGAATCATTTTTCAACTATTTGGTACTTAAAATTGTTAAGAATTTATTTTATTAAAATATGATTTTATTTATATCTTCGATTGGAAATCTATTCCCTTCAAAACAATCTTTTCTACCAAAAGTGAATTAATTTTTTTATTATTTTCTTATGATTTTTAATAGATATTTTTACTCATGTTATAATTTTTACACAATGTAGTTTTAGTAATAATCATACCATTTACAACAAATTACTCTTTGTATTTTAATGATAATGTAAATGAATCATTGTTTTTACTTGTATTGTATAAATGTAATTTTCCATGATCATGTTGTTTTATTTATTCAATTATTTTTTAGTAAAATTTCAAGGTTATTTTAGAAATATGGTTCAATTTGTTATGTTTTAAAAAGTGTTTTTCCTAAGGGGAAGAATATTTTTCACGTAAAATGTTTTAAATTTTATTTGAAAATAATTTTTGTATTTAAGATTACATCTATTTGTGTTAACTATTAATTAATATAATTAGTATCCAATAATAATAAATTTAATATTTTCTTAATATGGTTTGAATTTTTATAGAATGTTTTTTAGGAAACCCGTTTCTCTAACATGGGTAATTCCATGATAAAAATAATATAAAACCCTTTATGGGTTATTCTATAATGAATTGATTATGAAAATTATCTCTTTTAAAAATGTTATGATATAATGAAATTTTTATGATTCATGTATCATTTCCTAGGTATGATATGATTAATTTTGATGATATTGTGGCATAAAAATGTTTTTCCATTTTGTGATGGGTGGGACCAATATCCTTGTAAAATTCATTGGGAAAAGATTTATATCTCATGAGATAGGTAATATTGGGATTGGATGTGAACCCAATTTATTATGAAAGGGATAGAATGGGGTGTGAACATGATTCACTAAAATATGGATAAAATAGAGATTGAACCTATTTCGATATGGAATGGATGGAATTGGGAGTAAACCTAGTTCAGTAACGGATTTTGTCCTCTATAGTCGTCGTCGCAGTGAACCTTGACTAATATGGAAATAACTTTCTTTTTATATGTGTATGTAATAAATTCCATGTCTTAGGCTAGTGTTATGGTATTATGTATCAAGTAATCTAAATCCCTTTGGATTAATTCCTTATTAACTACCAATATTTAATCCATGACTTGAAATTTTGATCTCATATATGTGGGTATGGTTCTCAAATATTATGTTAATGGTATAATATCCTTTTGTTCAAGTTATTCATATATATCTCAATTCTTTATCCTTAATGAGAATCTAATATCACCATTTTCTTATGTTACCTTACCCTAAATTATGAATATTTTTATTATGTTTGATATGTATGTGAAGGGTTCTAGTTTTATATCGCTTATTGGGAGATGGTGTAGCTCAATTATGGACCAGTGTTTATGATTTGAAATTTCCCGAGGAACTAATGTTTTATGGTTTTTAGGAGAATATTTGTGTAATTTAATGAATATTTAGAAAAACAATTATATAATGTTTATGTATGTTAATCCTTGTTCATTTTATTTTATCTCATAGTATATGTTTAGTTAACCATTAGAAATGAGGATGAGGAAAAATTAATAAGATCCCTAAAGAAATTTTTATAGAAAATTAAAAGGATGAGTAAAAGAATAGGAAAATGTCCTGTAATTTTGTTAAATGGGAGAGAAAGTGGATTAATTATAAAAAAACCTTGGATGTCTACTAATGTGGATGTAGATCTTGAATAAATGTACATAGTGGTAACGACCTCAAATACACCGTATTGACCGAGAATAGATTGAGAAATAGTGCATGACATCGAGCCTTACTTCACACCTGGTGGGGAAGATCTAAGGGATATTTATTACGAATTCATGAAAACATTACAAACCATAATGAAGGATTTAAAAAAATGAATATTAAATACCTAATATAAACCTATAGTTTCATAGATTAAATAAGGTGTCATGATTTAGGAGTCATATAAGTGTTTTTAATGATTAGGTTGTTCCCCACAAATATTGTAGATTATAAATCTATTTTTTTTAGTCAATATATATAGCATGATGAAACCACATTAATAATTAGGGTAATTAAAAATGAAATGGTTTTCCACCCAAAAATAAAAAATTTATGGGAGCATTAATTAAAAATATAATTTCTATTGTACACAAATTTTTCACGATATTAATCTTGTAGGACATCTAAATGAAGAAATTTGAGAAACATATTCCATTAAGTCCTTAATGAGATAATGAATTCCATATTTTTTTGGGTATTATGATACACTAATTTCATGAAATGGATCAGTACCACTGAAAATATATTTTCTATTCACCAGTTTTCATAACATGAAATGGTCATTTTGGTTATTTTACATTTGGAAGGTGAAGTATATTTATGATGGAATATTCTTAAGAATTTGGGGAAACATGATGAAAATGAATCCATGGATTACTATGAATTAAAAAAATTAATTTAAAATAGGTATATTCCTCATAATATTCATATAAAGATGGAGATTGAGTTTTTTATGCTAACGTAAAAGAAAAATAAATCTATTAGTATATATAAGGAAAATGATTCAAGACTCGTGAGGTACACTTCTTCTATTATAATCCAAACTGAAAGTAAGATTTCTTGATTATTCATTTTCTTAATCCCATGTTTCTTAATATATTTATCCATAATATACTTCGGTTTCTGTGAATCAGTTGTTTGATGTTCTATTAATGGAAGAAATGGAGGTTAAAGTTGTATATAAATATCATGGTTTTGAATAGAAAATGATGAAAGAGTTATAAGTAAAATATTATAACCATAAATAAATATGATTAATTTTCATTTATATTCAATGTGTGGGAATACAAATGGTGGAAATTGTCTTATGGGGACAACTGTGTCTACGGGAATGTCTTTGGGAAATTAATTTCATAATTGATGGGGTGATGTTAAATTACAATGTGAGTAGAGAGAAAGTTGCATAAAAAGCACCTCACAAACATAAATAATTGATGTTTATATATTATTTTCAATATTCTAATCAGTTGATGAACCCAAGGGTTAATGTTGAAGATCAATGATAATAACCTCTTATACTGAGGGACAATGGGAAAATTTATGTGATCACTATTTTTGAGAAGGGGTGTGATAATGAATTGGTGAATGGATCCCATACCACTTAATATATAACTATTAATGTGTTATTTGACTATGTGTCTAACCGTTATTTCATATCAGAATAATTTTCTATGGGTATCATGATTACACACAAATTATTATATATAGAATTAGTATTTAACAACTCTAATGGTATGATTATAACATCTCATGTCCATGATTCCTCTTTGTTTGACATTGGTGGGAATGTGTTTCACATAAATATTTTCATTCTTCCTCTATAGTAATTTGATTTCATCCTTAGAATGAATTATCTTTCTCTAGATAAATCCAATATCAATTTTTTATGATTGGAGGTTATATTATATGTTCCAAACCAACCTATTATCATCTATCAATCTGAAGATATGTGTGAACTTCCTATACATGTTAAATCCATTATATAGATAATAATTCCCATTCAAAATGATTATTTATCAAAACATGGTATGGTAGAAACATGAAATTGAAAATATTACAACTTTCTAGGTATTATTTGATGTATTTCCAGAAGCATTTTCCAGTCTTACAGCAAAATGATATGTTGAGTTCTCTACATAACTCACACCTGATTCCACACCAATTTCAAAGACTCTTTATACAATGAAATCTATTTAGTAGAGCAAATTAATGAAAAAACTTCATGAAAACCATGCAAATTGATTAATTTATACAAGTTTATCACCTTAGGTTGCACATTTACTTTTTGGTAAAAAATAAAGGTGATTCGAGGTGAATTTAAATTGATTATCATGATTTGAACAATATCAAAATTTGGAAAATGTATTCTATTCCCCATATTTATGACTTTTTTTGATCAACTAAACTGATCTCAATACTTTTCCATGATTGAACACCATTATGGATATCATCAATTAAGTGTCAAAAATAAGGATATACCTAAGATAGCATTCAATACAAGGTATGGACACAGTAAATAAATAATGATTCCTTTCGATCTTATATATTACTATGATATCATAATGGATTTAATGATTATATTATTTAGATATTTTCTTGATTATTTTTTAGTAATATTTATTAGCGATATTATTGTCTATTAAAAAGGAATGTAAGAGCATAAAGATCACTTGAGAATTGTACTAAAGATCCTAAGGAATGAGTAATTATATGAGAAATTTACAATGTTTTAATTTTGGAAGAAAAAGGTTTATTATCGGTTCACATAGTCTCAAGTGAGGGTATATCAATGGATACATCCAATATTCATAGAATTTAATGTTGTAAAAGGCCAACTATGGTGACTAGGATCCATATTTTTCTTTGTTTAATAGGTTATTATCAATGGTTTGTGGAGAATTTCACATGACTCTCTAATAATCTATCCATGTTAACATGGAAGGGATCTAATTTCCTCTAGATTGTTGAATGTCACGAAACTACCAAGGAACTAAGGACAATATTATATAGTAAACCTATGATTACATTACCATATAGTGGAAAATGCATTGTAATCTATAGTGAAGAATCCGATAAGGGAATGTAATATTATTTTAGTGAAAAATTTAATGGTTATTGCCCATGGCACCTAATAATTTACAGTTATTGAGGAAAATTATAGAACCCATGATAGAGAGTCAGTTTTTGAAGGTTTCAAAATTAAACATATGGATTCATGATCATGAAGGAGAAATGTGTGATATTTTTAGTGATCACTAATGTTTATATTATATATTCACATTAAAGGATTTAAATACGAACCAATGAATCTGGTCAGTGTTAAGAAAAGATAATTACTGCTCAATATATTACCGCCCTAGGAAAGTGATCAAGTTATCTGATTATTTTGAGTCAAAATGATCAAGCTAGATTATACATGATGAGGATAAAAAATGATCCAAAATTTCTGTATTTGTAAATTAGGGATATGTAAATCTTGATGGAAGAAGAAAATAGTATATTACTCAATTTAATGTTAAACTATATATCTCTATAATGATAAAAAAGGCATATAAGGAAGATTTAATGATATAAAATAATGTTAAAAATTATCATAAATATATCCATGATCATGATGGAATGAAAAGGTTTAGGAACCATGTATCTGTTCCTTCCATTATAGAACTGATGAAGGAGTTTTTAGAGAAATATCAATGTTCCTTATTCTCAATTTATTCTATATATTCAAATATGTATTGAGATTTTAAATAATTCATCTTCTATAATGTTATGAATAGAGATACTAGAGACTTTATATCTCAATGCTTAGTATTTGGGAATGTTAAGGATAAATGGAAAAGGTATGAGGAGACATTTAATCCATAACCCATACCAGAATGGATATGGTAGAACATAACCACTAATTATTTCACTAGACTTCCAAAAAAATCTAAATGGATTAATGATATATGGGTTGTAGTTGATCTCTATGCTATGTAAGCACATATCTTATCTATCAGTGAAGACTTGTATCTAGATAATCATTCTAGGATATATAATAACAATGTTTTATATTTTAATGGAGTACCATATTCTGTTGCATCGGATCGAGATCCAATGTATACCTTATTTTTCGGGTCATATCATTAGTAAACTATTGATATGTAGTTGAGTTTCATCACTGCATATCATCCACAAATAGACAGTTAGTCTAAAAAACTATAAAAATCCTGGAGAATATATTGAGATTGTGTTCATTGGATTTCAAAAGTGTTTAGGATCAACACCATCAACTAGTTGAGTTTTATTACAACAATAAATTTCACCCAAGCATTCAAATGTCTCTTTAAGAAGAAGTCAACAGAAATAAATGATTTTCTTCAATGTGTTGGAATATAGTTTTAGAAATAATGAAATTACGACCAGAGATAGATGAATAAATGGTAGAGAAGGACTAATCCATTCAGCAACACTTCAATAATGCTCAGTGTCAGTAGAAAATTAATATCGAAAATCATTTTTATGATATATAATTTTATGTTATTAATAAGGTGTTTCTAATAATTTCTTAATTTAATGGGTCTATGAGAATATAGACGAAAGGGAAAATAATCCCGCGGTATATCAATTCTTTTTAAATTAACGATCATATTGGGATTTTATCCTATTTTTTAGATATTCCACCAAATATCTCCAAATTCCTAGATGTGTTCTTGATATCTACTTTGCGTAAACACTTACAAAACACTTCCCATTTACTCAACTGATAATTCAAAACAATAAATAATGATCTTTCTTATGAAGAACAACAAGTTAAGATTCAGGATCATATTGAGAAATTTCTATGAAATAAGACCACTCACCATGTGAAGGTTATTTGGTGAAACCACTAGTTTGTGGATGTTATGTAAGAACATGTGGATATGATGAGGTATAAGTATCCTAATTTTTCTATGTCAGAGTGATAGATTTTGTTAGAGAAATTTATTTTGAGGGGGGTAGAATTTGATAATTTAGTTTTTGTGAATTAATATATTCCATATTTAATTAAATTTCTTGGATTACATAAATTATAGATAACCCCATGTTATGAACCAATTAAATACAACACTAGTATAACATTCTTTATACATAACACTAAGTTCAAATAAAACAATGAAATATTATTTATTTTGTTATTTAAATGAGACCATTCGAAACTAGCCATCAATCATAGTTATATGAATATAAAAAAATATTTTTTAAATGTTTTTTATAATTTAATTATATAATTAAATCATATTGATAAAAATTACTTAATTTTTATTAATGACTTTATATGTTTCAAAAATTGTTTTTTCTCAAAGAAATCATTCAATATTTTCTTGTGAAGAATAATAAATTATGTACTTGAATTTTTTAAAAATTAAATTTGATAAAATAAATTTCATTTTTGAATTAAAAGGTTTAAAAATATCTTAGAGTTAATTTTTTGTATTTTCACAGAAAGATTCATTTCTTAATGTATATTGAAAATAATGAATTTAATCTTAAAACTACAATTTTATTAATATTTTAATGAAGAAAAATTATATTTAAAATGGGATTTAAGCTATAATTAGATCAATTATAAATATAATAAAACAATTTAGGTCATTTGAATCAATTTTATATTGACATTGGATATAAAAACATCATAAAATTTCAACCATGTCTACTTTAAGAACCTACTTTCTTACCACATATGAGTGGTTAATTTTAAATTATAAATTTCCACTTTTATAGGGAAATTATTAAATAGGGAGTTAATATATAGAATCATCATAATTTATAATTTCAAAAAAAATCATGTTAATTTTTTACCAAAATGAATAGTGAATGCAGAAAAAAGATCGTTAACACGGTTAAGGTGAAATTGGGTTTACATGGAGATTAAACTTAAAATATAAGCGAAAAAATATCATATGAATTTATCGAAAGATTATTTTCTTGAAATATTTCAACCAATAAACCTATAATTTTCTATAATGGTCAATTTTTTACCCTTTTCACATCATTAAAAAGTGGGAACACCAATTTTTTTTAAAATACTACGTCTGTCCTCTCCTACAGTTATAGAAGGCCACTAATTTTATCCCTTCTACAAACCTTCTAAACTCTTTGGCTTATCCATGAAATATCAAAATCACATCTTAACATCATTTTTCTCATCTTAGAATCCTTATTTTGGTCAAAAAGGCAACCAAGTAAGGCTTTTAGATAAAACCTAATGAGGATACCTGAAGAATTACTAATGGTCATCAATAAGTTTTTTTTATATTTATTCCTCCTACCATTTAAATTTTTATTTTATAATACATAAATAAAAAACAAATTATATGAAATATACTCAAATGTTGTTATGTTATGTTAACAACCTAATATTATATTTATGTCCATTAAATGGGTTGTGAAATCATCATTCATGTGTATGATGAACTACTACCTCACGAATAAATGTCTTTTGCTTTTCCATTAATACCTCCGAAGGTAGATCATAATTATGGATTTATATATATATGATATTTATGATGTTATTATAATTCTGTTATTTTTATATAAAACATAAAATCCATATTTCTATTTTGTAGTAATACGATAAAATCATTTGTATGTACGGTAGACTAGTATCTCACAATGCGATGTGATTCTTTCATTATTTATTTTTTCATAATGATTATTATTGAATAATAATTTATATTTTATTTTTCTTTCATTCAATGCAACAATAAAATGGAATCTTCGGTCACATGAATGATTGGATGACTGTCTCCTTGAAGGGTTTATTTTATTTTCTATCAATATATTTTATAGAATATTATAAATAATTATAAAATGAATATATATTATATTTTTTTTCATGGTTATCATTTTGGAGATTATAGAACCATGATAAATTTAAGAGGACTAAAAATTTAACAGATCAAAACATATATAAAAGATGAAGCAGTTATAACCTAAAACGTTAATTTATTGTTGAATTGTCAATAAATGGTTAATAAATGGTCAAAATAAAATCATATATATAAGGACCCAGCCATAAACAATACATAATATTTAATTAAATGGATAATTATCATTGAGGATCTTTTAAGGTTTAGAGTTTTAGAGAATTAGGTGATAACATTTACATAACAACATGAATATTACATGTAGACAATTCTACTTAGTATAAATTTTTTTCATAAAATAAAAAACTCCCTAAAAAAGAGCCATGTCTAGTTCCATGTTTTAGACTGAATGAATCTTCCTTTAACCCATCCATGACCCTTATTCATCATTATGACCTATAGAAAACATTTCAAAAACATGGGATGATCATAAAAATATCAGTATGGGATATAAAATAATGAAAGAAAGCATAATCCCGTCAATAAATACAAATCAATGAAACCTTACTTTTCAATCATAGCATACCTCATGAAATTATAATATATATGAACTAAACATAGAAATCAGAAATCATAAAGGTAACCTGCGACATAAATAACATTCTAAAATTGTAACTATCCTAGCTATAGATGGAGTCACATTTGGAATACCCCTCACAGTATATTCTCTAAATCTATAAGGAAAAACATTAACGTTTACCTCCATCATGTTACCCAATGCAATAGAGAGCTATCCAAGCTCACCAACCCTAGGGTTTCACAGAACCACACGTATACGTAAACAATTCCCAATATCCATAAAAAATTCATAACCCATAAAACAAACATAATGGAAGGATAACATTTACCCATTTCAATCACAATATATCATTTCAAAATATTTCCAAATCAATGATTTTATCAAAACCTTTTCACAACCATTTAAAATATTAAATAAAGAGTTTTTTGAATCAAATTTCCCCATACCACTTTTATGCTTTTGAAATAAATTTCAGTTTCAAAACATTCATGTCCATATGAATAAATCCTTAAAAACATTTTTAATCCGTGGACATTAATGTGAACAATTAATAAGAACAAACCTTTAAAACATTTAAATTGATATTTTAGTTGAGTTTTTTAAAAAATATGAGACCCTAGAATTGAAATAATTGACGAATAACATTTAATCAGAACATAACAATACCACGAGAATAAAGGTATTCCTGATAGAATATTCCAAAGGAAAGTATTTATACCATATTATAGTGAATTGGATCATAACAACAATGAATTATCAATGGAATGTAAATTAAGATGAAATCCATAATTAAACAAATTATCCTTATATTAAGGATAAATAAATTACATAACAATGTGTGAATAATATAAATGAACTCAATATGATTGGATATTTAGTGTCAATCAATCAGGGTACATTCACAAATGTTCTTTTGGTGACAAAACCATTGAATTGGATGTTTAACTCAAGGAATGCAAATTGGGTTGAAATTATTCTTATCAAGTTCATATCGATGACTTGAAAGTTTATCAATGGAGTGATTATGTGTATCAAAAGTATATCCAATCAAAGAGGAGTAGAAATTGCAACATAAATAAATAAATAGTGATTCCACTCAAAATCATAGAATGACATAATTAATTATTATAAGATTAACCCATTGAATAGAAATTGGGTTAAAATGTTCCCTTAACGAATTGGTTACATACAAAACATAAAACCCATGAAAGAATGATCATAAAATTAATATGTAAATACCCATAAATTGAAGTATGTTATAAAATGAACACAATCATGGGTAGTACATAAAATAAAATAAAGTAAATAGTTGCAAATATAGCATGAATATCAGGGGAATAAAAAGTGAGATGAAAACCTCTTACCACGTTGTAATCAATCGAGTCGTATGACCAAAAGTTAATAACAACTAAATGAATCACATAATACCATGAATATAAAGATAATAATGATAATTTATTTCTCAAATGGAAGTACAAAATAAAACACATTAAATAAATAATTGTGGAATAATGGAAATATCATGTAATTAAAAGTCAGATAAGAAATACCTTACATCATGTCCGATTTGACTAGATCATTCTGTAATCTACTTAAAATTGTGTAACTCATTTTGGATTAAACCGAGAGGGATTCTTGAAGGTTTTTCTTCCTAAGGTAAGGCTTCTAGGATGAGGAGAGGGATCTTGGGAGCTCATTTGAGAATAGTTTGCACGATCCAAAGGCTTGAGATGTGTGAAAAGGGGTTAGAAGTGAGGACTTTTAATAAGAGAGAGGAGGGACTCTTTAGGAATGTTTGAAACAATTATTTTATTATAACCTCATCTTCGGTTTCCAAAGGTCAAATATTTGTTAATATCAATGTTAAGATGACTCATGGTGGAAATAAAATAATCCAATAACAATTGCACAAGTTTTGGAAATTGTTTTAATATTTATATTCTTATTTATTTAAATCATTTATTAAAGTGGTAAATATTGCATCATTATTATGTCATAAATAATTTAATATATTTGTTGTCCAAAAATTATAAAAAAGATACAATGACGTGGGAAATATTTTTATCTTTTCAAGTAATATTTATAGTTGAAAATATAACTTATATAACCCTATGTAAAACTTTATTTACTAAAAGATATTTGTTTAGGTTATTTTTGTCTTTAATTTAAATTAATTAATATAAAATTTCATTATTACTCCCATGTGGCACTATGGGGACTCAAATTCAACCCATGGATTCTCATGTTCAGATATGTGTTATCTAATAGGATTAGGACACATTTTCGTGTAATTTAATATTATTATAATATTATATTTTACCTTTATTTATTATTTTTACCTTTAAATCATGGTAAATAAAATATTTACTGAAGTATATATTTAAAATGTCTAAAAATAAAAAATACCTATTTACACAATTTAGACCTACTGATTATAAATATGGAATCCATTTTTCTAAATTCAAAACACAGAAGTGTCGGAAATTAATTTAAAATTAATACCCGCTGTTAAAACAAATAGAGTGTTTTTAAGAAATAATCACTATCAAATGATAGACATTTGTTTATGTTCCATTTGAAGATTAAATTACATAAAAGGACCAAAATTATATTAAATGGTAAGAATTTATTATAATTAAACTTTAAAACCAATTAAAAAGATAATATAACCATAAAAATAAATTAGATTAAAGGGTACTTTTGAATTAAAATACAGTATTTTTAACTATTAATTAAAAATAAAACATTATCAAAAAATACCAAAATTTCATCCAAAGTAAATTTTGTTGTCCCAATTCTAAGAAGAATATTATTTTGTAAAATATAACATATAAACATGAGAAAAAATAGATTTAAATAGGGTTCTCCATTAAAAGGCGGTAAATCGACCTATTAGTGAATATTAAAGTATTTATGCATAAATTATAATTCTTTACATATATTAACCCTCTATTTATTATTGGATAAATGTAAAAATATTCAAAAAAACATGAATAATAATATTGTAGTTAGTTTTAATCATTCCCACAAATACAATGGCTAGGCATTAACTACCATTTAAAATAATAATATTATATTATTAGTGTGAAACGTAAGATTTCAAAGAATCTCATTGTTTCATATTGAGTATTCCATCGATCATTGCATCCCATTTAAAGTATAATTAATGTTTAACTCACAAATATTAATAAATATGGAAAATTAATGTTCTTTATTTACCTGGGATGTTACATCCTTCCCCCCTTTTGGGTATTGCATTTTCACAATTTTTAAAACTGTGCTTGGAAACATCATTAAAAGTCCCACATAAGAAAAGAGTGAGTAAAACTATCACTATAAAATAATGAAAGAGAAGTAAAAATGTCACCTGATATAACCCATACTCGGATTCCATGTATGAAAACATGGATATGGAAGAGGGTACAAATAGTCATGTTCTCATGGAGAGCGATAGAGAACAATATTAGGAGAAAGTTAACCATCAGGAAATCAAAAACTTATGATGAGTTAAACAGTCTTTGATTTCATATTTGGAAGCCTAAACAAACAATGTTTTTGTTTTATATTCATTTTCATAATTTTGAGGAATTATTTTACTACATAGAATAATAACATAATAAAATATAATTACCTTCAAGTAGAATTTCATCCTTTAATATGTTTCTACCAAAAAAATATACTTTTATCCAAACAATGAGAATTCAAAAAGTCTAGGTCACATAAAAAGCACAAGAATGATATTCTAGAGAATCACAAAATCCATAAAAGAATAATTATATATTTCCCATGTCTTTAAATATAAAATAAAACAAAATGGTTAGTATGAGATCATATAATCCCCAAAAAAGGATAATCCTTTACAAAAAATACTATTCTTATTCTCCAAGATTAAAAATAAGTACCCAAAGTTAATTAAAGACCATTCAATACAGAATTTTTCTTAAAATACTTTAAAATAATCCAAACTATGATTGAAACTCATAACTCTGTAGGATTTAATCCCATAGTCTTCCACAGTAAATCATAACATTTATCACCAAATAGCATCAACTACTCGTAAGTCTCATACTAAAGTGTAATTAACCTAATCGCAAACTCTCTATGATAGGTTAGTTATTTCCATAAATAACCGACATATCCATATTTCCAAAATAAAACAAAAATTATCCCAATAAAAAATATTCAACTATTAACCCACAATTTAAATCCCATAGTATTCTATTTTCTTTATGTATATTTTGTTCCCCAAAAATAGAGAACGTCTTCCGAAATCAAATTTATCACTTAATCACCAAATCATTTTATTATTCTATGGATATCCATTTGATAAAACATAAGATCCAAAATCAACTTATTCTTGATAAATAATATGATTTAACTAAAAAGAATAAGTCACACTAACCGGGACTTCTCGTAGTCAAGTTGTAGGCGATAAATCCCAATCGCACTTTTGTTATGGGTTCGATTCCCAAAGCTTTGTCCAACGTGATTGGTTGTCACACGGTCTGTGTGTTGTCCTTTTTATAAAACTAAAAAATAACCCTAACATGTTTTAACCTTAATGGTTTCCTTATACCTCTCATTTTCATTTCAAATCATTATGATCTCCATGTCTGAATTCTTGATGTCTTATATATATTGTATTTTTTTTAATTTCACCACCATATAATAAAATGAAACGATCCCTAGAATAAAGAACATCATACCTTGATCACGGTGTCCACATGGTTTCATCATTATCATGATCACGTTGGTAGAAGGTCCATGCATTGCAACAATGATTTATATTTCCTTCAAAATAATTTTCTTCCTTCATCCAAATACACCTTCTTCAACTTGGGTCATATGGGCAATCAGAGGAAAATAGTTTTATAAAATAATCATGCATGACTTCTAATTTCAAAACATTGGATAAAATTGGATTTATATAAAATAGTCGGTCGAAATTTGAGATAAAACATACAATTAACGGTCTTTTTCAAATACCATAGGTATGTGATGAGAGAAATATTTTAAAAGAAAAAATTATTAGTTTGCGCAAGGGTATCCTTCTTCAACACCTTTTTTAGAATCATATTTTGCTTCAAAATTATGTGATAAGGTAAAATATTTGAAAATTCCTTGAAAATATTTACGTTTCTTGAAATTATGAGAATATTTTGGAAATAGGATTTGATTAAATACAACCCATGATATATTAAGATATCAGGGTATAGTGGAGGTGTTGGATATCTCAAAAAAATTTTGCAATTGAGTTGTATGTTTGAAAACGTTTCACAATCATCCGAACATGACTTTGCAAAAATTATTGTAAGCGAGTCATCACGAAGTGAAAAGAATGCCATTTGAGATCCTCCTCCTTCCATATGTAACTAAATTTCCATGACCTGAAAAATTCTATAAAACAAGTATTTAGATGAAATAATATACATAGGGACTAACCAGGTGTTTAAAAAAATCCTAATCCCTAAAGTTTTCTAAACCTTCCTCGGATACCAACTATAAGGACCCGGCTGTAAACATTACATAATATTGAATTAAATGAATAATTCATATTGAGGATCTTTTCAGGTTTAGAGTTTTAGAGAATTAGGTCATAAAATTTACATAACAACATGCATATTACATGAGAAAAATTCTACTTAGTATCCCTTTTTTCATAAAATAATTACTCTCTAAAAAAAGAGTCATGTTTAGTTCCATGTTTTAGAAAGCATGTTCTTTTCTTGATCCCATATATGACCCTTATTCATCATTAAGTCCAATGGAAAACATTTCAAAAACTAGGGATGAGCATAAAAATCTCATTAGGGGATATAAAATAATGAATTAAAACATTATCCATTCATTAAATACAAAACAATGAAACCATAATTTTCAATCATAACATACCTCATGAAATCATAATATTTATGAACAACACATTTAAAAAATAAATCATAAAGGTAAATTATGTCATAAATAACATTCTTACATTGTAGTAATCACATATACAGAGGGAGTCACATTTAGAATACCCATCATAGTATATTCCCAAAATATCTTTGGAGAAACATTAACATTTACCTCTGTCATGTTACCCAATGCATCGAAGAGCTATCTCGTGCACACCCACCCAAGGTTTTTCACGAGACCACCCATATACATATAAAATACCCAATATCCACAACATATTTATAATCAATAAAACAAATATAATGTAAAGATAAAATTTCCACATTGAAATAAAAATATATTATTTCAAAATATAGACAAAATCAAAGCTTTTGTCAAACAATTTTCAAAACCATTTAAAATATTAAATAAAGATATTTTTGAATCAAATTGTCCCATAACACTTTGAAGCTTTTGAAATAAATTGAAATTTAAAAACATTAATGTCCATGTGAAGAAATCCTTAAAACAATTTTTTAAAACATTGACATTAATGCGAATGATTTGGATGAATAAACCTTTAAAACATTTTAAACGATATTTAAGTTGAAGAGTTTTTAACAAAATAAGAGACCCTAGAATATAAATAATCAAGGAATAAAAATTAATAAAAACATAATAATATCACGAGAATAATGGTATTTATGATATAATATTCCAAAAGATGGTATATACAACTTATAAGAGTGAATTGGTGAATAAAAATAATAAAGTTTCAATGGAATGTATATTAAGATGAAATCCCTTATAAAAAAAGTATCCTTAGATTAAGGATAAATAAATTATATAATAATGTGTGAATAATATAAATACACTCAATATTGTTGGATATTAAGTGTAAATCAATCAGTGGACATTCACACATGTTATATTTTTAACAAAACCAATCACATGGATGTTTAACTCAATTAATGGTAATTGGGTTAAAATTATTCTTATCAAGTTCATATTGATGACTGGAGATTTTATCATTAGAGTGATTATGTGTATCAAAAGTTTATCCACACAAAGGTGAGTGTAACTTACAACAAAAATAAATAAATAGTGATTCCACACATAATCATAGCATGACATAATTATGAATTAGAATATTAACCCAAATAATAGAAATTGGGTTAAAAGATTCCCTTGCCGATTAGGTAACTTACAAAACATACTAACCATGAAAGATGGATCATAAAATGAATATGTAAATACTGATAAATTGAGGTATTTTAGACATTAAATACAAAAACGGGTCGTACATACACTAAAAAAAGGAAATAGTGGAAAATATTACATGAATATCACAGGAATAAAAAGTGAGATGAAAACCCCTTTCTACTCTGTAATCAATCGATTCGTATGACCGAAATTTAATAACCACCAAATTAATCACATAATACCATGAATATAATGAAAATCATGATAATGTATATATAAAATGGCAGTAAACAATACACCACATGCAAAAAATAAGTGGTAAACAATGGAAATCTCACAAAATTAAAATTGAGATAAGAAATCACTTACATTGTGTCCAATATGACTCAATCGTTCTTTAATCTTCATTGAATCGGGTTAGTCCCTTTGGTTTGAATGAAAGGGGCTTCATGAAGTGAGTTATAACTAAGGTAAGGATTCTAGTATGAAGAGAGGGATCTTGGGAGCTTTTTTTAGGAGATGTTGGACGAGCCAATGGCATGAGATTTGTGAGAAATGGGTTAGAAGCGAAGGTTTTTTACAAGGGAGAGGAGGGACACTTTTGGAATGTTTGCCACAATTATTTTATTATAACCTATCTTTCAGCATCCAAAGGTCAAATATTCATTAATATCAATGTTAATATGACTCATGGTCAAAATCAAATAATCCAGTAATAATTGGAAAGATTTTTGATATTGTTTTAATATTGATAATCTTATTTATTTAAATCATTTATTAATAAGGTAAATATTGCATCATTATTGTGTCATAAATAATTTAATTTATTTGATGTCCAAAAATTATAATAAAATTACATTATATATGAAATACTTTTATATTTCCAAAGAAAATATATAGTTGAAAAGATAACTTATAAACGTCTATGTAAAAATTTATTTAATAAAAGATATTTTCTATGTAATTTTTGTATTTACTTTAAATTAATTAATATAAAATGTCATTATTACTCCCATGTGGCTCCATGGGGTCCAAAATTCAACCCATAGATTCCCATGGTCGGATATTAATTGGCCAATAGATTTAGGACACTTGTTATGGTAATTTAATATTGTTATAATATTATATTTTTCCCTTATTTATTATTTTAACATTTTAATAATGTTAAATAAAATATTTACTGATGTAAATATGTAAAATGTATAAAAATAAAAGTTACCTATTTACATAATTTGGACCTATTGGTTTCAAATATAGAATCCAATTTTCTTAATTCAAAACACAGATGTGGTAGAAATTAATTTAAAATTAATTCACATTATTAAAATAGATAGTGTGTTTTTAAGATATAATAACTATCAAATGATTGACCCTTGTTTGTGTCCAAATTGAAAATTAAATTACATACAATGGCACATATTAGATTAAATTGAAAAAATATATTCGAGATACACTTTAAAACCAATTAAAATGATAATATAACCATAAAAATAAATTTTATTAAAATGTAATTTTGAATTAAAATACAATATTTTTCACTATTTCTTAAAAAGGGTACATAATTAGAAAAAAACCAAAAATTCATCCAAAGTAAATTCAGATGTCCATATTCTAAAGAAGAATTTTATTTTATCAAATAGAACATTTAAAAGTCACAAAAACTAGATTTAAATAGGGTTCTCCATTAAATGGCGGTAAATAGACCTTTTAGTGAATATTAGAGAATTTATTCTTAAAATAGAATTCATTACTTATTTTAAGCATCTAAATATTATTGGATATTTGTTAAAATATTCAAAAAACAAGTATAATAATATTTTAGTTAGTTCTATTCATTGTCGCAAATACAACGGCTATGCGTTAACTACTATTAAAAATAATAATATTATATTATTAGTGTCCAATGTATGATTTCAAAGAAATCCATTGTTGTGTATCATGTAGACCATAGAACATATAAACACATTTAAAGATTAGTTAATATTTAATTCACATATATTAATAAATATGGATAATTCATGTTATTTATTTACCTCGGATATTACAATATATATTGTATTATATAAATGAATATGGTTCTTTAATATATTTATAATAAAATTATATTTATTATATAATATTTTTGAATGAGTAAAATGGATGTCAATACATAAGGTTATATATTTTTATCTATGTTTTCCTTCTTTGAGATATATGTTATTTTATGAAACAATATTCCTTAATGAGGTTTATATAAAACCACATTGAAATTTAATACCATCAATTTATTCATTATCATTATATTTTAAGTATCATTTTTTTATTCTATCATGGATACTATAACTCAACATTACCAAAGTGGAAAAGGTTTCATTTTAAAATACCACCATTTATTAGAAATATTTATGATTGTGTTTTCGATGATAAAATGATATGATCAGTATCTCAATAATTCTTATAAATATTATTATCCTATTTATATTCAATATATCTTCATTTAATGGTACCATTTTCCCCTCTTATGTGCTATAAAAATATAAAGAATATGTTTTTATGACAATGTGAAATTATTTATCTCTTTATTTGAAACTATGTTTTCTTATAAAACCACATTTTCTAAAGAAATGTTTGAAAAAATTATTTTTTAATCTCTTATGATTTAAAAAGGAATTTTTAACCATGTATAACATTTTAGAAAATGTTTTCAAAGGAATATTATTTTTATTTTCCAAATAAAAATAATTTTTATTTTATTAATAAATTTAATGTAATCTTTATTTTAATGTGTATGTAATGAATAAAACATTCCAAAATCCAGACCAGTCATTACATAAATGTTTAATTTATATGTTTTCATGTTTGTTTTAATATAAAAATGTTTTCAAAATGTTTATTATTTTAAAAATATTTTTATGAAAAGAAAATCATATTTTCCTCAAGAAAATGTTTAAATTAGTTTTCCAAATTATTTTCCAAATATGATAATATCAGTTGTTGTCGCATGAGCCTTAATAAGTATATTATATAGGAATACAATTCATATTATTTCATTTATGGATTTATATTTTGATGGAATGATTTTTATGAAGTAATTTTCTCTTCCCTATGTTGTACCATGATAAAATGCTTATGAAAGCTGATTCTCTTTAAAATTTATTCTATGATTAAATGATAATGTAACCTGTATCTCTTCTAAAAGATATGATCTTATGAAATTTTTATGATACCCATTTTATTTCACGTGTTATGATATGATGAGTTATTATGATCTTGTGTCACATATAAATATGGTTTTCATTAAGTGAAGGGGGGCCTATGTATTTGTCCAATGCATTGGATAATGATTTGTATCTCATGATATAGATAGGATTAGAATATGATGTGAAACCAGTTAAATGGAATAGGGCTATTTTGGGGTTTGAACCCAATTCAGTAAATATGGAATGTAGTAGGGAGTGATCCCAATTTAGCATGAAAGTGATAGAATGGAGAGTAAACACAATCTATTAAAGGAACTTTCCATGATAATGTTCATGGTAGTGATCCTTTAATAAAATGGAAATGGTTTTCTATGATAATTTTTATGAAAACAATTTACATGTCTTATAATAATGTTATAATGTCATGGATTAGGTTCTTTTTTTACCATATGATTCATGTATAATGAAAATATAGTAATTATTCCATTATTCTAGATTATGATCATTGATATGTAGGGTATGGTTCCCAAATGTTATACTATTGTAATCATACCTTTATATTCATGTTATGATTTTGTATCTCCCCTGTTTACCCTTACAGAGAAACTAAGATCTCCCTTTTCATATTTTTACTTTTGTGACTTTAAGAAGATATGTATTATGTATGATATTTATAAGAGTGTTATAGATAAATAATAACTTTTTGGGAGATGATGCAGTTCACTTATAAACTAGTTGTGACACTTAAATGTTTCTAATGGAACTAAACTATTATTGTCTATAGGCATGTGTTTGTTTAATGTGATAACTATATAAAAAATGATATATTTTCCATGTATGTTAAACAACCATGAATATAATTATAGAATTCACCCTATGTGTAGTTTGGGATCTTCGGGTCCGCATGATTTCACGATGTTCATTACGAGACATTAGTATTGGGCCGATGTTCAGTGGTTATTTATTTCTAAAGTTTATTTATTTATTTAATCTAATCATGACACCTAAAAATATCACAACATATATTTTTTGTTTAGGGACCATAATGGTGGTTACCTACATATTTTCTTACTCACACCCTTCTTGAGTGACTAATACACAAGGGTACCTAACCAGACATTCACTTGGTTTCGGCATAGGTTGGATCGAGGCCTGCGGTTTGTTCTAGTTAGATGACATAGATGGGTACTTAGATCTTTTGATGAGGTATCAATCCTAGATCCTATGGAGTAAGTGCATTTTATTTTTCTTTTATTAATGTATGTATATGTTACTATCCTAGTGGATGAATATTGTAAGTATTTCATTTTTTTGGCCTCTATGATATTTCACTTTCTATTTTGTTTTATTTACATTTATTTCTTCAACGTTATAATTTTTTTACTTTAATTGATTGTTTCTTTAATTTTTTATTTATTATAAACTATGAAATAGGGGGTATAGTCTCCACATTGTACAGACTTAGACCCATGTTCCTAGTCAAAATCATCTGGTGTACAGAGAGCCATGTCGGGGGTACAATGGTGACCATCTGGTTGGGAAACATTGGTGGTGTAGGGCGTGGGGGCGTAAAAACAAAACATAAAGCATAAAAATTTATAAAAAATTGATTGTATATTTAATAAATATATTGATACTGATATGTAATTCATTACTCTAACTTAATAGATCATCTACTAAAATATTTATTATTCCTTCCAAAATAATTTATGCCAAACTTGTAATTTTATTCATTTGAAAAACATTATTACTGGAGGCAAAAATGATATGGGATGAAATATATCCATTGATCATTGTTTCCTCTAGTATTGGACATTTCATAAATCCTACTAAATTACTCTCTACTATATACTAAAATAGGTTATGTATATAATCTATATTCTGTGATATATTATTTTAAAACATTTTATTGTTCATTATTTTTACATTAATTTTTGAATGTTAGGATATTTAATATTTCATAGATTCACTAACATTATTATAATCTTAATTTCCTTAGTATTTCTGACATTTATTTTGTGAAATTTGATATATATAGTTGTTCTAATCATGATTGATTTATTTCTCTAGAATATATTGAATGTAAATACTTGTTATATTATTTTCAATTACATGAAAAGTTTGTCTAGTCAAATAAAATCATACTTAAACTTTTATATAACAATAATTACATATATAGTATACTTCTATGTTGTTAATATCACTATATTCAAATTATATATAGCACTTCATTTATTAACTAAAAACATTTAATTTTTCTATAGGTAAATGTAATTCATTTAATTATATTTATATTTTCACAAACATCATAGTTTTCAAGTAGTTTGGTAGTTGATAATGATATAATATATCTCTTGATTTAATCTCCCACTATGTTTAATGAGTAAACTTTTTGTTGGTATTAAATTATCATTTAGGTTTTCAAATATTTAGGATAAAATATTCTTTATTTGACAAAAATTACATTCATTTCCCATTATATTTATTCTTTATTATGATATATGAAATATGGACTAAATAAAGTTCATATATCAATTTATAACTCCTTTTTAAACCATTATTATTTCATGTATACAATTTATTTGCATTAATCTTGCATTAAATTAATATACTTATATGTATAAAAAAATAAAAAATATTAACTTTAACTTATATTTCATTTTTATTTTCACCAAAACACTTTAAAAAATTAATATGTAAAATTATATATGTTATTTGATCATTAAAAAATGTTAATGAGAAGGATGCATGACTTGGATGATGACCTAACATACTGAACCTTTTTAAGGAGCATAATAATGTTAAATTTTGTCATAAATGAATGTATGCAAATTATTGTTCATAGTGTGTTGGATTAAGACTTAAAGAATCAAGGTAGAACCTCCCATTTTCATATAATCTCCAAATATTTATGATTATAAAAATAGTAGGTAATGATATTTCTGTCCATGATCTTGATTCAAGAAATATTTAATTTACATAATAAATGGTAAGTGGGAGTTTCTACCCCTTTGATATAAAAAACATGATTACTCCCCATAGAAATATTTTTTCTCCCAATTCTCAAATATTAATATAAAATGCGGTATTTGAAATTTTTAAATAAACAGTAAGGTATATAATTTTAAGTAAGGTAAAGGAGTTATATGTCTCCAAAAAATTCTACACTTATAAATACAAGGGACTAAATCAATTAAGTTCATTTTTTTTTACAAAACAACTCCAAAATATGATGATTTATTAAATTTTAATAACATTGAATGAAAAATTAATATTAACATAAAAATTAACTGATTTTTAAATTTTGAATTTTAAATATAATATAGAAAGAAAATTTAGACCCAATTATACATGAATTTTTTTAATATCACTATAAGATCAATCTCTAAATTTGAATACTGGGTCAAAAACATATATTTTGATTTTGGTTCTATTTTAAAAAAATTTATTATCCAAAATTAATTTCATATATGATGTTAAATTATATAAAAATATTAGGGCCTCTAAAATGTATGATACATATATAGAGGGTTGAATCCTATAGAAATTAATGAATATATATTATAATAATTCGATAGGCAAGGTAACTATTATTTGGTAAGTGTTCCATTATTTCAAAAGACAAAAAACATAATATGATATATTTTTATATAACCCCTTTTTAATATTTATTTTAACTCTAATACAACCATTGAAATTGAATCAGTGTTCTTTGGATCGTATTCATTTAGTGTAAAAATTTATAAATCAATTATTTGTTAATCCTTTAATTTAATTTTATTTTATTTTTAATATTCAACAAAATATCACTAAATTCTCAAAGATTTATACATTATTTATTAATTTGTAGTATTACTAATAATGTATTTCAAAATTATAATAGTTATGATTGTGAATAAATATGTTATAAGATTATCCTCCATAGTGAATACTTTGTTAGCCAATGTTTTTATTAGTGCAGGGGAATTTGTACAAAAATATTTTATATAATTAACCTACTTTTATCATGCCTTCAATAGTATACATAATTATATTAAATTAAAAGATTAAATCTTAAAAAGAATAAAAGTTGTCTCTTTATTATGTAAAATATTTTCACAATTTTTTGAGAATGAAATAATTATTATTAAAAGTAATAATGAAATAAAGAAAATGAGTATAAAAAATTTAAAAATAAATAAATTCATGTATCATAAGAACAATAATATTAAAATACAAAAAAATTATTATAAACATGAAAATAAAACATCTTTGGAAATATATTTCATTAAATCAAAAAGATTTTTTACAAGGGGAAATGATATTGAAAAAATGTTGGATGTAGTAGTAGCACATCTCCTTTACTCAAAAATAATAATAGTGGATGGGTTCACATTTAAAAGAGTTTATTATTACCATCAATGAAAGAATATATCAATTTAACTATTTTTTAAATTAATTAGACTAATAAACATAAGAAACATTAAAATAAATAATAGAAATGACAGAATAGATGAACACTAAATAATTTCGTTTAAACATGTTCATTTTTGAGATATATAAATTGAATGGATTTACATAGATAATAAAATCAATGATTATATAAAATGAGGAAAACAATCCCTAATATTTACTAAGAGATGAATATAAATTAATGATTACAATAAATTAAAATATTATAAAATAAATAAACATTGAATCTATCAAACTATTTTACCTATTTCCCAATAAAATATTGAGTAAAATTTGTCTATTATATATATTATTTTAAAATAGAGTCCAAAATATAATTAGATATATTAATCCATGAAGAGGAGTAGAATAATAATTACTATAAAAATTCAAAAAATATCCTCAATTCAATGATATCTGAAAAAATATATATAATAGACTAATGTTTATTAGACGTTGTTAGTATATTGTTTTGGAAAATATGTTTTTCTGTAGATATAGATATTCCAATAGATAATGATATGGAAGTCAAATGTATAAAAATATGTAAACAAAAAAAATACTAAAATGATTTACTATAAATATTTTTCGTCATTGTTTTAAATTGAAAACTATATTTATAATATATTAATGTTACAATCCATTAACAATGGATTATTAATCATAATAATGTTTTCACCATGATGTATATTATTTTTTATCATAGAAATTTCATAACTATAATGTGGCTACATTTATAGTAGGAATTCATAATGCAATATTTTAGTAATTATTTCATTTTTGGTCTTGAAATATGTACCCTTAGTGCCTTATGAATATACTCTATCTCTTTTAACATACTCAATACTATATGAAATAATACTTTAAATATGAAAATATCATACATTAAAAAACATGATAGCCTCCTCAATAAATTATATATTTTTTGTTTTTATGGATCAAAAACTATCTTTAAAAATGACTATTTTATACATGAAATAGATTATTTACTATAGAAATTCCTTCAACTTTGATCGATATTTATTAGTATATAGATATATTGTTATGGTTTTTGAATTGATTTAGTGTTTTGAAAAAAAATCCATCCTTTTTTAAATGTTTTTGGTGTCTTCCCCAAGCTTCATATTCTAATATTGTTCACGTTACACATTTATGAAATTCATAAGGATAAATTCATGATAGAGTGTTAATTAGGGTTAGAATACTCATTTTAAATAAATAATGTAGACAAAATTAGTATTTATATGTTAAATTTAAGGTTAAATCGGACTCTTAATTTTTTAATTTTTTTTTAATTTATGATAAATTTATAATATAAAATTAATAGTGTATTATTTAAAATTTTAATATTTACAATGAATCATACTTTAATTATAATTTTGAATACTATTATAGTATAATTAAATTCAATAGATTATGGAATTAGTCCTTAGTATCAAGTTAATATGATAAAATAATATTTTTTATATTCTAACTTCTTTTCATACAGTAAAATACATTGATATTGATATTATTATAAGTTATTGAATTATTTTTTAGAAAATGAATCCATTAATTTTCTATATTAGGGTTATTAATATATAGTTCACCACCATCAATAGAAAAATATGTTGATTAATTAATTAAATTATTTTATTTCACACATTTTTTTATTTATCAGATGAATATTAATATAAATTTCTCTATATCTTGTATTTTTAACCAGAAAAAGGAATCAATTCAATCATTTTAATTGATTTGGAATAATTATTTAAAATATAGATATTTAAATGAATTATTCTCTATCTAGTATATTTCATTGTATAACAAATATGACTTTATTTGAAATATTAATCTATATAATTCTTTGATACATTAATTTATTTTTATTGAAGAAATATCCTTTATAAATTTTATAACAATTAAATTTTCTTTTATGTAAGTAATATTATTTTTATAGTTTTTGGAAGGAAATATTTAGGGAGTTGATTATTATTTTGCTAAAAAACATTTTAAGATAAGAAAACATATCAAAATCTTCTATTGAAATATATATGGAAATAATTTACATTAATTTTCTTTGTATAATACATATAGAGTGGAGATAAAATGGTTTTATAATAAATAAAATTATAAAAAATGTTTTTTATTCTAAATATTATACTAACATGTAAGAATAGAAAATCATATACTTTAGTTTCAATCAATTGACCTTCTATTCATTCTAAAGGGTTTCATAACATCTTCAGTGTTAATAATTATTTGAATATCCATCCATAATTCAAAATCCTGGAAAACCATAATTTCAAAAAAATTTCTCATTGTAAGAACTTTTTAACACTTTAGAATAATTATTTATTGAGAAATAATTGAAAGAGATCCATAAAACATATAATAGATGGATATAATAATATTTACTAGAAAATAAAATTTCTCTTATATTATATAAATATTAGATATACTATAAGGATAATTTTAATAATAATGGATGCTAATAGGAAGAAATGAATATTATTAGTAAATGATTCTTATTTAATTTACTGTTATATAAATTTTTTTAAGATCGATGTTTAGAAATTAGGTTTTCAATTACCTCTGATTCAATTTACATTAAATCAAATTATAATTAATGTTTACTGATGTTTTTGGATAATCATTTTTTTGATTAATTTATTGGCCTAGATGTTTTTAAGAGGGTTTGAAAACTTGTGTTCATGATTATATGTCACTATATAATGATTATGATATATAGAATAATAAAAAATTAGACGAGGGTTGAGGTTTTGAAAGGGTAGAGATTTTTTTTTTGAATCGAGGTTCTGAGGTTGATTTATCCAAGTTGTTAAAGGACACATGGTTAACCTTTATAATTATATATCATAGTTATGTCTCTTGTATTGAACATTTAATGTCATAAGGATATAATGAAAAATAAATAAATTTCACTTTAATGTGTCATATAGGGGGAGGCGAATGGTGGGATAAGGTAGGGAAAATGAATAGAAAAGAAAAATTAAGTGTAGTATGGGGAATAATTCACTTAACATCTTGACATTATAGTAGATATTATAGAGAAATTCCTTTTCATATTTGAAGAATATTGCTCAAAAAATTACCATACTTTCAGTATTCTAGACTTATTTTAATATTATTCCTTTTTTAATAAAATAACGGGAATATTATTATTATTATTATTATTACTATTTTGTATAATATTATTCTAAATGAAGGTTTAATGTGATACTTTTTTAATTAAATAAATGTTTTTTGACATAGTGCTTAAATTAGAAATGATGGTGTTTGTATTAATTGATTATTTATATTTTAATAAAAATAATGGTAGATAATAATATTATTGGTATATTTAGTGCATAATTACAATAATGTATTAGAGGGATTCACCACTTATCAGAATTTATGATTCAAGAAAATTATGCGGGAAATAGTTAAAGAAATGGGAGGTCAGGAATCATAGAGTGTTATTGTGAACATTTTATAAATATATTAATATTTCCTATGAACCTAGTTGTTTATCATGGATTTACTATGTTGTATTAGAATTGGGTTAAAAACAATGAAATTTGAATTTTTTTATATTTTCATACGTCACCCCTTCCTCCTCTTGTCTATTTTGGGGTTACATAATTATCTTCCACTTCCTTCTTCTTCCCATGGCCATGTGACATCATTTATTTGGTATTTATTACATAGATAAAAGTAAAAACTATTTTTCATTTTCTCATCTCTAATAAATCATTATTTTTTTTTGTTTTTAGGATGAACCATCATAATTATTTTTTGATATGAGTGATAGGGTATCATCAAATAAATGATAAAACCACTCAACTAATTTTTTCTTTTCTTAGGGGTGTTTTGGTATTCTTGGGCATGTTTCACTCACTCCAATAAAAAAGTTATTGGTAATAGTTTTTGGATATATGGGATTTTATTTTATTTAATAAATTATTCTTAGTTTAAACAAAATTATAAAGATAAAAATTATACATATTGTTTGGGTTTATGTTATGTGATGATTTGGAAGGGAATACAAGGAATAAATACATTTATGGATGTTTAATGTGGTTAATGTTCCTTTTTTCTATTTTAAGATTAGCCAGGAATATTTTATTAATTGTTTTGAATCATGTTTTAAAATAACATTTGTATTCAATTATCAAAATTATTAAGAACAAATTACATGTATTAGAATTTTTTAAAAAATGAAATATCTCAAAATAAATAAAATTTACTGAAAATATATATCATTGATGTTAAATGGTTTATTTTTATGTTGACATCACTGACCAAGGTTTACTTATTTAATTTATTGGTTAGTGTTTTTAAATTTCTTAAGAATGTATTATGTGTCTTTTTTTGTGTCTTTTTTTTATTTTTAAATTTATTTTAATTCTAAAAAGAAAAATAATATTATTTTTAGGAATGAATAATGTGTTTCAGAAAATTTTTTAATCAGTTTATAATTTTATAAAAAGGGAAAATTTGTGTTTTAAATTGTGATAATTAGTTCTTATTATCTATTTTTAATTATAATGGGTTTTTTCATTAGTGGAAATATTCTTATCCAAAAATATAGAATTATTTGATAGGAAAGGATTGAATTTTACCTTTAGTATTTTAAAAACCATATAATAAAAATGGACCCATCTAATATATCTTGTTTCAATTTTATGAAGAATATACATTAACCAATACAAAAAAGCATATGAATATATAAAACACATGACACATTATCATTTACATGTTTTAACCATTTTTATAAATATCTAAAATATAAAAAATAAAATATTTCATATGATAATTTTACTTGAGGATCTATGATACATGTATATAAAATATATTTACTTCACATTATAGTATGATGACTTGCTACCTCAATAAATGTATTTAATAATAGATGATAAATATTTATGGATTGAACCTAAAGTGATGTGTGTTTACAATTAATTTAAAACTATATCTTAATTTTCAGTCTCCAAATAGTAATACCTATCTCCTTGGTCTTTACCAAATTCCATAACAAATCATCTAGTAATTATATTTTTCTCAATTTATCTCCATCTATACTAATCTATTATATTCAGTCTACTTAATTTGTATTCAATGATAACCACTGTGAAAAACCTCAAAACACAAAATATCATGGGATTAATAAAAATTTTAATCAATTTCTATGGGTTCTCCATGAGTATTTGTAACACCCCATGATTTCATAGTACGTTAATTCTTCAAATTAATTCAATAACTTGCACTACACGCAACACTGAGTTCAAGTGAACCATGACTTACCAAACTAGCCGTTCAAAAGTGGTTATATATATTATTAACTGAATTTTGAACATTATATAATCCTCATAATTTTGGAATCCATATTATGAGTTTCTTATACATAATGTAAGAACAAATATAATGTTTTCAGAAAAAAGATTTATTTTTCAAAAAATGAAATTTTACTGCATTTTAATGGTGAACCATTATTAAATACAATATTTGAATCATTTATATATTCAATTTCAAAAAATAATATTTTTTTCGAATTGGGACATGATAAATTAGTTTTAATAAATATTTGATGTTTTCTAATAACTTTCATATTTGGGTAAATAGTGAAAATACTATATTTTAACTGAAAACAACTTTTTTAATCAAAATAATGTACAGTGTTGAATTATACATTTTAATGGTTTGGAATTATAATTAGATAATATTTTTTCCATTTAATCTAATTATCGTCATTGTATGAAATTTCACTTTGATATTGGACATAAAAAAGTTATAATCTTTTGATAGTTATTATTTCTTAAAAATACGCTTCTTGGTTTTGAAAATGGGAATAAATTTAAAATTAATTAATGAAAAATAATTGTTTTGAAATTGGAAAAATAGTATTATTTTTTGAATTCAGAATGTCAAAATTATATTTGGGTGAATTTTTGGTATTTTTCAGAAAACATTCAATTTTTGGTGAATAGTGAAAACACTTAGTTATTGTTTAAAACCTACTTTTTATTTAAATAATAATTTATTTAATTTAAATTTATTGTAGGTAAAAATAGATACATAATACCTATATAAATTTAATGTATTTCATTGGAGTCAATTTATAATAATTTTAGATATATAAAAAAACTTTTTGAACTTTTTACCATCTTTTACCCACCTCCTAGGAGAATTTTCGAATTTATATAAATTATAATTTTACCACTTATGTGAGTTGAATTCCAAAAATCAAAGAGACACGGTAAATATAATTGATTAAAATGTGGTTCAATAAGATAAAAATAATTTTTGGTGAATAGTAACTTTTTACTTTTATTTACCATGGTTAAAAGTAAATAGGGTAATTAAGGTTATAAATGATATTATTATTACCCTAACACATGTCCTAATTCTATTGGATAAGTTTAATTCGACCAAAACAACCTTAGAAATAAAATATTACCCTGTAGGTCCACTTGGATTAGATTAAGACATTTATTATGATTTTATTAAAAGAAGAGCTAAAAGAGTTAAAATCAAAGTTTGATAACTAAACCATTATTAATATAGGGTTATCCATAAGATAAATTCGACTATAAATATTCATTAAAAATATTAATATATTTCATAAGAAATGATATTTTATTTATAATTTCTAGATATTAAATAATTAAATTTATTAATGACACAATGATGATGCAGTAATTACCTTATTAATGAAAGAATAAAATCAATGGTATTATAAATATTTAAATAAATATAATTTCAAAGTTTTAGTTACATCCTTGAATTTTCTAGGTGAATATGACATGTTAGGATTGATTAAATGTATTTTTTTGAAGTAATCATGTTATTTTTATTTTATAAAAAAACAAATTCCAAAGAGTGTCAAAATTGACATTAAAGAGTTCTTAATAGAAATATTAAATTATTAATTGATATAATAGTCCTAAAAATATAATGCTTGGCCAAAACAACTATATAATAATATATATGACATTAATTAACCAATTTGGATTCTATTGGAATTTTATAGTATGTTTATTAACTGTATAATACAAAAATACCAAGTGACATAGTAAATGTCAAACTATTTAACTAAGAGTTAAATCAATAAGTTATGGTTAATACGGTGACCCAAATTTGTCTAAAACCTATTTTTTGAGTAGTTTTAGACCCATAATTACCTTATCCTTTAAATAATACATTTTGGAGGCATTTGAAAATGAAAATTACTTTATTATAATATAATATTTTATGTTCTTTCTAAGGTTCCCCTCACCCCTCTTATAAAAGGGAACTCCCCCTTAACTTTAATTCACACATTAAAAGCCATTTGACTCGGCCAACCCCTGACCAAATATCCTCCCAACTATCCTACCTTCATCATAGAGGTCATCCTTTGGTCATAAATCCATCTTAAGGATCCCTTTTCTCAAATTAGAAGGAAGAACATGAAGAAGAGGTAATGATTTCAACACCATCTATCAAATTCTCTTATTCTTCCACTTACTCATTCTTTTTTGTTTCAATTATAAAATAATAACTACAGTATATTATATATAATGTGAATTTTTTATATATATGAAACAACTATATTCATTATTCTATCCATATTATGAATGATAATGTCACCATACGTGCGTACGTACTATTTACCGTCTCCACGTCGTGGTGTAATTTGTTATTCAACACTATGTTATTTGGATGGATATACTGATGAGTAATATGTATATAAATGATGAAAATAACATGAAAATGTCTCTATAAAATTAATATACCATCCAATTGAAAACCTTTAAGGAAATGATATTATTGCTCGTGTGTACATACGGATTACCGTCTCCACGTCCCGATGAGATTCATTTCCACATTCACCATTCATCAACGATTATAATAGATATATTACTAATAAGTTTGTGATATTTGAAATAATAATTAAACTGGTGGTATATATTTATTTATATATATATTTATGTATTACATATATTTTATTCACTTAGTTCTGTTCAATACGATATGAAAACGGAAACAACGTTTATGCGTACGTACGGGCTACCGTCTCCATAAATGGTGTTTTTCATTTCATATATATTTCTATTATACATATTTATATTCTAAGTATATATGATATATGAATCATGTTTTATATTCTGGATGTATTTAAATCTTGATCTGTGTGATACAATCAAGAGTAACAAGTTAAAACACTTGCGATAAAAAAAGTGATTATTACCCGAAATTTTAATTTAACATTGAAATTATTATTTAATGGGTAGTATAAAGTAATTAATGAATCATGTGAGAAATCATAAATATTAATATTGTTTGGTTATAATATAATAACATACTCATATCTTCATACATAAGGTTAAACATACACTAGACTAAAGGAAAGTGCGAGGTAAGGGGTTTTCATCTCTCTTCTTATTCCCATGACATTCATTTCATATTGCCACTATTAACTTTTGTGTGGTGTATGTTCTGCCCATAATTGTATTTTTTGTATAATAAACTTTAATTTATGTGTATTTACATATTAATTGTATGATACTTCTTTCATGGGGTGTATGTTTCGTAAGTTACCAAATAAGTAATGGTTAATTTCACAATCTCATTATTATCCCAGGTTGTTTTTACATAAGTATATACTAGGACATATTTATTATCCATGTCCATGTTTCATAAAAGTGTTTTAAAAGGATTATTTTTAAGGTACATTTTACTAAAACATCATTTTAAATTTTTAAAAATTTAAATCTTCTAAAATATTTTCATTAATGTCCATGTTTTCAAAATGGTATATAAGGATTTATTTATATAGACATGAATGTTTTAAAAATATTAATTCCTTTCCAAAGTTTCAAAGTGGTATGGGACACATTGATTCGAAAATGTCTTTAAATTTCTTCCTTTATAAATTGTGTAACTTTTAAATGTTCTCATGAAAAAGGGATTTTTCTCTCAAAGAGTTTTACAAATCATTTTCCTCTATGTCAAAATCCTTTGATAGATATTAAACTTGTTTGAAGTTTATTTGTTATGATAAAAATCTTCCATATTGAATTGATTGTTTGTGATATGTTTGACTGTGGATGTGTTATTTTTATACCATTCATGTTTTATGGTTTAAGTATTGAAATTTTGAATGCTAGTTTTAATAAGAATGTTTATGTTATGTTTCAAACTTTTAGTATGACGAATGTATTGGACATAGTAAGTGATAGGTGAGCCCGATATAGCTCCTCAATGCATCGGTAGGACTCATGAGACAACTAGACATGTAATTGGATGAATCCATTTCCCAATTTGATATATGGTTTTTCCAAGGCCTTAATCATTTTTAGATGTCTTGGTTGAGGCCTTGACAAAATGTATCATAATGTCTAGTATTATGCATTCCCTCATTATAAATATAATATTTATGGTTCCTGTGGTCATTCGACTAGTAGAATTCCGATGATTATGTCTTATTGTGGCATTATTTACTCATATCATATTATTTACTTAAAATTATTCATTTTTATTATTGGTAAAGGCATGTGGTTTCAATTATTCACCATGCTTAATATTAATGCTATCTTCTGCTGTATTTCTTACCCTTAATGAGTGTCTGAGCTCACCCCTTTCTATGTTTTATTTTTTTTGGGATTCCAAGAAGGGTTTTGTTATTGATATGCAGTGTTATGCTAAAGGAATAATGGAGTTCATAAAGGATTAATTATGTTGTGTTGTATTTTATAATGTGTAATGTAAAATTCATGTACGTAATCAATTTTCCAAGACTACTAAACTAATTGGTGATTCAGAATATGATTCCTTGTAATCATTCAAATTTATTATAACAATGCACCGACTCTGGGTAACTAGGGTCAGGTAGTTACAGTATTATGATGTTTCTTAATCATCTCCCTCACCCTCATTTCAAAATAATCCACTAATAATAATTAAAAGACCTTATGATCACTGAAAAATATTACTGACCATTTTCGAAAATTATCCTATCTTTTTTATGATTTCCTTTTTTTAATAAATAAAAACTGTATAAAGATAGTGATTTCATGCATAATAAATGTGTTTCTCATTATATTCATTAATTTATTGGAAAACCCCGTATCTAATGAACATTCATAAACTTTCCAAAATAATGATATATATCAGAAAAAAATATGTTTAAATATATATATAATAGGAAATCCAATAATGTTGTACCTTATGATTCAGTCCACACTTAATTTGAGATTTAATAGTTGGATTTCTATATTCTAAATAATTTCATAATGTTAATCATTATAAATATATTAAACAATATTACACCATTAAATTGGCAGATTCTAGCACTCGTAGTATACCATATTTAAAGACAACACGCTTTGGATGTTTTATTAATCACCTATAATAATAACATATTACATCCAGAGTAATTAAAAGTTATTACAACTATATGGGTGTGAAATATATAATTATTTTATTGTAATTATTAGAATGAAACATCATTATAATTGAATTATGTGATATAATAAATACCTATCACAAACCCTAATTTAGGTCATTCACCTATTATGAAATCCTCCCCCACATATCATTATATATTATATATAAATGTGATTATATAAATAATTATTTAATATAGTAATAATTTATGGTCCAATAATGTGTATCATGTGTCATCTTTTTTAAAGTCTTATGAGATAATTGAAGATACGTGTCATGTGTATTTATTATTATCGATTAATAATTTTTTACACTCAAATATATTCTAATTATAACCAATTTTATATTATGTGGTTTTGTTTTAGAGAGTTATTTTACTTAACATCATCTTCTATTTCACTTAAAATACTTCATCCCACATTGTCAGGAGAAGTGTCTAATCCAGCTGAATCTGCAGATCATGAATTCTTCTAATACATGGATTAAATTTTTTCCCCTTATTTAGTCATGTGTAGTGCATTAACCTATGATAAATACCTATTTTACTATATAAGTCACTCAAACATAAACATTATCTTTTTTAACCACATTTAATATTTAATAACAATTGGTAATAAATTCAAATACCAAAAAATTAAATATCATGAAATACTAAATTGAACCCCTTTTGATATGATGGAAATTACTTATAACTTAAATTTAATAAATAAAATAGGAAAATCACATTCAAATCATATTATATCTTACAAATTAAAAATTATAAGTTTGTATGCTACGTATCTCAATCAATTTATACAAATTTTTGACATCTATGTCTGATGTAGAAAAAAATGTAACATAATCTAGAAATCATTGAAATCTATAAAAAATATGAATAGAAACAGATTCAATATCCAAAAATTGCATCTAAAAAGGACAACATGGAACAAAAAATATTATAAAATAATAAAAATATAGGGGTAATGGTAGAAATATGTATAATTAATAATAAAAACCAATTTATCTAAAGCCTAAGGTTTAAAATACTATTTTAAAAGGATTGGTGATAAGAACATATCAAATGGATCTTAGAAATAATAAATTTAATATTCTAAAATTATGCACATGAAAAATTTGGAGCATCTCCTATAGAAGAATCAAATCACTAGATACCCCACTCCTTTATTCATATTCTTGGAGTTTTTAAAATTATTAAAAAATAAATATTCAAGAGTTATAGGATATTTTTAACAAATAATGAAAATAAATCAGCTTAAATTTTTAATGAGAGTGCCCCCGTAGTGACCCCTTAGATGGATTTATAATTAATTACATCACTATAATCAATTTAACTATTTATTTTCTCTCTATATTAATGATGAAACCCAAGAACATGGATTTAAAACCCTATAATTGAGTAAAATATTTAGATCTAATCAAATATATCCTCTTAAAAATGAATTCAATTTATGGGTAAAATAGTGAGAGACACAATAATCCAATAAGAACCTATTAAGACCTCAGGTATCAATATAACGAAAATTCCCAACAAGTATAAGTTGAATCCAATTACATTTATGCACCTATGAATTTATGCACCTATGAATTTATACTCACTCACATTATTAAAATAAAATGAACTTTCATTTCTCATTCCACATCATTCCACCAAATATGGTATGAATTTGATATAGGGAATGAAAATGATTAAAAATAAACGAATAATTACATGTAAAAATTTACAAAAGCTTTAATATTTCTAAACTTTATTAGTTCAAATGATAAAAATTATACAAAATGAATTCAATAATCATTTTCGATGAAAATTGGGAATCCATGATTCGAACAAATACACACCTCTGGATTGACCACCAGTGTGGTGTTAGTTCTCTATAGTGATAATAGTGTGATGGGATATAACTAAAAATTATAAAGAAAATATAAATATAAAATAATCTATGTATGGAATAGTTGATCCAATCCTATTTTATTTAGATTTTTCATCTTCAAATAAATAATTATCCAAACTATACTTCTAGAAATTAGTAGTTGAATATTTTTAATTTGGAAATATTTAATAAATTTCAATCTTCATCCACATACACTGCGCTTGTTTTCCAATTGTTATTTTGGAAAAAAAATTCTATGGTGAACACCTCACATGTTTTTTCTTTATTTTAAATTGAGAAGAGTTTCTCTATATTTCACTATAGTATATATATTCAGGTTAAGGAAGTCTTCTTATTCATGAGCTAGATTACGATCTACTTGGAATGGATTTGAGGTACTATAGTGGAGAATATCAAAATGTGTCTAAGATTTTAGTGAGATGATATTTCTAGTATTTCCACTTCGACATAAGGTATTTTCCAATGATTTAAGTGGGCATAGTATTTGTATCATGGGAATTAATCTGGTATAATGTATAGAAATATCTAATAAATTATATTAGTTCTTATTCAATGTAGTTGATTAACATATAATTGTTGTTTTAGATAGATGATTTTTATGTGAATAATAGAACATAGGATTATTTATACACGTTGACAAAAATATTCCATTAAAATAAAATAAATAATCACATATGACCTTAAAATTTTTATAATTTAATAACATATAGCTCCTCCCATGCTTGTTTTAATTTTACAAAGAGGATGATTTGTAGGGATAATCACATGTGATTATAATCCCATGAATTTTAATCATACACAAAGATAAATTTGTTTGATTAATCATAAAAAACAATTTTAAGGCCCTTATCTCATTATGTAGCTATGTAAATACATATTTATTTTAAATTTTTCTTAATGTTTACAATATTTTCACCTAAAAATATTAATGTAAAGAAATTTTAAATTAGGTTATGTTAAAAATAATATCAAAATTAATTAATCCCTCAAAGTCCAAATAATAATGAAATTTAGAAATTTCTTCTATAGCAAACAAATTTCCATGAAATTATCTATTTATTTTTAATTAAATGAATATAATGGTAAATAAACTAAAAAGTACCAAAAAAATAAATTATTATTTCATAATAACATCCCCATAATTGAATAATAACATGTATTCATGTTCATAATGGTGACACTTATACTAATTTATAATACCTTGCACATTAATAGAAAAAGAATAATTATTGAAAGACAACCATAACAAGTGGAAATCTCATTGATCCCTCTCTCTTCGGTTCCCCACATGACTACCCTATTTATAACATCCATGATTTAGGCAATAAAAAATTTTGATAACTCATATTCCCCATCTTTAATTGAGTTTAGAGATTCCTCTAACATTCAAGAACCTTTAACAAAAATCACTTCTTGAATTTTTCCAAAACAATTTTTATCCATAACACGTTATAAGTGAGTGAAAAAACACTGTGAAAAAACCCTCCAAAGATTGTAGGAATCCCCAATGACATTCTGTAAGAGTCAGGATATAGTTAAAACCCATTAGAAACCTACTCTCATGTTTTATCAACCCAAATTGATAATATACACATATAGAAAAGTTATTTTTCATTATATTTTATTTTCATGATCAGATCACATTGTTTTATTTTACTACAGATCATGTGAATTATCATATTAATATATAATTAGGCTCCTTTTGGTGTAAACTTTTCATACTTGCTACATTACACAAGTTCATAGTTTTAATTCCAACTTCCTAAAGTCAATTTTTTATTCAAATATACTATTTTCATTTAATACCTTGAAAATTTAGATTAATAAAAATACTATTCTCAATAGCTTTCAAAACAGAAAACACTAAGAATTATATAAACTACGATATACTATAAAAACATTACTATTAAAATATTGTCATTATAACCTTGTCGTTAAATTAGTGTTATAAGAATATCCACATTATGAATAATTATTTAAATAGGTTTTATATAATAATAATATATTGATAAATATAGAATATATATTTAATAAATTTTTTAATTCCATTTTATGACATAAAAAGATTATTCAAAAAAGTGTTTATTAACTTTAATTCATATAAATTTTAATTAATTTCATTAATATTTTACAGATTTTATTTTAGTAAATTAATATCAGTTATTAAATCATTATGTCAATTCATTCTCAAGGTTATTATGTGATATTTTTCTGAAGAGAATAGATTTTAAGTGAATATAAAAGATTACCTATTCTTCTGTAACTATCATTTCTATTCATTAAACTAAGTAATTTAATTATTCCATGATATTTTTGATTTTTCCTTAAATTAAATGAGGTATTTAAAAACATTATATAATAAACTTAATTACATATTAATGATCATTATACTTTATTTTGGTGTAAGTATATATTTGGTCATGAATCATATTTGTCAAAAAATAGTTTTTTCATTTTGTTTTATGATTTTATGTAAAAACTGATTTCCCCCACTTCAATAAATTTATTTAAAAAATGGATTCAATATTTGAAATTATGAAAATAAAATTTTAAAAATAGGATAATTTTATTTTAGTTAATAATTAATAGTAATAATGAAAATGATTTTCCATCTCGGTCGGGGGAAAACATGTGAACCAATGTAAAAAATATGGGGTAAGGCTTTAAAATCTATATAAAACATCAATTTACCATATTTTATGAGTGGTTCTAGATAATATACATTATATATATGAAACTATAGAAATTTCATTCCACTTTCCTTTGATTATAACAATAATATTATAGTATGAAAATGATAAATACAAAATGTCACTCAGTTGATTTTAATTTTAGTTATTTGTTTCATAAGGATAAAAATATATATAAAAGAATATAATTTTTTTAAATATAAATGAATAAAAAATTATAAAACCTAAATGAATTATTTTTTTGATGGAAATTATTTATAATATGTTTGTTGTGTATAATTACCTTAAATCCTTACACAACTCAAACTCAGTGCGTGTGCAAAGAGTAATAAAAATCGAGTAAATGATTTTAAATATAATTAAATGATATATTATCTATTTGAATTATTGTGTTATATGATATTTATTGTTTAAAATAATGTATAATTTCTATTAAATAATTTTATATTTGAAACACATTGTTAACATGATGACTTTAAGGTCAAATTAAAATAATAGTCCCAAAAATGGAGTTATTTTTATTTTATGTTAAATAGTATGTTATTAAATTATTTAACTACATAAAAAATATCATGAAGGAGGGAAGTTGTAATTTAAAATATTCTAAAATTACATATACATACCATATCGGATGCACTTACCACCTTAGATGTAAATTCATGACCCTTCAATGGTAAAAAACATGTTCCCACAGTTATGGTTTAGAAGTGTCAACAAAGGGGATAAATCAATGTAAAAGTTTTGGAATGACATAAAAACATGCCCAAATTTTATATTTAGATTAAAGTTTGAACTTAAAGTCATTTTATTTTAATTGATAGACATTTTTAAGAATATTACTTTATAAAGGAAGTAATTATATTTGATGGTTTTAAGTAATTCAACATTTTCCCTCACATCACATATATTGGGAACCTCCTCTCCTCCCATATTCACACATTTTTACACTAATGGAATTTGGTATTTTCCCAACGGTAGTATACCAACGGTTTATTTAAACCGTTGGTATAGTGAGCCTTTGCCAACAGTTTATTTAAACCATTGGCAAAGGGAATTTCGGTGGACCCTTTCCCAACGATTCACTGGAACCGTTGGGAAATGGGTGCTAAACTCACACCATTCCCAACGGTTCCAGTGAACCGTTGGGAAATGTGTGACTTTGCCAACAGTTTTTATAAACTGTTGGCAATGGATTTCCCCAAATTGAAAATCGAGATCTCCTCTCCCCATTCGGACAGAGCCCTAATCTATTCGCTCCGCTGCTCTCGTGAACCCCATCGGAATCTTTTTTTCTCCACTGCTCTCGTGAACCCCCCATCCGAACACCATCACCCCCCATCCCAACTGGTACAACCCCATCCGAATAGGTAAAATTAGATCTCAACCATATTTTTGTAGTTGTTTTAATGAATCGATTTTTTTTAGGTGTTGGTGGTTTACATTATTATTTAAATTAATATCTAAATAGGATATATTTTTTGTTTTTGAAGACATCTTTAATGTTTTTAAATTCTATGTTTGGAAGGACAGTGTTCAAAACATGTAAATCAGAGTTGGGGGAGGCTATCGTGAACGTTTACATGTTTTGGATAATGGATTGTGGGAATTATGGATTGTGTTCAAACCAATTTGATATGTTTTGGATAATGGATTGTGGGGGTATGGGGTGTCCACGAGGGTGGGTGGGATGTCCACGGAGGTGGGCGGGGCTGTCCACGGGGGTGGCAAAGGCTGTCCACGGGGGTGGGCAGGGCTGTCTAGGAGGTGTGGGATGTCCTGGGGGTCTGGGTGGGATGTCCTCGTGGGGGAGGGGAGTGTGGGGTGTCCAGGGGGGGTGGTATGTCTAGGTGGTGGTGGTGGGGTTGCAGGGGAGGTGGGTGTGGGCTGTTTGGGAGGGTGGGCGGGGCCACCCAGGGGGGGTACAGGGTGTCCAGGGGGGGTACGGGGGTGGTCGGGCTGTCCACAAGGGTGGGCGGGCTGTCCACGGGGGTGGTCGGGCTGTCAAGGAGGGGTGGGCAGGCTGTCCAGGGGGGGGGGGTGGGCTGGCCATGGGGGGTAGGGGTGTCCAGGGGGTGGGCGGGCTATCCAAGGGGGTGGGGGGCTGTCCATAGGGAGAAGGGGTTTCGAGGGGGGTGGGTGGGCTATCCACGGGGGTGGTTGGGCTATCTAGGGGGTAGGGGTGTACACGGGGGTGGGTGGGGCTATCCAGGGGGTGTGGGCTGTTCTGGGGGTCTGGGTGGGGTGTCCTGGTGGGGTAGGGGTGTGTGGGGTGTCCAGGTGGGGTGGTATGTCTAGGTGGTGGTGGTGGGGTTGAAGGGAAGGGGGGTGTGGGAAATTTGGGAGGGTGGGCGGGGCTATCCAGGGGGTACGGGGTGTCCAGGGGGGTACGCGGGTGGGCGGGTTGTCCACAAGGGTGGACGGGCGGTCCACGGGGGTGGTCGGGCTGTCAAGGAGGGGTGGGAGGGCTGTCCAGGGGGGTGGGTGGGCTGGCCACAGGGGGTAGGGGTGTCCAGGGGGGTGGGCGGGCTATCCAAGGGGGTGGGGGCTGTCCATAGGGAGAAGGGGTGTCGCGGGGGGTGGGTGGGCTGTCCACGGGGGTGGTTGGGATGTCTAGGGGGTAGGGGTGTCCACGGGGGTGGGTGGGTTGTCAACGGGGGTGGGCGGGGCTGTCCACGGGGGGGAGGGGGGGAAGGCTGTCCACGGGGGTGGGCGGGGCTGTCCAGGGGGGTGTGGGCTATCCTGGGGGTCTGGGTGGGGTGTCCTAGAAGGGGAGGGGTGTGTGGGGTGTCCAGGGGGGTTGGTATGTCTAGGTGGTGGTGGTGGGGTTGCAGGGGAGGGGGTGTGGGCTATTTGGGAGGGGGGAGGGGCTATCCCGAGGGGGTACGGGGTGTCCAGGGGGGTACGGGGGTGGGCGGGCTGTCCATAAGGGTGGACGGGCTATCCACGGGGGTGGTCGGGCTATCAAGGAGGGGTGGGCGGGCGGTCCAGGGGGGGTGGGTGGGCTGGCCACAGTGTGAAGGGGTGTCCAGGGGGGTTGGCGGTCTATCCAAGTGGGTGGGGGCTGTCCATAGGGTGAAGGGGTGTCGAGGGGGGTGGGCGGGCTATCCAAGGGGGTGGTGCTATATTGGTTTGGATTGTTTGAGTTACTCTTAGTGTATTATAAACCCTCATCTGTTATATATCTATTTAAATTGATTTAATATCATTTTTTTCACACACACCATTATATCCTCTCAGACTATATTTAGATTGTATTTTCATTCGTATGGTGTTAAATATTTTAGTAAATGTTCATACTAGCTTCTTTTATGTGTTCTAGGGGTTTAGACTAATGACAGGGCTGCATGATTATTCTGGGGGTTTTCTTTTCATATAAATATACATATACACCCCAAACCCCTTGGACAACCTGACCACCCCCACAGACTGCCCGCCCACCTGGACACCCCGACCCCCCTAGACAGCCCCCACCCCCTGCACACCTCCGACCCCCCGGACGGCCCCACCACACCCTAGACACCCCTTACCCCCTGGACACGCCACACCCCCCCTAGGACAGTCCTGCCACTCCCATGATCCTCATCCTACTCCTCATCCTGATTTACTTGAAGAAGTTAAAGTATAAAACTCATATACTCCCAACAAGACCCTTAAGGATTATGTATTCCTTGATCCACTTCCAATATCTTACTGTTCAATACGTGAATATAGGCATTAGAAATTTTGTATCTTGTTTTCTTATATACACTGTATTTTGTTGTATTTCTTAATTTGATTCTCATATAGAGTAATGTGTCAGTTATGCATTTATATAGAGTAAACAATGTTCATTTACGTAAATATTTTTTGATTAAACATTAATATTATTGAATTTCTTTGAAATGACTTATTGTGATTTTTTTACAGAATGAATAGAAGTTGGATGTACGAAATTGATTGGATATCAGCCAATTTTCAAAATAATTTTAACATCTTTCTAGATTTTGCATTTAACAAGGCTTCAGATAGTGGTCGCATACACTGCCCATGTTTTAATTGTGTTGGAAGACCTTGGTTGAGCCATGAAGTAGTTAGCTATCATATAACCAAATATGGTTTCCAAAAAAACTATTATGTGTGGTATCACAATGGAGAGAAAATGGAATATCAAAATGTTGATGATCCAAATGATAGGACTGAATTGGAGAGTTTGATATATGATCGGTTTCCATTTATTTGACATCATGAGAAGGAAAGGATGTCCAGCCAACAAGATTTCAATACAAGCACACATGATGCGTCCAATGAAAATGATGATGTTGATAGGGTGAAAAAATTGAATGATGTTGCGATGACTCCAGTATATCGGCAATGTGATAAAATGAAAAAGTTAGAATTTTTAATCTGATTGTTTCATGGGATAAATATGTATCGTATTTCAAATACTGCAATTGATTATATTCTTACCTTCATTAAGGAATTACTTCCAGATGATGTAGATATTCCCTCAAACCACTATATGGCATGGAAGTTGGTTGATGAACTTGGATTCTCAAAAAAAATTCATGCTTTCCCAAATGATTGGAGCATATTTTGGGAGGAAACTGCTGAAAGAAATGATTTTATAAAATGCGGAACCTCACGATGGAAGCCAAAAGATGATGGAACACCATATCGTGTGCCACAAAAAGTAATGTGGAACTTTCCATTGATCCCCAGATTACAGATCCTTTTCATGTCTGATGAAATATCCGTAAAAATGCGATGGCATGACACCGAGAGAAAAAAGAATAATGAAGATTTGGTTCACCCTGCAGATGGATTTGCATGGAAGTGATTTGATGCTCAATATCCTGAATTTGCGGCCAATGTGTGTAATGTGAGACTGGGTCTTTCATGTGACAGTTTTAATCCATTTGGGCAGATGCTTACTTCGCACAACACATGGCCAGTTTTCATACACATTTATAACCTTCCCCCTTGGTTGTGTATGAAAAAGCCTTACACTTTCTTGAGTATACTGATATCTGGCCCTTCTGATCCCGGCAATGATATAGATGTATACATGCAACCTTTAATAAAAGAGTTTAAACTTCTTTGGGATGTGGGTGTGCCCACATACGATGCATGTTCGAAAGGCATATTTCAGATGCGTGCTGCACTTATGTGGACTATCAATGATTTTCCTGCTTATGCAATGATGTCAGGATGGAGCAAAAAAGGAAAATTGTCATGTCCGGTTTGTATGAAGAATACTAGATCGAGAAGACTAAAATATCGTCGTAGTTTTAGTTTTATGGGACATCGACGATTCTTTTCAATGAACCATCCATATAGAAACAATCGTCGAAGATTTGACAATACCGTGAAGAATGACGATCCACCTCAGTGTAAGTCTAGAACTGATGTGATTAATGAATTGAAAGATTTCAGTTATTCATTTGGGAAGAGTGTAATTAAATCTATTAAGAGGAAAAATGTTTCCAATGATACCTGTTACAATTGGAAGAAGAAGAGTATATTCTTTGAGTTTTCATATTGTTCAACCAACTTGTTACGCCATTGCTTAGATGTAATGCACATTTAAAAGAATATATGTGAAATGTTTCTTGTGATTCTTCTAAATGTCAAGGGGAAGACACAAGATGATTTAAGATCTCAACGCAACTAGGTAGATTGGGGGATCAGACCAGAATTGCATCCTGTCTGTATCAGTGAAAATAAATGGCAAGTTCCATGTGCTTCTTCTGTGATGACTCCTGTTGAAAAAAATCAATTTCTGGAAGTGCTATAGACTATTAAAGTTCCTGATGGCTATTCAAGCAATATATCAAAATGGGTCAACAGAAAAGAGTTGAAGTTGAAATCTTTGAAGAATCATGATTATCACGTCCTTTTGAATGAGTTGATTCCAATAGAAATCCGTCATCTCTTGTCCAATAATGTTAGAGTCTCAGTTATTCGGTTGTGCTATTTTTTTAGAGATCTTTTTGCTAAGAGGTTGTCCAAGTCCCTCGTGCAAAAAACTGTTGGTAGAGACACCATTAATTTTGTGTGAGTTAGAGAAAATATTCCCTACATCATTTTTTACATGCATGTTGCATCTGACTGTCCATCTTCTGACCGAAATACTTCTTGGAGGACCCTTTTCTTTCCGTTGGATGTATCCAACTGAAAGAAACATGTGCACATTGAAATCATATGTTCGAAACATGAATTATCCCGAAGGTTCTATTGTGAACGGTTACTTGGCTCAAGAATGTATGGATTTCTGCTCAATGTATTTGTCTAATCATACTACGAGAATAAACAGACCAATTAGAAATGAATAAGAATAGTATGGGCGAATTGAACCCAGTTTTCCATCAGTTCCTCAGATAGGAGGAATTCCGAGATCATATACATTGATAACATTAAGCCTTGAAGAGCGAGAGATGGCACATCGCACAGTGTTGTTCAATTGTGATTTGTTCGATGAGTATATAAAGTAAGGTAATTGTACATGTATGTCTTAACTTATTTCTTGTAATTTTAAATATTTGTTAAACTATTATTATTTTTATCTACATGGAACATATTGAATTGATATATAGAAAGCATAGTTCTTTATCTTTGAGAAAGAAGGAGACTTTTCATAGCAAAGGTTTTTCTGCTTGGTTGAAATTGAAGGTAAAAATATTTCTGTAATAACTAAATAAAAATAATATTTAATTAAGTTTAATATTTGTTTATATTTCAGGTATCATGTTTTCCTACAGACTCTGTTTCTGAGGAAATAAGATCTTTGGATTTTGGTCCTAATACCATGGTTCGTGCTTGTAAATCACTTGTGATCAATGGATACAAATTTTTTTTCACTGAACGAGCAAGAAACATGAGAACACATCATAATGGTGTTATGCTAATTGCCACAATAGACTATTATGCCAGTTCATCGGACACTAGACCACGTTCTGAAAATGTTGCTTATTATGGTGTCATGGAGAAAATAATATTTTTGGATTATTACTTGCATGGTCGAGTCACGATGATGAAATGTCAATGGTTTGATTCACTGACGAGGCAAGGCACCTTTATTGATGATTTTGGATTTCAAGTTATTGACATGACTCTCACTCTTGCCACCGATGAACCATATGTATTGGAATCAATGGTGAAACAAGTTTTTTATGTCAATGATCATCGTCATCCTAAATTTAGTGTAATTATTGAAGTAAATCCCAGACATGTTTTTGATGATGGTGATGATGAAGTTGACACTATCCGTACTGCAATTGGATGCAATCTATTTATTACTTATGATGACCCCAACAGCTCAATTTTCAGAGTTGATTGTGAACCCGAAGTTTTGGTGGAAAATATATAGAATCATACAGTCATGTTCTCACCTACATGTTTCACCTACATCATTTAGAGTGTGTATCCTAGTACTTACCTTCATAACACCATAAATCTTCTATTTCATTATGTTCTTTTTATCATAATGGTTTTTCTATATTTTGTTTTTTGGGTAACACATTAGTTATCTGTTTCTAATTACTTCCATATTTGTTTTCATTGCAGGAAATGACACCCATTGAAGAGAGGTAGTGGAAAAAGATGACAGATAATAATCGTCGCATGGTACATATGGGTGTTCCTCCACTCATACATGTTGTGAGTATTTTATTTCAAATATAAATATTTCAATAACTTATAATATCATGTGTTTGCTTTTCTGTCAAACTTTTTTTCAGGATCCACCCCCTAGACGACAGATATCTGATGAGGAGCCTGATATTGCTCCCAGTAGAGAGGTTGGTGGTACGAGGGCTCGTGGGGCGAGAGTTAGACGATCCACAACCACAGACGTATCTTATATGCCCTATTTTGATCCTGGCGTGCCTTCAGGGACATATGAGATATTTAGACCACCGATGTTTACACTACCAACTGGCCAGATGTCTATGCCATCATATTTTGCTTCTGGTTCATTATCTCCAGGTTATTATATTCCACCTTCTTCGACTCCTACTGCGATACAGTATGTGGCTGAGGAGCATACACTGAGGGATACTCCACCTGTACAGGATATTCCTTCAGCTTCTGCACCCATTGATCCGACTACCACAAGTATATTTATAAAACTCTATCAAATTTTTATACCAAAATTTATTTTTACTATAACGTGTATTGATATTATTTTTCTTTAATAACAGATTCATATACAGATAGGAGGCGAGGGAGGGGCCGAACTCGCTTGTGTGCAGTATGGAACCGCCAGACACAGTTGATGGTAGAGTACAATGTTGATGAACAAATGATTGAGAAATCTGGGGAGCAATGTCGGGGTTTTTTGGCAACTCTAGCCAAATACTCCGATATCATTCCGTTCAGCCCTCTCTCTTGGAAACATCTGCAACCCGAAGTCAAGGATAATGCATGGGAACAAATATGGGTAAAAAATCTATTGGATTTAATGTAGTATATTTTATTTATTTAAAGGAACTAATCAATTTGGTTTCAGCTTCGGTTTAACTTCCCTGATGGCGAAGGTGCACGACCAGCACGTTTAAAAGAGCTTGGAGAGATTTGGAGAGCTTATAAGCATGAGTTGTATGTTGGCTGGGGTGATAGAGTGGGCATGGAGTTAGAGACATTACCTATCGTGGATGACTGCCCGATAGAGCAATATCTCCAAATGATTACCCATTGGGCGACTGTCAAATTTAAGGTATTAATCTCATTTGTGTTATTTAAATAAGAGTTTTCATATTTTGCATTAATATAATCTTATTAATTATTAATCATTATTTAGGAATCTTCTAAAAAAAATAAAAAAACTTTGATTCAAAGAAATACCTTCACACATTGGGGCACAAAACAATGTCAGATCATGAGAGGCAGCAGGTATGATATAGTTGTTTATAATTTTTCTTTAGGACTTTCCCTTTTTATTGGATCCTACTTAAATTATGTGATTTATTGAATAATTAATATATCATTATACTTTCACTTTATATTGTTTTAATTTCATTACAGAAGCACAAAATGAATATTGAAGGACGTATCCCTCGAGAAAAATTGTTTTGCTCGAGTAGAAGAAAAAAAGATGGAACTGCGGTAAATGAACCGACCCAAGAGAAGATTGTAAGTTTTAATTTGCTTATTTAAAAGTTTAATATCTACTTTGAAATTTAATAATCTATTAATATTTTTTTAAAAGCAGCTTTAGAGGCTCTTGATTCCCCGGAGCCTGACAATTTTGGGCCACACGATCATTTATATCAGGTTTTGGGAGATGAGCACTCTGGTCGAGTACACTACCGACCTGGTAAGAATATAGTCCCGACGAGGTATTGGTCGTCTACAGGTATCCATTCTAGTACCACCGAGTTGGAACAGGTCAAGGAGCATGCAAGACAGTCTGATAAAAGGGTCACAGAGTTGGAAGTACAAGTTCAAAAAAGAGACAAAGAATTTAAGAAACTGATGAGAGCTTTATCTTCATCACTTCCACCAAAGGCTAGTGCGTCTTGTCAGACATTTATGTCGTCGATGGGTGCATCATCCAATGCACCAGGTGGTAGATCTAGTGGCGATCGAGATGATGACGTTCCTGGTGATGACGAGGATGCTGAAGAGGCAGAGGGCGAGGATGAGGATGTGGACGAGGACATGGATGGGGCCGAGGGAGAAGATGGGGCCGAGGGAGAGGATGATGCCGAGGATGAGGACGACGACGAGGACAGAGATGGCGGTGAGGATGAGGCTGATGATGATAGTAGTGATGGTGATGGTGATCAGAGGCAGATTGATCCATTAAATTTTTGAATTCTGTATAACTCTTTATTTTTGAACATGGTTCTCCACTTTGTGGGTTTCCTCTGCTTCATAGGGACGTTGCATTCAGATTCTGTTTTTTGCATTTGATTCTTATTGTATAATTAGTCTACTACATAGACCTTTAGTATTCCTTGGTACTGTGATGCTCATTTTTCTATTTTTTTACATAGATTTCTTAGTTATCCATGTATTTCATGTTTATGCATGTGGAAGATGATATGGAAAATGTGCTTTGAAGTAGTGGCTGGCACCACTCAAAGTGTCTAACATTTATTTGAAATGGATAGGATTTTAAGTGAAAACAACAACTGGCATACAAAAAACAGACCAAACGCATTCGGATTTTGTTTAAACTATAGGACAACGATCCATGGGTCATATGTGATGTGTACGAGTCAACCCCACCTCAATCCGAGGTCCGGTGTGGCTGGTACCACTTAAAGTGTCTTTATTTTGTTTAAAATGGATGCGCTTTTAAGTAAAAAAACCACATACGAAAAATGAACCAAACACATTCAGATACTGTTGATACTTTAGGACATGTATCCATGGGTCATTTTTGGCGTGTAGGAGTCATCCCCCCTCAATCCGAGGAGTGGTGTGGCCGACACCACTCAAAGTGTCTAACTTTTATTTTAAATGGACATGATTATAAGTGAAAACAACAACTGGCATACGGAAAACCAACCAAAGACATTAAGATACTGTTGATACTTTAGGAAATGTATCCATGGGTCATATGTGACGTGTACGAGTAAACCCCGCCTCAATCCGAGGGTCGGTGTGGCTGGGACCACTCAAAGTGTCTTTCTTTTGTTTAAAATGGATGCGATTTTAAGTAAAAAAAACACATATGAAAAACTGACCAAATGCACTTGGATATTGTTGATACTATAGGACATGTATCCATAGGTCATTTTTGACGTGTACGAGTCAACCCCGCCTCAATCCGAGGTGCGGTGTGGCAGACACCACTCAAAGTGTCTAACTTTTCTTTAACATGGACAAGAGTTTAACTTAAAACATAAACTGATATTCAGAAATCTGACCAAATGAATTTGTATTCTGTTGAAACTGTAGAAAAACGATCCATCGGTCATTTGTGACGTGTAAGAGTCAACCCCACCTCAATCCGAGGGCCGGTGTGGCCAGTACCACTCAACATTTGTCACTTTTCATTGAAATGGACAACGGTTTAAGTTAAAACAACAACTAACATACGGAAAACCTACCAAACGCATTTTTATTCTGTTGAAACTTTAGGAAAAAGATCCATAGGTCATATGTGACGTGTATGAGTCAACCTCGCCTCAATTTGAGGGCCGGTGTGACCGGGACCACTCAAAGTGTGTCACTTTTCTTTGAAATGGACAACAGTTTAAGATAAAACAACAACTGACATATAGAAAACGGACCAAAGGCATTCGGATACTATTGATACTTTAGGACATGTATCCATTGGTCATTTGTGACGTGTAGGAGTCAACCCCTCCTCAATCTGAGGGCCGGTGTGGCTGGGACCACTCAAAGTGTGTCACTTTTCATTGAAATGGACAACAGTTTATGTTAAAACGACAACTGACATACAGAAAATGGACTAAAGGCATTCAGATACTGTTGATACTCTAGGACATGTATCCATGGGTCATTTGGGACGTTTATGAGTCAACCCCGCCACAATCCGAGGGCCGGTGTGGCCGGTACAACTCAAAGTGTCTTTCTTTGGTTTAAAATGGATGTGCTTTTAATAAAAAAAACAAATATGGAAAACTGACCAAACGCACTCGGATACTGTTGATACTTTAGGACATGTATCCATGGGTCATTTGGGACGTGTACAAGTAAACCCCGCCTCAATCCGAGGTCCGGTGTGGCCGGTACCACTCAAAGTGTCTTTCTTTTGTTTAAAATGGATGCGCTTTTAAGTAAAAAAAACCACATATGGAAAACTGACCAAACGCACTCAGATACTGTTGATACTTTAGGAAATGTATCCATGGGTCATTTGTGACGTGTACGAGTCAACTCCGCCTCAATCCGACGGCCGGTGTGGCTGGTACCACTCAAAGTGTCTTTCTTTTGTTTAAAATTGTTGAGCTTTTAAGTAAAAAAAATGACATACGGAAAACCAACCAAACACGTTCGGATTCTATTGAAACATTAAAAAAATGATTTATGGGTCATTTTTGACATGTACAAGTCAACCCCACCTCAATCCGAGGTGCGGTGTGGCCGACACCACTCAAAGTGTCTAACTTTTATTTGAAATGGATAGGATTTTAAGTGAAAACAACAGCTTGCATACAGAAATCCGACCAAACTCATTTGGATTCTGTTGAAATTTTAGGACAACGATCCATGGGTCATATGTGACGTGTATGAGTCAACCACACCTCAATCCGAGGGCCGGTGTGCCCAGGACCACTCAAAGTTTGTCACTTTTCTTTGAAATGGACAATGATTTAAGTTAAAACAACAACTGACATACGGAAAACAAACCAAACGCATTCGGATTCTATTGAAACTTTAGGAAAACAATCCATGGGTCATATGTGACGTGTAAGAGTCAACCCCACCTCAATCTGAGGGCCGGTGTGACTGAGACCACTCAAAGTGTGTCACTTTTCTTTGAAATGGACAACAGTTTCAGTTAAAACAACAACTGACATACGGAAAATGGCCAAAGGAATTCGGATACTGTTTATACTTTAGACATGTATCCATGGGTCATATGTGACGTGTACGAGTCAACCCCTCCTCAATTCGAGGGCCGGTGTGGCCGGGACCACTCAAAGTGTGTCACTTTTCATTGAAATGGACAACTGTTTATGTTAAAACAACAACTGACATATGGTAAACGGAACAAAGGCATTCAGATACAGTTGATACTTTTGTACATGTATCCATGGGTCATTTGTGACATGTAGGAGTCAACCCCGCCTCAATCCGAGGGCCGGTGTGGCCGGTACAACTCAAAGTGTCTTTCTTTTGTTTCAAATGGATGCGCTTTTAAGTAAAAAAACCACATATGAAAAATTGACCAAACGCACTCGGATACTGTTGATACTTTAGGACATGTATCCATGGGTCATTTGTGACGTGTACAAGTCAATCCCGCCTCAATCCGAGGCGCGGTGTGGCCGGCACCACACAAAGTGTCTAACATTTCTTTGAAATAGGCAACAATTTAACTTAAAATTACAACTGACATACAGAAAACTGACCAAATGCATTCGGAATCTGTTGAAACATCAGGAAAACTATCCATGGGTCATATGTGAAGTGTATGAGTCAACCCCGCCTCAATCTGAGGCGCAGTGTGACCGATACCACTGAAAGTGTCTAACTTTTCATTGAAATGAACACCAGTTTAAGTTAAAACAACAACTGACATACCGAAAACCAACCAAACGCATTCATATTATGTTGAAACTGTCGGAAAACGATCCATGGGTCATATGTGACGTGTACGAGTCAACCCCACCTCAATCCAAGGGCTGGTGTGGCCGGTACCACTCAAAGTGTCTTTCTTTTGTTTAAAATGGATGCGCTTTTAAGTAAAAAAACGACATACGGAAAATCGACCAAACACATTTGGATTCTGTTGAATCTTTAATAAAATGATTTATGGGTCATTTGTGACATGTACAAGTCAAACCTACCACAATCTGAGGCGCGGTGTGGCCAACACCACTCAAAGTGTCTAACTTTTATTTGAAATGGACTGGATTTTATGTGAAAACAACACCTTGCATACGGAAAACAGACCAAATGCATTCGGATTCTGTTGGAACATTAGGACAATGATTCATGGGTCATATGTGACGTGTACGAGTCAACCCTGCCTCAATCCGAGGGCCAGTGTGGCTGGGACCACTCAATGTTTGTCACTTTTCTTTGAAATGGACAATAGTTTAAGTAAAACAACAACTGACATACGGAAAACAGACCAAAGTCTTTCAGATACAATTGATACTTTAGGACATGTATCCATGGGTCATATGTGACGTGTAAGAGTCAACCCCGCCTCAATCCAAGGGCCGGTGTGGCCGGGACCACTCAAATTGTCTTTCTTTTGTTTAAAATGGATGCGCTTTTAAGTAAAAAAACCACAAACGGAAAACTGACCAAACACATTCGGATACGGTTGATACTTCATTACATGAATCCATTGGTCATTTGTGACATGTACGAGTCAACCCCGCCTCAATCCGAGGCGCGGTGTGCACGACACCACTCAAAGTGTCTTTCTTTTGTTTAAAATGGATGCGCATTTAAGTATAAAAACGACATACGGAAAACCGACCAAACGCTTTCGGATTCTATTGAAACATTAGGAAAATGATCCATGGGTCATTTGTGACGTGTACGAGTCAACCCCGCCTCAATCTGAGGCACGGTGTGGCCGGAACCACTCAAAGTGTTACACTTTTCTTTGAAATGGAAAACAGTTTAAGTTAAAACAACAATAGACATACGGAAAATAGACCAAAGGCATTCGGATACTGTTGATACTTTTGGACATGTATCCATGGGTCATTTTTGATGTGTACGAGTCAACTCCGCCTCAATCCGAGGCATGGTGTGGACGACACCACTCAATTTCTCTCTTTTATTTCAAAATGAAATCATTTTAATTGAATACAAATGAAATTTACACTCAGCAACGACTCTTTTTCATGAGTTTGGTAGTTTCACTCATGGGGTCATAAGTGACGAGACTCCTAAGAAAATATCTTTTCACCATATATTATAAACAATACAAGTTCAATTCAAAATTCATCACAAATCATTACATACCCAAACCTAGTATCACAAAAAATAATGGGATTTGAGTCAATTTGAATGTCTTATTCATCTCTAATAGATATTTATCAAACTATTCTGCCTATTAGAATTTGATGGGTGAGGTGAATTACCACCGGATGATTGTTGTCATATGTGTTTTTTGGGGTATTTTGGGTGTTTTTTATACTGTTTGATGTCTGTATGTGGCTTTTGTGATATTTTTTATGCAGGTGTATAGTGGAGGGTATACTGGAGGGCTGTTGTGCACTGTTTTTTTATGCAGGTGTAGCTTCTGGGGGGGTTTCTCGGCGCTGCTGTGCAACAGTTTTGGGAAACTCTTTACCAACGGTTCAAAACCGTTGGTAAATTGTTTTCCAGAATTCTCGAGCACCTATACCAACGGTTTAAATGAAACCGTTGTTAAAGGTATTTCCCCATGCCTAATTGGCCAATAGTTTGGAAAACCGTTGGTATACCCTATACCAACGGTTTTCCAGCCTATAGCAATGGTTATAAACCGTTGGTATAGCCTACTTTTCCAGTAGTGTTAACTTTATATAATAGAAAATAGTTAATTTTGTATATTACTATAATTTTATCTATTAACCAATATCCCTCAGTTTTCTCCTAAGACCAATCTTTCAAGGATTATGTAGTAAGACGAAGGAGGTCACTCAAAAATGGCTATAAATCTTAACTGAGAGCTTTTAATATTATTTATTTGTAAAACTCCTCTAAACCTATTTTATAGTTTCATAAAATATTATTATAATACTTCTATAACTATTTTCCCCAACCTTCTATGAAATTGGATAGGAATGAATTCCTCATTCATATGTATAGACTACCCCCTCCACGTAGCGATACGATTCATTTTATATCACCACATCTCATTGATTTTTAAAGAAGGATTTAATAAATTAATATGATATTTATTAATTATATTATATTATATAATATAAAAAGTTATTTATCATTATTTCATTATTTTGTTGAAAAATGAAGACATTGTTCATACGTAAACATGAACTATCATCTCAATGGATGGTGTAATTCATTATTTTTATCTCTAAAATATATAAGTGGTTCTAAATATTTATATATTTAATATATATCATATTTATGTAATTATAAAAAAAATTTAGATGATATAACCAAGATCAATGGTAAATGACATTAATGTTCAAATATAAACTTATATGAAAAATGAAACAATAAATAAATAAAAATAATGATTTTAATAATTATTTATAAATAAGTGGGTGTTGAAATGTTATTAGTGGATCATATATGATATTATAAATATTTACCGAGTATTTTATTGGTGTATAATAAATTTAAATTTATTATATATGATTTAAGAGTGCTTATAAAGAATGTCGGACTTGAGGTAAGGGTTTTAGATAATAATTTTATATGTAAACAAGTTTTTTATGCATAATCTTTTGATGATGAAATTATATGATACATATCTAGAAAATCTCAAAAATTTTCTTCTACCCCAGTTATTTATTTATATTAATTTCATCCCATTAATTTTTCCCACTCTCTTTACTCAGAATATTGAAGGAATATCTTTGAAATATGAATTAATATATTTCATTTTGGGTGAATATATTCTCTGAAATATATAGGTTTTATAAAAAAATTCAGGAATGTATTTATTATTTCGGAATGATTATAAAAATTAATTTTATACAAGATTTAATTTTTATAAAATTTTCATAAAAGGAATAATGTTATTATTTTTTGAAAGAGTTGTTGTTGAATTTTTATTGAAGGTTTGAAAGGAATTTTAGTTAGAATTTATACCACATGAATGACTTTTCCCATTGTTTTGATGACTCAATTATTTGAAGATTCCCATAAAAGTTTCCACATTTATTTTCAAATAAACAAGTTTCCTTAATATTTTTTAAAATTTTTTATTTTAAATATTTTTTTAAAAAATGAGTACGGTATTTTCCCTAATAAATAGTCAAATTATCTTTTAAAATATTTTTTCATATATGATATAATACTTTGATATTCTTCTGATTCACTCAGTAGATGATACTATGATAAAATACGAATTATTGAACAATATTTTTTTAAATTATGATAATAAAATATTTATTTTACAATTTTTTTAATTTTTATAAGTTAAGATATAATGAAAAAATACATGTTTCCCTTTTGTTGGGGAATAAATATGAAATTATTATAATTATGTGAATAGGGGGTATGTTATATCCCTCTAATTAATTAGGTAAATATTAATGCCTTATGAGCATAAAGGGTACTTAATAGGTTATCTCAATCACAAAAGAGGGTACAATAGTGGTTATAAAAATACCAACAATGGCTCTAAAGAGGTTATTCTAAGCCCAAAGAAGGTATAAAAGGTGATGATCTAATGTCTAACATGCGATGAATATCTTGGTGGGTATTCATTGCATAATATTTTTATGATTATGATTTTGTAACACTTTATTACACTCTTTTATTACATGAACTTGATTTAATGATATTCTCTCATGGATCATGTATTTATTTATTTATGATTCATTTCCTATTGACTGCTATGATTTATACCATGAATCATGGTTATGATCTTTATATTTTTTGTTATGATTTTGAAATTTTAATACATGTTTTCATACCCTTATTCTCATGATATTTTTACATATGATCATCTACAAATATCTACCTTGTTTACCCTTACCGATCCTAAAATATAACTCTTTATTATATTTTCTTTTCCCCAAGATATGAAGACAGGTTATAAGTATGATATTTCTAAGAAGGGTTATAGTAGTGAAGAACAATTTTGGTGTTTTTTATTATCATTCCTGAAATGATATGACTATGTATCTTGTTTCCAAGAAAACTAATCCTATATTGTTCTGGGTTGTGTATTTTTAGGATATGTGTATAATATTCATCCAAAATGATGTAAAAGTTAGTTATGTAATGTTTAGGTTGACTCAAATTCATTTTCAACTATTATAATCATTTTTAAAATAATAGGTTCCATGGTTCAATTGAATTTTTTTCTAATTTAGATGAATGAATAATTGATTTAGTTTTTCATTTATGTAGAAATCCACATACACAGAAAACATATTAAAAATAAGAAGACACAATTAATATTTTATAATATAATATAAATAGTTGTTTTCCTTAACACTTATCCATGAAACTATTTCCCGATATTTATAACATGTTATGGGAAATGAAAAATATAAAAAGACAGTATTGTTAAAAATAACTAAAATAGAAAGAGATAACCTGATTTATCTAGATATGAAATAAATCCAATTGATAATAAATGAAATAATCGTTTTCAAAATTAAATCCTAGAAGGGGAAAATGGTAAATAATAATTTTATTAAAAATAAAATTAAAAAATAAATTTATGAGGGAGAATAATATTAGGTAAACCCATTTTGTGGGATAATATTTTCACTAGGTATAACTATCTATTTTTTATTTAATCCATAATTAGTTAGTAGATTGTGTTACTTTTATAGAAACCAAAAAATCATTCTAGCTCGATCACTTTTTATAAAATATTTCTTATGGATAAGGTACGGTGGAGGTTCATAATGTGAAATATTCACCTTTTCAATATAATGTTGATGGTAAAATATAGGTAGAAGGATTAAAAATGGTGGATTTTATTTTACTTTCATTATTATATTGCCCACTGAGTACATTATTTTTTATATGTGTTGTGGATTTTCAGAATTCCCTACTTGACTTGGATATTATTTATCACATTTTAACACTATTATATCCTCCTCATGTGTGAAAATAAATCAAAATCCTTATATAATCTTAAATATTGACCTCATTTATTATGGTTTCACCATAAAAATATTTACAATCCTTCATGAGTGGTTATAATTTATCTATAATATTAATTTTCATGTCAATAATAATTTAGTTCTAAGAAAAAGTTACATTAATTTAAAAGGATAACTTCTACCTCATGATCAACATACTAAAATATTTTTTAAATACGTAAGTCTATTATAAATTCACTAGTTGGATCATATCTTTGAGACTATATTTATTTATCAATGTCAACCACCATCATTATAGTGTTATCCTAAAAAATAGGGTTCATTAATAATGGTGATGTTTCTATAAAAATATCATAGGAAAATAATGTTTGTAGTTGATTTTACTTAGTTTTTGAAAGGGTCAGGTCAAAAGAAACAACATCTCTTTCAAAATAATCATCTTCAAATAATTTTTTTCATTATATCTTGAAAATTAATTTATCTTTTAAAAGATATAGTTTCATTAATATTTTCATCGAAGCCCTCCACATCAACTGTATTATCCACTTTTTTATACAGGGCTTATAGTTTTATAATTGATTCTAAACTAACCATATAATGTGTATGTTTATTGAATATATATTCCATAAAATCAAAATTAAAATAGTTAAAGAATGAATTATCCCACTCATTTGTGTCAATTTTTAACTCTTCTTCATACTTCCCATAACTAGGAACCACAATATTACTATTAGAAGTAGTGGATTGCCCTCTACAGGATCCCCCCCACCTGGACCATTGAGTAGATAAGATGTTGTATTACTGATTAATATCTAATTGGAACTTCTTTAACCATTTATTTTTTCTAATCGCAATTTGTATCGTGGATGTAACAAAATCAACTTATGATTGTATCTTATTCATCTCAAGATTTAGTTTTTTACTCCAATTTTGTCTTCATACTCCCATGGGAATAATTTCTTTCCTAATATTTTGGTGTGAGTTTATTAAAAAAACACAAAACCTCGTCCCAATAAATTAATTATTCTAGACACAAATTTTAAAAATATATTTCAAATTTTTTTATTTTAATCAATTTATGAAAAATAAATAAATGAATAGAGAAATATAAGTGATTATTTACAAAGTAGTGAAGACATGAAAAATGATCATATGGATTCCGCGTAACACTTCCATATTGATATGATCTTGTTATACATTTATATAAATAATTTGAAATTACTAGAATGTAGATTTTGGATTATATGAGATATATCAAAACAAACTAGTTATTACATCACTTCCACATTCACATATTCATATTTTGGAGTTTTTAAAATTATAGAACAAAATGGAGGGAGTTTTAGGATTTGATGAATGATATAAGGGAATTAAAAAAATCATAGTGACAGTGGAATTTTGGTTTTCCCAGGGATGGATTCCCACTTCTACCAATCACTAACCTTAATTAATGTATTAACTTATTTTATTTCTTGATGTGGAAACCCAAAAACTTATATTACTCTCACTCACATAGAGTTGAAGATTTGGATCCAATTCACTAGGACCAAAATATATCTACCCCCTTATTTTGTGATAGAGGGAACTAACTAGAAAATATTTAGAAAGTCAGATAACATTTAGCCTCTATGTATAAAAAATTCCTAACATGGGGAAGTTAAACCCAATTACAACAATGATTTAAGAATTTTTTCCCAGACACATTACTATAATATAATGATATTTTATTGACTAATCCAAACCATTACATCATGTATACTATGAATTTTATAGGTGTATTGAAAATGATAACAATAGAAGAAGAACTAATTAATAAATAATATAATCATAACACTCTAAACATAATTTATTTATGTAATTCAAATCCCAAAAAGGGGAAAGGTATATAATTATCATTTAAAATGATAATAATAGATCTCCCCTCCAGATCATCCACAAGTATAGTGTTAGTTATTTATATTGATGAGATTATAGGGGAGTGGTATAAAAATCAAGAGAAAATAGATATTAAATCTATGCTATATTTAGAATAACGAATATATCCCCCTTTTACAAAATTCATCATCCTTAAATATAAAATAATCCTATTTCTTCTTATATATTAATGAAGATGAAAAATTTATTCCAAAAATTCATCCTACATTTTTGATCTCCCTATACATTGGCTAGCCATTATTTCCTCTACTTTTTTTAAATAGATTAGAGATGTAGTAAACACTTCCAATTATTGATTTTAACGCAAAACCAATAAGTATTTATTATCTTTTCATTATAGTGTTCCTTTTCATGTGAAGGTAATTTCAGTAATCATAATCTAGGTTGGGGTCTATATGGATGGGATATGCAGAACAGTGGTAGTGAAGCTTTTTTTGGTGCTAATATTTTAGTGAGATGGTTTTATTTAGTATTGTAGTAAAACTCAATGAATCTTTATTTGATTTTTATGTATGTATATTTTCGAGTGGGAAAATTAAACCGAAACTACAAATAGTAATATTGAATAAATTTGATGTAGTTCCTCTAAAACATGGTCTAATCAAAGGTAACACCCGGTTTGGCTATATTATTCTGAATAGAGTGGTGTCCCGTGAGATGATTATCATGTGATGCTTAAAATAAAATTTTTATTTTTACTAGGGAAACAATTAATCCCAAACTTCCTAGGAATTCATTAATTTAATCACACATAGATCCTACCGTGACTGTTTTAATATGATATAAGCAATCATTTGTTGATTTAGTCACACATGGACCTCCTCTTATGAATATTAATCATCTTGGAGGTTGGAATTTTCATTATGATTCAAACATACTTTTTGAAAGGCCATGATCATCTGGCACTGCTTCATAGAAACATATTTTATTCTTACACACTTTATCAATCATTTTATATAGAAATATAAAAATTAATTGGAATTAATGTTGTATATTTAAACAATAATATCAAAATTAATTAATCCCAAAAAAAAATATTTAATCAATCTTAAATTTATTCTAGAAAAAATTATTTTACATTAATAAATTAATAAATTTTAATTAATGGAAAACGTGGGTAAAATATATAAAATTACTTAAAAAAATAAATTATTATGGAATGATTTATATGGAGCTAAGATATATAATGTCAATATAATCACATTGATCAGTTGCGAATATATATTCAAATATTACCATATTTTCTTCAAAATAGATCATGATAAAATAATACATTTTTTAAAAATTAATATAATAGGATTGATAAACAATATTATTATTATAAGGAATAATACTATCATTACCATAAAGTATATAAATATGAATCTATAGTTTTTACTAATATTAATAAGTGGTTTATTTATACATAATGTTTAATGGTCAGCATGAGAAATTACATTTAATCTACAATGGTTATTCTGAATGATACAAACACCATTATTTTAAAAAGACAAGATAAATATTTATTTCCCATATAGAATGCTCCCCCTGATGCCGATTTACTATTATATATTTAATTAAACCAATAATTTTCTTGAAATGTTACCTACAACATTTAATCATTTATATCAAAATAAAATCCATCATTAATGGTTACCAATAAATATTTTTAATCAATTTATAATTTCTAAAAAAATTTATTTGGTTTTATTATTATGTATAATAGAATAATATGTTTTTAAAAATATCTAACCTGAATATATAACAATTTGATATTATCATAATGATAATTTTATATTAAATGAAATCTATAAATTTTTTTATCTTCGTCCTTTACTATCTTGGTTATAATAATAATTTTCTTTATTACTTACCTACAATCTTCTATATGAAACATCTTTATTATATAATTTATATAATTTTATTAGTAAATAAAAGCCCCATATTGTTTTTTAAACAAATAAATCAAAACAAAAATTTAATACCGTTATAAAATATTTCTTAAACACATTTTATGTCATGGTAGAAAAATATCCACAATCACAACTCATTGAACCCCCTAATGTATGTTCTACAATGTAAAACCAAACCATCATTTGAATACCCTAACCATTATTGTTATCATTTTTTGTCATCTACATTTAAAAAATTAGTGGGAGATAATAAATATTTCAAACCATGAAAACTAATCTTTACGTGTCTATTTTAATATATACATGGTTTTCCTTATTTTAAAAATATTAATTCAATATGTATATATTTTAAATCCATTTTTTCATAAAATTTATTATAATTTTAAAAATAATCCATTGAAAATATAACTTACTATCCATTTGCTAATCCTTAAATATTCTTCAAAAAATAAGAGATTGTAATGTTTTAATTGATTACCCATAGATAAAATGAATAATCAATATTTATCCTACTAATATGTTCATAAAACATAGAAAAAAATAATGATATATTTTGGATAACATCAACATTTTCATTTATATTGTTTTTGGTAACCTATTTAGTGTCAATGATATGACCATCCACTATTCATTACATTAATATGAAATTATTCATTATCATAATATAATTTAGTCCCTATTCTATATCGATAATCTAATTATCATTTATTATCTATTAAAAAAATATTTCGGTATCATTTGGTGATATAATGGTATTATTCTATAACTTATTGGTTCTTTGGGACTGTACATAAGCATCCTTGTCTCTTCAAATTGATCAATCTAAAGAACCTAATTTTTTAACATCTTCATTCACATTATTTTAGTTTCTTATAGAGTATTTACATTCATCAAGAGCTTTTTCAATCTCTTATATTTGATAATCATTCTATTTTTCTTTACTATTTATTTTCGAATAGTTTTTTATTCGAAAGTTGTGAAATGTTACACAATTAGTTTAAATTACTATAATCCGAAACATATTGCAACACATTCAGTATTTTGTTATGAAGGAGTATCAGAAAATAATATTTACCATAAAAATTCCAAAATTTACCTTCATTTCCGAAATTTTTAAGAATGAAACATGCAATACCAATGACTCTGATGTAATTGATAATAAGATTAATTTTATTAGGCAACATAAATTTAGAATCCTTCTTAATTCGATAATATAAAGATTTTTTTTCATGAGAACTTAAATTATACTTTTTAGATTAAGGTGACTAATTAATTTTTTCTACAAACTATTATTACTATTCTTATATAATAAAATTAATCCTTAAATTTTATATTTTTATATAAATTTCCTTGATTTCTCTTTCCTCTAATTACCAAATTTATATATCTACTTCACATGATATAAAAAAATCAAGTGAAGATTATTGCAGGTTCCATGTTATATATATAATTTATACTTTAAAAAGTATTCTTTATGTACATTAATAAAAATTTTGACCATTTAATAAATATATTTACCCCAAATACATAATGTTACAGTTTTTTTTTCAATGTCACATCACAATAAAAATTCCCATTACCAACCTTATAATAAACCTTAATATATAAATTATTGTTTGTAGAAATCTAATAGGAATATCCATTATCTAATATCCATGAATCAGTAATGTTACTTTAATAAAAAAAATTATTTCATTCTTATCTATTACTTTTATATCCTTTTAAAATTTAATGTGTTTCATAGGAGTGTCAACAGCTATCATTGGATAGGATTCAAACATATTACCCCCTTCTTCATTGAAAATATTAATCTTATTTTGAATTTTCAAAAGATTAGTTAATTCTCCATTTATCTAAACTCAGGTTGAATGTGATATTCCTTGAAATCTATTGGATATATATAGTAAAACATAGTCAATAATGTAATGAAAGTCCTCAAATCATGTTTTAAACTTTTGAATGCTTGTCTTACAACATCATTATTGCATTTATAGAAATAATATGATGTATAATATTTCATAAACTAATCCATTTATTCTAGAATAGTAATATATTTTTTAAGAATTATGATGCATTATATAATATTTAATTTTTTATTAAATGATAATTAAAATAGTTAATGATTACTAAATAAATGATGTGTTAATTATAAAAATTACAATGGATAAAGCTAAACCTTATCTTATTTTACACTATATGACTTATATAAATTCTATATGAACCAATTAATTCAATTTATTTATTACATAGAATGCAAATTCAGGGAAATAATTTTTATATGGTTGTTAATTTTCCTATAATATACGTATATTTATTATACACTTCCAATTACTTTATTTTAAGGTGATGTTAACAGAAAATTTATAAAAGATAATATCCAAATAATGTATTTTGATATTACATTTTTCTGGTGAATATCAATAGTGGTTTTTTTTCATTTGATGTTCCTATTGGTTTTTTTCATCCTCATTGAACAATAAATGATAAATATCTATAGTAATGTTTATATATATACACTTCTCATGTAGTAATAATTACATCATCTTTATAATGGTATTAATGATTTATATTTTATATATATCTAGTATATTTTCATTTTATACAATTACATAACATTTTGAGATCAAAAATGAAATGCACCATTCAGGGAGATGGTAGGTCGTACGTAGGCATGAACGCTACTTTCATTTCATTCTCATATTAAAAGAATTAAAACTAAATAAGACATATATATTATAATTCCAGTATAATATATATGTTATATAGGTTACATATATTCATTAATTACATTCTTTATAAACTCAATGTTTGGCATGAATGAGTCACATCACTTGAGGTGGCGGTAGTCCACACTTCCTTAGAAGAAATTATCGCATTTTCACAACATCTAAAGCATAAAGGTATATTTTAAATATAAAATACCGAAGCATATATAGGTAATAAATATAATAAATATCATATATAAATACAGTGAAAACATGATGGCCACCATGAAATGTGTTAAAATAAGATCGAACAATCATTGTTTCGTGAGGCAGTAATTCACAACCCACAGAAACAGTATGTTCTTTAACTATTAGACGGAGGTGTGTGTAAGTGTAGGTAGAATCCTTATCATAAAAAAATACTATTACATTGAGGATACTGGTGTTATTATGGGATCAAATAATAAAAAGATATTGGTGAGTGAAGAAGGAAAATAAAAGTAGAAAACTCGAGAGAAGAAATTACCTCTAAATTGGGTAACTCCTTTTGACTTGAGCCAAAAGATTCCTTAGGAACACTTCTGCCCAATGTAATGATTCTAGGAGTAAGAGAGTGATGTTTAGAGATAATATGATCTGAGTTTGGATGATCCAAGGGCTTGATATGTTTGGGTAAGGGAGTAGAGGTGGGAGCCTTTTATAAGGGGGAGGAGGGTCACTTTTGGAAAGTCTTGAAATGTAACTTTATTATAAAATGGTTTTCGGATTTTAAAGGTCCCAAAATGATATATTTCTAGGATAATGTGATAAGGGTTCTAAATGCACCTATCCAATAGGTTTTTGACATGTGTAAGACTTATATTTTACCTTTTATTTTTATTTTATTTACATCATTCATTAATAAGGTAATCACTGCATCATCATAGTGTCATAAATAAATTAATTTATTTAATGTCCAAAAATTATTAAAAATACCATGATGTAGGAAATATTTTTATCTTTACAATGACTATTTATAGTCTAAGATATCATTTACATAATGAAAATTAAATTTTTTTACATAGGTGTTACATAGTTTTGTAATAATTTCCATTCTTTATAAATAATGTGATAAAAGGTCATTATCACGCACAAGTGATTCCATGGGGTCCCTAAGTTGGAACAAGGATTCCCATGGTCGTAAATGACAAAAAAATAGTATTTGGACACATTTTGGGGTCATTTTGTATTATTATGATATTATTTTATTACCCTTAACTACCAGATTACTAATTAATCACGATAATTAAAGATAATTACCGTCGTTACTATTCATAATGTCCAAAAACAAAAAATTATTAATAAAATAATTTGGACTTTCTGATTCAAAATATGGAATCCATTTTTCAAAATTCCAAAAACATAAATTGTAGTAATTAAATTAAAAATAATTCCTGTTGTGAAAAGAAATTAAGTGTTTTCAAGAAACAATATCTATCAAAATATTGACAATTGTTTATGTCCAATTTCAATGTAAAATTAATTATAATGACCCCCATTGGATTAAATGTTTAAAATAATTTATAATTACACATTAAAACCAATTAACTAGATAATCTAACAATATTAATAAATTAGATGAAAAGGCAGTTTTGATGTAAAATGCAGAATGTTTAACTATTCATTAAAAAATGAACATTGTCAAAAAATATAAAAAATTTATCCAAATTAAATTTCAATGTCCCAATTCAAAATCATAAGTTTATTGTGAAAAATAGAGCTTATAAAATTATCAAAATTTAGATTTAAAAATGGTTTTCCATCAAAAGGTGGTAAAACAATCCTTTAAGAATATTAGAGTATTCTATGATTAAGAGTGGATTTATTCTCAATTTAAAAATCTAAAACACTATCTAATTCATAAATTGATATAGATATGAAAATAAATTCTTCTTTACTTAATTGGGATGTTAAATCCTTCCCCCCTTTAAGAAATTACATCCACGCAATTTATTTACTTATCGAATAAGTGGGGGTATTTATTCCTCATTGCATTTTCAGATTCCAATGTTGCATCTTCAACTATATGGTTTTTCCATATAACCATTACTTGATGAATCACATAATTCCGCAACACATTCCCCATGTGTTCAAGAACTTGGACTGGTTATTCATCATATGATTGATTCTCTTCCAGATGAACTACCTTTGGACTGAAAACATGGGATGGATCTGGCATATACTTCCTCAACATTGAAACATGAAAAACATTGTGTACCTGATATAAATTCAGAAGAAAATCCACTCGGTATGCAACTAATACAACTCTTCCCAGAATTTCATATGGTCCAATGATCCTTACACTCATATTTCCTTTCTTACCAAATCTCGTCACACTTTTGCATGGCGAATATTTGAGGAAGACATGATCACCTACCTCAAAAGAGAGATCCTTCCTCCTATTGTCTGCATAACTTGTCTGCCTACGCTGAGCTGTTCTCATGTGTTTATGTATCATCTGCACTTTTTCTGCCAACTATTCTACCAATTATGGTGCATTCAACTTCCTTCCACCCACTTCATCCCAAAAAGTTTTAGTTCAACACCACCTCCCATATAATGCCTCAAATGGTGTCGTCTGTATACTGGAATGGAAACTGTTTTTATAAGAAAACACAACCAATGAAATATGTTGGTCACAACTCCCCTGATAATCCATCGAAAAAGCACGTAGTATATCCTTCAAAGTATGAATTGTTCGTTCTGACTAACCATTTTATTGAGGATGAAAAGTTGTACTAAAATTTAATTCAGTGCCCAATGACTTCTGAAGGCCTTTCCAAAAGTTAGATGTCAACTGGGACCACGATCAGATACAATGGAGAGGGGTACTCCATGTAACCTAACTATCTGTTTAAGATAATATCAAGAAAGTTGATATAGGGAAAAGGTATCTCGTATAGCAAGTAAATTAGTAGATTTAGTCAATCAATCAACAATAACACAGATTGCGTTATTACCTCGATGTGTCTTTGGTAATCCCACAACGATGTCCATGGATATATTCTCCCATTTCCACTTTGTAACTAGTAAAGCCTAAAGCATTCGTTTTGGTAACTACCACTCTGTTTTAACCTATTGACTAGTCAAACAATTCATTGTAAAATCAGCAATATCTATTTTCATTCCATCCCACAAGTAAAACTCCGGAAGATCTCTGTACATCTTAGTACTTCCTGGATGAACTAAATATGGAGAACTTTGAGCTTCACATAACAACACTCTCTTCAACTTTGAAACACAAGGCACACACAATCTCTTCCCAAATCTCAAAACATAATCATTATCAATGTAGAATTTGGGTAACATACCCTTTGGAACCTGCTCAACCCTTTTCTGCAACTCACTCTCTTACTTATGTGCGTGCAAAATTCTGTCTGATAGAGAAGATTTCACTGATACCTGAAACAAAACAAAATAATTTCCTTCAACAACAACTTCCAAGCCAAAATTCATCAAATCCTTAACCAAAGGATCACATTCAAAACATATCATGGTTAATGATGCATTAATTTTTCAACTCAAATCATTTTCCAATTTATTTGCTTTTCCTGGGTTGTAGTGAATTGTACGATCATAATCCTTGATTAATTCCAGCCATCTCCTTTGTATCATGTTCAATTATTTTTATTGAATATATACTTTAAAAATTTGTGATCAGTATATATTTCACACTTTACACCATACAAATGATGCCTATAAATTTTTTAAGTGAAAACAACAACAGCTAATTCCAAATCATGTGTAGGATAATTTATCTCATGAGTTTTCAACTGACATGGAGCATATGAAATTACCAGATCATTCTACATTAAGACTCAACCAAGTCCTTTCAATGAAGCATCACTGTAGAACACAAACTCACCATTCCTGGAATGTAGTTCCAATACAAGAGAATTCACTAATCTTCTTTTCAATTCATGAAAACTATCATCACATTCTTTTGTCCAGATAATCTTAACACCCTTCTGAGTGGGCTTAGTCAATGGGCTGGACAACCATGAATTTTTTTTAAAATCCCTTAGGTAATATCCTGAAAAACCAAGAATACTACCAATCTCGATTACATTTTTGTGTCTTGGAAATTCTTCAAAAACCTTTGTTTTTTCAGGATCAACAGTTATTCAATATTTAGAAACAATGTGACCAGGGAAAAAAAATTGTTTCAACCAAAACTCACACTTGCTGAATTTCCAATAAAATTTATTTTCTTTTAATGTTTGAAAAATAATCCTTAAATGACATTCATTCTCCCCTTAACTTTTATAAAACACCAAAATATCATCAATGAAATCAACCACAAACACATCCAAGAACTCATGGAAAATTATATTCATTAGGTCCATGAATACAGAAGGTGCATTGCTTAACTCAAAAGGCATAACTAAAAATTCATAAGGGCCATATCTTGTTCAAAATACACTCTTTAGAATATCACCTTTCTTAACCTTCAATTGATGGTACCCCAATCTCAAGTCAATCATTGAAAAATACTGAGATCCATGGAGCTGATCAAACAAATCATTAAAATGAGGCAAAGGATATTTGTTCTTAATAGTGATGTTATTCAAGGCTCTATAATAAATGAAAAGTCTCATTGAAAAGTTTTTATTTTTAACAAATAAGACTGGAGCACCCAATGAGGATATTCTAGGTGAAATGAAACATTTCACTAATAAATCATTCAATTGATCCTTCAACTATAAAAGTTAAATTTGAGCCACTTGATAAGGGGGTTATGAAATTGTCTTAGCATCATGAACTATGTCAGTAGTAAATTCAACATCCCGATCTGGTATTATTCTAGGAAACTCATCAGGAAAAAAATATGTATTCTCATTTACCACCAGAACATCATAAATCGGAAGGGTTACTTTGTTTTAAACAATATTTTCATGGTAAAATTCATTTCCATCGGTTGCAAGTTTCTCAGCATCTTGATATGTTATCAACAGAAAGGGTTCATTTATTTACACAAACTGAAAGTCGTTCTAAAAAAAACTTCTTTAGCTCTACAGTCAATCTTAGCATGGTAAACAGAGAGCCAATCCTTACACAGGATAACATCAAACACTACTATAGGTAAAACAATAAGGTTTCAAAGTAGGATATTTCCACAGATAAGGATAGAAAGATTCTTATTAATTCTTTTTTCCTCAACATTTCCCCCATGTGTTTTTACCACAACTTCATAAGTCATTTCATGAGATGGAATTCTCAATTTACATGATAATTTTTTATTGATGAAAGAATTTTTATACCCTGAATCAAATAACATATTGGAATAATCTTTAAAAAAAACAAAGTGACTGATACCACATTATTTGATGGCCCTACATCTGCTGAAGTAGTTTCAAAGGATTTCACCACACTTTTCTACTGTAGACTGAATGATTCCCATCATTCGAGTTCTTTGTTGAACACTCATTTGCATAATGACCCATCTCATTTCACTTGAAACATTTCACTAACTGTAAATCAAATTTGGTATTACCATAACCCTGATCATTTCCAATGTAATCACAAGACTTATGTCTCATATTACCACATCATAAGCACTTTCCAAAATTCAAAAGACATTCTCCAGCATTCTTTTTAACAAATTTATCACAAACTGAAAACTTATTTTTATTACCATCAAACCTTTTTGAAGGATTCTTCCATTTCTCCTGCCACCTCAGTCTCCTCTTCTGTTGGTTGTCATAGAACATGTGATCATCACCAACTCCATATCCACCTTCTCATCACATGTAACAATCTTTTCATATCTTTTGAACTCAAGAGAAGATAATTCCCTTTGATAGTTTGGCTTTAATCCTGAGTAAAAACGATTGATTTTACTATCATGGTCTCTGATAAAATTTGGAGCATACCCTTCCAATAGAGTGAACTTTTCTTCATAAGAATCCATTGAGTCATCCTCTAGAATCCATTACAAGAATATTTTTTCCATCCTAAGTCTAATAGCCTTAGGAAAATATTTCTCAGGAAACATGCCTTTGAATTCATCCCAGTCAAGAGCATAAATCTAATCAGAGTCTCTGATATTTTTAACCATCGACCACCACTGATCTGCTTCACCCTCCAAATGTTAAACATCAAGACTAAACATTTGATTGTCTAAACACCCCATGACATCAAAAATTTTCTCCATCTCTTTAATCAAACCTTTATCAAGAGCAAGGTAAGATGATCTTATGAATTATGGGGTATGTTTCCAAATGAAATGTTCCACCATGGACAATTTCCTCTACGGTTGATCTGGGTGATCTCATGCATGGATACCACCACAATTTAACTCCTAAGTCAACTTCACCATTACTGCAACAAACATTTCATTTCCAATTCTGACCATCTCAAGATGCTGATTTGGAAGGCAATTTCCTTCTGTATGCCTTCCTATAAATGCTTCCCTATTTCCTATACGGAAAACCATTCTGAAAAAACATGCATTAGATGAAGAAACATGGTAATATTCAAATACTATATCATTTTAATTTGACCACAATGTAAAATATATATATTTTTGGATAATAATTTAATAGAATTCTAAATCCTAAATTTATCTAAACCATCCATTGAAACCAACTATAAGGCCCCAACCTTAAACATTACTTAATCTTTGGTTATTTGAAGAATTCACTTTGAGGATCTTTTCAGGTTTAGGGTTCTAGATAATTAGATCATAAATCATTCATTACATTCCACATTTAACCAAGGAGGTTACATCAAAGACAATATTAATTTTTTCCACAAAATGAAACATATTTAAAATAAAACATGGTTTCTTTCTTAACACTTCCTCAACAATATCATCACATCATGTACATTTCCCTTGACCTATGAAAAACATTTCAAAAACAAGAGATAAGCATAAAAATCTCATTAAGGGATATAAAAATACGGAAAGAAAACATTAGTCCGTGTATACATAAGAATCAATGAAATCATAATTTACCTATAAAACATAGTCACATTATCATAAATTATATAATCATAATATTTATGAATAACTCACAGGAATCATAAGCCATAAAGGTAACTGGAGGCATTTATAACATTCTTATGTAGAGAGTAACTCTCATGGTTACGTTTGGAATACCCATCACACTATATTCCCTAAATCTCTCCAGAGAAACCTTTGCATTTAACTCATTTGCATTACCCAATGAATTTGAGATCTATATCAGACTCACCAACCCTTATTTTATAATGGAACCACCTGACTTCATACCCAATTCCCAAAAACCATAACATAATCGTAACACACAAATCATTCATAAATGAAACCTATCATTTACACATTTAAATCACAAGATATCAATACAACGAATTGATATAATCAAATCATTATCAACACCATTTTCAATACCAAAAAAAAGAAAAGTAAAACATGGTTTTTAATTTTCATTTAAAAAATTAATGCCTTGTAGAGGAAGCTGAAACTCAAATAATGGTCACCGGGGTGGAGAAGTCATTGTCACCGCATACGTAAGAAAAAAACATTCCATTTTTTGTTGTTTTTTAAAATGAATCATGTAAAAATATATCATTTGAATGAAATTAAAAGTCAAAAGGTTTTATTATACAACTAATAAAATAATGTCGTATATAAATTGAGGTATTCCTTAAAGAATGGAGATTGAGACAATGTCCCTTACCTAAAGTATGATATGTCTTGTTCATTTCTTTATATTCTTGAATAATAAACTTTAGTAGATTTATAATTTCTTAAGGACTTCCTTTAAATATTATTATTAAATTCTAATCACATATTATCGTGTTTTAATAATTAGTTAATTCTGTGAGTTTATATCCTACGTTTTGTTGATGTTCGGTACATGAGACAAAAATGAACTTGTTTGAAAAGAATTTCTCATGTAGTTATAAGTACATCATCTCTAAAATGGTATTAATGATTTAAATATCATATATATCCAGTATATATTAATTTTTACTATTACATAACATTTGGATATAAAAAATGAAATGCACCATTCATGGAGACGGTAGGTCGTACATACGCATGAACGCTACATAAATTTCGTTTCCATATTAAAGGAATTGAAACTAAATGAGACACATATATTATTATTCCATTATAATATATATTTTATATAGGTAAAATAATTTCATTAATTACATTCTTTATAAATTCCATTTTTGGCATGAACAAGTCACATCACGTGAGGGGGCGGTAGTCCACACTTCCTCAGATGAAATTATCACATTTCCAAAAAATGAAAAGCATAAAAGAATTGTTTTAAATATAAAATAAAGAAGCATAGAAACGGAATAAATATAATATATATCATATATAAATATAGTGACATAAAATGGCCACCATTAATGGTGTTAAAATAATATTGAACAATCATCATTTCGTGAGGCAGTAATTCGCCACCCAGAGAAACAATATGTTCTTTAACCATTAGATGGAGGTGTGTGTATGTGTAGGTAGAATACATATCATAACAACATCCTAGTATATTTAGGATACTGTTTCTATTATGGGATCATATAATAAAAAATATTGTGGAGTGAAGAATGAAAATAATAGGAGAAAACTCGAGAGAAGACATTACCTCTAAATCGTGTAACTCTTTTTGACTTGAGCCAAAGGCTTCCTTCGGGAGACTTCTGCCCAATGTGAGGCTTCTAAGAGTAATAGAGGGATTTGTAGAGATAATATGATTAGAGGTTGGATGAGCCAAGGGCTTGAGAGGTGTGGGTAGGTGGTTTGTGGTGGGGGCCTTTTATAAGACGGAGGAGGGTCACTTTTGGAATGTCTTGAAATGTAACTTTATTATAAAATGGTTTTTAGATTTTAAAGGTTCCACAATGATATATTTCCAGGATTAGGTGATAAGGGTTCTAAATCCACCCATAAAATAGGTTTTTGACAAGTTTATGTCTTATATTTATCCTTATCGTTTCATTTTATTTAAATCGTTCATTAATGAGGTAATCACTGCATCATCATGGGGTCTTAAATAAATAATTATATTTATTTTTAGAAAATTATAAAAAATACCATAATTTAGGAAATATATTTATATTTACATTGACTATTTATTGTCTAAGAGATCATTTATTTAAGCAAAATTAATTTTTTTTGATTTAGGTGTTACATAGTTTGGTTATATTTTCCATTCTTTTAAAATAATATGATAAAATGTCAATATCACACAAAAATGATTCCATGGGTTCCCTAAGTTGGAACAAGGAATCCCATGTTCATAACTGACACAACCAAAAGGATTTGGACACATTTCAGGGTCATTTTATTTTATTATGATATTATTTTATTACCATTAACTACCTGATTACTAATTAATCACGATAATTAATGATAATTATCGTCGTTACTATTCAGAATGTCGAAAAACAAAATGTTCATAATTACATAATTTTGACCTTTTGATTTCCAATATGGACTCCATTTTTCCAAATTCAAAACACAGAAATTGCAGTAATTAATTTCAAAATAATTCACGTTGTCCAAACAACTAGCGTGTTTTCAAGAAACAATATCTAACAAAATATTGACAATTGTTTATATCCAATTTCAAAGTGAAATTTATTGTAATTACTACCATTGGATTAAATGGAAAATATACTTTCTAATTACAATTTAAAACCAATTAAAAAGATAATCTAAACATATAATTAAAATATATGAAAAAGAAGTTTTGAAGTAAAATGCAGTATTTTTCACTATTCATTAAAAATGATCATTGTCAGAAAAAAACCCAAAATTTATTCAAATAAATGTCAATGTCCCAATTCTAAATAATAATCTTATTTTTGAAAATATATCTTATAAAATTTTCAATAGTTATATTTAATGATGGTCTACCCTCAAAAGGTGGTAAAATAATCCATTAAAAATATTAGAGTACTATATGCTTAAGATTGGATTTATTCTCATTTTAAGCATCTAAAACACTATCTAATTCATAAATTGACATTGATATGAAAAAATTATTATTATTTACTAACTTGGGATGTTATAATTTCGATATGTAATTGTCTTGGTAACAAAAAATAGACCTATATATTAAGATTGAAATATTTTCAAGCAAAAGAACTATATTTTGAGAGGAAAAATAAAGTGGAATAATATAATCATTAATTTTATATCCCAAATTTTTAATAAATATGATTTATTATATTTTCACTCTAGTGAAAATATATCTAGTAAAATTCCTTGTTTAAATGATTTAAAAGTAATACATTTATAACAAAAAAATTCATGTTTGAGACTGTTACATAATCAGAAATATATTTTTGAGATTTATTATGTAGTTTCCCTATAGATTAATAAATTATAATATTTTTTTGATATTTTTTTTGGGAGAAAAATTTCAATAATATTGATGTGGAACTTATATAAAAGTGTTTATCTATCTATGAATCATGTGCACTCGATAGGAAGTGTTCATCAAACAATTGTGGTGATGGGAATAGATTCAAAATTCATTTAGAATTATTGAAAGGGGGTGTCGATGTTATTCTTTAAAAAATATAATGATTTATTTCATTATATGTGGGAATATGTTTTCTATTTATTCCAAGTGGATTAATTATATAATTTAAAAAAAATCAATTTTTTAATAATGAATTAAGATAAATTCCTAAATGTTATTTATAAAAAATATATTTTTATTCAATGTTCTAAAACATATTTATTTTTTTTAAATAATTAAATGTTTTATTTAATTGGTAAGGTGTTTAATTTTTTTTATATTATGAAATTTGATAATCCAATCTATTACATTAATGAAATGAAGCTCAAGAACGTTGATTCAAACAATTGTTATCTATTGAATTTCCATAATGGAAATAAAAATGAGGTACACATAAAAATTCCACATAATGATTTATTTATTAAAATTTATGGTCTAATAATCATATTAATGATGTTAATATAACTTATTATAATTAAATAACCAAAATAACTTTTTTTGGAAAACGTGAAAAGGAAATCATACCATTGGACCTAATGCATATTGATGCATTTGGATATATGATTACATAATAATGCGGTGTGTCTCGGTAATTCAAAAAACTTATTTATGAATTTATAGGGTATAATTATTTGTTTCCTATAAGAAAAAATTTGAAAAAATTAATATTTTTAATTACCACAAAAAATGTATATAATCAAATAGGAAAAACTATTACGATGCTTGATTCTGATCAAGGTGGTAAATATGAGAACAAATAATTTTATGATCATATAAGATAATGTATAATTGTTTTAAAACTCATGCCTCATGACAAACTAAAATTTTTGGTTTTTAAGGGGAGGAATCATAATTTTGTTGTCATGGTTTGATTGATTATAAGTGAATGGGATTTTATATTATAGTTTTTGCGTTATTTTCTTGAATTAACAAATGTTTGACCAAATAATGTTTCATATAAGGTGTTTATAATGAAATTATTTATTCTTTAGACTAAGAGGATTAAAAATGTGAATTTTATTAATATTTAAGGTTTTTGAGATTATATAAATTATAATCAAATTAATAATCGTATCCAAAATTTTAACAAATCTATTTATATTTTTAAAATCAATGAAAAATTGGTTATTATTTTTATAATATATTATCAAAAAAATTATTTATGTTTCAATATATATTTTTTTATCAATATGTATCACATCATATAAGGGATTAGTGGGAGGAAAATTAAATAAGAATAATTCATGACAAACCAATAAGAATAGTTTATAAGGTTGAATGTGAGTTAATTCACTAAGAGGTTATAGAAACTGAACAAATTTATGTTATAGAAGAACCTAAAATGTTCAATTAGTATTCATCATGATCTTGATAGATATAGAATCTGGTGGATAATGATAGTGAGGTAATATTTATAGAATATGGACCTACTATCTATAAAGAGGATATTGATATTTTTTGTTCTACGAAATAGTTAGAGGACGTGAAATCTAAGATGGATATATTGTACACTATCTAATTTTATAATTTTTTTTATTATCTTAAAATTATTATAAACGTGGCTTACTCAATGTTTTTATATAAAAAAAATATAGTCATAGGAATGATTATAATTATACCCATCCATCGGTGGAAAGGAAAATGTCAATTAAGACATTTCTTATAATAAAGAACTCATAATAAATAATATATTTACAAATAATTATTTTAAAATTATTTTATAAAATTATAAATAATAAAAGATGAGTGTATGATACTAATAGAATGTTATAAGTTTCCAAATAGTGATAATAATATATTCAAATTGGAAAAAAAATATATTTATTGTTTGAAAAATTTTATTTGCCTAGTAATATATAATTAAATGATTTAATCGTAGAGTTTGGAATCATCAAGAACATGGATAAGTATTTCATACACAATTAGGTTAGTGGTGGTGTTATAATATTTTTTGGTATTGTATTTGGGTGGAATACTACTTATAATAAATGTTTTATTGAATTTAAATCCTACAAATGCAATGTTGGAATAATGATTCTCAATGAATTACATGGATAAGAAATTGTACAGTCTAATTATGAATATTGATATGTATAGATCAATCTGTCTAAAATGTTTTATTAATAAAATATACATTAGTAAGGGTATAAAGTGGTAAACAAAGAGAACATCAATAATGTGTATTTTATAGAAAAACAAGTAGTGTGTTTTCTAAAGGAAAAATTAATTTAAAATGTTTTTGATAGAAAATTATTGAAATAAATTTCATATTAATAGATATTGAATCAATTATATACACAAGGTTATTTAAATGAACTTGAGACACTTTTTTTAAAATAACTAGATGATATATATCCAATCCTATAATGATTCCATGGATTATAGTAATAAATTTCATTCCGTACATAGATAAGGAAGAGATCAGTATAATATGATACATTGATGAAATATTTCAAACTGGGAATGATGAATAAATATCATAATATAGTTTTATGTTTTAACATTACATTTTTTTGACTAGGTGATTAGAAAACAACCCACCATGGTTGACATGGTAATACAGGTGCATTGAATCACCAAATTAAACACTATAAAGTATTTTTTTGATCAATAATTTCATTAATGGATGTGGGGAGATTCTATGTGTATTGGTAATAATGAAGATAAATAGTGAAAAATGAAGAAAATTTCTAGTTCAATGAACAAAAAAATCTAAAAAATGAAAATGTACAATATTTTTAAATAACAAATCATTAAATAATTTATTAACTACTGTGATGTTGTAAACCGAAAATTTTTATATAAATTGTTTTTAATAAAATATCTAACATTTAATTTTAAGGTAAAATATATAAAGATTTACTTAAATAAAGTATAATATTATAATAATAAATTAAAATGAGAATGTATACTAAATGAAATCATAGATGAAAATAATAATTAAAATTAAAATATGAAAATGATCACTATTAAATAAACAGATCACAAGAATGTTGTATTCTTCTTTATGGTTTATCAAGAAAATAAAAAACCCTTGAAAAACAATATAATGAAAGAATGAAATAAGAAATATGTTTGAAATATTTAGAAGGAAATGAAGGAATTATATTAATGAAGTTTAGAGAAGTATTAACGGATATATATATATATATGAATTTAGAAGTGTAATATATCTATTATATGATCATTTAATATATGGTCATTTTATATTTATTCATTGTATATATATATATAAGAATTTGGTATACATTTTACCAATGGGTGTATATAATTAAATATAATTTGAAGATAAACATTTTATAGAAATGGATAATGTATTATAAATCATATATTTAACATATATCATTATCATCCATTAGTTAAATAATAATTATAATTAAATAAAGACAGAATCAATGATTACAAATGAATTTTTTTTATTTCAAGAATATTGTTCTTTAAAAAATTATAAATCTCCATTTGAAAGATAAATTTCATATATTAATGATTTAAATATAATAAAATATATTTCATATTTTGAATCAAAATGCTAAAATTAGGATAGGGGGTCAATGTAAATTTTGGGGAAAAATAATTTACTAATGTCAGCAGTGAATTAAATTTGTAAATATTAAAAAATATTAAATACCATATATAGTTAAATTTATACATACACATAAAAAATTAAATCTCAATAATTTAGTTTATCATGACCCTCATTCTTTCCAATTATTGGACACTTTAAAATGAATCATAATATTCCGAAATCATTAAAAAATATATATTGGAGAATATTCTAATCAAACTTATCTATATATTGAAATTTTCACATCCTATTCAAGCATAAAACACTTATTTATTTTCCTTAATAATATAAATTATTATTTCTTTTTCTAAAGTATTTTCTCATGTTCGTTAATGTCTACTCTCATGAAGGAGGTAGGAATCATTCATTACAATGGTACTTTTTACCATAAAATTGGATTCATTAATTTAATAAGTTATTCTCTATATGTTTTCATTTATCTTCACACCCCTCTATTCATAAATATTATTTACCACTGTAATAATGTATTATTCAAAAAAAAAATATAAAATGGATAATACAATAGTATAAATATATATTCTGACTAGTACATTCATTATAACTATTAGTTTTGCTCTATGAACTACTTTATTTATTTATTGTATTTATAATTGAAAATATTATTGTTGTTATATATAAAAATATTTTTTATTTATTTTAAATATATATTAATTATTTCATCATTTTGTATTTTTATTCTTATTAATGTACATAATTTATTTTAATATTTTATGAAAAACTAATATTTTAATTATTTTTTTTCCCTTATGTATCCTTCATAAAAATATTTTTACCTCTACAATAATTTTGAACATCTATTTTTATCATAACATATATTTCCTTTTACCATTTTCATGTATTTAAGATCTGATTACACCTTTATGTATGTAATGTATTACATTACTGCATCAATTTTTTACATCTTTACACCCTTATATGAGTTATTTGTTACCATTAGGTACAATTTAGGTTTATTAATACCTTAATGAATGTTTTAATCTACCATTACACAATGTGTATAGTTAGAATGCTACTGTTGAAAAACTCTTTGATTATGATTACATAGGGAGTTTATTATTCTATTCTCATTAATGTAAATCCGATTTTACCCTTATTCATGTTTAACATACCCTTAAAAAGCACTCCTATTTTTTGTCTACCCATACCCAGGATATAAAAATATGTTTTACTATTACACAACAGATAAAATAACATGATACACATACTAATTCTATATTTGTATCCTCTTACATTTACCTAACCTAATGGAAATAATTAATAACATTACAGAACAGGGTATTTGAGCCTTAAAAAAGTATAGAATTCACATTTTCTCAAGATTAATCTATTCAAAAATTTATAGGACATTTCAATTTTTTAGGGTTATTTTAAGTGTAATAATTATTTTAATCGCGTTATAAATTACTATTGATAATATATAATAAATGAGTTGTATTTTTACATTTTTTTAAACCCAAATACATAAATATTAATTTTTTTCGTCATTCATGTATATATTTACAGTGCAGAACATAAATGTATTGAATTTATTTTTTTAGTTTTATTTTCTTGTTTTTAATAATTATAAATTTATATTTCATATTTCTTAAAATATTTGATCATTTATTATAGTTTTTATTAAATATATTTATAGTTTCATATCATCACTTACCTATTTTGGAATTAAATTTGAATTTAAAATTATAAATATTAATGTATGAATATGGGTGATAGTCTTAGTCATCTTGGACCTCTTATTTTCAAAGTGTTTTGTACTATTGAATTAAGTAATCAAAATATTTTTAATTACTAAAAGGTTTAAAATTAAAAATATGAACTATTGATACTATATTTCCCAATCTCTCTTTTGTAATTCTATATTATTATTATCTCTATGTATTGGGGTTTTTTAATTTATAGGGATATATAAATGCTTGATATGGCGGTGTATGTTTAGAGTATATGATTTAAAAAGAGTAAATATTCCAAATGATTTCATTTTATATATGAACTCTCATGTTGGGATTGGTAACATCATGGATTTTCTGGGTATTATTTTTGGATATTATATGGAATATTTTTGAGACTAATCACTAAGATGGAATGTGATTTCGATAGACAATGTTGCATGAATAAAGGTTTGAAATATATTAAATTCATTAAACTACATGTGCATGAATGTTTCATAAATATTTATAAAAAATCTAGAATAGGGACCCATATCATAAATCCATGGGCAGTGATTAGTTCAGAACATGGGTTTTACACTAAGTGTAACATAACCTTTGTCGTTGCATTCCGTTTCTGAAAAAATTCATCATGTGTGTAATTAAATGAAATAAATTATGTAATTAAGTAATTTTATTTATTTTTGAATCATCTATTTCTTCTAATTTAAATGCATGGTTATAGAAATTACTTATGATTTTCCACAAAAAGCCATGAGATTTTAGAGAAACCATTGGAGATATTTTCATGGTGGATGAAGACACATCAAGATCAGATCATGGATGTTCATTCCAACGAAGTATATGGATCATGTCAACATTGGGAAAAATAGTCATCAATGATTTATCAAAACTATAGGTAAAAAGTTTTTTTCTTTCTTACATCTTCTCTATTATTGATTTCAATGAGGAACACGAATCAATCTACCAACGGATTGATCTACAGATCATGGTTTTTGTGGAATGGTTTTATTGATGTGATTTTATCAGAATAATTCATAACTATTGTTTATTATTCATTTTAAATATCAGGAAATTGAATCAAAATGAACAAGAACATTGATCTAGGATTGTTCATCTCTTTTATTCTTGAGATTTTATCATCTGGTTTTTGTTAGGACTATTGTTCAACATATCCTGATCGATCTGTCATTTCACACCCATTTCAAAGTAAAACAATCCAATATCATAGATTTGGGACTAAAATGACATGAAATTGGGCTGACAGTGGTAGTAGTGGCAGAGAAGAAGATTTAGATACCCGATTTCATGTTCTTCTGCACACAAAAAATAACGACACCAAAATCCATTTTCTGAGTGGATTTGATGACGGATTCCATTTATTGATGGTATAAAGTATATAAAGATCCCTGATATACAAGTTCAAGTGAGGGATATGTCTCTAGTAAATTGAGGGACTATGTAGTTAAGACCCCCAAAGGATCTATAAAATCCCAAGAAACAAGACATTTATTCCAGGAGTACACAACACGTGGGACCAAAAGATTTGACAATTGGGTTTTTGGAATAATTTAAGTATAAAACAATGTGTAACTCATGGTAAATTCCATGTGACCAATTCCATGTGACTCAGTGTGTAATTCAGGAAGTGAAAAGACACAAGAAAAGAGTACACAACCAGATGACAAGCCATGTACTTGTACACAAACATGTCTTGGGATACACGAACTAGTACATAGACATGGATTCAAAACATGGACATTGAAAGAAAGAATTCTAAGTGAACCGTGTGTCTCTACACATCATGTACATCTCATACACACAATATATTTGGAGACTACATATCATGTGAGCCTTTTCCACTTGGTCATGCATGGGGATAGCTGGACAGGACTTGTACCCCTTGGTTTATGATGTGTACCCACTTAAAGGGTTCTTCTAGAATAATTTTTTTCTTTTTTTTGGACCATTATAGGTCAATTTTGTTCCATTGGTCCTTTTAATTGAGATTACAATGTGAAATTACATCCATATCAATTTATTGGGATCAAATTTAGAGGCTAAGTCTCCAAAAGAGTTTTGGTGACCCTTTAAAATACTGGACTGCTATCCTCTATCATCACTCATTCCCAAGGTGGAGTTTGTGAAATCAGTGTATCCTCCATGATTAGGGAATTTATTCTCCATCTAGTAGGTAATATTAGTAGGGTTTACAAAAACATTAACATACAACCCCATATGTAGCAAGTTGATCCATATTAGGTTCATAGTTCACCCAGCAGTTCTAGTCTTGAACACTTATATGTGTATCAGTGTCCTCATAGACTCATGGGATGGACCTTATCATTGAGTGTATTTGATGATATAATTTCTTATGGTGTAGTTTCCATTGTAATTATCCTTACTTCAAGTATAATCCTATTTCTGGATATTGGTTATGACTTCTTGGTGGCATTGTATCGTTTCTGGGTACATCTAGGTGTGTTTCTATTAAAAATTTATTATTATATCTTGAATTTAATTGACCGTACATTGTTCTTTGTGTTAATTGTTTGTCAGGGTGTCCTATGGAGTAATGTTATACTCAACCATGAAATGATAATTTCCCACACATGTTGTGTATTATGTAGATTATGAACCTTTTAATGATGTACTAGGAGGACATGGATCGAGTGGACCGTAGAATGATATTAACAGACCTAGTCCTTTTCTGGGAACATGCATTTTACATTATTCATCACCATTGGAGCGGGTAGTACTCTTTATAGTTTTTGGTTGATCTTGTATTTGGAACCCCATTACACTTTTAGAACTTTACTATTGTTATCTATTGTGGGATCCTTGATGTATGCATTCATAGTTTCATTTGTTTTACATTTTAATATTATGAGGGTTTGTAAATGTGTGCATGTGTATAGGTACATTAGAAAAATGGCCCCCATTTTTGAGATATGATTACTCAGTTCTAGTCTCCTGCACCTAGCCTATAAGAGGTGGGCTTGGGGTAGTCACGGGTCAAACCCCAGTGCGGTGTGTCATGACAGAGTGGTATCAGAATGAGGTTCTACATGAGGACTGGATTTGGTGAGATTTACTTGGGGAAAATTGTTTAGTGATTTGAGTTCCTATTTCTAGCAAGGGAATATAGTGTTGGTGTGTTAGATGATGTATCTATACACAAAGACTCTGATCAGTTGATAGTGATGGCAGTACCAGCTAAGGATGCATGTAGTTTGAGTGAATTTCACAAGGTTCAGAGATGAAACCTCCCAGGTTTTATGGTGAGATAGACCACTAGGTGGATGAGGGCTGGATAGAGATATTCAATCACTTTTTCCTCCTTGTGATGATTCCTATATACTTGATGTAATTTCCCAAGACATGTCTTCTTCAGTGATTTTTTGGGAGATGGTAGATCTTGGTGGCTCAGTCACGCAACAAGACAACTCTCTCCTAGAAAAAATATGATCATCTCTTCATAGATGTGTTATATATATCCACATTATGATTAGTACACATACAATGGCTTCAACATCTACAATAGGGCATTGTGACCATGGAATAGTCCACAATGGGGTTTATATATCTCTTGAGTTACCCCTTAAATATAGTGCAAGAACCATTAATTAGAGCCCAGATTTATGGGAAGGGGTATATCTAGGACATTAAGGAATCAGTATTATCTCTTAGCATTTCCAAATATACCAGATTAATTGAATGATACTTTTTGGTTGAGAGATTTATAGAAGAGAATAAACTAGTAGTGGGAGCTAGTAGTGGGATCCTGGTAGCTAAGACCACAGAAGATGGTAGCAGACAGTAGGCACAAGGATCCATTCATGTGAAATGATTCAGGAGTTGATCCCAAGACTCAGGGTCTACGATGTAGGGCTGTAAAGACGCGTAAATTTCAAGGAATTTTTTTTCATAAATTCTTTGGGATTTTACGAGTATGCAGTTTCTGACAGCACCGGATTACGGGGCTCAGTGTGCCCGGAATCAATTTATGAAAATTAACTCAGGTACGTTCAGTGAAAAAACGAGCAGGATTTTCTAACATTTGAACCGGTTCCCGGAATTGAAATCTGAGGGCACTGATGAACTCACATCACTAGTATTTTCTTAAGATGACTTTTACCCTTGATGCGTTTTCTCGGGAGAAGATGTTAAATTTTGGGGTTTAAGTGAGAAGAAATTAAATTGTGTACAATTTTATTTTATTAAACGTGAATGGTAAACTCTCTCATGGGATGTTGTTGGTGGGTCCCACACCCCCCCCCCCCAACATCCCATGTGTGGTTATGAGGGAGGTGGGGCCCACACGAGCAACCATCTTTTCACATTACATCACCCATTAACCCCTTTGAACTCCGATAATAATTATGACAACTCTCCATTAAATTTTGGTATCCATTAATTATGTACCTCTCCCCTCGCTCCTCTTTAATCATGCCAATACAAATAATAAATTATGTGAGATATGTGTTTTAATTTTAAAATTTAAATGCATGCCTTGAGGTAATAAAATAAGAGGAGCTTATTTTATTTTGGGGTTAGTTTTGTTGTGTTGGGAATTGGGGAAGAGAGAACTCTTTATTCTTGGGAAGAACTTCAATCCTTACATGAAGAAAAACACCTTTTGTTGAAGAACACCAAATCCCTGAAGGACGATGATGCACCCTCTTTCCTTTTCTCTATGACAAAAAGGGAAGACACCGCATCCTCCTTAGATGCTCTCCATCAACGTCTTTGGAATCTCATACCACGACGCCGTTTTCCACGACGCCCGTCGTTCGACAAATTTTCTTGAGGTAGGGGTTATCTTCATCCATGTTTAATTCATCGTTCTTCATTAGATAAACTTAGCTGATTGTTATCAATGTAATGGGGGGAGATCGGACCGCATAAAAATGGACGATTTTTCCTCCCCATTTTCTTGTTAAACATTGTTTCTGATCGAAGCGATGGTGGCACAGTGCCATTACATCGCATGGGGATGAAGTGAATCGCGGCCGGAGCGGGCCGCGGTGATGGTGTGCAGTGCCGCCGCGCTGCGCCAGAGACTCAAGGGGCCGCGGTTAGGGCAGGCCATCGCGGTTCATCAAAGGGGCGGCCGGCTTTTCCGGCCGCCAACGCCACCTGGAGGCGGGACACAAAGGGTCTCACGGTTACAAAGGCTGGCCATTTTGGAAATCAGGGAGGAAGCCCCCCCCCCCTTCGCACTCCGCTCGGCCGAGAGATGATCCGAACTGCGGCCGACTTCCAAGCTGGGCTGCAGGCCACGCGAGCCGGGCCGCCAGCGCCGAGCCGAGCCGCCCACGCCGGGCCGGGTCACCCGTCCCGGGTCAGTCCGCCAGCGCCGGGCCGGGACGTGCCAACCGGGCCAGGCCGCCCCCAACCGGGCCGGGCCCAGACTCGGGTCGGGTCGACCCGGTTCGGGCAGTCCCAGGGGGTATGGGGCCAAGTCACACCGGGCCCAAACCCCCTATTTTTGGACTTGAATCGTTCAAACGCCCATATCTTGGGCTACGAACCTCTGATTGACGCAATGTTCGTTGCGTAGGGATTTTCGGATCAAGGCGGTTGTTTCGGTATGTTGCACTCAATCTTTTGGTAATGTTTGGGTATGGCTGGGTTGGTTCGAACCTGAAACCAACCGGGCCCTCGGAGCGGAAACACCTATAACATAACGACCAGACATCCGAATGATGTGTCGTCGATCACATTGAATTCCTCTTAGTGAGACGGTTCATTTGGCTTACTTTTCTCTAGGTTTGGACATACCTGGAGTATGGTCAGGTGGGGTTTAACTTAAAAACCAACCGGGCCCCTCGGACGAAAAAGCCAATAACTCTCAGACCGGGCGTCCTATTCACGCCCCGTCTATCACGTTGAGTTCTATTGACGAGACAGAACATTGTTATACATCAAATCTGGACGTCATGATAGTTGATGTATCGACCCATTGGCTCGTGGGGCGAACCCTCTCGGAATCGAGAATGTTGTGTGTCGGAACCCTAGAGCTGGCTACGACTGCGGCGACAATGACGACTATACATGGATCATACATGGGTTCAGCAGCGAGGAAGACTGTACTTGGATCCTCCGTGGGTTCGGCAGCGATGACGACTGTACTTGGATCCTCCATGGGTTTGGCAGCGACGACGACTGTACTAGGATCCTACATGGGTTCGACACTGGTGGTTACTGTACTTGGATCCTACATGGGTTCGGCAGCGACGAAATCTGTAGTTGGATCCAATGTGGGTTCAGTAGAGGAGATGATTTAGAGGCTACATCAATCATCTCCACCCATCATCGTGAATAGTATACCTATGTGAGCTGAGTCTTGACTTACAATCATTATCTTTGATATGGTTGTCTTTCTTTCCTATGTGGACTGATTTGTACTTTCCTGTGTGGACTGAGATGTACTTTCTTGTGTGGACTGGGTTGAACTTTGGATCAGGATTTGAAGCCGAACTGGAATTGTATATATAGGTATATGTATGGGCATATACCTAATTAGTGTTGGTTGATACTTTGTATTTGCCTCTTTCCTTTGTTGATTATGGGAGGCCTTCGGGAGTCTCATTGTCCCTACTGAGTATCGTATACTATCCCCTGCACTGGTTATGCCCGCACTATATTGTGTGGGTTGTAGACGACGAACATCGCGGATCATGGTTGAGGCCTGAGGAGTGGGACAGAATACGGTGGTGGATTATCAGGTGGGACGTACACGGAGTGGACGGCCGGACTCGAGGAGCCGACGAGACTATCTGTACACACCCTTCATGTGGTAGTTCCAAAGGACACCTTAGTGTTTGCTACTCTACTTTCAGTTGTTGTACTTTCTTTTCTCAGTTGTACTGTAGTTTCAGTTGGGTTTGTATACTGGCCGATTTACTTCTAGCACTTCCTTTTGTACTCAGTTTACCTAGTGTTTACTTCAACATGTGTACTCTGTAGTGTTTGTTTTCTTATATAAAGGCAATGCCTTCACTTTTTTTATCTGGATTTATGCCTTCGGTGCTAGTCTCCAGCCCCTGGCCTATGGGATTCGGGCTTGGGGTAGTCATGGCATGAGCCCTGAGGACGGGTCGTGACAAATTGGTAACAGAGGAGTCAGTTCTACCGCAAAACTCAGGACTCTGATAATTTCTTCTATGTGAAGAAAATAGTGTTATTGCCATTGAGTGTGGTTATCAGTCCATGGAGTCTAGTGTTGGTGCGGTGGCCGACGTATCCATACACCAGGAACCTGACATCTGATTTCCAACTCGGTGCATGAAAACATTGATTGCATGTGTGTTTAAAAAGTTTTCATGGTGATTAATTTGTGTCTGCTAACCAGGTATATTGTATTAACCATGGTGCACCTGTTTCTTTTCAAGATGGCCCCACATAGGAAGCCAGCTAGGGTTTTGAAATTTGTGCGAGAGGAAAGCCCACCGAGCGATGAGGCCTCAGTGCAGGGCCCCATTACAGCGGAGGAACCGACATTACCTCTACCCTCCGAGACACTGATGCCACTAGCCTCAGCAGCTGAGAGTGCACGTGGATTGAGTGCACTGCACGGGTTTCAGCATCAGTGGCCGCTGAGGTTTCGCAGATTGATGGATCCTCAGGCAACCGAGGATTGGCTGGAGGCTATTGTTTGAGTCTTCAGTTTGGTAGGGACACCAGCTAACCTCATGGTGATCCTTTTGGTGAGTCTCCTGCATGCAGTATCAGGTAGACGGTAGAGCCTTATGCTCTAGGTGCACGACGAGGAATCTCTACTTTGGACGGACATCGAGAACATCTTTCGCTCGGAGGTCGTTCCATCTACCCTCCGTGCGGTGTGCATCCAGGATTTACTACTGCTGCGGCCGGGCAGTATGTCAGTAGCCCAGTACTCGGTGAGATTTACTATTCTCTCACGCTACTCCATGGACATGGTACGAGACCCATTCTTCCGATCCCGGGACTTCGAGTAGTGACTAAGGCATGAGATCAGGGCTTCGATGATCTCCATCAGCATTATGACGTAGGTAATAGTACTGGAGCGATCCCTTCTTGTGGAGAGCTTTCTTGCTGATCCTATGCCAGCAGTGAGGCCTACCGTAGGGCGACACGTAATGGAGTCATCAGTAGCCGGTAGTAGACAGATGTTTTAGAGGTCCAAGCGGACCATACCATCAGGTGGGAGACCTCTGGATACTAGTTATGAGGTGTGGGGAACATGCAGCAAAGCTAGTCATATGAGAGGTAGATAGTGCTATGCATGTGGCGGGTAGGGCCACATGGCTCATGACTGCCCAACCCATCATGCAGAGGAGCAGCAGTCAGTTGAGGCACCACCCAGGCAGAGGTAGAGGTTCGACCATGGTGGTCTTCCGGGAGAAGGAAAACGTGGAAGAGGTGCTATCCGTGTATTGGGTGGTGGACAACGTTTCGAGGCACTACCACCACCACCACCACCACCAAGAGGTCCACCCCGACCATAAGGAACATGTGGACAGGGGAGAGCATAGCTTATGGAAGCTGAAGCTTACGATCATAGAGCTCTGGAAGTGGGTGGACAAGAGCAAGACTAGCTCCAGGCATATAGGCCTTTGTCTATAATGCTTCTAGCTTTGTTGAGATCATTGTTTGTGTTTATTTGTGTCTTTGTACTTTTAGTTTCACTAATAAAAGACACTAGCAATAGTGATGTTTTAATTATTGTATTTTGTATGATAATACTAAGAGGTTCCGGATAAAAACCATTGACTTGACCCTCACATATGAGATTCCTACAGGAGGAGACCCAGTGACCACACACTAATGCCGAGACTGTGACTCAACCCTTGGAGGTGAGAGTAACGGTTGGAACTCCTGGTAGCAGCGTTGAGGCCTTAAGACATCATCCAAGGAATTAATTACAACTGTCCATGTCAGGATTGACTATATTAGGCAAGAAACATGGTTCATCCAGTGGATGAGACCAGATTTCTATTTTCTATAAAGGAGAAATCTTTCCAGTTTTGATTAATGTTAAGGAATAAGGGGAAACCCTTCGTGTGGTTAGACAGATGTCAGCAGAGCTTCCAGGAGATTAGATAGAGATTTACCAGTGCACCCATATTGGGGCTATCGAAGGAGGGAGTAGGGTACGTTGTTTACTGCGATGCATCAGGGACCGGACTCGGGTGTGTCCTAATACAAGAGCGGTCAGTGGTGGCCTATGGATCACGACAGTTGAAGAATCATGAACAAAACTATGCTACCAATGACCTAGAGTGAGCAGCAGTGGTATTCTCCTTGAAGATGTGGTGACACTATCTGATGGGCGAGAGCTTTACAGTCTATTCTGACCACCAGAGTCTCAGTTACATCTTCTCGCAGAAGGACCAAAAACTGAGACAGCAGAGATGGCTCGAGTTCCAGTAGGACTATGGATTTGAGATAGTCTATACTCCTTGGAAGGGAATGTAGAAGCTGATGCTCTCTGCAGGAGGTCGGGAAATCATCTACTTGGAGAGGCGATGGATCAGCTAGCCGTGTTGCTGATATCCTTCATGGATAGAGATGGATCTGCCTTCTTATAGTCTCTCACAGTCACTCATCCACTTCTTCAGCAGGTCAGAGAGGCACAGTGTGGGGACATTGACTGTGAGATGCGGCATGCAATGATTTCCACAGGACAGACTCCTGATGGATTTTCTGTAATATGAGAGCACATCATCCTTTTCAGAGAACGTACAATGGTACCAACTGCATTAAAGGAGGAGGTGCTAAGTGAGTATCACACTTCCCTATAGGTGGTACATCCTGGAGTAGCGAAGATGTACCAGAATATTAGGCGATAACCCTGGTGTCCGAGTATATAGAAGCTTGTGGAAGAGTTCGTTTCAGGATGCCTGACGTGCCAGTAGGTGAAGGTGGAGCACCAGGTAATAGCAGGCTAGGTACATCCCTTGTATTTCCCAGAGTGGAAGTGGGATGGGATATCTATGGATTTCCTGATAGGGCTTCCACATACTTCCAGAGGACATGAATCCATTTGGGTGATTGTTGACCAACTCACCAAGTCGTCCCACATTCTACCTATCAGTGAGCAGGGCTTAGGGGATAGCTTGGGATGCCTCAACATTAAAGAGAGCATACGACATCATGGTATGTCATCGTCTTTTGTCTTTGATCGAGATTCTCACATTACTACCTGGCTTTGGAATGGGTTTCAGGTGGAATTTGGGACGCAGCTACGCCTGAGCACCGCATTTCACCCTCAGATGGATGGTCAGATGGAGAAGACCATTCAGACTCTTGAGGACATGTTCCTTCCATGTATCCTCGACTTTGGTCGCAGCTGGGAGGATCACCTACCCTTGGTGGAGTTTACATACAACAACAACTACCACTCCACCATTGGCATGGTACCACACAAGGCATTGTACGGACAACCTTGCAGATCACTGTGTGCTGGACAGTCCATGGGGAGTCATCACTTGTGGGACTAGAGATGGTTCACGCCACGACAGAGAAGGTTCAGATCATCCAGGAGTGGATGAGGACTTCTTAGAGCCGATAGAAGTCTTATGCTGACAGGAGGCGGAGACCACTAGAGTTCAAGGATAGTGACAAAGTTGTCTTACGGGTCTCACCTTGGACTGTATTACAGAGATTTGGCCATGGTGGCAAGTTATCTCCATGCTTCATCGGACCATTCTAGGTTCTTAGCAGCATAGGTGATGTGGATTATCACTTGGCTCTTTTACCTTAGTTAGACCGGGTGCATTACATATTCCATGTATCTCAGCTGAGGAGATACGTGCACGACCCGACACATATCATGGACCATGGGGAGGTGGAAATCGATGATGGGGTGACTTTTGTAGAGTTCCCGGTGGAGATCGAGAATAGAGAGGAGCAGGCCCTACGTGGATGGTCGATTCCTCTAGTGCACATCCGGTGGCATCACGAGAACCTCCAATAGAGAACATGGGAGCGGGAGCCTCAGATGCGTGCACAATACCCTCATTTTTTCCCTAGTTTATGATGTAGCTTTATGGGGACATAAATCCTGGAGGTGGAAGTAATTTAATGACCCTTAAATTTCAAATAAATTTTTTTTCATAAATTCTTTGGGATTTTACGAGTACAATGTTTATAACGGCACCTGATTCTATGGCCCAGTGTGCCCGGATTCAATTTCCGATGTTTAGCTCGGGTACGTTCAGTGAATGAATGAGCAGGTATTTCTAACATTTGAACCGTTGCTCGGAATTGAAATCTGAGGGCACCGATGAACTCACAGAACCAGTATTTTTTTTAGATGACTTTTACCGATGATGCGTTTACTCAAGAGAAGAAGTTAAATTTTAGGGTTTATGTGAGAAGAAAATAAAATTATGTACAATTTAATTTTATTAACCTTGGAAGTCAAACATTCTCATGGGAAGTTATTGGTCAGGCCCCCAACCACCCAACTTCCCATGTGTGGTTATGAGGGAGGTGGGCCCACACGAGCACCCATCTGTTCACATTCCATAACCCTTAACCCCATTTAACTCCCGTAATAATTTTGACAACTCCCCATTAAATATTAGTATCCTTTAATTATGTAACTCTACCCTCTCTCCTCTTTAATCAGGCCAATACACATAATCAATTATGTGAGATATGTGGTTTAATTTTAAAATTGAAATGCATGGATTGAGGTAATAGAATAAGAGGAGCTTATTTTATTATGGGGTTAGTTTTGTTGTGTAGGGAATTGGGGAAGAGAGAGCTCTTTTCTATTGGGAAGAACATCAATCCTTACTTGAATAACGACACCTTTAGTTGAAGAATGCCAAATCCCCAAAGGACAATGACTATCCCTCTTTACTTTTCTCCGTGAAAAAAGGGTAGACGCCGCATCCTCCTCAGATGCTCTCCATCGACATCTATGGAACCTCATCCCGCGATGTCGTTTTCCCCGATGACCGTCGTTCGACCACTTTTGTTGAGGAAGGGGTTATCTTCATCCATGTTTAATTCATCATTCTTCATTGGTTAAATTTATCTGATTGTTACAAAAATAATGGGGGGAGATCGGACTGCACAAACACGACCGATTTCTCCTCCTCGTATTCTTGTTGAGCATTGTTGGCGATCGAAGCAAAGAAGGCGCGATGCCGTTACAATGCGTAGAGGAGAAGAGAACCGCGGCCGGAGCGGGCCATGGCGACGGTGCGCAGCATCGTCGCACCATGTCGGTCGGGCCGTACGATGCTGCGGCTAGGAGCAAGTCACAGCCGAGGGGCGCGGTGTCGTCGCACCTTGCTATAGACTCAATGGGCCGTGGCGGAGGGGCGCGGCCCCGGTGCGCCGCGCTGGTTGGGAAGGAGCCGTGGACAAAGTACGCGACAATTCTTCAAAGGGGTGGCCAGCATAGCAGCCTGCCGGCGCGACGTGGAGGCAGGACCCAATGGGTCCCGTGGTTACAAAGGTCGGCCATTAAGGCCGGCCGTTTTGGAAATCAGGGGGGCAGCACCCCCCCCCCCCCTTGCACTCCGCTCGACCGAGAGGTGAGCCAAACCGCGGAAAGCTTCCGAGCCGGGCCACAGGCTGCGTGGGCCAGGCTATTCCAACCGGGCAGAGCCGCGCCCAACCGGGCCAGACCTGGACCCGGGTCGGGTCGACCCAGTTTGGGCCGACCCAGGGGATATTGGGTCGGGTCGGACCGGGGCCAAACCCCCTGTTTTGTGACCAGGATTGTTCAAACGCCGATATCTTTTTCTACAAATCTCCTATAGATTCACATACAATTGTGTAGGGATCCTCGAATCGAGACGGTAATTTCGGTATTAGCACTCAAGCTTTTAGTGAAGTTTGTGTACGACCAGGAAGGTTCGAACCCATAACCAACTCGGCCCTCGGAGCGAAAATGCCTATAACATAACTACCGGACATCCAAATGACATGTCATCGATCATGTAGAATTCATAATAGTGAGAAATTTCTTTTTTCTTACTCTAGTTGAGGTTTGGACACAACTGGATTACGGTCGGGTTGGTTTTAATGTAAAAACCAATGGGGCCCTTGGAACGAAAAGGCCAACAACTCTTAGACCGGGCGTCCAATTCATGCACAGTCTGTCGCGTTGAGTTCCTATTGACGAGAAGGAACATTGTTATACATCATCTATAGACTTCATGACAGTTGATTTATCGACCCCATGGCATGTGGAACAGACCCTTCCGGAATCAAGCATGTTGTGTGCGAGAACCCTAGAGCTGGCAGCAACTGCGACGACGATGATGACTATACTTGGATCCTATGTGGGTTCAGCTGTGAGGACGAATGTACTTGGATCCTATGTGGGTTCGGCTGTGATGACGACTGTACTTGGATCCTCCATCGGTTCGGCAGTGATGAAGACTGTTCTTGGATCCTACGTGGGTTTGGCAGCGATGGTTACTGTACCTGGATCCTATGTGGGTCCGACAGCGACGACATCTGTACTTGGATCCTATGTGGGTTCGGAAGAGGAGATGATTCAGAGGCTACATAAATCATCTCCACCCCTCTTCGTGAATAGTATACATGTGTGAGCTGAGTCATGACTTGAAATCATTATCTTCGATATGTTTGTCTTGCTTTCCTGTGCGGACTGAGTTGTACTTTCCTTTGTGGACTAAGATGTACTTTCCTGTGTGGACTGAGTTGAACATTGGCTCAGGAGTTGGATCTGAACTGGAATTGTTGACTTAGGTATATGTGTGGGAATATACCAAAGTAGTGTTGGTTGATACTTCATATTTGTATATTTCCATTGTGGTTTATCCTTTGTGGATTCAAGGAGGCCTTCGGGGGTCTCGGGGTCCCTACTGAGTATTGTATACTCACCCCAGCACGGGCTATGCCTGCACTAAGTTGTGTGGGTTGAAGATGACAGACAACAATGATCATGGTTGAGGCCTAGGGAGCAGGATGGAATACAGTGGTGGACTATCATGTGGGACGTACATGGAGTGTACGGCCGGGCTCGAGGAGCAAACAAGCCTATCTGTACTCACCCTTCAGGTTGGAGTTCCGGAGGACGTATTGGTGGTTGCTACTCTACATTCAACTATTGAACTATCTTTTCTCAGTTGTACTATACATTAAGTTCTGTTTGTATACTGTCCCATTTACTTCTAAAACTTCCTTTTGTACATAGTTTACATAGTGTTTACTTCATCTTGTGTACTTTGTGGTGTTTTTTTCTTATATAAAGGCAATGCCTTCACTTTTATTATCGGGATTTATGAATTTGGTGCTAGTCTCCAGCCCTTGGCCTATTGGAGTTGGGAATGGGGTACTCACAACATGAGCCCCAAGGATAGGTCGTGGCAATGGCTCTAAGTGTTTCTTGAATCTGATGAAGGACATTCAATGTTTCTCTTGTAATAGTCAGGGACATTGGGATTGAGATTGACTGACATACCATACAGCTGATCGTGAGATGGTCAAGGGACCACTGATGAAGAGATAGAGGTATGATTAGGGTGTTTTTCATTGCGGTAGATAAAGAAGATGGGCCAGAAGTGTATAAAAAGGTGTTCAAAGGTTCAAACTATTACCACCACCACCCCAAGGTGGTCAACGCAAGGCTTAGGGAGTTCATAGGAAGGGATGAAGCTTGCTGTAATCTATGGAGACCTATGACCCAAAGGTTCTATGGGTGATACAAGGTAGGATATGTATCTTTTATACTATATATATAGGATTGTTATACATAGGTTATATAAATTATATCCCTTCCACTTCTATAGTTCAAAACATTTAGATTTTGGTTGAGAAATTGGATTGACCAATGTTATTGGAGACCGTGAAATCTAGTGACTTTGTGATTTCACACTTGTGATAATAATACGGTATGATTCTTGGAGGTGAATGTTTTTTATGGGATCACATTATTTTATAAATTAGTCTTTATGGTGACATATTAGGTATATATGGGTTATCCATTGTTCCTTCCTAGATTGATAGATTTAGGTGGATTATGTAGTGTGTCCACGCATAGGAGCCTTAGCCTTATTGGTGAGGGCTCGTAAGGTTCATCCAAGATACCCAAGATAAAATCTACATGGAGGTATATTTTAGGGTTACTATTGTAGGTACTGTAGTTGTCATCACTATTCATTCATCTGGGCCTTTGGGCCACTAGTTTGGTTATCGGGTCTTGTAAGGCTTTTGGGCCACCCAAGGACATTGGGAAAGTTGTTTCACATGGACGTAAGGCCATCTTAAGGCCTTAGGGCTACCCCAAGGCCTTTTGGCCACATGAATTAAGATGTACCAATTAGACTAAAATGGACAAGGCTCTAGATAAAGGATTTAGGGTAGGCACATTCACTAGAGTAGAGATAACCAGGATTGGAAGAATGAGAGGGTATGGCTTTTTCATTGGTACCAGGCTGGGCAACATTGCATAGGAAATCTGGCTGAAAATCCCTGCAAATGAGGAGTGCTGATATTAAGACATATGCTATTGAGGAGCAGTTCCAAGTTTCTTGTCTGGGTGATTCTCTCTAAGACCTAAGGGTCATGTAATTCTCTCTAAGCCTTTGGGGATTATAAGGGTTCAACCTCACCCATTGAAAGGTGGATTATCAAAATAATTAAAAATAACTGCCTTTCAGGCCATTCCGTCAGTGTGTCCATAGCGATAGAATGTTTTTTTCCATTATTGGAGAAAAGGATACCTTGGTAGAGTAGGATGAGTTCATGTATAGGAGGGTGAAGCTAAATACTCTCCTAATAGATATCATGACACTTAGAGAAATGGAATATTTGGGAAATTAGTTTTCTATTGTGGTAGTGGAGTATAAGGACGTCTTTCCTTAGGGAATACTTGATTTACCTCCCTTCTAATGGATATAATTCCACATCAACCTTCATACTTAGATGACATTGATATCTTCACCAACATATAGTATTTCTCTCCTATATCTTTGATATTTCAAGATGTAATTGGTGGAAATATGGGGAATGGAATTTTGAGACCCAATATTTCCCTCTGGGCATCCCTAGTGTTGTATTCTAAAATGATAGACAAAATAATGAGGTCATGTGTGGATTATCTATTCTTATACCAAGTTATTATGAAGAATAAGTATCCAATTCTAAAGATTGATGATATATGTGATCATTTGAGATGGGTGTGATATTTTTCAGTGATTTTACTCACATAAAGATATCATCAGTTCTGAGTATGGGATGAGGATATACTGGAGACGACATTCAAATTTCGGTATGATCACATTGAGTACATGATGATTCCATTTAGCATGAAGAACATCCCATAAGGGTTCATGGGACTCATGAATGAGATAATTCAATATTTCTCTAACCAGTTCTTTGTAGAATTCATTGAAAACATCATAGAGTAATTTGTGTTATCGAAGGAGCACATGAGACACTTTAGGATGGTCATGGATACACTCCAAGAGCACCATATTGAGGAAAAGCTCTCTAAGTGAAAACATTATTTTTTAGAAGTCTACATTCGTAGACAAATCATCTTAAAGGCTGGTGTATTATCGGCCCAACAAATATTGAGGCAGTTCTTTCTTTAGAGCTACCCAAGAGTGTTACCGCGCTTCATAGTTTTCTTGGTTTTGAAGGGAACTATAAAATGTTTATACACAACTTCTATAAAGTTGTAACAAACTTTATAGATTTGATTGAAATTGGGAAGACTTCCTTGTAGAAGGAAAGGTTCTATAAGTTCTTTCAGGAGCCTAGACAGTGGTCAACGATTCCTCCCATCATGATATTTCAAGAGGGCGGGGTCAATAATGAAGTATTATGCAATACATCATGGACTATAATTGGATTTGTGCGAATTCATATACCATAATTTATTTCCTATTGTTCATTCCAGTTGAGACCACATGATAAGAACTAAATGACCTAGCATCAACATTTAGTACTGGTAAGATTCACTTTGAAGATGTGGTGACACTACTTGATAAGAGAGCGGCCTATCATATACTTTGACCACAAGACCCTCAAGTATATATTCTCTCATAATTATTCCAACATGAGATAATGGTGAGGGGTAATGTTCCTCCTAGAATATGGTTTTATGATTTTCTATACTTTTGGTAATATAATCATGGTGGAATAAACTATCATAAGAAGAACATATTCTTAGTTGTTAGTTGAGGCATGAGATTAGTTAGCCTAGATGAAGTTGTCCTTCTTGGAAAAGGGTAGTGCTTTATATCTTAATCTAGTGGTTATTACCCCTATCAATTGTACAACATGTGTTGTATTCTCAATGTGGTGATGTTGAATGTTAGACCATAAGTATTCATATGTCCACTAGATGTTCTATAGATGGTTATTCTGAAAGTAGAGATCACATTATTATTCTAAGAGGGTGGATGATGGTACCATTGATGTTGTAGGGGGAGGTGTTGAGGGAGTTTTATACGTATCCTTTCATGGTATATCTAGATGTGTTAATTGTTTTATTGGTCCTTCAATATCAGTTTTAGTGTCCATGTATAATGAAGGGAGTTGCAGAGTTTGTCTCTCGATGCCTTACTTTCCTGCAAGTGAAGGCTGAGCACCAAGTTCCAGTGGGTTTATCTTAAACCATTGGGGTTATATAGTGTAGGTGGAATGTGATATCCATGGACTTTAAGATGTGATTAACACATATTCCCAGGGAAAATAATTCCTTCTAGGCATTCAAAGACTATCTCATCATGTTATCCCGGTTCATATATATTCAATAGGAAAATTTAGTAGAGAGCTTGGGATTCCTCTACATGTGGCAGATAGTCTGAATCTATGGAGTTCTCTAAGATATCATATATGAAAAAGATGAAAACTTCAAATATATGTTTTTAAGAGGATTATATGAATAATTTTTGAATCATTTATGATTTATCTAACCATTTTACCACAAGACTAATGACCAGATATATCAGATCATATAGGTCTTGGAGGACATGCAACAGACTTGCATATTGGACATCAGCCATTTTTGGGAGGATCACCTACCCTTGGTGGAGTTTTCTTACAAGAAAAATAATCATTACAAATTTTTTATGCAATAAATCATGGATATTTATTGGAAAATCAATAGTTCAACACATTGTTAGAATAATTTAGGTTATTTGGGTTAGACACTGAGATTGTGTGAAATGATTTTTTTTCAAATTAAATTTATCATTTTTATATGTTCCATTTCATGAAAAAATTAATATAGATTTTCATATTAAAGAACTATGTTTTTCTAGGATAAAACACACTCGATACATATATTATCTGAAACACCCCAACCCCAGTTACCATGAGTTAGTGCATTATTACATAACATTGGCATGATCACAGAAGATCAAGTCTCAAAATACTGATTAGTTTAGTATCCTTGGAAACACTAGATACATTCATAAGTCTTACATTACATCATAATGTGAAAAAATACAACAACATAGTCTCTATAGTCTACACTCATATCCCCTCAGACTATCCCTACAATTAAGTCATAAAATATCTCTTCGCATACTTGAAAAAAAAACATAGAAATGGGTGAGCTCAAATACTCAGTAAGGATTACAATATAGTGGAAACTGTCATAAATAAGCATAAACATTTAAGGCAATGTATAACTAAAATAAAAACCTTTTAAACATGAACATCAACATAATATGGAAAAAATAAAATGAAATAATTCCATTTACATATTCACATTAATATTCTACTAGTCGAGTAATCACATGCAATATCAATAACAACATTCATAATGATGAAATGCATAATGATAGACTATCATAACCACATAGTCAAGGCCTTGTGCCATGACTACAAATAATATTTTCTCAAGGCCTTGTGCCATGACAGTAGTTTATCTAATGAGACCAACTGATGCATCTACGAGCTATAACAGGGTATATCTGTCACTTAATAAGTCCAAAGAATTTCTCATATGAACAGGTTTAAAAATAACATAATCATTTGTATTAAAACTAGCGTAAAAAATTTCAATACTTTCTCCATAAACCATGAATGGAATAAAAATAACACATCCACGGTCAAACATATCACAAAACCTTCAATACAATATGGAAGTTTTGTATCAAAATAAATCAACTTAAAATAAGACAATAATCAATTAAAGGATGTTGACATTGATGAAATCAAAACTATTTGAGAGAAATATATATATATTGTTGAAATCACTTAAAAGTCACATAAAAATAAAAAAAAATTTACTTCGAAAATATTATTGTAATCTTGTATGGGAAACTTTGACGATTTTATAACGGCGTAAAATAGCCTCACCCACTGTATAAGTTTAAAAAAAGACATTCTTACCTTAATTTTGTTGAAACGGTTAAAAAGGACCTTGTTTGGAAAATGATGAAAATATTCCTTTATAAACATCTTATAAAAATTCAAACAATTGTATAAATGAAATTTACCCGTAGTCCATAAAATAATAAGAATTTTATTAAATACATTTTTAAGAAACATGGATGTGGATGACAAATAAGTCCTGGTAGATAATTACGTATAATCAACCACGGATAAGGAAGTGATTGTTAAAATAAACCCTTACATTGTACTTTTCCTTAGTTGAGGGTAGTTTAACCTCTTTTATAATAGTTAAATCAATTTTATTAAATTATACAAGAATAATATACATAAATATGATATCATATATGGTCTTTTAATATAGCTTTGTTGATAATATTTTAGTATTACCGTCATTTCGGGTGTTTAGTTACTCGTTACCTTTTTAATTTTTCATTAAATAAGTCGTATTTTTCATCCATAGTTTGTATGATATTGATATCTAGAATTATATAAAGTCCTTTAAAATTATTTTTATTCCTCAAATTAAAATTATTATTTAATGGATATGATGGAGAATTAATCTCATCACGTTCCTGGAGACGGTTGTCCGTACGTACGCACGAATGACAATATCATTCTTTTGATATTAAAATAATATATAATTGGATGGTGTATCAAATATACAAAATCATTATCATGTTATATTTGTTATTTACATGAATTTCACCTCATTATTATACCCATCCAAATAATAATGTATTGAATAACAATTACACCACGACGTGGAGTCGGTAAGTCGTACGTACATACGTATGGTGACATGTCATTCATTGGATGGATAGAATAATGAATTTGGTTGTGCAATATTTATTATAAAATGATAGTATATATAATATACTAATGTTATTATTTTATAATGGAAACAACAAGGAAAAAGGAGTGGATGAAGAAAGGAACTTGAAAGGGGTGGTCATATTTTTACCTCATCTTCGGGTTCTTCCTTTTGATTTGATCAAACAGGATCTTTATGTTTGATTTTTGACTAAAGAAATACCTCTAGGATAAAATGAAGGAAGTTGAGAGGATATTAGGGCAGGGGTTGGCCGAACAAAAAGTCTTAGAAGGTACAAATTTGAGAGAAGTGGGAGTGCCCTTTTATAAGAGGGGTGAGGGGCACCTTTGGAAAAACATATAATATTAGATTCAAATTGGGTTTATAATTGATCCAAAGTCACTTTTTTCTAGGATAAGGTGGGGATAAATCAAAATACTTTCACACAATAGAATTTAGATAGTTTTGGGTCACTATATTAACCTTATCATTTATATTTAACTGTTAGTTAAATAGTTTGACATTTACCATGTCTCATTGTATTTTTATATTATATGGTTAATAAACATACTATATCAATCCATGAGAACCCCAAGTAGTTCATTATTAATATATATAAACTTTTCTAAGTCATTTTTCTGATCCTTAGTATTTTAGGAATTGAATATCAATTAATAATAAAATATTTGTTTTAAATACGCCTTTATGTCAATTTTTGACACTATTTAATAATAGATTTTTGTTAAAGTCCTAAAAACTTTATTAATTATAAATAAATTCATTTAGTCAATCAAAACATGTAATATTAACCTATAAAATTAGTTTATGAAATCAAAACATTAAATTATATTTATTTTAACATTTATAATACCATTTATTTGATTCTTTCATTATTATGGAAAAAACTGCATCATCATTGTATCATAAATAAATTTAATTATTCAATGTATAAAAAGTTAATATAAAATAATATTTTGTATTAAATTGTTTTATATTTCTAATGAATTTTTATATTCTAAGAGATAACATATATAACCCTATGTAACGAATACTTTACTAAAAGATATATGCTTATGTCATTTTTGTATTTACATTAACTTAATTAATATAAATTCTCATTATCCCGTACAAGTGGCTCCAGGGGGTCCCAAAATCGACCCAATGATGACCATGGTTGGACATGAATCATCAAAAAGGGTTATGTCACATGTTAGGGTAATTTAATATTATTATAATATTATTTTGTTTACCGTTGTTTACTGGATTTATCTTTAACCATGGTAAATAAAATATTTACCGAAGTAATTATTCAAAATATCCAAAAATAGATGTTACCTATTTACAAAATTCAGACCTCCTGGTTCTAAATATGAAATTCATTTTAATAAATTCAAAACACAGAAGTGGCAGAAATTAATTTAAAATCAATTCTTGTTGTTAAAACAACTAACGTGTTTTTAAGAAATAATAACTATGAAAATATAGACACTTGTTTACGTCTATTTTATATGTGAAATTACATCCAATGACCAAAATTGGATTAAATGGTAAAAATATATTCTAATTATAATTTAAAACCACTAAATAGTATGATTTAGCACTATAAATTATTTTGATTTAAAAAGTTGTTTTTAATTAGAATTTATTATTTTTTATTATTCATAAAATATTGGATGTTCTTATAAAAATACCAAAAAATCATCCTAGGATTATTTCGATATTCCGAATCCAAAAATGAAGTCCATTTTAAATGATAAAATTTATATAATTTAAAAAAATGGGTATTACTATTCATAATGGCTAGTTTGAATTGTTGTGGTGTGTTAGAACTCGAAGTTGCGTACAACACACATTATTGTATTATTCATATAGAAGTGTACTGTGGATGCTTGGGGTTTTATATTATCACCTCCTTAAAATAATTCGGTCCTCTAAGATTCTAGAATATTACTTTATAAAATGACTCGGGTGGTTTTTCATCATAAGTTCCTCGGGATCCCACATTGCCTCTTCCATATTATGGTTTTTCCATATAACTTTTACCAGATGAGTCGTCGAGTTTCTCAGCACTGGTTCTCTCATATCAAGGATCCTTACTTGCTCTTCGAAATAAGATTGATCAGGTTCTAGTTATAATTCCTCATAGGTGAGTACATGTGTTGGGACAGGCATGAATTTTCTCAACAGTGAAACGTGGAACACATCATGAACTTTGGAGAGATTTGGCAGCATTTCCAAACGATAAGGTACAACCCCAAATTGTTCTAGATTTTGAAAGTTCCTATGTACCTAGGACTCAATTTACCTTTATTACCTAAACGTATAACTCCTTTCCATGGAGATACCTTAAAGAAAACACGATCTCCAACCTGAAATTCTAAATCCTTCCTTCGGTTATCGGTATAACTCTTTTCCAACATTGAGATGCTTTGACGTGGTTTTGGATTACCTTGACATCTTCCATCATTTACTAAAATAGTTTTGGGCCTATGAGTTTTATTTCACCAACATCATCCCAACAGGTTGGTCTGCGACATCTCTTTCCATATACTATTTCATATGGTGCCATCTGAATACTTTAATGGAAGCTATTGTCATAGGGAAATTCTTACAGAGGTAATTATTGATCCCATATACCCTAAAAGTCAAGTGAGAGAGATATCAACATGTCTTCTAAGGTTTTAATTGTCCATTCTAATTTTCTATCTGTTTGAGGGTGGTAGGCAGTGCTCAAACAAAGTTCAGTATCTAGGGATTTCTAAAGACTTTTCCAGAATCTTGAAGTAAAACGGGGATCATAATCAAAACCAATCAATAGGGTTACTACATGAAGTCTCACAACATCATTAATATATAGTCTAGATAAATGTTCAAGTGTTAAATCTTCCCTTTTAGCAAGAAAATGTGATACTTTGGTAAGACGATCAACAATGACCCATATTGAATCGTTCATTCTTGGAGTTTTGTATTGTCCCATGACAAAGTCCCTCATAATATAATCCCATTTCCACATAGGTATGGGACGAGGTTGCATGAATCCTCCTGGATTTTTCCTTCCATCATTCACTTGTTGAAAACCATACATCTTGACACAATATCATCAATCTCTCTATTCGTGTTGTTCCACAAATAATGTTCATTCAAATCACTATACATTTTTGTTCTCCCTAGGTGTATAAGGAAATTACAACTATTTGAATGATCCAACAATTCCCTTTCTAGATCAAGTACATCGGGGAAAAAAATTATCTTCCAAAATTTCAAAATTCCATCTTCATAGACAAAGTCAGTTAATATCCCATCATTTACAGCATTAATCTTCTTTTAAACTATTTTTTATCAGTCTGAGAACTCTTTATCCTTTCTAGTAAAGATGGTTTCTCAACCATTTGAAGAAGAATTGATGTTTCACCTTCCATGGATATTCCCATATCCATCTACACTAGATCTATGAAAATATGGTGCCTTTGAATTTGCATCTTGTTCAAAACTCCATGATCCTTTCTGCTCAAACCATCTCCCACCCTATTTGCCTTCCCCAAGTGGTAGTGTGTGGTGAAATAATAATCCTTTAGTAGTTCAAGCCATTGGATTTGCCTCATGTTGAGTTCTTTTTGTGAGAAAATATACTTCAAACTCTTGTGATCAGTATATATCTCACATTTTCACCATAGAGATAAGGTCTCCATATCTTCAATGAAAATATCACAACTGAAAACTCAAGATCATGAGTAGGACAGTTTTTCACATGATTTTTCAGCTATCGTGATGCATAGGAAATAACCTTATCATTATACATAAGGACACAACCAAGTCATTTCTTTGAAGCATCACTATAAATAACAAATCCATCTTTCCCTGATGATAGAATAAATATAGGAGAATTGACTAATACTGTCATTAGTAATTCAAAACATTCTTCACACTTTTTTGTCCAAACAAATTTAACCCCTTTTCATTTGAGCTTTGTTAATGGGTTAGCCAAACGGGCAAAATTATGGATGAAACGTCAATAATAACCTGCTAAACCAATAAAACTGCGTACCTCAGTTATACTCATCAGTACTGGCCAGTCTTGGATTGCTATTATCATTGAAGAATCAATGGAGATTCCATCCTTAGAGACAATATGTCCAAGAAAAGTAATCTCATGAAGCCAAAAATCACACTTGCTAAACGTCCCGTATAATTCATGTCTTCTAGATGTCTTTAGAATAATGCGCAACTGATTTTCATGATCGTCGTAGCATTTGGATTATACCAAGATATCATTGATAAATACCACTACAAATTCATCAAGATATTCCTTGAAAACTCTGTTAATTAGATCCATGAAAATAGAGTGTTCATTAGTTAGCTCAAAAGGCATTACTGTAAACTCGTAATTCCCATACCTAGTTTGAAATTCTGTCTTTGGAATGTCTTCCTTCATCACATACAAATGATGATATCCCGATCAAATATCATTCTTTGAGAATTATTTTTCTCTATAATGTTGGTCTAATAAATCATCAATTAAAAGTAGGAGATACTTGTTCTTTATTGTTTTAGAATTGATCTCCCTGTAGTAAATTCACAACCTCATAGATCTATCTGTATTTATTAATAAAGAATAGGGTATCCCCATAGAGAAAAACATGGGTGAATAAATCCCTTATTACTCAATTCCTATAGTTTTTTATATATTTCCACAAATTCCACAGTGGCCATTCTATAAGGGGTCTTCGATATGGGCCTTGATTCAAGAATTAAATCAATGGAAAACTCAATTTCCCATTCTGGAGGATGTCCATGTAAATCATTTGGAAAGACATCAACATATTCATTCACAATAGGTACATCCTCTATTTGATCTTTCCTTTCCTCACCCATAGTTATTTCATTCTCTTCACCCCAATAATTGGATATAGTTGAGCTACTGGCGGTAGATCTAGATAAGAATTAGGTGGTGATGATTTTCCTCTGAAGATAAACTATTCATTATCATCATCATCAAAAATTGTAACCTCCTTCTTCTTAAATTAAATATCCACATCGTGGTCTAAATTCCAATCCATAATTAGGATTATATAAAATTCAATCTTGGGTATGATGATGATATCCGCAGATAAAAAAAATTTATATGCTCTAATGGGGACTGATTCAAAAAACCTTATTGCGATGATACTTTCCTTATCAGTTTTAACTAACAACTCCCTTGTTAAATAAAAATTTTAAATATCTATTTTTCTTAGAAAAATGGGAAGATATGAAACAATGCGGTGATCCAGAATAAAATAATTCATTGGCTAAACATGAGGAAACCATTAAATTACCTGCCACCATGTCTTTCAGAGATTCAACCTCAGCAGTAGTGATAGAATAAGCTTGGCCTTGATCCCTTGGCCTTTTCTAAGGTAAGTTACTTAGACACTCAGGAAATTCATTTGCATAATGTCCGATCTCCATACAATTGTAGTATTGAAAATCGGTAGCTTTTTTCTTCCCCTTGCAATCACGAGTTTGGTGGCCTTTTTCACCACACTTGTAACAGACTCCCATTCCCTTCAAGAAAGTACCGGGTTGTTTTTTCCACATTTACTACAGGATGGATATTAAACTTTTCCCTTCTTCCCCTTATTTCCATTTCTAGAGTGATCAACATACCTCTTCTTCTCTTACTTGCCTTTAAATTCGTAAGACATAGAGAATTATTTTTCTTTCATGATAGCTCATGAGACAATATATTCATACGACGTGAATGATTGTGAGACTAAAGCATGATGGAGAAATGGTTTTAAACCATCAAATAAATGATCGAACGTACTTATTGGGTTACTTATATAATCGGCTGCATGCCTTGTAAACCTGGTAAAGTTACCTTCATACTTTGTTACATTCTGATCCCCTTTTTGCCTCAGACTCAGAAATTGCCTTTCCATATCTGCTCAATGGTCAAGAGAAATGTATTTTTGTATGAAAATATCTTTAAAATCCATCCATTACATATTTTATACTTCATTATAATCCATTGTGTTTTGAATCAATGACCACCATTGATCAACATCTACAATGAGGTGGTAAACTGCCATGATATCTTTTTCCCATTCACTTCTCCTCATGTCAAGGTATATTTTCTATAAGGAATACATCCATTGATCAACTAGAAATGGATTTGTACTCTCATTTAATGTTGGTGGTTGTTGCCTCATGAAGCTATCTAACATTGATCCTCCACACTTCAGATCAGGGTGCTCCAGACGGGAATGTTTATTATTCATAACCTGAGTGAGTTTTCCTAGTATGGTTATAAGATGATCAGCACCAGTTTTATCACCTGTTCCACTATAATTATCTTGAGCAGTAGATAAATCCCTATATGGAGCCCATGCATTGATACGGTTTCCATTCCATCCACTAGGCCCCATTCTTAAACAATAACATAAACTATATAAGGTTATGAATCAAAACACATAATTCCATACTTGTAAACCACATAACAAAAATCAAACTATTTATGGATATAATCCATAATCATAAAAAAAATTATTTGAGGAGTATATACTCAAAAACGATTCATAATGGTTTCTAATAAAAATGAGAATTATCCTAAACATATCTCCCTTGAGTGTTGTAACAAAGAGTGCACCAAGGCCCGTCATCGTGCACCAGTTCCCATTCTAGTCTAGCTTAAAGTAGTGTTTTCAGGTTTTACCCCTAGATAAATCTGTGCCAGATCCGCCTGTGCATGCTCGTATGTAGACAGGGATGTATTGTAAGGAAAACTCACAAAATCTATACAATGCCAAAATTCTAGAAGTTCTTCAATACTAATCCTTAAAGTCCATCCTAGGTCTATGTGCTCTAATCAGAGTTTATCTAAATCTATCTTCTAAGGGTTGTACTAAACTTCCTATGATACCAACTGTAACACCCCGACCCCAGTTACCTGGAGTTGGTGCATTATTACATAACATTGGCATGATAAAAAACTATCATGTTTCTAAATATCGATTAGTTTAGTAGCCTAGGAAACACTAGATACATTCATAAATCTTACATTACATCATATAGTGAAGAACTACAACAACATAGTCTCTAGATTCAACACTCATATCCCCTAAGACTATCCCTACATGTAAGTCATAAAATACTTTCTCATATCCTGGGAAAAATAAAACATAGAAAGGGGTGTGATCAGATTCTTGGTAAGGATAACAATATAGCGGAAACTTTCATAAATAAGAATAAATATTTAAGGCAATGTATCACTAAAACAAAATACATTTAAACTTGAAATTCATCATAATATTGAAAAAAATGAAATAATTCCATTTACTTATTCACATGGATATTCTAGTAGTCGAATAATCACATGCAATATCAATATACACTTTTATAATGATGGAATGCATAATTCCAGACTATCATAACCACATAGTCAAGGCCTTGTCCCAGGACAACAGATTATATTTTGTCGAGGACTTGTGTCAAGACACTATTTTGTCTCATGAGACCTACCGAAGCATCAAGGAGCTATAGCAGGCTCCACCTGTCACTTACTATGTCCAATTCATTCCCCATATAAACAGGTTTAAACATAACATAAACATTCGTATTAAAACTAGCATATGAAATGTCAATACTTTCTCTACAAGGCATAAATTGTATGAAAATAACACATCCATATTCAAACATATCACAAAACCTTCAATATAATATTGAAGTTTTTTATCATAATAAATCAACATTAAATAACCTTATAACCCATCAAAGGATTTTTACATAGGTGCAATCAAAACTATTTGAGAGAAATATTTTTTTTTTGAAATCATATAAAAGTCACATAATTATAAAAGAAAACATTTACTTTGAAAATCTTCATATAAGCTTGTAAGGGAAACTTCAACGATTTTATAATGGTAGAAAATAGTCGCACCCTCCATATAAGTTAAAAAAGTACATTATAACCTTAATTTGGTTGAAAAGGTTAAAAAGGACCTTTTTTGGAAAACAACCGAAAGATTCCTATATAAACATCTTATTAAAAGTTAAATAAGGGTATACATTAATTTAACCAATAGTCTATAAAATATAAATAATATTTTGAAATAAATTTTTAAGAAAAATGGTTGTGGATGATAAAGAGGTCCCAGTAGATAATTACGTATAAAAAACTCGAATAATGAAGTGATTGTGAAATAAACCATTACCTTCTACTTTTCCTTGGTCGAGGGAAGGTTAAACACCAAATAATAGTTAAATAATTGTAATTAAATTATACAAGAATCATATACATAAATATGATATCATATGTGATCTTTTAATTTTTCTTTGTTAATAATATTATAGTATTATCGTAATTTTAGGTGTTCACTTACTCATTTTCTTTTATATGTTTTGTTGTATAAGTCGTGTTTGTTATCCATAGGTTACATCTTATTCATATCCATAATGATATCAAGTCCTTAAACATTATTTTTAATAATAAAATGAAAATTATTCTTGAATGGATATGATGGGGAATGAATCTCATCACGTTCATGGGGACGGTAGTCCGTACGTACGCATGAGAGACAATGTCATTCAATTGATATTAAAATAATATATAATTGGATGTTGTATCATATATAAATAATAATTATCATGTTATATTTATTATTTACAATAATTACACTTCATTATTATACCCATCCAAATAAAAATGTATTGAATAACAATTACACAATGACGTGGAGACTATAAGTCGTACGTACTCACGTATGGTGACATGTCATTCCATGGATGGATATAATAATGAATTTGGTCATAAAATATTTATAAAAACATCATATTATATTTAAGATACTAGAGTTATTATTTGAAAATGTAAACAATAAAGAGAAAGGAAGTGGCAAAAGAATGGAACTTGAAAGAGGTGGTGAGATTTTTACCTCTTCTTCAGGTTCTTCCTTTTGATTTGATCAAAAGGGATACATAATATGTCTTTATGGCTAAATTAAGGCCTCAAGGATGAAGATAGGGAAGTTGATAAGATATTTTGGCATGGTTTGGCCGAACCAAAAGGCTTTGAAGGTATGAATTTGAGGGAAGGGTGAGTTCACTTTTATAAGAGGGGTGAGGGGCACCTTAGGAAAAACATAAAATATTATTTTATAATAAATTTATATTCGGTTTATAATTGCTCCAAAGTGACTTATTTCGTGGATAAGGTGGGTATTGGAAGAAATAAATTCAACCAATAGTTTTTAGATAGTTTTGGGTCACTATATTAAACTTAACATTTATATTTAACTCTTTGTTAAATAATTTTACATTTACCATGTCTCTTTGTATTTTTATATTATATGGTTAATAAAAAAACAATAACAAGCCAAGAAAACCCCAAGTGGTTAATTATTAATATATATAACAATATATAAGTCATTTTTATGATCCTTAGATCTTTAGGAACATAATATCAATTAATAATATAATATTTTTTAAATACTCCTTTTTTCAATTTTGACACTATTTAATAATTGATTTTTGTTAAAGTCTAAAAAACATTATTAATACGAAGTAAATTCATTTAATAAATCCTAACATGTCATATTAAATTATAAAATTAGTATATGGTATCAAAACTTTCAATTTTTTTTTTATTTTAACATTTATAATAACATTTATTTGATTCTTTCATTAATAAGTAAAATACTGCATCATCATTGTAACATAAATAAATTTAATTATTAAATGTCTAAAAATTATAAATAAAATATCATCATGTAGGAAATATTTTTAGATTTCTAATAGGTAATTATAGTCTAAGATATAACATATATAACACTACGTGAAAATTGTTTCACTAAAAGATATATGCTTATGTCATTTTGGTATTTACTTTAACTTAATTAATATAAAGTGTCATTATCACATACAAGTGGCTAGATGGGGTCCCAAAATCGACCCAAGGATGCCCGTGGTTGGAAATTCATCATAAAATAGAGTTGGGGAACATGTTAGGGTAATTTAATATTATTATAATATTTTTTTACCCTTACTTATCGGATATACCCTTTAACCATGGTAAATAAAATATTTACCGAAAGAATTATTCAAAATGTCTAAAAATAAAAGATATATATTTACACAATTTAGAAATTCTTATTATAAATATGGAATACATTTTTCTAAATTCAAAACATAGAAGTGGTTGAAATTTATATAAAATTAATTTCGGTTCTCAAAACAAAACGCGTATTTTTAAGACATAATCACTATCAAAATATTGACACTTGTTTATGTATAGTTTAAATATGAAATTACATCCAATAACCAAAATTGTATTAAATGGTGAAAATTTATTCTAATAATAATTCAAAACCATTCAATCGTATGATTTATCACTATAAATTATTTTGATTAAAAGAGTTTGTTTTAATTATTGTTTTGTATTTTTCACTATTCATAAAAATTTGGAAGTTCTCAAAAAAATACCAAAAATTTATCCTAGGATAATTTCAATATTCAGAATCCAAAAATGAAGTCAATTTTAAAAGATATAATTTATATAATTTCAAAAAGTGGGTATTACTACTCATAACGGTTAGTTTGATTGGTTATGGTGTGTTAGAACTCAAAGTCGCGTACAACACAAGATACTGTATTATTCAAATAGAACCGTATCATGGAATATTGGGGTGTTAAATTATCTAGTGTTATAGACAAAACTGTCTTGGCTTATGTTACACCAGATATGGAGCTTCTATGAAAAATAATTTTATTGTTATAATTACTTAAACATTGATAGTTCTAACATATCCATTAAACACTGTAATATGAATAATAAAAATTCATATTTAAATATTATTTATAATATTTATAGATAAATAAAACATATTAATATTAAGAAATAAATTTTTTGGTAATGTATTTATATTTTTGAAAATATTCTTTTATTAAAAGATATGCTTTTATGTCCTTCTGTGGAAAATAAAATAAATTTTATAAAATTTTATAAATTTAATTTGAAAAAATAAAATCTATTTTTATTTAATAATTTAGAATTTTTATTAGGATGAAATTTTTTTTTGAGACAATGTATTTTTTAGAAGAATAATGAAAAATACTGAATTTTAAATCAAAACTGAATTTTCTTCTAATTTATTTATATAGTGAAATTATATGTTATATTGATTTTGAAGTAAATATATATAAATTATAAATATATTAATCCAATTTATTTCAGTATAATTATTTTTATATTTAATTTATATATAAATTCTAAATGAATAGTGGAACATTTTCACATTAAAAACCAACTTTCTCGCTACATTTGTGGAATTAACATTAAATTTAATATTCATATTTTATGAACTGAATTTATAAAAATGGAAATAAATTATTGTAATAAGTATAATATCTATAGTCTAATGTGATCAAATTAAAATTTTACCCCATATATTATTGTATGTGAATAATATTAATTACAATAATTAAGGAAAAGTTATGCATAACAGGGTAATAAATTTTAATCTTAAGGGACCAAATAACCTAGAAACATGTCTAAAACAAATTTTTTATAAATTATTTTGTCATAAAACAACCACACTATATATGTTTTGGATTTTTATTCCTTTTTTAGTTAAAAATTTTGGAAGGCCAAACTTTTAAAAAAAATCACATGTGGGTTCCCTCCCTCCCCTATAAATGGCCAACACCTCTCCCCTTCTTCACACCTCTCAAACCAGTTTTCATTGCAAAATATATTTAAAATTATATTCACTAAATTAATCCATTCCACATTTAGGATAACATTTGGTAAGAAATATAACAATGGATTCCCTTTGCTGCAAACCAATTAGAGGTTCCCAAAGAAGAGGTAACATTCTCCCTCGAGCTCCATTAATTTATTTTCCTTCTCCACTACCTAAATTATAATTATTTCATGCATAAACAATCCTAAGTATAGTCAATATACTAGTAGGTTTTTATAATAAGGGTTCTACCTACAATTACACACACTTTCATCTAATGGGTAACAAACTTACCGTTCCTGTGTGTGGTGATGTAGCAACTCACAAAATGATATAATTTTTTTTACATTACCACCTCTAATGGTTGGAATAATTATAGAAAATTTATGTTTATATGATATATATTATTTATTTTTTATTATTTAATTATTATATAAATTATTCCTCCATTCTTTCCATTTTTTTATTATGATAATTTTGTTTGAGGAGGTGTGGAAAACCACCTCCATAAAGAGATCTAATTCATTTAATCACTACATGGAATGTATTAATGATGTTTTTATTGAACATATATTATATATAAGATAAAATAATGATACATTTAATATTTTATGAATATATATATATATATATATTACTTAAATTATATCAATATTACAATGAAAAATAGAATAACGTTCATTCGAATGTACGATCTACCATGTCTAGGAACATTATGTTAAATATTATATTTATATATATTCTATATATTATAATAAATAAATATATATTGAATATACATGATATTTATATTATATTTTATATTCTGGAAATCATAATATACATATGAGGTCAAAAAAATAACTAATTAAGATACATGTGAAAAAACGTTGATATTACGCGAAGCGAAATCGTTAATAGGAATTGTTAATAATTGAGTAATATAAAGTCATAATCAAACAACATATGTAATTAGATATAATAATTTGGTTCTTGGAAATATTTTTTATGATATTATATTTATTATAAATGAGGTATTTATAAGTATTATGTGATTCAATACATAAGGTAAGAAAATTTCATCTCACCTTTTATTTCCATGATTTACATTCCTCATTAACCACTTATTTATTTTGAGTGGTTATAATTAACATGGATGTATTATATGATTATTAAAGTAAAATTTGTGGGCATTTACAAATCCATTTTATGATCTTTATTTTAAGGGGTTCATGACTCTATATTTACGAAATTACCCATGTAATTTTGTCTCGATTTTCCTTCATTGATACACATGCCATATTATGCATATATTTTTTTCTATGAGGTGTATATAAATCATTAGAAATGTTATATTATGAATATATTTATTTTCATGATATTTTACGATTCATGTAATGTTTTTATTTATATTTTATTATGATTCGATGTTAACAAATTGCTAACCGCTTACACCAATAATCTCACAGTATATTGATATTTGTTTATGATTATGCTCCCATTAATGAAATATGATGATACATTTATAAATAAATCTAATGATTTGTCCTTCCCCAGAGTTTTTAATGTTATATCCAATTAGTGGTAACATTTTTCCACCATTTGGTACATACGAAAACAAATAATGTTTATTTTAATAAATCCCATATTTACCTCTCTCTTAGGTATAAAATTTATGTTCCATCAGAACCATGTATTCAAAAAATGTTTCAAAATATATTATAATATTATCTAATGATCTTAAAAAGAAACTTTTACCAATTTTACCTTTTTTACCTTTTTTGAAACACCCCAACCACTCTAGACTAGAGCTGGTGCATTAAATGTTATATTGGAATGGTTAGAAGGAATGAAAATATTGAAGGAACGATCAGTTTAGTAGTCTTGAAAATTCTAGATACATAAATGTTACTCAAATTACATTGGAGAAGGTTAAAAAATAAAATTCATAACAAAAAATAAAAACTACACCCACAAGATCTAAATAAATTATCTCCACTTCATCGACCACTGAAGGTAGACAATGAAAGGGGTGAGCTCAAACACTCAGTAGGGGTTACAAATAGAGGATTCATGAATCAATAATAACTGATTTTTAAGCAATTTTATATAATAAACATGTCGTGGTGAATAAAATAAAAACTCACACCATTAATAAACTGAGAATGAAATGACATCCATATATTTTTCATAGAGAAACCCCCATGGATATTAACAACTGATAATGTATAAATATAATGATTATTAATTAGAAATAATGTATCTGGAACATGATACCATAATATCATAAAAAGAGTTTAGTTTTGGGGGTAGAAACCTATCTGATATTTGGAAACAAACTCAAAAGGTTTGTCGCCAAAATGATTAGTCGCATGAGACCTGCTGATGCATCGAGGGGTTATAGTGGGGCCCCCTTCCACAAAATTTCCAATGAATTATTTTTAAATTGATTCAATACAAGATCAATATTCCTTTTCAATATCCGTATAGAGTAGAGTATACAGATTCATCAATATTTCCATAGTTATAAGAACTTTACAAATACACATCGTATGTAAAATGGTATAAGATTTAGAAAAAAATTATCCATGATATGAGATTATGAATATTTAATATGAATATAATTTCAAATGAAAAGTGATCTCAATTGGGATGTAGGTACAACACATAATAATTATTAGATGTACAATACAATGATAGTCACAACAAAATAGTAGTTGAGATAAAGTCTTTTACCATAATGTAATTAGTTGAATCATATCACCAGAATTTAATAACCATAAAATAAATAATTGAATAAAATGAATATAAACAGAATCAAGATATTATATATAAAATGGAAGTACACATATACTATAGAAAAGAAATAAGTGTAGAATAATGAAAATCTCACAGAAAATAAAGTGAGATGAGAAACCCCGCACCTTATGCTCGAGTATGTTATTCGTTTGTTTTAATGACCTGAATAATAAAAGTATGTTTCATTAATTAATAACTCTAGAACTTCATATACATGTAACTGATTTATTATAACCTTATTAGGTTCATTAATAGAAATTTTTATGGGTTTAAGAAGTTCAATTTTCTTATTTTCGAAGCATTTTCTTCCTTGGTTTGCCTGATTTGTTTACTTGTTTTCAGAAATAGAAGTTCATTTGAAATGTGTTTAAACATCCAGAATTGTTAATATATCTTATTTATGAAATTAATGATTTATAAATGATCTAATAATCATTTTTGGTTATATACCATGATGAAGATTCATTAGTTAAACGTTTTTTACAAATATTTAGATTAACTTGGCGGTTTTGTTCATAATGAGACTTGTTTGGTATTATTATTGTATATTTTGAGTGTATAAGGATTAAGGAAACATTAATGATATTAAATACATATATTCATATTTGGTTCAACCATTAAAATGGTTTCATGACCTATAATGAAGGAGAAAGTGATGAACAAAACTCCGTAGTCCACAAAGGTTATAAATTTGAACCTCATGGATGTTGATTTTGTTTATAAAAATAAAAGGAAGTTAGTAAGAATATTGATGATAGTTAATCCATTCATATGATATAATTATATTATATAGATTATAATGGAGTTTATCATGGTGATTTGGACTGGGGATGTGAGGAGAGAAAAAGAAAAGTTAAGAACTTGAAAATAAAAGAAAAGTTGAGAGATCCCTTATGAAAATCTGGTAGCCTAAGGGCGTTGCTTAAAATTTCATAAAATGAAATAATGAGAGAAAAAGGGTATATAATAATATTGAAATAAAAATTATAGTAAGAAAAACACATAAACTAAAACCCCAACCTATGAGAATGGAAAATCAAATAGATAACATAAAATAAGTGTCGACTAAAAGTAGAGAATGAATGATTCCCTTACCTTGTAGTGTAACACCTAGATCATAAAGGATGGGACATTGGGAGATTAAAGAAACCTTGGGTGGACTCATATAGAGGTTAAAAAAACAGATATTCTGAGATGAGGTATATTTAATTAATGAAAATGAATGGTTTAGTGGGTATTTATAGAAAAGGAGAGGTAGTTTTTAAATAATTTCAAAAGGACACCTCGATAGTGGTTTTTTTCCAAACCATGGGCTTGCCCATGGTATTTTCCCATAGATTAAGCCACATGGGACACCTCGTGTTGTATTTTACTATAAAAAAGTCTACCATACTATTAAATTAAATTAATATATCATTATGATGTCATTAAACTACCAAAAAACTCAAAACTATATTTTTACTATTCATGAAAAATTCATGTATTTTAGAAAAATCCCAAAAATTTACCCTAACCATTTTTAGACGTGTAGAATTCATAAATGATATCCATTTTTTAAATATAATTTTCTATGAATTTTTAATTTAATTTTTAAATAAAATTATAGTTAATTAAAAAATAAATTTTTTTAAAAGTATAATTAGTTCCATATCTAATTAAAAAAACAATTAAGTTGTCATTATCTTTTTACATTAAAAAAATATAATCAATATTTACTATCTATAAGGGTCATATTATAATTCATATTACTATTTATAAGGGTATTTTACTAATCTAGATGACCATTTTTTGAAATTCAAAACATAGATGTAGAAAATTTATGTTTAATGGATAACTTATAACATTCTACTATAATGTTTTTATTCACAAAAGACATAGTGCGTAATGAAATATATGATATCTAATGAATTGAATGTGTTGAAGAGGTACATACCTTAAAATGTTTGGGGTGTTATATTACTCCCTCCTTCAAAATTTTCCTCCTCAAAATTTTATGTGTAAAGACTACAAAAAGATGAGGGTGGTTCTTCTTCATGAAATCATCTAGTTCCCATGTTGCGTCCTCCATATTTGGGTTTCTCCAAACAAACATTACTATACGAGTTGTCTGATTTCTCAAAACATGATCCCTTGTGTCAAAAATCCCGATAGGATTTCCACAATATGAAAAATCATGTTATAGTTATATTTCTTCATAGTTGAGTACATGCATTGGATCTGGAATGTATTTTTTCGATAATGACACATGGAAAAAATCATGGACATTGGAGAGATTTTGCATCATTGCTAAATGGTATGCTAAAGCTCTGATTCATTCAAAAATTTCAAATGGTATGATATACTTGGGGCTTATGTTCCCTTTCTTATTGAACCTTAAGAAACCCTTCCATGGAGATACATTCATAAATACATGATCTCCCACATGGAATTCCAAATCCTTCCTCCAGTTTTCATCATAACCCTTCTTTCTAAATTGGGCTGCCACAATATGGGCTTGGATTGTCTTCACCATTGTCATTGTCTCTTCAATAAGTTTTGGGCCTATAAGTTTCATGTCATCAACTTCATCCCAAAAAGTTGGAGTTCGACATCTCATTCCGTATAATTTTTTATATGGATCCATTTGAATACTAGAATGGAAACAATTATTGTAAGAATATTTCACCAAAGATATGTATAGATCCCATATACCTTGGAAGTCAAGAGAGCGTGACCTCAGCATGACTTCTAGAGTTTGAATAGTACTTTTAGATTGTCAGTTGGTTTGGGGGTGATAAGTAGTACTCATATGAAGCTCAGTATTCAAATCATCTAGAGACATTTCTAGAATATTCTTGTAAATCGGGGATCTCAATCGAATACAATCGATAGAGGTGCACCATGAAGTCTTACAGATTCATATATATAAATTCTTGTGTAGATATCAAGTGGTAAATCCTCTCTTATAAGAGTAAAATGTTATTATTTTGTGAGATGATCATCAATTACCCATATTACATCGTTCCTTCTAGATATACTCATTAGTCTAGTGAAAAAATCCATTGTATTGTTCTCCCACTTCTAATTAGGAATTGGTCGTGGTTTCATCACTCCTATAGGATGTTTCCTATCTTCATTCACTTGTTGACAAACTAGACACCTTGACAAACATTCAACGATTTCCTGCTTCATATTATCCCACCAGAATAATTCATTCAGATCCCTATACATCTTTGTTATACCCGGGTGTATAGAGAAATTCGAGATATGAGAATCTTCTAATAGTTCCCTTTTTAGCTCAGGTAATGACGGAACTCATAACCTCTTCCCAAACATCATAACTCCTTCATCATACACAAAGTCTTCCAATCTCACATCCATAACAACATTAATTTTCTTGTGTATATTTTTCATCATCAGATTGATATATTTCTATCTTCTCTAGTAAAGATGGTTTTGCAATCATTTTAATGAGGAATGATATTTCCCCTTACTTACCAATTACCATATCAATTTTTAGTAGATCCGTGAATATAGGATCTCCTTCAATCCTTATTTGAGTCATAATCCTACGATCCTTACACCTTAATGAATCTACCACCTTATTTGCCTTTCTTGGGTGGTAGTGTATTGACCCATCGTAATATTTTTGTAACTCGAGCAATCTCCATTTCATCAGGTTGAGTTATTTTTGTGTGAAAATGTTTTTCAAACTCTGGTGGTCCATATAAATCACACATCTTTCATTGTAGATATAATGTCTCCATATTTTTAGAGCAAAGATTACTATTTCAAACTAAAGATCATGAATTGGAAAGAAATTCAGGTGTTTCTTCATCTATTATTATGAATAAATAATAACTTTACTATTTTGCATAAGGACGTAACCCCGACATTTCTTTGATGCATCACTGTTTATAAAAAATCGATCACATATAGATAGAAGAGTCAAAAATGGAGTATTGACCAAGATTATTTTCAATTCATCAAAGCATTCCAAACACTCTTCTGTCCACACAAACTTAACACCTTTACGTGTGATCTTGGTCAGCGGGTTAGCCAGTCGGGCGAAATTCTAAACAAAATACCGATAGTAACCTGCTAAACCAATAAAACAACGTACCGTGATTATTTTTGTTGGCATTGGAAAATTTTGGGTTTCCTTTGTCTTTGGAGGATAATCTAGGATTCCATCTTTAGAGACAATATAGCCTAGAAAAGAAACTAATTCAAGCTAGAATTCACACTTTCTAAACTTCCCATATAATTCATTTCTTCTACGAGTTTTCAGAATAATCCGCAAGTGATCCTCATGGTATTCATATCATTTTGAGTATACAAGGATATCATCGATGAATACCACAAAAAAATTATCACGATATTCCAAGAAAACTATATTCGTTACATCCATTAAAATATATGGTACATTTGACAGTCCAAAAGACATCACTGAAAACTCTTAATGACCATACCTGGTTTGAAATGTTGTCTTCAGAATATCTTCCTTCCTCACACAATGTTGATAATATCCAGATCGAAGGTAAATCATTGAAAAGTATTGAACACCATGATGTTGATCAAATAAATCATCAATCAGGGGTAGGGGATACATATTCTTTATTTTAATATCATTGATTTCTATGTAATCAGTTCATAGCCTCATGGATCCATCATTCTTCGTGACAAACAAGAATTGGGCTCCCCATGGGGAAACACTATGTTGAATAAATCATTTTCCACTCAACTCCTCTAGTTGTTTCTTTAGATCCACTAACTCCACAGTGGAAATTCTATAGGGGGTATTTAATAGGTATTGTACAAAGAATTAAGTCAATGGAAAAATCAATTTCACGCTCTCGAGGATATCCAGGTAAATCCTCTTGAAATACATCAATGTATACTTGTACAATATGCACATATTCAATTTCAAAATTTCTTTCCTCACCCATAGATATTGGGTTCTCTTCTTCTCCACGAATTGCATTCAGTAGAGATCTTGGGGGTTGGTCTAGATAAGAATCAGATGGTGAGGTTTCTCCTCAAAAGATAAGTGATTCTTCACATGGCTAATCCCATAATTAGAAAAATGGTTTCTCTGAGGAATAATATACATTTAAATACTTCATAATGTATTTTAAATAAAACATGAATTATCCTATGCATATACCCTTGGAGTGTTGTAACCAAGTGTGCAGCACAGCCTGTTGTCATGTACTTGGATACCCTGGTTCAAGCCCAAAATTTCATGTCTGAGCTTTCACTCCAAGGTACATTTGTGCCAGAGCCACCTCTACCAACCCGTATCCAGACATGGATGTATTTTCTAGAATGATTCAAATGATCTATTACTTACCAAAATACCAGGATATTCTTGTATGTTTGACCTCAAATACTACCTTTGGGATTTGTTCCTTATTATACATTTCCTACTCTTGTTTCTATGTTTTCTACTAAACTTCCTCTCAAACCAACTATAACTCCCCAACCCCTCTAGACCAGATCTGGTACATTACTTTTTATATTGGTATGGTTAGAAGAAATGAAAATACTTAAGTAACAATTATTTTATTAATCTTGAATAAACAATATTCGTAAATGTAACTCAAATTACATTGGAGAAGGTTACAAAATACAATACATAACGAAAACTAAAAAATGAACCCACAAGAACTCAATAAATGATCCCCTCTTCATCACTTTTTCAATGTAGAAAATGAAAGGGGTGAGCTCAAGTGATCATTAGGGGATAAAAATATCAGAATCCTGCATAAATAATTACTGAATTGTAAAAAATTTTAAATAATCAACTTGGCATGGTGATTAAATGAAAAACTCACGCCATTAATAAAGAGAGAATGAAACAACATCCAAAGATTTTTTCAGAGTGAATAACAAATGGATATTAATAATTTATAATGAATAAAGTGAATTCTTGTTAATTGGATGTCATGTATCTGGCACATGATACCATAATACCATAAAAATGGTTTAGTTTTGTGGATAGAAACCCATCTGATTTTTGGAAACAAACTCAAAGGGTTTGCCGCCAAACTGATTTGTCCCATGAGACCAGCCGATGCATCGAGGGGCTATAAGGAGCCCTACTCACCACTTCAATTACAAATAATTATTTATAAATTGATTCAATACATGAACAATATGGCTTTTCAATATCCGTATAGAGTAGAGTGTACAGGTTCATCAATATTTCCATAGTTAAAATAATTTTCCAAATAATCACTATATGTAAAATGGTATATGGTTTAGACAAAAAACATATCCATGATATGAGATTATGGATATTTAATATGAATATAATTTAAAATGAAAATTTATCTCAAATGGGTAGTAGGTACACCACATAAGGATTATTAGATGCACAATACAATGTTAGTCACAACAAAATAATAGTTGAGACAAAGTCTCTTACCACAATGTAATAAGTTGAATTATATGACCAGAACATAATAACCCTCAAATGAATAATTGAATAAAATGAATATAAAAATAATCATGTTATTATATATCAAATGGAAGTAAACATACACCACATAGAATAAATAAGGTGCGAACAATGAAAATATCACAGAAATGAAAGTGAGATGAGAAACCCCTTACCTTATGATTTAGTGTGTTCTTCGTTTGTTTTAATGACATGAATAATAAAATTTATCTTCATTAATTAATAACTCTATAACCTCCTATAAATGTAATTTATTTATTATAATGTATTTAGGTTCATTCATTGCCCTTTTTATTTGTTATAGAGGTTCAATTTTCATGTTTTGGAAGCATTTTCATCCTTGGTATTCATGACTCGTTTAATTGTTTTCATAAATCAAAGTTCATTTTAAATGTTCTTAAACATACAGAATGGTTAAAATAACTTATTAATGAAATTAATGATATATAAATGATCATATAATTATATTTAGTTATATACCATGATGATGATTCATTAGTTAAATGTCTATTACATATATTCGGATTAACTTGACCGTTTTGTTCATAATGAACTTGTTTGGTATTATTATTTTATATTATGAGTGTCTAAGGATTAATGAACATTAATGAAATTAAAGAAATATATTCTTACTTTTTTCAATAATTAAAATTGTTTTATGACCAAAAATTAAAGAGAACATGAAAAAAACTTCGTTGTCCACAAAGGATATAAATTGTGACCTCATGGATGCTGATTTCGTTTATAAAAATAAAATGGAGCGAGTAAGAATATTGATGATGGTTATCCCATAAATGTGATATAATTCCATTATATATATGATAATGTAGTTTATCATGGCCATTGGGATAGGGGAGTTGAGGAGATAAAAATAAAAGAGATGAACATGAAAATAAAAGAAAAAGTGAGAGATCCCTTAAGAAAATTCGGCAGCCTAACAACGTCGCTTAAAATTTCATAAAATTAAATGATGAGATAAAAAGGGTATATAATCATATATAAATCAAAAGGAAAGTAATAAGTACACATAAATTCAAACCCCAACATATGATAATGGAAAATCAAATAGATAACTTAAAAGAAGTGTCAACTAAAAGAAGAGAATTAAGGATTCCCTTACCTTGTAGAGTAACTCCTAGATCTTGAAGGATGAGACTTTGGGGGCTTAAGGACACATTTGGAGTACTCCTAGAAGGAAAAAACCACAGTATATTCAAGGATTATGGTTTTTTAAGAAATGAAAACTAATGGTTGAGTGGATATTCATAGAAAAAGAGAGGTAGTTTTTTGATAATTTAATAGGGACACCTCATTAGTGGTTTTTGTCAAACCATGGGATTTACATGGCATCTGGCCATGGATTAAGCCACTTGGGACACCTAATGTCATAAATTACTGTAAAAAATATGACCATACTTTTATATTCAAGTATTAGATAATTATGATGTCATTAAACTTCTGAAAACTCAAAACTGTATTTTTATGATTAACAAAAAAATTCAAGTATTTTAGAAAAATCCCAAAAACTCACCTTAACCATTTTGAAATGTGTAGAATTAAAAAATGAACACCATTTTAAAAAAATAATTTTCTATTTATTTTTAATTTAAGGTTTAAATAAAATCATAGTTATTTCAAAAAATGAAAATTTTTAATGGTATAATTAGTTCAATATTACATTAAAATATCAATTAAGATCCCATTATCTTCTTACCTTAAAAAATAAAATACAATCATTATTTACTATTTATAAGGGTCATATTACTATTAATATTACTATTCATAATGGTATGTTATTATTCATCAAAAAATAATGTTGGTTCTATCAGACTCCAAATGACTTACTAGTCACAACTCTGGATAACCATTTTTCGAAATTGAAAACATATAAGTGGAAAATATATGCTAAATGGATAGTTTATTACTTTCTCCTATAATGTTTTGATTCAAAAAAGACATTGTGATTCATGAAATAAAGGACATCTAATTAATATTAATTTTTTTAGAGGAACATACCATAATATAATTGTGGTGTTATATTTTTAAACAAAATGGATTTTTTATAATTCATTTTTTTCAGTTAGGGAACTTTTCAAAACATTTTATGGGTAAGAAATAATGTTTTTCCTGTATAGATTTATCTATTTTCTGGATTATCATTCATTTTAATAATCCAATACAATATTAGTATTTAATTCTTTTAAAAATAGTATTCTTAATATTATTGAAATATGATGTTTTAATGTGATTTTTAATAAAACAAATTTTATTTTAGAATGTATTTTATATGATTCACAATGAGTCATTTATATGTTTTTAAAAGGGGATTTCAATGAAAAGTATTTCAATGATTTTTAATATTTATTTATTTATTTAAAAAATATTTTCAATGTTTAATGTTTTAGGAAACAATCCAATGTTTTTATAGGGTTTTAAGGTATTTTTAAAGAAGAAGGTTTTCAAAAAAAATATATAATATTTTATAAGAATATAAGGAAAATGTTTTTAAAAAGTATTTCATGACTTATTTTTATTTATTCAATATATTTTCTAAGAAAAAGTTTTTCAAAAGGTTTTTAATATTTTGTTAAGATTTTTCTTGGTTTTTTCAATGATAAAGGTTATCAAAATTCATTATTTTTTAAGAAGTGTTTTTCAAAGAAGAAAATATATTTTCCAAAGAAATATCTTAAATGAATTTGTAAATATTTATATATAAGAAAACTATTCCTTGAAATTGTTTTATGACAATTAATTTCAAAAAAATGTTACTTTATTGAATAAATGTTTCATGTTATCTTTAAAAATATTTCCCCATCAAAGATTTTGTTCTTTGTTATAGTTTCATCTTTATAGGGGAATTCATATAAGAATATAATAAATATTATTTACTAAATATTTTGTGTTATAATTTCCAAATTTATATGATACATGCTTCTCTTCCACATATTATATGCTTTTGAAACCCACTCCTCTTCTATGGTTATTCTTTGATTAAATGGTAATTAATCTTTTATATTTTCCATAGGTTAGGATATGATAAAATGAATATGATACCCATTTCATTTCATAGGTTATTATATGTTGTTTTTGAAACAAATATCTTTTTATGGGGCATGATATGATAAAGGTTTTATGATATTATGGTTCATGTATGTATGATTTTATTATGAGATGGGTGGGAATTATAAATTCTTTTAATGCATTGGGAAAATATTTATGTCTCATGAGATAATAACGAGATCATGTCAATGGGATTGATCCACTTTGGGAAGATGGGGAAACCCAATCTATAAAAAGGAAAGGACTGTAACTGGGAATGGACATGTGTCCCAGAAGTTATGTGCAGTTTCCTTGAATTACGATGATTGGAAAACTTGACCTTCTATGGGAAGATGGGGAATCCTGATCCACTATGGGATGATGAGGAAACATGATCCACTATGAGAGGAAGGGGAAACCAGATCCCTTAAATATAATAGATTGTGATTGGGGGTGGTGATGTGTCTTAAATAGTAAGTATCAGACCCATGAAGTTCCCTAATAAGTTCTACAAATTACCCTATAATTATTGGGAATAATGTTACATGTTTATGTATATTCCAAAATTTCATGTCTTATTCATATGTTCTATCTTCATGGATTATAATGTTTTTCCATTTTGATTCATGTCTTTTCAAAAGATAATATTTATAGCATGATTCACATTTAGGATCCTTCACATGAAGCGTATACTCTTAAAATGTCATGCTCAGGTTCTCATAACCATATGTTTATGTTAGGTTTACATATTTCCATTATTTATCCATACCGAGAACTTTTGTTCAACCATTTCTGATGATTCCTTTACCATGTTTATGGAGAAATACTATCAAGTATAATTACGATGGGGGATGGTATTTGTTGGAAACATTAATGGTTTTTCACTATGTTAAAATATTAATGTTATATGTTTCCAATGAAATTAAACTATCATGATATTTGAGCGTCAGTTTGTGTAATGTTTTATGCATTCAATAAAAATGATGTAATGTCTATGTACGCTAAGACATGGCTGTTATAGTTGTTATCAGAGTGAATGTTTAGTATACCATTGGAAAATTGGATGATAAAAATTCAGTGATACCCCTTGGAATATTCCTAAGGAAATTTCATGGGATGACTCTAAGTATAATTATAAGGATGAGTTAATATTTAGTAAAATTTCCTTGAATTTAGGTAAAGGATAGAGTAAGTGGTTTACTAAAAATACATCTCATTCTGGGTACTACAAGTGGATGTGTGTCTGGAAAAGATGTACCTAGGAGTAATAACTCTGACATGTTACATTGGGCCTGTTTTGGGAATAACATGTTACATGATTGAACACCTTACAATGCTAATGGTTTGACACTCCTGAGGGGCATGCCTTGGGAATTCACAAACTCTTCATGAAGAATCATAAAGTATTTAAAATTAACATGTCTATGAATAACCTAGGATAAACTTAATGTGTCAAATATTGAGGAATCTGTCAAAATTTAGATATCCTATAAGTTTTTTTTAAGATTATTTGGTTTCGCACTGTGATATTTTTTTCATACACAAAGATTTCTAGTTTAAATAATATCCAAATTTAGGAGGAACTCTATTACCATTGACTGTGAAAGAAAATATAATTATGGGGAATCAAATGTGATGGTCACTAGAGTGAAGGATGTTGTCATCATGTGTTACTTGTTTCCATGAAACACGATTACCAACACATACCTTAACCAAATCTCAGACTCACCAATGAAGAGAAGAAATGAGTTCACTGAGAATTCAGGTAATAGAGCCGATGTAGGATGGAAGATTCAGTTCCCTTTGCATTAATTATGTGGAAAGAATCTCCCATGTGAATTTCCTAGGGAATCAAGACTATAGTTTGACTATGGAAAATAAAGACCCAAAGTGTGTAACTACAAAGGAAAGATAAAGGTTTCAGTTGAAAAAATGGAAAGGAATATTGGAATCCCTAATACATCATCAAATTCTAAAATTTATAAGTGTGTAATAAATGTTTATCATGGAAATCTATGACATAGGTGGAAATATCATTAAGAGATTCAACACGGTGGAATTAGTAATGGTTATATTTCAGATGATGATGATACTATGGATGAAATATAAAAGAAAAGAGGTATTAATTATTAAGTTGAGGTATCCATATTTTTTATTATAGATGAGAAAGAATAATCAATCTTTTTATTTATTTTTATTCAATAGTTAATTTATATTAATTGTGAGATATAAAATAATTTTCTACTTTATGTTTTTCTATATGGATATAAAATAAAATGTTAAATGTTCCTATGGAATTGAAATGTGATTTAATGATAAAGTGTTATTTTTACTAAAGGAATATAGCCCTATTATGTTCCTCATGTTAATAAAATTTTGTTTCGATAATGATATTTTGGATATGAATATGTAAATTAGACAAGACTGATTACATTAGAATTAAGTAAGGACCTTTTGACAGGTGGTTTATGCAATCATTGATAGTGTTAAAAAAAATTCAATTCAAGAAAGAGATCCAATATTTGTTGGAATAAGTAAACATGAATCTTTTTAATAAATATTTGTGTTTATTCATGTCAACAACATATTTCAATAGAATACTTGATGAAACTGTTAACATGTTTTGAATGTGACAACCAAGAGATACATTGTTATATATAGGGGAATAATGTTAACATAATTTCATTAATTTCATCATATTTTTTTGGGATTTTTATCTTTTAGAAGAGTAATAAGTTTAATCATTTAAAAAAATATAAAGTTTAACATCGGTGGAAGTATATATGTAGTGATTCCATATCGAAAACCTTAGTTAAAAGGATATTTTCTAATTAACCTTATTTAAAGGATATCCATCATATTTTGTTTAGGAATTATATCAATGTAGTTTATGATTTGGACATATTGTATGTCAAATTAAAAACTATAAATTTCAGTAAGGACATTGGTTTTTAACCTATGAGTAACATACGACAATGGTTTCATGCATACCACTAGCCCACAAGATGTCCTCATAAATTAGTAATTTTATTAGTTAAATAATTTAATGAATAAATATTAATTATTAACATGTTGTGTAACTATTTTTTTTATATATTAATTTATTATCTATTTATATATATTTATGAATAGTAAGGGAAAAATGGTTTTACATGGAATTCTTTTATGGGGCATAACATATGTTAAAAGTATATTTTAGTGCTTTGTATATCAATGTTAATTTATAAACATCCATTTTGAGATGTAATGTGTGAATAATAAATTTATCAATGAAAAAAGAATGAATGAAATTTTGTTTATATTAATATATCAAGTAATAATATCAACCTATATTCTTGTTCAACAAAATAATTAATCAATGATAGAAAAATGAACAAAAAAATGTTGTCCTAATTCTTGTTGAATTGATGGAATTTTAAATCATAAAAGATTTATGAATCTAATCCCATAAAAATTCTAATGAACACTCACTTTATTATGATTTATTACCTCAATACATCCCTATATATATTTATTATTTTACTCATGGCCTATATTTTCACATTCCACCAATGTTTTCCCTTATGGAAGAATATTTATTTCTTACTTTGGGTATCTGTCATGTTCCCAAAATTCCCATTTTAAAGGAATATTTTTTATTCATTTTTATGATGAGGTTTTATATTAATTTTTCTTTCAAGTATGATACCCCCAATAATTTAGTTATATTTGGAGGGGAAAATGCATTTTAGGGGGTGTAGATTGCAATACCCTGAGTTTTTGTGAAATATATATTTCATAAAATTCATTTAATATGTTGGATACATTTGCATTCCCACAACACTAAATAAAGTTTTTTTTGTTTAATCACAATGTTTTTCTTTTATAAACTACACACAATAAATAGATTAGGTTTTACTACATGAAACATCGACTTGACTTGCGTTATATGAAACCATGAGTATCAATGAAAAATTATTTTATTGTTATAATTACATAAACAATGATAGTAATAACATACCCATTAAACAATGTAATATGAATTGAAAAAATAATTTTTAAATTTTATTTTTATGTGTTTTATATAAATAAAACATAATGATAATAATTCATACATTTCTTAGTAGTCATTATATGTTTGATAATAGTATTTTCTTCAAATAATTTCTTTTTATGTCACATGATAAATTGCAATGTTAATTTTTGACATATTTATAAATTTAATATGAAAAAATAAACTTAATTTTTGAATTCATAATTTCAAAATTATCTCATGGGTTTTTTGCATTTTTTTGAGAAACATCATTTTTTTGATGAATTGTTTAAAATAATAAATTTAAATCAAAACATATTTTTTATCTACTTTATTTATATTGTTAAATTAAATTTTATATTGGTATTGAAGTAATAATATATCAAATATACATCTATTAATCCAATTTTTGTTCATTATAATTATTTTATAAAGAATTTAAATAAAAATCATATGGAACATTTTAACATTCTCACATTAAACACCCACATTTTCACCACATCTAGGGGATTAACATTAGACATAAATTTTACACCCCTATAAAAGAAATTTGGAAAAATAAAAATACATGTTTGTAATAGGTATAATATTTATAGTCTAAAAAATCTACTTATTTTTTACCAAATGATTAGTGATTGTGATTATGATTAATCAGAACAATTAATGTAAAATTATGAATAACATGGGAATAAAGCATAATCATAAGGGATCGAATGTCCTAGGAACTTGTAAAACAACCATTTTATGGACGAAATATATTATAAAAATTATTTTTTTTTGTTATAATTATTTTTTGGTAAAACATTGGTACACCTAACTTGTTATGGAAAATACCATTTTTCCCCTCTTGCCCTTATAAAAGGTCCCAACATATCCCGTTTATTTACACCTATAAAACCAATTAATTTCTCCCAAAATATTAGAAATTAACATTCCAAAATCCCTTACATCCTATGTGAAGCCTCCCTTTGGGATGAAATCCAACCAAGGAATTCCATTTTTCAAAAACAAAAGGAGTTATTCGAAGAAGATGTAACTTCCTTCCTCAAGCTCCTTTCCATTATATTATTTCCTATAACCTCAATTATTCTTATTTAATAAATTAATAATATATTACTTATCCTAAATATTCTTATATTTATTAATGATAAGTTTTTTACCTACACAGACACACACTTACATCTAATGGTTAACAAACATTCCATTCTTATGTATGGCGAACTACAACCTCATGAAACAATGTTGTTTATTTTTCCTTAACCACATATCATGGATGGGGATTATGATGGAAATTATATTTTTATATGATATATATTATATCAATTAATTTTTTATAATTATTTAATTAATTTTCAATTCATACCTTCACATTTTTCATTTTTTGTTAATATGAAAATTTCGTATGAGGAAGTGTGGAATACCACCTCCTCAAAGTGATGTGATTCGTTCACACACTACAAAAGATCTACTATGGATGGGTTTAGTGAATGAATATGATATATATATGAAATAATTAATCTAATTTATTAATATTACACATATATACCAAAATACATCATTTACTTACTCTCTTTCAATATTGATACGAAAAATGGAAACAATGTTCAAGTGTATGTAAGACCTAATGTGATTATGATCAATGCATTCCATTTTAGATTTTTATATTCTATAAATTATTAAAATTTCATATATAATTAATATCCATGATATTTATATCATGTTTTAAATTATTTAAATCAGGATATAAGTATGAGGGCCAAAAATAAAATAAATTAAGACTCATGCGAAAAACAAAGCGGATATTACCCGAATTGAAATCTTAACTTGGGATTGTTAAAAAGTGGGTAATTTAAATTCATTTCAAAACTATGTATAGTAATATATATAATAAATTTTTTAATTTAAACATCATTAATTAACTTATATTTAATATACATGAGGTTAGAATGAGTAGGAAGAGAGTTAACACTTAATGTACATGAATTTAAACTCAATTTTTATTTTCGCGAGGAAAATTCCCCATTCATGACTCATTTATTTTTTTTTGGTGTGTATAATGACCCTGGGGTTATTAATTTACCTATATAGTTAAATTTATTTTTATTTAAACATTAATTTTTTATATTTCTTTCATGGGTTTTACATCTCAAAAGATACCAAATTTGAAAAGAAATTTTGTCTCAATTTTCCATCTTTGAGACACTTGCCATGATATGAAAAAATATTTTTCCTTGAGGTCTATATAATTAATTTTACATGTTATACCATGAATCTAATTATTTTAATTATATTTAAATTTTCATTTAATTTTATTCAACTGATTTTGTTTTGATTCAAATGTACTAAATTGGTAACAATTTACAACTACAACCACAACGTTTATCAAGATTTTTCATGATTGTACTCCCATTGATGAAATATTATGATCATTATGTAATGAAATATAATATGTTTTATTAAAATCTCTTCATTAATGTTATATGCAAGTATTGGTAAACTTTTTCTATTCATTGGTTTATATACAATATTGATTTTTTTTTAAAAGCATGACTTTTCCTCTCATTTCATTCGGAAATACGCATTCTGTGAAACCATGTTTTATAGAATGTTTCCAAAAAATTATTATAATATTATAAAATGATCATTAAAAGATATATTTACAAATTTTTCCATCATTATTAAAAGATGTTTTTTAAAGATGAATCTTTTATCGCTATTTGGTCGAGGCACTCCTCTAAACTGTTTAGGGTGAAGAAGGAATATTCAGGATGTATGGATTTACCGACCGACATGACCGTCAATACATTTATGATTCCTTAAAAATATTTAAATGTTATTTATTTGATTAAATTGTTTTCATAATATTATGTAAATCCATTTTTTCAATGTGGTTATAAATGTAGAAGGTTATAAAAAAATTTAATGTTTAAAAATTACCTTAAAATATTCTCAAAAATTCCATTTTATGTTTCAAAAAGTATATTTTCAATGAAATATATTTCAATGGTTTAAATGATTAATTTATATGTTTTCAATTTATTTTCATAGAATTAGGTTTTCAAAAAAAATATTAAACTTACATTATAGTTTTAATTAAGTAAATTTGATTTAAAAATGATTTCAGTACATATTTTTATATTTTCAAAGTATTTTAGATGAATAATGTTATAAAACTATTTTCATGACTTGATTATGATTTATCACGGTATTTTTAAAGAATAAGGGATTCAATGTACATTAATGATTCCATTGTATGTTTTCAAAGCTATTTAAATTTTTTTTCCATGTGAATTATGATTTTATAATAATTTTTCAAAGAGGAAAAGATATTTTCCTCATGAAATGTTTGGAATGTAATTGTAACAATTTGTTTATAAGAAAGGGAAATTTTAAATTGTATATGTTGATATATTTATGATACAATTTTTAATTCTTGGGTTATGAAATGATGTATATGAAAGTCATCCCTTTTTATGGGTCATGATATGAAAAACTTTTTACGATCTTGGGGAAAAAGTATGTATGATTTCATTATAAGATTTGCGAGACCTATACCTTCCTATAATGCATTGGGTGATTATTTATATCACATGAGATAATTATGGTAATAAACTCAATGAGGATGATCCATTATGTGATGTGGGGGAGACCAGATCCCTTACAAGGAATGGACTACGACTAGGGATGGTGGTGGGTCCCACCGACTTGGTGAAACCACCATGAATATGAAAGATGGAGGAAACTTATTCAGTAATGGAAGATGGGGAGAGCCAATTCACAATGGGAAGATTGGGATACCTGATCCACAAAGGGAATATTTGGAATCTCGATCCACTCTGGGAAGATAGGGATACCAGATCCCTTAAAAGGAAAGGATTGCGACTCGGGATAGTGGTGTGTCCCGCAGAGTAGGTGTAATCCCTATGAAGTTCATTGATGAGTTATATAAATTCATATTGAGATATAGGGAATGATTGTACATGTTTATGTGAATGACATAATTTCTTGTGTAATTCCTATGTTATTATTCCTAGGCTTATACACCAATTTCCATTTTCATTATTATCCTATGAACTGGAGATATTTATCCCATGATTCAGGTTTATAATCTTTTATTTTCATGTTATTATCATCGAATTTTATGATCATGCTCGCATACCCTTATTTTTAGGTTATGCTTACATATTTCCTTGGTTTACCCATATAGAGCATATGTGGTCAACCCATTATTATGATTACTTTACCATGGTTTTTAGGAAATGTTTTTAGGTTGAATCACTAAGTGGGATGATATTTTTCATAAAAATTGAAGAAATTTCATGGAGTTATAATATTATTATTCCATGTTTCCAAAGGCATGAATCTAACTTGGTATTTGGGCCTCTGTTTGTGTAATGTTTAATGTATTTTGACAAAAAGTCATAATTTCTATATATGTAGTTACTGGGTTGTTATGATTCGGCTTTAATGGGTCAAATTATGGTGCGAGATAATACAGAGAAGGTGTAGTTTTTCTAATAGTGGATGCAGACTGTCTAAAGCCATTAAAAGTCATATGCAGACCGATGAAGAAGACCTCTAGAGTTTGAGAAAGGATACCATGTGTTCCTAATATTCCCAACACGACATTGATTTATGATATTTGGTTGGGTTGGATAGTTACATCTTAGATTCATTTGTCCTTCACAAATAAAACGTAGAGTTGGTGGGGTGGTCTACCACTTATCTCTATAACTGTAGTTGGACAAGGTAGATTATGTCTCCCACATGTCACATATGAGGCGGTATGTGCAGGAACCATCAAAAACTAATTAATAAGTATATATAGACATCATGGATAGATCTACATATGTAGAGTACCTAGTGGAGAATAAGGATCATCTAGAGAAGATCCTTTATGGGAATTTAGATGCCCTTTTGCATGTTCGGTGGTAGCACAGGAGTCTTCTGAAGAGATATTGGGAGTGGGATACCTAGATTCATGCCCCTTTCCATCATAATTTTTGTGAGGTGCCTATATTTTCTATAGAAAGGGTCCTAATATGTGTATAATTTAACATCATTACTTTTCCATGTATTCTTTTTTGATATTATATAGATTATTTTTCAGACTATGGGTAGAGAAGGAATAAACATTCAATGCCCAGTGTGCTCGGATTAAATATTTGAAATATATTAAATATATTTCATAGCACAGAAACTCAATTTTACTAAATAAATGCAGTTGCTCATAAATAGGGTCCTATATCAAAAATCTGAGGGCACCATTGAGTTCATAATGAGGGTTGTAAACAATGAAAAATATAACCTTTGTCCATGCAGGGCATTTTGGAATTATTCAATGAGGGAATAATTAAATGAATTAAATTCATTAATTAACTTAATTTATTTAGTATATTATACAATGAATATTTCTCATTTAAATTTTATATTGATCGAAATTCTCTATTTTTGGCCACTCAAACACTAGATATTTTAGACAAACCATGGCAGAGATTTTCTAGGCAGAGGATGATGGATCAAGATCAGATCATGGATCATCATGCGAATGGAGTATGTGGATCCCATCTATGGTGAAAAAACAACATTTCTTCATCAATTATCAATTATAAATCTAGCTAGGATTTCTTTTCTTTCAATTTCCTTCATGTTCGTTTTTTCTATTATGAAAGTAAATCAACCGACCAACGGGTTGATCCAATGATTATGCATATTGTGGAATGTTTTTATTGGAGTGATTTTATTAGGATAATTATTTTATTTTTTCAATTTATCATTTTTAATATCACGACAATGAATCAATATAGATGAGAACATCGATCGAGGTCATTTCCTCTCTTTTTTATTTCTTTTCTCCCACGGTTCTTAATTCACCACATGAATTCTTTTTTGGACCCATGGCTAAGCATACCCCAATCAATTGATCATTGTGACCATATTTCATGGAACAAAAATCTATTATTTTATATCTAGGGAAGAAACAAAATGACAGAGGTGTGATGGGGTTAGAGGTGGAAAATCAGATGATGTAGATACATGATTTCGCATTCTTCCACATGCAATGAATAACGACACATAAATCGGTTTTCCGACTTATTTTGAGGATTGATTCCATTGATAAGAATTAAAGAGGCCTAGATAATCCCTAATATACAAGCTAAAGTGAGGAATGTGGCTTTGTTAATTCACTAGATGATACAAAATAGATCCGTGTTGGATATGTAAAATCCCATGATACACGACGTGTATTATAGGATTACTCATCGTGTGCGCCCCCAGGTTGTGGTGCTAGGGTTTTAGATATAGTAAATTATAACACACCAATTACCCCTTGGTAAACACCATGTGAACCTTTCAATTTGACTTGATGTGTAGTTAGGAAATTCCACTAACATTGGAATTTGTTCATGACTAGGTGGAATGCCGTGTACTTGCACACATATATGGATTAGCGTATACGGATCGGTACATAGACATGTCTTCTGTACACATATAGAAATATGTGACACAGGTAGGGAATTGTATATATCTACATGCTATGTTATCCTTATACATAACATGTATTAAGAGACTATATGTTGTTTGAGTCCTTGGCACATGGGTATGCATGGGGATAGATAGCATGTCATGTACCATTGGTACACTCCTTTTACCCCCTTCAAGAGTTCTTGTGGAACTTAATTTTTATAGTTTGTACTATTATAGATTAAGTATGTTCCCTTGGTCCTTTTCCTAAAGGGTAAAATGCATAATTACAACCAAATCACGGGATTGCGACCCCCTCTAGAGATAGAGTCTCATATAGAGTTTTGGTGTCTCTTCGTGAAAATAGAGTCCAATCCTTTCTCTTCCCTTTTTCCCAAGGGGGATTTTTTGAAACTAGTGTGACCTCCTAATGTTGAGAATTTATCCTCGATCTAGTGGACCCTAATAGTATGGTTTTGGGCATTATTGAAATATGATCCCCTATGTAGTAGGTTGATCCAAATTGGGTTAATGGTGTCCTTCAATAGTTATCGGTGTGACCCCCAATTTATGTATTTGAGTCTTCATAGACTTATGATATTGAACCATTAATTGATTGCCTTCAATGATTGAATATCCCATGGACTGGGTTCTCTCAAAATGATAATTGATTCAAGAAGAATATTATAGCTAGAAATTGGTCATGATTGCTAGGTGGAAAAATATATTTCCTTAGTATTCCTAGGGACGTTTATATTATACATTATTTTTTGTATCTTGCATTATGCTGAATACAATTGGTGCTTCCAATTTAGTTTTTTCGGTGTGTCCATCAAAGTATTTTTATACACACGCCTACATGGTCTTTACCTACACTTTTCTTGTATTAAAAAGATAAATACCCATTTTATGGTGACCTAAGAGGATATGGAACTTGTGGAGCGTTGTAGGAGCTTTAAAGAACGAGGTGTTTTACCAAGATCTTACCTTTGACTTTACTCCTCTCCCTTTTAGTGGGTTGGACTTTTAATATTTTTTGTTTGGGCTTGTATTTCTTTCCTCTTTCAACTTTCCATACATTAATATTCTAATATTTCATGGGAACTTAGATGTTTTCACGCATTATTTATGTTGTTTTACATTTAACCATTGTGTGTGCTCAAAGATGTGTTCATGTGTACCGGTATGTTAGGAAAATTCCATAAATTTGTGGGATATTCATACTAAGTGATGGTATCCATCCTCTAGCCTATTGGAGATGGTATCTGGGTAATAAAAGGTTAGAACATAGTTGGTTGGGTATTGAAAAAGTTTTATCAGAGCAAGATCCTACTGTAGGGAAGATGTCGGGGATATTTGTTTCAGTGAATAGTTTTAGTGTTTCAAGTTTTAGTTTTATTCCATGGAATCTGATGTTAGTGCCGAGGATGATGTATCCATACTAAAAGAGTCATACCACCTACCTTACGATTTTTTACACAAAAACATTGGTTTCTAGGAAACTTTTTGGTACATGCATCACATAAGAATGGTTTTGTTTTCCACTTCCATCTTAGGTCAGCTCCCTAAAAATTCTCATTTGACCATGATATATATCATTTTTATTTCATGATGACTTGACATAGACAGCTATAATGTACCCCACTGGGTGATCATGAGGACGATCTGCCTATTAATGTTGCTTTAGTAAAGGGGACTGTGTAATAGATAGTATAAAACCATGAAATTCTATGGTATGAACAATGTAATTGATAGCATGTATCACACACATCACCATACATATAGGGGAATATAATACCCTGAGTGTTTCCTATATATTTAATATTTTAATTAAATATAATATATGATATATCTTTCAATCAACACAATAATGAGTTAGCATATGTCTCACACAAAAATGAGTATCTTCATATGTCTTGCGCTATATGCAAGACCGTGTTTTTACTGAATACCGATATATAATTGAAATATTATTTAATATAACCCAAAAATGAAATAAGTAGTTATGAAAAGGGTTAAATAAATTATTAAAATATATGGTTTAAATATATATAAAATTAATCCATTGGTTACATGTTATTTATAAATTAATACAAAAGCTGATGGAATATAATGAAAAATATTATTAATTTTATGCCCAACAAGCTGTTATACAACAATAAATTAAATTCAATACAATTAGTGAGTTATATTAATGTGATATATATATATATATTCAATTAATTTTTTTTTATATCCATAAAATACATTTCATAGGCTGAAGATACTAACAAACCCAACAATTTCCATAAAATACTATATTTCTATTAAGTTATTTTTACCACCTTTTAACGAGAAACATAATTTATATTTAAATTTTGGAAATTTTATGGATTATGTATTCCTACATTAAGTTATTAATTTAAAAAAAATATTGCTTTGGTGAATTTTTGGAATTTTTAATTTAATGTTCATTTTTAATGAATGCTAAAAAATATTAAATTTTATATCCAAAATAAATTTTTATATAATTTATTTAGAATTTAATTTTTTTTTTAAATTGAATTTAAATATTAAATATATTTTTTTTATCAATTTATCTAATTTAGTTTATTGGAGTCAATATTAATTTAAAATTGTCTAACAAAACATTCCAAATATTAGACATTTTTTACATTTGAAACCCTCATTGTTGTCCCACCTATGGGATGATTTTTATATAATAATATACCATATAATATCTAACAAGATAAGATTATTTTTTGACTAAAACGGTTTGTGAAAATTATTAAAATTGATTACAACTATTAAGGTTAAATTATGATTAACGAGGGACTAAACATTAACCATAACATCCAAAAAGAACTATACACTTGGACAAATGATATTGAACGGATATATTTTGAACATATCCAATATTTTATCTAATTTTATAAATTATTGGATCCAAATTCTACATTAATAACATGGGTAGAATTTGGTTGTCAAAATATTACATGAGTGACACTCCTCATCCACTATAAAAGGAAACAACTTCTACCCATTCCTCACATCCCTCAAACCACATAGGATCGACCATTATCTACCCAAGTAGATTACCAAAATACATACCCTTGTCTTTGAGGACTCCCTTTGGGTAGAAATCCTTATTTTTAATCTCTTTGTTATAAACCAAAAGGAGTAACCCACTTTTATGTTAACATTTTCCAATAATCACTTTTCTTTCATTTACTTCTCCACTCCCTATATAATCATATTACATGGTTACATAATAGAAATAGTATCATTAATATAGTATGAATTTTTTATTTTATGATTTATATCTACACTTACACACACCTCCATCAAATGGGTAACAAACATATTTTTCTGTCTATGGTGAACTACTACCTCACGAAACAATGATTTTTAATTTTTCCTTTACCACATATAATGGTTTCCATTATGATGGAAAATAAACTTATATATAATATATATCATATTTATAATATCTTTATTCTTTGGTAATTTTTATTTTGAATATACCAATATGATTTCCATTGTGTGTAAATACGATAATTACATTTGACGAAGTGTGGACTACCTTCCCCTCAACACAATGTGGATCGTTCAAAACGTACATGGAATGAATAAAGGATAGTATTAAAAAATAAATGTAATGTATATAACCACGTTATTGTACTAGAAATAAAAAATACATATATAGAACTTAATTTTCATTATTTTAATATGAAAAAGAAACGATAGTAGCATAAATGAATATGTATGACCTACCATCTCCATTAACGGTGCACTTGATTTATTATCTCAAAAAATTGTATATTATTTTAAATACCTATTTAATTAATATATAATATAATTATTTCATTTTTTAAATTATCTAGAGGATTAAATAATGATCTATGTAATATATATCTGACAATGTTTTCTGGTCCTAACTCGGGGTAACCAAGTACATGACAATGGGACTTACCAAGCACCTTGTTTGACACTTATCTCAGATATGCTTAGGATAAATCACATCTTATTTACATTCCACTATGAAGGATATAAAATTAACGATTCCCCCAAAGTAATCAAAGTTAATTATTCAATGATTCACAATGCACTACTTTAAATTATGTGTTATACCATATTTAGTGTTATACAATGTTTATATGTTTATGGGATAATACAGTATATGCCATTATTTAGAAATTTCACCTAGAACGAATAATTATATCAGTACTCATGGAAAATGTAGTGATTTCCCTACTAAGGAAACAAATGTATCTGGTATTGGAATTGAGAAATTTATGGATATATTTGGGTATCTTAGTTAGGTTATGAAAAATAACCTTTACTGAATGGAGTACCTTATTCCGTTGAGAGAAAATCCTTTTCTTGATCACTTTATGCGGTAGAATACCCCATAATTTTGTGGGACTACTAATATAATTATAGCTGACCAATGGATTAAGTCTCTGTAGAAGATATTTATAGCCTTAGAGTACATTGAAAATGAAAAGGATAAATTCTCAGCTTATTATTAGAAAAATGACACTTACCAGTGGTGGTATTGAATCCAAAATACATGAGAGGAAGAATAAATTGAGCTGTTGTAATGAAGAACTTTTAAGGAGTGATTATTTTATAAATAAATTCCTAATGATCAACAAACAGAGATAAAGAGGAATTTACATAGTTTAATTAATATGGAAGGATAAAGTATTGCCGAATATGAAGAAACATTTATCGGCTTAGAAAGTTATTCTATGAATATCATATGCCACATAGAATGTATGATTGATCATTTATTTGAAAGACTTAATCCAAATATATGAGTGTCACTAGATTCTCAATAATTTCCTTCATACAATGAAATAGTTTTATGTTCTATCAAGATAAGGAAAGTATTATCCATGTCATATGAATTTAAGGGAAACCAAGAGGAGAAGAGGTATTTCAAACATCATGAAAAATGGAGTGATTGAAAAAAGATGAAGGGAATGATAGATTTTACAAAATTTGATAACTGTGGAATGAATCATATAGGTGAATTCTTGAATGGATTGGGTGTTTGTTATAATCCTGAAGAAAGGGGCTACCCAATAAAATAATGAAAAAGAAATAATGAAAAAACCACCATTCAATGTTACAAATACACATAGTTGGGTCACTATGCAAATGAATTCCCCAAACATCATGAGAATATAACTCAAATGTAGCTAAGGGATCTATGTCAAGAATAAGTTTTTAACACAATTGATGTGTAATAATTAATATAATTTTTTATTTTGGATCTATGAAATATGTCATAAAAGTTTTTGTAACCATATGATTTATGAAATCTATGAGGACTTTACTATAGTACTTTTTCAATAAATATTTGAGATCATATGTTAAATGGTACCATGAAAAGTTATTCAGTGTAAAGTAAAAATATTTAGACAATCATGATTAATGAAAACAGAATCCATAATATTTTCTTGATGTTGAGATAATTGTGATGAAATGATTAATTTTTACATGTGATGACTACCTTGGAATTGATTACTGAGTTGAGACAAGTGGTATATTCCATAATTGATAGAGTTTTCAATACGTTTTTATTTAAGGAATATATCAAAAAATTATGTCTTAAATTTGTAAAAAGGAAGAAATATTGTTTCTAATACCGTTTTATGATATTTTGAGTTATTACAATATTTAAAGAGGATTCATGATGATCATATTCACATTTATGTATTGTGAGAATTTCGAGATCCTCCTTATTGATTAAAGGATAATGATAAGATCATTTTCGATATTTTTTTACCATAATTTTAATGTGTAAGATTATATTATTTTGGAAATGTTAACCATTTATGAGATGGTATATGTTTATCTTTTGACTTGGTATACGATAATTATATATTACATAAATATATGATGAATATTTTTATAGGAGATGACATATAAATTGTATAAGGCATGACCAAATGAAAAGATTATTATTAGAGGGATTTAGTATGTAGATTAAATTATATTCTATGAGAGTTAAATAATTCATAAACTTTTGTGGAAAATTTTATATTGAAACCAAATTTTTCCCCCATTACCTTCATTCTTTATAAATAAAATGGACCCTTATATTATCAAATATTTAGGGATTTTTATTTTAAACTTTTTCCTAATCTTTTTCTATTGAAGGTTAAATTATAACTTCATTGTTATACTTTTCCTATATATCCATGTTTCTATTTCCCACCTCTGTTCTCCTACTAGGGAACCTAGTTCCATGACCATTGTACCTTACTTCATCTCTAATTAAGAAGATATGTTATTTACCATATTCATGGTGTTTATTTTTCAACAATATTTTAGTTTCAAATATCAATCCTTTGATCACTGAGATCATGTTTAAATTTAGAGGATGAAATTTAAATAAGGTAGAGTGAAAGTAACACCCCAAAATTCTAAAGTTAGAATATTGTATTTGATAAAATGTATCACATGCATCACAATTCATGTAGGGAAATATAATATCTGATTCTATACTATAAATTTAATATTTTATGTAAATTAAATATATTATACATCATTCAATTAATTTCATAATGAGTTGGATTATGTCACCCATAACAATGAGTTACTTCATATGGATGGAGTTACATGCATGATCATGTTTTTACTGAATAATTATAAAAAATTAAAATTATATTTAATATAACCCATGTGTTACATTAGTAGTTATGAAATGGAATTAAAATCTTATGAAAATCATTGTTTCTAATATATATAAAACTAATCAATTGGTAAAAAGTAAATTAGAAATTAATATGGAAACTGATTGAATATAATTGAAAAATATTATTATTTTTAGGTCACAAAACTATTATAATATAATGAATTAAATTAATTAAAATTAATGACTGATATGATTGTGATATATATATATTATATATTCAATAAAATATTTTTTATATTCAGAGAATATATTTTTATAAGCATAAGATAAAAACAAACCGAATTTTATGGATAAAATACTATATTTTATTTAAGGTATTTTACCTCTATTTAATGGGAAAGGTATTTTAAATCCACCTTTAGGGACATTTATGTTTGATATATGTCAAAATAAAAATAAAAGTTTAATGATAACCCTTAAAATTAGTTTTTAATGAATATTTATTAATTTTATGGTACGTTTCATTTTTTAATGAATAGTGAAAATTAATAAATTATGGATCCAATCTACGTTTTGATCTAATTTATTTATAAGTGTAAATTACATTTTAAAGTAGTTTTAATAATTAATAAGATAATTTTTTTATCAATAAATCAAATTTAGGAAATTGGAATCCATTTCAATGTGAAATTGACTACAAAAACTTATCAATCATTTAGGTGTTTTTACTTTTAAAACCCACATTATCATCACCACAGCAGGATGATTTTTAAATTAATTTATACCCCTACTATGATTATAATTTGGAAAAATGGATTCCTTTTTATTAATTATAATAAATTTTAATTTATAATATTTTCAACTTTTTTTTGAACAAATTTCAAAATGAATGTGATTAAAATAAATTACAACAATTAAGATTAAATTATTCTTAATAAGGGACTAATCATTAGTAATAAGGTCCAAAATGACCTATAAACAAGTGGAAAAGCTATATTTTTTAAATATTTATACCATATAATCTCTTTAATCTTATTTGGTATATTATTTTATCCACTTTCAATGTGAAAAATGTGGGGAGAATTCCTTCATCTAAATATTAAAATAGTGGCACTCCTCCTCCACAATAAAAGGCCACCACATCTTCTCATTCATCACACATTTCAAAACACATAGATTCAGACAATATCTACCCAAATATATTTCTATAATCCCTACCATCAACCTTGAATCCTATGATTTGGAATAAATCCTTCTAAGGATGCCCATTGATAAAAGCCAAAAAAAGTAACTTGATTTTAAGGTAACATTTTCCAACAATATATTTTATTTCATTTTCTACACCACACCATATAGTATACTTATTACACAATGAAATAAAAAAAATCCTAAATATACTATTATTTTTTATGTTATGATTTCTACCTACACATACACATAACTCTATCTAACATGTTAGAAACATAAAATATTTGTGTTTGGTGAACTACTACCTCATCAAATGATAATTGTCCATTTTTTCTATTACCACCTATAATTGTGGAAATTATAGGGGAAAATATATTTATATTATATATATATATATATATATGTATATAATATTTATTCTTCATTATTTTTTATTTATAACATACCATTTTTGTTTCCATCGTGTGTAAATACAATAATTTCCTTTGAGGAAGCATGGACTATCGCCCCCTCAATGAGATTAGATTCATTCACGACAACATGGAATGTATAAAATAAGGTCTTAATAAACCTATGTAACATATATAAAACAAGTTTTATACAGGAATTATAATATTCATATGTATCATTTATTTTTTATTCTTTTAATATGAAAATGAAATGAAAGTAGCGTAGCAGCGTTCATACAACCTCCTGTCTCCCTGAACGATGCATTTCATTTCATACATCCAAACATAATTGATTAATATAAATACATATTTAATTAATACATAATATAATTAAGTCATTGTAAACATTATGTATATTTTGAAATCGTAAATAACATAATATAATCAACAAATATAAAGTGAAATCATACTTGAGAAAACAAGGCAATTAACACCTGAAAAAGTCAAAATAGTGAATTATTTTAAACATAGAGGGAATAAGAAATTATAATAAGTTAATATATTAAATTATTAATATTATTATGTTTATAGAATTAGATAGTAAAATATTTTAAACCACTATATAAGAAGATAATTACTATACAACAAAAGAATGTTTAGGTAACTGAATTTCGTGCCAGTTTACATTCCATTGATACATTTTAGTTATTATAAAACAATTCACATTAATTTGGTCGGTATAATAGCTTTTTAATGTTATTTAATTAATCCCTTTAATATTAGGATATTATAGGTTTCATTTAATGTCATTCATCTAGATATATTATGATTTAATTGTATCAAATGGGTATATGACACTTTGGAATGTTTAAATATTATTCTCTTATTTAAAATCTATCTTCATTTTGTTTTTGATTCCTTTATCGAGAAAATATTTCTATTGTAATAATTTTTCCTTATAAATTTCATTTAATATCCATATTTTCCTACTATGGATATAATTATTTCCTAAAATATATATCTTTTTATGTACGATGTTTACTTTGAAAAATATTCGATTACCTAGGGAATTATTGATAAATATATATCATTTATTCAATACATATTTTGGATAAGACATATTGTATTTTGATTAAATTTTTTATATTATATGAAGATTTTTTGGACATTAAATGATGGGTGGATTATGAAATTTATATGGATCCTCGATGCATTGACAGGTTTTCAAGAGTTAATTAAGCTGGCCAAATTAAATAGTCTTCTACATGTAGTTATGAACTATCTTGAGGAAGGATCGTGACAGTATAGGTCATAATTTTTCTAAGATATGACATCCAATAAATAATCATTTCCTTCATAGATATTTTAGTTATTATTCAACAATGATATTTTTCATCGATGTATCTCTGAATAAATTTTATTCTAAATTCATTAACTACATAAAACGTGTATCCGTTTCTTATCATTACATATTAAATTGTCCTTATCATATAATTTAAATATAATGTGCTATCATGTATTTTCCTTTCCATGTTAATTAAATCCAATCAGTTCAATATTGATTTCTCCTTATTTCCCCTTACCAATAATTTGAACTCACCGTTATTATGTTTATTTCCATATGTTATGAAGAAGAAATATTTGAATAATCATTCAATAGAAAAGTTTATTTTATTTTTACATATCATGTTTTTATATAATATTTCATAATTTATTTTTGGTATAATGTATTTAATCTAGATTTCTTGGAGTGATAAATTTACTGGTCCTTTAGGTTTTTATTCTTTGTAATCATTCCAATGTAATAAGATAAGTAAGCGGATCTCAGATTCTAGGGTTAAGGCATTATATATAGCACTTCCTAGTGGTTTACCAGATATACTACCACACATTGAGAAATATCTAGGTTTTTCAGTACTTGTTGATTATAAACATAGGTTCATTGAATTTCATGAGTTTTAGAGGTAGTGACCTCTCTGATTTTAGGGTGAGATAGATCTACTAGGTGGCTATATACTAGTTAGAGGTTATCACTCACATTTTTCTCCTTGTGAGGATGCTTGTAGACCAGATGAAACTTCTCAAGGTGTGTCTTATTTAGAACTATAATGGGTGATGGTGGATCATAGAGACTCAGTCACATGATGAGGAAAATATCTCTTGGACATTCTTTTAGTGCCTCTTTAGAAAGTATTTATATCCATCCACGTTGTGATAAGTGCACATACAATTGATTATGCTTCTGAAATGGGGAAGTATGACAGTGTATGTACCCTCAATGAGGTTTAATGATCTCTTGTGTTACTCTTTGGATATTGTGAAATATTTTTTCTTCAAATCACATACATTTCGGTAGGTATTTAACTAAGAGATCATAGAATCAGCAGTATCTCTTAGCATTTCCAATTATACTATAGTGCACAAGTGATCCTTGTTGGTGGATATTTGTTTGGTGAAGAAAACACCTACAGTGGGATCTTGGAGTGGTAACACAATAGTTAGGACCTCAGCTGTAATTAGATGACATTAGTCCTAGAGATACATTTGTGTTTGACACTTTAGGAGATGATCCGAGGACTCATGGTAAGAGGTGTAGGTCTATCAGGGTTTATCAATTTAGCTGAGGGTAAGATAGTGTTTCTCTTATGATAGTCGGGGACATCTAGCTCAATATTGTCTAACATGTCATATAAATGATCATGAGATGGTCAAGGGAGTGCCATGGTAGAGGCAAATCTAGGATAAGGATGGTTTTTATTGAAGAATATATGGGAGAGGGGCTGAATTGGTTGTGGGAAGTGGTCAGAGGTTCAACCTATTTCCACCACTACCCATAGAAGGTGCAGGATATGGTCATGGAGTTATTGGGTAGGGATGAGGCCAGCTAGAGGCAATGGAGGACCATAACTGCAAGGATCACGTGATGGTATTAGGTGCTATATTTGTCTTTTTGAATTTATATATATTGTTGATAGACATGGTATCCATAAATTCATTCATTTAAACCTATTTTGTTTGAACCATAGAGATTATGGTAGATCCCTTGGCTTGACACTTATAGATGGAGACCCTAAAATGTGGGGACTCAATGATATAAATATTTTAATAGTGGTGTGATATGAATCATAGAGGCAAGAGCATTGTATGTGATCTCTCTGTTTCATAAATGGGTCCTTACAAAGTCATCTTAGGTATGGATTGGTTATCCAATGTTCATTCCCAAATTAAATATTTTACGTGGATGATGTTGTGTGGTCACAATAAAAGAATGATTTTTTCATTTGTGAGTGAAAAGAATACCTTGTCGAAGTAGGATGAGCTCATGAGCAGGAGAGTACATTGATTACTCACTAGTTTTAAAGAAAGACTTATGGATAAGTGGATGCATTGGGATAGCAGTTTCCTATAGTGTTGGTGGAGTACAATGATATATTTCTTTAGGTTATATTGGGGGCAGATCCATATGTAGAGACAGATTTATAAATTTAATTGCATCCCGAGATGACATCGATGTCATCACAACCATATAGGATTTATCCCGTAGATCTTTGAGGGATGATGATGTAGTTGGAGGAAAAGAAGGATAAGGGATTTATGAGACCCAATGTTTCCTCCTTGTGAATCCCCAATATAGTTTTCAATGATGGTAGTCAAGAGATTGCGGTTTTGTGTGGATTAACGGTGAATGAACTAGGTAAATGTGAAGAAAATGTGCAATACTGAGGTTCGAAAACCTATTTGATAAGTTGATAGGGGTATGATGATTCTTGAATATTTTCTTAAAATCAAGATATCACCACCTTCAAATATTGGACAAGGATATACTGAATATGCAATTCAAGTGTCCCTGGTATAACTATGAGTAGTGGGGAATTCTATTTGGAATGTTGAATAACCCAATTGTTCTTATAGGACACATGAACTAGATATTTTATCATTCCATAGACCAGTTCATGGTAGTCATTATTAATGACATCCTAGTGTATTCATTTACAAGGAGTATTCAAGACACTTGAAGATGTTCCTAGACACACTCCTTGATGTATAGTATGACGATTTTCCAAAAAAAAACCAAATAAAACAAGATGGGGGATAATTTGAAAATTTTAATAGATAATATTACACATCTATATCTTATATGAAAACTAAATTTAACCTTGTAAAAAATGAAAATGAAGTAAGATATGAATGACACTATGTTGATTCCATCATGAAATAATGGTCAATATACATTAGTAGATATTTTTTCCATGATTAGATTTGGAATGTAATAAAATAATAGAATAAATATTATCTATTATTTAGTCGTTAGTTCATTAAATTAGAGACCAGGAAATATATAATTTATAAACTAAAATATATTAATCGTACAAAAAAATCAATAATACATGTAAAATGAATGTAATTGAAACTAAGGAATCAGTTCATTTTAAGAAAATATTTTTTAGAAATATTTCCCATGAAAAGTTTCATAAAAATATAATAGTTCATGTATAATTGTCTTTGATATTTTTTATTATTTATAATTTTATCATAATATAACTCCTTTATAAATTTTGGAATTCATTAGAATTAACAGAAAACAATTTTAATTACACATAAAAACCGAGATGAGGCATGGTGGATACATCCCGTGAGGGGGATTGTTTTCTAGTCGTAGACTTTATTATAAATTTAGGACAAATTAATAAAATCCTAAATAGTAATAATATATATTACCTATATAATGATTATTATAAATATATTTCATGAATTCATGAGAGTTTTGTATTACTGATATTTTTTTAATCTTTCATCTCATTTGTTGATTAGTTGTATGATAGTTCATATAGAAACTATTGATAAATTTGAAAACTATCAAAATTCCATTAGATGATTGATTTTTTTTTGATTTGGTATATCACCCTTGAGAAATGATACATATATATCCATATAAAGGGATTCAAAATCCCCATAGTTGTGTTTCATTTAACAAGGCATGTTGTCACTTCTATAGCTAGGTGTTTCAGGAAATCGCAGTGCCTTCTAAATGAATTCGTTCTAGATAGAATAAGTGCATGTTATGGTCATACATCCCTGAACATTACATATTATAGATTAAGATCATATGAAAAGGACCATTGTGGTGAATTTTAAGGACTTGAAACCATGAATAACAATGTTACTTTTTTAGTTTAGGAATATATTATTGGCAAAGTTCAATTTAATTTATTACATCAAATACCCCAAAACTACATTTTTAATTCATAAATCTAGAACCATTGTGTATATTAATATATTTTCGTATGACTATATCTTCTTTTATGAAGTTAAATTTTATTAAAAATTGGCTAATAGTCAATAATCCCTAGTGAATGATTTTTTGATTGACTATTGTTGAAGGGGGATTTTGGTTTCGCCTAATAGATGGGTTATATAATTACGGGTTAGTTATTACACAAATTTTAAGGCCCATTGATAACCTTATCTAATTTATTGGACTATGGATCCCAAATAAAGAGACTAATAAAGTAGTTACTATACGTATAATATGTTCAAAACATTAGGTATTAATGATACTCACATGATTGGAAATGATGAGTCCTGCTAATTGCCTAATATGATGGGTTTTAATTATCAATGTAATATAAGATTGATTGTTTGGTAAGGACCTAAATATTTAAGGAGAAAAATAATTTAGATATTCTTAAATGAATTAGGTACTTAAATTATTAGATAAATACAATATTGAATGAACCATATGTAATTTTTAGGTGATTTTATATTGGTTATCATATGTCATGGGGGACAAATAGGTGAATGAGACTGCATAATGGTTTGGATCAACCAATAATGTTTTAACAAGTTATTTTGGGTTTTAAAATTTTACCAATTGAAAAAATTATGTTAATTATGATTCATGATAAATGAAATATCCTATGATTTTAAATTAATACAATGTTCGATAACATATATGACATGAAATACTGAGATTAAACGAACCATGAAATACTATTATTTTATAAATATTTTAACCTATCCATTAAATTAAAAGGTATAAATTGTGGTAACAGTATTATTAAAAATATATATATATATAAATTTACCAATATGTAAAAATTTATGGATTAATTCCTAGAAAAATTGTAACAATTTTTTTTACAAAGTCAATTTATTCTTCAAAAAATACAATTTCTTCAAAAATGAATTTTATATAATTTTGTTAATATTATTAATTTCAGAAATCTCAGAAACATTATTTTATCAAATTGATATAATTTATTTATATATCATGTTGAAATTATCTTATGGTATATTTTTTTAGAATTTAATAAAAAAAATGTGATTTTTCAATCAATTGTTAAAGATATTGATTTTATTTGAAGGTGTATTTTTTTCCAATATTTAAAAAGTGGAATTCTATTTTGATAGATTTCGGAAATTTTATTAGTATATTTTTATTTAATGTGATAAAATTATTTTATTCATATGAATTTTATACATTAATTTGTTGAAAATTTATTCTTAAAAGGAATTATTCTATAAAACTTTTTATCATCGGGTTTTGTGGGAGTAATTTTTTATTAAATCCAGACTCTAAAATAATAAAAAAAAATTAAAAATTTATCCCAAGGTTGAATTAGGATATCCAAATTTGGTAAATAGGTCCCATCATTTTTCCCTTATGAACAATAACCATAGTAAATTTTCATTTCCATGGTAAGGGTAGAATATGTTAATTAGGGGAAAAACTAATTTGATAAGGCATTAAATTCATTCAAAAACATTATTTAATTTCCTTGGATGATTCTATTTCATCCATAATTATAAAAAAATAAAATATATGAAATTTTTATATTTATCATTGATTCTAAACATTATAATAGTTATATAAAAGACAAGGCAAAACATTATACTTTTGGTGTTTTTATTTCAATAAAAGTTTTTGATATGGATAATAAAATCTTATGTTTAGTTGTAAATTTTTATATTAAATTTTAAATAATTAATTTATAATTGTAATTTTTTTTATTTTTTATTTAAAAAATTATTATTGGAAACACTTACGAAATTATTGAACAACAACTATAAAAATAAACTAAATGATTTTGAAAATTATAAAATAACTTTTTTCATGATTTAGTGCTTCCAATTAATTTAGAAGATAAATAAAACATATTATAGAAGTTTTTGTATATTATTGTTATATTTCATTCATGTTGTTTTCAAATCCAAATAATGAGAAAATTTCACAAAATAAAAGTAATAGTATTTTATGTAAAATATATTTTGTTAAAATATTAAACATCATAAAAATAAATAAAAAGTAAAATCTGGATGAGAAATTTTCTAGAATTTCATCACATTTACAATTTATAAACTATTTTTTACTTTATAAGTAAAATTATAACTCATTAATATTGAAATTTTCCTTACCATGGTTATGCATAAAATTAGTTAAATAAGGTGTTAAACAAAATGATATGTTTTAATACGATATCTAAACGAGTATAAATTTTATTGGTTAATTATATTAACAGCCTATCTTTTTTATCAAGTAATAATATAATTTTGGGATTATTTATATGAATTAGATTCATGTTACATTATAATATTTCATGTTTTTTTTAAAAGTGAAATTAAGTATATTATTTGATAAGAAATATTTTATTAATTGATTTAAATTAATTAAAGTCATGTATTAGTCCATGTGAATGGTATATGGTTGAAAATATAAACCATGTCCTATTTATTTTTCAATTTTCCTTTTATAGTATCTTTCATGTCTCTAAATATTAACAAATCATTATTATAATGGTAATTTTTAGAAGGTTTATTGGTGGTTAAACAGATAGATAATCCTGAAAACATCACCAAATATTTTCCAATTTTTGTTGGATGAGATAATTTTGAAATATATTAATATAATATTCTTATTATATCTATTTTGATCAATTTTTCCTTGAATATTTATTTATATTAATTTAATACTTTAAAAATAATTAGAGTACCCCTCCTCTCATATATAAAAGGGAATATCCTCTCCTCCATTACTCACACCTTTGGTAATGTCCCATGTTTTTTAGTAATGGAAATTTGATAAAAAATATTATTTACTTCTTTCAGATGCATGTATGGGGTAAAATGATATTTCCCCTAGAATATAACTACGGTTAATTTTTAAAATCAATTGATTGATCTGGGTTTAAGGTCTTTTTCCTTGAACATAAGTTTGGGAGAATTCTGATCCGCCTAAATTTTGAGGGAATAATTTGTATTTAATATATATATTTATATTAATTAATTAATAATTTATTTTCACACATTAGTTTAGCTATATTTATAAACAGATCACCGGATTGTGATTTTTTCACTTCTATTGAGTCTAGAATGAGGGTTATTTCCTAGGTGAGGAATAAATTCATGTAGGCCTCTACGGTCAAGCATGAACCCCTTTTTATTTTGTTTTATTTTTCTCCAATTTATTTTTATTCTTTTTTTAATTCTTGTCCCTCGATATGGTCATGTAATTCCTTTTTTATTCCCATTCATATGACAAAGAGTGAAAAATGGTGAGCGAGAGAGAAGGGAGGATATGTGAAGGGATATACTTCTGTATAGTTTAAGAGGATCCAGATCGTTATACGACATCAATGTGTCACGGATACGGGTGATGATACATGGAATTCTTTCAAATGGTTTTATTTGATTATTTATTTTCAATAAATCATTGTATATTTTCCACATTCTATTTTTAGATAGCTTTTGTGACTTATTAGGAGTCCTTGAGGGTAGATCTATAGGTTTAGGGAAGAAAAACAGGGTGTCTAGCTGATTTAAGGGTTTCCCATTCAGAAATCCCAACCATAAGATGTATATTTTTGGATCATATATCACTCATTCATCTCATTTATGGAATGTGATATTTTTAAATGTACATTCTATGTATAAATTATACAATCCCAATACTCGTGGTTTATCATGTACTCAAGTACATGACCAGAGAACCCATGTTGGCGAACATTTCCATGCAGAGTACAGTTCTGGACCTCGTGTAGGATACAAAATGTGTACAACTACAAGTGGAAGCTGATATACATGTTCAGGACATTTATGTCACGTGGTTAGGTACCACTTGTAGGGTACACTTTGTATACCTGACTCACACATGGTGTAATTGGGTTTTATAGTCCCTATGAAAAATAGGTACATTCCCATATGTGGATTTTAGAGTAAATACCGTGTACTAGGGTATTCAAAAAGTGTACAGCTCCCTTGTAACCCTTATTTGGGTGTTTCATATCTTTATATCCTAAAGTCAGAATTAGATTTAAGAGTAGTCAATTATGATTATTTCTTCACATGGATAATGATGGATAAACCCTTGAGGTAATTTGGGGACACCAATATGTTGTTTTGGGGTGAGTGAGTTATAATGGAGATGTAATTACCCTAGTAATTATTTTATATCAAATCATTGAAGTGAAACCATAGATCTAAGATGAGACATGTTTCATCTCGCTAGAATAGTTATTATGCATCACTTCCATTGAGGTGATGTGGTCAGTTTTGTGTTACCTCATGATGATATGTAGGACCAAGGACCCCCAGAGGGATTCTATTACCATATATTCTTATGTAGATGCTACTTTTTAGGATGAATATACCTTTTTACCTTCTTCTTAAGAGATAACCTAGTGTATTCCTATTTACATGTATCAATATAAGGAACCCGTATATGATTCTTATGTTTGTTTAACATTCTAGGACCCCATAAATTATTCGTCCATTTACCTCATCTTATGAGGATCCTCAAGAGGATGTATTCACTTATGTTTGACATCATAAAATCCCTATATATTTTCCTTCATATTTCAATAGACATAGAGGATCTGAAGTTGGATTCCTTTTCTATGTACTGATTTAAGGGATCCATTGGGTGACCTATTGTTGGAAGGAACCTTGTCTAGTACATTTGGGTTTTTGGTAGAAATGGTAGTGGGTGCCACCTTATAATATGTGTTGAACGTGTAATGTAATGGAGTCGTGTAATTAGTGATGGGTTTATGTTTTCGACCAATCTCACATTTCTAATACATACACATGATTAGTTTTAACGAATCTATTATATTTAGAGGCACTTTCCTATTTGTGGCCAATGATCATAACATGATGTGATGTATGATAAATATTCCTAGAGGTACTTCTTAGGGTTTGACTGCTGAGTTTTGTATTGTTTTCATAGTTCATTTGGATTCATATACATGCTTCCTATGGTCTGGCTTCTAATACATTTTAATTTTTATCATTGGGATACATGGGTATATATCTTGGGATAAACATTTTATCCCAATGTGTATGATCTTTGAGAATGGAATCTCTATTGATTATGATATTTGAGGGATGAGGTTGATTATAATATCATCAATAAATTAAATGATTTTGTTTTTGGACATGGTGGTCAACATTGTTGGTGGATACTCATGGATTATTATTCTCTCACACATGATTGGTATGATCATAATGTCCCTGATCGATTGCATGACTATGGTGTTGAAAATGAGAGTCCACATCATTGTACGATAATCATGGATAATTATTCTTCTATGATTAATGGGGATGATCAGACTCTCCCTGATTGATTAGATGACCTTGGTGTTATATATGGTTAGCATCACTATTGATTGAACATATAAAAAATGTGTAATTATTCTCCCCTCAAGAGACACATAGGATTCTGACTAGGGAAAAGTGGATTGACCATTACTACATAATATATACGTACTTACTAGGGATGGAGATATTAATACATTTTTTTTATTGTATATTGAGCATGAACATGGATACGGAGAGCATTCTATAAAGTTCACTTAAGGGTAACATAGTAGGGATTATCTAAGACACAATGTCATAAATTCCCTCTGACTATGACCTAGGATTCATAAATTGGACAGAATGTACATGTATTTATTGGTACAGAATGCATATTAATGAACATTTAGCAGATATTCATTTATTACCTAGAATCCTTCATTATAGTGATTTGAGGAGAGTATTGGTTATTCAAGGGATATGAAACATATCCCCCAGTCGTGATATAGATGTCTCAAATTAATTTTTGTTGCAGGAAAAAGATGTTAGTATCAATTATTACTGTGGACCTAAGGGTCGAATAATTACGCATGGCATTAGTGGTATTAAATAGAGCTCAATACCCAATTCACAGGATGTTCGGACGATTGTTATTATAGACCCAATGATCAAATCCTATTGAGTCATGTTATTTTAATCCTTAATCATGTGTGTATATATATATATCTGGAAATATATATATGCACACACAAAAACACACACATATATATACACACAAACAATTTAATGTATCCCAGTTGTTCATGATCATAGACATGGAAAATTACAATGGTTTCACTAAATATATTTAATCTATAATTTACATATTTTTATCAGTTTGACTAATTATATTACATGATCATACACTTACAATAATATACCTATGTTTTCATCATTGGGATTGATATCTAAGATTATTTCTCATTCATATACATTCATCTCTATGTATGTAAATACCTTCTGTTTTCATGTTAGGTTGAGAACAGATTGTTGGATATATAGGGATGAGGACCAAAGTTTCATGATCATGAGGAACCACTAATGTGTACATTTTGATTGTCATAGAGAATCATGACAGTGTCTTGGTGACTAGGTATGTGGTATGGATCATCTCTAGCAGTGTAGCTTTGTACCTTTATTCCAGTTTACTTTTTGTACTCCTATATATATGGTTAGCCCACTGGGTGACCAATTTTATATTTTTATCCTTGATGTTCAAGACATTTTTGAATTTCATTTTATTATAGAGTTATTTATATTTTGAACATTTTAACTCCATTTCTTTATTACAATATATGATATCATTAAATATTCTCTAATTTTTTCTCTAATATGGGGGCTTAGTCTCCCCATAGACACACCCTTGGACATCACAACTAATCGATAACCTTTGACATGTGGGAAGGCATACTTGAGTCATTATCGTGAACCGCCTCATAGCACCAGTTTTGTGGTATCTGAATCAGAATATTAAAAATTGGTAACATATAGTTTCATTCCAATTGTATTACTATTTTCGATTTGGTAGATAAAATTGATGGGATTTCATCAAAAAAATTGATTGATATTAGAATGGTATGTTGAAAACACCTATTCCAGTAATAAGTTCTTATTTCCATGGATATGGGATTATTATTATTGATATGTTATGTTACCAATTTATATGAATTTAAATTTTAGTGACCTAAGTGCTGTGTCAATTTTATGATTTATGATGGATATATTTCACTTGGACATTTGAAAGAGTTGGTGATTTATTTTGTCACTTTGAAGACAAAGGAACGAGTCATGTCATGTATCATAATTTGAACATAGAAATCCATTGTTATAGGCCTTCTATTGTGTCATTATTATTATTGAGGACATGGGGAAATTTTTTAAATTGAATAAAAAACCTATATAGTGTTTTGATGAATACTTTCTTTGTAGTATTCTACTCAATTGACTTGTGTTTCAAATATTTTCGTCTAATGGTAGTCATTGGGGATCTATGGTGATACATTTGATAGTGAAGATGATGACTTAGTCCTTAGGAATTGGAGGTGTATTGATCCTAATAGGTTGATATGGAATATGATTCCAATGTGTTTTACCCATCTTTGTGTGTTTTTACTTCAGTTTGAGTACATAATGTTCCTAATAAACCTATATAATTTTCTCATACATTTCATGGAATGAAATTCTTTTTACTATAATATCCTGCTTATGATATGATATCGATCATCAAAGATATGTTGTGCACATGATTTTTACCCTAATAAGAAAAACTATGCTGATGATGTGTTTATTTTAGGTAATCTAGTCAGGTTGCTTTGTATAAATCTGATAGACACCAAAATAGTAATAGTGAACTGGAACCTCAAGGGGGTACTAAAATATATGAAATATTGATGAGTATCATTTAATCATTTTTTTCTACATTGTATCATTATCCTTCAGGAATATACACATTGGGAGGATTCTTGGGGAGGATAGGGGCTTAGGTAGGCTGATGCATGACAATTTCTGACCCTTATAAGTTGATATTATCCATACCTCCCTTAGAGAGGTTTTCATTTTGGCATGTGCGGTTAGACATAGTTACCCCATTTTGGAACATTATCATTAGTGAAATCTTGGAGACATATATTCATTTATTTATGACTTGGAACCTTTTATATTGATGTTCTATTTTATGAAGGGAAACTAGTGGGTATGGTTGGACCTTATTTATGGATTCATGTTGATGTTGTGATCATGGATTAACACTCGTTTTTAGAGTGATTCAAAAATGTTCTTGGGTTTTTAGATATAGGTTTGTTCATGAATTCAACTTCAATGAAATCACATAGGGTGCATTATTTTTGAGGCCTGATTCGTTAGGAAGAACTATTTGGGTGTCTGGACTTGTTGACTAGTGTTTCCATTATTTCTAATGTAGTCAGAGCATGGGTAGAAACTCATGACTGGAATGAACTCATGTGATGGGCGGCCATGGAATTGGCTATGGAATGGTTTAAGGTTCCCTATTTTGAAGACGAGTTCCAAAAGAGATTCTAGATTAATAGTACTGACATGTGATGTAGCATAGACAGCTTGACCTTGTGATGGCTAACTTCTGGGAGCATGAGTTGGGTGATATGGGTTTCTGTTAGTTAGAAATGGTACCCTATAAATATTATATTGGTGAGTGGTTATGTGATAGATGAGGACTTATGTTTTTTAATACATATTTCCTTAATATTCACAAGGATCTATGATAAAAAAAATTATTTTCCTCTATGATAGAGAATACATAGAGAGTAAATCAGGTTTCATGAGGTGGTAGACCCATGTTCAGACCATGAAACATGTAGTAGGGACATGTGGTTTCAGGAGTTGGTTAAATAATAGTATATCCTTGTTTGAGGTGAAAATGGATTAGAGTGATATGTACACACCTATTGATGGAATATTGGTGTACTCCATGTTATATTCAATCATTATGAATCAGGAATTTTTCCTATTTATGTTGATAGAGTGTCGACAATATATCTATATTTTTTCCTTTAAAAATAGCATTTATGGCATGGAAATAAAATCTATTGAGGATATATTTGAGGTCCATTATAAGGTAATCAATATGGTTGGGTGTTAATTGTTAGCTATTTTAGGGTGTTGAATCTGATTTTATGATGAAATCTGGGTTTTTTGTAGAAATCATCCTCGAGAAGCAAGAACCTATGATGTTTTAATAATTTTGTATTGGAACTTGAGTATGAGTGGTTTGGACATTCCATTCAAAATGTTCATTTAATGATAGAGTTTGTAACATTGAATATGATGTTTTACTAATTATGTGATGGAAAGGATACTTTTATGGAGGGTATTATTACAACAATTGTGAATGAACATCTTTAATGATGGAAGAGTTGTTAACATTGATGGACCAGTCTTCGGACAGTCAATATAGAATAGCTGTGCAGATTCATGGGATGATAGAATGACTATAATTTTACCAAAACGATTCTTGGGGATGGAAATGTTTATTGTAGGGAGATTGAAATGATCCATGTTTTTTGGGATTGGAAATTTTAGTAAAAATTGTAGTTTTTTCATTTAGATGTTTTTAAATGTGAAAATTGTCATTTATCATAGTATATAAACTAGAATATATTTTTCAACTACTCCATTTTTCCTAGAATATAGTACTCAACCTAGGAAAAGCTTTTTATGGAATTATACATAGTTTTAATTTTCCAGAAATAATTATTAATTAATTAATATGTATATATATAATTAAATATTACGTTATTCATAATATTTCATTTAGAAATTTCAATAGAATGGATAATTGGTTTGAGATTCTATATCCACCGTGGAGTATAGAATTTGTGGGTTTTCTTAAGATGTAAAAAATCATGTCAAGCGTTTGGGTCAGGCCCAAGAACCCTTTTCATATCTTTTTTTTGCTTTTATTTTGTTTTACTCCCCCATGATTCCCATATATGACTTATGGGAGTCCCCTTCATGTGAATCAAATAATAACAGGTACATATAGATAGAAAGGGAGGTAGATTTGAAGGGTGGTACACCTAAATTGTCCAATATGTGCTGGATTATCTTGTAGAGGACATGGGCTATGGATATGAGAGAAATATCATCATATTCAGCTCAATGATAAGATGTTTTTATATTTTTTTAAATCCTTATGGACATACCATTCAAAATTTTACATCCCTTTTAGGAGTTATGAGGATCCCTTGAGGATTATTCTATAGCTTTGGGGGAGTAAAACAATGTTTTGTTCCAATTTGAGGGGTTTCTTATTCAGAAATCCCAATGACATGGTGTGTAGTTCAGGAACACAAGACTTGTGTTATTAAAATTTGGGGAAGATGATCCTTTTTTACTACACATTGTGTATAGGGTATACAAGTCATGTAATTGATCTCTATTATGTAGTTGAGTATAGAAAAATACTATACATGTAGGGGAACATGGATGTATAGAGTACAAGACCAGACTACATGTGGGTTACACAAAATATAAAAGTAAATAAGAAAGCTGATATACAAGTCCATTCCATGTGGTGCACTTGGATTGGTACCCCATGTAGGGTAAACACCATGTACCATACTCATATGTTGGGTAGTTGGGGTTTTCAAGAAATATTGGACTTAGGTACATTCCCATGTCTAGCTTTGACAATACACATTGTGAACTAAAGAATACATGCTTTTTACTACTCCATTGTCAGCCTATATTGGGGTTTTCAACTATTTACCCCACAGAGTTAGAATTGGACATATGAGCAGTCCATTTTCAATTTTTTCGCAAAAATATCATTTTTGGAAAACCCTTCTTATAATTTGAGGATTCCTATATGATGTTTTGGGAATAATGAACAATAATGGAGAAGCCCTTCCTCTAGTAATATTTTTCTATAATATCTTGAAAGTGATACCCTCGATCTATGATGTGGAATGATCCATATTTATAGAATAATGATTAAGTATCACATAACTTATGGACATGTGTCTGGTTTGGTGTAACCCTTTAAGGCTAATCGTTATAAAGAATCCCATAAGGGATTCCATTACCTTATACTCTAAACTAGAGGCCCCTAATTTGGATTCCTCTACCTTTTAACCTATTTAATTGAGGATTTATTAAGGGATTCATTTTTCTACAAAATGTAATTAGGATCCATAGTAGAATGTATCTATTTTCTTACAATATGAGGATCCCACATATGATTCCTCATTTTTCCTTCTCTCCTACGAATTTTGAGTCATATTTATTTTATTATTATTTACCTGAGAGGATCCCAAGATATATTCCTTCATTTATCTCTAGAATTTAAGGGTCCAAAGTATGATAGCTCTTATATTTACTGATATAAGGGTACCATGGGTTCATATATGTTTGATTGACCCAGATCTAGTGCATTGGGCGGTTTTTCAAAGATATTGTAGTAGTTGTAACCTTAGAACATGTTTTGAACATGTACTACCTTGGGGATATAACAATAGTGGTGTGTTTAGGCATTTTAAATCCCTTACTATTTTTTATTAATTTACATTATTATTGTTTATGTAGCTATAATTTGTAGATTTAATTTTTATATTATGGTATATAATCTCGAAGTGATGTTATATACGTCAATGACGCCTATAGATGTCTCCTGGTGTACAGATTCTGAAACATTTTATCAGTTATTATTTCACTGGGATTCCCAGACCTGAGTCTTGTGGTCCATCATCTACGAATTTCAATTTATATATTTGGGTTTCACATATTTATTTCTTGGGATCCATATATTTATCCCTCTGATTTTGATGTTTTGGCATAGATTTCATATTGTTTGGGAAAATTGAGTGACGAGGATGATCACATTATCCTCAATTGATTACAGGGCATCCGTTTTCAACATGGAATTCTCAATCATTGGTGGATACTCATGAATGATCACACTCTCCCATGTGAAAGGGATGATCACGCTATCTTTGATTGGATACATGAATGTGGTGTTGGACATGATTCTTGATATCATTGGTGGATACACATGGATGGTTATGATATTCTAAGTGAATGTGATAATCATGATCTCATTGATCCATAACCGGATCACGATGTTTGAAATTGTGATACTCACAATTTATTTGACATATAATTGATGGATGATTATTTTCTCCTTGAGAAATTCCTAATATAGTCCATAGGGTAGGTTGGATGCACCATTACTACTTCTCTAAGATGTTATTTTTAGGGATTGAGTGAATGAGTAGATTAAATGAATTGATATAGTGCAATTATTTTTATCTATAAATCATTCCCTACATATCACCCAACGGTCGTCAGCTTATTGTTCATCTGAATCATTATGTCATGAATTCGTATGAACTAAAAACTAGGATTCAGACATCGGCCTATATTTACATTACTTCAAATGTATTTATTCCATGTTAGTGACTATTTACAGTTTTTCTAGTTATTACATGGAATCATTCATTACAGTGATTGGCAGTGAATGGGAGTGATCCCATGCTTGGACATATACCCACTATGGTGACGTAGCTTGCATAAAGAAATTTCTAACACTGTTTGAAGAAGTTCTTTTGGATTGGGATTATAGAACCAAGGATCATCTAATTATACATTACATGAGTGGGATGGCATCTATCTCAAAACCATTTTCCCATGATGTCTTGTGGATTGAGATTATGAACCAACTGATTGAATGATGATCATTTATATTAATTTTCACCGTACTCGTGTATATACATATTTATGTATATATATATATTTATGGGAATATGTACACACACACACACAAAGATATACATATAAATATATTCACAATGTTATTAATAGATACATGTTGTGAAATTTTCCAGTTCATCAGGACCAAGGACTAAGGATCAATTGCACATTCACTTTATTTATTTTATCTTTCATTTTCGATTGTGTCTAGGATAGGCTAAACACATTTCCTAGGAATTCTCTTATGAAAATAGATTTATAAGTCCATCAATGGTTTTTCCTATTAAGAATATTTCAATCCCTTTTACATGCACTTCAGCATTATTGAATGAATTTTTTATGCTTTTAAATTTGAGCATTAATCAAATGATTAATAGGGATGTAACACATGTATTCAGGATTGAGAGAAGCCTCTTGTGTTGATTCTTTTGACTGGGATGGAGTAGTGTGATAGTATCGTGGAGACTAGGTATGAGCAATGGTTGATAGACAGTAGTAGATAATTATACATTTATTTAAGTTTCCTTTATGTAGCTTGAATTTATGGTAGGACCAGTGGTAAACATGTTTGGTATGTATGACATGGTTGTTTGGGGATCTACTGAATTTCATTTTATTATAGCCTTGTTTATAGTTACTGCTTCTAAACTCTCGTTATTTAATAATCTAGATGATATCTACATTTTACTATAAATTTTTTACTCTAATGTGAGAAAATATTCTCCCCCACACCATACGATTTTTTTATAGTTAATACCCTCCAGCGTAGGGGAGGCACGCATGAGGTCTTGTGGTGAACCATCATAGAGAACAGATTTAGTGGAATCCAGGTATGTATGGTACACCATTTGAGAATCCATGATTATAAAATAACTAACTAAATCCATTCCCAATTATCCACTTCAGGAACTTGAGCCTTTGATATCATCCAAAGAACAATATATAAGTCATAATAGAAAAACCAAAATTTTATTTTCTAAGAATAGGTATAGCTCTGAATTATACGTTTTATTTTTTATTTTTTCATCTACCTACTTCAAAAAATTTTAAATATTTATGAGATAACAAAAAAAATATTCCATATATAGATATGTTTTTATGTTAATGGAATATTCAATATCCATCCCCACTTTAATCGAACGGGAAACAATACCATCATTCGGTAGTACAGTGGGATACTACCTCACGAACCAATGTAATTATTATTCCTTCTATAACTCTAAAGAATGGTTAAAATTATGGATTTAATGTATATATAATATATTCATGTCATATTATCATTATATATGGATAATGTTTCATAAAATATCATTCATTTCCATCCATTAAAAATTGATAACATTGTTCATTCATACGTTTGGATTACCACTTGAACGAAGTGATATGATTTTTTTTCCTGAACAAATAACATGGAAAATATATATAAGTATATTTATAGAAATAATATTATATTAATGATATAATAAATAGTACATAAATATAAAATTATTCATACATTTTATTCATAATGTTATTTTAATAATTAAATCGTTACTCATGCATATGTATGACCTACAGTCTTCATGATTGTAACGTAGTTAATATTTCATATCAATTTATCTTGAATAGTTACAAAAGTATAATTTATTATTATAAATAAAAAATATTTCATGATTATTATTTTTGGGATGGTGTAATAAATACATTTTTGACCATGTCAATCCAATCAATGCGATATTAGGATTATAAACTAAAAATCATAAAAAAATCTGATGAGAACATAGTTGAATACAAAATTATTTATAAAATGTTTATCAAAAAAATAATACCCTTGAAAATTTTTCTCGAGAAATTAAATATTATGCACAATTTTATTATTCATGAATATAAAGAATGTTATTATGGATTCAGACATAATGTTAGAGATATATTAGTTGTAAAAACCCCTTTTAACTATTTTCATGATTTATTTTATAAATATTCTACATCCATATAAATATTATTATAATTATTCTATTGATGTGATTATAAGGAAAATATTTCATTATAGAGGAAATTTTATGTCACTTTTTACTTTCTTTCAAATGTTTTCAAATGAAATTATTTTTACTATTTCATATGAATGGTTTTTTCAAAAAGGGAAATTTAATTTTATATTTTAATATATAAGATATCAACTATTTTTACCACCTTAGTAACCATTATTTGATGAATTGATTAATTTATAACAATTGATATTTTCTACATTGAAATTATCTCTTTCCATTTATTTTTTGTATCTTTATAGATGGTTTTAAATGGAATGGATATTTCAATTGGGGGCAATGATTTTCTTATGGGAAGAAATAATATTTTTATACATGATATTATGTGTCATGATTATATTATGGTTCATGGGAATTATTTTTGGTGATGGGATGTTCTGTTATACATTACTTATCGGTGGTTATATTATATATGGAGTTTGAGAAGATATATTATAAAACTAGAACAACAGAGCCTGATATAGCTCTCTAATACATTGGGTATTTGTTAGACTGATTGTAGTAGTGATATATAAATGATTTCCCAAGTTAAAAAAATTATTTATCTATACATTTTTGGGTTTTAGGGAAATAATAAGATTTAAAAACGTAATATATTGAGTTAAGGTTTAAGGGAATGTATATGATACTTTTTATAGGTTAAATGAATAACAGTTTTTTAAAAACGTTTTCATATGATTTTCATGATTATAAAGAAACCATTATGTTTTTTATATTTCCTATTAAATTTATTATAAAATTATTTAAGAACTTTTTTGAGTTGAGAATTTGATTTCTAGTGTAGGAAATGTTTTTTGAGCATAAATTTTATTTTCAAAAAGGAAAATTAATAGGATTATTAATGCAATAATGAGTCTATTTATTTTTAGTTTCTTTTTATATGTTCCTTAACAAGATATTTGTGGTCATCTGATTTTTTTTTTAAAATACCAATCTTTAAGGATGTATATGAAAAATTATGATGTCTTCAAATGGAAAAGTAATAATATGGGTATAGATGGTATAATTATCATTTAAGGACATCAGTATTGTTATATAAGAGTTTGTAAAAATAATTTAAAACTCTAAAACTAAATATTACTTTGGTGTTTAAGTGATATTATATATCATTTTGATGTTGTATGTTATTATTGATCATATTTGGACACAATTATTTGTATTGAAACCATAATTAATTTTTTTATGCCTTCAAAACTAAATTTATGAATATGGGTTTGGGAATTTTTGTCGGTATCTAAGAATGGTTTAAATACAATCAAATATTATGATGTTTTCATATGTGGTTAAACAATGAGTCTTTTATACCATCATGGGTTTTTCATTTTAAGGTCCATAAAAAGTAAGAAAGAATAGACACTACCTTTTAATGTTGTTATGATGACTAATGATGTTTTTGGATAAATTTTTTTAAGTTCATGTATATGTACACCATGGATATAATATTATGGATTATTTCGGAAGAATGATATTAGATTTCTATAATGTAAGATGAAGGGTATGATGTAAACATTAAGGTTAAAAAATGTTTCAATATTGATCTTATTGAGGTAATTTGGGACAAATGGGTTATTTCATTTTGGAAATATTATAAGATCAAGGAGACTTATGAATATGAATACAACATAGGGTTCTACATTATCAATGGAATAATATAAATAGTATTTTAGATAAAGGGAATATTAAAGTCCATACAACAACCCACCATATATGGAATGTTCGTAGACCTTAATCCCACAACAGATGGATGAAAAATGTGAAACTATAACCACTCGTTTATGTGAAGAACTAATTAGTGTGATATTTTTAACTTAAATGGTATTATATGTAATTATTTAATGTATTTTGGGAACATTTTATTTATCCTAATGATAACCATGTGATTGAATAGTGACTTATTTATTAAGTGGTTAATGTTATTTTGAAAGAAGATCACGATAATTTCGAGGAATATTATATGATTAATGTAATATAAATATTATTAGAGAAGATTGTATTTTACTTGGGAAATTATTGTTGAATTATATTTTTGAGGAATATATAATTTTAATAATGATTTATAGTGATTTAGTTTGTTTATGGAAATGATTAGAATATTTTTGAGATCATAAGACTAGGGCATTTAATGTTTTGTGTATATGTTATTATGAGTATGTAATGTTGATTAGAGAAAATATATAATTATTCTTCTATGAATATGTTAAAAATTCATCTATATTTTGGGTTTAAAAAATGGTTGGTAGTATTTTGTAGAATTGTATACTTAATTATTTAACAAAAAACCTATGCTGAATATTGGGTGTTATTTTTTAGGTTAGGAAGATTAATTTTTCATTTATTCATATGAAGGATTAATCATTATGGGAATAATATTGTGCTATCCATTTGAATTTTTTTTAATTTATAATGACAATAAGAATATCTTATTAACAATTTATTTATTTATGTGATCCAAAATAAGTTGATTTTAGTGTTTTAGGAATGAAAATTTATTCAAGAATACTCATAATTTTGAGAAATAGATGAGATTTTGGTGGAAATTGATTAATGGATGAAATTATTTCCATCAAGTAAGCATATTTCCTTATGAAAAGAAATTACCCAACTCTAGGAAAGGGATCTGAAAATAAAAATATTAACCTATTTAATTATTTTATGATAAATTGACGGCCCTTTACACATCTCCTTAATTTCTGGTTTTGTAGTCATTAACCTTATCAATATAATTCATTTTCTTATGATCATTGTTCTCTATAAATATCATTTATTATCTAGATATTAAATTTTTCCTCCATAACTATATTATCATGTACCACTAATGTTCACCTTTTTGTAATCCCGGATTTATGTTATTCAGGATGACCTTTTTATTTACATGTCAAACTTTTAAAAATGATGTTTTACAAAACCATTTTACGATGTAAGCACAAAAAGTATTTTTAATTATGAAACCCTTGATTACTAATCTAAAATTAAAATAGTGAGGTGATAATTGATTATAGGATAATAATGTAACATTCTGAGATTTTAAAATAATTTTATGTTTGAAAGAATATAGTACATGAAACACAAAATATAGACAAACAATGGAATATTATTATTTTATGACTGTTGTAACATATCAGTTTAATTAATGAGTTTGAAAAATATTAACCAACTTATGAAATATATATATATATACAATGTACACTATAAAAAAATTATTTATAAATATTTATGAAAGAAACAATCATTTTTAGTAAATTCATTTTATTCTTTAAAAAATAGTTTTCTTCCAAATTGTATTTTATTTAATTTTATTTGTGAATTATATAATTTTTTTTTGTGTTAATTTCGGAATTTTATATTATAAATTGGGTTAAATTTTTTAATTTTTCTATTCATAATTTTCATATGGTGAATTTTAGAGGTTCTAATGAAAACATTGATTTTTCATGGATTAGTGTAAAATACCGATTTTATTGGAAACTATATATGAATTTCAATTAATTATAATGTAAAATTATATTGTGTTTTAGTTTTAAATTTAATTAGTTATATTTTCTTAAATATAATTCTATTATTCCCTTTATAATAACTTTTATATGTGAATTTTTTATATAAAAAATAATATACTTAAAATGTATTTTTTCTAGAAAATGTTCTTCATCACATTTTTTTTGTATAAAATAATATTAAATTCTTCCACTTATATAAAATGAATATTTAAAAATTGATTCTATATTCCAAATCAAAAGATTGATATTTAGTAAACAATGTTTTTATTTTCTCTATTATGATGTGTAACCATAGTAAATGTTTATTTTCATAGTAAAGGATAAATGGGTAAATTAGGGTCAAAACTAATGTGATAACACTTAAAATCCACTATTAAACATACCTTAATTTAATTTAATGATTATATTTCGTCCACAATCATTCAAACATAAAAATTATGTCATTTTTTCAAATTATATTTTACGTTGAGATTTAAAATATTTATGTAAAAGATAACATGAAAAATTTCAATTTCTCTCTTTTAATATCTACAATATTTTGTGACATTGAGAAAAATATTATAGATTTTTATAATTTTTTATTTTAAATAATAATTAATTAATTTAATAATTATGATTTATTGTTAAGAATTTTTAATGAAATATTTACATGAAATGTTTTTGCAACACTTACACAATTCCTGTGGAAGTAGTTGAAAAATCATGCAATGAATTTAAAAAATATAAATTTAATATTATCTTTTGATTTTAATAATAAAATGAATCATTAATTTAAATAAAACATACTATATATATTTTTATGGTTTATATTTTGATCCCATTTCCATTATGTTTTTTTAAATTTAAATTATATAAAAAGTTCGTAAAATTTTATTAATACTATTTTATGATAAAAATATTATATTAAATTATAGTAAACAGATATAAATATATAAAAAGTATAATTATTCAGATATATGTTCAATAAATTCAAAAAATTTAATTATAATCTAATTTTCACCTTATAATTAAATTTATAACTCTTCAATACTGAAAAATAATTAATATGACTAATGTTAAAATTATATAACTAAGGATTGAAACCAAAATATAAGTATTGGAATGATTTCTAATTTTGTCTAAATTTGATTTTGGGACACTATAAAAAATATATTTTCCTTATCATATTGACCAAATCTTTTTGGAACCATTTTACATGAGTTAGAGACATATTATATTATAATATCATAAGTAATCCAAAAAATGACATTAATGATAGTTTATGATAATCAATATTTTATTAATTTATTTAAATTTATAAAAATCCTATATTCAAAAAATTTTGTGGTTTATTATTTAAAATAACATCCATGGTATATTTATTATTCACTTTTCCTTTTATAGTAATATTCTTGATCCCAAAAAAATAAAACAAATTGATATCACTGTAATTTCCTAAAGGGATAATGGGGGTAAAAATAAAAAGATAAGGGTGAAAACATAAACTAAAATGGCAAAACAATTATTTAATGATATGAAATAGAATCATAATCCTCATATAAAAATATTATATCTATTTTTATCCATTTTAATAAGAATATTATTTTATATTAATTTTATTCTGTAATAAATTCCAAGAGTTCCTCTCCCCTCACTCATAAAGGGAATCTCATCTCCTCTCATACTAACACCTATTGAAAACTCTAACTCAAAATATAACTAATTAAATTTAATCTGAAACTTCATATTAATTACTTATAATATCTAATATCATTAAAATACCAATCATTAATTCATATCGTGTAAAAAAATGTGTTTTTTTGAAGAAGATGTATAATTATTAGTTGTGAGTTTTCACATTAATTCACCATATTCCTCCATCAAATATTCTTGAAACATGAATAAATAATAAAAAAGCATAATTAATATACTAAGATATATTGATTTCAATGTAATAACCAATATAAATCTCATCTTACATCAAATGTTAAACGAAACAATCATTCATGTGTATGAAAGACTACCACCTCACGAATCGACGAAATTCATTTTCCATCATAAACTCTAAAGGATGGTCAAAATCTTGGATTTAATGTATATATATATATGATATTAAAAACATATTTATCATTTTATATATTTAGTATTTCATCTAATCTCTTACATTTCCATCCATTAAAAATGATAACATCCATCATGCATACGTATGGATTAACACCTCCACCAACCAATGTGATTCATTATTCATGATCAGATCAGATGGATAATATATATATGAATATATAGATAAATAAAATTTTATTAATTATATAATAATATTTTATTATACTTACCTTCTTTATATAGAATTATATGAAAAATAAATATGTTACTCATGTATATGTGTGACGTAGCATCTATATGATTGTAACATAGTTCAGTTTTAAGAACTGTAATTCATTCTTGGTTTCAAATATATATTTAATGTATATAAAAGATAATTATTTCATGATTAATATATTTGGGATTATGCAGTAACAACCTCTTTGAACTCATTCATCATATCAATTTTTTTTTGTGATTATGAACCGAACATCTTCAAAACATTTTAAATGAAACTCATTGATTGATTGATTTTATATAACATGATAATAACAAAAATATTCTAAATAATAAAAATAGATATGGTTAATAATTAAGTAAATAATTTAAATTCATTTATTAATTATAATGAGAAACATCATTCATGAAATTTCAGACTTGAGGTAAGGGTCGTCTACTTTTAAAATCATGTTTTAAAAGTTTTTAAGATTTATTCTAAAAATATTTTTCTTCAATACCAATGTTGATAAGAATATTTTTTTCGATGTATTTTTATGAAAATAAATGGATTATAAAGTGAATTTAATTTCAGTTTTTACATTCATTCAATGATTTTCAAATGGAATATTTTTATGTATTTATACGGAATATTTTGTAATAGAGGAAGAAAGATGTTCTATTTTAGCATATAAAGTGTCTAATTTTTTTTAAAAAAATCAATAAATGTTATATTATGTTCATATTAAATTTCACTATATTATTTTATACTGAAATTCTAATATTTTATGTTTTATTGAATGAATGAATAATTCCCTTATTTGAATTTTTTGAAAATGTTTTTAAATGAAACAAGTATTTTGATTTCTACAAATGTTATTCTTATGGGTGTAAAGAATATTATTATTAAAGATTTTATGTGTTATTATTTTTCAATGGTACTTGAATTTTTTTAATAATTATGGTTTGTTCCATTATAAAAAATGTGTATGTGGTTCAATTATAAACCCTGGATGGTTGGTTTCCTTATAATACCAGAATGACCAACCCTAATATGTCTCCCCAATGTATTGGGTATTTTTATGAATGATTATAGGAGTGATATAAAAATAATTTCCCAAGTTAAATACATGATTTAATAATGATTTTTATGGGTTTTATGGATTTTTGTTTGACTTCAGAAGGAAATATGTGGAGATTATGTTTAAAAGAATATATATGTTATTACATAATGGTAAAATGTATTACATTTTTTAAAAAAGAATTCATAACTCTTTCATGAATGAAATGAATCGTTTATGAGATTTATTTTTCATGTAATAATTGATATAAAATGTTTTATGAAAATATTTGGTTATGGAAATTGATTTCATAGGTAATAAAATGTAAATTTTGATCTCAAATCTAATTTTTTTTTAAATTTTTTATTACTATTCAGGGACTAATGATTATATTTCATTATTTATTTATTTTTATTTTTCTATTATTGCTAAATGTATTCATAAAAATTTTATAATTTTTTTTCACATGCTTAAGGATGAGTAGGAACAATTATTATGATTTAATATAGAAATTTAAAATCGGGTTATAGTGGGAATAATAATTACTTAATGAAATGGGTATTAATATGTATTAGTTTTTACTAATTCTCAAAACACTAACCCTAATATTTACAAGGGTATATATGTGAGGCCATATCTTATTTGGATGTTTTTTTTTGTTTTGGATGGTTGAAATAAGGTAAAATTAATTGGTAACAAATCAAAAAAAATATAATGTATATATTATTAGCACCAGATCTAGCTGGGGGGTTCAAGGTTGTTGCAATAAATATTTTATAGGATGGAAATGAACTTCTTAGAGTAATAATAGGAACCATGAATGGTAAACCCGAGATACTGGGCATGACCTAAGATATGATATCTTTCTGAGTCGGTTCCCTATTGTATTCATGGAAAACATCGCACAAATTCAACTAGAATGATATTGGCGCCTTATTTTAAGGATTCTATTATGAGATTGACCCCAAAGTTAGATACATGGGAATATTGGCACATTGATGTAATCATTAATAGGTGAGTGTATATTCCCCTAGAAATGACCTTGGAACCATTAATTTAATCTCTTGTTACTCACAATAATCATTTGGGAATGATTATTCACCCTAGTCTTGATGATTACCTTGTATAAGTTGTTTATTATGATAGTCATTATCATTGAAGGACACAAGTACAATTTATATCAGTTTTTATCCACTAGGTATTAATATAGAAGACAAATGGGAGGAATATAGGAAGTTTAGAGTTAATATTCTTGATTCAATAAGTTCTCAGATGATATTTTTCGTTCTCCTCTCTCAAAATTTGAGTTTGTGGGTTGTTTTTTATAGTCAAAGGGATCTAGGATAATAGAAAAAAAAGAAAAAATTTCATTTCTTACTTATTTTAAACAAAGTGTGCACCATGTAATTGTGGGCAAGGAGTGTGAGAAATAGTTTGAAACATAAAACGTGATGTGATGTTTCAAACATAGCACATGATGCAACATATAAAATTTGGTGTAAAGAAAGTAACCCATAATTCTCACATTCCATTTGATGTCCTCCAATTCATCTATAGGAATCACAATTTTTAATATCAATTAAAATGTGGGAAACAAAAAATCACCCCAGCAATTTGATATAATAATTTTGAATAGGGTAAAATAATTTGGAAGACATGACATTAGTATGAATTTATCATGGTGGCATGCACCCATGTTGACATGGTGTTTGGAAAATCAGTTTGAATCATTTCATATACAATGGAGGAAATATATAAATGTTTAATTTTTGGTATTATTAATTAATATAAGAATTTTCGGAGTGTGTTTTTGTGACACCCCAAGCTTCCACAGTACATTTACCTTTAAATAATTCAATAGCTTCCGTTGTATGCAACATGGAGTTTTAAAACACCACAACCAATCAAAATAGAAGTTATGAATAGTAGTACCCACTTTTTAAATTTTTTTAAATTTTATTTTTTTTATATGGACTTTATTTTGGGAAAAGAAATATCAAAATTTGATTAAGGTGAATTTTTTGTTTTTTTCAGAAAACATCCAACTTATTATGAATAGTGAAAAATATTGTGTATTGTTAAAAACAGACTTTTTATTTAAATAATTAGTAATTTTATTTATATTTATATTTGGTAAAAATAGATATATAATACCTATATATGGTCAATGTAATTCGTTTGAGTCATTTTATAATAAAATTTGATATATAAAATTTTATTAAAAAATTTTCCGTTTTTTACCCACATTCTAGGAGCATTTTCAAATTGGGATAAAATCTATTTTTATGGAATTTGTGAATTGAATTTGAAAAATAAATGAGACACAATTGATATCAATAAGTAAAATGTGGTTCAATAAGATGAGTATTATTTTTGGTGCATAGTAACTTTTGACTTTTATTTAGCACGATTAAAAGTTAATATGGCAATTGAAGGTAAAATTATATTATAATTACCCTAACACACGTCATAATTCTGTTGGATAAGTGTATTTCGACCAAAATCAACCGTCAGAATAAAATATGATATTCTTTGACCCACATGGATTAGTTTAGGAGATTCATCATATTTTATTTAAATAAGAGTTAAAAGTGTTAAATTCGAAGTATAAAAAATAAACCAATTTTAATATAGGGTTACAGAAATGATATATTACACTATAAAAATTCATTATAAATATGTAAATATTTTCTACATAATGGTTTTTTATTTGTAATTTTTAGATATTAGATAATTAAATTTATTTTTTACATAATGATGATGTAGTAATTATATTATTAATTAATGATTAAAATAATTGATATTATAAATATTCAAATAAATCTAATTTGAGATATTTGATCAATTCCCTGAATATTAAAGTTTAATATGACATTTTAGGGTTTATGAAATGATTTTTTTGAAGTAATCTAGTTTTTAATACTTTATCAAAAATCAAATACCAAATAGTGTCAGAATTGACATAATTATTGTTTTAAAACAAATACAATATTATTAATTGATATAATATTCCATAAAATCTACAGTTTGGCCAAAGGACATAGATAAGGTTATATATATCAATAATGAACCACACGTGGTTCTATTGTCCTTTAATTGGATTATTATTGACAATTTATTATAATAATACAAGAATACTTGGTAAATTATAAACTATTTAACTAAGAGTTAAATATAAAAGATAAGGTTAATATTGTGAGCAAAACCAATCCAAAACCTATTGTTTGAGAGGTTTTCCACCCATCCCCACATTTTCCTTGAAATATATTATTTTAGAGACATTATAAACCAAATATGATTATGTAAAAAATATATTTCAAGCTTTTCCAAGAAGTGACCCTCACATCTCTTATAAAAGGGTGCATCCCCTTATATCAAAATCACTCTTACAAAGCCTTTTGGATCAGAAATCCCCATATCAAATTTCCTCCCATCTACCCTCACTTCATCCTAGAGACATTACGTTGATCAGAATGCTAACCTAAGGATATTTTTTGATCAACTCAAAAGGAATCACCCGAAGAATAGATAATAATTTCACCACCTCTTTCAATGTTCTTTTCTTCTTCCACTTCCTCATTAATTTTTGTTTCCATAACAAAATAATAACTCTTATAACATGTACATAATGTGACGTTATTATAAATTTGGCACAACCATTTTCATTATTCTATCCTTCCTACGAATAACAGGTCGCCATACGTGCATACGTACGTCTTACCGTCTCTACATCATGGTGTGGTTTATTATTCAAATACATCATTATTTGGATGGATATAATAATGAGTATAACTGATGTATATAATAAATATCACATTTAAAGGATTATTTTTATATGATATACTATCAAATTACATATGATTTCACCTTAAATTGACTGATATTGTTGCTCATGCGTATGTACATATTACCGTCTCCATGAACGTGATGAAATTCATTCCCCATCATAACCATTCTAGAATAATTTTTATGTTATGGTAAAAAAATAATGTTTAATTAAATAATATCAGTATGTATATTAATCAAACTCATCCTATCCACAAAAAATATTACTTACGTAACAAAACATATAATGGAAAATGAATCAGTTAACATCCAAAACAATGAAACAACTGAAATGCTATTAACAAATAAATATTAGATGATCATATATAATATCATATTTATGTATTTGGTTTTTAACAATTTAATAATAATGATTTAACTTCTATACAGTCGTTTAACATATCATCAATCTAGGAAAAGTATAAGATAAGGGTTAATTTAACAATCTCTTCATTATCTCAGGTTGTTTATATGTGTGTATCTACTGGGAATTCTTTATCATCTAAATCTGTGTTCCATAAAAATGCCTTTCAAAACATTTTTACTATTTCCTAGACTATTTTTTCAATTAATTTATTCCATTTTTTGAATTTTTATATATTGTTTATAAAGTAATCTTTTCTTCGTTTTCCAAACAAGGTCCTTTACGACCTTTTCGACAAAATTAAGGAAACAATGTTTTTTAACTTAAACAGAAAGTGCAGGTATTTTCTGCCATTATAACATCCTCAAATTTTCCCGTACAGTAGTATAATCATATTTTCATAATAAATGTCATAATTTATAATTATGAGACTTTTAAATTATTTGAATATAAAAATATATATATCCCTCAAATTGTAGTGATTTCATCTTTGTCAACATTCTTTGGTGGATTTTACACTTGTTTGATGTCAATTTAATATGACACAATATTTCATATTATATTAATGTTTTTTTGATATTTTTGACTATGGATGTGTTATTTTTCTACAATTCATGGTTTATGGTTAAATTATTAACATTTTGTACGCTGGTTTTTATATGAATGTTTATGTTATGTTTCAAATCTTTTCAAATGAGGATTGCATTGGACTTAGTATGTGATGGGTGGAGCCCTCTATATCTCCTCGACGCATCGGTAATTATCATGAGACAAAGTAGTGTCTTGGAAAAAGGCCATGACAAAATCTAATTTGTAGTCTTGGCACGAGTCCTTTACTATGTGGATATGAAGTCTTTCATTATGCATTCTATCATTGTGAAATTGGCTATTTGATATTAAATGTGATTATTTGACTTGTAGAATATCCATGTGACAAGTAAATTTCATTATTTGACTTATAATTTCTATATTATGAAGAATTTTATGTATAAAAGGCTTGTGTTTTTTGTCTTATACATTTCCCTAAAATGTTTATGCTTATTTATGAATGTTTTCTCTATATTGTTATCCTTATTGAGCAAATGAGCTCTCCCCTTTGTTATGAATTTTTTTTCTTAGATGTGAAGAAATATTTTATGTTTAACTTTCAAGAGTAGGATAAGATATAAGAGTGTTTTCAAATGGGACTCAATGATGTTGTTTTTCATTATTTTGTGATGTAATGTAAAATTATGAGTGTATCTAGTACATCCAAGTCTACTAAACTGATTAGTCTTTCGGGATTTGATCCCTTATGATCATGAAAATTTTATGTAATAATGCACCGTCTCATGGTAACTAGGTTTGGGGCCTTACAGTTGGTATCAAAGTATATTTAGCACAAACCATGGAAGCTTGATTTTGAAAAACTTTTATTAGTGAACATTACCCTAAGAGAGACTTTGAGGATTAGTATAGAATAACATTCTAGAATATTGTTAATGTAGATTTTTTTTTTGAGTTTTCCATGTTATACATCCATGTCTGGATATGAGTAGGTAGAGACGGCTCTGACATATATGTACATAGGATTGAAAACTCCGATAAATAGTTTGGGGATTCACTAGGGGTATCCTGGTACATGACAACGGGCCTTGCTGCACTCTTGTTTACAACACTCTTGGGGGATATTCTTAGGAGAATTCACAAATTCTTCACAAACCATTATGATGGATTTATGAGTATATACCTCCTCAAAGAAATCATTTTTATGATTATATAATATATCCACAAACTATTCAATTAATGTTATGTTTTTTACAAGTATGGAATTATGTATTGAGATTCATTAACTATTCTAATGTATTTCCTTATTTAGAAATGTTGCATAATGGAAGGAATTGAAACCATATAAACACATATAATAAATATAGGGATTTCCCTACTACTTAAGATAATTATAGTGGTGCAGGCGATGCAACTACTATAGATCATCTTATCACCATACTGGGAAAACTCGCTCAGGTTATGAAAAATAAACTTACCTGTATGGAACACCTAGATCCACAAATTGGAGGATCTATTTTCGAATGATTCATGATCTAAAAAACACAATCATTCCATGGGACTACAAATCCATTTGTATTTGAGAAATGGATAAGTTCCTTAGAGAAAATATTTCATTCTTTGTATAGTAGTGAAATAGAAAAAGTTTTCATGGTAGTTTATTGCCTCATAGGAGATGAAGATCAGTGGGGGTCATTAATTAAAAACACAAAGGAAGATATTGAAGTATCAAATATGTAATGGAGGGAGATTAAATTGATTTTTTTTGAAAAATAATTTCTTTGTGATCATCGAGAAGATATGGAAAGATAATTTATGAGTCTGAGAAAAATGTAGAATTAGAATGTCAAAAAGTACGAGGCTAACATTACAAGGATTGAAAGGCATGTAGCAGATTATATAGTTTACACAATGAGTAATATTGATTGATTATTTGATGGGTTAAAACCATTTCTCCGTCGAGAATTAGTCTCATAATTCTTCTCATCATATAGAGATATTGTATTATGTGCTATCAATACAGAAATGGAATTCTCTACATCATATGACTTTAATGAAATATAAGAGAAGAAGAAATCATCTGAACACTCTTGAAATGGAATTAATAGAAATAAGGGAAATGTTGAATATCTATCCATCATTAAATGTGGGAAGAAACACTCTAGTACTTACCTGAAGGGAATGAGAGTCTGTTACATGTTTGGTAAAAAAGGCCCAAATTCTCATGATTGAAAGGGAAATAAAGTGGCTTTCAATGTTGAATTATACAATTGTAGATAAAAGGGGAATTATTCAAATGAATATCTTCTGTTCCATGTAAACTTTCCACTGAAAATTCCATGGTATAGTGGAAATGCTTATGAGATCAATACATCTGCGGTTGATGACCCGAAAGACATGGTAGAAGGTAATTTAATGGTTTCCTCATGTTTTGGCAATGCATTATTTGATTTTGGATCATCAAATTGTTCTATATCTTCCCGGTTTTCTATTAAAATTCGATATTTCCAATATGATTTAACAAGGGAGTTATCAGTCCATACTCTTAAGGGAAGTATCACTGCAACAATGTTTTGTGAATCAGTTCCCATTAGGTCATATAAATGTGCTTTATCCGCTGATATCATTTCCATACTGAGGATTGAATTTGATATAATCCTCTGTATAGATTGGATTTCAGGCCATGATGTGAATATTTATTTTAAGAAAATGATGTTACAATTTTTCATGTTGATAAGATGTATCTTATCTTTTGAACAGAAATTTCACCACCTGATTCTTATCTAGATCCACCCCTGTAGCTCTACCAAATTCAATGATTGTGGAGGAAGAGAATGAAATAAATATGGTTGATTAATGGAATGTTCAAATGGAGGATGTACATATTGTGAAAGAATTTGATGATGTGTTTCCATAGGATATACATGGACATCCTCCATAATGTGAAATTGACTTTTCCATTGATTTACTTATTGGTTCCAGACCCATATCAAAGACCCTTTATATAATGGCCACTATAGAATTATTGGAACTAATGAAACAAATAGAGTATTTGAGTAATAAATTATTTATTCTCCCTAGTGTTTCTCCATGGGGAGCCCATGTTCTTTTGGATATGATGAAAGATAGATCAATGATGTTGTGCATTGAATACAAGTAGATCAATGCTATAATAATAAAGAAAAACTATCCCCTACCTCTCATTGATGATGTATTCGACCAATATTAGGAGTCTCAATATTTCTTAAAGACTTACCTTCGATATTGATATCATCAATTGTATGTAAAGAAGGAATAAATTCCAAGAACATTATTTTGAACTAGGTACGGGCATTACGAGTTTACAGTAATGCATTTTGGACTGACTAATGCACCCTCTATTTTCAAGGATCTAATGAATAGAGTTTTCAATAAATATCTTGATGACTTTGTAGTGGTATTTTTTTGATGATATCATGGTATACTGAAATATCTATGAAGATCATGAGAATCACTTGCACATTATTCTAGAGACTCTTATAAGAAATAAATTATATGGGTTGTTCAGAAAATGTGAATTCTTGATTCAAAATATTTCGTTTCATGGATATATTATCTCTAAGGACTGAATCACTATTTATCCATCTATGACTTGAGTAATACAATAATTTTCAGCACTGACGGGTATAACTGAGGAACACTTTTTTTTTGGTTTAGCAGGTTATTATTGGTGTTTTTCCCAGAATTTTTCCTTATTGTAAAACCCATTAACCATGCTCATAATTAAAGGGGTAAATTTTGTTTGTAAAAAAGAGTATGAAAAATGTTTTGAAGAACTGAATAGAATAATATTCAATGATACTGTACTGACTCTACCATTTTGGAATGATGGGTTTGTTATTTATAGTGATGCTTTAAAGAAAGGACTTGGTTGTGTCCTTATGCAGAATGATAGAGTTATTTTCTATGAATCATGATATCTAAAAATTCATGAACAAAACTATCCCACTTAGGATCTTGTTCTAGAAGCTATAATATTTTCTTTGATGATATGGAGACACTATCTCTATGGTGAAAAATGTGAGATATATACCAATCACAAGAGTTTGAATTTTATTTTCTCACAAAAATAACTCCACATGAGGAAATGATGATGGATTGAACTACTAAAGGATTATGATTGCACTATACAGTACCACCTGGGGGAGGAAAATAAGATAGAAGATGCTTTTAACATAAATGATCATGGAGTTTTGAACATGATGAGTGTTGAAAGGGATACTAGTTTCATGGATCTAGTAAAAATGGTTATGGGAGCAATTATGGAAGGTGAAATATCAATACTTTTTCCAATGGTTACCAAAACACCATTAATAGAAATTATAATAAGTTCTCAGACTGATAATGAGAAGTTTCAAAAGAAAATTAATGTTGTAAATGATGGGATATTGATCAGCTTTGTATATAAATATGGGATTTTGAAATTTGGGAAGAGACATTTTGTTCCTAACATACATGATCTAAAAAGGGAATTGTTGGATAATTCTCATATCTCTAATTTCTTTATAAACCCTGGTAGCAGTAATATGTATAGATATTTGAAGGAGAATTTTTTGTTGGACAACATGAAGAGGGATATTGCTGATTATGTGTCAAGATTTATGGTTTGTCAACATGTTAAGGCTTGAAAACAAAATCCAAGATGTGTCATGAAACCTCTTCCCATACCTGATTATAAATGGTATGATATTACAATGGTATTTATCGTGGTACTACCAAATACTCCTAGAAGGAATGATGCAATATGGGTCATTGTTGAACGTCTGACCAAATTAGCACATTTTCATGCTATAAGATAAGATTTACCACTGGAACATTTAACATTAATATATATTAATGTTTTTTTAATACATCATGGAGTACCCCTATCAATTATTTCTTATCATGATCCCCATTTTACATTAAGATTCTAGAAATTTATTCAGAAGGCCTTGGATACTGAATTTCGTTTGAGCACTACCTACCACCCTCAAATAGATGGACAATCAGAACAGACTATTCAAACCTTATAAGTCATGTTGAGATCTTTCCCACATGATTTTCAAGGTATGTGGGATAATTATTTACCTCTGGTATAAATTACCTATAATAGTATCTTCCATTCAAGTATTCAAATGGAATCATATAAAGCGTTATATGGAAAGAGATGTCGCACACCAATATTTTGTCATAACGTTGGGGAAATAAATATCATAGGCCCATAACTTGTTGAGGAAACAATGGAAAAGGTGAATGTTATACAAACCCACATCTAAGGAGCTCAATGTAGGCAAAATTGCTTTGCTGATAACTAAAGGAATGATTTGGAATTTCAAGTAGGAGATTACGTTTTATTGAAGGTATCTTCATGGAATTGTGTTATAAAATTATATATGAAGGTAAAATTAAGTCCCAGGTACATCGGACCTTTCGAAATTATAGAATGTATTTGAGTTGTAGATTATTTTTTGGCAATGCTGTTATGTCTCTTCAATGTTCTTGAAGTGTTCCACATATCACTATTGAGAAAATACATGCATAACACAATGCATGTACTCACCTATTATGAAATATAACTGGAACCCGACTAATCTTATTGCAAATATCATATTATAATTCTTGTTACTAGAGAACATGTGTTGAGAAACCAGACTACTCGTTTAGTGAAGGTTCTATAGAGAAATCATAAGATGGAAGAGGCATCGTGGGAACCTGAGGAACTTATGGTGAAACCCCACCCGAATCATTTTATGGAGTTGTTTTCGAGAAAATTTTCGGAATAGTTTATTTGAAGTAGGGAGGAATGAAACACCTCATGCTTCCACAATATGTTTTCCTTTGAATAATGAAATAGCATGCATTGTACTCGACTTGGAGTTTATAACACCACAACCAATCAAACTTGTCATTTTGAATAGTAATGACAACTTTTTTGAAATTTTATAAATAGTATTTTTCAAAATGGACATCATTTTTTGGATTTGGAATATCAGAATTATCTTCATCCGTTTTTTTGGTATTTTTCTGAAAACATTCAATTTTTGATGAATAGTGAAATACAATAAGTTGTGGTTTAAAACAACATTTTTATTTAAATAATTTGTTATTTTATTTGAATTTAGTTTAGGTAAAAATAGATACATAACACCTATATAAGTTCAATTTAATTCATTGGAGTCATTTTATAATAATATTATATATATAAGATTTTATTGAAATTTTTTCCATCTTTTACCCACCTTCAAGGTGCATTTGAAAATTTGCATAAAACATAATTTCAATACTTTTGTGAATTGAATTTAAAAAATCCTACAGAAATGGTTGAAATCAGTAAGAAAAATTTGGTTCAATAAGATGAAAATAATTTTTGTAGAACATTAATGTTTGACTTCAATTAACCACGGTTAAAAGTAAATAGAGAAATTGAATGTAAAAATGATAATATAATTACCCTAACACATGTACTAATTCTACTAGATAAGTGTATTTCAACTAAAATCAACCTTAGGATTAAAATATGAACTTATTTTACCCACCTGGATTAGATTGGATATTTATTATATTTTATTTAATAAAGAGTTAAAAGTGTAAAATTCAATGTTTAATAACTAAACAATTTTTAATATAGGGATACACAAAAAATAAATTCGACTATAAATATTAATTATAAAGATAAAAATATTTCCTATATATTGGTATTTTATTTTTAATTTTTAGAAATTAAATAATTTAATTTATTTATGACACAATGATGATGTCATGATTACCATATTAATGAATGATTAAAATAATTTATATCATAAATATCGAAATAAATGTAATTTTAGACTTTTCATGAATTAAATTAATTTTATGGTTGATTAAATGAATTTTTTTCTATGTAATCAAGTTGTTATAGATTTTAAAAAAATCAAATACCAAATAGTGTCAAAATAGACATAAATAAGTTTTTAATAAAATTACTATATTATTAATTGATATTATATTCCTAAAAATATAAGTATCGACTAATGGACTTAGATAAGGTTATATATAAAAATAATTAACCACATGGGGTTCTCTTAGCTTTTTATTGTAATATTATTAACAATTTACTATAATAATAAAATAATACATGGTAAAAGTTAAACTATTTAACTAAGAGTTAAATCTTAATTATGGGGTTAATATGGTGACCTAAGCCTATATAAAACCTATCAAATGAGAATTTTTTGACCCATAACCACCGTTGTCTCTAAATAAATCATTTTTGAGCCATTATAAGTTGAATTTTATTTTATAATAAAATAATATTTCACGCTTTTCCAAAAGTGACCTCACCTCTCTTATAATAGGGTACCTCTTCTTCTCTCAAAATCACACCTCAAAATCCATTTTGATCGGCCATAACCTACTCTAATATCCTTCATCTACCCTCATTTCTTCATTTTACCCTTACTTTGATCATAATTCCATCCTATGATTCTCTTTTGTTCAACTCTAAATGAAAACACCTGAAGAAGAGGTGATAATTTCACCGCCTCTTTCAATGTTCTTTTCTTCTTACACATCCCCTTTCATTGTTTTTTCCATAACAAAATAATATCTACAGTAACTTATACATAAATTGATGTTATTAAAAATATGTTAAAACCATATTCATTATTCTATCAATACTATGAATGACAAGTCACCATATGTGCATACGTACGACTTACTGTCTCTACGTCATGGTGTAGTTTGTTATTCTAACACTTAATTATTTGGATGTATATAATAATGAGTATAACTAATGTAAATAATAAATATAAAATGTTCAATATTATTTATATATGATATACCATTCAATTACATATGATTTCACCTTCAATTGAATGATATTGTTGTTCGTGCGTATGTACAGATTACCGTCTCCACGAACTCAATGAAATTAATTCCCCATCATAAACATTCAAGAATAATTATTATTTTATGGTTAAAAATAATCTTTAAGAACATAATACCATTTGGGATATTATTCAAATACATATTATCCACAAAAAAATTACTTAACAAAACATATAATATAAAATGATTCAGTTAACACCCAAAACAATGATACTACTAAAATATTATTGAAAAAGCTATATTAGAAGATCATATATGATATCATATTTATGTATTTGGTTATTTTATAATTTAAGTAAAATGGTTTATAAATTATATAGGAGTTTAACACACCCTTGATCAATGAAAAGTACAAGGTAATGGTTAGTTCTACAATCTCTTAATTATCGATTGTTGTTTATATTGAGTATCTACTAGGACCTCTTTATCATCCACATATGTGTTACATACAAATTTATTCCAAAACGTTTTTACTATTTCCTAGACTATGGGTTAAAATCATTTATACACTTTTCTGACTTTTTATATATTGTTTATAAATTGATCATTCTATCATTTTCTATACAAGGTCCCTTACGACATTTTTGACAAAATTAGTGAAATAATGTTTTTCTAACATATAAGGAGAGTGCGGAAATTTTCCACTGTTATAAAATCTTCGAACCTTCTTTAAAAATATTATAAGAATATTTTAAAACTAAATATTTACTTTTATAATTATTTTACATTTAAATTATTTCAAAATAATAAGAGATATAACCCTCAAATAGTTTTGATTTCATCTATGTCAACATCCATTGATTGATTTTACAATTGTTTGAAGTCGATTTATTATGTTAAAATCCTCTATAATGTTTTAATGTTTTTGAAATATGTTTGACTATCGATGTGTTATTTTTAATCCATTCATGGTCTATGGTTAATGTATTAACATTTCATAAGCTAGTTTAAATATGAATTTTTATGTCATGTCTCATCCTTTTCATATGTGGAATGCATTGGACTTAGTAAGTGAAAGGTGGATCCCACTATAGCTCCTCGATACATTAGTAGGTCTCATGAGAAAAAAAAGTGTCTTGGAACAAGTCCATTACAAAATAATAGGTGTATTATTGGCACGAGACCTAGACTTTGTTGTTATTAAGTCTTGTATTATGCGTTCCATCATTGTGAAATTGTCTATTTGATATTGCATGTAATTATTCGACTAGTAGAATGTCCAAGAGAATAAGTAAATGTCATTATTTGAATTATCATTGCCACATTATGTGTATTTTTATGTTTAAAAGGATTGTGTTTCAGTATAATAAATTGCCTTAAAATATTTATACTTATTTATGAATGTTTCCGCTATATTGTTAACCATACTGAACATCAGATCTCACCCTTTTCTTATGTTTTATTTTTCCTAGGATGACGAGAAGTATTTTATGATTAACCTACAGGAATAATCTAAGGGATAAGAGTTTGTTAAAATGGGACAAAATGACGTTGTCCTTGTTTATTTTCTAATGTAATGAAAAAGTTATGTATGTATCTATTACTTCCATGGTTAAAAAATGCATCAGTCATTCAGGATTTGATCCCTTATGATCATGCCAATGTTATGTAATAATGAACCGACTCTGTGTAATTGGGGTCAGGGTGTTACATTTTTATTTCCTATATATACAAGGATACCAATGTATCAAATGTAAAAATAACCTATGTGAATCCTTTAGACTCGACATTCTCTTTTTCCCCATGTCTTGTGCTATACAACCATTAGTCTAAATGCCTTGTAATTAGTAATGGCAGACATAGTGTATGTAACAAAGGTTGGAAATATTTTTTTATGTGTTCTGGGTGTATGAACATGGGAATGGATTTGGGTGAGAGTACTTGGGGCCATTATTTGTTGTATAAAATCCTTACATAGTAAAAAATTTAACTCACGCAACATCATTCCATTCCCCATGCAATTTTCTATGTCACTCTTCCCATAAGGATTTCTAAATTAATTTTTCAACCTATATAAGAAATATTTAATCCGAAATGGCTGAATATATTAACAATGTTTTTGATAATTTTACAACAAATCGTATCAAAAACTATTTTTGAAGATAGATCATGGGGTAGTTTGGTAATTCCAACCATATATGTCATCTCATATATGAACCCTACCAAAAAATACTCAACACTACAATATTTTAAATTTTATAAATGTACAAGGCCATTGACTACAGACCTGTTTTGACCTCCCATGATTGAATCATAATCTCTAAATATATTATTTTTCCCATTATTCATTTTTATAATATAAAAAATTCTCAATGAGGGGATCATATATAAAATCATATTATTCATATCTAATATAATTTTTTTTGTATATGATGGACACCCTAAAAAATTGATGACTTGTTAAAAATCATAAAACATAGTGTTACACATCCATCAACCACCAAGTGACTTTTGGCCTACACCAAGGGTGTAACTTCAACTATGATATTTTCATGGGATGTTAATACAATTCATAGTGGATGTGGGAATATTGGGTTAGGAAAAATCATGCTAAGTTTGAACAGAAACTCCAAGCCTTGGAAATATAAATAATTTAAAGAAAATCATTGATGCATATTTATAAGATTATAGATTTTATTCGGGATCTCCTTACCTATTGATTTCTTCTAACTAACACCATTCCTATAACACATAATTATGTATGGATCAATTTTTAGGAAATATATAATATAATTGGATTTTAATTCTTAGGGAGATGTATATTGAATTCTTTCCACAAAATATTACTTATTGTGTCATTGAGAGAACACCATCGCCAACACAATCTCTACTATAGGAAGACTAGTATGCAATGAAAAAGGAACCTCTGCCCTTTATGAAGATATGTTCCATAAAATGGATGAACATATTTATTATTGTGAGTTGTGATAATATAAACTATCAATGAAAAATATTGCATCCTACCATGTAGAATAGATAAGACTTAATAAACCACAAGTTTGAACTTCATCACGAGCATTATGAATGATGGGGATATAGTGTAAATGATAATATATATACTCTTTTTTTCTTCCTAGTTTATTGGACATGTATATTAACAAATTCCCCTTTCGAGGGAATGATTCTTATATTATAGTGATTGTGGCTCCAAATAAATGGATATTACACCTTTTAGGTGAATATTTGTCAAATTAACAAAACATCGCATACAGACAATAATATTTTATGTCTATTGGAAACATGGAACATAATATTGTTAGTTCATTAAATATAATCAATATTTCCAATAAATATCCTCCCCTAAAGTTCTATTCTTAAACATATCAATCCTAAAAACATTCATCATAACTTGGGGAATGGAAACATGATAATGGGTGAGGTCAAATTCTCAATAAGGGGGGAGATACATAAGCATACCATTAATATAGGTTAATGATAACATGGACATAACATTTGAACACCATATCCTACATATCAATGATCCTAATCTTGAGTCATGGAATAATGAATGGAATTTCATAAGAGGTGAATCATAAAATTATCTAAGACAGTGATCGTTGAGAGAATATCATTTGTATATGAAATAGAACATTTAACATACACATGATAATTTAAAATAATATATAACGGATACTCACCATGACATTCATAACATGTTCTGCTTAGGCTAACAACCTGTGCACCTAATTTGAGAATGGGTTACCTAAACATATACCCGATTTATTAGGTTTATTTTATCCAACATTGTATCCTCCATTAGGTGTTAGGATAACCATACATGTACTGTTTATTCTTATAGAGCATCAGTCATTACCAAATTCACGGATAGAGATTTCGGTCCCACCCATCACATAATTCAAATCTCAAATATTTGTTCCATAAGATTGTAAGAAATTCATTATTTTGTAACCCATGAAATTAAATGGGATTCATAAACATTTAAGCATATCATAACCTATTAAAAAGAGATATGTTTCATAATAATTCCATCATTTCATCATCGCATAACCTGTGGAAGAATAAGTGGGTTTCATAAGAATATTTTTGTGGTATAACCCGTGCAAGATATATGAGTTTTATAAAAATCATTACCTTATTAACATAAACCATTCAAAGAATTAATTTTAATTATATCATGATATCATATCCCTATAATGGAATATGTAACATCAATAGATGTCATCATATATGAAATAAAATTTTGATCTATCATTTAAAACATTTCATGAAGAAAATATCAATTTTTCTTTAAAAAGGAGATTTTAAAATATAAAATATTTTTCAAAATATATTCCATAGAAAATAAACATTAAAACATATAAAGTAATCATTATATAAAATAATAGTAATTATGATAAGAATCATTTTTCATGCCAAACATGAAGAAAAAATAATCCTTTCAAATTTTTTTGTAAAATCAAAATGTGTATTAGTTGGAAATCAAAATAAATATTAATTTTAAAAAAATTAAAAACTAAATAATAGTTAAAAATTAATTTTATAAATCATATTAAAATATGAATATATTTTTAGGAACATTTTTTGAAAAAAAATGTTATTGGAAGAAATCAAATTTCTTACCGAGGAGAGAAATAAAGTTATATTTTATTAAAAACGTTTTATCCTTTATTTTAAGTAATAAAGAGTGAGAAATGGTACTATAAATATAAAAAATCATGAATAACCATAGAATATAAAAATTAATGAGTTTCAAGATAGATACATCATAATATTTTACTATTAGAAACATAAAAAATCCTTATAAATAATGAGATTGTTACATAATTTCATTACCACATCGAAAATATTAAAAATATAAGTCCCATGATGGAAAATAATTAAATGAAAATTGAAATATCATGTGCTTAAATAAATTCATGATATTACATCTTAATGGGTATTCATATACACCTCATAACATAAGATAATTGCATAAAAGAACAAATTTCTCGAATAAAGGAAATTGATAATAAAATCCATTATAAAAAATGTAAATTTTGAATAGCAAAACCCATTAAAGTGAGAACCTAAAATGGATATTTATAAGAAAAATTATTTTTGGAGAAAAATAAAAATGTACATTCATTTTCATTTTATACACAACATTAAATAAAGAGGTGGTTAATATGGCATGTGTCTCAATGATGTAAAAGATGAGATGAAAATCTTGTACCTCTTAAGTAATCATTTCTGTCAGAAGACCAAATAATGAAAATAATAGAAGCATTAAATATAATTAATGTTATTATATTAATGATATAACACATAAAATGGTTGGTATATACACCACAAAAATTAATCGAGTGGTGTATGTTCAGATTTACCCCTAGAAATAAAAGAGGTACCAAATATCGCTAACCATAAGCCTCAAATTCCTTCAGACGAGTAAAAAAATCATGTATAATAAATAAAAATTTATTATAAATCTTTTTAAAACCATTTATTTTCTTATAAAATAATATATGTATTTTATATAACCTTTTGTTATATGTTTATTAAAAATTTCATTTTAATTTCACGTTTCAGTCAACAACATATTTGTTTTTCGTGTATATTTTGATGGGTTATTTTTTGTCTTATTAATAGATCATGGCTTAATTATCTAAAAAATATTAAACATGATATAAAAACCTTATATTTTTATTATATATTAATTTAATTAAATCTATAATATATAGAGATATAAAATAAAATAAACAATTCCTGGAGAGATTAGGTCGTACACACGTATAAATGTTATTTCTAATTTCTCAATGTATTGAAAAAATTAAAGGTAAATTATATATTAAAATAAAAAATTATTTTTATTTCTTATATTGAACATATTTTCATTAATCTCATTTTATATAACTTCCATTTATTGTGTGAACGAATCACATAGCTTCATGAGGCGATAGTATGTCCTACACATGAGAAACATTATCGTATTCCCATGAAAAGATGTGTATGAAGGAATGCATGATATAATCACTATTGAAGAACAATAATATCATATATATCACATATAAATGGTAAATACATCCTTATTTTTATATTTTAGATGTTTTAATGGAATAAAGAATGACATCGGTTAGTGAGGTGGCAGTCCACCGTACACAGGAATAATGATTTCGTAACCCATTTGATGGAAGTGGGGATGTTTATAGTAAATTATCCAAACATAAAAAAATTACATTATTAGGAATATATTGAATTTATTATATCATCATCAGGGAAAAATAATTCTACGTGGTGGATGAAATGATAAAATAAAATTATTGTTGGTGAACATTACCACTTTATCAGGTATCATTCTTAAGGTGGGATCAAAATCCAAGCTATGAAGGATTTGAATCCAGAATAAGGATTATATTATGAGATGAAATAATTTTGGAAGTTATTTTATTAGTAATTTTATGATACAAAAGGGTTATATTGTGTGTATAGTAGAGGCGTATGGGTGGCCTTTTATAAGTGAGTTGAGTGGCACACATGTAATTCATTGAAAATAAAAATGCTTTACCAAATCATAGTCATGAAAAAAGGATACATAGTGAATTATTAAAGATACTATAAGTGAAAAGTTCTAAATATTTCCATAAAAGTTATTTTGAGAAATTTTGGGGATATTTTTCACCCTTATCATTTTAGTTTAACAATTTCTAAACTATTTTTTACCCTAACCATAGAAAATAATTTTTTATATTAATATTAGTACAAAATTAACTTTACCTTATTAAATAATATAAATTATTATTATCCTAAATATGGAATACAATAATCTAAATTAAAATCCCTTTAGTGAAATAATTTATGTTAATATTAATCCTAAAGACGCGATGAGAAAGCAGGTTTTTGTAGAGAAAATGTTAAAATGCATATAATGTTTTTATATCCATAATCAGTTTTAAATTGATTAAAATTACATAAATTTGATTTAATGATTAATAATTGATATAATTTTACATTAAAACAAACATAAAATAAAATTTAACTATGCAAATAATTTTATTTAAAATGATGTTTTCAATTAAAATTCCATATTTTTTAGAATTTATCAAAAAATGAAACTTTTCATAAAAACCACGAAATCTCACTATATAATAATTTCTGTATTATCATTTAAAAAAAAATTATATTTAATCAAATTAATTTTCTAAAATTGTCAAATATTATGCATTTGATTGTTATGGAAATTAAATTAATAAAAGTGTTTTGGAGAAAATAGTATTTTAAAAACATATAATGAAATTACTGAAATATTATATGATTTTTATCAATATGATTTTTATATATAAAACCATTATGTATAATATTTAAAAAATAGTTATTCTTTTTTATTTTAGAAATTTAGTGGCTATGTAATAAGGGTTCTTTTTAAGTAATAGTATTAAATTTTTTGTCATGGTTCATTAAACACGATGTTGTAAATAATAGATGCTCTTTCTGTTATTTGTAATGAAATTGAAACTCAGTATGAACTTTAATACATGATGAAATTGATATTTCATGTCATAGAAACATTTAAAAGAATAAATTAATTTGGAAAAAAATATTTCATGAAATCATGGGTTGTTACTCAAATGGTAGTAATACCAAAGGCAATTATAATTGATGAAATATCAGAGAATGAGTGTCCCATAATTGTTATATTACCAATTATTTTAATAATATAAATATTTCAAATTAATGAATATTATGGGAAATCCCTATTCTTTATTTTTGGACCATTCCACATGTTTTGTATTTGTATTACAACACACTTAAAAAAATCTAAAAATTTAATGATTCTATTTAATGTTATACATTTTGTCCATATATATATTTTTAGGAAATATTAATTTATAAAGCAATGATCATCAAGGCTATCAGAATATACTTATAATTAAAATTATTTCCATATAGTGAACTCATAACTTGATCACTCATAATTTACAGACATAAAAAATATATGAGGCACTCAAAAATAATGTCTCTAAGATATATTTTTTTGTCATCATAGATCAATTGTGTTATTATATATGAAATATATATCCCATATTAGTTGAACCATCAACTAGAGTTCATGAGATTAAATGTCTGAACAATGTTTTTAGATTCCATGAAGGATCAACATCCTATAGTGTCTAAAAAATTATTATTAATGATGATCTTGCGAATAGTAACATCCAAATTACAATAACTTCACCATATAATATTATAAAATTAACATATGAATATGATAATTATTGTATATTATCTCTTCCTCCTAATATAATTTCTTATAATGCCTCCATGGTCTGAAATTAAAACGTTATTGATAAGGGGTGGCATGAAAGCAAAAATCATTGAGATAAGAAGACCAAAGTTGAGACATTAGATCATTTAAGGGGTATAGTGACAATAAACCTATAAAATATTTGTTACAAAGAAATTGATTAATGATTAAATACATTGAATTCATTTGAGCATGATAGGGTGCCTCAGAATATCACATTATTTTATTTATACATCATGTATTTTATCTTTTTTAGATAGATATCCCACTTTAGTGGTTGTTTAATATATATATACTATGATCCAATGTATTTCCTGAATCACATATATAGTTTATTATAAGGGTACATCCTATAATCACCCCAAAAGATACATAATGAAAATCTCTATATACCTTATATAGTTTGAGACAACAGTATACACCACTGATGATAGAATCCTCATTAAAAAGAATTTAAATAATAAATTTTATAACCACAATGTCAATGAAGGTATAAAATAATAGATTTATGAGTAGTGTAAAAATATTCATGTCCCTATATATTTATAGATAATATTTGAATTTAGAGATATTTAATTACCCGATGCTGATGGATGTAATTAACACATCTTATTTTTTCCATCACATAATAGGTGGTTGTGTCTTGTATGATGTTATTTATCCTCAATATACCTTTAACAGAACCCATATAAGATGTTTAATAGATTTATAAATCAGAGTATAGGATTATAAATTGCACATTTTAAGGAAAATTCTACATTTAGAGGGGAGATATCCATGTGATACATTCTATGTTTCAACATAATTTGAGCTATAGTTTAGGCAAGATAGCCTATCATATTGTAATAGACACCAGGGAAATACATATTCATTGGCTATACATATTCTCAAAATAAAAATGTGTAGGTCATAAATTTTTATCTTTATATTCATATTGTGATAATGATTTCAAGCATCTTCGTTATTATTACAGCCGAATTTTTGAATTAGCTTCCTTAAATGGAATGATCAGAAGTTGAAGATGTTGCAGAACATATTTTGATATGTTACAAACCTACCATTGGTATAGTGGATCTTGATCCCTAACTAGAACCCCCACCATGTTACTTGTTAAGTTATTGATAAAATAGATTATTTTTATTATGGGGACATACACATAATTTAAAGATGTCTAGGAGGAACATGTGAACTGTGATATTTGGGAAGTACACAGTATTAGTGTAGGGGCCTCAACATCAAGAAGGGATATAACAATATCATATTATAAATAATCAAAATTCATTGATGATGGCATAATTTCCTAATATAAAGTCAAGGATATCATGTAGGAGGCCTTATAAGTTGAAGAGGGATCCTGGAGAGTTACTATTGAGGTTGAAATTATGAGATATAAAATTCTTGAAACTCTATTTAGGACTGCAAATACAATAGAGAGGATTTATAATGTGGAATCCTTCAGCTCATCCAGTGATCGGGAGGAAATCCCATTGTGTACAGTTTTTAATACAAAGGAAAATTGTTATAATAAAAATGATCATCCTATATTAAACATCTTTTAAACCATCAATGTATTTGAGAAAAACTGAACAAGGTAAGAGATTTAATATCAAATTCTACTAAAGATAACTTATCTTTATTTAAGAGTTTAGTGACATTAATGATGATCTACTAGAAAACAATTCATACAATCAATTCTTTATTAATCAATTTATCACATTAAAATTTTACTTATATTATTATTTCTAACATCAATATATATAGAGAACATTCCTAGGGAAATATTTGAATAATTGGTTGTAGCTCTTTTACCTTCATGAGATGAATTTTATGTAACTCATGAATTAGGGATAAGAGAAGACCTTCTAATCTGTCTAGGTGCATTGAAGGAAGGTTCTGATTGATATTCTCCTAGAGAGTATTCTTTGACTATTCAACATATTAAAATAATTACAGTAAGAAAATTCATATCCCTTTAGTTTATTAATGATTCAATTTATAGAGGATCAATAGTGGGGGATGATGATCCTAGTAGACCACAAGAATATGTTGTGATAGAAAATAGGTTATAATTTATGATCATATTGGTAAATGTAAATTTTTTTACCTAAATCCTTTGTAATTGATTATTATTGTGTATTTATGTGTTCTTAGTTCTACTATTAGTTATTCCACCCTTGATGGTAGAGCGATAGATATATGTGGATTCTTACCCGACATCCCAATCAATTAATACATTGGAAATATTTTTAAAAATATTGATTTTAATTATTTTATTCCATTAACTTTCAAATTACATAAATTTCTTTCAATTTCAATTTAACTCATATTTTACGTCCATTTTAATTCAAATAACTATTGTAAAAATGGTGTTATAGGATTTCATGAAGTTAATATTTGAAAACCTAACAGTTGAGCTATGTCTAAAGATTATTATGATTCATTATATGTTTATAGTATTTGAAGATAAGGGATTTCACTACCATTAATTGCATGAATGAAATAATTTTTATGATTTAGAGTAGGTATTTAATATTTAATTAGATATAAAAATGGTCTAGATTTTACGATTACCTAAAAAATATGGTGTTTTGGGACTCAATGTGAAATCTTATCAAGAATGAAAATGGGTTGAGTATTTGAATTTCACTCAAGAGTGGATGTCTTTAGTTAAATAATTTCATCAATAGCTGGAAAAGGTTGAGGAGATGGAGAAAGAAAAAAATACTTAATGATAAGGCCAAACATATAAATAATAATGTCACTCCCAAGGATGAAAAGATTATTTAGAAGAAGGATATAGAGGGAAAAAAACTGGTTGAAATTTATCTAAATATCAATAACCTAATCCAAATAATTATACCAATTTTAGAATAAATGGGACACCCTTTGTATCATCATTCCTATTTTGATCCTTCCATATTTTTATCAGAATTTTGGAAGATACTCTAATATGTTGATGTTCCTTCCAACTTTGATGAATAAAAACATCGTTTTCTGGAATAATTATTTTCTTATATATATTTTTCATCATATCAAATACAATATATTAATAAAAAATGAAAACATAATGGATGTATCATTATAGTAATCTAATCCATATGAACATTATATGAATATAGATCGTAAAAAATCATCATAAAAAAAAACACCCAAGTCAATATTAAAAAAATTTAGTCACTCTATTATCATTAAATTATCTTCTCCTTGGTGGATGTAGATATGTTTGATAAATTTTTTAGTTTATGTGTTTGTAAATTATGTTTATTTCATTCACTTATAGAAGAATGATCTCTGGATATAATAAAAATTTCAGAAAAATATTTTATGGATGAATTAATTATCCAAAAGGGACTAATAACCCTTACATTACAACTTATTATTACTATAATACGTATTATAAACCAATTTATATGATGAATATAATGGTCATAGAATCTTATCCTATATCTATAATCCTATTCATAATATTGCAGGTTTTTTAGGTCTAAGTAGCGGTCTCTATAAACATTAAATATATTTTCTTCAATGCTTTAATTTCTTCCAAAACGTGTAAATGATATGGACTACTAACATAAAACATAGAAATTTATAATAATCATGTTTATTGGATTCCCACCAGACAATCATTGTGCCTGATTTTTTTAACACCCTAAATATTACTTAATCACTGAGGTGGAAAGGTATAGTGAGTGGAGACGCAACTATTTCCTAGGATGCTGTTAAGATGTTTTCAACATAGAAAGCACTATGTATATTTTTTATAGTTTATGGACATGAATTTAAGACCTATGTGGGACAATGTTTATGTTTATATTTCATTGATAATTATATGAGGTAGTCTATATTAATTAGAGAAAAGGGGAATGTAGTTTATGTTCGCAGTGCTAAAAACCAATATGGGGCTTATTTTAGGTCTCACAACTCTTTTCAATGTAATGTTTATGTTTAAGTTAGTATAGTATTCACTATTTTTGTTGAATTATATTAAAATATAGGTTAATATTATTCCTAATATGGATGGATGTCCCAGTTCTAGAATAGAAAAACATAAAAGTAATGGTTAATATAGTTGATTGTCAAAGTGATTGAACTATAGAGGAAAAATATAAGAAACCAGAAGGGGAATATTGGAGTCCTTGTAATCTCAAAATAATTTAATTTAATTTTAGGGTTATAAATTTTTTATATTGGGTTGTATGAATCAAAGAATAATTAAATTATAGTTGTGGGGAAACGAAAGTAGTCCACTATACTAGAATGAATGTTCCATTAACTTACCATTAAATGGGAATACTGAAGATAATCATTGACCACATTCAAAGGAAAATGATCATGTAAAATTAAGTTTAATGTGAAAAAATATATAATATCATATCCATGTGTTAAATAATTCCTCTAGGTGGGTTAATGTGGGATAAATATTTGACATACATTTTATTACTAAATAAAAGGGTCATCAACGATTGAATATAATCTTTACCAGTAGAAACAAAAGGATTTCTATGATTTAAACACTAAAAGATAAAATTATGATATTTGGGAAGCTACTTTTAATAATTAAATTTGAATTATTCAGCTCAAAATAGCCCAAAATTTGGTTATCTGAGTATATATTCAAATGAAAAAGAATATAGAAGAATTAGAAGACCATGCATTGGGACGGGGTTGAATGGTGACAAAAAATTTTATTGGGGCAAATATGTCTAATTTCAAAATCACAAAATATCCTACATTAAAAGTTATATATCCACACATCATTTGGAAGAATATTTTTTTTCATTAATATGTATCATGAGGATGAAATGGGGGTGAAATAAATGGGTGACCAGTATGAAAAAGGATATATAAAAACATACAAGAATAGTATTATGTCTCAACAATCAGGATTAAGGAAATGGTTCCATCCTAATATAGGGTTATTGGAGAATCTAAAACATAAATTTTCTATGGACCAAATATTAAGAAAGAATAGGTAATTGAAGAGGGAAGCATTTTAATTTGGGATTGGGATATAAAACATGGGTTTCACTAAGTATCTTACTAGAAAATAAATGAAGATAGATGTTGTTCATGAAAATGGGTGGGTATCTTTATTTTAGTGTAATGTTGTTGAAGAAAAAATATTATATATAGGGGAAAAAATACACTATAAAATCATACTATGATCTAGTTCCCATGTACTATCTCATGTAGAATAATCCACTCTACGAAATTTATTTATAAGTCATGGTGGACTGTACACCTGAAAATATAAATGTCACGCAGCATGGTCCTTTTTTCATGAAGTTGAATATCAAGAAAAAAATAATAATATATCTTTTAGTTTTTTATCAGATAAACATGACTCTTGTGCCTTATAGTTTAAGATCATTTTACTAGTATTGAATAACTTTAGTTGAGTTTATGTTTACTATTTCTTCAAAAAAATTTAATTGGTGGAGGAAATTATATGATATCTATCCATTATGAACAGGGAATAAGAGCCATTGTATTATAAATGTTTTATGTTATAAGGTCCAAATGAACTCACCTCCAATTTTAGGGGTTTCGTTCAGTACATCATCAGGATTCTCAATTATTACACTAGTTTTTATTAAACAAAAGAACAAAATAAAACCTTCATGTTGAAGGATAATGTGACCGGAATTTAATAGAAATCTTGGTTATAAAATCTATATAACCTTTTATCATTATGTAATATAATATGGTCCAGTTAAATTTGGGGCTTTTCATCTTTAATAAACTATTTTAATGTTCTATGTTGAACTTATATTGATATGACTAGATTTTTCCACTATAATAGTGAATATCAGGTCTCTTTTTTTGATGTAAGAGAAGTAGTATGATAATCCCAAATATTATGATGTTTTTTTTGAGTCATAAATTTTTATCCCTATCTGTAATTGTTTTATGAAATTTTGAAATGACGTGTTAAAAGATTCAATTTGTTCATTTTCAGTTACATGGTTGTGGGATTATTTATTTTATTTAGTATTGTATACATAAAATGTTTTTTCAACTCAGAAAAAAAAATCATATCACCACTATCTTTTACAATTACATGAGAATATCTAATTCTTTTAATGGTTTTAGAAATCATAGAAGTTATCCTCGCCTCCTTTATGGGTAAATCTTTGACCCATAAACAATGATTTTTGTAGTTATGATTAATTTGAACTATCTAACTATGGGAGAGGATAGAATCCCATTAAATCTATCTACCAAATGAAAAAAATCTAGGAGAAATTGGATGTATAAGAAAAATATAGGTGTGGATGGATAAAGTCACCATCCATTTGACATTACTTACATTCCTTTTTTGAATTCCAAGAAATAATGTTTCATTTATTGATAAAACCATGCTCTTATTTAGTGTTAGAGATTAGAAATTTTTTAATAATAAACACATGTGGCAACAAGGATGTCTAGTATAATTATGAGGACTCCAATAAATTAATTCATTTTGATAGAAACCCATTGAAGCCTCATTTATAGAGGGATTTCATGAAATTTTTACTATTATCCATAATAAAATTTCCATCCCATTAATATTTATTCTTTATTCAGTCATGATATTACTAGATTACCACATCATGAAGGTACTATATAATTAGAGACATAAAAAACTATTTTGATAGTTGGTGGGGAAGAGAAATCTCTTTATCCAATGGGGGTATCCACTATATTGAACTCTTCTTTATCATTAATAAATATCAGATATACCAACCTTATGTGTGAAATACATATCATTATATATTCTTGGTATGGTACTAGTAAGGTAGTAATATTATTGGATAGTGAAATGGGAATTTTTTTGTATTTAATGTAAGGTTGTGTCAATTTTTAAGAGAAATTATCCATCAATTCTTAGCCAAAATCATGTTTTGGTATCCGTTCAAACTTCTTGATGGAACATTCACTAATGATGTAGATGATTATAAATTCCCAATCACCATGTACATTTAATGGGGAAACTATTATTTAAACATCAAACTACAAACCTATGATTATTTCTCCATATTATTCCCCACTGTTAGTTCATCCCTCTATTCGGAAGAAAGAGTGTGAAAAAAGATCTTTTTATAGAAAATAATACAATCCCTAAAATAACATGGTTAATCCTAAGTACTTCCACACATTTCTGAATGACATTTTAATATGAAACATATAAACATATTAACGATTATGTTAATGTTTCATGGATAGAGAATTTTTTTTTGGGAGTTCCATATCAAATGCTGATTCCTTAGTGTAAAGACAGTCTAGCAAGAAATATTCTATGTTCATTACAATGATAACTTTTTGTGACATAAAATTATTATAAAAGTACAGTGAAATGATATTACAATATAATAATATTATTTTAAATATAGGTTTTCCAAGTAGGAATTTGAGTGGATTCCAATTAGAGTGCAGGTGAAGCTTGAGATTTTATAGATAATTGTAGAGTTTATATAAAACAATGATCGATATGAGAAAATTCTACTCAATATCAGCATACCAAGTCTCAATCTAATACATATTTCTGTACTGATATCACTAACTATTCTCCTTACATGAATCATTTTTTATATAATGAGGGATCCAAGTGACAGCTTTATGGTTTCCATATGTAGGATGAAGTGTTTACCTTACATCAGAGACCTCAATATTACAACACACAAAAGAAATGTATGATTGTAATCAAATGGTTTATAACAAAACTAATATAATAGATCCATTTCGGTTTTTAATTATCATTTTTTGATGGAAAAATATTATCCATCATGGTTTCAAATAAAATTATTGATGTAGGAACGTTCCAATGGGGTCCTCCCAACACATGAAAGTTTTGATGAAGGGTAATATAGAGTATCCCAATGGTTTTCTATGGTTGAATTTAATACCATAATGGTGGGAAAATCCCATATTTTTAATGATATCATCTCAAACTAGAATTTCATTGAATTTATTTTAGGTTATACAGTAATTGTTTAGTCAGCACTACCTTATGGTAAAAAAAGGTGATTATAATTTTAGTGGTATTTTACTATCATATTATCCTTATTCTATTCCATAGTATTCCCTAAATAGGATTGTGAAATGTGGTGCTTGGGACTCTAGTAGTATCCCAAACATTTATCAAATTTAATGGAATCAATTAATAGAAATATAACCATAAGGGTTCCATAAATATAGGGGACCCCTAATTATTATGATCCATTATGATATTAAATAATATCCATCCACCATTAAGATATCATGGACATTGACTATCACAACAATAATAAATACTATTATCATGACTGAGAAGTCTCCATTTGGAAAATGGTGATTAAAAAACATGAAATGAATTAAAATCATTTTTACCATTGTTATTTATAATGGTAAAATTATTCCAATCCATTTGATGTACTCTAAACATAATATAGAGATTTCATTAAACATTTTTCATAACTTGACATGCACCATATTTAATGAGTTAGATACTTTATCCTAAATGACCATCTATTAATGTGGTGGCTGCCTAGTAATCCTAGGTATTGAAACGATAGCTAGGTATCAATCCTAGGAATTTTTCTTCAATATGAATCCATCATGGTTTTATTTTATAAATTAATTTTTTCTTATTACTCTAATTCATTCTTGGATAAACTAATCAATGTGGGTTTTGGGTCTCCCATGATACCTAAGTAGACCATCCTAAACTCATCAATGGTAGTATACACAACCTCATTAAATGCTGGTGAAATATGAAAAATTTATTTAAATTTCACATTAGATTTGTATCAATGATGATGGGGAATAAAAATGTAACCTAAGTCCTTTGGGTTTTGGTGGTATCCTCAGAGACCCAAAATGGGTGGTGATATCATTCATTTCTATAGACTATAGAACAATTTTCACCTATTAAGATGAGATGGAAGTATAGATCCTAGGGATCCATATTGTGAGATTCAATAATTTTTGTATGATTTTTCTTGAGTTGGGATTTTAATTTATTATTCATGATATTGGGTTGATGGTCTCATCCCCCTCTTATAGGATCATAATGGCTTAAGAGGATTTTCTAGAATATTTAGGTCTAATTAATTTAGTTATTTATTATATTTTTAGAGTAGGTAATAAAGACACCCAGTCCTTAACCAACATGGGATTTAGTATGGGGGATGAATTTGTAATTGGTTCATGGAGGAGTCGATTAATGATCTATTATTTTTGGACATCTGTAAAACCCCATCCTTTTATTTTTTATAATATTCATTGGGCCCGATAATTTCTCTGTGGGTGGAATGTTATAAATTAATTATACATAGTCATTAAAATTTTAGGGATTGTAGAGTGTATGCATCATCCTAGAAAATATTTTACTCATATGTAATGTTTTAGGTTACATTGGGCCATGTAGATTCCATATGAATGATAGAAAAAACAATATCCCTATGTTCCTTGCTCATAATTAATTATCTATTGGTTGTAGAGTCTTTCTTATGTTGACTTAAAATCATTTAATCCCAATTTAAATTATATATTATTAGAGGGCACAATGATTTACATATATTTCATGAGAATCTCTTCACTTATCTATATTGTTTAATCAATTTAAATATTTGTTTTTAACCTTAAAAGAGAGGTAGATATTTGAATATTCTATGTACTCCGATAACATGACCCAATGACTCCCATGTTTTAATGTTTTCATTTTAATATTGTTGATAGTAAACATAATATCATCATCTAGATTACACCATGTAATGATTTTTCTGTCTAATAAACTAAAAGGGGTAATGTTTTATGTTTTTTCATTCATTAATAGCTATATATCCTCAGTTTTATAGTATATTGGATCATTATATTTTGATTTATAGAATAAATAATGACAGATTTAACTAAAGAGTTCCCTGAATATCCTATTAATAAAATACTTCAACGGTTAGTAGTATGAAGCATGAAATAGTTCTTGCATTTAGAATTGTGGTTATCCTAGTAAGGTGTTGAACACTATGTTTTAATGGACTAAAAATAACTTATAAATAGATATTTTTTATTTGAACTATGTAAATATTATTTTTCATGGAGAATTTTTCAATCTCTTATTATAACCTATAATTGATAAAATTAGTTAGGGACATATAAGTATCCTGGTAGAACAAATATAAAGGAGTTTGATATATAATTATATTGATTCCAAACCCAATTTTTATGAGTGCTTGGAAAAATTCAACATCAAGGTTATTTTTGGATATTTTCAGGGGAATAATATTTAATAATATGGAAATTTCATGTTATTTAAACATAGAGGATATGCCTTTATAAAACTAAGTGGAAATTATTATTTAAATTTATTTGTAGATTCCACTTATACATTGAAATTTTGGTGATTGAGAGTGACTCAATAAGAGCTTTACTAAGATCATTTGATGGGAAACGTGCATCAAAAATTGAAATCATTGCATATAAGGCGAAGATGTGATTAAAAAAATAAATTTTTTTCGTCAAAGTATTGTGATTTACACTATGTGGAAATTCCATGGGTGGGTTCTTATTGTCCAAATATTAATCTGGTGATTCCTCCTACCTTAATATAAATTGGGACATATATTTATCAACTAAAAATTATGGTGAATTAAATTTATCATATCTCATGGGGGACTATATGATTTAATTTATTCTAATTAATTAACTAGTATGTATTTGTATAGAGAAGACCATGAATATTTAGTAATAGACTCATGTTCTTTTGAGATCCTTCAAATTTCGATCTTCAGATTTCATCCACATCTTTAATTTCAGAAGGGATGACACTCGAATCATAGGGTTTACTTTGATCTGATCCCCCCTTGTCCCTAGAACCTTCTTAGTGATTATTAGTATTTAAATCTATTTTATTAGATTACTATTCATAAAATTGGAATATCAAGTTGAATATGTAAATGAAACCAAAATACGGTTCATTAATATATTATAATTTAATTTTTTTTGTAGTTATCATCCTTCTAATGTGGCGATAACGAAATATGAAAGAGGGTCTATTATGTAGGGTACCCATGGTGCCTTCTATCCCCACACCTTTTATTTCTAGTTATGAATTCATTGACTTTTAGATTTCAATAAATATTAGAATATTATTTAATGAGTTAAAATGGTAATTTGGGTTGGGAAAGGTTGAATCAGGTTCACCCTGATGATTTGATCGGCACAATCGACCAATTTCTTAACCATCTAATCATTAAAATTCTCACTAGTATTTTTCTTGAACTTATCAGATTCTGAGTCTTATCATTTAGGATGCAGCATATACTCATGTATCCTAATATGGAAGATTTATCACTTTTTATTTTCACACCTAATATCAGTTTGGGGGTGTTATTTGGTTATTAAAATAAATTTTTATTGGTTAATATTTAATGGTTTTTAGAGCTTCGGGCGGGTTTTATAGTTTGTAAAACTGTGATTCCAAACTATTAATATGTTACTATGTATCCTAGTGTGTCTCACATGGTTACAACATGGTCTCATAAACAATGTATCTTTTGAGAGAGACTATGTCGAACGTTGTATTTATTACACATTAATTTATGATTTATCAAATAATAAATCAAAAAATACAAAATCAAAGATAGATAAGTCTAGGTTCTTTGGGTTATTAGATACATAAAAACATATTAAATATCTATGGTACATATTCAAAATTGAAAAATTTCATAACATGCCCATAATTTTCCATAATTCTTAAAACTCAATGGGATAACATGGGGACATTCATAAAAATTGGTGGGAGATAAAGCTTGATATGTGAATAAAAAAATCATAAAATGAATAATTTATAACATCATTAAAAATAGTAATTTTAATGGGACATAAATGTGGGTGAGAATCATAAACATGAAAAAGTGGCATGATACAGCTTGATAACAGAAAGGCAACATATGAATGTGGAAACAACATTAAACATGACATCATAAGAACGAGTAATGGTTAACCCCAAGACATAAAAACAAAATGTACTTAGGACAACCAATAATTCATTGTAAATGAAATTTCATGAGAATAAAAAATTATCCAATGCATTGAGGAAATGTTGCGGTGCACCCACAATAATCAAATCATATACATGTTTAACTGTTACACATACATAACATAAAAAAGAACAAATTTCATAAAATTTTAATCCACAATAAATCATTTTGTGTTACATACCTTGAGGTAAACAATATATTTATCGTTGGTATAACTAGGTGAATACTATTGAGAGTAAATGGGTATGGGTATACAATTCAAAAACATTTACATTGAATATTGAATTAAAATTTCTAACAACATAAAAATAGTACAAAATGATTCGTAAAATGGATTAATTTGATTTAATGGGATATATCATTAATTTTATTTTAAAAAGGACGGTATGATTGATATGTAAGAAAAAAATCATGTTTGAAAATTTGAAATTTTAATGGAATACGACAAGGAGGGTACATGAATAAAAAATTGGTGAGGTAAAATCATAGAATAATTTCTACAGCATAACATCGTTACAAAATGATTAATAGGAGAAATTAATAAGAGTGAAAGAGGATAATAATAAAATGGAAATTGTATGTTATTTTATGTGGATGTGTAAAATCATATCTAATCATTTGGAATTGAAAGAAAAAGGGCATTACAAAAATATGTTTCTTAAATAAAGAGGAGAAAAAGTGGACCCCTTACTAGATTTAGGGATAGTGATCACATAGATAAATACTATAATGAGATGGGAAAAATTATATATAATTATTGAGAAATAATTTTTATAATATATTTACCTTTATATATATATGATAACATAGAAAATTGAGATTCAATAGGATAATTACAAAGACGGTTTTAGAAATGAATATAAGAGATGGAAATCCATTTCTTTTTTAGGGTGATTCCAAAATCCGGGAGGGGGATTATTGAGATCTTAGAGGTAACTAGGGAGAACTATATTGAAGGGAAAAAGAGTAAGAAAATTAACAATGAGTTTTTAGGGAAGAGGAAAATGATATTGGAAGGGTTTATATAGGAAAAGATAAGGGATTTCTTCAAAATTTCCCAAATTTTTGTTTTGGACTGTGTACAATAATATAATTAAGAACACAACAATTCCGATGTTTTATGCCCATGGTTTATTCCAAATAGTATTTTTTATTACTATTTTATAATTCCATGGTACGAACTAATTGAAATATTACACTTTGTTATGTGGAAGTGAGTCTTGTTCATAAAGAAATGATTTTAAAACATTAAAATATAAGATTTCTTCTTGGTGGATTCATAATTTAGTTTTCAAATTAATAAAATAACATAATAATAATATTATTCTAATGGTGAAACATATATTTGGTTGTTTATAAAATTTATAGAATTTGTTACATCACTATTGGTTCATTACTATTTATAGTATGTACCATTCATAAATACCAAATTTAATTTTTACCCGAAAATTTGACGCTCTCAGAAAATAATAAAAAATTAAACATTGGATAATTTCAAAACATGAGTCAAAACGTTTTTTTAATTCTATAAAAATAATTAAATAAATAATAAAAAAGTATACATTTATGTAAAAATCAATGTTTATTTAATTTTTTGTATTTTTTGATTAATTTTTTTCTATCCCTTATAAAAATTATATCATCACTTCATAAATTTATATTAACATGTATATATAATATATAATATATAATAATTATATTTAGTTGAATCATAATTTATTTAAAAAATTATTTATATAATAAAATATATGTCTTGATTAAAACTATATATTAACCCAAATACAATTTTTGTTTTATGATATCAAATAACTAATTTTAAAAAAAAACAATATTTAAATTAAATGTAACAAAATATAATACAATAATTATTTTATTAAAACTAAAATATAAGTATTCGAACTATTGTGGTTAATATTGTTCTTTTCCTTTGTTAAAATATTTTTACCGTTAATTAACATCTTTTCATTTTAACATGGCAATAAATACTTACTACAGTTACTATTTATACTTTATAATAAATAATTTTAACTTATTATACAATATTAATAATAATTATTCCAAATATTTTATCAATTATATCATAATAAATTCCTATATGTGGATGAATTTAATTGAATTTATTTTCTCTAAGGGTGATGGAATGTCGTTTTCCAAAAAATGCATTTTTCAAAGAAAATATGATTTTATTTTCACTCTAAAACTAATAATATTCACTATATGAATTTTAGTTCATAATTTTAGATTTATGATACATATATTTATATTTAATATTTCCCCAATAGGTTTGTTTTTCTAATTAATTAAAAAGTATAACCAATATGCAATTTAAAATTGTTTTCCCTAAATGGTGTTTTCAATCCAAAAAATAATCTTGTTGTAAAATTTAGTTTAATGATTATTTGAAAGAATTTAATTGGATTAAATATAAATCGATAATACTTATCCAAATTTGGAATAAATTTAAAATAATTAATGTTTTTTGAAATTATATAATTTTTCAAAACAAATGACTGTTTAAAAATTGGTATTATTTCACTATTTATAGTGAAATAATATTTTTTAGATATATCAAAAGATTTCACATTAAGATAATATTTATATGATGATATGAAAAATTCATTTTATTTTATCAAATAAATATTATTTCTTTTTTTAATAAAATAAATATAATATTTATTTATAAAATAACTAAATCCTTTGTAGAAAATATATTTGAAGATCAAAAATACCATTAAAAAGTAAGGGAATATTTACTTGTCATTTATCAATATATTTTTTCTGAGTAATAGATACATTTATATATATATTATAATTTAGTTAATCCTTTTAATAACAAAATATTTAATGGCCTAGTTAAAGTGGTCGCGTTAAAATAATCATGGTTTTTTGGGTTTGGTGTTGTGTATCACATAAACTGCGGAACATAATTTTTCTTCTAATAACATTGATAATTACATTCTTCTAGACATTAATAAATTTCACCCTCTCAATTTTAACTTTATCATGGTAACAAATGTTTTTATCCTTGAAAATATTTTTATTAACAAACCGCATTATAAATTATTTTAATAAAACATCCTCATGGAAAGAGTGGAATGGAAGTACGAAGGTCATCACATAGCTAGTATTCTAAGTTGGAGAACATTAGCGAAAAGTGAAAATATAGTAATTGATTAAAAAAATAAAACCACTAAATTAATTGAGATTTAAAGAGATAATAGATAGGATAAATTCATCGACTAAAAAACTGTAAATTTGATAGGGGTTAGAAGACCATCAACTCATAAAAAAGGATCCTAATATGAATTTTTTTGTTTCAACATTATTTTAAGAAATATTAATATTTCCCTTACCATGTGGTCTAGTAAAATATGGAAATATACTTTATTGAAAAGTATTATTTCAACCTTAAATCAATTCCCCTTACCATCCCATTTTTCTCCCCAAATTACGAGTACTCAATATAAATTTATTTTATAACTAAAGCACTAGAATAAGCTTCTAACATCCCACATAGTCCACCAAAGACAAAAAGGTATTCCACTTGGGTTTTCATTATCCATAATGGTTATCAAAAGTAATATATTATGTAAAATTAATGAACGTTGATATGTATATCTAAAAAATTCAACAAAAAATCAAAATGGATTAACATTGATCATTCCTTAAATAATTACCCCTATTTACCAAATAACAGGAATAACCTCATCATTATGGAATGTTTTAACCTCAATGGTTTCCCAATTCCTTTTATCTTATACCTATAAAAACATAAAAACATTATTATATAATAATAATTTACATTATATTTAATGGTTATATGTATATGAACCAAATAAAATACATATTGAAATATGACTAATCATCTCATAAGAAACAAGATTAGATCATGTAATATGTTTCCCAAACTATCCTTAATAATCTTAAATTCCATTACATGAATCGACAAATATGGTAATAATGATTTATAACAATAATATTAGACTTAGATATAACATCCGAATAATATTTATTTTTATCCAAACATTAAACACATATTTACGGTTTTAAATACCTTAATGATGGGTTTTCCAAAATATCACTATATCACTAAATAACTTCTATAGGATATCAGTATTATTAATCATATGTTTTGGATAAATAGAGTAAAACTATTTTGGAATAATACAAAGATATTTCAGGATTTTTATATCAATAATTGCATTAATATACTAATTTTTCAATATAATTATGAAACACCAATATATAAGAACTTTAATAACTATAGTTTAATGATTTCAATGTCATGGGTCCCTCTATAGTCTATGGTTTAACCCTTGGATTTGGTAATTTACTCTAATAGGGAACATATTCTCCAAAAAAAGTAAATAGAACAATATAGGTTGTTGAAGTATGTAATTTCCCCACCCCCTCAATAATTCTATTCATTTTATTATATGAAAACATGCTACATTATGCCATTTTTCAAACTTAAAACACATGTAGGTTACTTTTTGTTTCTTAACATGGTGTATCTTTCCACATTTTTTACATGCTAGAAACATAATATTATTTTATTTTATGCCTTTATCAAATGGTATTCCTTGATAATTCATCCTCCTCTTCATTGATATCTTTGAAAATTTAACTATATTCCAGTTCTTTATTGTGATATCTGATTGCTGGTTTGGAATAATTACAATATATATTACATGAGGCTCCCATCATGTTAAGTTTCTCATATTGGAATTAATTAAAATTACCATGACATTCATTGTTGATTTAGTTCATAATATATTCATCCATTAACTAGAATAAGAGAAAATTTTGATTTGTAAATTTAATCAATTAAAAACACAAATTAGAAGCCAATTACATTAAATGGATAACATATAAATGACATGTATTTCCTTAATATTTTAAATTCTAGGATTTAATATAAATAAACGATGTTTTATTTACTAACATAGACTCTTATATGCATTTTTCCATTAATAACAGTTTAAAATAAGAATGTGAATTTACTATATCAAATTATATAGTATTGTTAAACTAGGTTTGCATCAATGCCCATTTTCATTCACCAGTTCCTGACCAAGTCTAGCTCAATATGGTATTTTTAGGGTTGTCACCTCTAGGTATATCGGTACTGAAGCCTCATCTTCATGTAGTTTCTATATGTTGATATATTTTCTGGAAGACCACTTACTCAATAATTTACCAACGAATAGTGATGTTTTCCTATAGATAGTGTTATCCCTAAGGAATTCTCTAGAGTTTTATACACCTAATCATAAAATAACTTGACATTCCTCTCATACCAACAAGGAAAACCCTTTTCTATATTACACACTAACTCATGTCTTATTAAATTATAATACAGATAATATATACCAAAATATGGATATGTATAGTGAATTTGGGTAACTGGGTAAAATACATGACAACATAAAAAACAGTTGCAAAAATTATTTTCATTAAAAACTCCCTTAATAAGCTAAAAAATTTCCATTGGTCTTAAAATGTCATGGGATGACCTACGGACATAATTAAGAAAGGTGTTATCTATAAATACTAGTAATAGAATAAAAAATCCCAACACGAAGTAAGAATTACATTTTATAAAATAGGAATTTCAATTTGACATAAATGGTGGTGATACTAATAAAATGAACAAATAAGAATGATATATAAGGATAACATAATTTTTAAATGGGAATGTGGAAAAAAATTAAACATAAAATCACAAGAACAAGTCAATGATAAAAAAACTAGAAAATAATTTTCATAATAAAACCTCCCATTCACTATAAATTTATTATAATGAGAATATAACATTACCAAGTGCATTTGAGTAATATCTAAATGTACCCATCATAATCATATCATCTACAGGCATAAATTTTCCACGTAGATCATATATCATAATAATATATTTTATCACATTTAATCTCATGAATAATGATTGTTGGTTATATACATGGTATTCCAATGTAAATTATGTATTGGTAATGCTAGGTGACACACTTGAGTGGAAATGTGTATGGGTGTAAACTTTAAAACAATATTTGGCATGGAAAATCATAGTGGAATTTTGATATCATAAAACAACACATAAAAACTCAAAAAATTGTTTAATAATTGATAAATGGTTCTATCATAAATTTTAAGTAAAATAAGATAGTATTATGGATATGTTGGGGAATAATCCAACATGAGAATTGCAAATTTTAAAGGCATTAGACATGGAGGGTCCTTGAATAAAAATTTGGCATGAAAAACCACAATATAATTTTGTAAGCATAACAAGAGTACATAATGAATCATTGGAGGGAATACTGGGAGTGAGAGGGCTCATTAATCACATGGACGTAATAAGTTTATAAATATTTTTTGAGAAAATAATAATCCCTCAATAGTAATTTTATTAGAGAGTGTATTATATAAATATAGTACTTGAATAAAGAGAAAAAGAGGAGATCCCTTATTAAATAATTTCATAATAAAGGCAGAGTAAAATGATATAGTGATGGGGATAAATGATATATGATTTTTACGGAAAAAATTTGATAGTATATAGATATTTCTAAAGTCATGAAAATAGAACCAAATTATATTCAAAAGACTAATTACAAATAATGTGCTTTAATGGAACCCAAAATAGGGAAATAACTACATTGAGTGGATGATTCAAAAAATATGGGTGGTGCATAATGAGAGATGAGGTAAGTTTTTGACGAATTTATAGATGGTATATAAGAGTAAGGAAAATTATTTAGGGTTTTTATGTAAGTGCAATTGAATATTTTTGAGGAATATAAAGGAAGATAGATGAGTGTTATTTATTATTTCTCAAATATAGGTTTTTGACTCTATATAATAAAATAACCAAAACCAAAAAATACCAATGGATTTCTTCATATTTTCATCCATATAGGAGTGTTTTTAATTATTTTATAATTATAAGTTCCTAACATATCAAAACATTACCCTTGGTGAGGTAGAAATGAGTCATATTCATAAATAAATTATTTAAAACATTAAAATATAATACCAATTTTTGGAGGATTCATAAATTCATAATAAAATTAATCATATAACCCTAAAAACACAATATTGTTAATGAAAAATATATATTTAGTCCACTATATAATTTATTTTATTTATTAAATCACATTGGGGTAACTATAATGTCATAGTACATATCATTTATTTTTATAATTTTTAATTTTTTCCCAAAAATTCGACTATCACTGGAAATTTTAATTAAATAACCATTTCATAATTTCAACATGTTGAATCTAAATATATTTTTTTATCTAAATAATTATATATATAATATAAATTTTACATTAAAATAAAAATCATTGTCTATTGAAGAACTTTGTTTTTGGACAATACCATTTTTCTGACCCTTATAAAAATTATATTTTCACTTCATTAAATTATATTGAAATTAATATTTAATAATTTTTTTTGAATAAATAAATGTAATTAAACTATTATCTATTTTGAAATTTATTGAATTAATTAAAAATTTTGTCTTTATTAAAACTATATATTAACCGTAATATGATTAATGTTTTTATATACCAAAAATATAATCTTTATCAAAAACATTATTTTATCAATTAAAAATTGTGAAAAAACAATATTATCAAAATTAAATCTAAATCAAAATATAAATATTCTTGATTTTGTGTTTAATTTGATTTTGGCCCCTGCTAAAAAAATGTAACCCTTAATAAACATATATTTCTTTTACCATGGAAATAAATATTTTCATTTGTTACTATTCATATTATCTAAATCCTAAGTCAACCTTATTGAATAATATTAATAATGATGATTGAAAATATTGAATATATATATCAAAATAAATTCATATATTATCATGGGATTAATTAAAAATAAAACCCAATGGTTTGAGGTAATGTTGTTTTTCTGAAAATGCATTTTTCAAAGAAGATGTTATTTTACATTTACTCTATAACTTGTAATAAAAAATATATTAATTTAAATTAATATTGATATAAATATTATCTATAAATTTAATTTAATTACTTATAGAATAGAATTTATTTTTAGTTAATTACAAAGTTTAAACATTATGCATTTTAACAAATTTTTCTAGAAAAATTAATTTTAGGTATAAAAGTAAAAATATTGTAACATAAAGAATAAAGATAAATTATTTGTAATTAATCTGATAAAATATAACTCAATAATAATTATATTACATTTAATTTAAATTAAAAGAATAATGTGAATTCTAAATTACTTAATTTATCAAAATAAATGAAAGTTTTACAGAAAAGGTTATTCATCACTACTCACAGAAAAATAAGTATTTTCTATAAATTAATAACATTTAACCCTAAGTTAGTCTTTATTTGTTTTTGTTAAAAATTATGTTAATTTTTTCAAATAATGTTTTTAAATAATATATAATATAATTATAATATTTTTTTCACAAAAACAAATAACAGTCATTTTTGAAGAAAACATTATCTGTAGAAGAAAAAGATAAAACCAAACATTTAGGTAATTTTTATTATTATTTTATCAATAAATTTTTTTATTATGAAATATATACATATTACATAAATTGTCTATCATATTCAGATCTATAAAAGTTAATTTCTAGTTTACAATGGGTATGTTTAAATAATAATTTTTTGTTTGACTTCGGTGTTCTATATCACATACAATATCAAACCTAATTTTCCCTTTTAAAAACATCGTCCTTTATAGATAATATGAAATATACATATCTATGGTCCATTATTTTATGAGTATGTGAGACTATCTAGAAACATTCTATGACATATTCAAGTTGTTTTCAATTAGGGGTACATGATTAACATATGGTTTCAAAAATAGTATTTCCAAATGATGTATTATACCTATGTTTTTAATTTTTAAAATATAATTTTCCTACCTTGTTTAATTTAACCCCTTTCTTCCCTTTCATTAAAAATATATATGCACAAAAAAATATGGATGAGGCCTCGATAATTTCCCCCTTTCTCTCATATATATTTGGACTTCCATTCCCTTTTTCTCATTGATTAGTTCTATTTTGTATCTCATTTCATTTCTATTTTTATTCAGTCCATATTTTTTTTTTATTTTTTCCACTTATTCCACATTATAGAGACACTTTGGATGAATAATATTCTAAGTATTTTCTAAAACTTTTAATTTGCGTTGTATAAGGTGTGCATGTTATTTCTCTATCAACTATCTTCACTTTATTTTGGGTATCACACCATCCTTCCATGAACAGGGTAGATGTTTCCATGAAATTTCATGTTCATTGAAATACTATGTTAATCATTATATTTCAAAATACTATATTATTAAAACTATTTAATTTCTTTTCCGTAATAAATTTAAAAAAAATTTATCAAAGTTTCATTATTATTTAGTTTTAAATAAAATATTTTTTCAATGATTTCTTTCACATATAAATATATATCAAAATTCTATATAGAATATCAGAAAGAGAACTTTTTATGTGAGTTATAATTTTTTAGATGGATTTTATTTTTTCCAATGGTTGTGAGTGAAATATAATGATTTCATTGATTTCAATATGTTTAATATGTTATAATGGGGAATTCTCAATAATTTACAAAGTATCCAGTTTGGGTAACATATTTTATATTTCATGGATGAATAGAAAAATATGAAAGTAATTTATCGGGTTTTATTAACATTAGAACCATATAAATAAATTTTATTCCTTATTGGATATAAATATTATTTATTACATGAAAGGAGGAAACTGAATGTTTATTTAAGGAATTGAGTTTATTTATGACGATTGATGAGTTGTCCTTAAAGTCTCAAACATATACATGATGTTTGGAGAAGAATGTTTGTTATGAAAATTATAAATATTCCTTAATGAATTTTCATAAGTATATTGTGAAGATAAATTTTTGTAGATAGTAATGTTTATCAGGTAAAGACTACCATGCTGTGGTGGTAAGATGATGGCGATCAACTCGAATTAATCAAAAAAAGTTTTTCATGTAGAACCATAAGATCTAGGCTTCAAAATTGTTCAATTGGATTGAGTGTACAATGGATATAATTTCATAAAGTAATTTTAAATTCCATTATAAAAATATTTTCATGGTCACATAAGATATTATAAAAAATAGACCATGGTGGGATGTTCATTTCTTAGAGGAAGGATTTGTATACCCATGAAAGAATGTTCATCGTGAGAAAAAAATAATATTGGAAACCGGGTTGATAAAACGACTAGTGGAATTTATTACGTAAATTCAAGTTTACAAAACCATGATTATGATCTCAAAAAATATTTTAGACATTTATATTTAATGTGTTTTTTAATAAAGAGTCACAATGCCTTGTCACCGTGATCCAAGATTAAATTTATTATAAGGGAAATTCATCTAAAAGATATTTCAATCATTTTATGTCCAAATGGGATGTTGATGAACAATTTTTCAAGTTTCATGTCAAGAAGATATTAATTTTGTGATAGAAGTCAATGTTACAATGGTACATGAACTTTGTCAAGTGCTTATTCAAGTTGAATGAAGAGGTGGTCAATGACCCACATATTTACAGAATAAATTTTTTTAATTTCAATTAATACTTATGTGTAAGATATTAATTTTACATTAAATAGGTCACTTCTTCTGATAGCGTACATGACACATAACAGGGGGTTTCTGTAACACCCGAGACTTTTATGTTATATAAATCATCAAAGGAATCTTTTTCTACACAACACTTGCTTGGCTTGCTTTACACGCAATCGCGACCTTCCTCGATAGCTTGCGTCGTACGCAATACCGAGTTTCACTAAACAACAATATGCTATTAAAACTAGCTGTTATGAATAGTAATAACCACTTTTTGAAATTTTATAAATTTTATTTTTCAAAATGGACTTCATTTTTGGACTCAGAATATCGAAATTATCCTAGGGTGAAATTTTGGTATTTTTCTGAAAACTTTCAATTTTTGATGAATAGTGAAACCACTAAGTGGTAGGTTAAAAACTGAATTTTGCATAAAACTTAATTTCACCGCTTCTGTGAATGGAATTTCAAAAATCCGAGAGACACGGTTAATATCAAGGACTAAAATGTGGTTCAATGAGATGAAAATAATTTTTTGGTGAATAGTAACTTTTTACTATTTTTACCGCGGTTAATAGTAAATAGGGTAACTAAGGGTAAATATGATATCAATATTACCCTAAAACATGTCCTAATTCTATTGGACAAGTGTAATTCGACCAAAAACAAACTTAGGAATAAAATATGACCATTTAATCCCACTTGGATTAGATTAGGACATTTATTATTAATTTATTTAAAGAAGGGTTAAAATAGTTAAAATCAATGTTTAATAAGTAAATCATTTTTAATATGGGGTTATACATAAGATAAATTCGACTATAAATATTCATTAGAAATCTAAAAAGATTTCCTACATAAGGGTATTTTATTTATAATTTTTAGACATTAAATAATTTAATTTATTTATGACAAAATGATGATGCAGTAATTATCTTATTAATGAAATATTGACATAATTGATGTTATAAACACCAAAATAAATGTAATTTGAGACTTTTTATAAATTCCACTAATTTTCTAGGTTACTATGATATATTAATGTTGATTTACTCGACTTGGTTCGAACATATAATTCTGTTATGACTTTCACAAAAATCATATATCAAATAGTGTCAAAATTGACACAAAATAGTTTTTAAATAAAATATTATATTATTAATTGTTATTTTATTCCTAAAAATCTATGGTTCGGCCAAATGACTTAGATAAGGATATATATATTAATAAAAAACAATTTGGGGTTCGTTTGGCATGTTATAGTAAGTGTATTAACCATATAGTGAAAGAAAACAAAAAGACACGGTAAAAGTTAAATTAATTAACTTAGAGTTAAATCTAATTGATAAGGTTAAACTAATACCCTAAACTTGTCTAAATCTTATTGGTTTATAGGATTTCGACCCATCCCCACTTTAGCTTCGAAATAAGACCCTTTGGAACCATTATAAACCGATTTTGACTTTAATATAAAATAATATTTTGAGATATTCCTAAGGTGCCCCTCTCCTCCCTTATAAAAGGGCACCTCCTCCCCCTCCTCCTCACACCAAATTGAGAACTCAGGCTCGGCCATCCCCTGCCATTTTCTCCTCTCCACTTCCCTAGAATAATCCTAGAGGTCCTGGTCTTCTCCAAAGACCAATCTTAGTTCCTTAAGTGGAGGATTCAAAGAGGCGTTCCAAAGAAGAGGTAATATCCATTACCGATCTTTTCAATTTCTTTCTTCTTCAACTTCTTCTTCTTTAGTTGTTTCATGATAAAGTAATAACATCAGTATTACTTACATACTGATATGTTATTATAAATATGAAACAACCCTAATTCACCTTCTATCCATCCTACGGAAAAATGAAATCACCGAGCGTGCGTACGTCCGGAATACCGTCTCCACGCCGTGGTGTAATCTATTTTCCACCATCACCTTACAAGGATGGGTATAATGGTGTAATGAGTAACTATATATGATTATTATGAAGTAATATTGATACTGAAATAATATATATATACTCCAATACAATTCCACGATCATAGGAACGATATCATCACTCGTGCGTACGTACGGAATACCGTCTCCACGATGTGATGCGACTCGTTCTACATGATCTTCATTTCATAATGATTATATAAATGAATTGAATGAATGAATATGGTATATACTACACTAATACCATTCTGTAAATGAATTACCTATAACCTAAAGATAAGAATAAGAATTTATTCGACAAAACAAGCATAAGAACAAAAAGTTATAAAGACCCGAGTAACAAGTAACAATGAAATATTACTAACAAGAAGCTAATAATATGACCATATATGATATCATATCATTATTTATGATTCTGGAATAAGTCAATAACATTATTTAAACCATTATACAGGAGCTTCGGACACGAACAAAGCAAATCGGACCTAAGGTAAGGGAAATATCACAATCTCATTTTTATCCGAGATTGTTTATTCGTAAGTATTCACTGGGGTGTATTTTATCATCCACATCCATGTTTCATCAATATGTAATATTATTTCCATCCACCTACAATTGTTTAAATCCATTTTTACCCTTCAGTGAGTTTTTAGTAATATGTATGAAAGGAATCTTTTGTCGTACGAGGTACTTTTTGACTTTTCTGACAAAAGTACGAAGAATGTTTTTTTTAACTTATACGGCATGGATGGATTTTTAAAACATTATTTCCAAGAAGCTTCCTTTACAAGTTATCAATTTTATTTTTAATAAACTTATTTTATTTTAAAGTCGTATGACATGTTATGAAAGGAAAAATGTTTTTGAAGTAGAAAGGATATTTTCCTCAAGAATGGAGTTCAAGTATTTTATCAAAATTATTTTCCATCTAAGATAATAAAAGGGTTCTGTTTTTATCCCTATTATTACATGGATTTGATTATGTTGTGATGGAAATATTTTTATGAATTCCTTTATCTTATATGAATTGTTTTATGATGTCATGATGTTTCAAGAATCCCATTTTTGTTACATGTGTTATGCGATGATGTATGTTTTATGATTATGTGGCACACATAAGAAAGGATTCATTATAAGATCGGTGGGACCTATATCTCCCTCCAATGCATTGGGTAAAGATTTTATATCTCATGAGATAGACATGGTTGGAACGGAAGGTTATTTCGGTTCAGTGATACAGGACTGAAACGAGGAGTGAACTCGGTTCAGAAAGGGACTTTGTCCACTAAGATAGTCTTGGCAATGAGTCATGACTAACAAGAAATGATTTTCCATGATTATGTGTGCATGCCACAAAGTTTCAAGTTTTATGGGGATCTCATTTTCACTTCTATGATTTATTCCATGTTAATATATTATGATCTCTTTTGCAGGTTTTGATTTTCAAAAAGATATGATATGATTTTTATTTCCTTTATTTGCCCTTGCTGAGCATTTGAGCTCACCGTTTTATGTTTTCTTTTCCCCAGGTCAGGAAGATGGATATTAAGTAGAATATGCTAAAAGGGACCCTAGATATGATGAAATAAATGGGAGACACTGTAGAAGATTTATGAACCAGTTGTTTATGTTTCCCAGTTTCTAAAGACACTATACCTATACGGTCATTTGTGGTTTTATCATATGTTGTAATAAGTGTGCTTCAATTTTTGAAGTATTAAAAATGTATATAAAGTATGGGTCGTTATAGTTGGTATCAGAGCAAAGGTATAGTCAACCTTTGGAAACTAGGATGTGAAAGCCTTAGTAAGAACCCTAAGGATAAGTCTAAGCATAGAACACAATCTTAGTGTTTTAGAAATGGCCTTGAATAACCTAGGATAAGACCTTAAGCATGAAAATTTTATTCTTGAATTATGTGGTTTCCTATTATAATTAGTGTTGCTCACACTATTCTTCTTGGTTTTAGTCAATGGCTGGAACCTGAAGGAACCGTGTTAATGCGGAATGCGATGGGCAATGCAATGATTGTCCCCATGAGCAAACAAACGATATGGGAGCTGGAATGCAAAATCTTGTAGCCATGCTCACACAACTTTCTCAAGCTATGAATCATGCAGGATTTCCAAACGAGCAAAGGAGGGAGCAACATTCTGTTGAATCCTTCATGAGGCAGCGTCCACCTTCTTTCAGCGGGTCTACTGATCCATTAGTTGCTGAACAATGGATTAGTACTACTGAAAAGATATTTTCAGTTCTTCAATGTTCTGAGCATGATAAAGTCATCCTAGCAGTGTATCGTTTGGAAGGAGATGCTGATCAATGGTGGAATCTTGTTAAGAATACGAGGCAAAGGGATGAAATTGAGTCTATGGAATGGGACGAGTTCAAGAACTTATTTTTCAATAAGTACTTCCCTCGTATTCTCGGAACAAAGATGGAGAAAGAGTTTCTTGAACTGAAGCAAAGGGATGATGAATCTGTTGGTACCTATGAAGCAAATTTTACAAGACTTGCAAGGTACGCTTCTGGTATTATTATCCAACCTGAGAGTAAGATCGATCGATTCTTTAGTGGCTTAAAACCAAGTCTTCTAAGGGCGTTAGCCATAAGGGACTTCAATAGCTACGAGGAAATCGTTCGATGTGCTCTCAAAGTCGAGATGGAGATTGGAGTAACCCATCAGTCACATGGGTTTGATAAGAAGAGGAAGATGGAATTCAAAGAAAAATCTAAAGAGCACACGGAAAAGAAGATGAGCTTTTCCTTATGCTCAAAGTGTGGAAAGAAACATGGAGGGAGTTGTCTTAAAGGGACAAGTAAATGTTTTAAATGTGGAAAAGAAGGTCATCGGGCATTTGAATGCCGTGATAATGGGAAGAAGATGTCTAATGACGCAAACAAAGGAAGGGATACACAGAATGAACCTACTACACTTCAATGTTTCAAGTGCAAGGAGATGGGGCATTATGCCAATCAATGCCCAAATCCAAGGGTTGATGATGATGGTCGACGTCAACAAAATCTTAAGGCTAAAGACAAAGGAAAGTCACATGCAATTTCTATCAGCGATGTGGAGTACGATAACGATGTGGTGAAAGGTACACTTACCATCCACTCTAAAGTAGCAAATGTTTTATTTGATTCTGGATCCACCCACTCTTTTATTTCTGAACACTTTTCTAAGGGTATCACCTTATTACCTCAACAATTAGATGTTGAGTTAGCTGTGACAACACCTAATGGCACATCAATCGCATCAAAAGTTTATAATTCTTCTCCGATCGAAGTTTGTGGGAAAGTGCTTCCTGCAAATCTTGTGATCCTTCCTTTAGTGGAATTTGATGTGATTCTTGGCATTGATTGGCTTTCTCTACATGGAGCTCATATCGATTGCCAAAGAAGGGAAGTCACATTTCATATTCCAGATCACTCTACGATCGTCTATCAATGCAAGGATGAACATAACCTTCCAGTGGAAATTTCTTCCATCTTATGGGTATTGATTCCACTAAATGAAGGTTATTTATCTCAAATGGTTGGTGAGAAACTCACGATTAAGAATATGCCCATTGTACGGGAGTTTGATGATGTCTTTCCGGAGGAATTGCCGGGTCTTCCACCAAATCGTGAAGTTGAGTTTTCAATAGAACTCGTACCGGGTGCTTTGCCTATTTCAAAGACACCTTATAGAATGGCCCCAATTGAGTTGCAGGAATTGAAGAAGCAACTCCAAGAGAATCTTGATAAGGGATTCATACTCCCTAGTGCGTCACCTTGGGGAGCACCTGTTCTATTTGTTAAGAAGAAAGATGGATCAATGAGACTTTGCATTGATTATCGAGAACTTAACAAGATCACTATCAAGAACAAATATCCTCTCCCACGCATTGATGACTTATTTGACCAACTACGCGGAGCTCAATACTTTTCCAAGATTGATCTTCGTTCAGGGTATCATCAATTAAGGGTCAAAAGGGAGGATATACCAAAGACGGCTTTCCATACAAGGTATGGACACTATGAATCTATAGTGATGCCATTTGGTCTTACTAATGCCCCTGCTATCTTCATGGATCTAATGAATAGAGTCTTTAGAGACTATCTTGATCAATTTGTGGTAGTCTTTATAGACGATATTCTTGTCTATTCAAAGAGCAAGGAAGAGCATGAAGATCACTTGAGAATTATATTGAAGACCCTGAGAAAGGAGAAGCTTTATGCCAAATTTACCAAGTGTGAATTTTGGCTTCAAAAAGTTTCATTTTTGGGTCATATAATCTCAAAAGAGGGGATATCTGTGGATCCAGCAAAAACAGAGGTTATCGAAAGATGGTCAAGACCAACAACAGTAACTGAGATCCCAAGTTTTCTTGGTTTGGCTGGATATTATCGACGTTTTGTAAAAGATTTTTCACGATTATCTAATCCACTCACCAAGTTGACTCGGAAAGGAGTTAAGTTTGTCTGGACAGAGGAATGTGAAGAGAATTTCAAGGAGTTGAAAAGAAGGTTATCCAGTGCACCTGTGCTCACACTGCCTTGTAGTGGAGAAAGGTTTGTGATCTACAGTGATGCATCCAAGAAGGGATTGGGGTGTGTTCTTATGCAAAATGATATGGTGATAGCTTATGCCTCACGACAGTTGAAAATCCATGAGCAAAATTACCCAACACATGATTTGGAGTTGGCTGCGGTAATCTTTGCATTAAACATTTGGAGGCATTACCTTTATGGTGAAAGGTGTGATATTTATACTGATCATAAAAGTTTAAAGTATATTTTCACACAAAAGGAGTTGAATATGCGTCAAAGAAGATGGTTGGAGCTGATTAAGGATTATGACTGCTCAATCCATTACCACCCTGGGAAAGCAAACAAGGTGGCAGATGCATTAAGTCGACAAGACCATGCTAGTTTATCCATGATGAGGATCACAAAAGATCCAATATTTATGGATTTACAAAGGATGGATCTTGGAATTATAATGGAAGGGGAAAAATCTTATCTTTCTCAAATGAATGTTCAACCATCTATACATGTGAAGATTAAAGAGACACAGAAAGAAGATGCCGAGTTACAAAAGAAGGTGAGAAATGTTCCTGAATTCAACCTTGATTGTGATGGGATAATAAAGTTCAGGAATCGGGTTTGTGTTCCTCCCATCCCCGAATTAAAGAAGGAGCTGCTGGATGAGGCTCATAGTTCTTCATTCTCTATTCATCCTGGAAGCATGAAGATGTATAGGGACCTGAAAGAGTACTTCTGGTGGGATGGCATGAAAAGAGATGTTGCTGAATATGTCTCTCGATGCTTGGTTTGTCAACAAGTTAAAGCTGAGAGACAAAAGTCTAAGGGGATGTTACAACCATTACCCATACCCGAATGGAAATGGGAAAACATCACTATGGACTTTGTCACAGGACTTCCTAAAACATCCAAAGGCAATAATGCTATCTGGGTCATAGTTGATCGTCTTACAAAGTCTGCACACTTCATTCCTATTAGAGAGGATTTCTCTCTAGATCAGCTTGCCAGGATATATGTAAAGGAAGTGGTAAGATTGCATGGAGTACCACTTTCTATTATATCTGATCGGGATCCGAGATTTACCTCGAAGTTCTGGAGAAGTCTTCAGCATACTCTGGATACAGAGTTGAGTTTCAGCACTGCTTATCATCCCCAGACAGACGGTCAGTCTGAGAGAACAATTCAAACCCTAGAAGATATGTTGAGAGCTTGCTCTATGGATTTCAAAGGAGGTTGGGATCAACACCTACCTTTGGTAGAATTTTCTTATAATAATAGCTTTCAATCCAGTATTCAGATGGCTCCTTATGAAGCTCTCTATGGAAAGAAATGCAGGACTCCAACTTCCTGGGATGAAGTTGGGGAAAGAAAGCTATTAGGACCTGATCTCGTTGATGAAATGGCAGAAAAGGTCAGATCTATTCAACAACACATAAGAGCAGCTCAGAGTCGACAGAAAAGTTATGCTGACAACCGAAGAAAAGACCTAGAGTTTGAAGTGGGTGATAAAGTGTTCTTACGAATATCTCCCTGGAAGAGGGTTATGAGATTTGGAAAGAAGGGGAAGTTGAGCCCTAGATATATCGGTCGTTTCGAAATACTGGATCGTGTTGGGAAGGTAGCTTACCGATTGGCTCTTCCACCGAATCTCTCTCAAGTTCACGATGTGTTCCATGTATCTCTCCTGAGAAAGTACATACCAGATCCTTCACATGTACTCAGCTCAGAAGTTGTACCGCTGGAGCAAGATCTTTCTTATGAAGAACAGCCGATAGAGATTCTGGATCGTAGCGAAAAAGCCCTACGAAACAAGACCACTCGCTTGGTGAAAGTTTTATGGAGAAACCACCAACATGAAGAAGCTACATGGGAGCTTGAGGATATGATGAGGGAGAAGTATCCTCATTTGTTTGTTGCAAAGTGACGAATTTCGAGGGCGAAATTCTTTTTAAGGGGGGTAGAATGTAACACCCGAGACTTTTATGTTATATAAATCATCAAAAGAATCTTTTTCTACACAACACTTGCTTGGCTTGCTTTACACGCAATCGCGACCTTCCTCGATAGCTTGCGTCGTACGCAATACCGAGTTTCACTAAACAACAATATGCTATTAAAACTAGCCGTTATGAATAGTAATAACCACTTTTTGAAATTTTATAAATTTTATTTTTCAAAATGGACTTCATTTTTGGACTCAGAATATCGAAATTAGCCTAGGGTGAAATTTTGGTATTTTTCTGAAAACTTTCAATTTTTGATGAATAGTGAAACCACTAAGTGGTAGGTTAAAAACTGAATTTTGCATAAAACTTAATTTTACCGCTTCTGTGAATGGAATTTCAAAAATCCGAGAGACACGGTTAATATCAAGGACTAAAATGTTGTTCAATGAGATGAAAATAATTTTTTGGTGAATAGTAACTTTTTACTATTTTTACCGCGGTTAATAGTAAATAGGGTATCTAAGGGTAAATATGATATCAATATTACCCTAAAACATGTCCTAATTCTATTGGACAAGTGTAATTCGACCAAAAACAAACTTAGGAATAAAATATGACCATTTAAGCCCACTTGGATTAGATTAGGACATTTATTATTAATTTATTTAAAGAAGGGTTAAAATAGTTAAAATCAAAGTTTAATAAGTAAATCATTTTTAATATGGGGTTATACATAAGATAAATTAGACTATAAATATTAATTAGAAATCTAAAACGATTTCATACATAAGGGTATTTTATTTGTAATTTTTAGACATTAAATAATTTAATTTATTTATGACACAATGATGATGCAGTAATTATCTTATTAATGAAATATTGACATAATTGATGTTATAAACACCAAAATAAATGTAATTTGAGACTTTTTATGAATTACACTAATTTTCTAGGTTACTATGATATATTAATGTTGATTTAATCAACTTGGTTCGAACATATAATTCTGTTATGACTTTCACAAAAATCATATATCAAATAGTGTCAAAATTGACACAAAATAGTTTTTAAATAAAATATTATATTATTAATTGTTATTTTATTCCTAAAAATATAAGGTTCGGCCAAATGACTTAGATAAGGATATATATATTAATAATAAACAATTTGGGGTTCGTTTGTCATGTTATAGTAAGTGTATTAACCATATAGTGAAAGAAAACAAAAAGACACGGTAAAAGTTAAATTAATTAACTTAGAGTTAAATCTAATTGATAAGGTTAAAATAATACCCTAAACTTGTCTAAATCTTATTGGTTTATAGGATTTCGACCCATCCCCACTTTAGCTTCTAAATAAGACCCTTTGGAACCATTATAAACCGATTTTCACTTTAATATAAAATAATATTTTGAGATATTCCTAAGGTGCCCCTCTCCTCCCTTATAAAAGGGCACCTCCTCCCCCTCCTCCTCACACCAAATTGAGCACTCAAGCTCGGCCATCCCCTGACATTTTCTCCTCTCCACTTCCCTAGAATAATCCTAGAGGTCCTGGTCTTCTCCAAAGACCAATCTTAGTTCCTTAAGTGGAGGATTCAAAGAGGCGTTCCAAAGAAGAGGTAATATCCATTACCGATCTTTTCAATTTCTTTCTTCTTCAACTTCTTCTTCTTTAGTTGTTTCATGATAAAGTAATAACATCAGAATTACTTACATACTGATATGTTATTATAAATATGAAACAACCCTAATTCACCTTCTATCCATCCTACGGAAAAATGAAATCACCGCGCGTGCGTACGTACGGAATACCGTCTCCACGCCGTGGTGTAATCTATTTTCCACCATCACCTTACAAGGATGGGTATAATGGTGTAATGAGTAACTATATATGATTATTATGAAGTAATATTGATACTGAAATAATATATATATACTCCAATACAATTCCACGATCATAGGAACGATATCATCACTCGTGCGTACGTACGGAATACCGTCTCCACGATGTGATGCGACTCGTTCTACATGATCTTCATTTCATAATGATTATATAAATGAATTGAAAGAATGAATATGGTATATACTACACTAATACCATTCTGTAAATTAATTACCTATAACCTAAAGATAAGAATAAGAATTTATTCGACAAAACAAGCATAAGAACAAAAAAGTTATAAAGACCCGAGTAACAAGTAACAATGAAATATTACTAACAAGAAGCTAATAATATGACCATATATGATATCATATCAGTATGTATGATTCTGGAATAAGTCAATAACATTATTTAAACCATTATACAGGAGCTTCAGACACGAACAATGCAAATCGGACCTAAGGTAAGGGAAATATCACAATCTCATTTTTATCCGAGATTGTTTATTCGTAAGTATTCACTGGGGTGTATTTTATCATCCACATACATGTTTCATCAATATGTAATATTATTTCCATCCACCTACAATTGTTTAAATCCATTTTTACCCTTCGGTGAGTTTTTAGTAATATGTATGAAATGAATCTTTTGTCGTACGAGGTACTTTTTGACTTTTCCGACAAAAGTACGAAGAATGTTTTTTTTAACTTACACGGCATGGATGGATTTTTAAAACATTATTTCCAAGAAGCTTCCTTTACAAGTTATCAATTTTATTTTTAATCAACTTCTTTTATTTTAAAGTCGTATGACATGTTATGAAAGGAAAAATGTTTTTGAAGTAGAAAGGATATTTTCCTCAAGAATGGAGTTCAAGTATTTTATCAAAATTATTTTCCATCTAAGATAATAAAAGGGTTCTGTTTTTATCCCTTTTATTACATGGATTTGATTATGTTGTGATGGAAATATTTTTATGAATTCTTTTATCTTATATGAATTGTTTTATGATGTCATGATGTTTCAAGAATCCCATTTTTGTTACATGTGTTATGCGATGGTGTATGTTTTATGATTATGTGGCACACATAAGAAAGGATTCATTATAAGATGGGTGGGACCTATATCTCCCTCCAATGCATTGGGTAAAGAATTTATATCTCATGAGATAGACATGGCTGGAACGGAAAGTTATTTCGGTTCAGTGATACAGGACTGAAACGAGGAGTGAACTCGGTTCAGAAAGGGACTTTGTCCACTAAGATAGTCTTGGCAATGAGTCATGACTAACAAGAAATGATTATCCATGATTATGTGTGCATGCCACAAAGTTTCAAGTTTTATGGGGATCTCATTTTCACTTCTATGATTTATTCCATGTTAAGATATTATGATCTCTTTTGTAGGTTTTGATTTTCAAAAAGATATGATATGATTTTTATTTCCTTTATTTGCCCTTGCTGAGCATTTGAGCTCACCCTTTTATGTTTTCTTTTCCCCAGGTCAGGAAGATGGATATTAAGTAGAATATGCTAAAAGGGACCCTAGATATGATGAAATAAATGGGAGACACTGTAGAAGATTTATGAACCAGTTGTTTATGTTTCCCAGTTTCTAAAGACACTATACCTATACGGTCCTTTGTGGTTTTATCATATGTTGTAATAAGTGTGCTTCAATTTTTGAAGTATTAAAAATGTATGTAAAGTATGGGTCGTTATAGTTTCTCTGAAATCTTTTATTTCACCCAACATTGAGATATTCCAAAAAATAATATAATATTATAAATTCATTAAATGGTAGTTAGCACATAGCCATTGTATTAGAGGGAATGAACAGAGATTACTAAAATATGATTAAACTTGTTTTTTTAAATTTCAATTCATTTATCGAATAAAATTTAGTGGTTTAAAATAATAATAAATTATATTTTAAGCATGAAATACTCTAATATTCATTATAAGTTTGATTTACTACAATTTAATGGAAAATCCATTTTAAATCTGGATTTTCTAACTTTATATGTTTTATTTGAAAAAATAAAACTTTTATATATGAAGCGTCAAATAAAATTTTACAATGGATTAATTTTTTGTATTTTTCTAATGAAGTTCATTTTTTAATGTATAGTGAAAAATAGTACATTTTAATTCAAAAAAACCTTTTAATATAATTTATTTAAATATTTATATTGTACTTTTTATTGGGTTTAAATAGAAATTAGATTATATTTTTATCATTTAATCCAATTTTTGTCATTGGAAGTAATTTCACTTTTAAATTGGACGAAAACATGTCAATCTTTTGGATATTATTATTTCCTGAGAACATGCTTTTTAGTTTTGACAACATGAATTAATTTTAAATTGATTCCAACATATTCTATGTTTTGAATTTGAAAAAATGGATTCCATATTTTTTATTACGAAGTCCAAATTGTCTAAATATTTATCTTTTAATTTTAGACATTTTTAATTGTAACATCAGTAAATATTTTATTCTCCATGGATATAGGGTACATCTGGTAAATAAGGGTAAATAATAATACTATATTAATATTAAACTTCCCTAACACATGTCTTAACCCTATTATATGAGATATGTATGACCAAGGGAATCCTTATACCTATTTTATGACCCATTGGAGCCACTTCTATGTTAAGATGACATTTAATTACTTTTAATGTAATGTTAAGAAAAATATACACTAAATATGTATCTTTCACTAAAAAATATTTTATATATAGTTATAAACATGATCTCTTCTACTGTCAATATAAATTCGAAAGATAAAAATATTTACTACAACATGGTATTTTATTTATAATTTTTAGATATCAAAAAAATAAATATATTTATGAAACAATGATGATGTAGTGATTAACTTTTTAATGAAGGATTCAAATAAATAAGATTGAAAAAATTAAAATAAATTTATTTTGAAACTTTTTATTCCATCCACAAATTTTAGGTATTATTATGAATTTATATCTATGAATTAATTAATATTTTTATAATGAATAAAGTTGTTATGGATTTTTAAAAATTCACTATATGAATAGTATAAAAATTAACATAAATGAATTTTTAAAACAAATAATATTTTATTAAATGATATAATAGTCCTAAAAATATAATATTCATCCAATTGACATAAATAATATTTAAAATTTCATTAATTGACCAATTGAGGTTCTATTGTCATTTTATAGTAATTATATTAACCATATATTATGAATACAGATGCAGACCGGGTAAGAGTTAAATTAGTTTACTTAGGGTTAATGGTAAAATATAAGGTTAAATTTGTGATCAAAAAATGTATAAAATATAATGGTTGAGATTATATATAAAAATAATCACCTTATATTATAATTAAGTGAGTTAGGGACTTTTTTATATAGAAAATAAGTTTATAACAAATTAATCATTCAAGACAATTCTAATGTTCCCATTTTCCTCTTATAAAAGGGAATCACCCCTAAACCAAACACAACTATCATCCCCCTGGGATCATCCAACATCATACAAAACAACCTATAAACATCCCGATATACCTTGTAGAATCCTCATCTTTGTATATAAGGCAATTTAGGAAATCCATTTATCTTAAATTAAAAGGAGTTATCCGATTTGAGCTAATGTGTTCTCTTACGGTCCTTTCATTTACTATCTTTCTCAAAACCTCTAATCAATATTTATTACATTAATTTATAACTAAACCAGTATATTAAATATTATATTATTATTTTATGAGAAGTATTGTAACTACACTTACACACACCTCCATCTAATAGATACGAACATACTGTTTTTGTGTACGGTGAACTACCAACTCACAAAATGATAATTGTTCGCTTTTCTTCTAACGTATCTCATAGTGGACATTATGATGGCTTTTTATTTATATATGATATATATTATATTCATATTGTCTATAATGTTCTTTATTTTTACTTATAGTATACCTTTATTCTTTCCATAATATGTTAATATGATAATTTAATTTGCGGAAGTGCGGACTACCGCCCCCTCAAAGGGAGATGAATCATTCATGCCATAAACATAACATATAAATGATGGAGTTGATGAAATTATTTAATGTATCTATCATATCATATTATTTTATAATTATAATATATATATGTATCATTTATTTTTCTTTCATCTAGAAATGAAAAAAATAAATTAAAGTTGAGTTCAAGCGTACGTATGACTTATCGAATCCATGAAAGATGCGTTTCATTTTTTATCTCCAAATGTTATGGACAATTTTAAATTAATATATACTAGATATATATATATATTATATTTAATTCATGAATATCATTCTAGAGATAGTTTACTTTTGACCTCACAGACCATTTGTAATTATAATAAAGTCATTTTTTACTCAAGTAACGAATATTGGAAAAATGGCTGATAATAAATTAAATAATTATAGATTTTTTATAAAATGTTAATATGTTATATAAAATGAATAATAATCATGAAAAATTTCTGAATCAAGTACAAATTAACATATGTTTATTATTCAGGAAGAACAGGGAGAATACTTGATGAATAAGATACAAGGTAAGGGACTTCGCCTCATCCTCCATTCATTGAGGACTATTTTTATTTGTACGTAAGTTTATTCTATAGGGTGTAATAATACTATTAAATTTTAATTTCAATAAAAATGAAACTTTTTTTCTACATAGAATTTTAGTAAATGAAAAAGTGAAATGTTTATTTTTAACGGACAGGGTGACAATGACATTTCTACCACCATGAGCATTATTATATTTTGGGTATCCTTAATAAGATGTAATGTTATTAAAATTAAAATAAATACCATATACCCTTTTTATGATTTTTTTTATTGAAAAACGTTTTAATAATGGATTGATTTTGTCAATATCATGAAATGATATCTTGGGATTTCAATGTGGAAATGATATCTTTCAATTATGATTGTTCATGTGTTATGATTATGTCATGGTTCTTGTGAATTTTTTATATATGGGTGGTTCCATGATAAATTTATTAAGGGTGATCTAGTTATATCTCTCCAATTAATTGGGTAATGTGATAGTGGTGAACGTTAATGTTTCTCCTAAGAGACTTAGGGAATATATTATTATGGTTATTCGAAATGTAACTCCCTATATAGCTGTGAAAGCTACAATATATGTATGTTATGGATGCCACATGTTTCCTTTATGATTTATTATTTCTATGTGTTATTCATAAGTATTATGATTTCATGAGGTGAGTTAAAGATCATATTTTTTCTGAGGGAAAAGTATGATTTCATTGATTTTCATGTATTGATGGACTAATGTTTTCTTTCATTACTTTATAACCCTTACTAAGCCTTTTATACTCATCCCATGGTTTTAAATTTTTTCACATGGTTTGAGGAAGGGTAATATAAATAACGAATTCAAGATGTTTTATATCAAGGAAATAAAATATTTTTTTATTTAAGGAGTTTTATTATTATGAAAAAATATTGATAGAGTAAAAGTGTATACTTTGTAATCTTATGATATATAATGTAATATTTATGGAATAATTATCCAAAACACTAAAACTGAAAAAATCATCATTTTGAATTATTAACATAATTCGCGATTTTGTAATTTTTAAGGCTAGGGACTTATAATTGGTATCCAAGGTAGGTTTAGATAACTTTATAGGTCAGGGTGTTATTTGGGTGTCTGTAAAGGATCCCACATAACCAAGAGGGTTATTATCATATAGAAAATTTTTGAGGGTTATCATAAAAAAGGTTATTTGGATTAAATAATAGAATAATGGAGATATAAGGATGTTTATGGATTAGATTAATATAAAATTATTTATGTTATCTTTCACATATTGAAGATTCTTTTTTAAATTATAATATTTCATTTCATGTTTATGTGTTGAATCTCTTAAGAAGATTATGGATCATTTGCCAATATTTAAGGAAATATATCTTTAACAACCTCATTATATCTCCCTAAAAATCTGATCATCCCTATTATAGAAAAGTACTATTCCAATGATTTTTAATGATTCTTGAGTATTCTAATAACCTACAAGACATTGTTTGAACTATCCAAAACCCACTCGTTTCTAAAAAGTATAATGGGTCATGGTATATTTTTCATATGATTTCAAGATCTGAAATTTTACAATTCTATCTAAAAGTGAAATTAAAGATTTGGAGCGAATGTTTACTTTTTGGAAGTATGAAAAATTCCATAAGAGAAAGGGAACATCCGGAAAATCGTGATATATTTAATCAAGGTAAGATTTATTTTCTAACTGATTATGAATGAAGCATAGTTGGATTGATATTTAAAATTAAGAGTATATTCAATCTGATGTAATGATGTATTAATAAATAATGTTGAAATACATAGTTAATGGATTATGCAGAGTGCTGAATGAGTAAGAAGTCTAAATATAAGGGATTCTAGAGTTATGGTAGAGTATATGATGATGAAATGTTTAAAAGTATTAATGATATTTTTATTATGGGATTACATTGGGAAGAAATTTTTTATATGTGTAACCTTGATGTTTGATATGTGAAAATGTTATTTAAGGACAAATTTCCTTTTCTTCTGTGGACATAATGGACTACTTTATGGGATCATATGATCTTTTATTTTGACGTGATTAGTGCTTATTATATATTTAGATGAAAAATTAATGGTATTAGACAACCTTTTAGGATAAATAAGGTTATGATTATTTTTGTAGAAAATATCATATTTTGGAGATTTTTATAAAAATGATATTTATTTAAAAAAATTGAAAAACCATAGGATGGTTGGATACCCAATGCATTCGGTAAGCCCATAGGAATTGAACCCAGAACCAAAGTGTGACAAGGATTTATCTCCTGCCACTGGACTATGTGATGTCCCTGGTTATTATGAATTGATATTTTTAGTTAAATGTTTTTATAAATCAGGAATAATATAATTTTGGAACTTATGTTTTATCAAATGGATATCTTTATTATAGGAAAATTATTTGGTGATTAACTGATAAATTTTATTTTAGATGATGTTCTCTCTTTTGGGAATACTATAATCCTTTGGAAAATATATTACTATAAGATTTAATTTGAGGATTAATGGTTGAAAATTATTTTGGAAGATTCTATTTTTCATTGTGGACATAATGCTATTTGTGTTATTTATGTAAATGATTTAATTATCATAGAGAATATGTGATTAGGTTAATTACATTAAAGTATGAGACTTTAACATTAGTCAATGTTATTTAAAGATAATTGTTATGATTTTTTGTAGAAGTACACATGATAAAATCCTTCTGAATTTTGGGTTTTAAATTTTTTTGGATTCTTAAGAAGAATTTTAATGACAATTTTGTATTTAATATTCTTTATTGAACTTTGGGTATTTTTTGATGAATTTTGGAGACTAAGATTAGTTTTTTGTTTAATAAAAGATTATCATTGTTGGGGAGTATTTGATCTTGTACTAACCATTTTTTGTTTTGGATAATGTATAAATAAAGGGGAAATAAATATTTCATCTTTTTTGAATTATTTTATTCTATAGAAGTTGATTGTTGAGATTTTTATGTGACCAATTCTTCTTGAATACTCATCGTTTGGAGAAAAGATGAGTTTGTGGTAGAAATTTAATATAGGATAAAAGTCTACATGACAAGTAAGTATGCTTCCTTATGTTCTTAGTCAGGCTCTTAAAAAAATCCCTCATCTTTATAAAAAAGATATTAAAAAAATGGTATTCTTTTACATTTTCTACTGTGAAATGAAATACCATTTTACCAATAATAAGTTTGTGAATTTCTAGTGGTTAACGTTTTCCTGATCATATTTTCTATCACTCTCCATTTGAATATGATAGTTATTTTTCTCTTCCATATCCATGTTTTGCTACATGGAATCCTAGTATGGGTTATAAAGGGTAAACTTTTTACTTATATTTCATTATTTTAATGTGTTCTTTTTATTCAATATTTTTATGATTTGAATTCTTTAATGAAGTTTCAGTGCCCAATTTTAAAATTGTGAGGATGCAATTTTCAAAAGCTGGGAAGGATGTAATGACCCATGTATTTATATAATAATACATTTTAATTTAAATTAATACTTATGGGTAAGATATTAATTTTACGTTAAAGTGTTCACTTTTTCTGAAAGCATTCTTGACACACAAAAAGGGGGGTTTTTGAAATCTTACGTTGCACACAACATTGAGATATATCAAAAAATAAAATAATAATGTTATTAAATTAAATGGTAGTAAACTCATAGTCGCTGTATAGGAGGGAAAGAGAAGATATATATAAAATATTATTATACATGTTGTTTAAATGCCTTTAAATTTATCTAAATTTTTTTTGAGGCTTAAAAAATGAATGAATCATATTTTAAGCAGTAAATACTCTAATATTATTTAAAAGGCTGATTTACGACCTTTTGATGGTGAAACCTTTTTAAAAGTAGTTTTTCTCAATTTTTATGTTATATTTGATAAAATAAAATTAATACTTAGAAGTGGGACAACAAAATTTACTTTGGATATAATTTTGGTATTTTTATATTAATGTTCAATTTCTAATGACTAGTGAAAAATACTGCATTTTAATTTAATGATGCATTTTAATTCAAAACTAACTTTTAATCTAATTTATTTATATATTTAAATTGTAATTTTAATTGGTTTTGATGTGTATATGGATTATATTATTACAATTTAATCCAATTTGAGACATTGTTTGTAATTTCACATTTAAATTTGTCAAAAAACATATTAATCATTAGTTAGTTTTTACTTCTTAATAACACACTTTTTTGTTTTCACAACAGAAATAAATATTTTATTAATTACTGAAACTTTTGTGTTTTGAATTTGGAAAAATGGAATCCATATTTGGAATCAGGAGGTCCAAATTTTGTAAATAGGTACCGTTTATTTTTATACATTATGAATGGAAACATTAGTAAGTAATTTATTTACCCTTGTTAAAGGGTCAATATGGAAAAAATGGTAAAAAATAATATTATAATAATATTAATCTGCCAAAACAAATCTAAAAACCCTATAGTATGAGATATTTCTAACCATGGGATTTCATTGTTTTTTTTGGACCCCATGGAGGCACTTGTGTGTGACAATTAAATTTAATTAATTTTAATTTAATGTTTGGAAAATATTCCCTATACATGTATCTTTTACTAAAAAACATTATATGGGGTTATATAAGTGATATCTTCGACTATAAATATAAATTATAACGATATAATTATTTTATATATCATGGTATTTTATTTATAATTTTTAGATATCCAATAAAAATATATATTTATGACACAATGATGATGTAGTGATTACCTTATTAATGAACGATTTAAATAAATTAGATAATAAATATTAAAAATAAATTTATATTGAAACTTTTTATTGCATCCACGAATTTTAGGGGTGATTATTACTTTTTATCTTTGAATTAAGGATGTTTTATCGAAATAATAAATTTGTTTTGTGTTTTAAAAAATTCATGATATGAATAGTAAAATAATGAAATAAAAGAGTTTCAAAAAATAATATTATTTTATTAAATGATATCATAATCCCAAAAATATATAATCCAAAAAAATTACTTAAATAATGTTAAAAATATCATTAGTGGACCAATTGAGCTTTTATTTGCATTTTATTAAAACTATATTAACTATATAGTCGGAATACACAAGAAGACATGGAAAGAGTTAAATGAGTTAACTAAGGGTTAAAGATAGCATATAAGGTTAAATTTGAGACCAAAACATGTCTAAATCCTATTTTTTGAGAGGAATTACAACAATACTCACCTTATCTTTGTATTAAATTTGATATGGACCATTTTAAATCGAAATTCAGTTTATAATAAAATAATCTTTCATGAAATTTCTAATGTGACCCTCCTTCCGCTAATTAAAGAGAATCACCACTAACCCTTACAAACACAACTCATTCCCCACTGGATCGTCCAAAAACTAAAAAAATAACATTAACACATCCCTATATTCCTACATGAATCATCACCATTGGAAGAAGGCAATTATAGAAAGCCTTTTAGCCTAAATCAAAATGAGTTACCCGATTTGAGATAATGTCTTCTCTCAATATTTTTAATTTATTCTCTTTCTCTAACCCCCCAAACTCTATTTATTCAATTATTTTAATAAAAACACAAGTATATTAAATAAAATATTATTTTTTTAAAAGATTATAACTACACTTACACAAACCACCATCTAATGGATACGTACATACTGTTTCTGTGTATGATGAACTAATGCCTCACAAAAGAATGGTTGTTCAAATTTCCCCTACCACCTATATTTCTGGCCATTATGATGGAACTGTATTTATATATGATAGAAATTATATTTATATTTTCTCTATTCTTTTGTAATATTATTTTTAGTATACCTTTATTCTTTCTATAATGTGTAAATAAGATAATTTCATTTGAGGAAGAACATACTACCACCCCCTCAAAGTGAGATGACATGTTAATGCCATCCTTGAAACGTATAATTAACTACTTTAATTAATTTTTTTAATTTATATATCATATTATATTATAATTTAATTTTAATATAACTATATATCATTTAGTTTTCGTTCCATTAAATATGAATGGAAGAAATGAATGTAGCATCCATGCGTATGTACGACTTACCATCTCAATGAACGACACATTTCATTTATTATATCCAAATGTTATGGAATGTTATATAAAATTATATACAATATATATATGATATATATGATATTTAGATAATTAATATCATTCCAGAGATAATGTACTTTTGACCTCTTGGACAATTTTTAATTATAACATGTTCATTTTTTACTCAAGTACAGAATATCGACAAAAAAATGATATTAACATAAATAATTATTTAATTTTTATAACATGGTAAAAAGTGAAATAAATGGAATAATAAAGATGGAAAATTTTCTTATGGAATTAAAAATTAACTTATGTTTATTATTCAGAAAGAACAAGGTAAACAATTGACCATTCAGATGCAAGGTAAGGAACTTCATCTCAGTCTCCATTAATTGTGAAATATTTTGATTTATACACGACATTATTATATACATTGTAATAATGCCTCTAACATTTAATTTCATTCAAAGTGAATGTTTTCCTACATCATGTTTTACAAAATGACCAAATCAAATGTTTGTTTTAAATGTATGTGGTAACAACGACCTTTCCACCGCTGCAATCATTTTTTGATATTTGGATTCCATAACAAGCTATAATGTTTTCAAAAATGGAATAAATACCATATACACCTTTTTATGTATTTTGGTATAGAAATTGGTTTTTGTAATGGATTTATTATATCAATATTATGATCTGATATCCTATGATTGCAATGTTGAAATTTTATCTTTACATTATGCTAGTTGATGTGTTATGTTTATGTTATAGTTGTTTGGAATTTTTTAACATATATGGGTGGTTCTGTGATAATACTATGGTAGATGAGCCCGATATATCTCTCCAATTCATTGTGTAACGTAACATAGGTAAAAATTAATGTTCCTCCAAATAGATTTAGGGAATATAGTATGATGGTTATTCCAAACATAACTCTACATGTAGCTATGAAACTAATAATGTAAGTTTTTTGTGGATACCATAAGTTAAATTTATGATTTATTATTTCTTTTTGTAATTCATAAATATTATGATTTAATGAGGTATGTTAAAAAGATTATGTTTATTGATTGAAAATTATGATTTCATTGATTTTCATGTATTGATGGACTAATGTTTTCTTCCATTATTTTATAACCCTTATTAATCATTTTATGCTCATACCATATTTTTGATAAATATTTCATAGGGTATAAGGAAGGGTAAGAGAAAGTTGAATTTAAGAAAATTTATATCAATAAAATAATTCATGTTTTATTTTAGGAATTTTATTAAGTTTTAAAAAATAGATAGATTAGAAGTGTCTACATTTTAATATATTTATATATAATGTAATATTTATTCCCTAATTCAAAAAAATATAAACCTTACAAGAACCTCAATGTGAATTATTATCTTAATTCATGATTATGTAATGTTTATGGGTGTGGCCTTATAAGTTTTATAAAGTCTGTCTAAAAGACTGGTATAATGCTTCCTAATGAATAAAATGTTATTTTCCTTCTAAATTATATAAAAAAGGAAACTTGTGATGATCATTTAGAAAATATATTTATAAAATATTATATAAGTGTTTCTAAATTTTCACATAGACAAATAGTTTATAAGGTAGGTTATCACATAGAATAATGGTTTTTATATTATAAGATAATGGATTTTGAATGATCGGAACAATTATTCATAAAAATGATTGGGGAAATAAATGAATATTTTCATATAAAGGCTATTGTGGTTCTTGAATAGTTTCATTTGAGAGAAATTTCCTTGTGATCTCACCATAAAAATATTAATAATGACATGAAGCAATGTTTTAAAATTTAATCTAATAGAGTTCTATTTAGTCACCATATAAAAGGAGAAATGTAGATCTATGAGGATTATAAGTATACAATAAAACTAATAAACCTCTATGAACACACCAAATGGATGAAGATGCTTGGAAATTAATCTATAAATACTTTAAAGGGTAGATAAAATATATTTATCATATAAACCAGTCATAATATGAAGTAAGAGTCCCACATATGTATTCTATGTTCTTCTTAAAAAGATGGAAAGGAAATCTAGATGATGTTTCACGAGATGAAAGAATTGTAATAAATAATAAAAGATATAATGTTCAATGTTATTTATTATGTTTTTGTAAAGATTCTAATTTTATTGAAGATGAGACGGATGATCAAAGTATAAATAATTAAAAATGGATGATATTGATTTTATACTATATTTAGAAAGGATGGAATAATAAAATTGACACCAAGATCTAAGGAAGTTACCAATGAAAATTGTTTGTATCCTATCTTTTATGATGTTACAAGGATTTTAAATGAATAAAGAGGTGAGTGGGGGATTTTAATTTTGATTATTTATTTTAAAATATGGACATTCACCATTCCAAAATTTTGTGGGAAAACTATTCATATATATTTGGGTGTAGAGGCATTGAGAAGTGTTTGTTATAATCTATTGATATAAAGAATTGTGTAGTTATGAGTTATGCAGAAGAATTTAAGTTTTGTAAAAAATTTCTATCCATAAATCTTGAGAGAAATTATCACATGGGATGAGGATTTGATAGAGGATATACTAGATGGATATGGGGATACTGGAAAAGGATAAAGTGTTGGAAAAAGAAATATTATACCAAAAAAAGATGTGTCGAATTGATTAGATGAGAGGGTATAAGGTGTAGTAGAAAGTATATATTTGAGAATCTGAACCGAAGGAATAGGTATCATATGATGTAATACTAGGATTATTATTACTATATATTGGTACCAAAATAACCTGGTGAACAATAATGGAACATCAGGTCATTCACTGGGAGAACCATCACCCGATGAACATTATCAGGTTGGTCAGATCAGACAGAGGATCCCACAGATGGGTTTCAAAATAGAGGAGAAAAATAAGGAAAGCTCCTTTCACACTACTTGTAATGTAACTAGTGTTGAAGAAAGCAGTGAAATTCAAGAAAAAACAATTTGAAATCCAACATAAGTCTCAATAGGTGGGGTAATTACATGGTGTTTCAATGTAACCTGAAGAAGTTGGAGACTGCATATGCATGCAGTGTAAATAAATGGTGAGGAAAAACAATTTGGATAGGGATATTTGTAGTCCATTGATTCTAAATTATTTTTATCCCCCCTTAAAACATATAGGGAACCATACATAGTTTATATTTTTTCCATGATTATCTACAGAAATCAGTATCTCAATATATTGTTTAATCTGTTCAATGTCTATTAACATTTTTTGAAAATAAATAGAAACTATTATTGGGGTTTGAGCCTTGAAAAATAGTTTGTGGGCCATTTTTTACCTATATTAATTTACATGTACATGATATGCAATAGTGAATAGGAAAATCAACAGCCTAATTTTTATAAGAGGTAAAGATATAAAGAATCATAAATTGTTATAAGGTACCCAATACTGGTACCCCCCCCAATATTGATTATATGTCGAAGTGGTCCTCTCAATTAGTATCAGAGGGTTTTTTATCGATATGGGATTCTCTGTGCTGATGTTATTCACATTTTTAGGATTTGATTTTTTTCATGTATTAAAATTGAATAGAAATTTTGGTGAATATTTAGATATGACTATGAGTTCTATTTCTTCCATGACCATGAAGAATATAAAATTTAATGATAAAATAAGGAAGGTGATGATACCCTCTTGTCCAAGTACATTGATGTATAATACTCTCAATGAATTCCTAACTATAATGATATATTTGGAATGTATTGAAGATAAAAAGTTGTTTAACAAACCATCAAGGAGATGGATAACATTCAATCCTCAATTGTATCAAGAATATTATGTTATCCTGAGGTATTTGTAAACTATTAATAAAATTATCCACAAAAATAATATCATAGAATAAGGGGTGAGGATGATTGATCTTCAATATATCAAGATACAAAAGATAGTATATCTGTAGATATTTTACATTGAATTATCAAAGAAATAATCTCCCTTTATTTTGTTGTCTTTTAAAGCATATAGGAATAGATAACTAATGTAAAATGATGTGATTTTAAAAGGAAAAACTATGTTGGAAAGCATTCAAGATACACACCACAAATTTTAAATGAATAAATAAATATTATTATTTGAATTTGAATGTTACAACCTATGTATTAAATTGGTAGGAATGTTGAGTATTAACCACATAAAAAAATATATAATATCCCTACTTATTTTTTAGATATTAATAAAATAATTGTAAATATGTTCTAGATTTTTTTACAGTCAATTTATTCATAAAAAATATTTTTTCATTAAAAATGGTTTTTATTTATTTTAATGACTGAATATTAAAAATATTTGTTTTAAATATTAGAAATTTTATTTATAAAAATCAATTTCATTTTTGAATCTAGAAAATAAAAATTATCCAAGGATTATTTTTTTATTAATTTTATAAAATGAATTATTTTTCATGGGAGGGTTCATTCGGTAGTTATATGGAGTGGTATGTAATGTGAACCACTTCTCTAGTGTCATATCCCCCTCTTATAGTTCCTTCTTTCATTACCTTCCAGCTTTCCCCCTTTTCTTCTTCATCATGGTGCTTTATTTCTTGTTTTCATTCATCCAATTCTACCCCCACTCTTCGACACATCTATTTTGTAATATTTTATCCATTTGAATACCCATTGGTTCTTCCTATGATATTTCCTTTATGTTGCCGTATTTCCGACCCCATTATTGTACGGCCTTTCAATTTTCTCGAGGATGTAAGGATGTGTTGGATGAATCATGTTAGTCTCCCAGGATGTCAACTTTGTTATGTGTTTCCTTTTTTTGGTTCCCTCTTTTATGGAATTAATTACATATTCAGTGTATTGGTGGTGGGCCATATTCCCAAATGTTTTTTCAGAGGATGGGGGTAGTGGATCCGATTGTGGATGTGATTCTTCGTGGAGACCATGTGGCAGGTAGCTCTGGTCAATATTATTTTTCCATCACATCTATCCTATTTGGTTTACTGTGGTGGTTTCCAGAGGATTTGGGATATTCTATTTGTTTTTTCAATGGTGTTCTATGAGGTTCCTCCTCCTTCTATATTGATCGCTTTCATCATTGTGATAGGTGTTAATGGCTGTTTAATCGATGATGTGGGTTTTTTAGTGATAGTTTTCTTACTATTTCACTAGTGTAGGGATGTTTGGTGTACGAAGGTCCCGGATCGCTCTGGTAAAGATGAATTGGTTTTCAGTCATGAGTAGCTGATGATGTTCAAAGATGATATGAGGTCTTTGAATTATGTAGAGATCTCATCAATGACTCTGTTTTGTTTCATATAGGTTCAATATGTTTTTCTTATATGGTTTTGAATCTAAATAAGTTTATCATTAAGTATTTTGGTTCTATTAACATATGAAATCATGATATTACAATGGTGAGGATGAATGTTCCTCTAATGTGATTGGTTTATAGCTCTTGTTGGATGATTGTAAGTAGGTTTTCACCAGTAGGGGTGATGAAAATGGTTTTATTTTCTGTCTTGATCACGGATTAAGGTGGATTGTCACTCGAAATATCATGACTTGAGGAGGGAATATGCTTTGAGGTATTGATTACGAATTTCAAATGATTCATTTTTTGTTCCTTATTTTGAATTTAAATTTTGTGATATATGGGTTTTTTTGGTTAATAGGTTGAATGTAAGTTTCCCACATGACCATAATTTGGATTTTAAAAAATAATGAAAAATGTATTTTGATTTTTTTCAATGAAAACAAAATATAAAAAATTATTATTGAAAGAAGAATTTTATTATAATGTAATTGTAAATAAATATTAAAATGTGGATTATTTTTGAAATTTTATTTTAATTTCTTATTAATTATTTTCTAATAATTGTTTTTTAAAATAATTTTATGATTTAATTTAGTATAAAAACATTTTATATTAAAAAATGTTAATTTTATGAAAATGTGTTTCTCCTTGGGTTTTACTTTTTTAATTTAAAATTAAACCATCAAAATTACGTGTTTTAAATTTTTAAAAATGGAATCTACATTTTAAATTAGTGGTACCAATAATTGTATATATTTCCCTTTTATTTTTGGTTAATATTAATTGTAACCATACTAATTTTGATTAACATAGTAAAGGGTAAAACAAGAAATTAATGATTATAATAAAATTAACAAAAAACATTGATTAATTTTATTTTATTTTTTTACTTAAACTAAACTCATACTGTATTTGGTTTTATGTTATTTTATGTCCATCTAGATGAGATTATTACATTTATAATATTTTATTTAATGAAAAGTAAAAAACATGGAAATCTTACTTCTAATGACACGAATATTTTCAACATCCGGTTAACCAGAGTAAATGTTCTATTATAAAGTTATATTCAATACTATAATACTTATTTTAATCATTTAAATTTATTTCAAATTATTTTCGAATAAATAATTAACTTAAATACATACAAATGCTGATTTATAAATTATTTAATTTATTGAAAACTAAAATATATGTTTTTTAAAATATTAAAATTAATATAATTTTGGATAAATAAAGCAACAAAGAATTTTATACATGAACATGGAATCATATGGTTTTGTTAATTTTTTTTCATGTTATAAAACTTTTATTGATTTTAATAAAGTAATTGTATTGAATAGTTCAAAAAAGTGTCCTTAATGACAATTTATAATGAATAATATTTTATAAAATGATAAAAAAGTCCTAAAAATATTATATTGTTAATATTTACTATATCTTTTTTATAATATATTCTATTTTTGTTTTATGTAATATTTTTACAATTATAATAAATATATTGACCCTCAAAGTGTAAAAAATCATTATTGTCTCAGTAAGTGTGAACATTATTAATGTGGGTTTAAAATAATAGGTTAGTATTGAAAAATATAAAAAACATGTATAATTTTTATTATATGATTTTATTCGTAACATACTCTTCTTATTTTTTACCTCCAGAATAAATTTTTTTATTATGAAACACTTTTATTGAAAAAGGTGAGAAACCACATGTTCAACAAGGGTCAATACTATAGCAGATAATTGCGTTATTGAAAACCAGCTTAAAACCACTAGATCCAACCTCTCAAAATAATTTCCAAGACAATCCTGATACCTTTATATCCAGTTCGGTTTGGATAGACCTTTCGAATTGAGAAGCCTGATTGTCCCACACTTGCATGAACTCCGCCACTAAAATCTTCTCCTCGTTGAATCTTGTAGTCATAGTTAGATGTTGTTTATCGATCGAATCTCCCAGCTCCCTGCCTATGTCAACATTGATTAGTCTCCTGTTTATTCTTTTTACATCCTCTTTGTACACATGAATGATCACAACCTTATCTAGCCTCTCTTCCTCAGAGTGCATGAGAAGGTCCAATTATTTCTCCATGGTCATAGCATCAACTACCTAATGCGAGTCCACCGATATTGTCATAGGAAATTAATCCATTCCAGTATCCTGACCTGATAGCCCCTATTGTCCCTCCGTTGGGAAATGAGATAGCTTCAAGGGAACCACCTGCCCCACTCCAGAATTCCCTCCCTCCTTGTCATAGTTTGATTCTAAAAGGGGACACTCCTTATCCCCAAAACTAATCTCATAAGGTATATAATCCTTATAAGAAGGCATCTTTCTCATCAAGGGAGAAACCAATTCCCCACTGAGATGTGCAGAAGCTTCCCCGGCCCCATCCTCTACACCATTTCACCTTGTCTTACCTGATGATCTGGTCATTATTTTCTTTGGTGTATTCGAATAATATTTTTGAGGTCTAGGTTTCTTCCCCTTCTTGGGAACCAGAAAGTTTCTCATCAAGATAATCCTTTGTTTCCCTTTCCTTGATCCAGGTCGGGCCATGGCCTCTTGTTCATAATTCCAACTAAACTGGGAACCCGTGTCAATGTCACTTACCTCCTCCTGATCCGAATTCTTTTTAGACTTCTTGTGCTTCCATCTTGGAATAACAGTTTTCCATCCCTCCAGATAGGGATGCATCGACTCGGGGAGACAATCTCACTTAATAATGAGGACTGTGACTCATTGAGAACCGTACCTTCTGCCTGAGATACAACATCACCATGAACTGGGAATTTTTCATTCACATGGTCATGAACACTACCTCCATGATTAATTGTTTCAGAAAAAGAGGGAGAACTCCCCACTACTGTCTCTGCCAACTTGGGACACCAAGATCGTGCAACAGTCTTGTATACACATATTTGACTATCATGTTCTTTGGACTCTTCTCGACATTCGACTATGCAAGGGAAAGGTCAACAAGATATTTCTCTTGCCTACCCCTACCTCTATGATGATAAGAAGAGGCCAAATGACCGAGAATTTTGCAGGATGAACATAAATTGATCCACGAATCAAAAACCACCCTCTTCTTATAACTAAACTCTTCACCAACTGAGAACAAGACCCAGTCGAGGTCTAGAAACATTGATCTTCACACATAGATGTGGTGAAACTGGGTGAGTCACCAAGTTATTTCTCTTATCTGTGCATAAAAAATCTCCAATCAAGTTCCCTAACATTCATAAAATAGCTTGATTCTGGAAAGGAAGGGGGAGTTCAGGGAGACTAACCCAAATCGTCATCTACGGAGACTCGCGCTTCATATAAAGATCGTATATCAATCAAAAAAGGAATAAGTGAGAACCTTTGGAGATGCGAGGAGAAGAATACAAGGCCAAAATCAAATCTTCTTCTGAGGATAAACAGATCATAATGCGACTCCAATCAAAAAGGTCGACAACCGCCGAGCTGCTCAAACCCCAATCACTAGCGATGAAGCAGTCAAAGACGTCCACCGAGGGGTGATGCAAAGGAAAATGTGAAACCAAGTTTAGATTAAATAAGGTCGAGGCCTCTGTGAACTCCAACAACGAAATAGAAAGTTGAGGGTAACCGAAGAAGAGGTCAGCCTCCGTAGGGCATAGATCGATCGAAGGGAAGGGTGGGAGATGATTAAGCTTGTACAAGGGAATTAAGGGAGGAGGCTAAGGGAGAGAAGGAGAAGAAATGAGTCCCCCTGGTGGGGGAAGGACAGTGACGTCCGACATCACTGACTAGGGCATCGCCGAGAGCCGGAGCGGGAGGGAGGGACAACCTGTCTTTTTCAAATTAATATGTTAGGAAAAAAATTTAATTTAAAATTATTATATATTAATATAATATATGGAGAAATTCCAACAGTGACCCTCCCCACTCTTTGAAAAGGTCACCTATTATCATCATTAATTAAAACCAAACATAAATTTTATTCATCAAATAAATACCTGATTACCTTATTATAAACTTTATAATAATTATTATTTCCTAGTTTTAGGCATAAAACCATCCTTAGTGGCCTTATTGTGGAATGAAAACGAGGTTTTCTTAAGAATAAATTTCATTTTTAATCGAGTGACTCTATTTTATTTCTTATTCAACCTAGTTTAAAATTTTCTTAAACAATGAAAAAATAATAATTGAATAATAATACATATAATTATACTTTATTATGTTCGTATCACGACATATATCCATCTCATATTCCATAAAATCGGCAACAAAATCATCATCCATCTGTACATCTGGCTACTCCCACCCTAATTGATCTAATTATAATTTAACCTCCATCTCTCACGAATGGATTGTAATTATGTTAATTTTTATATATTAAATTTATGTAATTTGTTTCATTCAAAAATGATAATATATCATATATCTTATTAACATTTTACTCATTGAAAAATTATAATTCCATTCATGCGTACATGTGGACTACCACCTCCACAAAGCAATGCGATTTATTTTTCTTAAAAAAGTCACATCTATGATATATATATAAATGTATATTTATATAAATAATATGAAAATTATGATATTATTATCATTTCAGAAATATAGAATAATATTTAAGTTCATTTCATAATGATAGTTGATAATAGAAATGTTACAAATGTATACGTATGACATATCATCTCCATGATTTTGAGGTAGTTAATTTTTATTAACTATATTTTTTGATTGGTTTAAAAAAAAATTATTTATAAAAATTATAATTAAATCATTATTATTATTATATAGAAAATTGAGTAATGACTCCTTCAACCATATTCGTATTACCAAAGCCATTTGGGAATACGGAAATGAATATCATCAAAATATATGAGGTAAATTTAATTAAACAAATAATTAGATATATCACATTCATATATAAAATAAAATGAAAAATAAAATTTAAAATGTTCATATGGCAGTAAATAATTAACCAATGTTTATTATTATTGAAGTTGAAGAATATATATGATGAGTTAGACTCAAGGTAAGGGTATTACAATTAAAAATTATCTTTTAATGATTCCCTTAATGATAAATTTTTATTCCATATAAAAATTTCAAAAAAAAGATAAGTCTTTTAATATTCTCTTATGATTTTTAAATTAAATTTTATCCATATTTGAATTTTTGAAAAAAAAAATTGAAATAAATATTTTTTATTTTCCAAAAGAGGAACTTTGTGACTTATCCAACAAAAGTATAGTATAATTATTTTTCTAAATTATAAAGAATGAGTGTATTCTCCCACCCAGTGACTAATATTTTCCTTGAATCATCATTTATAATTCATCCATTATATTTTAAAATAAGATATTTAATTTATATTTTCACATATTTTAAAATAAGTTATTTCAAATTGGAAATTTTTTTATGATGGAAACTTTTATATATATGGTTATAGTTCATTGAAATTTTTTATGATGATGGTTGGTCCCATTATAAAACAATAATAGGTGGGTCCATGATATCCTTCCAATTTATATGACATGAAATTCATGTTTAGGTTATCCTAAGGGGATTGAGTTAGCCTCTATGGTTTCTCATATGATATAATGGGAATATACTATGATGGTTATTCCAACATTAGTTATGATGGTTAATCCATGAGTACCTAAGATAGATACTCTATGTTAATGTTCATAGGTAAACAATGATTTTTGTTCCTGATTAGCGAAAATGGTAACTCTAAATTTTATAATTATGGTTATTCAATATGTTAGAGTTAAAATTTTAACTTTTGGAGGAATTTTGTTAATGAATTTAAAATTTAAACAAAAATTTAGAGTTCATTTTTTCCTAAATATATTTGGTTAAATTTTTTTGAAAATAATTTGAAAGAGAATAAAATTTGTTTGGTAATAAAATGGTTTATTTAGACACCAAATATTATTTTTTATAATAAAATATTTTTTACGTATTCATGGACTGAACATTTCTGTATTTCTTTTATGTCCCTTACTGATCCTTTTGTACTCATTCTATGCTTTATTAAATATTTACTTGTTTTAAGGATTGGTAAGGGAAAATAATAATCCATGTTGAAATTTGTGATAATTTATTGTGAAATGAAAAAATGATTTATATTAATTTTTTATATTGTCGGAAATGGATATTGAGTAGAGGTGTCCACCTGGTAATTTATAGGCTTTTATATACGAATTATGACCTAATTATATAAAATTATAGACATAAAATTTATTTTGAACTGAATAAAAGTGAATTATTTTATAATTTCACTAGATTATGTAATGCTTAAGGTCTATTCCATATAGTTTTCATAATGGGAGGGTTTAAATGACATCAAATATTTGGATGTTTTCATGATAGAATATCTTAAGACTTACGGATACAATCATGTGTTTATAAGTATAAGATTCACTGTATGTTCAAAGGCCTATAAACCCCCCTTTAGAGTTTTAAGTGATGGTATTTTAATGTGATTAATTTAATTTGGTGACATGTTTTATGGGGTTTAGATAAATTTAACCATGTTGTTTAGTAAAAAGGATTTTTTCAGAATAATGTTGCTACTTTTTGGTGATGTAAATGGAAATCCTTTTTTGTTAAACATTATTTAATGTTTAAAAGTCTAAATTTTAATATTGATATATTATATAATTTCTATGTAAATTTATTTTATAGGTACCATTTTCATTTTAATATGAGGTTCTTATTTTAAATATATTAATCTCTACATATTAAAAATTATTTTATAAAGATGAAGGGAAATTAATCACACAACATTATTTCCCATTCAACATGTTTTAATCATTTCTATCATGGTAAAATATTTTTGAAATGATTTTAAAATATTTTTGAAAAACCAAATCACTTGTAGAAAACAATTTGATCAATCTAATTCAATTTTATTTCTCTTGAATTTCAATTAGTCATGGAGACTATTTTATATAATTTCAAAATCTCATTTTATCCATATCATTCATTAAGAGAAATGCCACCAAGGACATAAATATTTCATTTCTGTAGATATAGAAGTCAACCTAGATGGTAATGGAGATATCAACTTCATAACGAAATACCCCGATGTCCTGATTTAAGATATGAATTATTTTCTTATATTATATGTATGAAAATATTTTGGTTGATATTGGAAAATTATAATTATATATTTCATATATTTTATTTATATCAATAAAGTATTAAGTAATAAGTCAACAACAAAATTATAAGTATATAAAATGGTTTTTGAGTAAGGTATGTTAATGTCATTGATATTATGATATATTATATATATAATTATAATCATGGTAAAACTAATGTATATTATAATGTATGTTTTATTTTCGTAATTTCAGAACACATGTTAGATTGAATCGATACGATTGATATGTTTTGTGGTGAACTGTTGAAAATATTTAGGAGGCTTTTATTAAGTTTTAATAAATGTTTTATGTGCATGTATCACTTAATTTTAACATTGTTAAGAATTTTTTTTAAAATGAGTTTAATTTTGGTGGAAATAAGTATAATGTTATTTTTTTTCCTTTAGGGATTATATGATTTTTTATTTTTTTGGTAATTATGGGATGTTCTATTTCATTGGATGCCAAATGAAAAGTATGAAATTCCACTTGATGTTAAGACATTCCTTTAAAATTAAGTACAATAATGTTATTTTTTATCATGTTTCTCACATTTCAAGAAATATTTTAATGATTATATGAAAATATTTTTAGAAAAAATGACAACCTATAGTTTGGAAGAGAACCTATAACATCTGGTAGTGATGCAAGGCTTGAACCCATCACTGAAGGGAGATAATGGTGTGTCGAATACCACTAGCCTAAATGATGTCCATGTTGGTATGGAATTATTTTTCTTTACTTAAATGATCTGATAGATAAACACTAATTCCACTTTGGGAAAATAAATTTTATTTTATAGATTAAAAGAACATTGAATGTGATTTAGTGTTTATGTGTTTAATGTTACATCAAAAAACAATTCCCTATTTTGGGAACCTTATATGATTAATATAATCATAAATTTCAGGGATTTCAATTGAGGAATAAAGGTTGTATTATATTTTTGTGGTACATATTACTTAATGTGGAATTATGATGATTTAGGATATTTTTTGAGATGATTATAATATATTCGAGATTTTATGATTAAGGAATATACATTATAGGTATGAGATATTAATAATTTTTTAAGTTATGTTGGAAGAATATGTGATAGAATCCTTTTAATATTCATTATTCAACCATAGTCTGAAACATTTCGATGAATTTTAGTGTTTCCTATTTATCAAATGATATATGTTAACCTTTGGGTGTTATTGTTATTTCATTGATGATTAATGCTTAATTAATTCATTTGAACTATTATTCATTTTGGCAATAAATTTATCACATGCAAACTATTTTAGTTGTGGTTAATGCATAATGGTTTTAGGAATTTTTTTTTATTTTTTGGATTTCGTGGTCTATATAATTTGATTCTGGAGCATCAGGAATAGAAATTTCATCTTGAATAATCATCATTTGAAAAAAAAATGAGATTGTGGTGGTAATAGATTAAAATATGAAAATATAGTTGTCAAGTAAGTATATTTCCTTATGGTCTTATTCTAGGAAGTAAAATAATTTTATAACAAGAGTAAAATTATTTTGATACCAAACAGTTATCTACATAAATTTCATACTAGGAAATTATTGTCCTTTTAACACATCATAGATTTATAATTATTTTTATAGTTATCTTTCCCATGAACATATTATCTATTACTATATATCAGTTCTTAGGAGATAGATTTATATTCCACATACATATATTCACATCCCACCAATTGTTTCCTATATAGACAACTATTTTGAGATATTATTGATGGCCATCATACTTCCATTTCTCTATTTTTTATATTGATTGTTTTTGACCAATTTTATGATGTGGTAATTTTGAAAAATTATTTTGAGAAGTAAAACCATATTTACCAAGGCCATGATAAGATTTTAAGGATGAAATTTATTAAAGGGGTTGGGGAAATGTAACATCCCTATATATTAAAAATAATGACTATGTTTGACAGCGCACAAGATATTCAATGCCAAGATTAAATAAAAAAGTAAATATTATTATTTAAATGTGACCATTATAACTAAGTTGTTAAATTGGTGGAATGAGTAGTAATAACTAAAATAGGAAATATATAATTATCATAATCATTCATAAGGTATTAATCAATTATTTTTAAAGAAGACGTCGATTTTTATTAAAGTCATTTTACACTTGAAAATTATTTTTTCTTCAAAATGGGGTTTCATTCAATTTTTTGAGAAAATATTACAGTTATTTTTTTGGAAATAATAGATAATTTATTTGAAAAAATAAAATTTATTTTTGAATTAATCATGATATAATTATCTATGATATATTTTTGATAATTTTCTTATGAGATTTATTTTTCAATATGTAGTGAAAACCCTAATTATAATGGTAAACTATATTTTCTTTAAATTAATTTATAATGTAAAATTGTATTTTGGATTACTTTTAAAATTTAATATGAATATTATAATTTATAATAATCAAATTAAGGGGTTTAAAATAAATTTGATATATTAATTTAGTATAAATATATTTTTATATTTAAAAGGTATTTTTATATGAAATTGTTTCAAATTGAGTTTTTTCAAAAAATTTTTAAATTAAATTATAAAATTTGATGTTTTAAATTTTGAAAAATATTTTACTAATTTTGAATTAGTGTATTCAAATTTGTTATTGGGGTATATTTTTTTCAATATGAATTGAATCCTTTGAAATTTATCTTAGCAAAGTAAATTGTAAAATAGGTAATTAAAGTAAAAAATAAATGATAAGTATTATAAAATGATAAAAAAAGAACATTCCATAATTTTATTTAATGGTTGTAGTTTATACATCATCATACTAGATTTACATATATGGATTATTCTGACCATTTTTTTGAAATTATGAAATTAATAATATTTTAATTAATGAAAAGTAAAAAATGATTTACTATTGTATTTTATAACTATAATATTTTTAACATTGGTTTAACCGGAGGTCAAGTTCAATTATAAATAGTATTTTAAAATATAGAATATTTATCTTCATCTAGGAAATATATTTCTAATTTTTACTGAATAAATATTTAATATAAATATATACACAACACTAACATAATAATTATTCAATTAATGTAAAAGTAAAATACAAAAAATTAAAAATATTAAAAGAAACATAATTTGAGATAAAGAATATAATAAAAATACATATAATGGAAAATGAAATGTTATGGATGTATTAAAATATTTGGTTTAAATTTAAATTCTTGTCTGGATGTTATTAAAATAAATGTAATGAATAGTTTTTAAAATTGACATTATTGATATTTTAAAATAAATATTATTTTATTAAATTAAGTAAAATTGTTAAAAATATTATATCCATATCAAATACTAGTATATGGTTTATAATATCAACCATGGTAAATTTATTGACATGTTTTCCTTTATAGTATTTATATTGACTCTTAAATAGTAAAGTCCTTCTTATCATGGTATGTGTAGTAGGGGTTAAATAAATGATAAGAAAAAAAAGGATATGGGAATAAATATTTAAAATTGTTTAATATTTAATTTACGTTTTTATTTTGACTCATTTTCATGTTGTATTCTAAACAAATCACTTTGGATATATTTTAAATTAAAAATTAATTTAATTTAATTTAATATTTTATAAATTGCAAAAGTTCCCCTTCCCTCTCTTATAAAAGAGAATATTTCTTCTCATTAATTATCACATAGAATCACATTTCTCAACAAATAAATACCGAAATATATTCCAAAAACCCAAAACCACATTCTAGAGGCCTTTTTTGGCATAACACCATTCTTATGGTCATAAAGTGTCAATAAGGGCAAGTTTTCTAAAGAAGAGGTTATATTTTTAATCGATCATTTAAAAAATTTTATTTATACCCAGCCTTAAAATAATCATAAATTTTATAAAATAATAAAATAAATATAATAATATATTATTATTTTATTCGTATTACCTATATTCATCTCCACATCCATTAATGTTCAATGGATAACTACCTCGTAAACTGATGTAATTATTTTTCCATTAATGAATCCCATAGATAGATTATAACTGTAAAAATAATGTTTATATAAAATATTCATGAAATATATAGCATTATTAAGGATAATATATGATTTACCTTTTTACATTTCCATTCACCAAAAAATGATAATGTCGTTAGTGCGTACTTGTGGACTACAACCATCACGAAGTGATGTGATTCATTTGTTATCACCACATCACATAGATGGTATATGTATATTTATAAGTTCATTTAAATATTTAATAAGATATTTTTGATATTATGAAAATTATTTAATGTTAAAAGAATATTTATCTTCTTTTTGTGAGGATCATTGTAAATGAAAATGATACTCATGAGTATATATGACCTGACATCTCAATGATTGTAATGTAGTTCATGTTTTATAAAATCATTAATGATCTAATTTAAATTTATAATTATCATATAAAAATAATAATTATTTATTAACAATTATTCTACATATGATGGAGTAATTACCTCTAAGAACAAAGATAGATTACCAAATAAAATTTAGAAATATGAAATGAAGAGCATCTAAATATCTTATGTGGATTTAAATAAATAAATAATAAAATATACCATGTTAAGAGATGAAAGTAAAGGAATAATAAAATCGAAATGGTTTATTAATCATATAAATTATTATCCTATTTTTATTATTCAAGAAGATAGATAACAAACGTCATGAGTCAACCTCTAGTTATGGGACTTTCTTTTAAATATTATCTTTTAAAGTTTCCATTAATGATCTCTTCTTCATCCACTTACCTATTATATAAAAAAATAAATTATGGTGTTTAATTGAATCTTATGATTTTTATTGTCATTTTAACCCATATTCAACTTTTTATGAAATTATTTGAATGAAATATTTTTTTCATCTTCTAAATGAAGTAGTTTGTGAATTTTCTAAAAAAAATTACTGAAGGAATGTTTTTCATATTCTAGGACATATGGTGAATTTCCCTCAGTCATGAATAAAAATTTATTTGAATTTTACTTTAAAATTTTACATGTTTATTTTTAAATAAAATTTGTTCCTTTATAAGGTTTCAATTTTTAATTAAGTGATTTCAAATTTAAAAATTAATTTTCTTCGGGAATTTTTTTATAATGATTGATTTTAAATATCATGTTACCGTTCCTGGGAATTATTTTTACGAATGGTGGTTCTATTACACATAAAAAATATGGGTGTGTCCATGATATCCATCCAAATAATTGGGCATAAAAGTATACTATTTTTTTATTCCAAATATGTGACATTGTTAGAAAATTAAGTTTACCCTAAGAAAAAATGGTATTATACTGAAATGGTTATTCAATTAGTGTCATTCGTTGTTATACCATAAGTATATGTGATTGATATTATAGGGTGATATTTAAATATTATTCTTCAAGGTCTCCTATTTGATGATTTTATGGTTATTCAATATGTAATATAGAAATGTATAATATTGTAAAAAAATTCATTTGATATTCAAACTTATAGAGAAAAATTTATCAGTTTATTTCTACATTAATAACTCTATTGAAATATTTTATGAAATTTTTTTTAATGATAAGATTATTTTTTTGTCCAAAAAGAGGGCCTATTTTTAGCCAAATGTTTATTTTGAAAATTGTAACATTTTATTAGTATTCATGAGATGATTGTTTTTTTCATTATTTTATGTCTTTAAAAGATTTTGTTTTTCTCAGTAAATATTTTTTTAAATCATATTGTCTGAGGATAGGTATGGGAATATAATAATACAAGTTAAAAGTCTTGAATATATGTTATTAATTGAAAAAATATTTTATTTTAATGTTCATATATTTTAGGAACATGGATTCCAATTTGATGTTTCCATATTTTAATTTATATATTTATTATATAGAAATTATGAACTAATTATCTAAAATGATAAACATCAAATATCTTTGGTATTGAAAGGAATTTAACTTATGTCAAAAGACACTAAATTATATAATTTTTATAGTTGGGTCCTTAAAACCCAACTAGATAAAGAAGTAGACAATATGGAGAATTCTTTACAATAAAGTGTAATATAATGCATAAATATTTCCCAGAATATTAGAGCCTTAGAAAAAAGTTTGGATATTAGAATAAGTTCATTAATTTTTGAAAAAAATATAAAATATATTGATTTGAAAGATGTATACAAGAAGAATATAAAATTAAAGATTCATGTATGTGTGGAAAATATGAAATGCAACTTTTATTTCAACATGTTTTAATTAGAAATAAAATCCAATATTACCATGGAATATGAAAATTTATTACAAAAAATGTTATGTTTCATAAATAAGAAGTTAAAAGAATGATTATGAGTTTTCAAGATGACATGATTATGATTGATAATTAGGAAAACTCCATCAATATGAGATTACATGAATTGTAATTCGGCTTTATTAGTCTTTAGAAGACATATATGTGGAATTCACAAAAGAAAAATAATGATTTTTCTACTATACAGTTATTATTATATAATTCTACTAATAAAATACATCCATAATGTTGTAATAATTTCACTATATCTTTAAATGATCTGTCTTGAAATGTTTTGATTCTATAATAACATTTAATAATGTTTCTAAATATATTTTCATATTTAGTGTAGGTTTGTAAAAAATCTCTAAATGTATTTTTGACAAAGAGAGATAATAATCCTACCACTATTACAAAGGGGGATAAAAAAAAAGGGTGGAACCTGGTTCCCCATGAAGATGCCAAATTGTTCGGAAGAAGAAAAATAACATCATATAAAAATTTTAATAAGATCTAGGTTATTGGGCCAATGTTAGTTCTATAACAAATTTAGTTATTTGTTTTACATGGTTGTTATAAAACACTAAATTCCAAAGCATAAATGAAACCCTTGTCAAGGTGGATCAATTTAGAGATGAAAACGAAGCATCCTCAATGAAAGAAAAATATGTATATTTAATTATATTTTTTTTGAATTGAAAAGTTATGTGATGTATATAATATCAGTGGTTACAAGTTTTCTATACGCTCATATCATAATGTATCAAAATTTTATAAAAAAAGAAAATTTGGTTAGGAATGTAAAATTATACTAGGGTTTTAAGAATAAAATTTTTGTTAATAGATATTCTCATCATTATATATTAAGGAAAAAAATTGAGAATTATTTTGATTATAAATATAAAAATAATATGAAAAGTAAAACAACCAAAAACATAACATGAAACAAGGAATCAAAAATAATCCATGTGGGAAACCCTAACTTATTTCCAATGATTTTGATGATATTTTATTAAATTTTATAGAATATTTTGAATGAATGATTAAAATTAATGATGCATAAGGAAATGATTGTGAAAAGATAAAATAAAATATTCCACATTAAGGGGAAAACGATTGTTGTGTGAGGTAAAACAATACTAGAATGAATCCTATGAATTTTTATATGATAATACAAAGACTAGTAGAGTTTGAAAATAATATGAAATTTGGACCAGGTTATAGAAGTTCCCTAAAGGATCATTTTAATAGAATGGTCAAACTAAATGAAATTTAATATGTGATAAGTTCCATATACCACCAATAATTATTGAATTTCATTTCTTGAACTCTTATTAAGTGGCAGAAATGGATAAACATGGATGAGAAAATTATCCCATCCATGTTTCTCAGATTAAGAAGTAACAAGGATGAACATTATTTCCCCAACCCTTGGGTATTGTACTTTATCTTTTAAAATAGTAAATCGAAAGAGATTAATGTACTTTTAAGGTGATAACCAAATAAGGTATAATGGTTTCCAACTCTAGACAGCCAATGGAATAAGGTTCTTATCTGTGAATTTTTCTTATATTGATTTAATGAAAAATTTTATAAAGGAATTATCATTGGTGACAATGTAGATAATGTAAAAATTATTAAAAATACCATTGTAAAAATAGTGAATTATTGTTCATATTCAGTATAATTTTCTAATGAATATCTATTGAGGAGATTCATTATTTTGAAGATAATAATAGATGTCTATGTGATGGGAATATAAATTGAGAATTACAAAGTATCTATTAGAATCATTATCTCATGAAAATCCTATTATTTTGGAATGTGTCTATTGTAATATCGATGGAAATGGTATTTTTTTCATAATTTCTCATCGTTAGTTACATAAAAATATAATCATAACATAGAGGGGGAAAAATTGAATTACTAAATGACATAATAAATGTAGACATAAGAAAATTCCTCCAATGACACTTATCTTACAAGTTTACTTATATATATTTAATTATTTTATTGAAGTGAGAGTTGGAGCATCGGGTTACTCAACCTTACAAGTGACTCATTTCTCAATTTGAATATTAATCCTCGAATAAATTCTTAATCAAAATGAATGAAAATTTACATATTCTCATTAAGTTAGGTTTCATAATTTCTTAGTTAAGTAAACCCATTTTTTCTAAATCAAATCATATTGTATTCTATAATGACAATTTCTCACAAAAACATAGAGTTAAATAATAAATGACATATTTCATAAAAATTAAATGATACCGATTTACTTGATAATTTTTTTTCTTTTCAATATGGGGAGGGAAAGGTAAAATTAAAGAATTTTTTATAAAAGTAAAATGGGGATAATGTTTGGGAAGAAAGTATGATAAAGATTCATAAATTGTTATATACGTGTGGAATGTACATTGAATGAATTTTCTATACCTTCCAAATTCTGATATTGATGATCCCAAACTATGTGTATGTTTTATTTTTTAAACATATTTCAATGTATTTTATTGTTTATCAATTAAATATAATTATTTCATATATTCTAATATGTTGAATATGTTATAATGAAGAAGCTTCTCAAAAGGTTGGAAAATGTATATAGGGCCAGTAAAGAAGTTTTTGTAGATTGGAATAATCGATGAAGAAGAAAGAGAGTTGTCATGTATTATTATCTTAAGAACCATGTAAATTAGTTCTTTCCTTTTTATATATTAAGATTATTCATTACATGAAAGGAAAAAAATTATATTTTCATTGAAAGCATTGAGTTTATTTACGAAAATTGATGATCTCTTCCTAAAGTCTCAATCATGTTCATGATGTTTAGAGAAGCATTATATTTATCAACATTATGAATTTTAAGTATAAAATATCTATTTTTAGTTTTCAAATATGAATATATAGAGATAGATATGACGATCAGATTGATGTTAGAATAAAGAGATGATAGGACAAAGTCGATGGAATAAAGGAAATCAGATGAGGTTTTCCAAGTAGGAGCATCAAATAGAGGTTTTCAAACTATTTTATTATATGATGTGTCTAATGGATGGAAATTCGAAACATATTATAAATTCCATAATATGAATCATTATTAATTATTCAAATATTTTATATGTGGTAGGTATAGGTCCAAAGTCTATAATTCATAGGAATGTTTTTGAGATCACCAAAAAGAATGTTCATAATGACATGAGACTAATGTGAATGGAATGAGATGATCATCCCACTAGGGGAAAGAAATGATTCAATAATTATATTTGTGGTTACATTGAATATATTATGATATAATAATAAATATCATGCATTTTAAATAAATGTGTTTTTAATGGTCAAACATCAACATTCCTTGTAGTTGTGATTTAATATGAAATTAATATAAAGCTAAAATCACCAAAATATATTAAATACTAGTTAATTCCAAAATGTAGATTAAGGAACAGTTGTGTATGTTTCAAGACATGAAGATATTAAAATAATTTCCGAAGGAGTTGAAATACAGTTCCCAAACAGTGTGATGTATTTATTAATACAGAACATAGATTTGGGTGAATTAAAATAGATAGACATTTATGAAGCTTCCTAATGGTTACATGAATGTCTTCTTATTGATTTAATTATATAGTGGAAACATGTGATGATCATAGTGTGAAGTTATTTTTGAATGATCAGAGAAGATTTTTTGAATCAACAAAAAACAACTGAAGTTGTTAATCTATTAGAAGAATTTTTGTGACATTAATATCTTGTGCTTTTTAATTGAATGAAAAATTATTCCAATAAATTTTATAGGATACATATCATGATCATCATATACTGGTTGATGATTTTTCTACATTATTAAATTAGACATAAGTTTCTAGATTATGTCGCAAAAAATTTTTTATAATGTCATAAGGCATAGTATTATAAATTCCTCTAATGTATTTTTATAAAGTAATCTGATTAAAGGAGTCCATTGGATATATAAGGGTCCACTGAATGGAGGAAAAAATGAACTAATAATAATTAATCATATGGAGGTATAGTCTAATGAAATTATATTAAAAAGGCATTTTTTGGACGATAAAATAGATTTATCAGATGAAGAAATCATCAGATGGAAGAATAATTTTCTGAATTTATACCATGCACTGCCTATGATTGTTTGATGGAATTCTAGTTGGTTTTTTATTAGTTTAAATTATTTCAATGAAGCATAAAAAAATTGATGGTCTTTACATATTTTTTAAAAATATATTAATTTTTTAAATGCTGAGTTACATTATTATAATTTGAGTAATCATGAAAGGATGAACTCTATTTATAAAATATTTTTTGTGGAGTGAATAAAAACATTTATACTGATATCTAAATAATTTTTCTGTGAATTTTATATCACTCTTATCTTTTCGGATGTTTTAAGGTGGATAAATAATGAAATATATGAATGGTAGATTCAAATTTTGATATGGGATTTCCATGATTGTTTGTATTATTTTCAATAATTTTTTAGAGAAAATATTACTATATAATTGGTAATATAGGCCTTTATATGTGGATTACATAATTTGATGATATATATAGTTTTATGGTTGTGTTTTATAAGGACTAATTGATGTTTAAAAAGAACGTTTTAGCCATAAAGCAAGAGGGAAATTCTAATTTGGGATGGTTTTTTGAGAGAAGAAGTAGAAAATGGAATAGTTGGAACTAGATGAGAATAAAGAACCAGACATAGGAATTTGTAACCATATGAAGAATAGAATATGTGATCTGATGGGTAGCTAATGGATGATGTAGTATATATCAGTTGGAGAATTAGTACTTGAAGAAGAGGTACGAAATGAAATGATATGGAAAATTCCTTTCCTATGAATTATTATTAGATGAAATATTGTATGCAAAAGGGATAAAATAAACTATCACTAATTGAACCATCATCAATTTTGCATCATTGATCTAATAGAATCTGATGGAGTCTCAAACAGATTGGTAGTAGATGATGGTATAAGAAGAGGGATAGTTTACTCCTAAATTTGTGCAAGTAACATGTGATGTCAAAGGAAGTGAATAAAAAGGTATCACTATGATAACCAACAGAATTATCAAAAGGTGGAGTACAACAATGGTGTTACAAAGTAACTTATAGAAGTTTAATAATTCCTATATAGGATGTATAAATGATCCACAAGGAGCTCTATGTTGAAAAATGTTATTACTAGTCTAGGTATTAGGGATTATTTCCATCCCACTCTAGAAGTGTCATGTACCACATTTGATATAGAGATTATTTTCCAGACATTCCACTGTTACAGGTATCATGTTATTGTGGATGATATGTGTAATACACATCATCATATGAAACAAGGACTAAATACTATTAATGATTAGTGACCCATAAAAAAATATAATGTTCCAACATTTACCTTCTTTCAAAAACATTCATATAATATGGAAAAGACAATATTATACTCAATGTCAAAATTGATATAATATATAAAGGGGTTAAAAGTTATAATTGGTTATAAATTTCCAAGTACTTATTAACCCCCACTCCCAGTGTTGACTATATCCTAATGTGGTTCTCTCAATTATGTTATTGTTAAAATTTCAATTATTCTATTCAAAATGGACGGTGATTAAAAAACTATTTTAATGTCCTCATATGTGTTTTTTTGAGATCTCTTAAGAGTGTTCAATGATTGTTTGTTTGTTTGTTTATTCTCATTGGCCTATGAGATGTTCATGTGGTATTTGAAAATTATTTTTTTAATAACATTTCTTTGTGGTGTTTTTAGTTGTCAATCATGTTATGATTATGTGTATATATAATATATGATATATTGTACATGGAATATTTTAATTGATTTTTCTCATTATATAAATAGAAATTTCATATTACACATGTTTTAAAAATGGGTTTCAAAAAGGGATTTAAAACCAAAACACTATTAATTTAAAGCCCAAGGTTAGTGTTACACCAAATATGAAATTTTATTTAAAAAAATTTGTTATAGACTTAGTTTAAGCCCTATAAATAATCATTTCATATGTAACATTGGTTATTGATAATTGAATGTGATTGAAATAGAAAATTTTTATTCAAGTATATAAATAAATTGGGTGATATAAAAAAGGTGTATAGAGGTGAGATAATGAAATTTAGTTGCAGTGATTTACATGAACTCTGTTATGGATGTGTAATTAGGATGTGATAATTGTTTCCCCACCTCTAGTATATAATATCATTAGAACCCTCATTATATAGTTTGGAGATCAATAAATGGTTTGAATATCCATTATATTTATGTAATTAGTAGTATCTTATGTTATAAGATATGTTCCGATTATGGGGAGTTCCACAAATGATTCTTTGTTCGAGAATGATATGAAGTTATTTTATAGGGAATTCACTAATAAATCGATAGATGGTTCTACTTGATTACCTCTAGGATAATGTCTTTAGGAAAAGGTTGTTTTTACATGATTATAAAAAATACTTTACCAAATTTGTATGGCAGTTTAGAATTAATAATGATGATACAATATTATATTTTATTAATCTATAATGATTTTCAATACATGACATTGTCTCTCTTAAATGAATAATTGAATGTTATTCCTTGTTTTTTGGTTAGTCATTATTGTTTAACATCTTTTATAATTTAATTTGATATAAAAAATACTTATATACTTATCATCTGACCTTGAAATAATGATTTATTTATTTCTTTGATGTCATATTTAACTCGTTTTGGATTCATTCACATAGTGTTTTTAAAAGATGATTGAAAAAGGTGTTGTAAGTTAACTATTTTATAGGATTTCCAATGAAAAGGAAAATGTTACTTTAAATGATTAATCCAGTTTGTAAAAAAATATTCAAATGATGATCATGTTTCAACCTAAAATTTTCAAATTCATTCTTTTAAGTAATGTATTTCCATGTATATGTTATATAATGTTTTTATAATCGAAATTCGTGGAATTTTTTGTTGGTTAAATTCTACTAGTTCATTTTCCTCACTCCCTTATTATATCACTCAATGTTAGGGGACTAAAGCCTTTTGTAGATTCTAGTTATTGAGAGTTCCCCCGCACATACTCTTCTCATTGGTCTCTTTGGAGTATATTTTTTGAGATGGTGTTAAATGGTGACTTTATACAAGGAGGATATTCTTGTTTTTGTTTTTAGGGTATGATTAACTCATTATTGTGTTGAGTATGTGTCATCCAATACTACCATCCTATACTCTAAGACCTTTGATGTAATTGTTAAAAATAGTTTTCATTAATGTATTTTTTTAGTAATTTTGGAGGTCGTTTTTTGTTAATTTCTGTTTGGGATTTATTATATTTTAAACAAATTATTTATTTTTCATTTAATTAAATCATATGGATGAGTTATTCGAGAGATTTAATGAGAAATTGATTCTGTTTGATTTATTGTTTATTAGTATAAATCAATACCTGGAGTGTTTTCTTGATACCCAAGAACTAATTTCTTACCTATGGGGATTAAGAATTCCCCTCAGGCATTTACATAAACTTTCATAAGTATCAAACTAGGATAACCCAAGAATGTTTGTGATAAAATGGTATTATATAAACATTTTCTAATTAGGATTGTATGGTATATTATTATTTGTAATACTAGAACATGATTGGTAGGTGTGGGATGTTTCTTTCTAGAAATGTCCCATTCATAGCCTCATGTTACCATGGGTTGTTAGGCTACGAGTCATGATTTTAAGCTTATTCATTAATACCTTATAGTCTATTTATTTTTAGATTATGGAGTTCAATATTTTATGATGTTTTTGTTAGTTTTTAGATTTTTTTCATCTTCTACTGAGAAAATGTTATTGAAAATAAAGGATCTAAAATGTCTCACATGATTAACAAAACCACACAGACTGCATGCGCATGATTCTCAAAAGATCCAAAATATTATTGCATGGTGGGAACATAGTTTTCCAAACTATTTTAACAATCTATGCATAGTCACTAACCAATTTAGCTTTTTGGATAGGGCCCCTGTATCTATGGATTATTTTTCCTATAAATATTTTCTATTTGGGACTGATTAATGAGAAATTTATTTTCATTGGATTTCATTTAGTTGGAAATGGATGATGTGTTTAGATAAAGTATTGTTTCTTAGGTGGTAATAATTTATTTTGGAAATTAATAATGAATTTATCTAAAATATATTGATATGTATTCAATATTTGCAGTTTTGTGGAATGTTTTCAATGATGGACATAAAATATTCCAAATAAAAGTAAATGAATAATTTTATAATCTTGAAACTAGTGCATGTGTGTGTGTGATTTCAAACTCCACAATGAATAGTAATTAAAAATATAACTATTATTTTTTAATTTCTGCTTATGTTTTCATAATTTTGTTATTCTTAGTTTGTTTTTATAAAAAGTTTATTTGGATTGGGTTATATTATATCAGGAATGTTTTATATTTTCCCCCATATTTATGTTCTATGGTTTAGTTTATACATCCCAAAAAAGCATTAGTGGATAATATTATGTATTTATCAAAGAGTATTCCTTATACTAATATTTCATTGGACTCGTATGAGGACATTCAAATCAAAAACTATCCCTACACTACTCGTAGAGTGGTGTAGATGAACTCTTATAAATATTATCTCATCTTTCATGGAGATCATGGACCTCATGTGGATATAGAATAGTTATAAAACAATAAATTAATCATTAATTCACTAGTATCCCATGATACCTTGATATTAAACACCATCTTATAATTATTTGAGGAGTTGAGTGCGGAAATATGGGACACAGTCATATTTCAGCCATTGTAGAAAACTTTGGTGAGGGGATTATATAAGGATACATTAATTTATTAAAATATCCTAGATAAATTGAAGGTGGGGAATATTAGGGACCTCTTAACTCTCTAGTAGGGTTTAAGAATAGAGAAGTATTTTTGTATCATTTATCTTAGCCAATTCCTTTTCACTATGAGTTCAATTGGTGGAGACAATTATTTTTTATCTATTTTTAATGGGACTCCATTCAGAAATAAGTTATATAATTCTTCAAGAAAACCTGAATTTCGTTGAGGATGTTGTAAATATGTCATCGATGATGGAGATGACTTCAAGGGGTCGACCTATGATTGGTGGTGAACCTGTCCAATTCAATATTATAGATGGTTGTCTATCTTTTCAAAAGGATATTAAATATGAATATGATACTAGGAAAATGGGTAATAGCAGTGGATGATTTGAATATACTTTTATTCATTCAATGAGGATTTTTTCCCTTGTATTCTTCAAGTGTGTTTATTTTTCGAATTATAGGACCTCCAATTTAGGATTTTCAATGATACACAAAATCTATGGTAGGTTAGGATATATTTTGATATTCCATGGATTCAGTAATAATGATGAAGAAATTTATTTATTAAAATGGGATTTTGATGATGCCCAGATGAGATTTGGTTTACGTACCCAATTTCTTCTCTTCTAGTTCTACAATTATTTTGGTCCATTGCTCTGATCTGTAATTAATGAATTGTTCAATGTATTTCCTTCTTTAGAAAAACTTTTAATTTACACTATATGTTTAATCATATTTTATTTAGAAGATTATTCCTCCTTGTCCTTTTTTGTCATGGGTTCGTGATTTGTAGTGATTTCCCTAAGTCTATCTTGTCTGATTTATTTCTCCAAATTATGAATAAACCTCATGTAGTGGGGAGATCCATAAATTTTCTCATCAAATTAATTTTCACTTTATTTCTTATTATACACACTTTTTTGTTTGGACCATTTCTCGTGGCTATTATTCATTTATTTAGATATATATGAGTTTTATCGTGTTGATTTTTTATTGCATTAGTATTGGATTTTTTTCATATGTCTTCCATCTCAATTTTTTTTAATTTTACATTAGTGTATGTATTTAATATAGATTCATTACATTCCACTTTGATGAGTTTATAGGGGTGTAATGTGATATAGTGGGGCAGAGTTGTCACACTATGATATCCCTTTTGAGTGTTTTTATATTTAATTAATGAAATTACATGATATAGGGATCCTTCTCCCAAATCTGTTAAATTTTTCAGAGTATCGCCCCACATCAAATTCGGACCATGGTTTGGTAAATCATATTCACAAACATTGAAGCACTTCCAATATTATCCAATTTTGGGTTCACAATTAGGTCATGGTTGGATAATCCATGCACATCTAATGAGATATCTTTTGAGGTAATCATAGATAAGGATCTCTTGACATTTAATGGAATGTAGTTATGAAATATTGTGTGGAAAAAAATATTGTGGACTCTTATATACTATAACTAAGGGAATCTTGATTGGATAATAACATAGTAAACCATACAGACAAACCTTATAGTCTACCCATGCTTTTAAATTTATAAATTCACATACACACCCTAAACTAATGATACCCCATTTCAGCTCTTCCTTTTCATCCATTTGGTTATATCAACTCATGAGGGTTCCCTATCTGAGTTCCCCCTTTCTCTCCCGTAGATTTATATATCACGTTCCTCATTATAAAGTGATTTATTTTAGTTCATTCTTCATTTATGTTTCTTCTTCATTGTATTACTAATTTCTTCCCTCTTTTTCTAAGTATTTCTCTTCAAAAACCAAAGCGAGTTGTACCCTATATTAGGTATTTCTATGATAAATGATACATGATTTTTTAAGTGTTATGATTGTTTCTACAGAATCTCTACTCACAATATTAATGGTTTCTCAATATCTATTCTATATTGAGTTAGGTGATTCATTATTATTTCACATTCCTTGAAAATTTATATTATTATTGATTATGATTCTATATCTTCACTAGATTAATATAGATCTATATTAGTAGAAGAATATCCCCTTGAGATAATTTATAGTACTATTATATCTTTTTTGGGGAATAATTTATCTTTATTCCTATATGGGGATTCATCCTCAATGTCTAATACTATGTTTTTGAAAAAACTGTTTCATCAATAAACCATTATTCAAATTGATTCTCTTAAAAATAAAATTTAATTAAATAACAATACACGTGATGGGTAATGAAACAATATAATACTGTATTTTTGAATCATTTATTATAGGGAATCCCCTAATCTAGAGTACATCAATTCTCTTATAATTGGAGTTTAAAATACCCCATCCTTATGGAATGATATTTTTATAATGTTTCAATAATATCTAAATATATTTCTATAAATGGTGATTCCATTAATAGTGGTGGAGTTTAAAGATCACCCAAACCATATAGTTTAGGGTTTCCACTATTTCATTATAAAAATAATTTCAATTACACTCTTAGTATCTCAGCCTCATATAAAAGAATATTCTAGGTAAATGTGTTCTATGGATATTCTAAATGAGAGGTATTCCCTATGGGGTGTGAAATTTTTTAGAGTTTCTCCAGTATAACGTTTCCAACTATTTTACTTTTATAAAATTTTGTTGCAAAATAATATATATTTATTTTCCCCATTGAGTGGAACTTTCTTATACTCTCAGATTAGTAGTTTTTCTTCGTATTACCAACCATAATTCCCAACTCCTGTGTTTTAAAAATTAATTTAAGTTAAATTGATTCAAACAACACCAATGGGATAACCCTTTTGGAAAATAAGTTAGGTGAAATTGGGAGATATATATTTATCATCTCCTCGGATGTTCATATTTTGTGTAATTTTCTGAATAATTTGTTCAAGAACCCTTAAGAAATTAATAAATTATTTTGAGGGACTATTACAATATCGTAATGATTTTGGATTTTAAGATAGTATGGTTAAATTTACATCAGTGTGAAACCATCATTCATCCAATGTAATTAAGCGATCATTATATGAATTATAATGATTTTATTTGGAATTTAGTTGATGTATTTCATCATGGATATTATATTGGAGTTGAGAAACGAATTAATGTTAAAAAAATTATGAATATCATAATTATGAGTACAAATGGTCCAAAATAGGACTGGTATTTTATCTTTATTCAATTATCTCCACATAATGATTGAGTTGTTATCATCTATTATGAGTTATTATTCCCTTAGTTTTGACGATAAATTTTAAATATTAATTACATTTTCGAGTATATTTGGACCATTTTGAATTTGATTTTTTGAATTTGGGGTTAAAAAATTTAATGGAGTATGAAATGATTATTTTTAACATAATTTACCCATTATTTGAGAAGAAATAACTGTTTTTATGGTAGTATTCCTGGTGTAAAAATATTTTTAATTTCAAATGTCTCTTAATATAAGGGAATATTTTAAATAATAGTAAAATGGGGAGTATCTTCCTTTCTTAAAGATATATCATTATTAATAGGGAATTAATAGTGATAAAAATTGGGGGGAACTTTATGGTTTTTAACTTTTCAATCATTCTCATAGGGAGGAAAATTTCTTTAGTTAACTACTTGATCACCATGGTGAGTGCCTCAATAGTTTTTTAATATTTACCTTATATCATGCGGAGGACCTCTATTTCTTCATATATTCATATATAGAAACTGTATAATTTTGACTCTAAGGACAAATTCTAGAGGTATTAATCATTTATTTATTAACAATATGATATATTCTTTTATGGTTTGTCATTTTACGAAGGAAAATACCACTATAACTGGAATCAGGGGTAAAACCTCCATCATTACTATATGGTGTTATTGAATGAGGAGTTGATAAGTAAATGGTATTCATATTATTTCATGGAGGAACTCTTCAATGAGGACCCTTCTGTGGGATTTCAGAGTCTCATATATGTGAATGATAATAAATAATACCTTCATGGTTGTTGATTTATTGGCTGCTACCATGATGAGGACCTCGATGTATATATTATATATTGTCTCTAGGAGTACATATATAATGGAAAATCTAGGGAGGACCACCATAGATAATTGAAATGAAATTACTAAGAGGAAAATCATATCAAATGTCATTTCCCATAACCTATTAGGGGATATCTAGAGTAGTCTACAATTATTTCCTCATCATAAGCCAAGTATTCATTCTAATAGTGAGATTGAATCATCCTTGAGTAGCCATCTGGATATGTTGATGAGTGTAGGATTATACTCACACTATATTAAAATAGATTCTATTAGTACATGTTAGTACATTACCCACTCTATAGAATTTACCAATGTGTATTGATTGGGACAAATTAAGCTATAAAATTTTCTTTTATAGCCTCCAACGTAATTGATGCTAGATAGAAATGGTGCAAATTATGGATAATATAAGACACTTGTTAGATATAGAGTGTCAATTAGTATATTCTGAACATCCTAATATACCTCCCTTAGATATGTATGGATATTTATTCTTTTCTATATATATAATATCCCAAAATGGTTTAAATTATCGATTAGGTCTATTTACCCATACAAAAAAACAGTTGATGTGTTAACCAATGTTTATTATTATTTTAAAGCCTCGTGTGAGTGGATTAATTCATTGTAATGACTTAAATACACAATTTTGCATACACTGAGAAATTTACTATATAGTGTTAGAGGTTCATGGTCATTTCAAATGTGTGTTTGGGTTATAGGGATATGATAATCATTGTGGAAGTAATGTACATCCTATTAACCATCAACTAGGGTGGTGTAGTTACATATTATATCCCACGGTTTCTCCCACATTAAAAGAGTAAATTGATTCATTATGATTAATTTAGTAATTATTATATTTTTTGTGTCACAAAAATCAAATGTAAGGATATCATAATCAATATATGTAACATTTATTTTTTAAAAAAATATAATATGTTTGATAACGTACATATTATTCCACATCGGGCTTAAATGAACAGTTAATAACTATTGTGTCACCATTATAACCTAGCCAATAGAATGGAATGTATGATATATATTAACATAATTATAAACATATTATTTTAGCATTAATATATATTGAATTCTTTTTTGAAAAATTAATTCTAAATTTAAATAAAACCCATTTGAAAATAAAAGGTATTCTTTTTTTAAAAAACTATTTAAATGTCAATGATTTTGTTTATAAAATAAGATTATCCAAATAATTTGATTATGTTATATAAATATAAATTCAATATAATTTTTTACAATTATCCTATGTCTTTTTGAGAAATGAAATAAGAAAAAATAAATCTATATGCAAAAAAGAAATATTTTTCTAAGAAGACAAATTTTTCACCTTTTGATGGAAAACGTTTCTTAAATACAGTATTTGTCAATTTTATAAATCTTATTTTTACAAAATAATATTATTATTTGAAAATTTAATATCAATATTTACTTTGGTGTAATTTTTTGTATTTTTTTTAGTTTCATTTTTGACGAATAGTGATAAATACAACATTTTAATTGAAAAAATATTTTTCATATAAATAAATTATTGTGTAAAAATAACATTTTAATAGGGTTTAATTAATTATTAGATAAAATTTAAATTATTTAATCAAATTTAGGTCCTTGGAATCACGTTTACATGTAAATTTTATCTAAAAACTATTCAAATATTTGATCATTTTGACATTAAAAACTCATTGTTTCATCCAATTTGAGGGATTAATTTTAAATTAAATTATCCAACTTATAGTAATTGGATTTTGAAAACATGATACCATATTTGTAATAAAAGATCCCAAATTTATTATATATTTCCTTTTTTTAATATGAATAGTTTGTTAACTATTGTGACCATGGTAAAGGTTAAATAAGGTAACAATCGATTAATAAAGAGTATAGAGTATTGTGATATGGAATCTAGAATAATCAATAGTCTTTAATGAATTTTATGGATGCAAATATATCTTCCATAATAACTAAAGGATCTAATATATTTCCTTTTTTTAATTTATTTGTTAATGCCACATTTATAATATTTAATTTAATGAAAATACAATGATATCACAATAACATTATTAATAACTAAAATTCTGTTAATATGGTTTATTCCAATGATAATTTAATCTAAAATAGTTAATTTCTATTATAAATTATATATATTTATCAATTTAATTTATTTTTAATTTTTTGTGATGGAATAATTACCTTAAATGCATTCCCAACATTGATGCAATAAATTTTTTTATTAATGTAATTATTAAATAATTTTTAATTAAAATGTGAAAATAAATATAATATCACATAATTAAGGTGATATAATAATTTTAAATATTAATATGATGTTTTAGGGGTGTATTAAATTAATTGTTTCAAAGTTATATTGTTTTTTTTATTCATAAAAGTCAATGTAATTATTGGAAATAAAATTTACATTAATGATATTTTAAAATAAATAATATTTTATTAAATTATGTAAAATTAATAAAAATAAAAAATTAGGTAAAATTATTTTATCTGGTTATAAATATCATCCATGATCCATTTATTGTTCTTCTGAAATTTCATAATAACTATATTAACCCTTAAAGAGTAAAAATCTGTATTATCACGGTAGGAGTTAAAGGGGTTAAAACTAAATGATAAGGGTAATAATGTGACACAATCACGTCAAATTTTTTTTCCATACATAATTTATCCAATAACAAAATTATACTCAAAATAAATTGGTTTTTATCCTTTTTTAATATAAAATTAGTTTATTTTAATTTAATATGATGAAAAATTACAAGAGTTCCTCTCCACTTTTTTATAAAATATAACCTCTTCATCTCTTTTATTCACAACTAAAAACCATTTGGTTCACCCATTATATGCAAAAATCCATTTATATTATTACTAAATATATTATAGAGACCTTTTTGAGGCGTAACACCACCCTTAGTGGTCTTAAGGTGTTAAGAAAAAGAGATTTTTCGAAGAAAGGTATTGTTTTTATATAGGTGTTTTTGTTTTATTTATTCGTCCACGTCGAAAAAATTCTTAAACTTTCATTAAATAATAAGCATTTATCCTAAATATTATTATTTATTTTTATTTTTATATCATTATAAAAATCCATCAAGATATATATTAAATGAAAATAGAATTCATCATCCGTGTGTATGACAGACTACCTTCTTCTGAACTGGTATAATTCATTATCCACCACTGTCTCTCAAGATTGGATATAAATTTTTAATTAATTATTATATATTATATTAATGAACTTTTTATAATTATGAAAATATAATATATCATTTTCATTCTTACATTTCCATGCACAAAAAATGATAATGTCATTTGTTCATACGTGTGAACGATCACCTCCACAAAGAGTTGTGATTTATTTATCATCACCACATAATATGGATGATATATATAATTATATTTATGTAATTAATATTATATTAATGATATTATTATTATTTTATAAAGATAAAATAATATTGTCCTTATTTCAATAATGATCAATGAAAAATTAAAACGTTACTCATGTGTACATATAGATTACGGTTTCTATGATAGTAACTTAGTTAATTTTTCCCATATATCTGTAATGGTAGGATTTTAAAGATTAATTTATTTATAAAAGTGATAATTATTCCATGAATATTATTCTTCAAAGTGTGTACTAAATGACACTTTAACTAAATACAGCATACAAATTCCATTTTGGACTAATGTACTGAATATCGTCTTAATTTTCAACGTGAAGATAAATAATAAACTAGTTGTTATAAAATTGTAACATGTGATATATAGGAAATAATAAACATTAAATTTTTTAATGGGAATTTAAATAATTAATCTATATTTGTTATTTAGTAATACAAATATTTTTCTAGTAAATTCGACTCAAGATAAAGGAATTATTAATGATATTTACATTTTTTTGTGTTAACTACAACTTCATTGATACTGTGTTTCAATGATATGTGTGAAGTAATTTATAATATATTTTTTAAAATTTTATTATTAGGATTTAAATTGAATAATAATAGTATATTATTTTAATTTACTCCCACATCAATTATTTTATTTTGTAGGGTACTTTAATTAAAAATTATTAAAAAGTTGTTTAATCAAAAACAATCTTTTTATTATATATATGGAATAAATAGAATTTACAACATTGATTTCACTTTAATATAATTTATATTAACATACAGATTTATATGGTTACATTCTCTGAAAATATATTTCATTATGTATCTAAATATTTCCAAAAGGAGTCATTTATAAATGAAAAGTTCTTTTTCTACAAATGGTGTCTTTATGATAAAGTATTTCATGATGCATCTTCATGTTATGGTTCATGGGAAAAATTTATTAGGATGTGTGTTTCTATTATAAAAATAGTGTGTGTGATGTTTTTATATCTTAATAATGTAAAAATAAGTGGTTTAAAGATTAGAATATTGGATTCATCAAAGATATTATAGGAATTGTGTTCCAATGATTATTCCAAATGTTACTATAACATTTACCCCATGTGTAGCTAGAAGAGCTACTATATTTGTACGATTGAGGTGAAAAAATGATGTACCAAGTGAGATAAATATATATTAGATGTTTTCTAATGATTTTTCATAAAAATTGGTTGATTTTACAAAGGTAAGATGTTGATCATTTTGAAAAAATTACACCTTTTTTCAGAATAAAAAGGTCTATTTTTTATAAAAATTCTTTATAGATTTTCATAGGACCAATGTTTTCAATTATTTTATATCTGTAACAGAGAATTTGATTTCATACCATGTTTTAATATTATTTTCGTTGAACATAATGTATATTAAAGACATGTATGGTAACAAGGGTAAAATTGTGATGAATGGTCACAAAAAATGCATGTTTTATTTCAAAATGGTTTCCTTTGGTGGAGAAAATGGATACGGAGTATACATGTCCACTTTTAATGTATGGGTTTACTAAGTAAAAAAAATTATATTAATTTAAAACTCCATACATAAAATATATATGGGTGCTAAAATGAGAATAATAAGTTATGTTTACGGTAGACTCATTACAGTTCGCATATGAGATGGTTTTGAGAAAAATTTAGAGATTATGATTTTTTTATGAGAGTTATGTATATAATCATGGGTTTTTAACTATAAAGTTATCATAATTTTTATTCCATATAAACCCTTTTGAGGCTTCGTGTTAGGAAATTTTCAGGTTACTAGCGGTATTTTTGAAGACATTTTTTTAGGTAATTATGGTTTTTTATATTTTGGGAAAGAAAATCATTTTTATGAGAATCTATTTTTGATAAACTATATTATGGTTATTTTGAGTATGTTTCTCACATTTCATAATTTTTATGAGGATTTTAATAATATTGTTCTATAAAAAGGATATCCCTCAAACCGTGTAACAGCCTGTTACATCTGGTAAGGCCATAATTATTCTACCCATAACCAATGGGAAAAATGGTATCATCACTAACCACTAGATTTATTGAATTTCAGTATAGTATGAAAACTTATTTTTCGTTAAAAAATATTATGGATGAAGAATAAGTTGATTTTGTGAATGTATGATTTATCAAATTGTTAATCTGTGGATTAGAAATGGATTTGGTTATCAATTGATTAATGATATTTTTGAATATTTTTTTTGAATACTATAATATTTAGGTAAATATAATATTATGAGTTATAATGGTTTAATGTTAATTTAGATTCAAATATTATTTTATTGTTTAATTATGGTGGTTCATTTTATATATCTAAATGGTTAGCATGACTAGAAGATTATCTAATTAGGGTAATTTGTTTTTATTAGACATTAAGAGTGATTGATGTTGTTTAGAAGAATATGTAATCAAATACTTATGAATTTTAGGGATTTAATTATAGATTATATTTTTTTATAAATTTTAAGTATAATTATTCTTTTAAATTATCTAAGATAGACTTTGGGTATCACTATTAGATTTTGGAGATTAGAGTAGTTTTTCATCATATATAAGTTTATTATTTCTTTTAAATTGTCTTATCCTTTCCTTAGAATTACAATTTTGTTTACTGTTTCATGATATGCTTAAAAGATAATTATAAATTCTGGTTTTTTTTATCAGTAAAATATGATTCTAATGCTTCACACATTAAAAATTATTCTTATATTCTCATCAGTTAGTGAAAAATATGACTTTTGTGGAAATTGATTAAATTATAAAAAAACATGTAATGTAATTATGTTCAATTATTTTCTTAGTTTATGTAGTAATGGATGTACTCAAATATGTGAATTGTTTTTGAAACAAATAAAATTATCTAGTTTCAATTAATAATGGGATGTTAATGACCTTTTAACCTATCATAGACTTATGGTTTATATGGATAACGCAATAATGAAAATTTTGTATGTCATACTACATCAGAACAAGATTATTACATTTATCTTCCATATCTTGTTTTTCCTACATATAACCCTAGTATATGTTATATCAAGGGACCTTTATACTTCCATTTATTTCATCTGATGTGAATGTTATGTTGACCCTTATCCCGATGTGATATTTCAATAAAGGACTTTCGAAAATTAAAACCTCCCAAATTCAAAATTTTGAAGCCTCAATTTAATATTCGTGGAATAATTTAACCTCCAATTTTGTTTTTTAAAAATAAATATTATGTTTGATACCGTACACGATACACCACATCGAGCTTAAACAAACAGTTAAATATTATTATGTTATTTCTATCATAAATCAAGTATATTGGAAGGTATTAAAATGATTAAATTAATTAGTAAAATATTATTTATACATTTATATATAATTAAATCGTTGGTGACAAATTAATTATAATTGAAAATAAAACCCTTTTCAATATTATATGAAATCATTTTCAGAACAAATATAAATGGAAACCATTTTTTTATGAAATAATCTAATAATTATTTTAGGATTCTTTTTACTAAGTATATATTATATATAATTTCTAACATTTATCCTATCTGTTTTCTAGTCATTATTTCAGAACACATCTAATTTTACCCATAAAAGAAGTATTTTTTCTAAAAAGACGGTTTTGCAACCTTTGGTTATATAACACGATTAATATCTAGTTTTTTAATTTTTTGTAAATTATATATAATAATCTAAATTTCTTATTTGATATTGGAATATATAATATTACTTTATTTGATTTTTTTTATTTTTATGATAAGTTTAATTTTATTATGAATAGTGAAAAATATAGTATGATAATTTGAAAACTTTTTTTTCATCAAAATAATTTATGGTTTTAATTTTTTTAAAATTTGGATTAATGTATAATTATATTAAATTTATATCATTTAATCCAATATAGTTAATTTTAATCAATTTTACATTGAAATTGGATTGGAAAACATTTCAGTCTTTTAAACTTTTCTACTTTAAATACCCATTGTTTTGTCATGTTTGTGGGATTAAATTAAAATTGAATTATGAAACTACAATGAATTAAATTTTAAAAAATAGACTATATTTATTGAGGCATAATTTTAAAATGTAGTAAATATTTCACTTTTATTTTTTTCCAATGTGAATTGTTTTGCTAACTTTTCTACCACGATAAATTGTAAATATGGTAAAAATCGAGTACTAAAGAGTGAACAATAATATGGTATTGATTATCAAATGACCCATAATCATTCAACAATTTTATTATATGAAAAAATTTCGTCCATAATGACTCAATGTTCAAATATATGCACATTGGTTTCCATTTATAAGTAATTATGACATTTAAAACATTTATTTTAAAGAAAAGCAAAAAATGTCCCAATCCAGTTCTTAATAAAAAAATATATTTCTAATATGGGAGTATAGCAAGAATATGTCCAAACTAAAATATCCATTTTAAATATAAATTTTTTTTTCATTATATATTTTATATAATTTTAGTGAATAAATATTTATCTTAAATGTTTTCACAATCGTGATGCAATATTTATTTTATTAATTGAAATGTAAAATTATTTTATTAAACATATTTCAATAAGTATAATACGATAGAATTATTTATATAAACTAGTTTTATATATTAATTTTAATTTTTAGGGGTGTATTAAATTATTTTTTTACATTATTTTGTTTTATTGATATTTCAAAAAGTCAATTTCATTAGTTTCCCCAAAATTGACATTAATGATATTTTAAAATAAATAATATTTTATTTATTGATATTAAATATAAAAAAACTTTTGTTTTATCCAAATTAGTGATATATGAATAAAATATAAATCAATTATAACTTTATGGTTCATTTTCCATTTTTTAGAAACTATATTAACCCTCAAAGAATAAAAAACCCTATTTTCACAATAAGAGTTAAAATGATTAATTAAGGGTAAAAACTAAATTATATGGGAAATAATGTGGCATAAAATATTTTAGAAATTATTTTATTAGATTATTTAGACCCATCCTCATATTATATTCCAAATAAATCAGTTCGGGAAAAATATGAATTGAAAATTAATTTATATTAAGTTAATATTTTTATGAATTCCAAGAGTCCCCTCCCATATATTATGAAAAGGAACTTCTTATTGTATTTTATACATTCTGAAAAACAAAAATTATAAAATATATACCCAAATAGATTCTTATTTTTCCTAGTCATATTATAGTTCTCCTAGTTTAGTCAGAACACCAACCATAGTGATCTTAATGTGTTATGAAATAATGATTGTCGGAAGAAAATATATCATTTTTAATTAAATATTTGTGTTTTATTTTACTTCCTTGTGCTTCAGATATATTTTAACCATGATGAAATATTAAATCTAGAATCGTTAATATATTAATATCTTATTATGTTAATATCACCACAAAAATCCATATCTACTTCCTTTAAATGGGAAAATAATTCCACGTTCATGTGTGTGGAGGACTACCGCCCCACGAACTGATGTTATTTGGTTTCTATTACCATATATCATGACTAGTTATAATTATGAAATTATTATTTATATTTGATATTCATAAATTCTTTATAATATTTAAATGTTTATATATCATGTTTTTTCTAACCCTTCCACGCAAAATAAATTATAATGTCGTTACTCTTTATATGTGGACTACCACCTCCATGATGCTATGTTAATTGTTTTTCATCACCACATCATATGGATGATAAATATTATTATATTTAAATGAATATTATTATATTAAATATATTAGTAAAATTATCAAAATAAAAAATAATACTCACATTATTTGCATAATGATCATTGAAAAATTAAAAAGTTACTCATGCATAGGTATGGGATACCATCTCCATGATTGTAACCTAGATAATTTTTCATAAACGTAAGTAATGGATGGATTTAAAATTAAAATTTATTTATAAAATATATTTTTATTTGATGAATATTATTCTTGGAAAGATTTCTTAATGACCACTTTGACTAATGTCATCATACCAATGTCATTTTCGATTTTTATACCGAAGATTGTCCAAACGTTCGGTGTGAACCTAAATAATTATGAAATTTTTATAACACAGTTATAATTGATAAGAAAGTAATAATAAGAATTAACAATATTCTCATTCAATTAATTTATTAACCTAATTTTATTATTTATTAATATAAATATTTTCTGTGATGAGTTAGAATCAAAGAATGATAATTCTTAACCAAATATCCATTATTTGGGTTATCTTTTACTTATTTAATAATGTATTTATATGAATATTGGTAAAATTAATTATGATTTAATTGTGTTTTATTTAAAAATTTCTTATGTGTAATTTCAAATAATATACATAATCCATCCTTTTAATTTATTCCCACTTTTAACATATTATTGGGTAAGAGACGTTATTTAAAAACTACCCATTAAAATGACCTTTTTTAAAAATAATGCTTTTATTATATAAATTTATTGAATGGAATATTTTAATTTTCTGTGGATTTAATATTTTGGATCATAAATTAAATTTTTAAATGGTTAATTTCATTAATTTGTTTTTCTGTTGCGTGTGTTCAGTTTTTTAAAATTAGTGATTTTAAAATAAAATGTTAATTTTCGATAAAAATGTTTTTAGAAAACAAAATTTCATGATTTCTATTTATGTTCTAGTTATTTGTATTTTAATATTATGATAGGTGATTGAGGGATAATACAAGGGTTGGTGATCCCATTTTTTCTCACCAATGCAACAGGTAATGGGATGGATTTTACGAGTTTGTTTTCTCTTAAATGATTATACGAATAATGTTGCAGTGATTATTCCAAATGTAACTATTGTAAAGACCTAGAATTCCTGTGGAATTTTTTTTAATACATGGAAATTTTACGAGTCTGAAGTTTCTAACGACACTAGATTCTAAGGCCTAGTGTGCCTGAAATCAATTTTTGAAGTTGTGTTCGGTTATGTTGAGTAAACGTATGAGCATGATTTTATATCTTTTGAACCAGTGCTCGGAATTGAAATCCTAGGACACTGTTGAACTCACTGTGCCGATATTCGCTTAAGGATACTACCACCATAGTTGTGTTTTAATTATAATGGAAGTTATTTTTTTGGGGGGTTTCTAAATACCATTAAATAAAAAAATGTATAGAATATTTTTATTTGATTGGTGGTTAAAACCACAAAGTGGAGGTTAGTGCTAGGACCCACCACACCCTAACCTCCCTTGAGTGGATGTTATTAGGTGGGGACCACCCAATTCCTTTAACCCCTCTAAACCCCCTTTAACCCCCTTTATCTCTTGGACTTCCCCAATAAATGTGCCAACCCTCCCTTCATTATTTTCTAACACTCTCACTCCTCTTTTTGAATTTGAACTATTCTACCCATTAATTAGGTGAGCTGTTTAATTTAATGAAAATAGAGGAATTCGAATGGTTGTGCCAAAAAATAATAGACAATTCATCTATTATTTTTGGAATGGTCATTTTCTTTTGGGAGATCTTTGGAGTCCTTGGAGAACGACATTTTCCAACGAAAAACGCCCTCATCTCTGAAGAACAACGAGCATCAACTTCTTCTTTCTTCAACAGGGGAAAGGAAGGGAAGAGATGCCCACGAGGAACGATGAAGTCGTCTTTGACATCGTCACCTTCGATCACCATCTGCCAATGACGAGTACCTCTATTCCTCTTCTAACGTTGATGGAACGACTCCGCCTTCACGTGACTCCACCAAACGACACCGACAAACAAGGTAGGGGTTTGTTGTGATGAAATTAATTCCTCATTCCTCTTTGTTTATTATGGTTTGATGTTTTACATTTTTTATCACCTAAGGATGAGGGCATGGGCTGACGAAACATGGCTCAATGTCCCTCTGTTAGTTCTTATTTTATTTATGACAAAGGCCGGCCTCCGGAAGGGCACAACGCCATCGCACCTCCCAAAGAATAGTCTCGGCTAGGCGGGCTGCAGTGTAGCCGGAAGGGTGCGGTGACGTTGCACAGTTCCGGTGAATAAACATGGCTAGGAGGGCCGCAGAGGACAGAAGAGGCATGGCTCCATCCCACTGTGCTGCGTCAAAGGTGCAGAAACATGGACAGGGTAGGCCGCTGCAAAGGGGTGGGGCGCTGTTGCGCCGCACCAGGGAGGGACCGCGACCAATGGCCGCGGTGGACAAAGGAGGGCTGCCGGATGAGCTGGCCGCCATCGGTGCTTCCCAAGGCGGGACGCGAAGGGTCCCATAACATAATAGGATTATGGGGGTGCGGCACTCCCCACGGTGTGGCTCGCCGGGCTGCACGGTGTGGCTATCCAGGCCCCGCGGCCGGCCGTCGGGCCGGGCCTCCACCTGATCGGGCCGCCTTTGCAGTCCGGGCCGCCACAAGAAGGAGCCACCGTCGTGCCAGACCGCCCTCATGTCGGGCCGCTCCATCGGACCAGGTCGGACCCGCGGACCGGGTCGGACCCCTCTCCTGACCCTTTTTACCCGAAATCACCATTTCTTTTTATTATGGGCAATGTATGTCCGAATGAAAAACCGTCTATGGTGACATAAGGCTTAGAGAAGGAAGGATCTTTTGGAATACCTTGATTGAGGTCTGGACGTAATTGTGGTATGTTCGGGATAGTTTGAACATAAAAACCAACTGGGCCCCTGGAACAGAAATTCCAATAACTCTCAGACCGGGCATCTGATTGACATGTCGTCTATCGCGTTGAGTTCCTTACGAAGAGTCGGAACTACTGGATATATAAACTCGAGACTTTGTGGTAGTTGATGTATCGACATTTGGCTAGAGGAGCGGACCCTCCTGGAAACGAGTGTGTTGTGTGATGGAACCCTATGGATCACTTCGACTGAGATGAAAGGATCCCCCATGCGTTCAAAATCGATGATACTGTACCAGGATCCTCCGTGGGTTCGATAGTAATGACATATTTACCGGAATCCTCCGTGGGTTCGACAGCGGTGACTTCTGTACCGGGATCCTCCGTGGGTTTTCCAGTGATGACTTCTGTACCAGGATCCTATGTGGGTTTGACAGCGCCGATATTGTTCCAGGATCCTTCATGGGTTCGATAGTGGAGATGATTCAGAGGCTTCATCTAATCATCTCAACACCACTTCATGTGTTGTAAACCTGTTTGAGCTGAGTCATGTCTTTCAATTATTATCATCGAGGTGATTGACATTACTTCCTTTTTGGACTGAGTTGTGCTTGGTCTCGAGAGTTGGAGACGGACTGTGACTGGTAATGTAGGTATATGTATGGGAATATACCTATGAGTTGTTGTATGATACATTGTGATATTATCTTTCTTCTTTGGTTTATCCTTAGTGGATTCCGGGAGACCTTCTGGGGTCTCGGGGTCCCCTATTGGGTATCGTTCTACTCACCCCTGCATGGGCTTCACCCTCACCTTGTTGTGTTTTGTGCAGGCGGCGGTGAGCAGTGATCGAGGATGAGGGTGACAGACGGGAGGTTGCTCAGAGCTGGACTAGACGAGATGTACCTCCGGGACGATTTGTTCAAGACATGTACCTACCCTTCAATTGGGATTCCTTGGTGGATGATCCATGAGCTATTTTTTCCATTTTACTTGTATTTGATGTTCAGTTGGGTTTTTATATTGGCCCACTTATATTCATCATACCATTATTTTCTATATTAGTACTTGGTGCTTCTAATGCTTGCATTTATTCTGTGTGTTATATAGGCTTAAAGGCAATTCCTTCCCATTCTTATCTGGGTTTAGCATTGGGTGATAGTCACCAGCCCCTAGCCTATGTGAGGCGGGCTTGGGATAGTCACGGCACGGGCCCCGAGGATGGGTTGTGAAAAATTGGTATCAGAGGATTCGGTTCTCCCATAAAACTTTGAATCTGATTCATTTAACAACAATATTGTTATGTGTTTTGGCTGTGGTTATCTGTTTAGGGAAACTGATGTTTGTGCGGTGACCGACGTATCCATACACTAGAACTCTGACTTCTGATTTCTGAATCAGTTCACGAAAACACTAATTGGGTGTGTGTTCCTTTTGAAAAGATTTAATTATGATTACTTTGTGTAGCTCACCAGGTATATGGTTTTGACAGTGGTTCACTTTTTTGTTTTCATGATGGCCCCACGAAGACGTACATCTAGGGTTCCGAGTTTCGTACAATATGGTAGCCCACCTAGCGATGAGGCCTCGGTGCAAGGCCCCATCACAGCGGAGGTAACGACGATACCACTACCCGTTGGGCCACAGATACCACCAGCTCCAGTAGTAGAGATTGCATGCCAATTTGAGTTCATTGCATGAGTTCCAATGCCATAGGCTACCCAGGTTCCGGAGAGAGACGGACCCACAAGCAGCGGAGGATTGGCTAGAGGCTTTTGTGAGAGTTTTTAGATTTGTAGGGACACAAGCTGACCTAAGGGTTATCCTTTCCGTGAGTCTCCTGCGTGATGTAGCAGCAAGATGGTGGAGCCTGATGCTTCAGGAACATGATGAGTCATCACTACTCTGGGAATACTTCAAGAGTCTCTTTCGGTCAGAGTTTGTTCCAGCCACCCTTTGTGTGGTGTGGATTCAGGAGTTACTTTATCTGGAGCAGGGCAGCATGACAGTAGCTAAGTACTCAGTGAGGTTCACTGACCTCTCGTGCAACTCCACAGATATCGTGTGGGACCCATTTTTCAGGGGCCAGACCTTTGAGCAGGGACTCAGTCATGAGATTTGTGCTTCGATGATCTCCCTCAACTTCCTGAAGAATGTGGGGGTGCTGGAGAGGGCCCTTCTTGAGGGGAGTTTTCTAACTGAGTAGTAACTAGCAACGAGACCCCCCACATGGAGACAAGTAGTGGAGTCTTCTATAGCTGGCAGTAGATAGATGTCATAGAGTTCCATGCAGACTAGGTCGCTTGGTGGGTGACCATAGGATACATGTTCAGTTTTGCGGGGCACATGAGAGAGATCCATCCATAGGAGGAGCAGGCAGCTCTATGCATGCGGCGGGCAGGGTCACATGAATCAAGACAGCCCGACCCACCATGCAGATGAGCAGAAGACTATAGAGGGACCACCCAGTCAGAGGAAGAGGTTCGAACATGGTGTTCCTCTAGGAGGAGGTGGTCATGGAAGAGGAGATGTCCGAGTAGCAGGTGGTGGATGACGTTTTAAGGCCCTACCACCACTACAACCCTGAGGTCCACCCCGACCATAGGGAGTTGCCGGATAGAGGCGGGCACAACTCCCGGTAGTCAAGGCCTACGACCATGGAACACCTGAGATGATTCGAGGTACTATCTGTGTCTACTACACCATTGTTTCAATACTTATTGACATAGGTGCAAGTCATTCTTTTATTTCTGTTGCCCTTGTTCAGAGCTCAGAGATTCCGACAGAGTCGTTGGCTCGATCCTTATGTATAGAGACTCCTAATGGAGCAGAATCAACGATTATGCACTGGTGAGGGCAGTGTTAGATTCTTCTTGGAGGTAAGAGATTTGGCTATGATCTCCTTGTAGCAGCATTGAGGCCATACGACATTATCATGGGTATAGACTAGTTATCCATAGTTCATGCTCAGATTGGCTGTATTAGACAGAAAGTGAAGTGTGTCCGTGAGGATGTGATGAGGTTTACCTTCACTAGTGAGAAGGGAGCCTTTAGAGCGTAGGATGGACTTAAGCAGAGGAGGGGGATGCTGATCACACATCATTTGTCTAATCTCATCCTCATATCAGATGATGTGCGGAGTCTGAGTTTTCCTTATGTGGTGGTTCAGTACGTGGATGTTTTCCCTAATGATGTTCCAGGACTACCTCCTCGTAGGGAGGTGGACTTTTACATTGACATGTACCCCGGGACAGGATCAATATCTACTCCAGCATATTGGATGTCTCCTTCCATGCTTCGGGAGCTGCGTGTACAGTTGCAGTACATTCATGCGAACGGATTTATCCGTCCTAGTGTTTCACCCTGGGTATCCCTGATTTTTTTCACCAAGAAAGTAGATGGGATCTTGCAACTGCGTGTTGACAACCGTCGCCTGAACCGGGTTACCGTGAGAAAAAGTAACCACTTCTAAGGATTGACGACCTCTTGGATCATCTGATGAGAGGACGATGGTTCTCGAAGATAGACCATAGGTCAGGCTATCACCAGCACAGAGTACGAGATGAGGATGTGCAGAAGACAGCCTTCATGTGTCGGTATGTTCACTACAAGTTCTTGGTTATGACCTTCGGCATAACCAATGCTCCAGCAATGTTCTTGAGTCTCATTAACAATATCTTCTTTCCTTACCTCGATCGCATTGTCATAGTCCTCATCGAAGACATACTGATATACTCGACTATTGAGGAGGAGCATGCCTACCATTTGTGCGTAGTACTGGACACACTCTGAGAACACCAGATTTATGGTTAGCTCTCGAAGTGCCACTTTTGGATTCGAGAGGTCCACTTATTGAGACACATCATCTCAAAGGCTGTATTTGTAGTGGATATAGTTAAGATCGAGGTAGTAATTGATTGGGATCCACCCAGGAGTGTGACGGAGGTACCGAATTTTAAAGGACTGCCTGGGTACTATCATAGATTTTTGTCAGACTTCTCCAAAGTTACAACCCCACTTTCAGCATTAACAAAGAAGGCGAAACCCTTCGTGCGGTTAGAGATAAGTCTGCAGAGCTTTCATGAGCTAAGGAAGAGGTTGATTATTGAGCCCATCTTGAGGCTACTGGAGGAGGGCGTTGGGTATGTAGTTTACTGCGACGCATCAGGGTCCGGACTTGAGTGTATCCTAGTGCAGGAGCAAGAAGTGATCACATATGGTTCTCAGTAGTTAAGATAGAAAGATCAGAACTATTCTACACATGACCTGGAGTTAGCAGTAGTGTTCTAATCATTGAATATTTGGCAGTACTATCTTATGTGAGAGCGTTTTATAGTCTACTCTTACCACCAAAGTCTCATGCACATCTTCTCACCAAAGGACCTGAACCTGAGATAGAAACATTGGCTCGAGTTCCTCTAGGACTATGATATTGAGATAGTCTATACTCATGTGAATGGAAACGTTGTAAGAGATTCTCTCAATAGGAGATCAGGAATTCAGCTGCTAGGATAGGTGACCGAGTAGTTGGACGTATTGTAGATATCCTTTGTGGATAGAGATGGAGCATCCTTTCTGCAGTCTCTTATAGTCACTCCTCCACTTCTTCAGCAAGTCAGGGAGGCACAACGTGAGTACATTGACTATGAGCAGCGATGTACTCAGATATCCATAGGGTAGGCACATGATGGATTTTCTAAAGGGGGAGAGAACATAATTCTTTTTAGAGGACGTATCATGGTAGTAGTTGCACTTCAGGTGAATGTGTTGTAGGAATTCCACAAATATCCTTTAGCGGTACATCCAGTAGTGTCAAAGATGTATCAGGACCTCCGACGACAGCAATGGTGGCCAGGTATGAAGATGTCTATAGTAGAGTTTGTCTCAAGATGCCTCACTTGTCAGCAAGTGAAGGGGGAGCACCAGGTTCCAGCAGGCTTAGTTAAGCCCTTAGAGGTCTGGGAGTTGAAGTGGGATGGGATATCCATGGATTTCGTGATGGTACATCCATGTACATTTATAGGACACGACTCTATCTGGGTGATCGTAGACCGACTCACCAAGTCAGCCCACTTCCTACTAATTTGAGAGCAAGGCTCAGTAGAGATCTAGGGACACCTCTATGTGCAGGAGATCGTATGGCTTCATGGTGTTCCATCGACAATCACCTTCGATATAGATGATCGTTTCACTTCCCAGTTATAGAAGGGGTTGCAGGAGGCATTCGGGATGCAGCTTTGCTTGAGCACCACCTTCCATCCTCTGACTGATGGTTAGACTAAGAAGACCATTAAGACTCTCGAGTAAATGCTCCATGCATGCATCCTCAACATAGGTCGATGTGGGGAGGATCACCTACCCTTGGTGGAGTTTGCATATAACAACATCTACCACTCCACAATTGGGATGGCACCTTTCGAGACACTTTACGACCGACCTTGCAGATCACCTCTCTACTGGACTGACCCAGGGGAGTCAGCACTTATAGGACCAGAGATGGTGCAGGCTATGATGGAGAAGGTGAAAATCATCCAGGAGCGGATGAATACTACACAAAGTAGAAAAAAGTCTTATGTTGATAGGAGACAGATATCACTGGAGTTCGAGGATGGTGACCACGTCTTTCTACTTGTCTCACCTCGATGAGGTCTACAGAGATTTGTCCAAGGATGAAAGTTATCTCCGAAATTCATCGGACCTTTCTAGGTCCTCATCAGGGTAAGAAAGGTGGATTATCACTTGGCTCTTCCATCTCAGTTGCACTGTGTGAACAGCTTCTTCCACGTATATCAGCTGAGGAGATATGTGCATGACCCGTCCCACATCATCGACCACGAGGAACTGGACATCAATGATGGGGAGACATTCACGAAGGTTCTAGTGGAGATTGAGGATCGACAAGAGCGGGTCCTACGTGGAAATTTGATACCTCTAGTGTGTGTTCGCTGGCGGCACGAGAACCTCTAGGAGAGCACATGGGAGCGGGAGGATCAGATGTGTGCTCATTACCCCCATTTGTTTCCATAGTGGGAGTTGTATCTTATGGGGATGTAAATCCCTGAGTTGGAGAGAATGTAAAGACCTGGAATTACAGTGGACATTTTTTTTAATACATGGGAATTTTACGAGTCCGCATTTTCTAACGGTGCTTGATTCTAAGGCTTGTTGTTCCCAGAATCAATTTATGAAGATTTATTCGGGTACATTCAGTAAAAGTACGAGCATTATTTTATGTCTTTTGAACCAGTTATCAGAATTGAAATCTGAGGACACCGTTGAACTCGCAACGCCGGAATTCACTTATGTAGACCATCACTGTATTTGTGTTCTAAAGAGAATGGATGTTATTTCTTTTGAGAGGTTTCAAAATAAAATTAAATAAAAATATGTGTAGCATATTTTTATTTTATTGGTGGTTAAAACCACCAAGTGGAGGTTAGTTGTGGGGCCCACCACACCCTAACCTCCCTTGAGAGGATGTAATTAAGTGGGTCCCACCTGAGTCATTCAACTCCTCTAACCCCCCTTTAACCCCTTGTAAATCTTGGTCCTCCCCCATAATTGTGCCAACCCTCTCTTCATTAATTTCAACCTTTCCCACTTCTATTTTTAAATTTGAACCATTCCAGTGAGTAATTAGGTGAGTTGTTTCATTTAATGAAAATAGAGGAATTAAAATGGTTATTCCAATAATTAATATAAAATTCATCTATTATTTTTGGGTAGGGTTTTTTCTTTTGGGAGAGATTTAGAGTTCTTAGTGAACGGCTTAATCCAATAAAGAATTCCCCTCATCTCCAAAAAACATCAAGAATCAACTTCTTCCTTCCTCAAACGGGGAAAGGAAGGGTAGCGACACCCATAAAGAACTCCTTCGATGTCTTTGACTTCATCACCTTTGAACACTGTCCTCCAATGACAAGTACCTCTCTTCCTCTTTAGACACTGACAGAACGATGCCACCTTCCTGCGACTCTGTCAAACAACACCAACAAGAAAGGAAGGGGTTTATTGTGATTAAATTAAATCCTTGTTCCTCGTCATTTATTATGGTTTGATGTGGGCCATTTGTTATCACCTAATGCGGAGGGAGCAGGACAAACAAACATGACCTGACATCCCTCCGTTGGTTCTTATTTTATTGACGACAGAGGCGGATCATAGAAAGGGCGCGGTGTCGTCACACCACGCCGGTGAAGAACCGCGGCCAAGAGGGTTGCGGCTGACGGAAGAGGTGTGCCGCCATTATGTCGGGCTACGCCAGAGGGGCAGAACCATGGCAAGGGTAGGCCGCGACGAAGGGGTGCAGTGTCGTCGCGTCGCCCCGGAGAGAGACTGTGGCCAAAGGCCACGACGGTCAAAGGAGGTCGGCTGGATGAGCCAGCCATCAGCGGTGCTCCACAAGGCGGGACCCGAAGGTTCCCACAGGATCGTCAGAATGCGGGGGTGCAGCACCCCCCACGGCTTGGCTAGCCGGGCCACGCGGCGTGGCTAGCTGGGCAGCGCGGTCAGACGGGTCGGGCCACATGGCCAGTGGGCTGGGCCACCATCGGGCCGGGCTACCATTAGGCCAGACCTCCCTCTGTTCGGCCGCTCAATCAGACTAGGTCATACCCGTGAACCGGGACAATCCCCTTTCTAGAACCGTTTAACCTGAAATCACCATTTCATCAATATTTTGGGCTATGAATGTCTGAATGATGAACCATCTTTGGTGATGAAAGTCTTAGAGAAGAAATGATCATTTTCAATACCCCTCTTGAGGTTTGGATGCAGTTTGGGTATGGTCGGGTTGGTTTGAACCTAAAAACCAACCAGGCCCCTCGAACGAAAAAGCCAATAACTCTTAGATCGGGCATCCTAATGACGTTTTTTCTATTACATTGAGTTCCTTATAATGAGACGGAACTACATGATACATCACCTAGAGACTTCATGGTAATTGATGAATCGAAATTGGGCTCGAGAAGCAGACCCTCCCAGAAACAAGCGTGTTGTGTGCGGGAACCCAATGGCTGGCTGCGACTGAGATGACAGGATCATTCGTGGATTCGACAGTGATGAAATTATAACAGGATCCTCCGTGGGTTCGGAAGTGATGACTTCTGTACCGGGATCCTCTGTGGGTTCGACAGTGGTGACTTCTGTACCAGAATCCTCTGTGGATTCGACAGTGATGACTTCTGTTCCAGGATCCTACGTGGGTTCGACAGCGCTGATATTATTCCAGTATCCTACGTGGGTTCGACAGAGGAGATGATTCAGAGGCTACAAATAATCATCTATACCCCTATTCATGTGTTTTAATCCTTTGTGAACTGAATATTTCTTTTCAAATATTATCATAGAGTGATTGCCATTACTTCCTTTATGGACAAAGTTGTTCTTGGGGTCGAGAGTTGGAGTCGAACTGTGACTGGTAACCTAGGTATATGTATTGGAATATACCTATGTGGGGTTTGTTGATACTTCATGATTGTATCTTTAATATTTTTTTATCTATAGTGGATTCTGGGAGACTGTCAGGGGTCTCATGTTCCCCTACTGTGTATTGTTATACTCACCCCTGCAAGGGCTTCACCCACACCTTGTTGTGTTTTGTGCTAACGACGGTCAGCAGCGATCGAGGGTGAGGGTGACAGACAGGTGGCTGCTCGGATATGGACTAGATGGGATGTACATCAGTGATCAGTTGTTCAAGATCTGTACCTACCCATCTGGTAGGATTCCCCGGTGGACAATCTAAGAGCTATTTTTACCTTTCTACTTATACATGTTGATCAATTGGGTTTGTATACTGGCCCACTCACTTTCAGCACACCTTTATTTTCTTTATTATTACTTATGGATTCTATTTCATGCATTTAGTATGTGCGTGATACAGGTTTAAAGGCAATTCCTTCCCTTTCTTATCAGGGTTTCGCCTTTGGTGCTAGTCGCTAGCCCCTGGCCTATGGAAGGCGTGCTTGGGGTAGTCACGACACGGCCCCGAGGATAGGTCATGACAACTGTAATGGTTACTCCCTATATAGTTGGTGGAGAAATAATACTTTTTAGAGTAATATGTATAAAATATCTTTGATTTTTCCCATATATACTTTAGATTTTTTCTAATAATTTTTCATGAAAATTAGTGGATTTTAAAAAAGAAATATACTATACTTTTTGGAAATATTTATTATTTTTCTGAATAAAATGTTATGTATTTATGAAAATGTTTCATGGATTTTCACTTAAATAATTTTTTCCATTAAATTATGTACCTTATTAAAATTTCTTTCTCATCCCACATTTTAATTTTTTTCATGGGATTTAAGGGGGATAAGAGACAATGAAGATATTAATTGGGAAATTGTGAAGAGTGGTCATGAAAAAAACATTTTTTATATTAAAAGGGGTTCCCTTGGTGGAAAAAATAGATAATGTGTATATGTTTCCAATTATAGTTTATGAGTTTAGTTTTTATGATTTTTCATCATATTTATTGAATCCTTTAAACCAATAATATCTCATGCAAAATATATTCATTTCTAGTTTCAAAACAACTAGAATATGTTATGATTATGTTCAGGTCCATACAATAAAACCCATAAAATTATTAATAATAAATGAGAAATAATGGTTAATTGATTTATTTTATATATAATGGAATTAATTTTAGGTTCACCATATTAACATTAAATTATTCATCATTTACATTTTTGACTTATCCTAGACTCACTTCTAAAAGTTGAGTGTACATTAGAAGAAACTAACAACTTATCAAATTTTATGTCGATACTAAGTGAATGGGAGGTTGAATCATCCCATCAGGGGTTTTATTGTCTATTGGGAGTCTCTTTTTAGATTTAATACTTTTTTATAAAATTATTCACAATATTAATACTAGTTACACTTGATAAGAGAATGACCAATTTATTACTTGAATTTATAAATTTTTTATATATATGTGACGTTATTTATCAATTACCTCATTGGATAATTAATTTAGATATAATTTAAATCCATATAGTAAAATAATCCTAAATATATCACTATCCTAGGAGGTGGTTTATTATGGAGTTAGAATATTTTTCAATATATTATCTAACACTTTATCCTTGTGATGCAAGTATAATACCATGTGGTTCAGTTTTATTTAATATTACACATCATAACTTTTAAGATCATGTAAAAAAGGCCAAAATAGTTACTTCTATAGTTTGAAAAGTATATCTAATGATGTGAAAATTATGGTAGTGTGTATAATACCATAATTTCATGAATATTTATGTTGTGTGACTCGGACCATTATGGAACCTTTTAAATCCATGCATCCGTGGAAAATAAATTTTCTTTTTAAGGCGATGTATCTTGGATTGAGTAATTTTGTTTTATGTCCATGAATCAAATACATGAAAAGTTCCTTTATAAATAACGCATCAAGGACTATTATATTTTAATTTTTATCACTGTACAACTATGAAATCTTCTAAACTACATAAATATTGGAAGAATTGACTCTTAGTAAATAACACCATGAAATGGATTGGTGTGGACATTATCCTAATGAGACCTGTCCTAGTTTGACTAGAAAAATGATTTTAGTGATGGTATATTAGAGAATATAATTGGTTGGGGGACCATTGATGTCCATGGATAAATTATTAGACTAGAGTAGCTAAATTAAGATTATAACTAAAATCATTGTGAAAATGGTCATAGTTTAGAACAACCAATATTTATGTGAGAAAAACCGGTCTATAATGATTCCAAATAATTGCAAAATAGGATGGGTTCTTATTTTCATATTAATACATGAGTTAATATACCACGATGACCATATTGGACTGGGATTAATTTTAATGGATGATCTTTCATAGAATTTGGTATATCAATTATCATAGTGATACATGATCTGAGGAACCACAGCATAGTTGAATTTTATTTAATCAAGCCATTTAGGATGTTATTGAGGTAGCATAGATGATTGGTTCTACATATAGGTTTGGATTTCAAAAGATATAGTTTACAAGTTATTTTGGGTAAGAAATTTATCCGATATGAATGAAATTTTTGAATGTGGAACATAGAAAAATCGTGTACAGGCCAAAAGTAACATTATTGGAGTATACTATGGCACTGTAACTAACAGACCCTTGCAGATAGGACTGACCATAAAAAGGATATTCTGGTGAATGGGAAACTAGGTTTAGACTTGGAAAACTAGTTATGGATTTATTTGTGAATATATAGATTCTGTATTTTAGGGTCACTAGGAATGATCATTTTCTCATGTAGGATAAAATGGTGAATTGGTTTCATGGTGTAACCTTAGATAGCAGGAAATTGATTATTTTTAGAATGATATGGGTGTTAAGAGATCCTACTTTAGTAACTCAGGATCATCATGTGGGTTGGTTCCTTCAGCTAGGTCTTAATGATAACACCTATGAAGGTGACTATTATAATGATTCTATTCATCAATGGAAACAAATAGAGTTTATATACATTACATTATCTTAGGTATTAATCTAAAAACACTTGAGGGGAATCTTGGAAAGAATCAGTGTTTCTTCTTGATGATCTTTCCACTTAGATGGTTCCATATGTTCTCCTCTATTGAAAAAGTAATCCTTAAGTTCCATTATAGGAAGCGGAATTTCTTCACATGGTTAACTAGAAAAATCCATTTAGGAACCATGTTCTTTGAAAAATTATGTGTGTCAAAATATTCAAAAAAAGGCACAAGATATGGTGTTTGAAACATGGTTTCATACATAACATTCTGAAATGGGGGCACAATATAGTATCATGAAGTGGTCATGGGGTTGTGGTACCCATATACTATCTGACAAACCATTATATATTGTGAAATATTCAATTTTCCAAATTTATTTAATCAATACTATATTATTCATTACCTAATATTTAGAAATTATCATGCATTACTTACAAAAATAATTTTTTCTTGTGTTGCACAAAACCCCACGTGAAAATTTGGTTACACACAAAACCATGTTATAATGAACCAGGACATATAATTAATATTATTATTTAAAAAACTCTTTTTTATGCCTTTAAAATGGTGGCATAAACAGGAATAATTAATTTTTAATTAAAATTTATAATTGTTTTATATAAAGAGAACATATTTATAATAAAGTACATCATTTCTGAATAATGTCTTTACATGTTTTGAAAATAATATTTTCTCAAAAAACTACTCTATTTATTTATTTTTTAAAAAAAATTAATTTTTGAAAATTTAAGATAATTAATTTTCAAATAAATCATTTGTAAGAACCTGGTTCTTATTATTGAGGTATGGATTTTGTCTTTTCCTTTTTCATTAAATTTTTTTGAGAAAAATAATGAAAGTGGGGTGAATCCCAAATTTTTTGGGTACACACCGTGTAATTTTCCCCACATCGGGTACTTTGTCCATCTGGGATGAGTAGACAGGGTGTGTTGGCCTGCCGGTTATGAAGGGTATAAAAACTGACTAAAAGCAGTGAATGTAGTATATACACATCGTGTAATTAGTCAGCAGGGGAACATTAAGGAGTTGTGATTATCCACTAGTAGAGTGATGGGATGCGCCATGTATTCCTAAATACATGTAATGTACTCATGTCGACAGATGAGCAATGTGGCAGTGAAAAGTATCTGCTAGAGGAACAGTTAAAAAAATGAAAAGTACATGCCGTGTACTTAAGAGTACACACCATGTAGTTTGTTTTTTCACTTAAAATGGGCATTATCCTCCTCTTTCAATAGAGGAATCTTAGGACACTGGAAGAGCATGGGGGAGAGGGATGGAGCTTGGAGGAGAACCCGATCGTACAACAGAACTTAGATTCCTTGGATGACGGTCTCAATTGAACCACCTAGGTGAGTTCTTCACTCTTCTTAAACCCTCCTTTCTAATTGTTTCTAGAGGGGAAGTTATATTAGTTTGATTGGGTAATGTTTTATACCAGATCTATGTCATTCATGGATGAATTGGGAGGTTTTGTTCATGAATATTGATCAGTGGAGATCAAGGTAGGTGGTATGATGTTTAATTTCAACATTCATGTTGTTTTTGTGTATTGTTGTGCTACGTGCCCATGATTGGGGTGTTGTATGGCTGAGGCCTTGAATAATTAGATATATTGAATTGCATAGATAATCTATTGATAATTATAAACTATTTTCTGGTATCATTGTTTGGATCCAAGGCCACCCCATAGGTGTGTTTCCCTTGTTTAGCCTTTTGGTGAGGATACCTGAGGTTATATCATGATAGTATCATGCTTGAGTTTTCTTGAGAGGAAATGTGTATATAATTTCTTCCTTATGTGTTGTGATCTGCACGGTTGCTACTTTATCCTGAGGGCAGTGTTTCTCAAGCCTGAGGGAAAGTGTTTGGTTTAGCCTGAGGGAAACTTTTCTTATGCATATGGGCAGTTGTTTTCGTGCCTGAGGGAATTATATCTTATGTATGAGGGAAATATTCATTATTCCTATGGGAAATCACCTGACGGTTCTTATTCTGATTACTTGAGTGTAAGGTTTTTTATGTTTCAGGACTCTGTTTACTTTTCATATTCATTGTGGTGATTTCACATGCTATATCTGCCAAGCTAATGTACAGGCTTGGGATTGGTTTACCTTGTACTTTTTAGATAGCTTGTTATGGTTTTTTCTGCAGTACTATTTTAGAGATTTTATGTTGATGCTAAGTCTTGGGAACTTATTATTCAAATATATTGAAATTTTAAATAATAATTAGATGGAAATGGAACTGGTTGGAGTAACTTCTTTTGAGTACTTCCTTGTTTACTGCATTTCATTACTGCACATTGTTGTTGCAGAAATACATTGATAGTTCTGTACGGGCCTTTGGTGGTTTCCTTATAGTATTTATTTCTAACACCCTGTTTGGTTCATGTCTTGGGCCCAAATAGAATATATTTATGTTGGTGTAGATAAGGGAAAGAGTTCCTATATAGCTACTTTATTGTTGTAGAGGAGTAGGAGAGCATGGGACCGAGCATAGGCTTGCAATGCTGCTGAGTTCCTACTGCGTTGTTTCTGTTGTGATTTTATTGTATTTTTCCCTTGTATTGTATTGATTTAGACTAAGTATATCTTGTTTTGGATGATTTTTTAGACTTTGGGACACATTTAATCATTATATATGATTGTTCGTCTTTTCTTTACTTTAGTACTATGTCCATTTCAACATTGGTATTGTTTGCTGCTTCATCATTTAGCATGTTTTCCTTTTATCCATTGTTATACACTTTGACAAATGAGGGAATAGTTTCCCCACTATCAGACTTAGGCCCTCGCTGTTAGTCGGCAGCCACTGGTGTTTTGGGAAATGTGCTTGAGGTCATGTGACCAACCAGGTTCAGGGCACCCGTAGCGTGGCACTTGGATCCTGGACGTTACAAAGTTGTATCAGAGGGTTTATTTTCATTGACTTTATGTTTGGAACCCATAATCAGGGTTATGACAGAATTGGTATTTTGTAATAATTGTGCCTTGGAGTAGCTACCCCGTGTACAGGTAAAATCCAGATTTCCTTAAATTCAATTATGATTTTCTGTTTATGACTATTTCAATTGATTTGTTTTTCACCATTAGGTGATGCACTTGTTTTGTGCGGTTTATATTTTCATACCTGGGCTCTATTTAGTTTAAAATCGATGAGATGAGGGTATGTGGTCTCATGCGTCATTTAGGCACGTGTAATAATCACATGCCATTCATAGTATCCATGCCATTTAGGTGAATTAGAAATTGCATATTGTTGTGATATATGTTTTGATAGAAAATACATGTTGTTGTGATAGATGCCTTGATAAAATACTTGATATTTCATAGGTTATTGTTATGTAAGGTTCTGTGAATAATCAACAAATATGGGTTTTTGAGGAGTTTGGTCCCTCATCCAACTGGAATTTGGAGGATCATCGACTTTTTTATCTTGTTGTAACAGGCATAAGATGACAAGATTTGATTCTTAGGGAATATGGGCCCTCACGGATCAGAAATTGGATATTAGGTGTTGGTTTCAGTGCTTTCTGGGATCTGATGTAGTTTATAAGGATTTCTATCTAGAAATCCCAGAATACATGCCATATAGTTTTGACAACACGCCATGTACTCTACTATTCAGGAAGAAAAGAAAAATGATTTAAGTACACGTCGTGTAGTCTCTAACCGTGTCATATGATGTGTGGGTAGAGACACAGGATGGGTATGTTCTAGAGGGAACACGCCATGTACCATTTGTACATGTCATGCTTGTGGAAAATGTATTCGCCCATGTTACTAATAACACAGATCGGTGAAGCTCGTCTAGTACATGTCGTGTACTTGAGGGACACACCGTGTAGTCTTGACCGGTGAATGACCATGTTGACATGGCTATGTGGTTGGGGAAACAAGGTGGTGTACATGCCTTGTGTGGGTGGAACACGCCAAGTAGTGTGAGCTGTGTACCCGGCCATGTCACAGACAACATGGGTCGGTGAAGGATGTATAGTACACGTCGTTTATACCTTATAAATGTCATGTAGCCCCATTTAAGCGAGTTCTATGTGGCTAAGACATGTATAATGACTTGGGCAGGGAAGGAAAATTCAAGCAAACGCCGTGTGTGTGGACAACATGTCGTCTGTTTGCAGTGTTACACGACCAATGTTGGCATTGTGCATGCCCATGTGAAATACATAAGAGAACACATCGTGTAGTTATTATACATTTTGTGTAGTCTTGTTTTGTAAAAAATGAATGTTTTCTTCTCATGTTCCCTTATTACACTGCTTTTTTGTCATCCTTGATGACCCTAAATCTAAGGTGTGTGTTTGACCTTGGAGAGTCATGTTGCCGAGATGACATCATGTTGTTCGCCTGGAGAGTGGAAATGAGTATACTCTAGAGACGGTAGGCCACGGGGTACTGATGGATCCTCAAGTAGTTCCAGATGCAGCACCAGCCATTATACCATACAGAGGAACAAATGTGCAGTTCTGTGAAGGCTTCATGCGGTTTATGGAGACCTTCCTGGGAGCACCGCCGGATGCCACATCTATGGCAGAGCTGACTTGTATATTCCAGTAGTAGCATCCACCTAAATATTCAGGGAATGGCGGACTACAGGTTGCGGTGTCTTGGATGGGTTCTTTGCAGATGATTTTCGATCATCTGGAGATGCCTCATGGGCAGAGGGTCAATCCTGCTACATAATGTTGCGTGATTCCTCCAAGAGGTGGTGGGATGTTACCACCAAGACTGAGCATCATAGAGACATAGCATGGGAAAATTTTCATGCAGTATTCTATGAATTTCTCTTCCCAGAGACACTGAGGGTAGATAGAGATCAAGAGTTCATAAATCTGAATCAGTGCGCTATGTCAGTGATGGACTAGTCTGCCCGCTTCAATGAGCTACAGCGCTTTGCACCTGTTCTGGTGGGAGATGAGATGTTGAGGACATGACGCTTTGATTATGGTCTTAGATATGACATATGAGTAATAGAGAACATTTTCAGGTTGCCTGCAGTGCATTCTATTGTGAACCAGGAACTGATTACTGAGTGGAACCTGTGGGAAGCTAGTGGTGTAGGCCAGGGTTGATTGGCACCAGTTTCTGGTTCTATTTCTATCGTTAAGAAGAATATTCATATGAATTTCTCTCATGGTGGCAGTACTAGCCATCAGTTTTCTTGAGGTGGCCAGGTAATGTGCTGCTAGTGTGGTAAAGAGAGGAACAAGAGACCTCAATGCCCACGTGTCCTAGTGGAGTGCTGAGCTGGTGGCAAGATGGGTCATTTGTAGTGCTTTTTCATGGCGTTTCCACCAGTGGATAGTGAGAGGGGTTCTGTGCAGACTCCATGTGCAAGAGATGGGCTGAAAGCTTCATACTAGTCATCGAATTGGAATATGTAGGGACATACAGGCTGAGGTGGTGGTCTTGGCCACGGTAGCCAGACACTAGGATCTCAGAGACAGCTGGGTGGGTTAGTTCAGGGTAGTCAGGCTATGTCGCTGGGCCGCAACACTAGGTAGGCATATGTAGTGAAAAAGACCCAAAATGAGTAGGATCCTGGACCGTCCACTATCATAGTTACTATTCTAGTTGCTTTGGTTTTGTATTCAATAATTTTTTGTATTGGTGCTACACATATCTTTATATCTATCCCCATTGTGGAGATCTTTTGGGCTCTGTGTTTCTTCTTCTTCTGATATCATGACACTAGACACATCGTTAGGAATTATAATGGCTAGTGTGCATCAGTGTAGGGAGTTCCCCATAGATGATGGTGTTTGTCACTTTTTATGAGACCACTATGTCTTAGAGATGACGAGCTATGTCATCATTCAAAGGATAGAATGGTTGGTACCCTTTCAAGACTTTGTATATTTCCATCATCGTAGGGTGAGTTTCACGTCACCAGTGGGCATAGAGTGTCTATACAAGGGTGAATGGGATGTCCAGGTGATCCGAGATGGACCTGAACATCATAGGTGAGGTGGAATGATATCCGATATTGCGATTTTATATCTAGATGACAAGGGAGAATGTCAAAAGGATTTCCCTCAATCATTTTATCATTTCAGGGATGTCTTCCCATATGACTTTTTGGGTCTTCCACCAGATCAAGAGGTGGATTTATTTATTGAGCTTATGTCAAGAGTTTCACCGATGTACATTCTTTCTTATAGGATGGATACACCATAGTTGCAGGAGCTCAAGAAGAATATGGAGGTGTTGGAGGGAAAGGGTTTCATACGACCTGGTACTTCTCCTTGGGGTTCGCTTGTCCTGTTCATGAAGAAGGAGGATGGTACCCACATATTTTTTGTTGATTATCAAAATTTGGACCAGGTTCCAGTCAAGAACCGATATCCCTTACCAAGGATGGATGATAGTTTGATCAACTTCAAGGATCACGAGTGTTCTCGAAGATTGACTTGAGATCCGAATATCATTAGTTTTGAATTAGACAATCGGACATTCTACTTAAAACTTTTTGGACCAGATATGTTCTATATGAGTACTTGGTCATACCATTCAGGATCATGATCACACAAGTAGTTTTCTTCGCTATGATGAATCGTTTCTTCCACCCATATCTAGATTCTTTTGTTGTAGTCTTCATGGATGATATCCTGGTGTACACTCACACTACACATGACCATGATACCCATCTTGAGATTGTACTGAGTACACTGAGAGAGAATCATCTATACGCTAAGCTCTCAAAGTACCACTTTTGGATGGACTAGATACACTTACTGGGTTATATCATCTCAGAAGTAAGAGTTGCAGTGGACCCAGAAAATGTTATAGCAGTAGTTTCCTAGGAGATTCCTAAGAACATGTTTGATATAAGAAGTTTGTTGGGGCTAGTTTGTTACTACAGGAGCTTTATATAGGACTTCTCCCGCTTAACAGCACTGTTGATGGGTTTGACTAAGATGGGGGTGAAATTCATTTGGTCAGAAGCTTGTGAGACATCCTTTCATGAGCTAAAGGAAATGTTCACAGCAGCACCAGTCTTGATACTTCCAGAGTAAGGGAAGAGCTATACAGTTTATTGTGATGCATCAGGTATAGGGCTGGGAGCAGTGTTGATCTATGGTGATCGATTAGTTGTGTACGGGTCTCAGCAGTTGAGACCACATGAGAGGAATTACCCGACACATGATCTTGGTTTGTCTGTAGTTGATCACATGTTATGCTATTGGAGACATTATCTCTTGGGATAGAATTTTGTGATGTTTACGGACCACAGAGGTCTGAAAAACATTTTGACCCTGCATGACCTCAATTTGAGACAGTTAAGGTGGGTAGAATACATTCAGTCCTTCGACTTCAGGATTGCCTATAAAATTGGTAAGGGTAACATAGTTGTTGATGCACTGAGTAGGAGGACTCAATTACAGGTAGTGCAGGAGGCATGTGGTGAGTGAAAAATGAGGGATTTGTTCTCTGAGATTCATTTTGAGGTTCATGATAGTCAGGGGTGAACATATCCTTCTTCCTTAGCTGTAACTTCTACCATCCTGGATAGAGTGACGATGAGACAACTATCAAATTAAGAAGGCCTGGTTCTACAAGAGTTGGTGGCAATTGAGGACACGCCTCCTGGTTGGATGATAATAGATGGCGAGGTACTATGTATCCATGGACTAGTGTGTGTTCTAGGGGATATACGCGAGGTGGTGATGCGGGAGTTTCATGCTTCAGTTTTGGTAGTGCGTCCCGGAGTTACCAAAATGTACCGTGACATGGGACGTCAGTATTGGGGGCAGGGTTTGAAATGAGAGATAGCTGGTTTTGTTATTAGATGGTCCCCCTCTCAGTAGGTCTAGGCAGAGTATCAGAGGCTATCCAGACTATTACAATACTTACCGATTTCATAGTGAAAAAGGTATGATGTCGCAATGGACTTCGTGACCGGGTTGTTGTGGTCACCTTAAGGAAGTGATGTCATGTGGGTTGTTGTGGACAGACATAAGAAGGTAGCTCACTTTTTTTCTGATCAAGGATCCCTTCAGTGTTTATGAGTTTGAGAAGTTATATATCTGAGAGGTATTACACCTTCATGGGGTCCCTTGTTCTATCTTTTCAGGTAGGGATTCTCGTTTTACATCTCATTTCTGGAAAATCATTCATATAGAACTGGGTACACTGGTGCTTCTTATCACAACTTACCACCCTCAGACTAATGGACAGTCAGAGCGTACGATAAAGGTCCTTGAGGACATCCTACATGAATGCTTCATGTACTTGGGGGCTCTTGGGAGAAGAAAATACCCCCGGTTGAGTTTGCTAACAGTAATAGTTTTTAGGAAACTATTGAGATGGCACCTTAAGAGGATTTATTTTGTAGGTCATGCCGATCACCTTGGTGTTGGTTGGAGGTATGTGAGGCAGCTTTACCGGGACCACGTATTATGAAGGAGACTTCAGAGCAGGTCTTGTTGATTTGGAAGCAGATAGATACTATACAGTGTCATCAAAAAACTTATGTTGATCGCCAGAGATGATCCTTGGAGTTCATGGATGGGGATTAAACTTCTTTGTGTGTTTCAGTGAGGTTGGGACACAAGTGGATTAGGATATAGGGTAAACATTCACCAAGGTATGTGGGGACATTTGAGACTCTGGAGAGAGTCAGGCCGGTTTCCTATCGGTTGTAGTTACCACAGATGTATCGGGTCGTGCACGACATCTCCCATGTATCTTTATTGAGATGTTATCACTCCGACATGTATCACGTCTTTCAGCCTGTGGAGGTTGAACATCAGGACAATGCATCTTTTGAAGAGCGTCTGATTCATATTATTTTTAGGAGCATGATGGTTCTCCGAGTCTGGTCAGTTCATCTCGTATGGTTGATATGGCAGCATGGCCGAGTGCAGGACAAAACCTGTGAGCGGGAGACTGACATACATGATCAGTGGCCAGATTTTTTCTATTCTTTATCTTCACCACCCTTGTAAGGGAAATTCGAGGATGAATTTTTATAAGGGGTGATGTTTTTAAGAACCATACACTTATTCTCGAGGTATGAGTTTATTCTTTTCCTTTTTCCTTAAGTGTTTTTTAGAAAATAATGAAAATGTTGAAAAATCCAATATTTTGTGGGTACACGCCATGTACATTGCCACATGATGTGTACTTTGGTCATGTGGGATGATTTCACATGGTGTGTAGACATGCCGACGATGACGGGTATAGAAATTGAGTACACAATGTGTACGTAGTATATATACGCAGTGTAATCAGTAGGCAGAAGAACTATAAGGTGGTAAGAGTAGCTGCCAGTGGAGTGATATGACACGCCGTGTAATCAGAAATACACACAGTGTACTCATGTTGACAAATGAATAGTGTGGCGGTGAAATGTAGCCTCCATAAAATAGTGAAAAAATTAAAATTACATGTCGTGTACTTGAGAGTACAGAACGTGTAGTTTTTTATTTTTGCTTAAAATGGGCAGTAGCCACCTCTTTCATGAGGGGAAGCTTATAATGTTGGACGAGTGCCAAAAAGAGGGCTGGAGCTTAGAGGATCTCCCGATTGTACACCAAAACTCAGATTCCTTCACTGACGGTCTTGATTGAACCGCGCGGGTGAGTTCTTCACTATTCTTGAACCCTTACTTCTAATTCTATCCTGAGGGGAAGTTATTTGAGTTTTATTGGGTGAAAGTTTATCTCATATCTACATCGTTCATGGATGAGTCGGGAGGCATCGTTCATGTATAGCGATCAATGGAGATTGAGGTTGGTGGCCTGATGTTTAATTCCAACTGTCATGTTGTTTTTGTGTACCGTTGTGCTATGTGCCCATGTTTGGGGTGTCGTATGGCTGAGGCCTTGACTAGTTAGATATCTATAATTTCATAGGTAATCTAACGATAATTATAAACAGCTATCTGGGATCTTTTATTGGATCCAGTGCCACCCTGTTGGTGTGTTTCCATTGTTTAGCTGTTTGGCTAGGATACCTGAGGGTATACCGTGATTATTTCATGCTTGACTTCTATGGAGAGGAAATGTGTATAAAATTCTTTATAACATGTTTGGATCAGCCCGGTTGCTTGCTTTTTCTAAGGGAAGTGTTACTCATGCCTTTGGGAGGGTGTTTTGTTTAGCCTGAGTGCAACTTTTCTTATGCCTGTGGGCAGTTCTTTCTAGGCCTGAGGGAATTATCTCATATGCCTGAGGAAAATATTCTTTATACATGTGGGAAATCAAATGAGGGGTTCGATTCTGATTAACCAATTGTAAGGTATTTCATGTCTAAGGATTCTGTTTACTTTGCATATTCATTATGGTTATTTCACATGTTATATCTATCATGCTAAAGAACAGGCTTGGTATTGTTTTACCTTATACTTTTTAGATAGCTTGTTGTGGTTTTTTCTATGGCATAGATTAAGATATTGTCGATTGAGGCTGAGTCTCAATAAAAAATAATTAAATTATATTGAAATGTTAAATAATAATTAAATGGAAATGGAACTGGTAGGAGTAGCTTATTTTGGGAACTTCCTAATTTACTGCATTTCATTACTGCAAACAAATGTTGCACAAATTCACTGACAGTTGGGCATGGGAATTTGGTGGTTGCCTATTGGGATTTATTTGTCACACCATGTTTGGTTCATTTCTTGGGGCCAAACAGAATGTATTTTTGGAGGTGCAGATAAGGGCATGTGCCCCCATACAGGTACTTGATTGTTGCAGAGGAGTATGAGAGCATGAAACCAAGATTAGGCTTGCGAAGATGCTATGTTTCTACTGTGTTATTTCTATTTTTTTCTGTATATGTCCCTTGTATTTTATTGATTCAGACTATTGTACATCCTTTTTTGGCTGCATTCTTAGACATAGGGACATAATGCATCATTATATATCACTATCGGCCTTTTCTTTACTTCAGTACAATGTCCATTTAAACATTGGTATTGTGTACTACTTCTACATTTAGCATTTTGGTAGTTTATTCACTGCACTACACCTTGACAAATGAGGGCGTAGTTTCCCCACTATCAGACCTAGGCCCTCACAACTATAGGCAGCCTGTGGAATTTTGGGAAATGCGCTTGAGGTCATGTGGCCAACTGGGTTCAGGGCACCCATTAATTGGCACCCAGATCTTGGTTGTCATATCATTTTTGAATTCATCATATCTAAGTTATCTAACTGTGAATTTTCAGTATTTTTATAAAAATTAAAAAAAAATTAACTGGTGAAAAATGTTTAATTATAACAGTATAATACGTTTTTTATTATTTTATTTTTAAAGATATTTTATATTTAAAATTAGCTTTAATGCAAAATTAGTTGAATTAGACATCCAATAAACCTATTTAGTTCATTAGAATTAATTTCATATTGAATTTTGATATAAAAAGGTAGTAAAATTTTGAATACTTTCTTTTTAAAAGATATTATTCTTGTTGTGTACCCTGGATTAATTTTAAATTAAAAATTTTCCACATCTAGGAATGTAATTTCAAAATATTGATCAATATTTTTTATCAGAATAATTTATATTATATAAAATATCTAACCTAATTTTTGAACAAAATCAATTATAAAAAAATAGTAAGAATTATTTACCATGGTTATGGAAAGATTCAGTTTATTAGGGGATAAACAATTTAATATGGGTCATAATGACCCAAAAGTAGAAGAAATCTCATTTTATGGCCATATTAATACCTCATCCATTATATAATTGATAATAATCCATTTTTTATTCTCTAGGAATGAGATAAAAATTTGTAGACATTTTTCTTTTAAAAATTTACATGTTTTCCACTAACCTCACTTATAAAAGGCCTCCCATTCTCATCCCATATTCACACCATAAAACATTTTTTGTCCTAGACCTAAAAAATAACTTCCAGAATTCCATCCTCTCATACTGGATGACTTATTTTGGATGTAAATCCCCCATGGGTTGGATTTTGGTGTAATCCAATGCAAGATAGCTGATGAAGAGATAACATTCATCAACCGAAATTTTTATTTTATTTCATCCCAAAACTAATTTAATTATTATCATTATATAATGATATAAAAAATGAATTATATTCCATATAATCATATGTTTTTATGTATAGATAATTACCGAAACCGTCCCCACTTCCATCAAATGGGTTATGAAATCATTGTTCATGTGTACGATGGACTATCACCTTCTAAATTGATGCCTTTTATTTTATACATTAACACCTCTCAAGAAAGGAAATAATATTGGATTTATTGTTTAAATATGATATTTATAATATTATCATTCTTTTGGACTTATTATATCACGCCTACCTTGATAAAATCCATTTTTTAGGAATACGATAATGTCATGCATGTATATGGTGGAGTACAACCTCAAAAGGAAATATGATTCATTCATGCTTTATAGGGAATGTAATAAGGTTTTACAGAAACAATATATGTTATATATATGGAATATAAATTATTCTATAACGAGGTTATATTATTTACCTTTATTTATTTCAATATGTTAGAAAAATTGAAATAACTTTCCTGTGTATGTATGGACTACTATCTCAATGAGTTGTGTATTTCGTATTCGATGTCTATCTTTTATATATTACTAAAATTAAATATATAAATATTATATATGATATTAATATCATTTTTAAAATTTGTGATAATATTTAACAATGATAATATTAATATGAAAAAACAACCATTCAAAACATACACAAAAATAGATGAGTTATTTCACAAAATACGACATTAACATAGAATTGTTAATAAAAATTTAATAAATGGTAATATATAAATAATATCTATTATGATCTATATATATATATATGCATATATATAAATATATATAGTTGAATGATTAATAACCAACACATATGTATTATAAAAGTGGTTTGAACATGTATGAAGGAAAGTGAGACATAAGGTAAGGGGTTTCTAAACTATCTTTTATTTATGAGAGACACATGAAAATTCACATCTCATTTCTTTTGTGTGATGTTTATTCCACCCCACTTTCATGTTATATCCTGAGTCCGATTATTTTCAATATTTTTTTAATTTTTTTTATTTATTGGGGATTACGATTCACAGTATTACTAATGTTGTAAGATATTTCTATCTCACATTTTTTTGACACACGTGAAATATTCACCACTTGTTTATTTTATGTGGTGTATACACAACCCATTAAAGTATTTAATGGTGATTTTATATTTTTTTAATTTTCAAATCCAAATGATGATTACTCTTTCATGGGGTTTACAGTTAAATGAAGTAAACGGGTTTTCATTCAGTTTTCCATCATTGAGACATATGTTCTGTAATGAACCTATCTTATTTTATGAAGTGTATATACATACCCTTTGACATATAATATTATGAGTTTATTTATAATCATGATATTTTATGTTTCATTTATTTATATTTCTCTCATGGGGCTTGAATTTCAATGTTGCAATAGTGGAAATTATTTTATGATACAATATCATAGTTTATCGGGATTGTTTATGATAATGTGTCCAATAAAAAAATATTATAATCCACATCTCAAGAATATATTGAATTTTATTATCCACATGTTCTGTTATTAGAATATATTTTTCCTTCATTTACCATTCTCAATTCTCCCAATAATTTAAAATAAGTTTTTATGAAAAAATAATCATTATTTCGGTCATTGGATGAAAACTAATTTTTCTACAGAAAACATGTTTTCATTAATTGTTTTAAAAAATTGCATAACATTATCCAAGTTATTTATTACAGAAATTTTTAGCCATGTCTTCTTTTTTCTTTAACTTTTTGAAAAAAATATTCATATTGTTTTCCAATAAATTACCAATTAAATTTCATTGAATATTAAAATATAATCATGGTTTTTTAACATTAATAACATGAAAAATATTTCCCTCCATCATGAATTATCAATGATTTAAATCATTGGTTATATTTTTGTTAATTTATTTTCAATGAACATCTTTTAATTAATAATTGGGATTTTTTTACGTATTAGATAAATTTTTTTGAAGTGATTTTTGTGAAAATGTTTTATATTTTAAAATATATTTTTTCATAGAAGAAAGGATATTTTTAGTAATAAATGGTTCAATTTTTTTTAAGATTATTTTATAATTTTTTTAATGAATGACCGATACCATTCCTAAAAATTATCATCCCTTTATTATAAAAAAAGAAATAATAAACATACCCCAGTCTCAAAGAAGAAAACTATAACACCCTGAGATTTTATGAAAAATATTCTTTTAATTTCATTGATGTATTTTGTTTTAAGCCATAGAAAAATTATCTTGTTCTATACGAAACACTATATTAGAATGTATTATATGAAAAAACTATTATTTTCTTCTGTAGCACGCAAGAGCAACCTTCCTCAATAGTGTGTGTTGTACGCAATACTGAGTTTAACTAAACAACGATATATTTTTATATTACTTTTATGAAATAGCCGTTATGAATAGTAGTAAATAAATATTGAATTTTATGACATTTTAATTCATCTTACACATTTTCATGATCATGGTATGTGAACAAAATAAATTTTTCGGGTAAAATAATTATTTTTTAAAAAATGTTGTTTTATCGCCTTTTGATGGAGCACCCATCTTAAATATAGTTTTTGAAATGTTTATAAGTTTAATTTTACAAAATAAAATTATTATTTGGAATCAGGATATAAAATTTTACTTTGTATAAATTTTTGATATTTTTCTGATAAGTTTCTTATTTTGATGAATAGTAAAAACGCGCTATATTTTAATTAAAAACCATTTTATTCATCGTAATAACTTATATGGTTAAATTATAATATTTAATGGTTTTAAAGAATAAATAGAATATATTTTTACAATTTAATATAATGTATTTCATTATCATTGATTTTATTTTGAATTAAAAGTTAAAATCATTTCAATATTTTGCAATGTTTTAACTTTTAAAACTCGTTTTCTTAACAACGAGATTAATTTTTAAATTAATTTCCACAACTTCTGTGATTTGAATTTAGAAAAATGGATTCGATATTTAGACTATGTACGTCCAAATTATGTTAATAGGCTGCTTTTTATTTTTGGGAACTATGAATATTAATTATAGAAAATTTTATTTACAATGGTTAAAGGTAAATCGGGTAATTAAGAGTAAATATAATATTATAAAATTACCCTAACACTTGACATAATATAATTGGATGATTATATTTCGTCCTAAGTCATATTTGGGTCAAAATATAATCCATTGGAACCCACTTGGATGTGATTAAGACCTTTAATTTATTTTATTTTAAAGAAAGTGAAATATGTCTCACTCAAACATTAATAATTAGATTACTTTTAATATAAGGTTATATAGAATATAAATTCTATTATAAATACTCATTTGAAAGATAATATTTTTTCTTGATCATGGAAGTTTATTTGTAATTTTTATGAAATATTTAATTACATTAATAACATGTACTTTAATGATGTAGATATTATTTATATATTGAGAAATCAATAATATAGTTTTTATTAAAATAACAATAACTATCCAAAGGACCATAATCTTGACCAAACATTTTTTTTAAGTATATCTATACCCTAAGAATCCAAGGGTCGATTTATGGACCATTTGGAGAATTATAAAACTGATTAGGACATTTATATTATTTTATTTTAAATGATGTCAAAGATGTCACCTTCATAATTTAATAAATATAAAAATTTAAATGTTGTGATATTAAGATGATAAATTCGAGCAAAAATATTATTATTTAAGGTATTATATTTATCTTCATAATAGGATTTTATTTTTAATTTTTGTACAAAAAAAATTAAATATATTAAATAATTATACAAAAATGTTGTAGAAATTATTTTACTAAGAGAAATATCAAATAAATGGTTTTATTAAAATTAAAGTAAATGTTATATGATCTAATTAATGTTCTACAAAAAATTTATGGATTAATATTACAAGTTATAAATATATTAAACATTATTTATGAATATATCTTCTCTTTGGTTTTTATTTAAATTCAAATAATGAATAGTGTCAAAATTGACACTATTGATATTTTATAAAAAAAACATATTATTAAATTATTTGAAAATCACAAAAATATTTAAAAACTACAAATTGAAAAATATATGTTCTAAAGGATTTTAATGTATCCAATTATAGGGAATTGACAACATTTAATTATGTATTAATAACAATTTATAATTTAGAATTGTATTACCACAAATAAAATTAAATAGATTAAATAATGAAAAATCAAGTTGATAAGGTTTATAATAAACATAAAACATGTATAAATTTTATAGGATGATTTGATTACACCCCTATATCATCTCATATTATAATTTAGTCATTTTTGGTGGTTTTTAAGTGGGGAATCATTTTATTATTAATTAATAGTTTTAAGGTTTCCAAAAGTGCCTCTCTCCTCTCTTAAAAAAGGGAACTTCCTTCCCTCTCCTCTACACTCAATTTTGAGCCTTCAAGCTCGGCCAAACCCTGACCATTTCACGTATCCAATTCCATAGAAACCTACTATAGGTACTGGTCTTCTTTAAAGACCATCTTTAGTGCCATAATAATAGGATAAGAGGAGTTGTGTCAAAGAAGAGGTAATCTCTTCTACTGATTCTTTCAAGTTTCTTTCTTCTTCAACTTTCTCTTCTTTAGTTGTTTCGTTGTAAAGTAATACAATAAGTATCAATAATGTAACAACCTGATAATTTATGATAAGTATTATTTTTAATTTATTTGATGTCATGTTTTTTATGCTACAACAAGCTTATCTTGTGCTATACGCTACACTGTATTTGCTTGAAGTATACACAACACTATTATTAGATTGTGTTACACACAATTTCAAGTTCGTTTTATAATAGTCATTCTACGCAACATTAAGTGTGTATATATATATTAAATGTATAAATTAAATATGGTTGGATTCTATTATACTAAATAATAAAGGATTCTTTCACAACACGCAACCCTGACTTGGCTTGCATTACATGCAATCACGACCTTCCTCGATAGCGTGTGTTGTACGCAATACCGACTTTTACTAAACAACGATATATTATTATAATGTTATTAGGAACTAGACGTTGTGAATATTATTAACTAAATATTGAATTTTATATCATTATTATTCATCTTACACATTTTCTAGAACAGGGTATAGGAACAAAATAAAATTTTCGGGTAAAATAAGTATTTTTCAAAAAATGCAGTTTTGCCGCCTTTTGATGGCGCACCCACTTTAAATATAGTTTTTGACATGTTTATAAATTTAATTTTACAAAATAAACTTCTTCTTTTGAATCAGGATATAAAAATTTACATTGGATAATGTTTTGATATTTATCCGATAACTTTCATATTTTAAAGAATAGTAAAAACACGCTATATTTTAATTAAAAACAACTTTTTTATCGTAATAATTTATATGGATAAATTATAATATTGAATGGTTTTAAAGTATAAATAGAATATATTTTTACCATTTAATATATTTTATGTCATTAGTATTGATTTTACCTTGAATTCGTAGGTTAAATCAATTCAATCTTTTGAATGTTTTAAACAAAAACCCGTTTTCTTTCGACAACGGGATTAATTTTATTTAATTTTTGCAACTTTTTTCTATTGAATTTCATAAAATTGATTACATATTTGGGAGAATTGGCTCCAAATTATGTTAATAGACTATTTTTTATTTTTGGGAATTATGAATAGTAACTATGGTAAATTTTATTTACCATAGTTAAAGGTAAATCAGGCAATTAAGGGTAAATATAATATTATAAAATTATCATAACAAATGAAAAAATTCTATTGGATGGCTAAAAGTAGACCCATAGCACCAAAGGGTCGGATTAGATTCAATTTATGGACTTTTGACCATGAAAATAAGTTAATTATTATTAAAACAAAAGAAAGGGACAACATGTCACTCTCTTAAATCTTATAAGTATAATAATTTTAATTTAGTTATAAACTTCATGAAACATAGAAAATTAATAGTATAAATAATGATAATAGAATTATCTACATCATATTAATTTATTTATAATTTTTAGGGATTAAATAATTATCATTAATTGTGACACAATGGTGATACAGAAAGTTTTTATCTAGTGAAAAATCAAGAATATAGTTTTTATTAAACTAATAGTGACCATAAAATTCACAAAACCCGGTCCAAAACTTATTGGTCATGTAAAGGTAAACCATAATAATCCCATGGTAGAATATTTGACAATTTTGAGCCTTATAAAAGTGATTATGACACTTATATTATTTTATTTTAAATGATTCCACAGTTGTAACCTTCATAATATAATAAATATAACAATTTAATTACTGTTATTTGTAGATGATAAATTCAAGTAAAAGTATTATTGTGAAATTTAATAGATTTATATTCATCATAGGATTTTATTTTTAATTTTTATACAACAAATAAGTATATTAAATAATTATACAAAAATGTCATAAGAATTATTTTATTAAGAGATAATCCAAATAAATGGTTTTAGAAATAATAAAATAAATATTATATGAACTATTTAATGTTCTAAACTAATTTTATAGATACATATGACATTTTATAAATATATTAAAGCTTTTATTTCGAACATATATTCTGTATATATTTTATTTAAATTCATGTAAATGAATAGTGTCAAAATTGACACTATTGTTATTTTAAAAAAAAAACGTATTATAAAATTGATTAAAAATCACAAAATTATTTAAAAATTATAAATTTATATTTATATGGTCTAAAATGTTATAAAGTATCCAATTATGGACAATTCACAACAAATAAGTAATTATTTGTTATAATTTAAAATTTATAATGTTATTACCACAAATAAAATTAAATTGATTAAATAAGGATAAATCAAGTTGATAATGATTAAAATAAATTACTAACATGTCTAAATTTTATTGTTTGATGATATTACAACCCTATATCATCTAATCTTCGGATAAGAGTTATTTTGGAAGTTTTTCAATGGGTTTAGGATTTAATATAAAATAATATTTTTTATATTTCCAATGGTGCCCCTCTCCTCCCTTATAATAGGGAACCTCCTCCCTCTCTTCCTCACACCACATTGAGCCTTCATCCTCGGCCAAACCCTGACAAATTCTCTTACCCACTTCCCTAAAAACATCCTAGAGGTTCTGGTGTTCTTCAAAGACCAATTTTAGTTCCCTAAGAGTAGGTTTCAAAGAGGCGCTTCAAGGAAGAGGTAATGTACGTTACATAGTCTTTCTACTTTATTTTTTCTTCCACTTCTTATTTAGTTGTTTAATTATGAAGTAATAACATCAGTATCACTAATTTACTGATAAGTTATTATAAGTATGAAACAACCCTATTTCACCATCTATCCATCCTACAGAAAATGAAATAATCCCGCCTACGTACGTACAGAATACCGTCTCCACGCTGTGGTGTAATATATTTTCCACCACCACCATACATGGATGGGTATAATGGTGAAATTAATGAATATATATGAGTATTGTAAATTGATATTTATTCTGTAATATTATAGATACACGTTAATACAATTCCACTATCATGGGAATGATATCATCGCCCGTGCGTACGTACGGAATACCGTCTCCACGACGCGATAAGATTCCCTCTCCATGATAACCATTCAAGAATGATTATAAATTATATATAATAAGTAATCATGAAATATATGAAATAATTATGCTACAGGATTTATGTATATATATATTTATTTCATCTACTTGATTCCATTCATTTCAATAAGGAAACAAAAATAGCGTTCATGCGTACATACGACCTACAGTCTCCATAAACGGTGTATTTCATTCCATTTATCGATCCATTATATATATTTATATTCTAAATATATATTATATAATAATCATGTTTTACATTCTTGATGTATTTAATCATGATCTAAGTAATCATATGAATAATTTCAAGTTAAAACACGAACGACAAATGAAACGATTTTACCCAAAACGCTACTTTAACATTAATTTACAAAAGAAAGGGTAATGTAAAGTCATAAGTGAACAATATATGATATAATAACAATGAATATGATTCTATAATAAGTCAATGACATTATTTAAATCATTATACAGGAGGTTTGGATATGTACGAAGCATATCGACCTAAGGTAAGGGATAATTTTGCAAATCTCAATTTTATTCGAGATTGCTTATACTTAAGTATTTACTAGGGTTATTATTAGCATCCATGTCCATGTTTTCTAAAAGTGTTTTTTTGTATGTTTAATGCCATTTTTACCCATTTTTACTTTTACTACATTGTACGTAAGGAATCTCTCTTTTTTTACGTACGAGGCACTTTTTGACTTTTTCGACAAAATTACGTGAAGAATGATTTTTTAACATATACGGCATGAAAGGATTTTTACAGTTTTATAAATCCTTATTTTCATGAAGATTCATCCAAAAGTTTTCATAAATATTTTCAACAAAACCCTTTTATTTTAAAATTGCACGACATTTTGTGAAAAGAAAATGATTTTGAATAAAAAAGGATATATTCCTCAAGAATTCAGTTCAAGTGTTTTATCAAAACCATTTTTCATCTAAGATGACATTATTTAATATGTGTATGTTTCAATTATAATTTCTCTATGATTTACATGGTTTCACTTTTCTTATTAGGAAATGATTTCCATTTATTTTAAATGGATTATGTGGTGATGGGATGATGTTTATGAAACCCATTTTATTTATTGGGTTTTTATGCATGATGTATGTTTATTTTGTGGCACAAGTAAGAATGATTTCATTATGAGATGGGTGGGACCTATATCTCCCTCCAATGAATTAGGTAAAGATTTATATCTCATGAGATAGACATGGCTGGAATGGTATGTTAATACGGTTCAGTATTACAGGACTGAATGAGGAGTGAACTCGATTCAGAAAGGGACTTTGTCCACTAAGATTGTTTTGGCAGCAATGCCTTGGCTACTATGGAAATCATTACATGTGCTTAATGGATTCCACAATTACATGTTTTATTCCCATTAAATTTTATCATGATTTATGTTCCATTATGATCTATGCCTTATGTACTTCCACGATTTATGTCTTTGCTCAACATTTTGATGTTTAAACATTATGTTCATGTTTTTAAGGTCAAATGTATATGGTATGTTTTATTTTATCCATGATTACCCTTACTGCGCATTTGAGCTCACCCTTTTTATTTTTTATTATCCTCCAGGATTAAAAGAAAGGTTTTAGGTAAGGAAACAAAAAGTGGAAGATCTTTATGGGAGATGTTGAATATCTTTCACCACGATTAGAAGATTACGTTCCACGTTTCCAAAGACACTAAACTATTACGGTTCTTGTGTGTCTGTTTTTGTTTTGTATTAAGTATTCCGAAAATGTAATGTAATATCTATGTACATAAATATTTGGGTCTTTACAAATAATATACTGATATGATATTATAAATATGAAACGACCCCATTTCACCTTCTATCCATCCTACAAAAAATTAAATCACCATGCGTGCGTACGTATGGAATACCTTCTCCACGTCGTAGTGTAATCTCTTTTTCCACCATTACATTACATGGATTGGTGTAATGGTATAAAGAATAACTATATATGGTTATTATAAAATAATAATGATTCTGAGATATTATATCATCTACTCCAATTCCATTCAACAATTATGACAACGATGTCATCGCTCGTGCGTACGTACGGAATACCGTCTCCACGAACGTGATGAGATTTATTTTCAATGATTAACCATTCAAGTATGATTATAATGTATATATAATAAATAATAATGAAACATATTACATAAAAATGATACTTTATTTATGTACATATATGTTTCATTTAGGTAATTTCATTCAATTCAATAAGGAAATGAAAACACTGTTCATGCGTATGTACGGCCTACCGTCTCCATGAACAGTGCATTTCATTACGTTTATCGATCTATCATATATATTTATATGATGAATATATATTATATATAAATCATGTTTTAGATTTGGGATTTATGTAAATCAGGATATAAGTAATAATATCAATAACAACAAATCAAAACACGTATGATAAATGAAATGAATTTACCCAAAACGATGTTTTAACATGGAATTTACAAAAGAACGAGTAATATAATGTCATAATTAAACCATATATGTTATAATAATAATTAATATGATTCATTAATAATTAAATGACTATATTTAAATCATTATACAGGAGGTTTGGATACATACAAAGCATATCAGACTTAAGGTGAGGGATAATTTTGCAATCTCATTTTTATCAGAGATTTCTTATACGTTAGTATTTACTAGGGTTATATTTTTTTCATCCATGTACATAAAAATGAATTTCATAATGTGTTTAATATTCATCCATGTATTTTTAAAGTCATGTTTACCCATATTTCACTTTTACTTTGTGTTTTGGAAGGAATCTTCCTTTTGTTTACCATACGTCGTACTTTTTGACTTTTCCTTTAAAAGTAAGAGTAGAATGTTTTTTAACTTATATGGAATGAACGGATTTTTATGGTTTCCTAACTCCTTATTTTAGTGAAACTTACTCTACAAGATTTCGTGAATTTTTTCAACAAAATCCTTTCTTTTAAAATTTCCTGGCATTTTGTGAAAAGAAAATGATCTTGAAGAAGAAAGGTTATTTTCCCCAAGAATTCTTTTCATGTGTTTTATCAAAACCATATTCCATATAAGAAGACATTATTTCATATGTATATGATTCAAGTGTAATATCTCTATGATTTACATGGTTTCACTATTCTTATGATGAAATAATATCCATTTGTATTATATGGATTATGTAATGATGGGATGATGTTTATGAAACCCATTTTATTATTTGGGTAATTATAAATGATTTATGTTTATGTTGTGGCACACGTAAGAATGATTTCATTATGAGATGGGTGGGACCAATATCTCCCTAAAATGCATTGGTTAAAGATTTCTTTCTAATGAGATAGACATGGCTTGAATGGCAAGTTAATCCGGTTCAGCGATACAGGACTGGAACGAGGAGTGAACTCGAATCAGTAAGGGACTTTATCCACTATGATGGTCTTGGCAGCAATGACTTGGATACTATGGAAATCATATTAAGTTCTTTATGGTTTTACACAATTACATGTTTTATTCCAATGTTGTTTTATAATTATTGATGTTCCATTATTATCTATGCCTTATTTACTACCATGTATTATGTCAATGCTCAAGATTTTGATGTTTAAACATTATGTTCATGTTTTTATGTTAAAATGTATATGGATGTTTCATTTTCTCCATGCTTACCCTTACTATGAATTTGATCTCACCCTTTATATTTTTTCTTTTCCCCAGGATATACAGAATGGTTTTAGGTAAGAAAAAAAGGGATTATCATTATGGGAGATGTTAAAGATGTTCCACCATGATTATAAGATTATGTCTAGAGTTTCCAAATACACTAAACTATTATGATCCTTCAGTTTTGCTTTTTGTTATGTATTATGTATTCTGAAAATGTAATGTAATTTCCATGTACGTCAATCTTGGGTTCTCTATAGTTGGTATCAAAGGAAAGGTTTAGTTAACCTTTGGAAACTAGGATTCGAAAACTTTAGTGAGTTCCCTAGAGATATTTCCAAAGTATTTCTAGGGATGTCCCTAAGGTTAAGTATAAGTATAGGTTACAGTCCTGGAATTAGGATAACGATCATGAATATCCTATAATTAAACCAATGATGTTTGTGATTGAAAGTACTCCCATTGATTATGTTGTTTTCCTAACATGATTTTTGCCTCTCACGCTATTCTTTTTGGGTTTTAGAAAATCGCTGGATACCTGAAGATTCATGTTAATGGAGAATATGATGGAAAATGGAATGATATTATTCATGATGAAGCAAATGAAATGGGATTTGGAATGCGAAATATCATTGTTATGCCTAATCAGCAATCTCATAATATGATCAATAATATCAACATTGGTAAGTTTCCTAACTCATTTAATTCTAAAAAGAAGGAGTTTCATGAAGATCATAGAGGAATTAAAGTTCAATTTTACTCATTTTAATCATGTAGGAAGAGACATCAAGGAGAATGTTTCAATGGAACTGGAAGATGCTTTAGGTATGGAAAAGAAGGACACAAAGCTAGTAATTGCAAAGGAAAGGGTTCAGTGAACACCATGGACAAGGATAATAGTGTTTCTAAGACAACAAAAATGGTTAAATGTTTTAAATGTGTAATGTATATGCATTATGAAATCCAATTACCTAAGATAAATCTCATGAAGAGAATCATCATGGTCGTCTGGGTAGTATTTATATTACTGATGATGAAGAGACTACAAATGATATGTGAGATTTGATAATTGTTGATGCTTGGTCAATGGTTTAAAATGGTTGTGGGGTGATTTATTTTTATCAAGAGTTATGTTGTATAGGTAATTGTACTATTGAATAAAGACACATCTATTTATTGTTAAACATTTTTTTTACTTAAATTATTTGAATGTATATGTTGAATGGTAATGGTAACCGTGAAAGGTTATTCAGATATTTTTGGAAAGAAGATGATATTCACATAATTAAGGGATAAATAGAAAATGAAATGAGTTCATTACTGATATAAGGACAAAGTTATATCATGGTTTGAGTATACAGAAATTTTTGGATTTTGGTATGTGGAAAGAGTTAACTTTTGACAGAATTCATGTTTTCACTACAGTTCAATGGGTATTCATTTTTTACAGACAATACATGATTAAGGTAATCACATGTTTGGAATGTGACCAACATGATATATCATATGATATATGGGAGATAAATTATGGTATTCACATTCTCGGTAAATGAAATTTCTAGTAATTGTTTTCTTTATACTATGAGCTTGGACAGAAGTATGTTGGATAAGCCTAAAGATTGGAAGGGATTATGTTGGACATAAGTTAGTATAAATTAAGGTTAGAACTTGTTTCGAAATTATTGATGGGATGTTATAATAATGTAGTTTTAGAAAAAGGAAAACCTGCAGGATGGGCGACAACCCATCGCATCGGACAAGGCTGTGGGAATCAAACCAACAACCAAAGTACGGCGGGCCATTATCTTCTACCACTTACCTAAAGGAAGTCTCTGGTTAGTTGAAACTATTATTATTTTATTAATCGGTATGATAGATGATGTATAAGTCCATTTTTGGAATCACATACGATTAACCTCACCATAGATGGACTTAGGTATATTTGATAATTTTTACTTACCTTTTGTTTGAGATAGATGGAATGTCCCATCATTCTATCACATGATCTGCTAACACTTCAAGAATGACAAATTCAACATCATTTCTTTATGATATGAAGTAGATATTTTTCTAGACATGAACAACGGTGATATTGTACCGAAATAAAGTAAGTATTTCTTTTAATTCAAAAAATATTCAACATTAGGTAAATGATCTTGAAAACCAAAAATCATGTCCTAGTTCCCTCGTATCTGATTAATCAGATGGTACTTTAGATAATAACAAATTTATGGCTTTTTGATTGTTGTATTTTTAATAGCCATTTCCTCTACCACTCCGAATCAGAAGTTGATGGGTATATTTCTCTTCCATATCCATATTTTCTTATATGTTCTCTTATGTGGAAACCCAGTGATGAGTTAATTTGTGTAACTGTTATGTTTCATAATTCACTTTTTAAAATTATGTTTTAGTATTTATTTTTATGATGTACCTTTCTATGAACGAAACATTCATGTAGTAAACCATCTATAACCCCGACAAATTTTGGGGGGGAAATTCATTTTTGGGCAGGTAGAATGTAACACCACGAGATTTTATGAATAATATTCTTTTAATTTCATTTATTTCTTGTGTTATATGCCACACCAAAATTATCATGTTCTATACGCAACACCATATTAGCTTTTATTATATGAAAACACTATTCTTGACTTGTGTTGCATGCAAGAGCAACCTTCCTCAATAGCGTGTGTTATACACAATACTGAGTTTCACTAAACAAAGATATATTGTTATAATATTGTTATGAACTAGTTCTTAAGAATAGTAGTAACTGAATTTTGAATTTTAAGACATTATAATTCATCTTACACAATTTCTAGATCAGGGCATGTTAACAAAATAATTTTTTCAGGTAAAATAAGTACTTTTCAAAAAATGCAGTTTTGCTGCCTTTTAATGGCGCACCCATACGAAATATAGTTTTTGACATTTTTATAAGCTCAATTTGACAAAATAAATTTCTTATTTTGAATTAGGATAGAAAATTTTACTTTGGATAAATTTTATATATTTTTCTGACAAGTTTCTTATTTTGATGAATAGTAAAAAATGCTATATTTTAATTAAAAACACTTTTTTAATCATAATAACATATATGGTTAAATTAAAATATTTAATGGTTTTAAAGAATAAATAGAATATATTTCTACAATTTAATATAATTTATTTCATTATCATTGATTTTACATTGAATTCATAGGTAAAATCATTTGAATCTTTTGCAATGTCTTAACTTTTAAAACTCGTTTTCATAACAACAGGATTTATTTTAAAATTAATTTTTGAAGCTTCTGTGATTTGAATTTGGAAAAATGGATTCTATATTTGGAATCAGTATGTCCATATTTTGTTAATAGGCTACTTTTTATTTTTGGGAATAATGAATAGTATCTATGGTAAATTTTATTTACCATAGTGTAAGGTAAATCGGGTAATTACGGGTAACTATAATATTATAGAATTACCCTAACACGTGTCTTAATATAATTGAATGATTATATTTCGTCACAAGGCATATTTGGGTCGAAATGGAATCCATTTGAACCCACTTGGATGTGATTAATACCGTTAATTTATTTTATTTTTAAGAAAGTTAAATATGTATCACTCAAAATTTATTAATTAGATTATTTTTAATATAAGGTTACACAAAATATAAATTCTATTATAAATACTAATTTGAACGATAAATTTTTTTTATTTATCAAGGTAATTTATTTGTAATTTTTACGAAATATTTAATTACATTAATAGCTTATACATAAATGATGTCCAAATTATTTATTTAGTGAAAAATCAATAATATACTTCTTATTAAAATAAAAATACATAACAAAAGGACTAGAAACTTGCCCAAACATTCTTATTCGAGTATATATATACCCTAAGAATCCAAGGGTATATATTTGTTCTATTTTGAGCCTTATATAAACGATTAGGGTATTTATATTATTTTATTTTAAATGATGTCAATGATGCCACCTTCATAATTTTTTTAATATAACATTTTAAATGTTGTGATTATAAGATGATAAATTCGACTAAAAATATTATTATGAAAGGAATTATATTTATCTTCATAATTGGATTTTATTTTTAATTTTTATGTAAAAAATAAATATATTAAATATTTATACAAAAATTTTGTAGTAATTATTTTACTATGAGAAATATCAAATTAATAGTTTTATTAATATTAAAATAAATATAATATATGAACTAATTAATTTTATCCACAAATTTTCTAGATGATTATTTCATGTTAGGAATCTTTTAAACATTTTTGTTAGAATTTATCTTCTGTGTGGGTTTTAATTAAATTCTAATAATGAATAGTGTTAAAATTGAAAATATTGATATTTTACAAAAAATATCATATTATTAAATTATTTAAAAATCACAAAAATATTTAAAAACTACAAATTGAAAATTATATGTTCTAAAGGGTTATAAAGTATCCAATTATGGGTAATTTACAACATTTAAGTATGTATTTATAACAATTTATAATTTATAATTTTATTACCACAAATAACATTAAATAGATTAAATAATGAAAAATCAAGTTGATAAGGTTTAAAATAAACATAAAACATGTCTAAATTTTATTGGTTAATGAGAGTACTAACCTATCTAAAATCATCTTCCAATGGAGTATTTTTTTGAGTTTTTTATGTGTGGTTTCATTTTATTATTAATTAATATTTTTATGGTTTCCAAAAGTGTCCCTTTCCTCTCCTATATAAGGGAACCTCCTTCGCTCTCCTCTTAATTAAATTTTGAGCCTTCAAGCTCAGACAAACCCTACACATTAAACTAATAAAAATAAATAAAAACATAATAGAGGTCATGTTCTTCTTTAAAGACCAGCTTTAGTGCCCTGTGAGGAGGATAAGAGGAGCCGCGACAAAGAAGAGGTAATCTCTTCTACCGAATCATTCAAGTTTCTTTCTTCTTCAACTTCAATCTTATTTTTTTGTTCCATTGTAATTTAATACAATTAGTATCAATAATATACTGATATGATATTATATATATGAAAAAACCCCATTTTACCTTCTATCCATCCTACGGAAAATGAAATCACCGTGCGTGCGTACGTACGGAATATTGTCTCCACACCATGGTGCGATATGTTTTTCCACCACCACCTTACTTGGATGGTAATAATGGTGTAAATAATAACTATATATGTTTATTATAACATCATACTGATTATTAGATATTATATCATCTAATCCAATTCCATTCAATAATTATGGGAACGATATCATCGTTCGTGCGTACGTACGGATTACCGTCTCCACTAACATGATGAGATTCATTTTCCATGATTAACCATTAAAGTATGATTATAAAGTATATATAATCTATAATCATGATATATATTACATAAAAATGAAACCTTATTTTTGATCATATATTTTTCCTTTACTTAATCCCATTCAATTCCATAAGGAAACGAAAACATCATTAATGCATACGTACGGCGTACCGTTTCCATGAACGGTGTATTTCATTCAACTTATTGATTTATCATATATATTTATATACTGACTATATGTTATATATAAATCATTATTTAAATTCTAGAATTATTTAAATCAGGATATAAGTAATAATATCAAGAACAGCAAATTGAAACACATACGATAAATGAAACGATTTTACCCAAAACGCTGCTTTAACATGGAATTTACATAAGAACGGCTAATATAAAGTCATAAGTGAACAATATATGATATCATAACAAGGAATATGATTCTGTAATAAGTCATTGAAATTATTTAAATCATAATATTGGTTTTTTGGATACATACGAAGCATATCGGACATAAGGTAAGGGATAATTTTTCAATCTCATTTTTATCAGAGATTTCTTATACGTAAGTATTTACTAGGGTTATATTTTTCATCAAAGTCTCTATTTGTTTTTTCATAATGTGTTTAATATTCATCCATGTATTTTTAATGTCACTTTTACTCCTCTTTGACTTTTACTTTGTGTTATGGAAGGAATCTTTCTTTTGTTTACCATATGTCTTACTTTTTGACTTTTTCGTTAAAAGTATGAGGAGAATGTTTTTTAACATACACGGAATGAATGGATTTTTGCGGTTTCATAACGCCTTATTTTCATGAATATTTATCTACAATATTTCATGAATATTTTCAACAAAATCCCTTTCTTTGAAAATTTCATCGCTTTCTGTGAAATGAAAATGATTTTGAAGAAGAAACAAAATTTTCCTCAAAAATTCATTCCAAGTGTTTTATCAAAACCATATTTCATATAAGATGACATTATTTGATATTTATATGTTTCAAGTATAATCACTACTAGAAATACAGGTATTTGCGAAGGGGCCCCATCTCAAATGACCCGTTGCAGAAAATGGCATCGTAACTAATTTTTTTTTTCTGACGGGCACGTTGCAATAAAGTATTTGAGACGGTCCCTTTTCCCATCGCAAATAGTATCTTCGAAGAAACTATTTGGGATGGGCCCGTCGCAAATAATAATAAAAAAATTAAAAAAATTAAAAAATTATTTATTAATATTTAAATATATTAATATAATTATATTTATATAAATATAATATTTATTTTATAAATATGATTTTGAAAGGATCTTTGGAAATATAATATTAATTTATAAGATATTTAATAAAAAAGGATTATAAAATAAACTAAAAAATATTTTTAATTAGTAATTATGTAATTTTTATGAAATGATAGTCATCTAATAACTCTGTGAATTAAAAAAAATAACAAAATTATTGAAAGATCCAAAATAAGTTGAAAATGAAACCCAAACTTCAAACGTCCATAAATTTTGATCCGGGACTCTGTTTGAGCTCTACAACACATCAAATCAAAGCATGCGACGAGATATACAGCCCTAAGGACCGGTGGAACTTGTACAATGTTTTTTCGAGGCCAAAAAAGGCCTTAAATGCCTACAAAACTGAGATTTTAGTCGGGGTACCCTGGTTTTTTACCATTCAAACAGCTATAAATTCTGATCCCGATGTCTGATAAACCTGTACCATATATCATATCAATGATCTTTTCATGTTCTTCGATTTTACTGATTGTAAAACTGAAACGGACTCCTGGATGAGAAGTTATAGTCGTTTAAAAATTCAAACGGCTATAAATTCCGATCCGGATGTCCGATTGGCCTGTACCGCATATCATATCAAAGATCATTTCATGTTCTTTGATTTGACTGGTTATGGAGTTGAAACGGACTTACAAATTAGAATTTATATCCGTTTTAACAATCTCGATGGATTTTCACCCCCTCATTTCTATGTACTCATTCATAACTATACATATATCTATATATATATTTGTGTGTGTGTGTGTATTGTATATAAGTATGTATGTATGTATTTATTTATTTATTTATAAATACACATAAAAAAATATTTTATAAATTAATTTAAAACTATGTTTATAAATATATATTAATATAAAAATAAATATATGAATAAAAATTTATAACTACATATATATATATATAAATAGATATAAATAGATATTAATATATGAATATATATATATATATATACTCATATAACCAAATATATTTAAATTAATATAAATCTATATTAATATACGAATAAATATAACTATATATATATATAGATCATTAAATGTATAAAAAAATGAAATGGATTAGTTGTGAAGGTTAATGTGTGCATGGGGGAGGTGTATTAGTAATTATTAGTATTTATTAGTAATTAATAGTAATTATTAGTAATTATTTGTATTTTTTCTTATTTTTCGTAATTGTTCCTAATTATTTCCTAATTTTTCAAAATTATTACTAATTATTACTAATGATTACTAATTATTACTATTTATTCCTAATTATTAGTATTTATTACTAATTATTTGTATTTATTCTTAATTATGACTAATTAATAATAATTATTCCTAATTATGACTAATTATTATTAATTACTCCTATTTATTATTAATTAATTTTTATTATTATTAATTATTCCTAATTACCATTAACTATGAACAATGAATACTAATAATTTAGATTTATTAAATAACAAAACAATCTAAACATAATTAAATTACAACTAATTAAGAATAATTAAAACTAATAAAAAACATAAAATAAATATTAAATTATAATGAACATAAATACCTTTAAAATTGATCTATGGTTGATCTCTGATAGTTGTTGAAGGCTTCAATATCAACCTCGGAAATAAAAATTAAACTTAAGAAACTGTGAACTCTAAAAATAGAGTTTTGAGAGAAGTAGAAGATAGAGTTGGAGAATGAATGAAAAAAACAAATAAGGGTATTTATAGGTTAGCTTATTTCTGACGGGACTATTTGCGATGGGATACCCATTGAAAATAGTATTATTTGTGATGGGACCTCTCACAAAGAATTTAGCCCACATTGATCACGGTCAATGGTTAAATAGTTATTTGCGACGGGTCCCATCACAAATAATAACCTGCTGACATACTATTTGCGACGGGGGTATATTCCCGTCGCAAATATTTTTTATCGCCACTGGTTATTTGAGACGGGTGGTAACCTCCCGTCGCAAATAACATTCTTGCGGTTTAGCACGCATTGCGCGCCAAACCCTTTTCGACGGTTTAGCTTTCTCCGTCGCAAATAAGTAGTTATTTGCGACGGGAAAATGCCCCTGTCGCAAATAAGTTTCTAACGGGACTATTTGCGACGGGATTTATCCCCATCGCAAAAACCCCTTTTCCCCGTAGTGAATGCCTCTATGATTTACATGGTTTCACTTTTATTATGTAGAAATGATATCCATTTGTTTTATATGGATTATGTTATGATGAGATGATGTTTATGAAATACATTTTAGTCTTTGGGTTAGGATGAATTATTTATATTTATGTTGTGGAAAACGTTAGAATGATTTCATTATGAGATGGGTGGGACCTATATCTCCCTCTAATGCATTGGGTAATGATTTATATATCATGAGATAGACATGGCTGGAATGGAAAGTTAATCCAGTTTAGTGATACAGGACTATAACAGGGAGTGAACTCGATTCAGTAAGGGACTTTGTCCACTATGATGGTCTTGGCAGCAATGTCTTGGCCACCATGGATATCATATCAAGTGCTTAATGGTTTTCCACAATTACATGTTTTATTCCCAAGCTATTTTATCATGATATATGTTCATTATGATCTATGCCTTATGTACTGCCATGTTTTAGGTCATTGATTAAGATTTTGTTGTTTAAACATTATGTTCATGTTTTTAAGTTAAAATGTATATGGTTATTTCATTTTCTCCATGCTTACCCTTTCTGAGAATTTGACCTCACCCTTTATATGTTTTCATTTCCCCAGGATATAAAGAAATGTTTTAGGTATGAAAACAAAAGGGGAATATCTTTATGGGAGATGTTGAATAAATTTCACCATGATTAGAAGATTATGTTCTGAGTTTCAAAAGACACTAAACTATTACGATCCTTGAGTGTTGATTTTCGTTATTTATTAAGTATTTCTCCAAATTAATATAATTTCCATGTACGTCAAGCTTTTGGTCTCTACAAAAATTTACATTGATCCCACCTCATAATGGGAAGAAGATCACTAGGCACTTGATCACCCCAATGAAAATCAGAGCTACAAACTCCTTTCCTGGAAAGACCATCTGCCAATACATTTGCATCTCTATACAAATGAGTAATATTGTGTTCCATTGAATAATGAAGATCCAAACTATTAGTCCATCTATTAGTCAGCTTCCAAGGGAGATGAAGAGAACATGTCCTGATAGCCAACACCAATTGTATGGAATCACATTCTATCCATAATTTATTCCACCCTCTTCAATCATCCTATTCAACCGCCTCAATAACACCACACATATCTACTTAAAGATCTGATGACAAACCACACAAGCCATAAAGGAAGCCAATAACACAACCTTGATAATCTCTAAAGACCGCACCAAAGCCTGAATCACCTGGGTCATAACGCGAAGTGCCATCTAAATTTAGCTTGATCCAACCATGAAAGGGTGTCTGCCAAAACACATCAATTATTCCAAGAGGTAAAGAAAAATTTCCCTTGACATTTACCCTATTTAAAACAGATAGATCGTGAAAGGAATTCCCATAGAAGTTGCCTTTCGGAATGACAGCCTCTTGAATTGCAGTGAGGATTCTAGAGATAAGCACACCTGCAGAAAAAGCCAGCTGCTCATAGATGATTATGTTCCTATAATACCAAATAAGTTAGATCAATTCCTCTGCAGAAATGAGAAAAAGAGACAAAATCTACGCTGATAAATTAATATTAGGCCCACTCTTCATAAAAGTGGCCATCGAGTTCATCTATGGAAGATTCACTTCAAATATACTAGAGATTGCCGACGACAAAGCTGAATCAGCAGCGCAACTAAGAAACAGCTGATCGATGTCTTCCCTATGTTGATGACACAAACACACCTGGAGCAGAGGGATATCCCACATGTTTGAAGGTGATCCTCCATTGGAAGCCTCCTTTGTGCAACTCTCTATGAAATGGATTTCTGAGGATTTTTTTTGAATCCCCTGTTCAAAATACCTGTCCACTAAGAACTAGAATTATTTCCCACAGAATGATTATAAAAATATTTAGAGGAAAGGATCCCATTGGAAGAAGTTTACCATGCCCAAAAGTCTCCCCTGGAATAGAAGAAGTACTTCATAACAATATAATTAACCTGATTTGGAAGTCATTCCATGCAACAAAGTTGATCATTAATTGATAGAAAAAAATCCAGATAAGGGTTACCGCAATGAACCAAGCCTTCTAGGCACATACCGATCGAATTACATTTCTATAAAGGAAGGGAGGATAACTTTGAAACCAACCAATGAGAATCTGCATCAATTCTGAAAAAGATGTTCCTGAAAGAAGGCCAAACATAGGAATTAATGTAATTAAGATTTCCTGATTTGAGTCTGTGAAGAAATCTTTCTCGAAGAAAAGAGAGAGCATCAGATTTCATGCTGAAAAGTCTCCATATAAATCCTTCCTGTAGAGAATCATTAAAACAACCCAGATTTTTGATACCCAAACATCCATCATCATCAGGTTTCCACACAAAATTCCTAGAGTCTGTTTCAAGCCTTTTTTCAGTGACACTTCGACTCCAGATGAAGTTCTTGACAGAGACATTGATTCTCTTAATTAAGTCAATCATCCATTCATAATCCTAGAAAGAATAGAATAATTTTTAGATGATGATAGAAATCACAAGACATACTCTACATGACATGGATAAATATTTACCCATCCAATAAGAAATATGTATTCGAATTAGTCCAACAATACTGAAAAAGAAGCAATCCTTCGGTATCCCCCAAAATAAAGGCACTCCCATGTAATTGAAGGGAATGACTCCTTCTCGAATACCTTTCTCTCTAATGATGTCATTCATTATATTAGATATGAAGTTCCTTCCAATGTAAACAAAGTATTTCTTCCAACTGACCACCTATCCCAAAACCATCTCATAATACAAAAGAGCTTTCATGATATTCTTGATATTTCCTTTGTCCACTCTAGTGAAGAGGATGATTTAATCAGTGTATAGAAGATGTGATAGAGCAAACAACCCTCTTCCAGCATGAATGGTTTTAAAATTTCCATTTCCAGCCATGATAGATAGGAACCTATTGAGATAGTCCTCAGCAATAGAGAAAATGATTGCTTATAATGGATAACCCTGCCTAACTCCTCTTGAGCACTCAAAGTTTCTTTCAGGTGATCTATTGATAAGAACATAAATGTGAGTTGAGCTCAAAATAGACTTTATCCAATTAATAAAAACATCATCAAATCCATACATGGAATGAATATTGTATATGAATCCCCATTCCATTATATCAAAATCCTACTTGATGTCCAATTTGAGGGTAATGTTACCCCCTCTGATGGGATTTTTGAGGAGATTTACACATTATGATGCAGTTATAATGAAATCTTCGATCTCAACTTGATAAAGACAAACTGATTGGAAGAAATTATCTTGAAAGAAATGTGTGATAACCTACTAGAATGAATTTTGAAAATAATTTTGTGAACAGTTTTGACCAAGGAAACTGGCTGGATTAAATGTATTTCATTTTCATTTTCCACTTTCGGAATAAGGACAAGGAACTGAGAATTCAAACCACAGGGAAGGATCCCACATTTGAAAAATTGTATAACCAACCTGAAAACATCTTCATGAATTATGTCCCATAATGATTGAAAAAATAAATTACCAAAGCAATATGGACTCAGAGAACTCTTAGAGTTGAGACTGAACATGGCCTCCTTAATTTCTTGCTCAAGAGGAATTAAAATGAGATTGGAATTATCCACTTGATTCACAATCCTTGGAATCACCCCCTCTGAATTATTAATAGTTGAATATGAACCATTGAAAATCTCATTGAAATTATGGATTATGTTCTCCTTTAGTTCCTTTCTATTATAAATTAGGCTATCCCCATTTTGGATTAAAGAAAGAGGCTTACAGATCTTTCATATTTTTTGCAGAGCATTAAAAAATTTGGAGTTCCTATCACCATCCTTTAACTATGTTGTCTTGAAGGAATCCTTTTTCAAGGCATCCTTAAGTTTGAGAACATTGTTGAGCTTGATGATTATCTCAGATTCATCAGAGCACTCGTAGGAGAAATCATTACCCAAATTGATATCATGGATGTTCTAAATAGATTCCTCAAGAGAAGAGATATCTGAATCAAGAGATATGAATTGAGCCTTTCTCTAGAATTTCAGATTCCTTTTGAGGATTTTGAGCATGGTAATTCAAGAAAAATCATCATTCCTGTAATTGACATAATCCCATGTGTGTTGAATGATAGTCATGGAATTAGGATGAGTTACCCAAGCATTATTGAACCTAAAAGGGAGAGGGTGCTTAGGTTCCTTGTTAGTGAGATCTAACAGAATTGGATGATGATCTGAATTATGTCTAGAAAGAGTTGAACTTGATATTGAACCCCATTTATCCAGAGAAGCACCATTGATAAAATCCCTATCAATTTTTCTGGCCATAAAATCACATCAATTTTTCTAGCCACATAACTATTATAGAGGTGGTTACACTTGCATAAATTCAACAATTTTTTATTAGAAATGACCCATCACCAATAGTACATGTACATTAATTATTTTTTATGGAACAATTATTCTTTCGCAAATAATCAATATCTGTTATGTGCGATACTACTCCATCCCAAGTAGTTTGGTGGGGATACTCGACGCTCAGCGCCAAACAGATTTTTGATGGTATTTTATGATGAACGCCTACATCTATCACAAATTCCCTCTATATCAGAAGTATTTATGACAGAGTACAGTTACCAACAGATATACTTTTGACTGAATGAATATTTTTGATAGAATTAATTCCTTCAATAATATTCCATCATAATTACTAAATTCATTTAACCTATGTGACATCCTCCTTCTTCTTCATATCTTCTTCCTCTCTACCAAAAATTCACTCCATAACTCCTCCCATTCTCCATGACACACTACTATGTCGCCACACTGCTTTACTACACCAGTACGCCACACCTCTATGATGCTGCCTAACTTGCACAACTGTGATGTAGAGCTGCCCCGGGTAACCCTACTTGACTTCCTTCTCCATGCAGCATCATAAATGCATGTTGATTTTGATTTTTATTTTCTAATTCTAGCTCATATATTATAGTTATGGACTCCACTTCTCAAATCAGTAATTATTTTTCCTCTTTTGGTTCATTATTTTAAATACTAGTTTGGTCAAAACCACGGTTTATAGATTTACCAAAATATGAAAATTTAATTGATATTTAGGGTAAATATAAATTTATATGTTCTCTATTTGGTTGTCCTAGTTCGGCAAGAGTCAATTTAATTTGATTTAAAGTATTTTTGACATTTTTTAAAGTTTAAATTCAATAGATTATTTTTCATTGGTGCATAGGGTTGATGGATGCTCATTATATCATATTATTATTTGAAATATGATTATTTTTGAAATATTCTCAAATTTTTCAATAATATGTAAGTATTCTAATTTTGTAAAAACCTATGTTAATTTTATCATTTTGGTGTTTAGGGTTGTGGGAAGACTGTTATAAATTCACCCGATTTTTTTCCTCATTATTTTTTATTCGTTTTTGAAAATTTTTTCCTGGTTTCTTGGTTCCTTAATTTTTGTTTGCGCACACGAGTGTATGTATGTACACATATTTTATATGTTAATTTTTTGTAGTCATGTAATAAAATATAATATAAATTTATTTGAGTAAGAAAATATGTGATATATAACGTATGAAATAAATATAAATGATTCATTTTTTATGATAAAAATTAAATTATAGAAAAAAATTTAACAAATAATTATTTATAATATTCATTAAAAAAATAAAAAAAATTAATGAAAACACAATTACAATTTTAAAAATGTAATATTTTTTAAAAACATACTTAATAAAATTATGGGTTTTTGTAATACTTAGTAATAAAAATATCAAATATAATGAATTTATAAAAAATTCATAAAAAATATTAATTATTAAAAATGTAGTATTAATTTAAATAATTATTAAAAATAAATTATAAATTATAATATTTAACAATTAATGATTCTTTATTATAAGAAAATTGTAAATATTAGTGATAATTAAAAAATAATAAATATATTTTGTAAAAAATTATAAGAAATTTTACAACTATTAGGAATTCACAATAATTCATTAAAATGATTAATTAATTAAAATAATTAATATATATATATATATATTGTAAAAACACATGACTCTAATAACTATTATAATCCATAATTGTAAAAATTATTAAATCAAAATAAATATCAATTCATAATAATTATAAATTCAAAAAATAATCTATAAATTATTTTTAAATTATTTTTATAAATTACTATTTTAGGATAATAAAATTTATTTATAATAAAAATTAACTACATGTAAATAAATTTATCAATTATACATATATTTTTATTTAGATTTAATATTTCTTTATTTATTTAAAAATAAGTTAGGATATAATTTTTATATTTTTTTAACTATGAAATTATAACACATGTATAGGAATTATGAGAATTGTAATAATGTTTCACATAATCAATAATAATAATTAAATAATTTATAATAATTATTAATTAAATAGTCAATATTATTATTAAATATAAAATATAAATTTTTGTTACAAATTATTATGAATAAATAAAAAAATTTAGAAAATTAAATAAATATGTATATATTTGTAAACGATAAAATATGAGTGATTAATAAATATTGGTAATATTTATTATAAATTCATATATAACTAATAAATAATTATGTTTACATACCAAATAATTTTATCAAATCCTAGAAATTAAAAAAATATTTGTAATTAAATTACACATTTTTTCAAACCTTGCGAAAAAATATAAAAAATAATAACTATTAGAAATTCACAATATTTAATATAAATTTTAAATTAATTATAATAAATTATAATAATAATTGTATAAAATTTTATTATATATATTAATAATATGAATAAAATATTAAAAGTGACGCCCTCACGTACGATATTACCAAAAACCTGACTCTCACAACTGTAATATCACACCTAGGGTAAAACCTAAACCCTAGAAACAAAGGTGGTCTATAATTTTACTTTCCATTCATAGTCTGAAAGATACATTAAATTGTAATTATAAAATTAAAAATAAATATAATTAATTAACCACTTGTGTAATGTAACTAAACACCAGACTCTCAAAGATTTTAGGCCGCACCAAGGGTAAAACCCACATCGAAAACCCAATGGTGGTATCTAATTTCTAATATGATACATCATTCATTATATATTTTGTTATTTTCTAAAAATAACATGTGTCTTATATAATATATTTAATATTTTAATTCTTTTTGTGCCAAACCTCAACATGCCTCATAATCCACTGCTAACCTAGAACCTCACTTTGATCATATTCCATATAATATATGAAGGTGTTAAAATATAATAATAATTTGAGACTATTAAAAGTGATCAATAATAATTATTCTTATTTCTCTTGTTTTTTAAATAACTATGGACACTGGATGTAGAAACCAATTTAAATTACATGATCAGGAATGGATAAATAATCGCAATAAATCCAAACGGATCTTGTGGAAATCCTATCTACAGTGAAGGTGTTGAAACATTTATATCATTTTCTTCATTGAATTATGATTTTTTTTTCTGCCAGAATAATTATATGTCCATTCAAAAATTGTGATCTTAGGATATTTGAAATGTTTAACAATGTTGGAATTAAAAAAATTTATTCCAGTTTTTAGATGAATTGTATCTTTTGGTATCATCATGGGGAATATAATTCACTAGAAATTATTTTTTTGTACCCAGAACCATTATTTTAGAATTAAATAGATGACGCCTCTTATAATGCCCTGACCCTAGAAGCCTGGATCTAATGCATTATTTTAATACATTTTCATGATTACATGAAGTCATGTCCTGAAGGACCAATCATTTTATTAGTCTTGGAAAATAGATTACATTCATGAATGATACATTACACATTCAAACATAAAACACAACATAAATAATCCATTGAGAACAACATTATTCCCCAAGCTAAACCATCCTTATCAAACATAATACACATTATGGAATCTTGGGAAAAAACATTAAAAAGTGGTGAGCACAAATGCTCAGTAAGGGTAAATAATTTAGCAAAATCTATAAACATTTAAGGCAAGAAGTGTAATAAAAACAACAGTCTTTTAAACATAAACTTGAACATAATAATAAAGAAAATGAATCAAACATTACCATATAAACATGCACATGGATATTCTACTAGTCGAATAAGCACATGTAATAATTAATTTCATAATGAGGGAATGCCTAACACCGGATTTCATTACCACATAGTCAAGGCCTCATGCCAAGACTACAAATTAAATTTTTTTCAAGGCCTTGTGCTAAGAAAATAGTTTGTCTCAGGAGACCTACCAATGCATTGAGGGGCTATTGGAGGCCCCAACTGTCAGTTAATAAGTATACTACATTCTTCATATGAAAATGTTGAGACATAACATATTCATTTGTATTAAAACTAGTTTTAAAAATTTCAATATTTCAACCATAATTCATGAATGGTATACAAATATAACATCTAAAGTCAAACATATCATAACTCATTCGATAGAATATGGACGATTGTAATATAATAAATCAAACATAATCAAGAATAATATCCAGTAATGAATGTTGACATAGTTGAAAATGATCTGTAAAACCATTTGAGAAAATATCCTTTTTTGTGAAATCATTTAAAAGTCAAACATGTATAAATGATGTTTTTTAAAATACATTTTTTAATCAAAGTGTCCCATACATCATTGAATCATTTTAAAGGAATTAAAATTTTAAAAAAATCATGTCCATTTAAATAAACCCATAAAACCATTTTGAAGACAAGAAAAATAATGAGAATTATTTTGAAGAATAAATATTTAAAACATATTAAATAATGATTTAGTTAAAGTGTAAACTAAAATAATAATTTTGAAATGACTTTTAGGAAACATGGACATGTATGATAAAAATTTACCAATAAATAATTACATATAATCAATCTCAGATAATAATGAGATTTAGGAATTAACCCTTATCTTACACATTCCTTAGGTCGTGGGTACGTTTAACCTCCTGTATAATGACCATAGTATGTTATAAAATTATAACAGAATAGTATTCATATTAATTATATTAAAAATGATTCATTTATGACATTATACAGCCCATTTAATAATTATTTCCATGTTAAATTAACATTTCAGGTAATAATCGCTTTCTTTATTGTACGTGTTTTAATTGGTTATTCTTGATCGTTTCATTTAGATCATAATTTTAATACATTATATATATAAAAAAGGATTTATATATAATATATATTTAGAATATAAATATTTATAATAGATTGATATATTAAATGGAAAACACTATTTATGGAAACATTAGGTTGTACATACGCATAAACCTTGTTACTATTTTCATATCGTATTGAACAGAAGTAAGGGAAAAAGATATATGTAAGTACATACATACATACAAATATATATATATATATATATATCAAATTGACTTATTATGTCATATATGATATATTAATTAATAATATGTATTTTTATAAACATCGTTGAATGGTGAACCTATAAATGAATCTCATCGCGTCGTCGAGATGGTATGTCGTATGTACACTCGAGCGACGATATCATTTACTTAATGATTAAAAGTTGTGAAATTAGATGGTATATTAATATTACAGAGAAATTATCATTTTATTTTCATTAATTATATACATATTACTCATTATTATATCAATCTAAAGTACATAGTGTTGAATAACAAATTACACCACCGCTTAGAGACGGTAATTCCTTCGTACACATGCATGGTGATATTATCATTAATATGATGGATAGAATATTCAATATGGTTTTATAATGTTTATAATAACATCACAGTATGTATATGTAAATAGGGTTATTATTTTGGTATGGAAATAACAAATAATGAGAATGCGGAAGAAGAAGGAAATTTTGAGAGAGGTGATAAAATAATTAACTATTCTTTGGGTGTTTCCTTTTTATTTGAACAAAAGGGCCTCATAGGTTGGTTTTTTGATCAAGGTAAGGCCTCTAGGTTGAAGTGTGGGAATTAGGGAGGAGATTTGGGTTGGTTTTGGATGAGCCAAATGGAATTAGAGGTGTGATTTGGAGAGAAGGGGAAGTACCCTTTTATAAGAGAGGTAAGGGTCACTTTAGGAAAATTTGGAATTATTATTTTATTATAAAATTATTATTCTGTTTCTAATGGCTCAAAATTGATTTATTTTTAATATCTGGTGGGGATGGGTCAAAATCCTATAAAAAATAGGTTTTATACATGTTTAGGTTAGCATATTTACCATATCTTTATGATTTAACACTTAGTTAAATAGTTTAACTTTACCATGTCCTCATGTATTATCATAATAAATGCTTAATAATCTTACTATAAAATACCAAGAAATTCCAAATGGTTTAGTAATAACATTTTTATCATTATATAATTTTTTTGATTAACCGTATATTTTTAGGAATATTATATCATTTAATTATATAGTATTTGTTTTAAATACTCTTTAGGTCAATTTTGATAGTATTCAGTATTCAGTTGTTGTGAAATTCATAACTGCATGATTATTTTGAAAAAAACTCATTTAATCAACCCCAAAAGGTCATATTAATCTAGAAAATTCATTTATGGCATCATAAGTATCAATTTAAATTTATTTTTATATTTATAATATCAATTATTTTAATAATTCACTGACAATGTAATTATCGCATCATCGTTGTGTCATAAATAAATTAAATTTTTAATCTCTAAAAATTATAAATAAAATTAAATTATGTAGGAAATATTTTATGATTTCGAATGAATATTTATAGTTGAATTTATCTTATTTATAAACCTATATTAAAAATGGATTAGTTATTAAACATTTAATTTAACACTTTAAACTCTTCCTTAAGTAATATAATAATAATTGAACTAATCTAATAAAAGTGGACAAAATGGATCATATTTTATTCCTATGGTTGGTTGTGTTTGCAATACACTTATCCAATAGAATTAGGACATGTGCTGGAGAAATTATAATTTCATTTTTACATTTAATTACCCTATTTACTTTTAACCATGGTAAATAAAAGTCAAAAATTATTATTCACCAAAAATGATTTTCATCTTATTGAACCAAATTTTTCTTACTGATGTCTACTGTGACTCTTGAAATTTTGAAATTCAATTCACAAAAGTGGTAAAATTATGTTTAATGCAATTTGAAAATGTGCCTAGAAGGTGGGTAAAAGATGTTAAAAAGTTAAATAAAATCTTATACATCTAATTTTATTATAAATTAATACAATGAGTTACATTGAACTTATATAGGTATTATATATATTTTTTTACTTAAAAAAATTTTAAATAATAAGTCGGTTTTAAACAATAACCAAGTGTTTTTCAAAATACATCAAAATGGAATAGTTTCAGAAAAATACAAATAATTATCCCTAAACTATTTTTAATAATCCTTATTCAAAAATGAATTCTAATTTACATTATTAAAAACATAGATGTTTCATTTTTTAATTTAATATTTTTCCCCATCTTTCAAACCAAACTGTGGGTTTTTTATAGAAGTAAAAACTATCAAAAGATTGACATGTGTATATGTAAAATATCATTGTGAAATTACATATAAGGATTAAATTTTATTAAATTATAAAAATATAATGTAATTATACATCCAAGCCGTTAAAATGTATAATTTGAACCTCTAAATTATTTTGATTAAAAAAGTTGATTTCAATTAAAATTTAATATTTTTTCTATTCACCAAAATACGAATGTTATCAGAAAAACACCAAAAATATATTAAATCTAAATTTTTGTGTCCCGATTCTGAAGAAGAAGTTTGTTTTTTCAAATTGAAATTATAAAAGTGTCAAATATTGGATTTAAAAATGGATCTCCATTAAAAGAAGGTAAAATTTTATTTTCTGAAAAATACTTCCTTTCTCTAAAAAATTGAATTTGTTCTTATATTATGTCTAAGAAACACATAAAAAGGATGTTAAAATTATATGGAGTATATAAAATTGAAATTGTAGTTAATACTATTCATAACCTTTTTCTGAACGGCTATTTTGGTAAGTCGTCGATCATTTAATCTTAGTGTTGCGTGTAGCGCAGGTTATTAAATTACTTGAAAGAGATAATGTATTATGAAATATTGGGGTTTTACATTCTCCCCTACTTCAATAAATTGTGTCCTCGCAATTTTAAATTGATATTCAAAAATAAAAGGTTAATAATAGTACAATAACTTTGTAGAAAACCCACATCAGAAATTGGGTTAATAAAATTTAGTCTTAACAAGAGGGAAAGTAAACGATAAAGTCACCATAACATTATGATCTCTATTAGGATAACATTGGTGTAAATTATAGACACATAATTGGAAGAAAGCATAAATTTTTATATGGAATGATTTTGGTCATCAATCAAAATCATGTATAAAATTGGGGGCCTCAAATACATCAATTAATGATGATTTAAAATATCATCTGTTCAAAAAATCATAACATATTAGGATAACACGTTTTTGGTTTTAATATACCTTCACTAAAGTTAAGGAATTAATTTATTCAATGAATAAGAGCAAAAAAATACACTTTACAAGTATAGTTTCATCCTTCGACTAATTCATACCACAAACACATCTTTCACTCCAAAAGATAATATAATTAAAAAATATTCTATTTATCTTAATTTTATAGGGTCCCAAATATATTGAATTCATACTTAATTTATCAGAAAATTTAAAAAAACTACATTGCACAAATCAATACATTGCATAGGCCATTGGTAGATGATGCACCCTTGTCACCCTTCAGATGTAGGTTCAAGTCTTGCGGCTTTGCCGAACGTGATGGGTTGTTGTCCGACCTCCCTGTTGTCCTTTTTATATAAATCCTAAAATAATAATTTAAAATGATTTAACATTAAAATTTGTATCCAATTCCAAACATAATCCATTCCCACAATTTACTTATCCAAAATATTTCTATACAAACTCACAATCCTTAAATTTATATGAAAGGTAAACACAATAAAGATCTTTTTGGCCACGTAATAACATGTTTTCACCTTCATCATGTATTCTATTAAAAAATGGCAATGCCATAAATTACCATAAACCCTTATTGATAACATTTGTTCTCCATTATTCCTTATTGAATAATTAATATACTCTTTATATCCCAAATTTTTTTAAACTCCAACAATAATTGAATAAACAAACAATTAATTAGTTTAAATGTGGTCAAGAATATCGTATATAATTTATCCAAATCAATCATATAATATTCCAAAATCACAGCCTCATTAGAAAAACCACATTAAGGTTTATCTTTCCTTCAAGAATATAATTTCAAAAATGTTTAACTTTCTATTAAACCACTATTCAAAGAACCAAATAATCTCAAATCCTTAATAAAATAGTACTGCAATACAATCCTTATTTATTTCCATAATTAGTATTACTAGTACATCATTGATAAAACACTAAAATGACATAATATCATAACACTAATTATTTATCTTTATCTGCATTAGTATCATAACTTGATTTTTATCCAATAGCATCATTTGGGGTAAACACTAATTATTGGGACATTGATTTCCATAGTGTACCAATGATTTATAGATGAAACATTGTACATTTGAAACCTTTTTTTACCCATTATATCACGTACATGGTATCCTTTTCCTCCACACATAAAATAAACTCACATTCCCTTCTTTATTTTTCCAAGATTATTCTTTCCACAATTATCACATATGAGAGAATAGTTCCCTTCTTCCTTTCATCCATCTTTCACTCTGCCATCCTTTAATTCTATGGCCTCCCATGAAAGACATATTTCTTAGAGAGTTATTTACTTATCTTATTAACACATGATACTATTTCCTCACATGATGAGAATACATGGGAGAATATTTCCCATCTAAATGTTGGTTTAATACCATGAAGTATATGATCCTTTTTACACTATGGATCATGCATATTGATGGAGTACTCATTCCTTATATTGGGAACCATTTCTAAATAAGGAAATACACTAGGTTAGTTTATAAATTGCAATGATAATTCCGAACTTGTAAAACACCAAAAGTATATTGAAAATATTAGGCATATAATCCATAATCATAAAAATGTTTTCATTGGAGAAGTATTAACTCTTAAATCCTACATAATGTTCTGTAAAGGGAATGTGAATTATCCTAAACATATCCCCAGGAGTGTCGTAACCAAGAGTTCAGAAATTCCCATTGTCATGTTCTAGGATATCCCAGGTAAAGCATGAAACTCCTTATTGGAGTTTTCACTACTAGGTACATCTATGCCAGAGCCGCCCCTACCTGCTCGTATCCAGACAGGGACATATTGTTTGAAAAATACACAAAATCTCTACATTACCAAAATTTTAGGATGTTATTCAATACTAATACTCAAAGTCTATATTCGGGTAATGTTATCTAATCAATGTTTTTCTACATCAGGTTTCAAAGGATTGTACTAAACTTCCTCTAAGTCCAACTGTTACGCCCTGACCCCAGAAGCCTAGAGACAGTGCCTTATTTTATTACATTAACATGATTACAAGGAATCAAGTCCAAAAGGATTGATTAGTTTAGTATAATTGGAAAATAGATTACATACATGAACATTACATTACACATTCAAACATAAAAAACAACATAAATAATCAGTTGAGAACACCATTATTACCCGAGCATAACCTTATATATCAAGTATAATACACATCATGGAATCCTGGGAAAATTAAACATAAAAAAGGAGTTGGCTCAGATTCACAGTATGGGTAAATAATTTAGCAGGATCTATAAAATTTTAAAGCATGATGTATAATAAAAACAACATCCTTTTTAATATAAACATGAACATAATATATACAAAATAAATCAAAATTACCATATAAACAAGCACATGGATATTCTACTAGTCAAATAATCACATGTAAAAAATAATTTCATAATGTGGGAATGCCTAACGCTGAACATCATTACTACATAGTCAAGGCCTCATGCCTAGACTACAAATAAAAATTCAGTTAAGGCCTTGCGTCGAGACACATGTTTTTCCCATAAGACATAGTGATGCATAGAGGGGCTATATAGGGCTGCACCCATTACATACTATGTCCACCGCATTCCTCATATGAAAATGATGACACATAAAATAAACATTTGTATTTAAACTATAATTCGAAATGCCAATACATCAACTATAAACCATGAAGGGTATATGAATATCACATCCATAGTCAAACATATAATAACTCATTAGATAAAATATGGAAGATTTTATTGTAATAAATCAACTATAATCATGAATAATATCAAGCAAAGAAAGTTGAAATAGTTGAAATTGATCACTAAAACATTTTGAGAGAAATATCACTTTCCGCAAAATCATTTAAAAGGAAAACATTTATAAAATATGCCTTTTAAAAGATACTTTTAATCAATTTTTCCCATAACACATTGAATCTTTTGAATGTAATTAACAATTTAAAACAATTATGTCCATATACATAAATCCTAAAAACCATTTTGAAAACGAGGACATTAATGAGAATGATTTAGAAGAATAAATATTTAAAAATTTTAAAAAGCTGTTTTAGTTAAATGTAAACATAAAATAATCATTTTTAAATGTATTTCACAAAACACTTCCAAGGATGATAAAAATTTCCTTGTAAATACTTACACAAAATCAATAACAGATAATAATGAGATTGAGGAATTAATCATTAAATTGATCTTTCCTTTGGTCGTGGGTACGTTTTACCTCTTTTATAATGATCATAGTATGTTATAAATTATACCCGAACCATATTCATATTTATTATATCATCCATGATTCATTTATGACATTATACATCCCATTTAATAATGATTTCCATGTTAAAATAACATTTTGGGTAATACTTGATTTATTTTTCATGCGTGTTTTAACTTGTTATTCTTGATCATATCAATTAGATCATGATTTAAATACATACTGAATATAAAAATTCATTTATATATAATATATATTTAGAATATAAATATGTATAATTTATTGATGCATGAAATGGAAAACACAGTTTATTGAGATGGTAGGTCGTACATACGCAAAAATGTTGCTACCATTTTCATATAGTATTGAACCGAAGTAAGTGAATAAGATATATATAAGTACATATATATATTTAAATTAGAATTAATATTTCATATATTACATACTTATTAAAAATATATATATATTTATAATTGTCGTTGAATGGTGAACGTGGAAATGAATCTCATCTCGTCGTGGAGATGGTAAGTCATATGTACACAAGAGAGACGATACATTTCTTTAATGAATAAATGTAGTGAAATTGGATTGTATACAAAATGTACCAAGAAACTATAATGTTATTTTAATTATTTATATACATATTACTCATCATTATATCCATCCAAATAACATAGTGTTGAATAACAAATTACACCTCGACGTGGAGACGGTAAGCCGTATGTTCGCACGCATGGTGACATTATCATTAATAGGATGGATAGAATAATGAATATGGTTTTACCATATTTATAATAAAATCAAAGTCTGTATAGGGATCTGGATTTAGTGTTTTGTTATGAAAATAACAACGAAATAGAAAGTGGAAGTTGAATGATGTTTTGAAATAGGTGATAAAATAATTACCTCTTCTTTGGGTGATTCCATTTGATTTGAACAAAAGGGTTCCTTTGGATGAATTTATGATCAAGGTAGGTCCACTAGGTTGAATTGAAGGAAGTTGGTAGGAGATTTGGGAAGGTTTTGGTCAATATAAATTACTTTGGAGGTGTGATTTTGAGATAAGGGGATGTACCCATTTATAAGAAAGGTGAGGGTCCCATTAGGAAAAGTTTGTAATATTATTTTATTATAAAATCATCATCAGTTTATAAGGGCTCTAAATTAATTTAATTCAAAGATAAGTAGTAGATGGGTCGAAAGACACTCAACCAGTAGGTTTTAGACAGGTTTAGTTCACCATATTAACCCTATTTTTAGATTTAACTCGTACTTAAATAGTTTATCTTTTTCCATGGATTCTTGTATTATTTTAATAAATGGTTAATAATATTACTATAAAAACATTAGAACCACAAGCGGTTAATTAATGAAATTTTTATCATTATATAAGTCCTTTGTATAAACCTTATATTTTTATGAAAATTATATCATTTAATAATATAGTATTTGTTTTAAAAACTCATTTATGTCAATTTTCACACTATTGAGTATTTGGTTTTTTGAAATTCATAAAAACATGATTACATCGAACAAAATTCATTTAATAAACCCTAAAATTTAAAATTAATCTACAAAATTCATGGATTCTATCAGAAGCCTCAATTTACATTTATTTTTATATTTAAAATATCAATTATTTTATTCTTTCATTGTCAAGGTAATTACTGCATCATCATTGTGTCATAAATAAATTTAATTATTATATATGTAAAAATTATAAATAAAATACCATTATATAGAAAATAATTTTTTATTTATAATGAATATTTATAGTTGAATTTTTATTTTGTATAACCCTATATTAAAAATAGTTTATTTATAAAACATTGAATTTAACACTTTTTACTATTATTTAAGTAAAATAATAATAAATGTCCTAATCTAATCCAAATGGACCAAAATGATCATATTTTACTCCTAAGGTTTTTTTTGGTCTAAATAAACATATCCAATAGTATTAGGACATGTTTTTGGGTAATTATAATTTCATTTTTACCTATAATTACACTATTTACTTTTTGTTGTGGAAAAATAAAAGTCAAAAGATGCTATTCACCAAAAATTATTTTCATTTTGTTGAAAAAAAATTTAGTTACTAATTTCAACCATGTCTCTAGGATTTTTAAATTCAATTTATAGTAGTGGTAAATTTATATTTTATGCAAATTTTCAAATGTGCCTAAAGGTGGGTAAAAGACGTTAACATTTTCAATAAAATTTTATACATCTAATTTTATTATAAATGACTCCAATAAATTAAAATAAACACATATAGGTATTATATATATATTTTTAATTAAATAAAATTTAATTAAAATATAAAATTACTTAAATAAAAAGATGGTTTTAAATAATAATGTAGTGTTTTTCACTATACATCATAAACTAAATGTTTTCAGAAAAATAACAAAAATTCTCCCTAAGATAATTTTGATATTCCTAATTCAGAAAATAATTCTATTTTAATAAATTCAAATCATATATTTTTCAATAATTAATTTAAAATTAAATACCGTTGTCAAAACCAAAAGGTGGGTTTTAAAAAAAGTAAAAACTATCTAAAAATTGACATGTGTTTATATCAAATTTAAATGTGAAATAACTTATAATGACATAAATTATATTAAATGATAAACATATAATCCAATTATACTTCCAAACCATTCAAATGTATAATATAATAATATAAATTATTTTTATCATAAAAGTTTTTTTCAATTAAAATTTAGTATTTTTCACTCTTCACCAAAATATAATTGTTATCAGAAAAACCCCCAAAACCTTATAGAAACTAAATTTTTAGGTCCTAATTCTAAAAAATAATAATATTTTTTAAAATTGAATATATAAATGTGTCAAATGTTGTATTTACAAATGGTCCTCCATTAATAGGCGATAAAATTACATTTTTTGAAAAATAATTCCTTTATCTAAAAAATTGAATTTATTCTTATATTATGTCTAAGAAACACATAATATGGATGATAAAATTATATAGAGTATATAAAATTCAAAATTTAGTTAATACTATTCATAACCACTTGTTGAACGACTAGTTTGGTAAGTCATGGTACGCTCGAACTCTGTTTTGCGTATTGCTTAAGTTATTGAATTAAATTGAATATATAACATACAATGATATCATGGGGTGTTGTATCTATAGACCAACTATTTACGAAAAAAAGAAGAATGATATTTCAATTCCTGAATAAGAACCGTCTGTGTTTTACCATTTGTTAAAATATGTTGAGGATGTCTTGGATCATTGATTCCCACTGGGAAAACACGAATTTGTTACAAAATATAAGGTGATTATATCATAGTTTTGAATGTCAAATAGCTCTTTTGAGGTAATTTTATATTTCGTTAAATATTTTTTGCATGAAGGAAATACATAATCTATACAATTCTATGAATGTAGAGGTTGTTTTATAATATTGGTTTTAGTTATAAGAAAATCCATGCTTTTTAATTCAATATATAATATATTATGTTGATTATGAATCATTGGTTAATTGTCCGACATGTGGTGAATTTAGGTATGAAGAGGTACACTTAGGAATGTCTAATGTAAAAATTAAATAGTTGACATATTTCACAATGACACCTCACTTATAGTGTTTATTTATGTCTCCCAACACAATTGGATTGATAACATGGAAGAAATATAATATTTTCATCAATAAAATCATAAATCATACATGTGATTGTAATTCATGGAAAAAAATTGATCATACAAATCCTTATATTTCTTTATAACCAAATGACATATGTATGTGCCTTTGTACTAATGGTTTCTGTCCATTTAGTTCTAATGATATTCAATATTCTTGTTGGCCGATTTTCATTACTCCTTACAATATATCTCCTTCGATGTTGATGAAGGAACCATATATATACATATATATATATATATATATATTTGATGCGATTAATTCCAAGACATCAAAAGAATAATATTGATGTTTATTTTAGTCCACTAATTTATGTGTTAATTTCATTATGTAACAATGGTGTGATTACATTTTATATAGTTTAGTATCATAATTTTATAGTTAAGGATTCATTATTATAGAAAATCAACATGTTTTTAGCATGTGGTATGTTAGCTGAATGGAGAAAACATGGATAAAAATCATGATTGCACTGCATGGCTAAGAACAATGTATTTTTTCTGGGAAATGGGAGAGAGGAAGTTATTTTAACTATCATTAGAGATTTTTTCTAGAAAATCACCCTTTTCAGAGGAACCAAAATATTTATACAAAATTTTTAATTGAAACTGATGAACCTCCAATAGAGATCATAGTTAATTAGGTAGACTATATTTCCCCTTCATTACCTCTTGTAACTTTGAGACCTACCATAAACATAAAAAAATAAATGGCTTTGCGATAGATCATAATTCGAAAAGGAGGAGAATTTTTGGGATCCTTCATATTGGTTTGATTTGTTGGTATGTGACGTGTTAAATTTAATTAATATTGAGGAGAATATTTTTGATATCTTATTTTTAACCATATTTTAAAGACTTCTAAATGCCAATGATAATGTAAATGTTTAGTTAGATTCTGACAAGATTTACATATGTCCTAATCTTCAATAATTGGATGATAAAAGATCGTCCAAATTAAATAAGAAAAAAGTATCTAATTCACATAATATAAAACCCAATAATTATTCTTTCAATTGATTATATATTTGATGGTACTTGATGATTATGCTTATATTATGTCTTTTTGATTTCAAAATGGTCTTGTTAACATTATAAAAAGTTATATATATCATGTCATAATTGAAATATTATTGCATATTGGTCTTATTGGGTTGCCTAATTCATTAATATAGAATGTGTTGAATGAAATATCATATTTTTATGTGATATTTGTCTGTAAAAATCCTATTATGATGCAATACTTTTTCTGAAAAAATATATTGTTGTAATTTTTTGTAAATTGGAAAAATTCTTTCTACTAGGCTAAATTGATTCCATGGATCATTTAATATTGAATTATACATAAGAATAATAATGTAGGTGGTATAATAATTATTGTGGACATATACTTCTGAGATATTTATTCCAAAATTAATGAATAATGTTCCCAAAAAACAACAGTTTAAGGGTCGATTGCAGAATCGTACTTAGGGGAGGAAATTATGACATTCTGTTCTTATTAATTTCAATCATGATGTCCTTCAAGACATAATTACATTGGTCTAAATGTGGAAAGTTTGGATGAGTTCAGAGACCATAGTTTTTTAGTTTCTAATGAGCATGGGCTATGATTTGGTGGTTATCATGAATAGTGTCATAAAAATGATGATCTTTATTGAGCTCAAACATATGATCTATTGAATTCAGAAGAAATGACACAATTTGTGTAGTATGTAATAATTTTTTTATTTTGTAAATATTAATAAAATTCATCTTTATTTAGATTAACGTTTTTCTAGACTATATGATTACAATATCAAAATACAATTTATTCAAATTGCATCTGCCACACATGAAGAACATCACCAAAAACATGTTGCAAATTGGTTTAAATGAATGGTTAGATATACTTCTTTAGATAGAATAATGAATCAATTTTTCAATGATATCTATTATTAATAGTTTGTGTTGTTAAAATAAATCCCTACATGAAAATTAAATTGATTTTTGACTATGTGTGCTCTAAAATCCCCCATCAAAATTTGTCAAATCATATAATGGATTTTTGGTTAGTGGATTTTGATTCCATACATGCATACATTGTGACTCAATGAAGTAAATGAATAGTGGTGTTTGTTTAAAAGGATACGATAATAAAGAAAGTGATGTTTGGATTTTATTGAATGCTGGATGAAATAATTGAATTATGTTATCTAGGAACTAATTATTTAAAAATGTCTAAATGTCAATAGTTTGATATTGATGAAGGGTTACAAGATCATCCATGAAATAAAGTTATTTATATTAAATATAAAAGTCCTAATGTTTCAATTAAACTATTTATGTTGGAACCTCAAACACATGACCTTTATAATTAAAATTACTATGGTTTTCAAGAGATTTAAAGGACTGGTGAAGTGTGATAAAAAGTCACATGATAATCAGTTTAATAAAAATGAAGAATAGATAGGTGTAAGTGAATCATGGTAAATTTATTCATGAAACTTCCCAAAATATATATCTTATTTAATATTATATAAAGATCTATGATGAAACCCCCCATTAGGAGCTACTGTTATTGATAATGTTGATGATGCAATAAGGGATGATGAAACTGAAAGTCATATGGATGTTTTCAATGATAATAATGTTGATGACGAATTTAATATTGACCAAAATGATGAAGAAGATTTTGACTGATGTGTTATCTCCAGGTATTAAGATTAATGTAAGTTTTATATGATGATATTAAATGTTTTTTTGATATTTTATATTTCTAAAAATAGTTTGTTACAAGAAATATTATTTTATTATCATATTTATTAATTTTTTATATTTCAAATTTTGATTAATAATTTATTATATATAAGATTATTTTTCTCAGCTGACTAGAGATGATCCTAATGATCTATTTTTATCTCTCACTAATATCATATTTCATGTTGATGAACTAAATTCTGTTGATCCTCATGATATTGTACATATTAGGAGGGGTTTCGTTCTTGTGCAATTGATGATTCGAGATCTTTTTCTAGAGAGACAACAATCTGTTTATTTTGATCCTCATTTAAATAGGTAATTTTTATTGATTAATATATTTATTTTTTATTAATTTTTGTATTAATGTTGTTAATAATTTGACGATTATTTATTATTATTTTCATAGTTTTTTTCACATTTAGGTATTGGCATGACTGGTGTGATTATAAGAAATTAATTTTCTAAGCCACGAGTGACATGAAACCTAGTTCCCACCATTACGCTTCACTAGATGTTCGACCACAAGAATGTACTATATTAAATAATATATACTTTTTAAAATTTGGTTAATTACTAACAAGTATATTTAATTATATTGTAGATTTTATTTCTAATTCTTGATACCTTAAAAGGTCCTATCTGAGAGGCATGAGATAAATATATATTTTAGGGCTTTCATTAAATTCTACACAACTCCAAAAAGTGAGCGATTGATAAAGCTTGTGCAACTATTTTTAACCAGTCTTGCATCTCGTAGTAACCTGACTATAACTCAGCTCATCTATGAGATGGATTGTGATCATTATGGATAAAAGAGACTTCTAGTAGGAGGTTATCATTTACATATCAGATCCAGGGGTGGAAATTGGTCACACACAGGTCTTGTTGTCATACATTTGACATCCACTTATGAAAAAATGGTAAGTAATAATATTTATTAATTTATATATACTTTAACATAACATATTTTTAATATTATACATCCTACTAATGTAAAATCAATTATGGGGTTTTATATTTTATAGAATATGTATAATGATCACTAAAAAGGATATGTTTTATGTGACCATCAGTGCCACATTATAGATTTTATTTTAAAAATAAAATTGATAGATTTTGATTTTATTGTTATTCTGATTTTTTAATTTATTTAAAGGAAATGTATGAGGATATAACTTATCATTCACGTGAGAGTCCATATGAGAGATAAATACATGCTAATGTTTATTTGGGTTTTGATGAGTGGGAAAAGATACAAGATAATTTTTCTGATGTCGAGAATGGTTATGGGATTGGTAATGGTTCTGAACTGACTCATATGAGTTTTTTATCATACTTATGCAATGGAATTATTGAATGAAAAGGGCGATCATGGATATTTTATGTCAATTTTGTTTTTTGTTTCATAATATAAGGAGAAATTGAGATCTAAGGATGAGATGATAAACTTTATTCCAAATTAAAGGGCGGAGGAGCGTGAGCAATAGTGTTGGAAAGTTGAGATGATGTTGGAGTATATACAGAAACTTACACGTGACGTTGGTATGGAGTTTTCTCTAACTAATCTTTCGAGTGATCCTTCTTCTACCTAATAGTAATTGATTTTTTTTACACTCATATTATTGTTTTTTAACTTTATAAGATAATCATATTATGTTTTGAATGATGTATTACTTTTGTATATATTTTAATTTTTTAATTTGTTTATAATTTATTAAAAAAAATTATTAATTTCTAAATAATTTATAATTTTATAATTATTCTCTAACAATAAGATTTTTAATCATTTTTATTATTTTAATTATTTTAATTTTTTAATATATTTAATTTTCATTTATTATAATAATTTTTAAAAATATTTATTTATTTATTTTTTATTTTTATTTTTTTTAAACTAATTATAATATTTTAATAAATTTTAATTTTATTTAACTATACAGAATTTTAAAAAAATTGAAATCATTTTAATTTTCTCTTATTTTATTTATTTTAAATATATAAATTGTTTAAAAATTTTAATAAATTTTTATAAATTGATATTTTTGTATTTAATTTTAATTGTTTTTTATTTATTTCTAATGATGATATTTTTATTAAAAATACTATTATTAGGGATGGACATACAACCCATTGTAAATAATCAATTACGAAAGACCTTCATAATTGGTTATTCAAAAAAATTAGGATAGTTATTTGTGGCATATGACTCATCCTTCACAATTAATTAGTATTTGTAAAGGAACATTGAAAATAACTACAAATGTGATGCCATTTCTTCCAGTTGCATTAACGTTGGATGACAGTCAAAAAATGGCTTTTTTATAGGATTCCATTGCTAATAGACCTTCATAAATAATTGAAACATTAGTAGTGTTGTCTGAATCCTGACATGCTATGAATTTCTTGGTGGGAAAACTTGACATATGATTTTATATTCCTATGTGTATTCCAAAAATCTATGTATTATTCCCATGCTATGCTCTCATGACTCATTTATTTTGATTCTCTTAGTATATATGACTTATGAATATGAAATAATTGTTCCATGACTCAATGTTATGTTTTTTTATATATAGGTTATGGTTTTTATATGATATTCATGTGTTCTCATACCATTATGTTCATCTTACACTAATGTATCTCCATATTTTAACTCTTATTGAGCATTTGATATCAGCCGTTCTTATGTTTCCATTCCCTTGGATGTGTAGAAATATTCGTTTCTAATGTATTCTTTTGAAGAGTAAAAATGGTGGATATCTTTACTGAAGATGTTTATGATCTTTCTGAAAATTTCATGAGTGTGGTCAAGTTTCCAAAGGAACTAAACAATTATAATCATTATGAGTTTTTTATGTAATTTGTTGAATATTCATCTGAAAATATGAAATATCCATATATGAGAAGTCATGGTCCTTATTGTTGTTATCATAGAAAATCATTAGATAACCATTGGAAACAAGGATAAAAATCCTTAGATAAATACCTAGAGTTATTCTTAAGTATACATCTAGGTATGCCTATGTGTATAAGTATAAGGATGATTCAATGTGTTGAAAAGTGTCATGGAATTTTGGTAAAGGATTGAGCAAGTGGATTCTAAAAATAACATCCATATCTGGATAATATAAGTTGTTGTTTATATGGATTAATGCTTCCTTGGGGTAATAAATCTAAAAGTGGATTTTTTAGCTGGACTCTATCATCACATTGTTCATGAAAACGGTCCTTGATACACACTGAGTTTTATATTCTTGGGGAAATGAATTTTTCAATCCATAAACTCTTTAAGAACCATCATAACACATTTTAAAATATGATGATCAAGGATTAACTTTGATAAGAATATGGTTTCATAGATTTAATGGAAGGATTTGTGATTTATAAATCATATAAGTGAATTGTTATGATTATGTGTTATTCTACTACGATTAGTGTCCCTAACACTATGTTTTATGTTTTATTAAAATGTTGGAACTATAAGGAATCATGTTAATCCCAAGTCTGATGTGAAATTAATTGATTATAAGAAACAAAATTGTATTATATTCAAAGATATAGATATTATTATTATTCGTAATTAGCAATATTTATATACAACTAACAACATGAACACCATTTAGATTCCTACAAAATCAAATAGGAAGGTGATCATTTACGAACGTTCTGGTTGTAATGAACATAGAGTGAAGAAACTTAATCTTCCTACACATTAATAATGAATGAAAAAACCTATAACACAATCTAAAATAAGGAGTATGTGTTTTTTAGGTGGAAAATTTATTAATGGAGTGCAAAATATTTTAAGAGTTTAATGTATTATTTCTGGGGAACATGATAATTAACCAACTTAATTCACTGATATGAGAGCTAACTTCAATAACAAGTCAGGAACTATTTCATGTCAAATATTGATGTGGAAGGATTTAAGTATTTGTGTATTAGGATTCAAGGATTTTGTTGTATATGTATTGTTTTCAAGGGTATTTAGGTTGTAAGAATCAGGAAACATCTAACGATTATGTTTTTTGTGGGTACAATATATGTCTCAATGTTAGATTAAAATAAGGTTTATGGAAACCATCACGAGTTTATGAGTTTATGTTTAATAATATGTTTAAATTAATTGACTCCCGTTTTTAGTTTCTTTTTGATATTATTTTTTCAAGATTAAGGATATTTATGGAGAAATTTATGGAAATAAAACCCATTCATTTTATATTTAGTGATAATGTTAGTTGGGGAGGAATTTATATAATATTTTTAAACATATGATTAAAGATACAAGATAAATTTTTTGTTTTTCTTAAAATATTTATTGAGTTAATTATGTGTTATGGTCAACCATCTTAAAGAGTCATCACATTTCATTCCTATTAGAGAATATTTCCCTTTAGATCTGATTCAAAAATAAAAATTAAGAAAGTAGTAAGGTAGCATACATGACCCCATTCTATTATTATTCATCAAGATATGAGTTTTATAGAAAATTTCTAGGAATGTATTTCTCAAGATCAAGAAATAGATTTGGGTTTCTCTACTATGTACCATCCTCGGAGAGACAGTCATTCTGAGAGAATAATTAATACCCTAGAGGGATTCCTATTATATTATTCAGTGGATTTCGATGTTGGTTGGGATCAACAACTTCCTCGAGTTGATATTTTTTGAAATAATATCTTTCAATTGAAAATTAATATGGATTTTTATGAATACCTTTATGGAAATAATTATATAGCTCCAATATACTGTAATTATTTTTTATAAAGAATGATATTGGGATGTGAGAAAATTGATGAGATGAAAGAGAATGTTATAGGCATTTAATGACATATAAGTACTGCACAAATTTGACAGAAATGTTATACTGATAATATTTCATGTGATTTAGAATTTGAAGTTAGAGACAAAGTATTTTCATGAATTTCATTGTGGATGAAACAATGTATTAAATAAACCGTAGGTATATCAGTCCCTTTGAAATAAATTATAATATATGGATAATAGCTTATCATTTGGCATTTCCACTAAAGCTCCCTCAGGATCGAAATATTTTCTATTTAACACTCTTAAGAAAGTACATACATGATCTATAAAGTGTACTGAACTCAAAATTCATATATTTGGAGCATGATATTTTGTATGTGGAACAGCTAGTTGGGATTTTGGATGAAATAGATAAATTTATTCAAAATAAGACCACTCCCCAGGTTAGTGTTTTTTGGTGAAACCACCAACTTGAGGATGATACCTAAGAACTAATGGACATATTGAGGTAAAATTATCAACTGTTGTTGGCACCAAACTGTTGAATTTTTCATTTTAAGGGGGAATAATGTAATACCATGAGATCTTGTGAAATATATTTTTCAAAGAAATTTAATCATTTCCATATTTTATTTTATGAAATATCTAGTTTATCTTTCATTAAATTAAAACCTATTTTTAATTTTTATAATAGGTAACACAATGTTTTTCGTATCTTACATGCAATTGCATGTCTTAATGAATCGTGAAAACAATTAAAGTTATTATTTTAGAAAATAAAATTTTTACTTTGGTGTTAAATTAGAAGAATAAATAAGAATAAATAAATTTTAAATATTATGTATAATGGTTTCATAAAAAATTATTCATAAAAAAGTATATAATTTGTCAATAAAATCAGTATATGTTTTTAAAATACTATTTTATCAAAAAATATTATATTTATTTATTATGGGAGCAATAATAAAATTAATTTTATAAATTTATAGAAAATTAAATTTATAAATTAATTTCATTTTTTAAGTAATAATATCAAAACTAAATTTCAGTGAATTTTGTGGATTTTTTGGAAATCTTTCACTTTTTGACGAATTGTGAAAAATATTGAATTTTAATTTTAAACTATATTTTCATATAATTTGTTTGTAATGCTAAATTATATTTTAAAATTGTATTAAATTAAAATTAGTTCAATATTATAACCAATAATCCAATTTTGGTCATTGGATTTAATTTCAAATTGAATCTTGATATTAAAACATTATAACTTTTTGAACATTTTCACTTTTAAAACCCTCTTTCTCATTCTACCTCTGGGATTAATTTCAAATTTAAACATTCCAATTATTTGAATGGGATTTTGAAAAATGTATTCCTTATTTTTAATAATAAGAATTTATATTATATAATATAGTCACTTTAATTTTTTACCAAAATTAATTGTAAAAAATGTGAAAATATTTTACTCTGGTTCAGGTAAAAACGGGTATACCGAGGGTTGAATAATAACCATAAGAGTCAAAAATCAACCAAATGTTATACAAAAAATATTTTAGGAAATTATTTGGACCTTATAGCATCTATTATTTATAAAAATCAATTTTTTATACTTTTTTCATTAAAAAAACATGGATACACCTATTCCTTCTAAAAAAATTACATGTGTTCCACTAACCTCACTTTCTTAAGGTCACCCCTTATCCTCTCCTCTTTACACCATATAAAACATTTGGGTAAGACAATCCCTAATAAAGGAAATTAAAATCCCTCAAATTATCACACAACACGTATTTTGATATAAATCAATCCTAATAAGGCTTTTAATGAAATCATATGGATATTACATGGAGAAGAGGTAATGTTCATCATTGATCATTTTTTTTATTTAATTACCACCTAAATAAATTATTATTATACAATGAAGATATGATAATATCTATAACATCCGTATAATAATATTTTTATGTTAATATCACGACCTACATCTATCTCCACTTTCATTAAATGGGTTAGGAAAACATTATTTGTGTATACAACGAACTACTACCTCGCAAACCATTGTCATTAATTTTTATATTAAAAATTCTTAGTTTTGGATGTAATGATTGAATTTTTTTTAATAAATTTATGATCCTACAATTCTACATTAATTATTATATCACACAAACCTTCATATTATACATTTCTTTGGAATATGATGACATAGATTATGTGTATAGAAGACTACTACCTCACGAAGTGATGTGATTTATTAATGATATACATGAATTTTAAGATTGAGGGATTTGATGAACATGTATAATATATATAACATAATAATTATTCTTTATTTATAATATAAATTTTTCCTTTATTTCATTCAATAAATCATGAAAATTGAAATAACATTCATGCATGCGTACATTCTATAATCTCCATGAACTATGTATTTCATTCTCTACATCTATATTTTATATATTACTATAAATACATATATATAATGAATAGATATAATATTTATATCATTAACACTATTCTTATTATGATGTAAAAATTACTAAATTAATAGGACCAAGAATTAAGAATCAAAATATACATGGAAAAAAGCATAAATTGGCAGAAGTGTTATATTAACATTGAATTGTTAATAAATGGGTAAGAAAAGGTCACAAGTAGATAATATATTTAATTATATATATATATAGATGTTTCTCCCATTGATATATGTAAAATAAAATTATTTTTATTATAAAAGAGTTTTGAATTTGTATGATGTAAGTCAAGACTTAAGGTATTTGATTTCTAGTCTCTATATTTTTCTGAAAGACATATGTGAATTCACAATTAGTTTCTTATGTGTGGTGTATATATTTGTCCCATAACATGTTATATAATGAATAAATGTACTTTTTTTGATATTTAATATTTCATTTTATGTTATAGCTTATTTTATATTATGATTTAGAATATTACTAATAAAGCAAGGCATTTTCCCCTCACATTTAATTTTTTATAAGACACATTCCATATTCAGCAAATGTTTCATTTATGTTGTCTATATACATACCATGAATTTTTTTATTAATACGTTACTTAATTTTTTTGATTTAAATATCCATTTTATTATATATCATTCCTGAATTTTCAGATCAAAATTTAACGATGCATTGAGTATCTTTTTTATCAATTTTCCTTCTATGGGACATATGATGTGTTATAAACCAATCACCTTTCTAGAGGTACATATAAAAACCATTATAAATTTAGTATAATGATTTTATTTTTCCTAATTTAATTATTTGTTTTATATATTGATATTCCTTTATATTTATTTCATTTAAAATTTTAAAAAGTGGCAATTATTTTATGTTACAATGTCATCATTTATTGTGATTATTTATGATTATGTTTCTAATAAAAAAATATTTTGATGCATCTCTCATAAAAATCATTAATTTTATTATCATATAATAATTTAGTGATAATACATGATTCCCTTCATTTTCCACTCTCAATTTTCCCAACAGATCAAAATAATGTTTTTTTGAAAATTCATCTTTATTTTTCTCCTTGATTGAAAAACAATTTTTCTTAGAAATACATGTTTTCTAAATGTGTTTTGAAAAAATAAATGGAATTATGAAAAGTATTTATTAATTAATTTTTAACCAATTTTTCAAAATTTTTCATTCTTTAAAAATAAATCTTCAGGTTTCTTTATAAAAAATTCTTTTTTGGATTTTATTGAAAATGTGAATATAATATTTTTTAACTAATACAGAATGAATAATATTTCCCACTATAATTATTTCTCCATGATTTCAAGATTTCATTACATTTTTTCGAAGCACATTTAATGGAAATTAGTTTCCTTAAAATAAATTAATTTTTATATATTTTAAATAAATTATTCCAAAGATAATTAATTTTAGAAAATATTTTATTTTTTAAAATGAGTTATTCAGGGGGGGAAATGATATTTTACTCAAGAAATTTTTTAAAGGATTTTTTAAGATTACTTAAAAAATTATGTTTATTTTCTAGGAAACATATTTCAATTTTTGTATATTGATTTCCAATGGAAGGAATAATTCCTCAAGAAACATTCCATGTAACGTATCTATTAAAATAATTTTGCATATAATAAGACATTATTTGATGTAAATTATGTTTTTGTGGTGATATGAACCAAGGAAGCCATTATAATTCTTTATCGAAATTGTTTATAATGAAATTTGTTTTTGAAAATTATTTCTCTTCCAAGGGTTATACCATGATAATATTCGTATGGAACATAATTATTATTCCACGAGTTATGAAATGATGAATTGATTATGAAACTTATCTCTTTTCCCAGGGTTTTTATACGACGAGATGTTTATAAAACACATTTTATATTTGGAATTACGACATGATGAATGTTTTATGATTTCCTAGAACACATACGTATGATTTTAATTATGTATCAAGTGGGACCAATATCTCCCTCCAATGAATTATTTATTGATAACTATTATATGATATCAAAGGGTAGATGATGGGTTATAAAAACCCAAAAAAAATGGGTACATTGGTGGATTTCTCAAGCTTGAGAAATATTTTATCTAGGTAGTTTTCCCCATCCCGATGTAGGTACATGGGTTGTTAATCCATGCCAATCATTTTATGAATGTCTTGTTGGGTTTCATTGAAATAATAATTTTTTTACGATTCTGTGTATACCTCGAATTTGTGTCTTATTAAAATATTTTGATCTCATTGTTTAGGAAAATTGATTCTCTTATGATTCATGTCTTATAAACATAAAATATTAATGTTTTTTACTCGAAATTAAGGTTTTTTTTATTCATGATATGGTTTTTATATCTTCCAATCATGTTATCATGCCCTTATATTCATCTTATGTTTACAAATTTCTCATTTTTACCCACACTAAGAATATTATTTGATACTTTTTATGTTTTTCTTCCCTACCTCTCTTAGACTCTTTCTTTTCGTCTCAATACTTATATAAACACGTCATTAAACCCATAAGAGATGGTTCTTCTTTTCCCTCCACATGTATATCTACAATTTCATATTGTTTTTATACAGATATAATAATATTTGTGCGGATTTACTTTGAGATTTTATTTTGGAAATCACTGGGAGACAGTATTAGTGGTAATTTCCTCGTGACATCTTCTATTGTTTTTAGGTGAATGAGGTATCTGGGTCTAGCTAGTTTTGTGGGGTGTTGGGTGGGGTAGTTGTGATCATAACCTTTATCACCGATGATGTTTTGTTCTCTTTGTTGGAAGTTGTTAAGAAGTTGTGTTGTACAGTTATGTGTTTGGGTGATGGCATATGGTTTTTTTAGATATGACATTGAGCATGATGGAAAGTGTGTAATATTTGACTTCATATCACTATCACTAGATTTTCCTCAATAGTGAAGGGATGTAGGATTTAAGTTGGATGCCTCTAGGTTAGGAGACATCAATTTTTCCTTATACAGTTGGAGATTTTATTTTATTTTTATAGGTTAAATGTTTTGGGAGTTATTGTTTGATGGAGTCACATATGTTTCTTTGGGTTTGAGTCATGATTCATCACATTTGAAAGGTAGTGAAGCATCTTGCAGGTACAATTTGGTGGGAAGCACCAAAAGATGGATGGGAGTGATGAAACCCTTTATAGAACTATTTTTACTTCTTCATGTGTGACGAATGACCACATTGACCTGATTTGTTATATTGATTTTAGTCTTTAGTTTTGTTTCATATGTTCAACTTGTTATGAGTTACTCAAAATATTTTTTGGTTGGGATACTCAAAAGAGAGACAATATTGTTAGAAACTATCAACTAGTCCTCCCCCATATGTCAATGACTATGGTAAGGGAGAAAATCATCGTTGTGCTGCTATAAGGGAATAAGCTTTTGTTAGAGGGAGCGACACATTTCCTTTCTTTTATTTCACTGAATCATTTCTATTGGTGATGGGGGGTGATTAAACTTTTTCCCTTGATTTTTTTACATTTTTCCCCTTTGGGAACATAGGATCACTTTCAATCATGTATGTGTGGCTCCCTTAAACCATTTTTAACACTATATTTTAATGGGTTTCCCAGGATACCCATTGATCAAAAAGGGTTCACCAGTTTTTCTATTTAATAAATGAGGATTTTCCCTTAGTATGATTAAAAAACAATATGTAGTATCTACCTATCAAAATCCTGGGTCTCTATATTATCATTCCTTTTGATTTTCACCAAATATTCTTTTATATATGTGTTGTTTCCCTTAAATCAATTTTAGGAACCAAAATTTATATTATCAAAATTGAAGGGATATATATTAATTCGTATTAAGTGAAATTGAAGTGATTTGGAATGATAAAATTTAGTTTCATCATTGATATATAAGGTAAAATCAATCAATTATTTATTGACATAAAAACATATCTCTGACAGACATTAGTAATAAACCAAAATGTCATCTTTAATGGGAGTTTTTGATGTTATATTGTGGTGGAATGAGAAATCTGGTATTACTGTAACTATTAAATATTTTTTCCACAGAACATATACTCCTCAGTAATATATAAACTATTTATTAAAGAAATTTTAACATACCAAATTAATTATAAGGGAAGATTATTTTTTGGATTATTATTTATTGGGATTTTTCTGAAATAATGTAGGTTTTTTCTTTTAATGGGTTTCCACTACCCAATAATATCTTATAAGAAGAAATAAGTTGTAGAAGGATTAATATCCAAGAAAAAATAACATTCCACCAGGTACATGCTATACTATTGGGAGAAACAACCATGAAATTTCATTAAAGAAATAATAATTTTTTTATTGTTTTGGAAAAGTGGCTATAATGCCCAATATTTAGAAGGTTATATAAATATAGTGATTATTATAATGTAGGTGGAAAAATTTCCAAATAATTCACCACCCATACATCAATGTAACAATTTTTATATATTGGTAATTTTGTAAACCATCACACAAACATAATGTTTAATAAGGTCCATCGACATCAGCAACCTCCAAAGCCAAATAAATAAGAAAAATATATTCAATCGTTCATAATAAATTATATCATTAAAATGACGCAATGAAATGTATAATTACTATCTACACAAGAACAATTAATGCATCCTTATTTCACATTATATTCTTCATTGTATTTTGAATTTTTAATAATATTATTTACAGGAATCTCAAAATTCATATCCCAAATCATCTGCTGATCATATACCAATGAAAGGATGGTAATAAACTAGCTATGTTAACTTATTCCTTAATATGGGTCTTAATATTATGTTATGAGTTATATTTGATTAAAATTTTTAGGGATAATCACAACATCGTAGGCATTCCAATTGTTTGGGAATACATTATTTTCCCCCCAAAGTTGTTATCGATTTACCCCCAGAATGTGATATTGAGTTTATAATTAGGATAAAACATTGAGAAAATATTATATAAAAGGTTTAATATAGAATTAACATTATTAATTAAACTAATTGAATAAAATATTACCTGATAATTATTATAAATGTTTAATACATCAATGTGATTTACCATAAAGTGAAATGATCATCTTTTTTATGAAAATCGATAGATCAATTTATAATTTAATTTATTATCATTAATATAAAAAGATCAAGACCCTGAAAAAAACATATTTTATTTTATATTGGTAAATTTTTTATCAACATATTGGGCTTCAATACTATTAAAAGGGGGAGCATTGATCTGGATATCACTAACTAAAGCTGAAAATGGATGATATTCCTAAAAAACCTTTTATACAATATATAGATATGATGAATTCACAATGATGAATTCCAACACTATAAATTAACCAAAATTCATCATGGGTCTAATGAGTATAGTTATTATTTATTTACTGAAAATTTTATATAATTATTCATAAAAGGCATTTTCAATTATTATAAGATAAAAAATGAACATAAAATAAAATGTGAGGGTTTTTTGAGAGATTTGTTGTAGAAGGAACTATATAAAAAATTAAACATCTATTAATTTTTTTTACTAAAAGATTCATTCATAGTAAATGAAATCATATGTATGTGTAAGTCTGTAGATTCCCAAAGAATTAGTTAATTGAATAAATCTCCAACCCAATAACTATAATAGATATCTATTTCTTTCTTCGACTATTAATATGTTAATGTCCCATTGAGATATTTTTATTATGATTATTAAATTCACCAGAAAAGGAAAATTACATAGAAGTAAATAATATTTTTATATAATAATGTAATTATCAGTTCAACGATCATAACTAGGGGATTATTACAATAACTATACTCATAGTAACTTATAATAATTAAAGTTATTTGATATAAATTTATTCTTCATTATAAGGACTCTATTGTCTAATTATGAAAATTGACAATATGGGGAATTATAACTCACCTTAACTGAATTTCCATGATAAAAATTACCTGATATGTGATATTGAGTTAGAAATCAAAAAATTGACATTGAAAATTCTGACTAATTATCCTTATGGGGAGAAGTGAGATGTATAAATATATAAGAAAATATTATTTCATATATTCATACATAATGAGTTCACCAAGTACACCAAAATATTGTTAATGTAGATCAATTATTATGATTTCTCAATAAATTACCTCATTAAGAAGGAAAATATGGTTTATATTCCCCTAATAGAAAAGATTATTCTACCTTATCTTTAATGAGGATTCTAAGAGTCCCAAAATTTATAGTCATATATGAAGGATGGACTTGGAATTTTTTTTTAAAAAATGTTCAGTTAAAATGTTTTACAAATAATTAATGAACTCTCTATCCAAATTAAGATCAAGTATAAAAATTAGAGTTATATGGAGTTATAAAAGAAGGTGGAAAGTATTTCAATGTTTAATTTCAAAAAATATAAATTATATAACTAAAAAAATCAATGTGTACCCCATAATTTCAAAAACAAAAAATTGATTTGTTCTGGTAGTGGAAAAAATAGGGTGATTATTGAGTTTACATGATGATTATATGTCTTTTATAAACTTAAGTCCTTATGATATATTTAAATGGATATGATGAAGTAATCAACCATACCATATGAGAATGTGAGAAAATCAGTGTGTTTTTCATGATAGGTCTTCCTAATAACATTAAAGGTAGTAATACCGTTTTTTTTATCAACAAAAATAAACTTTTATTAATGTTAATATGTATTTGAGAGTATTAATCAATTTATAATGTTTCTAAAATAGACATAATTAAATTTTTAATGATACATATAGTACCACATTTGATTATATCTGATGGATATCCCATTTTCAACTCAATTTTCTATATTAGTTTAAAAAACTAATAGAATATAGAAATGAAATTTATATATCCATATCAACTAAAAATATATAATATATCCTCATTGTTAACTAAAATATTATAAGAAATTTTTATATCTATATAAATGTATTTCATAGGAGGTTAGATCAACATAATAAAATTTTAAAATTATCATATAAAAATAGCTTCCATATACACATTAAAAAGGATATATATGAGGCTCCTTATGGTAGGAGATGAAGAACAGTAACATGACATAAAAATGTTGGATATTCAAGTTACATGGGACTATAAATTTCTGAATAAATTGTAACAAATATTAAAACAAATTAGGAACATATTAAAGTAAAAAGAATAACAGATTCACAATATTGATAATTATTTACAATACATAGAGTTTGATTTTATAGAAAAAAATTCATTAGATTATTAACATAGAATAGTGTTAAGTAATTTAGGAATATAAGAAATTTTTTCCCTAACTAAAATAGATCCATATAAATGCTTGATCATATGGGTATTGTACCTTTTTATCTTGAACATTAATTGAACCACCCAGAAGTCAATGAAAAATTCCATAAATCATATCTAGGGATGTATATACCAGATCTCCCATATTTACTGAACATAGAGGATATGAAACTATAGAATCATATATATTATAAATAATATCTTGTTGAAATAATGGACCATATAGATAATGAACTATAAAATAAGGTTTCTAACCTGACCAAAGTACTATAGTGAAATAATATGTTTGAGGAAGAAATATGGGAACCTAATGATTTTATTAAATAGAAGTACCCTCCTATTTTATCTAATTAATGAAATTTCATTGGTGAAATATATTATGGAGTAGAATGTAACAAAAAATTTCTTAGTATGAGTTTTACTTCTATAACATTCCTCACTATAAATACTGAGTTATATTGAGTAATATTTTATTTCATTAGTGTATAATATTAAAACTAGTAATGAAATGAACAATGACATTTTATGATATATATAAATATATATGGAACATAATTATGAAAATTTAATGTTTATAATAAAAACATTTATATAATAATATTTCCAACATGACTTGTTGTTCCTCGTGGCCTCTCATTAAAATAATACTGTGATTATAAGTATAAAATAAATGAAAAGGAATTATAAATAAGATTTTTGTATTGATAAATAAATTAAGGATTATGATGATTAAATGTTAGATTGCTATATATTTTTTATATATAAATGGAAAAGGGAAATATAACTATTATATGGTCATTTGATTGATGGTTATTAGGTTTATATTTTTCCATTAAGTGTATATAAAGCAAGTAGGTATATTGAAATTGTTATAATTGGAATATAAAACAATTTTAAGAAATAATAATGTAATGGAAATAAAATATTTAAAAAATATAATTAATATCCCTAAACTAATTAAGGATTTTTAAAAAATAAAAATACAATTTTTCATTAAATAATATTAGTTTCTAAAAAATATTTTTTAATTTATTAAATAATTTTCATTGAATTTTAAATTTCTAATATTTTTAGATAATATATAATACAACTAATTTAAAATTTTAAATTCGGATTTGAAAATTATTAAGAGGGTTAATTTAATTTTTTGGAAAAAAATAATTTACCAAGGTGTATGGTGAATTAGTCAGTCAATAGTAATAATAGTAAAACATTAGTATATTGTAAAAATAATATACAAAATTATATATATATATATATCATTAATTTATAAAATCATATAATAAAATTTTATCCACTTGTGGGATACTTTTCAACTCAAAATGGAAATCCTTAACCATTCATGAAATAATATTTTCATATATGTAATTAAACCCATTTTATTAATGAACCCTCATTCTTATTCTAAACCAAAAAAGTATTTTGGTTTCCTATCCAATATAAAAAAAATATTCTCTAAATACTTCTATAATATTTTGGAGCATATGGTCATAATAAGAATCCATAAATTCATCATTACAACAGTATATATTATCAGAAGAAGTGGCTTCATTAAAGTGATGAGTAAATTTTTATCTTCTTTATATATTCCCTCAACATAAATATTCTAATGTTTTACCTCATTAATAATTAATTAATAACATTATTATAATTTATAAAAATAATATAATAATAATAATACAATTTATTCTTCCACGTTCATTTTTATAGTATATTCTATCATGGGTTGGATCTATCACCAAGATGAACTATTTCAAACAATTTTCATCATTTTAATCATGGATGATTATTAAAAGTTATATACCTTTTATATATGGTATTTAGGGAAAAATTAATATATTTTAATTTTAATATAAAAATAATAATTAAATTATTCTCATTACTAATGTTACACCTTATCTTTGATATTATTATACTAAAAAGAGTTTTATGAATGTTTCCTTTGATAACCATACCTATATATTTCATAAAATGAAAAATGGAATTTATAAAATAAAATAATTTTATAATTAAATTACGTTTATTATTATTTAGATTATGGGAATATTGACATGTAAAAATATAGATTGGGATTTACTAAAACAATAAAATGATAATTGATACTACAAGAATATAATGAAGAAACCTTAAATTAAAAATACGTATTTATATATAATAAATGAATATAATTGAATATTATTTTAAAATAAAGTTAATTAAAATATAGTTAATAAATAAATTATTAATATGTTTGTGTCGATTTGAAAATAATTAAGAGTGAGTTCAAGAATGTTAAGATTAAAGGTTAGGGGAATTTTTGTTCTTTATTTTTAGTTGGAATATTTCTATTTCATATCACTATAAATTTTAAACATTCCTAGTTGTATTCAGTATAATTTTCTATATTTCTATGACATTCGAAGGTGTTTTTTTATTTATTGTGTCTTAATTATGATTGTAGGACGAGAAGATATTTCTCTATCCACACATAACATTATTAGTAATTTTACATCACCTATTTTTCCTTTTTCATTATATAGCATCCTTTTTATTAATTTCTTAGTCCATTTTTATAATGATTTTTATTTCCTTTAACCTTTTTTGGAAAATGTATTTAAATTTATTTTTTATAAAAATAAATATCAAAATTAGGAGTGTGTTTATTATTTCTTTTATAAAATTTCTTATCAACCTCTAAATGATTTTTTTCATGTATAGTAATATGATTTTATATAAAAATTATTCAATATATATTATGTTTCACTGGGGAAATAATTTTTTCGTATTATCAATTATTTTTCATTGGATTATTTATTTCTTATACATCATGAATTTTTTTATATAACTCATTTTTTTCATATTATAACAATTCTATATATTATAAATGATTTAGGATTTTTTTTATGCTTATGTGGAATACCTATATAAAGATATATTTACCTAATAATGGGGAAGGGGATTAAAAATTACATATACTACTAATGTATTAGTTAAATTATGAAATTGACAATTATTATTTTGATATTGGATATGGGTAGTGAATATAAACCTCTATTTTTTAGGATGTGGGGGGTAAGTTTAGTCCATTATGTTTTGATGGTCTTGGTAGTTTTCCTTATATAATTATTTTAAGATCATATAGTTATCTATATTTCACATTCTTATATAATGCCATATCCTTATGATCTGATTCATATTTATCTTTATATGGTTTGTTATTAAATATGTATGCTTTCATTATGTTATTATATGATACATTTATTATGTTTTAATATGTATATGATAGTTTTTTAGAAACTACTATACAAACTTCATTGTGCTCACTTATAATGATATAATTGATATCAAGTATGTTTTCCCAGTTATTGAGAGACTTTTATCAACCATTTTTTATTATCACATTTATTATGGTAATGAAATAGAATATTATGTATGATATACCCATATATTAATCATGTACAATGAATATTTTTGATAAAATGTATTTATTATGATGTAATGAGAGTTATATGTAGCTAATATTTAAAATTACTAATCCTTTGGGTAAAGGGAGTGTTATAAGTGTGAGGTAAAATTTGTAATGATATAAAAATATTTATATTACAAGTGTTTTATGTATGGTTCATCTCAGATGTGATGATCAATTGGATAGATATTGCGAATATTTTTTCAGATTCATTGAAAAAACAATTATCTCATTAAAATAATAAGGATCAAGTTTTTTGGTTTTTAATTAGGTTTGTGAAATAGTGAATTTAAAGTATATTTTTTAATATAAATATTTTATACTTTTATATTAATCAAAAAATATTTTTATATTTCATTTATGTGTTTGTAATATTTTAAATCAGTGTGTAACCATAAAATTCCAAAAATGTAGCAATTGGATTTATCCCTAATTGATTATCATTATGAAGTATTATGGGTTTTTATTATAAGTTATGTTTAGTATGAGGATGTTCATGAATAAGATACAGAGTATAATTATGAAATAGAATGTGTGGATAGTTTTTTGGATTATCCTATAGATGTTTATTGCATTCATTGTCATACATGTGTTTTTTTTCATACATAATGGTGTAAGCTTTTTATGAATCCACATTAGCCATTGTTAATAATTTAACTGGGCTATAAAACATCATAATTTTATTCTATTATTATTCTATCATGGAAGATAATATAATCAGTGGTGGTGAGTTATGTTGTAAATCATGTGGTGGAAATTTCTTAATCAAAAATGGAATTTTCCACCAATATAAAAAATATAAAATCCAGTTACTTTTTAGGAATAGATAGGTAAAATTAATGTTTCTTACTTATTGATTCACATTTGTTTTTCTCATCTCATTGATGAATGATATATGATATAGAAATTCAATTTAGCATGTATTCTTTAGATAATAGAGAATGATTGAATTTTTCTATTATATATCAATATATCATTTTAAATTTGAATAGAATTGATATCATAGACAAATGTATCATCCATGTTTGTATGTAATATGATATATTACTAGTTCGTATGGTTATATAAATATTTTGTTTATTTTGTGGATATAACACCTGATACAATTGTATCATATATTGAATGAAATTTTCCTAGGGGATTTACATTGTATATGATGATGAATTAGTGAATTAACAATTATATTCAATGATACCAATGAATTTGGGGCAACATTTTAAAATATAATAATAGAATTATTTTTTGTAAAAAGTGTTTTTCTAATTTAAATTGTGTGAATTTTATTTATAAAAAATAATTTTTGATATCTTTATAAGGATATTTAAAGGTTATAAATTTTTTTTTTGGGATTTAGTCAAGTTGAATATTTTTTTAAATATTCACTAAAACATAAACATATACATAATGAAATAAATCATGTTATGGTTTGGTTTATAGAAAGGTTATTTTTAACATGTCATGATTTTTTTATTAATGTTACATGGGATGTTAATTTTCTTTAGTTTTTTTATTCAATGATAATCATATAATTTAAGGTTAGTAATAAATTATATTATGATATATTGAGAACTAAGCTAATATTAAGTGTTTAATTATCACACAATTAACGAGGCACCCCTTATAAACTTTATAACAGTTAAATCAAACAGTTTCATTATTCCAAAATGAATTAAACAAATGATCCAAATGCGTTTAGTCCAAGATGAGAGTTAATCGACCACTAAGAGGTGGTGAATCAGTGGTCAATATCTAATAAAAAAATTTCACAAGTCCACCCTTCCAAAATATTTTCCCACATCGTTAATTACTGTAAGGATTGGTACCTAATCAATGAAATAACAATGGTGATGATATGTATAAGATAAAAAAACCTAAAAAACAAAATAGTTTTTATAAGGTTTACACAATATTTTTATTGATTGGATATACTATAAGGAAGAGTGGTTGTGATATTAATATAATAATTATTATTTTATAGTCAACATGAAAATATAACAAAGAAGAAATAATGACATCAAATCTACATACAAAAATTATTGATAATGATTAATAAGTAGACCATTCTTCTCTTCCTGCTACAAATTCTTTTAGAATTTAGATCAATTGTTCACTATTATTAATAATTCATTCTTAACCTTTTTGGGTGGTTCTCTAGTTCATAAAGATCTCACAATGATTATATCATCACATTCATCTTATAGTTGAAATACAAATTTTAATATTTGATGGGGTGAACCATTAAATGATAGGGCTCATATACTTTAATCTCCATCAATATTTTGGATAAATACATGAGTATGTGATATCCCCATTTTCCATAATAAGATATATATATATATATTAAATCCCACTTCAAATTAATCATATAAACTAAAATGGTTTCACAATTATTTTTCCGTTATTCTTAAATGATAAGGAATACTAGTGATGTATATGATATAATTAACTAGATTGAGACATAAGGGTTCCAATTGTTTTCTTCTCCTTTTTTGTTTCTTATTTAAAAAACATCCACTATCCCCAATAATGCATTTAATTATCTCTCCTAAATATGGGTATGTATTATAATAGACTCCTTACCATTATATACTATTAGGATATTTTTCACATTATCTTTCTTATTCAACCACTATAAATGATAGAAAATAGTGGGATTTCTAAAAGTTGATATTTTTTTGTATCCCATTCCCTATAGAGAATATTTTTCTTAAGATCAACTATGATGGAATCATTTAAAATTCTATAAATATGGTTTCAACCATTTTGAATAATAAATTGAATCTTGGAGGATTATCCTTTATATGTAAATTATATCATCCTTATAAGAATCCTCTTAATTTTAAAAACTAATGTAAAATTTTCATAATTATCATGTAATTTCTCAAAAAGACCTTGTGGTAATATAAAAATAAAAATTTCCTGTTTATCTAGAAAAAAATTTAGAATCCACTTAATTATTCTACTTGGATTTATGGTCCTATAATACTGAAAAATAATTTCAGTATTTTAAAAAACATATGTTTTCCCATTGAGATTATCGCATTGTACATTAATGATGATTAAATATTTTATCAAATAATATTTGAAGGAATTAATTTAATTTAAAATTTAGGAAATATATTTTATTATAAAATATATGTCACCTTATGTTAGATCATTCCTATACTTGATAATTAAAATATTAGTTATTAACTTTTTTTTGTTCTTGATCAAAAACCATTTAATTTTAAAAATTATCAACTCTATAATTTTTAGTTCTTCCCATCAATTTCGTAACATAATTTTCTCTGTTATCCATGGATCACTCTATGTTTTAAAGTGAATATCCTCAGTTGTCTCAGTAGAATAATTATCTTAAAAACTAGTGGAATAACTAATAAAATTATTTGTCATGATATTGGGGAGATCATACAAAATATCATAGGAATATATATATAATTTAGAATTCCAATATATTTTTTAAATAATTATCAGCTTCATGTTTCTTTATTTATTTATTTTATTGATCGTGGAAATTTTTTTTGAGTTTTTAGTTTTCTAGAATGGGTTGATGGTGTTCTATGAGGTTTTAGTGTTATGTGGAAATTTATAATACCATAGGTTTTTATGAAATGGAATTGGGTCAGTTCAAGAGGATAAAAGGATAATTTTAATGGTTATTATCAAGTGGATTTAAATTTTATATCATGGTTCTTTCTTCCACTAGGAATTATAGGGATAGAGGGTGGTTGGGTACAAGTGGTGTGATGATTAGATTTGGCGGTTATACAACTTTTATTATAGTTGCATCATGGTGAATGGACTACATCATGGAGGATTACAAAGTTTACTTTGGGATGTTCTTCTGATTTTTGGTTTACAACTCCATTGATCAAGGTTAAGGAATGACCTTATTCTTAGCTTTTCAATTCTACATTGTGGTTTTCCCTTACGGTATGGTCTATTTCTCCTAGATTATAGAATCTCAATTTTGAACATGATGTGGATTATAGAAAATATTTTGACCAAATTTATTGTGTAATATTCCCTTACCTTGCAGCATGGTCTTATTCCACATAAATCTAGCTTTTAATATGGAGTAATTCATGTTCCATAATGTTATGTTTCTTAATTTCCACATTAAATTTTATATACCCTCTAACCAATCCTTCTTTGATTCCTTCCTCTTGAACCATGGGTGAATCTGGTTCATCTTGTAGAACTCTTCCAACCCTAAAACTATTGGATTCAACCCTAAAAATATATAATCAACACTTATACATTCCAATTATAATAGAAAATATAATATCTTCTAGATACATTTCAGAATTGAGGGATTTTTTCTTGATCTCTAAACCACTGGGTTATTTTTTTTTTATAGTGGAATGTTATTCATTTTGTTTCACTTATTCATTATATTAGTAATTTAGGGATTTATTATTGGATAATCCTAATTTCTATTCCACCCATGAATCCACAAGGATTGAGTTCATACTATCTTTTTAATTTTATAAGAGTTTTGATATTATAATTTTTTTATGGTATGTTGTTTCATGAATTGGATTTGTTCTATAAACATTGTTGTCGCATTCCTCTTAATAGGTTTGTTAAATTTTTATAAAACATTTTTTATAGAATTATCATGAAAAAAGATTTTTAAATTGGTAAAAATGATTTATTATTAAAATATAGTGGTCTTCATTCTGTTTTTAAAATGGATTAACCCTTGGCGTTGAAAACAAAAAAGGTGTTAAATAATGTTTTCAATGGATTCAAAGATAAAATTCTCTTCCATGGTATCCTAACTAGGATTTTTATGAGGCTAGGAACCATCCATGGGGATGAAATATTAATCTCCTGGCCTATTATAATAGGGAAATATGTGCCCAATATTACACAATTTATTATAAGGGGACACTCCCATGAGTGAACTCTTACACACTAGGCCTATTCATCTAGGGTAATTTGGACACTTGGCTACCTACTAATCTTTATAAATGAATGGGAAGCCACACTAAAAAAGACTAATGTTAACTAAAGGGAAAGATTTACATATTTATTATCATAGAAATATAAGTTTTGAATGCTATGAAAATGATTTGAAACCCAGATTACATGTATGAAATAAAAATTATGAAAAGGGGTTATTTTACAGGTTTTATATTGAACTATTTTAATTTGTATATCATGAATTTTTGTTATTTACTAGATCATAGATGTTTTATTTTATAAATAATGACTATGTAACACTTACCATGATCTTACAGGGCTTGTTTTTCTCACACCCCATATATATCATTAGTGTGTGTAGAAATTTTTTTTTCTTATGCATGTAAAAGATAGGTGTTATAGGGAGGCATTCAATTTTATCCTTAGTATGGTGTGAGATTCTGATTGTGATTATCTGTCAATGATATTTGGGGGTTTTATATACTTATTATATTTTTTTCATTATGGGGTTTGACACTTATTTGTATTAATATTTTATCTATTCAATTGACATCATGTATTGATATAAAAATATTCACATTATTCATATTACATTTTTTGTGTTCTATCATGGATGAAAATTCATAATGGTTCTCTATATTTCCCAAGAACTTGTCTCTAGTATACTGGGATTCTGAACATTGTTCCGGATTTTCCAGGACTTGTTTAGATTTCATGTGGTTGGGTAAACCAGGTTGTATCATGGAAAATTTTTATCCGAGGATTTTTTTTGTCTACTTTTACTGTTATTATGCATTTCCGGATCTCTCCGTTTATAAGAGGTATAGATGTGGAGACTAAAGGGTTAGGTTATGAGAATGTTCCCAGCAAGCTGTGATTGTGATGGGACTTATGTTACCATGGGTGGTCTGGAAATGTGTATCTTAGTATTCATATTCTTTTCAACCCAATGATTATTTTTCTAGGTCTCCTTATAATTCTGGTTGACTTTTATATTTTTATGTGAGAATTGGTTCTAGGATCCTATGTTTGTGTTTTTTTCTTTTCCAGATGTTGTGTAGTACCATTCCCCTAAGAAGGCTTCTAGTTATTTCTCAGGAGGGTGCTACCAAAGAATCTTGGTATGGAAACCCATTGTGTTTATTATAATCCCATTGAGGTAGTTGTGTAAAAAGTCTATGCTAAGGACCTAGGTGTAGCATCTATTTCTGTTTTGGTTAGAGAGGTATAACCTTGAAAGAAAAGGGATAGGAATGGATCTCAATAGTTTCTGCATCAGAAACTACCATATTTTAATGGATGAGTGATCTTTATGAGTGGGTTGGTTGGATAATAAATATTTAAAGACTCTTTGAATTTATAGAAACCTTTGATTCTATCAAAGTAATGTGTATTGTGTTCAAGAACGAAATAAAATGTAGAATATAGTATTACTTGGCTATTTTGGGATCAATGTATAAGGTCTATAGTTGGAATGAATTTATGACCATCTTCCCTGAGAAAAATATTACCACATTCATTGACATTGTAAAAGTCTGTGGAATTCAATAACTATGGGAATGGCAGTATGACAGTGATAGTGTTTGTTTATTTCTTCAATAAGATCAGAAAATTTTTAATTGATGTTGTGTATAATGAGAATATAGATGTTTGAAGGTTTTATATGGTTCATTAATATGATATATTTGTGTTAAATCCTTATACCTATACAAAGGTAGTGGATGGGGTCTTTATGTTGTATATTGACATGGCACTAACTAAGGGGTGACCAAAGTTACTTTTACCTATGGTGGTAGCTTCAATGGTTCTAAAAAAAACTTCCGAACTGAAGAATGATTAAGAAGTGAAATAGTGGGGGTTCTTCTTAAAATTCGTTTACTCAACCATCATCTTTATTTTTGGGTTTTACTTATTACCGATATGGCCTGATTGGGAAAACAAAATAGTTTTTATGTCGTGCCTCCAAAGACATGAAACTCATGTGGAAAACTTGGTACCATGTAGAAGTTCTATTATAATTTTTTCTACTAATAAACATGGAATATGATTTTTCAAACATATAGGTTATGTGGAACATTTAGATGCTTCCTGGATAGTATTTCTCTAGCCACATGTGTTGGAAGAAAAGCAGTTACGTGCAACTTAGAAGTTCACAAAGAATGTTTTCTTTTGTCCTATAAACATGATATGTATAATTGTTATTACTTTTACCTTAAATAATTCTTTATATGACACATGTTTCAATATCTATGTTTTACTGATAGGAATGGTGTATATTTTTTAAAATACATCATGAATCCTGACATTTATGATCGAATTGGTGATTCCTCAAGGAAAGAATATTGAGAAGGGGTTTTGAGTTCCCCCATGCTCTTTCATTATGTGTTACATAGAGTTGGTTTGGGATTTTCCATGTCTCTATATATAACTCTTTGAATTTATTGTTGAGATTAATTTTATTTAATTATGATGAGTATCAGATTTATTATTAACACTGTTACATGTCCATTACTACTCCCAATAGTAACTCTTATGTTTTTTGTGGATAATGGGTCCCAAGGTTTGGATCTTCTCTTGCAATGCATGGTTTGTTTATGTTCTTCTCTATAAATGAGAACAAATGGATTTTCCTTAGTTATAAGATCCCTATAGATGTCGCTAAATTTTAGGATGTGTTTCTAGATGACTTTAATGGATTACCAAATGGGGTGTAAATTGAATTCTCAATTGACCTATTATCAGAAACAATCCAAATATCGATGTATCTTACCATATGGATCTAGATAAATTGAAGGAAATAAGAATTTATTTTTATGATTTTAGATCGACAAGATTTATATTCTATAAGGTGTAACCTTGGTTTTCCCATGTGATATTCCCAAGAAGGAAAAATGAACACTCCACCAGCCCATTGATTAGCGTAATCTAAATCAAGTAATGGCCAAAAAAATAAACATTTCCTGGAATTATTGATTTATGCAATAAGCTGAAATAGACAAATTCATTTCCTTATATTGACCATAAGTATGTATATCCACATATAAGAATATAAGAATTAGATATTCTAAAGACTGATTATTGGATAAGGTATGTTCAATTCGAGTTTTACGTTATGTTGTTTGACATAACTAATGCTTCTAAAATTATTATGAAATTGATGAATCATGTATTCCACCAGTCTCTTTATTTTTTTTCATAATGTTCATTGATGTTATTTTATTATACTATAGAACTATTTAAGATCACGTGTTTCACAAGAGAAATTTTTTGGGAATGCTGATGGATCACATTTTATATGAATAACTATATGGCTTCCAATTCTGAATCCAAGCATTCAGGTTCATTGGAAACGTTATTTCAGAACCTAGAATCTCAGTTGATCCAAAAAAAGTGGTTTTTTACATTCCATTGAAAAACAGTACAATTTATATTTGTTTTATAGCTTCGTGGTTTTGATATGATATTATTAATGGTTCATTGTGAATTTATAGAAACAATCATCACTTTTGATTGATCTCACATGGAATAGGTGGAATTTCTTGTGAGATTAAAAGTTTTTGGTATCCTCCAACAAAATATACTTGTGTTTGACATCTACACTAATTCTAACTTTTCCAGAGCATGGGATGGGATGAATGTTTTCCTATGAAACATTGGGTGTGTGTCTATGTTACATTATTATTGAATTAAATCTTGTGGTGGAATATGATTCATGTTATCGTCAAACTCATGAGATGGGTTATCCCGCTAATAATGGGTAAGTCACAAAAATTTTCTATTCACTTAAAATTTAATGATTTTTTTGGTAGAATTTTATCATTTAATATGATTATTAAATTTGGGTTTTTCTTATTTTTGGAAAAGACAAGAACCTCCAGAAGAGAAAATGGGTGGGATACCTAAAGTAATTCTACATTAAAGTTTACAATACTCAGAAAAAGGGTAATATGGTTATTGGCACTCTTATTAGAATTTATAATCATGATTTAATGGAAGGAATGGAGTAATGGAACTCGATGGGAATATCTGATCAGACTCACTTTGTAAGGACCCGAAATTTTGAATAAATCTATTTTCCTAATTTTGTGTGTTATTTTATTTTTAATACTCAACAAAACTATTTCATTTAACATGAGTATAATTAAAATTAGACTGTTGGGTTTTGACTATTATATGATCGTTAGTCAATATGACCGTTGAAAATTGAATGTTGCAACTTTTGTCTCTAAATACAAGTGATCTTGGTTAATTAATATAGAAAAAAGATTCGAAGGCCTCACCCAGTGGTCTTGGACCGATCGTAGCCCATCTAACAGAACTTGGGAAGGAGGTATCACCACTGGGCTTTGCTCTGGACCAAACCCATGTCGAACTTCATCGTGTGAAGCTAGAGTAGAATCTCCTTCGCGAGAAGTTCAAACAGATAAAAATTACTACTCGTGCGATGTTGGCCGAGCCTCCTTCGGATTATCTCACCTTAGCACACCTTAGACCTAGTTCATATGCTGGTGTGATATGGGGCTATGTAAGGAGACCGTAACTGCCTTGTGTAATCCATTGTTTTAAATAAAAAATTTTGATTTCTTATTATGATATAGTTTATGAATTTTCAAATGTCTGGATATTGATATTATGCATATTTTAGGTTAATTTTAGAGAAATGATATTTTTTAAAAAATATTTATGTAAACCTTAAATAATTAAAAATGTGTAATGATTTTCAAAAAATGGTCTTCTAAAATTATGTTCAGTACGAAATTTAGAATCTAATAAGATCAACTTAATTTTTGATGAATAGTAAATTATGAATAGTGATTTTTTTCTTAGGATTAGTAATGTGACAAAATGGACTTGTAATCTCACTTAAAGAAAGCATTAATATAATCTAGGAACCTTGAATATGTAATGTGGTTCAATAAAATGGTTAAATAACGGATTCATAAATTATTAGTCAAATATTAGTTTTTTCGGGTGAATAGTGTTTTTTAATTAAAAATTTAATTAAAAATATTTAGAAAATTATTTTTATAAAATTGATTTCATTTTTGAACTCAGAGCATCAATATTATATTAAGTTAATATTTTGGGATTTTTCTGAAAAAATTGAATTTTTGGTGAATAGTTTCTTTATTTAAAAATTAAAATAAAAATATTTTGAAAATTATTTTAATAAAATGGAGTTCATTTTTGAAATCAGAGCATTGATATTTGGTTAAGGTGAAATTTTGGGATTTTTCTGACAAAGTTGAATTTTCGATGAATAGTGAAAGTATAGTTTTTAAGTTATGGGTGTTTAATGACATCTTTAAATGATGTATTAAGTATGTAATCAATATGGGCGACTGATGAATTGTAAGATAATGTAGGAGGTGTCCCAAGTGGTCAATACCATGGGAAAATACCATGGGAAAGCCCATGGTTATTCCAAAACCACTAATGAGGTGTCCCTTGGCCATTAATGCCTTGTCCCCTCACTTTTCCTATAAATACCTAGCCATCCACTAATCCATTCGACTCCCAACTCTTCCCCAACGTAGCTTTGGTATCATTACCTCCCAAGGAGTCCTCCCATGGTGACCCCAAGCCCTCAAAGTCTCATCCATTGAGTTTTAAGAGTTACGTTTTAAGGTAAGGGATCATACCTCTCTCTTTCTATTCAAGTACTCTTGTTTATGTCATTTCTTTTAAGCTCCATGTTCTTGTGTTGGGGGTGTTCTTTTATATTCACCCTACTTACCTTTTCATGTTAATATGATGAGAGATCACTTCTTACTCTCAACATTTTGTTTTATGAATGTTTAAGTGGCGCTGTTAGGCTGCCGAATTTTTTTAAAAGATTCTTTCACACTTCTCATTTTTCAAAGTTCTACTTTCATGTAAAGTATTTCAAGTTCTTTTTTATTATGTTGGGGTATGATATCTATATATATCATACTGATTTTGTATTTTCATGTGATGAGATACCATATTTTGATCACTTCAATTCATTTTTTTTGAAGTCAAGTGGTGCTGTTAGGCTGCCGGATATTTAAGGGATTCTTTCACCTTTCTCATTTTTTCAAAGTTCTAATTTCATGTCAAGTCTTCCAAGTTACTTTTTATTTTCATGGGGTATTATCTCTATATCTATCATACTGATATTTTATTTTCATATGATGAGAGACCCTATTTTGATCTCTTCAATTCATTTTTGTTGAAGTTAAGTGGCGTTGTTAGGCTGCCGAATATTTAAGGGATTCTTTCACCTTTATTATTTTTTCAAAGTTCTACTTTCATGTCAAGTCTTTCAAGTTCCATTTTAATATGTTGGGGTACTATCTCTATATCTATCATACTGATATTTTATGTTCATATGATGAGAGACCATATTTGATCTCGTCAATTCTTTTTTTGATGTTTAAGTGATGCCGTTAGGCTGCCGAATTTTCAAAAGAGAAATCTTATTTTTGCCTTCCTTTCATGTTCTTCATATCATATGGTATATTTTCAAATTTCATTACCATGTTCTTAAATCCCTTATATTCGGTCCCTATACTTTTTTATGGGTAATTTATGAATGTTTGACCCATTTCCCCTCTCTTTTCAATGTTTTCTAAAACCCTGTAACATAGCCGTTGTGCTGCAGAATTTTCGTCTCAAAATGCCTTTATCTTTTTCTCAAAATTACTTCATGTTATTAAGTGAATAATAAAATCTCTTATTTATACAGGGGTATTCACATATATATCAAAATGATCTATTTTTAAACTCATGGATTTCAATACATGAAACCCTCTTTCCCTTTCCGTGGGTTTAAAGTGACCTAAAGATCATATCTTTAAAGCAGTTTTTAAAACGTTATGATTATGAAATGAAACCAATTTATTTTATACTGTATGAGTTGTTTATGAAATTATTTAGGATGATATATTTGGCTCACATGATAATAAATACATGTCAAGGGTGCGCCCTGATAGCGATTCAATGCATTGGGTAAAGACTTAATCTCTATAGATGACCATTTAGACGGATACCTTGGTGAATAACCTTGGTAATTTTTAGTGACACCTTGGGGATGGACCTTCGTGAAATGGAAATGATTGTCTTTGTTAAATGTTGTAGCCACATCTTCATGTTATGAAAAATGTTATTTTTTTTATGATATGCCCCATGATTTCTTTCTCATTCCTTAAAGTTCTTTTTCATGACATTGTTGATGTATCTCAAGTTCACATGCTAAATGTTTCCCCTTGTTTCAATTACTGGGCCTTCTAATCACCCATTCTTTTGATGTATGTCCCCAGGTTATGAGATGCATTAATGAACCTAGGATGAGCATAAGGAGAATCATTTCAAGTTTTTAAGAAGAATATTTTTTTGTATCATGTATTAAGTTCCTGGTTTCCAAGACACTAATACTTAAAGATCCTCAGTTTTGTATAATATAATGAAAGTTTATGTGAAAAAAATGCGGGATTCTATAGTTGGTATCAAAGTATGGTTTAGTTATTTGTAGAAATTAGGATATGAAAACATTAGTAAGAACCCTGTAGAAAAGTTTAAATATAATAAATCTTCCTGGTATTTTGGTGACTATTGAGTAAGGGGTTTCCAAGAAAATACATCCCTGTATGGATACGAGCAGATAGAGGTGGCTCTGGCACAGATGTATATAGGGGTAAAACCCAAAAACACCGCATTGAGCTAGAATAGAACGGGAACTGGTATACGACAACGGGCCTTGCTTCACTCTTGGTTACGACACTCCTTGGGGATATGATTTGGTAAATTCATAAACTTATTAAGAACCATTATTAAATGAACAAAGAAAACATAAAATAAAGATTCACATAAGAATATATTATCTTGTATAACCTAGTTTGGAACCTAGGGGTTCACAAGTTAGGGTATAATTTTCTTCTATAAGTTATACTTATATGCTTTATGTTCCTTTTCATGATTATTGGCTAAGTATTTAAGCCCATAATTGTAATTTCGTTTCGTAGTTAAGGGCGGGAAATGGAAGAACATGTCCCAACAACCAATGTGATAGGAAATGTGACAATTTCCATATTAATAAGACAGAGATGATTATGGGATTAAAAGATGATTATTTTTTGGAAGACATTCACTAATTTAGGAACCTTATTTGATCGAGGTAAATAGATTACAACAGTATTTTCTTCGAGGAGTAAAGGTTGAAATATATTTTTAATAATCGATGAATTTAAGGCGGAATTATAGTAATTTAGGTTACTTATGGAAATGATTAGCCTATCTTGGGGTAAATATGTTTAGGTTAGTTACGTTTATTATAAGTAGTTAGGAGTGGTTGATGTTGTTTGGAGATGAATGATAAGGTATACCTTGGAAGACTATGTTATCAAATCCTTCTTGTATTTGGGTTTCAATCTTAGTTTGGTTTATATTGAGTATTTTTAAGGACAGTTATTTATGGAATGGTCTATGATGAACTTTGGGTAGTACCGTGGAACTTTGAAGATTTAAAGTAGTTTCCCTTCCTCTGGGGATCTTTATTTTGGAAGAGGTGTTTTATCTTACCATTTCTGTTTTTGGGATAATATTTAAAGATAGAATAAATAGATAGTTAATCTTTGATGGATAATGTGATTCTCTATAAGATTATTCTTGTGCTTTGATGAGACCAAGTAGATTTGAATGCTCATCATTTGGATAAAAGATTAGTTTTAGTAGAAACTTATTAAAGGATTAAACTCTACTTGAAGGTAGGTATATTTCCTTATGTTTTTATTCTAAGTAGTAAACGAATTCCTCACAACTATGAAAAGGAATGTAAAACAAAAACGTTGTCTGTTAACATTTCCTACTGGGTAATCAAAGACCATTTATACACATCATAAGTTTGTGATTTTCTTATTGTTAACATTCTCCTAATCATGTTTTCTATCACTCTCCCTTAGAACATGACCCTTTGTTTTTTCTTCCATATCCATGTTTTCCTACATGGAATCCAAGTATGGGTTAACTCGGGTGGCCTTTGTACTTCCTTTTCTTCCTTTTAAAGTAATAGCGTTACTGACTCTTTTTCCGATGTGGGACTTTCAACGAAATTTGAAAACCCAATTTTAAAAATTGTGAGGACACAATTTCTTAAGGGGGGATGATTGTAACGACCTGAAATTTTGAATAAATATTGTTTCCTAATTTTTTGTGTTATTTTATTTTTCATACTCAACAAAACTGTTTCATTTAACATTAGTATAATTAAAATGAGACTATTGGGTTTTGACTATTTTATTACTGTTAGTCAGTACGACCATTGAAAACTTAATGTTGTAACTTTTGTCTCTAAATACAAGTGATCTTGGTTAATTAATATAGAAAGAAGATTCGATGGCCTCACCCAGTAGTCTTGGACCGATCGAAGCCCATCTAACAGAACTTGGGAAGGAGGTAGCACCACTGGGCTTTGCTCTGGACCAAACCCAAGCTAAACTTCATCGTGTGAAGCTATAATGGACTCTCCTTCGCGAGAAGTTAAAACTGATAGAAATTACTACTTGTGCGATGTTGGCCGAGCCTCCCTCAGATTCTCTCACCTTAGCACACTTTACACCTAGGTCCTATGCTATTGTGATAAAGGGGCTATGTAGACCGTAACTGCCTTGTGTAATCCATTGTTTTAAATAAAAATTTTTATTTCTTCTTATGATAGAGTTTATGAATTTTCAAATTTCCAGATAAATATAGTATGCATATTTTTGGTGAATTTTAGAGAAATGATTTTAAAAAAAAAATGTTTATGTAAAGCTTAAATAATTAAAAATGTGTAATGAGTTTCAAAAAATGGTCTTCTACAATTATGTTTAGTATGAAATTTAGAATCTAATAAGATCTACTTAATTTTTGATGAATAGTAAATTATGAATAATGATTTTATGCTTAGGATTAATAATGTGACCAAATCGACTAGTAATCTCTCTTAAATAAAGCATTAATATAATCTAGGCACCTTGATTAAGTAATGTGATTCAATAAAATGGTTAAATAACGGTTTCATAAATTATTAGTCAAGTATAATTTTTTTCAGTTGAATAGTGTTTTTTAATTAAAAATTTAATTAAAAATATATATAATTATTTTTATAAAATTGATTTCATTTTTGAACTCAGAGCATCGATATTATGTTAAGGTAATTTTTTGGGATTTTTCTGAAAAAAATGAATTTTCAGTGAATAGTGTATTTATTTAAAAATTAAATTAAAAATATTTTGAAAAATATATTAATAAAATGGAGTTCATTTTTGAATTCAGAGCATTGATATTTGGTTAAGATGAAATTTTGGGATTTTTCTGAGAAAGTTAAATTTTCGATGAATAGTGAAAGTACAGTTTTTAAGTTACGGGTGTTTAATGACATCATTAAATGATGTATTAAGTATGTAATAAATAAGGTCGACTAATGAATAGTAATATAAGGTATTCGGTGTCCCAAGTGGTCAATACCATGGTAAAATAACATCGGAAAGTCCATGGTTTTTCCAAAACCACTAATGAGGTGTCCCTTGGCCATTAATGCCTTGTTCCCTCACTTTTCCTATAAATACCAAGCCATCCTCTCATCCATTCGACTCCCAACTCTTCCCCAACGAAGCCCTGGTATCATTACCTCCCATGGAGTCCTCAAATGGTTCCCCCAAGCCCTCATGGTCCCAAACATTGAGTTTTTAGAGTCACATTTTAAGGTAAGGGATCATACCTCTCTCTTTCTTTTCAAGTACTCTCGTTTATGTCATTTCTTTTAAGCTCCATGTTCTTGTATTGGGAGTGTTCTTTAATATTCACCCTACTGACCATTTCATGTTCATATGATGAGAGATCATCTCTTACTCTCAACATTTTTTTTATGAATGTTTAAGTGGCGTCGTTAGGCTACCGAATTTTTGTAAAGGATTCTTTCACACTTCTCATTTTTCAAAGTTCTACTTTCATGTCAAGTATTTCAAGTTACTTTTTATTATGATGGGGTATGATCTCTATATCTATCATAATGATATTTTATGTTAATATGATGAGAGACCCTATTTTTATCGCATCAATTCATTTTTTTATAGCTAGTGGCGTCGTTAGGCTGCCGATATTTAAGGGATTCTTTCACCTTTCTCATTTTTCCAAAGATCTACCTTCATGTCAAGTCTTTCAAGTTACTTTTTATTATGTTGGGGTATGATCTCTATATCTATCATACTGATCTTTTATGTTCATATTATTAGATACCCTATTTTGATCTCATAAATTCATTTTTTTGAAGTTAAGTGGCGTCGTTAGGCTGCCTAATATTTAAGGGATTCTTTCACCTTTCTCATTTTTTCAAAGATCTACATTCATGTCAAGTCTTTCAATTTCGTTTTTATTATGTTGGGGTAATATATATATTTCTATAATACTTATATTTTATGTTCATATGATGAGAGACCATATTTGATCTTGTCAATTCTTTTTTTGAAGTTTAAGTGATGTCGTTAGGGTGCCGAATTTTCATAAGAGAAATCATATTTTTGTCTTCCTTTCATGTTCTTCATTTCAAATGGTATATTTTCAAATTTCATTACCATGTTATTAAATCACTTATATTCTGTCCCTCTACTGTTTTATGGGTCATTTATGAATGTTTGACCCATGTCACCTCTCTTTTCAACGTTTTCTAAAACCCTGTAATATAGCCGTTGTGTTGCAGAATTTTCGTCTCAAAATGCCTCTCTATTTTTCACAAAATTACTTCATGTTATTAAGTGAATACTCAAATCTCTTATTTATAAAGGGGTATTCAAATATATATCAAAATTTCCTATTTTTAAATTCTGGGATTTACATATATGAAACCCGCTTTCCCTTTCCGTGGGATTAAAGCGACATAATGATCATGTCTTTAAAGCAGTTTTTAAAACGTTATGATTAGGAAATGAATCCCATTTATTTTATTCTATATGGGTTTTTTATGAAAATGATTGAGGATGATATATGTGGATCACATGATAATAAGTACATGTCAAGGGTGCGCCCTGATAGCGCTCCAATGCATTGGGTAAAGACTTAATCTCTAGAGATGACCATTTAGACTGATACCTTGGGGAATAACCCTGGTAATTTTTATTGACTCCTTGGGGATGGACCTTGATGAAACGGAAGTGATTGTATATGTTAAGTGTTGTAGCCACATCTTCATTTTATGAAAAATGTTATTTTTATTATGATATTCCCCATGATTTCTTTCTCATGCCTTAAAATTCTTTTTCATGAAATTGTTGATGTATCTCAAGTTCACATGCTAAATGTTTCCCCTTGTTTCCCTTACTGGGCCCTCTTCTCACCCTTTCTTTTTATGTATTTCCCTAGGTTATGAGATGCATTAATGAACCGAGGATGATCATAAGGATAAGCCTTTCATGTTTTTAAGAAGAATTTTTTTTGTTTCATGTATTAAGTTCATAGTTTCCAAGACACTAAACTTTAATGATCCTCAGTTTTGTATAATGTAATGAAAGTTTATGTGATAAAAAGGCGGGATTCTATACACTTGGGTGTTAGAATTAAAGTTCTAGTTTATTCTAAAAATGATTTATTTGATATCTACTATACTTGATATGATTCTCTAGAAGAAACAAAAAATACAATGTGTTCTGGGTTAACAGATATTCACTATATCATGGGGAGTCCACAAGTGAGTCATCTCTAAAAATATAAGGTATTTCTTAATTCATAAATAGGTATATTATTCCATCAAGTAAAAGGAATGTCATGTTAGGATTTTTTCATTGTTCATTGAGGGTTTTCATCCCTGTAATGATATATATATGTTCTGAAACAAATTTTCAATTCAGGTTGTCTGTTGTAAAATGAGAAATAATTGACAATGTATCTCGATGCTACACATGCCAACCGATAATGACATAGAACAAAAATAGTTAGGGTTAGTTTCAACCTCCCCTCATCCAGACATGGAAATATCATGAGATATTAATGGATTTTAATTTTTTCTTAATTAAAACATCATTAAGGAATGAAATCCTCCTGGATTGGAACTGATTATTTAACAAATTTCTCGCATTCCTTAACAATTAAGGAATACACTAATCTAGAAGACATAGGGATTTTATATATACAAGATAATATTATGTTTTCTAGAATTATATTATCAATTTTATTAGATAGGGACCCTTATATTAACTCTCATGTTTGGAAGGGACTCTCTGAGGTAGTGAGGAATCAATTCAAGTTTATTTTGGAATATCATCCCAATATGGATGGGCCGTCAGAAAGGGGAAATAAAATTTTGGAAGATATGGTTTTTTCCTATGTTTTTTCTTTCATAGGATTTAGGGGAATCCATATGGGTCATGATTATGTTTACTATAATAAAATTTACCAATCATACATTAACATGGAACCTTTATATGCATTGTATGTATGACCAACAAAGTTATCTCAATTTTTCCTTGCTTGGTGAAGAATCGAAATTGGTCCAAACATCACTCTGAAAACAAAAAAACCAATTTATTCATCAATTTTTTTCGATATAACAATTGTGGTAAAAATATTATATGGATTTCCAAAATCATCCATTAGTGTTATCGACAACTGATCAGGTGTTCTTGAATGTCTCTCCCTAGCTCGGTCAACAATAGACCAAAAAAATGGAACATATCTATTAGATATATTGGGACACTATTGATCATTTAATATCTTGTAAAAGATTCATACCTCTTAGACATACCATCTCAATTATCATCAAAGAACAATGTCTTTTGTGTGTCCTAACTAAGGATGTATCAGCCTAAACTATCATTGGTTTTAAATTGGGAAGACCTTGACATAGAACTTAATATGTCTATGACCGAGAAACCACTTCCTATTATTGATTCATAAGAAAATTTTCTAAATGTATAGACATTATATATAATTCAGTTTATGTGGAATCACGAGTTACACTCTCATGATATGGGGGATTGGGTGTCTATAATAATGTAATAATGGCCTCATCTCTTTGTTTTCACAACTTTTTAGTCCTAGATTCATGTTGGTATAATGTAATATGGTGGGGGGGATAATAATAACATCATTTTATTAATTTCATATAAACACATTCTTGTTTTGTTTGCTTATTTTTTTCAATGCATTATTTATTATTTTTATTTTTATTGGATGGATTTTTTGTTTGAATATAGGTGTTGGTGGATGTGGATAGTGGACACACCATTGATATTTATCTAATATCCTAGACTGGGTTCTCATGTATAATTAGAGAAGTTAAATTTTTTCTTGGAGGAATAGAATTCTATAGTTCTGTCATTATTTTATAACATGTTGGTTGTTGGAGTAGTGTCGTTGTGGAATAATGGAATTTCAATTTCATATAGTGGTTCTTCCTTTTTAGGAATATATGTGACATTTATTTTGGGATATAAAATGGTGTCCTATAAGGTGGAACATGGTAAAATAATATAATTTTTAGCTCACCACACTATGTATCTTGGTTTTTTTGTGGCCTTCAATTTAGATTCTGAATTCTACAATATGGTGGTTCCCTTATTACATGGTACGTTTTCCATACATTATAGGTTCTCTATGTTACCATGTGCATGGATTTTGGAATCTCTTGATTAACAGTGTTATGGAATATTCTATTACCTTATATTTTTTTTTTGTTCTACATTAGTTTCCCTAGTACCATCTAGAAGGGCTTGATTCATTGGGTTATTTTTGAAAAATTTTCTTTGAACTTTTTATACCCTCGAACCCATCCTTTTCCCAAAACATCCCTCGAATCCTAGGTTAATATAAATATTCATATATATATCTTCCATCCAAAAAACCTCATATTTTAGACACCAATATTGTATAATAAATACTTTTTATTCTTTTTATGGTTTAATCTGTAAGCCATTATAGATTCACTGGGAATTGATGGATTTTTTCCAAATCTCAAACCCTATTGGTGTATTGATCATGTTTTTTTCTGTAAGTGATTCATTTTTTCTCCTTCATTATAAAAATTGGTAACATAGATATTCTTGATTTTTAATTATATATTTAGGTTCCTCTATCAATATCTTGTATCCTTGATTCATTGTTTCGTCTAGAATCTTTGTGAAACTGATACTCCATGTGTTTTATGGAAGTTTGTTTCATGATATGTCATTACTCTACAAACATTCTTCTCTAATTAATTTAAATTGATTTCTATGATAAAATTATTTTTTATTTTTTATTTCATATACCTAACTCTGATTAATTACGAGGTAGGGATCTATCATTGGTGGTGAATTATTACCCCTATTCCTATTAAACCATTTTAATGTGTGCACCATGTTTCCTAATTATTCAAAAGGATCCATTCCCATGAGTTAGCTCTTTCACAATAGGTATTTTCTACAAGGGTAGTGTGTACACCATATAGCCTTCTGGTCATTATAATGTAATTAGGACCCTCATTGAACTATAATAATACGGAATAAATTGAAATTATTCTATGTTATTATTCTTGAAATATTTGTTTATACTTTTTATGAAATTATTTTAAAAATCATGTTATTAGAATATCTTACAAATTATTCCAAGGGGTGATTTTTAATTTTTTTTATTGAGTTGTATAACATTTTATCTTATTCATTGTTTTTATTTGTAGAAGAAATATTGGTTTATTTTATGAAAGCATCTTATGAAATACCTTGTGGGGTATTAACGGTATTGTTGTTATCATGCACTATATATACCATTGGGTGCATTAGATATTCTTTTTAATAATGCAGTTGATGGAAATGAATCATAATCTAGAAGTGGGTGTTAATTTTAGATGTTTGTGGGAGTATATTGGAAACTAAATGTCACATTTAATTAGTAATTTTAAATTACATAATATTTTTTTCATTTTAGTTGTTAATAAACTATTAATATACTTTTGTATATTTCTGAACGTGGAATTCTATGGTCCTTTATTCATGTTAACTGACTAATGTTTTATTAGCGAAAAATAATTCAAAAAGGTACTTCCTGATTCCCAAGGTCATATCTTCTACCGGTGTGGATTGGGAACACCCGTAGAGTCATTTCAGGATTGGTTCGGGTTCTAGGTAGTTGGGTAATTCATGGTGAATTGTGACATATAACCTTAGAAAAGTTATTACTAGTAATGAATATATATAATCAGAACCTCTAGAGATAATAGAACATGATCTCAATAATCATTTACTATATCTTACAGGGAACTAAAATTTCATTTAAAAGTTTATTGTTCGAATCAAATACATAAATAAATAATTTTCTACCACGTTTTATTTAAAATCCCTAATTGCTTATGGGAATGCTGATAACCTTCTCATTGATTCATGGATCCAATTCCAATTATTGGATATCATATAAGTTTTATGTAAATAGATTATTTGATCAATTTTTTTGTTCCTTTAATTGATAATGATTTTTGAAAATTGAGGAGGGATTAAAAGTAGTTAGGGTGGGGAGGGTGAATTAGTAGTTGGGGTCATACATGAAAATTTTCACTTTCCTCCCATTCAAAAATCATTTCACATGATGTTTATTTTATTAATGATAATTAAATAATCAACCCATTGGTGATGATTATGATGAGTGTTTTGAGAGATTTAATACACATAGAATAATATTTTTTACGTTGTTTAGTCACTTTTTTTTATTGTATATCCCTTGGAGAACATTGCTTACAATACGATTATGATAATTATTATCATATTATAATAAAAAACAATGAATAAAATTTGAATTAATCCAGGAAAAATATTAAAAAAAATTAAATACATGAGTTTGAATATAAAATGATATATTTTCCCTTTTTATGTGCCTATAATATTTTAATCTTTTGTGAATTTTTACTCTAATCTCAATATAAACCCAATTGGTTGGACCTATAATTCCCTATTATCTCACAATGAGTATCTTGTCTCTTTGGTCTCAGGGATGAGTATAATTTTTCATAATATTACAGATGATCCATTTATATATATGTATCACACCCCCAATATCTTCATGAAATATCATGATCGATCCATTTATCCTATATAACCTAAATTTCCTATATGAATTATATATATTAAATCTCTATTAAAATTTCATCAGTAGATCATAATGTTTTCATATTTTAAGTCCTCATTTAAACTCTAAAATAACAGTCATTTAATTTTTTTATGTTGCAGAATTAACTGGATCACTCTTTGAGGGTTATTATTATTGTTAAATATATATTACATTGGCATTATATGGTCCTTCATGATGAAATATTTAATCAAAAAAAGATATAAAATTCCCAGAATATATATCACCTCAGATCCATAAAATCAACTCAGATATTCTGTTATGTCCATGATCATTATGGCATGATCTCTTTATCTTCTTCTATCTATGGCCATGATCATTATGGCATGATCTCTTTATCTTCTTCTATCTATGGACGACATGTTGATATGTGAACAAACACCTTGAAACATGATGGGTATGACCTCTAAAATATCCCCCACCTAATATTTTCACCAGAATGTTCTTTGAACCATAAAAATCATGATTTTTTATCGTACATGTACATGTGGTGTGATGGTTTTTAGATCCATTAGGCAATACCAGAATGAGAAAATCACATTTTCTCAATAAAACATAATGAGATGTCAAAATCTACACAAATAAAACTCTTCATAACAAAACTAGAAGGGATACAATGTGATTTATTTTTTTTAAAAAAAGTAACAAATTTTTTATACTCGACTTTTTTGGGTAGGAGAAACACATTATTACAACAAGATAAATTAGTGAAATTATTTAATGAATTCATATAAAGATCAATCATGTAATCACACAATGATTTATCACCAAATTCCTTAAAAAATAACATATCTATTAATTACTGTATGTACATGCTTTTTAATAGTATCTCGTATTCCCTAGTACCCAAGACATACTAAAAAATGATATAATTTCTTTGAAAAAAATAAAAAAAACATCTCCCATTCATGAGTTTCATTTCACATTTTTTTCTACCAATGTTCTAATGTAAACTTTTCATTAATTAATTAAGTATTTATAATGTTTACTAATGTTAATTTGGTTTCTAGATAATCTCCATACATACACAGACAAGAAACTAAAATAAAACACACACACACACATATATATTTATGAAACATGTTAGTGTTTCATTATCTCTTTATCAATGTAAAGAGATCGTAACTAAGACTATTTATATGTATATTCCATAAAATCATCAATTTAGATAGTTTTTTTGAGGGATATTTATCCCCCAATGAAAATATAATCATGTGTTTAGTAGAGACTTGATAACCATAATATATCACATGTTCTATCTTGTTCATCATAAAACCCAGGATGATATTCATGGAATATGTTCTTTAAAAAATATTCCATTAGTTTCTTACCATGCAATAACTAATCCATATGAATAAATCTCAAGACATTATTTGATCTCTATAAACCACTTGGAATCACATTATATATAAATCACATAGATGGTTGTATAATCTCTGATTAATTTATTTCTAAATCATATTCTAATTATTTATTATCATCTTTATAATGATCTTCATTATGAGTTAACCTTTATTTATGCAATATACTAAATTACCACAATAACATAAATCTCTCTTTATGTCCAACTAAACCAACATGACATGAATGGGCACATATGTCTACAAAATAAAATTCTTCTTAATGTAATATTCCAGGTTCAACTTTATTGGTCACTAAAAATTCACTATGACAAAAAAACAAATACAACATGGCATGCATTGAATTCACGTAAAATATTTATATGAAAATCAAAAGTGATTATATTTTTTCAAGGAATGAAATATTTTTAAATGTGGTTTAAGTGTAGTGAACCAGATCTCAAAGAACCCTTTATGGGTTGTTACTAATGTTTATAGTGACTCGTGAATCTAACTTTCAATAAATGAAGATATTATGACTTTTGATGACTGTATATGACATGCAAAATGGGTAGAATTTCAATCCTAATCATTAAAATATATAGGGAATCCAAATAGAAAACCAACACTGCAAATTTTACAAACCAAATGTCACTTTAATATTATAATATTGTATGTAATTCCAAAAATAATAAAATGTTTAGAATCTCAAAATTATATACTAATAATTTTTAGAATCTATAGAAAAAAATATAAAATGGCTGCTCTAAAATTATCCTGACACAAAACCATTCTATGATCTCATAAGTACTCTCAATTCCATGAAATAATTTTTTAAATCATAGATAGTATTATGTAGTGGTATGGGTTATCATAAATGTGTACTCATTAATATCATCCACTAAACTCTCATGTAAATTTTTGAAGAAGAAATCATAATCCTTATTTTCTAAATAATAAAACAAAATTATGAACCATATAAGTACTTCTGCTAACTTATCTCACTATTGGATCACTCTACAAACCCATATACAATTTATGAATAAAAATCAGGAAATTATAAAAAATAATATAGCCCAAACCAATATACTCGTTAAAATAGTTTCCATTATAACCCAATATTATGGATTCTGGAACTCACACCCCTTCCCATATCAATATACCAACACCTCAAACAATAGTCACATACTTAAACCTAATACCAAAAAATATACCATGAATTTAAACTATATCAACATTTCCCACATTCCATATAAATCATTAAAACCACGTATCCATGATCATGAATTAATTTAATATTAGGATAGGGGAGTAGTGAACAATATGACCCCAGAACACACTAGATATTAGAGGTTCACCAAGAACAAGAAACCTAATATGGGTATATTTCAATTTATGTGACAAGAGTGGTGGTTTATAATAAATAAAAAATCACATAATAATATAATTTATCTCAGTGTTACATAGTTACCACTGAACAACTACCACTACCACATACCAAAAAAATATTGAAACATATTAATCACACAATTTATCAAATAAAACAAGTTACAACTTTTTTCAATTTATAATTTTCTCTCATTTTTCATAGTATTCTTCTACATTATTCAAATTTTATATAAAAATCATATCAATTCCATTCATGAAAAATATCAAAACCATTTTTACCAAATTTAAATACACATTCAAATATTTTCCCATGTGAACATAATTTAATATCCACATGTCAAATAATTCAAGATACTCATTATTGAAAAATTCAAAATTTCAATTTTTTCTAATATACTAATATATTTATCCCCACATTAATAAATCTTCTCATCGCTCCATTACCCATTAATATAAAATATCACATTCTATTTTCCTTTTTAATTCATTCATTTGATGTCTCATTTAAGGAAAGCCACAACATCCTATCACTAAAACATATCTATAATAACACTTAAAAACCCATTTGTATTTTTATCTCATTAACATGTTTATAATAGACCTCTAAATGATTCACAAAACATACTTCTATAACATTTTTATAAAATTATTCATATATGATAAGGATTAAACACAAATTCACATATACAATAAAAATAACATCAAGAAACTCCAATGATAAATTTTAGTCCCATAATTAGGATAATGTAAACAATATACCCAAATAAATTAAATCCTATCTAAATAAAAATTATACAAATTTAAATGATAGAATAATTTTCAATCAATAAAATTAAATAGAATATTCAATCATCATCTCAATAATAGATAAATTGTGATGCTCAAAATTCCATTTTCTCATAAATATCATCTAATGTATCTGGAACCTATAATCCTCACATCAATCCTTCATCATAAAAAAATACCAATGATCCAAGGAATCTCAATATATAAAAACATAAGGTTATAATATAACATCTATAAAATGAATACCCCTATATAGTTATAAAAAAATAATGTTTTCATTTATATATTTGATACCAATATATGTGACACATATTTAACACTCTAGTATATTAAAAAATATATTTTCTCTATTATATACTAAATGGAATTTTAGGTTTTTACTTTTAGAAAATAATAAAACACATATATAACACTACCAATTTCATTAATTGATAATTTTTTCATCCATACCTTTCATTTCATATTCCATATTAAATATTCATTACCTAGCACATGAAACCCATTTATAAATATCATACATAACAAATAAATTTATAACATGGGGAAAATAAACATATTATGGGTGAGATTAATTTCTTAGTAATAGTAAACATAGGTTATAACACTAGAATATATTCAATGAGCACAGGTTGAGCCTAAGGGTATGAGAACATATTTAATGAGAATGAGAATAATATAAAAGAATTAAAACCCCTAAAAACATGGATCTTAAATCATGATTCATGGAATATAATCATTTACAGATTCATGATTCATATGAATTAATATTCCCATGCCATGTGAAATATTTCATTGATCAAATGAAACATTATATCCAATTGTATGAATTGAAAAAAAATTCATAGGCATTCTAGAAAATATAAAATTTATTGTGGAATAAACTAATTGGGTAATTACCATAGCTGTTAGAATAAAGCCATAATCTTTACACTTCATCATAAATAAGTATCTTAAGATCCGTTAACTCTAAATTTTTAACCAATTAATTGGTGGACCAAATGAGTCCCAACAATCCTTTGTTTATAAAAAGATCACCCATATTTGGTATATAATGTAACATCCAATATTTGGTTAATAATATAACAAACACATAATCATTTATAAATATTTCTATGTACCAAAAAATGATGAAAACATTTGTTATATTTACCTTTTAAATTTAACACCATTAAAAAAAATTCTTTTTTATCTTGATTGACCTAGGGAAAAAAATGGCTTCCATGAAATGATACTTAAAAATTTACTAAAAATCTTGATATTGAAACAGTATGGTATCACTAGAACATATCTCTATTTGAGAAATTGAAAAAAATAAAGTGTATTTACTGGGATGAAAAATACATCTAGAATAGTATCCATGTTGTCTCATAAAAAATAAGAAAATATAATTTTCTATCGATAAAATTTCAGATAAAAATACCTATGATATTGAAAAAAAATATTTTATTTGTAAATAAAAATAAAACATATAAATTAAACATCAATTAAAATAATAGGTATGAATGTGGTAGAATCTTTTCATTTGATAAATTTAAAAAATATCTCTTTCACACTTTTTTTAAAAACCAAAAGTACCATATTTTGAGAATGATAAAAATATTACTTCTAATAATTTGTAATTAAATTAAGGAAATTAACTTAAATGAAAATTTATTCACAGAAAATACCATTATTGAAGTAATCATAGAGATCATTGACGTGGAGGAGAATATGTTACCATCTATAAAGGGGAATAAGATCGTTTTTTCTATAGAAATGTTATTTTGATCATCTAAAGTAAGAAATTTGTAAAAACTATTGGTAACCATTTATACCTAAAATAAATAAGGAACAAATTAGAGATGTGTTGTAATAAACTAATATCATATAAGCTTTCATAAATTTACATTGAAAACAAATTATCCCATACAAAAATGAGATTGTAACATAAAGCCTTTACTACTTTGGTATTTTTAAATCAAAATTAATTTGAAGTTGGAATATGATATGGATATTTGAATATGATTAATTATATAAATTAAAATTTAAATATTGATTCATATGTAGGTATTTACACCATACAATTTAATCGAGGTGCATGACATGAATCATGACATAAGAAAATGATATTGATACAAAGAAAACCCTTGCAAAGATCATAATATTTGACGTGATAATTATTCCATTAAGTGATAATGTGAACATATGTAAATACACATAAAAATGTGTAAATAAATATAAAATAAATTTTATGATAAATTGACACATAATCATTGAATAAAAAAGGTGATGAAGAAAATTTATAAACCAATTAAATGGAATTGACTGAGAAACCCCTTACCTCAACTCTAACCTTTATATATATATACCTTAACTCTTATAAAATAAATTATATTGATTATTTAATTTTTTTATAACCATTATATTTTATTACTTTATCATTAAAAGATTTATTTCATTTATTTTAAAGATATATTTAATTACTTAATTCTTTTTGCTTGCATCATTTATTTTGAGGACATTCTAATTAAAAAATGACATTGGTAGGTTAACCATGGTAAAATGAGTCATTGGTAAAACACACACACTCACAAACACACACATACATAGATATATATATATATATGTGTGTGTGTGTGTGTGTGTGTCATGAAATAATTATCATTTTTGTACATATAATACAATTATAGAGTAAATCATGAATGTGGCCATGAAAAGTAATATACATCATCTCACAATGTGGTAGTTTTCATGTAAAATGAGCGTTGTTTTCAACATTCATTGGAAAAATAATAAATAAGATAAATAAATTATAATATTTAAATAATAATTATATTGTTTTTAACATCAAATACCATCATCAAATCCATTTCCATGACCATATTTTTGAGGTAGTTTTTTTAAAAAAATGTACACTACTAGGTGGAGATGGTAGTCTGTACGTACGCACATGCGATGATTCCATTTTTAACAATTTGAATGGTATAAATATATATTATATTATATATATATATATAATTATGGAATTAATATCATATATATATATATACATTTAATCTATCATAAAACCTTCCATGATTGTAGGTGATGAAAAATGAAAAAACTCAGTTCATGAGGTGGTAGTTTTCATGTACACAAGAAGGGAGGTTTTTTTATCATTTCAATGAGAAGTATATGAGTAAAGGTTGTCACATAAACAAAATAACATGTAAATTTATGGTTTATTCATATTATATTAAATTAATATTTTTAGAAAATATTTTAAAAACGTAGAAGAACAAGTTAAAAGAAACTGCACGGTTAAGAAAATCACCCCCTATTTGAAAAAAACAATTTTTGTATACATTAATACATATAGTTTGGTATTTTGGTGATAAAGATACCAATTTGAGTTTGGTAATATTTTTTTATGTTTTTTATGATCTCAGTTGAGATAAATGGTTAATGAAGTGTGTGTAAGAGAGGAGAGGTGGTGTCAATATACATGAGAGGAGTGAGGCACCCTGGGAATTAAATGATGTATTAAATTAATATAAATAAATTTTCAGGTTTGGGTGTAACAAATTTAAATATTTATTATATAAGGGGAATATAAGTCAAAATAGTCACATAAAATAAAATTTATCTTTGGTTATGGGATTCTTTAAACATTATCTCTCCCCCCTATTATCCATTTTGTAGATTATCATGATATCAATGTTATTCACTATTTAGAGGACAAGAAAGTTACTATGAAAGATAATGTTCTCCATATGGGTAATATGAATTATATTTTTTCTTATATCAGAATTACATTGGAAAGTATAATATTTTTATGAATTCTAGATCATTTACTAAAATATTATATTACATAAGATATGATTAATGTCATTTTTCTGAATATTTAAATAGTGGACCATAAAATGTCTTAAGAATATACTTTATTTAGGTTATAATATTTTACCTAATCACTAATACAATATTTTTTTGTAAAGAAATTCTTGGATCACCATAAATAAACCAAAAAATATTACTTCTTATATATTCAAAATCATTTACTTGATTTCTATAGTACTTGTATAAGAACTATGCCGGCATTGAGTAAAACATTAAAGTATTTATTTCTTCATTATGGATTGAAAATAAATTACCATTATAAAATATATTCCTTTAAAAAATAACCAATTTTAATTTATGACTTTTTTAATCCTTATAAAAACATATTATATATATTTTAATCAATAAAGTGGAATTCTAGAATTTTTATTTGTTTAAAATAATATTGAGGTCCTAATCAAAGTAAAATGAAACCAAAAACATATTTTATAATATATTAAGGGTTTTTCCAAGTACAACTAAAACAAATATTATTATAAATATTCAGAGAGATTTTAAATCCCTTTCTTGTTAGTTTTAATCATAGTTAAATCTATTTACCCTTTACGATGATGTTTTGTTTTACCACAGTTACTATTATTAATGACCAAGAATAAAATTAGACTATTTATAAAATAAAGATTTTATGATTAAAAATATCAATTCATTTATTATACTCTATTCTAACAAGTGTAATAAAATACAATTACAATAAACCATCAAATACGGGACCTGAAAAAGTTCTCACAAAAATTTAAATTTAAAGGATAAAAATGGTTTCACACTAAAATTAAGAATAATTTCAATTGATATTAATTAACTTAGATTACTTTTAAAAAAAATAAAATAATTATGTTTTCCAACTGATTTTAAAAATGGTAATTTTTAAATAGTTTTAAATATATGCTAGTTTCATAAAAAATCAGTATTTTTCATTATTCACTGAAAATTTAATCTTTTTAAAAAAAATATTAAATTTCAACCTATGATAAATTTGATATGATGATTTAAAAAATTATGTATTTTCTATTAAATAAAATTTCTAAATAGTAATAGATTAACTATAATATTCACCCATATAATGCAATAAAAAATTATTTTTGAATAGGTTAGGTTTTTGAAGGATAAAATGAAATTTCTAAAAATTGAGTGCTTATTTAAAAAACATTAATTAAAATATTTGTATTGAGTGGGAATTTATATATATAAATATATATATATATATATATATGATGTTACTTCTCTTCATACCCACTAACTCAATAGGTTTGTTATAAATATCATATTTAAATAATAATAATATTTCGTGCTCATTAAAAATCAGTGTTGTTTGTCTTGTTTCCTATCAAACATAGTATTATTTTAAAATATCATTGAATTAAATACACCTTCCGCTAAATAAATTTCATTCCCCAATTTGATTTCAAGATAAATAATTCAATGTTTAAATGTTATAAAATACATTTTCCTAAAACCTATATCTTAATAATGGTTAATAAAACATTCATTGGAAATGATGTAAAGGTAAATATGAAGGTCATATAGAATATCACATAACATGGATAATAAAATTGGATAAATTAGTGGGATGTGAAAATATTGACCTCAAGGTTAAATGTAAAGTAAAAATAATTATTTGGGGTGTGATAGAGTGTTTGATCATGTTAACGTAAATAAAAAATCATCAATTAATAAGAGAGAAATAGGACCATAAATTCCTCATAATTGATTTTAGAAAAGAGAAATGGTTTAATTTAAATGATTATTTTATTATCCAAACATTGAGAATAAAAAATACACTTAAATGATTTTATTAAAATATATAAATGAAATTCCATTCATTCATCTCAGGTATAATCATGTTTCTACCTCCATAGAATCTCATATAATAAGCAATTTATATCCATTATTCATCATTCGTAGTATTAAATAATTATTTTTAATTGAGAATATGATTATAAAAATGATGAAATGATAATTGTAACACCCTGAGATTTTAAATGAGGAACGTCGTATTCAATATTGCATATAACATGAAACACCATTTTAAAAGATAATTTAACACCACTAGAACATATAATATATTTACTTTTAAATAACCTCAATCTCCTTATTATCTTGTGTTTTGTGTAACATTATATTTAAATGAAACAAAATAATCTATTAAAACATTATTACCTTATCATGAATGGTATAATTTTTTGAAGTTGGTGGTCATGATTAGGTCTGAAAAAATTATAAACATACATGGTTTTCACATGTAAAAAATTCCATGTTTATATATTGATTATTATTTAAATAAAAATCATTTAAATGACAAATAATTTTATTTCAAAAACTATATTATTAAAAATTGTGGTTTAGTCGAGCATTGGGAACATAATTTTAAAATAAAATTCCCCTCCTTAGGAAATATAATTTGAAAAAATAATCTTTATTTTAAAAAATTAAATTTTAATGTCATATTTGTATATTTGTAAAGAATTTACTAGAAAGGTTAATTTTTATAATGATTAGTGAAAAATATTTATTTTTGATGATAACTTTTTTTGTTAGATTTTTTTGGAATGTTAAATTAAATTTTAAATTATTAATGAAGTAACATTAGTTAAATAATATTGATATTTAATTAATTTTTTACCTTTTAATATTTTCCATTTTTAATTCTGATATATAAACTTTTTATTCTACCCGTTGTTTTCCATTGAAAAATCATTTCTTCGACCTGTCTATGCATTTAATTTTAAAATAATTTAATCCACATATGAGAATTGAATATTTATAAATGGATAAAATATTTGGAAGAATAATATTTCTCATTAGCTAATATGTTCAAAACAATTTTTTACCATAATGACTAGTGAAAATATTTATATTAATTATTTTGGTTAAGGTATTCACATGTATATCATGGGTTAAACTAAAAATATAAGGGATATAAATGATCCAAAATGTATAATTCCTATTCAATGGTCATATTTAAACATTATAACAAAAAAATTTATATTATGAATCATTTTTCTTCACTTTTTCCATTTTTAAATCGTGGTTATCAATTTTTATTTTCCAAAAATCCAAGTGTGTCCTCACCACAACATATTAATGGTTACCCCTATACTCCTTAATTCATGATTACAAATCCCATTGGATCAGATAAAACCTTCCAAAATATATTTATTAATTACCTAAAAACATATTATATGAAATTTATTTTTTATAAAGCCACCTCATCGTTATTTACATATAAACATTAAGGGGTTCTCTGAAGAAGAGGTAAAATTCAAAATGGGCATATTTTTATTATTTCATCTTCCACTCCATAAATTATAATTAAACTATTATAATATAGTAAAAAAATTATATCCCATATAATTAAATTATATTTTATTAATTTAATAACCTATATCCATATCGATTCCATAAAATAGGAAACAAAATCATTGATCATGTGTACAGTAGACTACCGTCCTGCGAACCGATGAAGTAAATTTTATATAAACACCTCTCAAGTTTGAATATAATGATGGATTTAACATATTTATATAATATTTATGACATTATTATAATTTTTTAATATTATATCTTTTATATATTCTTAATTAAAATTCATTTTTGGGAAATGATGACGTTTCCCATGTGTATATTGAACTATTACCTCGTGAAGTGATGAGATTCATTTTTCCCTTACATTTTACATATATGTAAGTAGGGAAATAGTTATTGAAAAATTTATTATATTTATTACCTTCACATACATATGGAAATATAATATCACATCTAACATTTTATTTTCCAATCTATTATAAAGCAATAATGTCGCTCATGCGCTTGAGTGGACTACAGCCTCGACACAACGATGTGGAATTATTTTCGTTTAATTTTTAATAATATTGTAATTTGGGTTTATTTTATAAATATAAATAATATAAATCAAATAATAATAATTATATAAAGGATTGTTAATATTTATTTTTATTTTTTTCCATATGTTATGAAAATGGAGACAACATTCTAGTGTATGTAACGTCTACTATCTCCGTGAATGGTGTAATGAATTTTAAATATCTAACTTTTATGGATTACTCTAAAAACATTTATAATGAATATATATGATATTTATATCATTTTTTACATTCTGTAGATGATATAACCATGATCAATGTAAAAGTACTGAGATTATCGAACAGAAACATACATCAAATGTCATCCAATTATCACCCCAAATAGGGATTTTAATAAAGAATTGTTAAAAAAATGTCATAATATATGGTATAAAATATATGAGTGTGGTTCTAAAATATGTTAATAATAAATAAACATTCATTATACAGGAGGTAATGCTATCTATAAAGGAATTATGATATAAGGTAAGGGTTTTTGTCTAACTCTTACTTCCATACAAACAATTCCATGTTGACCACAAATTTTTCTTGTGTATATAATGCCACTTTGATATTATTCAAAAGTTACCAAAGTGGTAATGTTTTATTTTAAAATCTCAAATTTTATTGGAATTTCATAATATCAAATTTCCTATAATGTAATAATATGATATATAACTCAAGAAACTTAATAATTTTATTATCGTAAGATTATAAAAATAATATAAGTAAAAGTACCATTTTCATCTCATGTTTACTTATAATTATTGATAATGTTATTTTAAAAAGAAGAATTTGTGTTTATCTTTTCATTCTAAAATGTATGTATACTATAGGTCCTTTCTTTCTAAAAATCATTTTATATTTTTTAAAATTTACCAATCAATTTATTAAATTCATTTTAACCATTGTATTTTATAAAAAAATAAAAAAGGAATCCTCTTATATTTTTCCTAACATGGTATGTTTTGACATTTCACCCAAAATGTTATACAGATATTTCTTATAACATACTCAACATGTATGAAACATTTCCCCATTATGAACACTCATTATTTTAAATACTAGTTTAAAATATGAAAAATGCATTTCAAGGGAAAAAAATTCACAATATTCTTGAAATTTTTATTTTTTAAAAGTTATTTTCAAATTGAAAACATATTTTCCTCTAAAACGTTTTTAAAGACAATTTTATTGAATTTTGATACATTAACAACAAAAAATCTTGTTATATATCTATTACACTAGTAACAAGAATTAATTATACCATCCTTGTTATTTATTCGGATGATTTATGGTCATTTGGACTGAGGATATACTATTTTTATTCCATTTTACATATTACTCTAAATGGATTAAGATTATGTTTATTGAGTAGAAAATGTATTAAGATTCCCTAATCTAGATATTAAATATGAATATTCATAATTAATATGTTTCTCCCCAATAATATGATAAAATAGTTAGACTTAGTATGTTTTGGGTAAGGCCTGCTACAACCCCTCAATGCATCAATATGTCTCATAGAAAAACTAGATTGGGTTCTTTGATGATGTGTTACACATTTATATTAGATTTCTTAATTATTCATGATAGATTTTGTTGAATTCTTACACTTACTAATAATCTATTCTCACCCATTTCATTTATTTTATTTTCTCCTACGTTACTAGGAAGTGTTTTTTGGTGGATATGTTAGGATACACTAATGAGAATAGTGATGTTCCCAAATAAAATACATTTTTTATTTTATGTTTCTAGACATATTTTGAATTTCAAGTATGTATCTAGTTTACTAGGACAACTAAACTATTTGGTCCTTTTACATATGATTATATATATATATTTATAATATAATAAAGCAACCATCGACATTGGGGTTACTCGGCTTGGGGTTTTTACATTTGATATTAGTCTTAGGTTTAATAGACACCTTGGGAAGAAGACATTTTAAAACATAATTTAGATAACATAATCATATGATTGACTTTGAGCATAAGTATATAATATCATAACGATGTTTTTTTTAGGAATATATTATGTGTTTTTCTTATAAATACATAATTTCTTCATACTGTAGGTGGACATGGTTCCAGAATTGTTATAGCTAGAGAAAATATCAATAAAAATTGTGAATTGGTCATTGTCTCTATCATCACATAGTATATGAAAACAAGCCTTAATTCACACATGGTTGGACACTCACATGGGATATACTTGTGATAATTCAAAATCATTTACTAACCAATATAATGGATTTGAAAATATTGTTAATGTTTGAAAACATTCACACATAAACCATGTCTTTTATTTTGAAAATAGATATGATTAAAAATTTTAATTTATGATAATTATTTCAGTTGGATTGTGTTTTTTATATTATGTTTCCTAATATTACTATATAATAGTGAGTGTACCATTATTTAGAAATATAGTTGTGTGAAAGTAATGAGAAATGTATCGATTCACATAATCCATGAATGGATTTCCACCTGGGGGAAAATAATGAATATAGAACCATAACCATTGCTGGATGTGATCCATTTATAACCATATTAGGGTAGTGGACTAATTGTATAAGTAATAACATTTCTTGTCTGGAGAATCCTATTAATCCACCAAACTGTGTAACAATGTTAGACCACATTATGCATTTTCAATCTAAATCATTCAATGGTAATGAAAATCCATATTAAGCTGATAAATGGATATTTTCCATAGATAATATATTTATTACTCTTGGAAGTACTGAAAGGGAGAATGTTTTCATGGTATTTCTAATCTTTCAGGATATGTGGACTAATGGTTTTCATTGATTCAAAATACTAAGAATTAAGAATTAATAGAAAACATGTAATGAAAATATTTTAATATAATATTTTTGTAAATGTATTTCCAGTGAAACAAGTGGATATAGAAAATAAATTCCTGAGTCCAAGAAAGAATGAGGATATAAATTTCGCTAAGAATTAATCAATCATTACATGGATGGAAAGGAATGATATGGACTATATATTTAATATAAAGGGAAAAATTAAATGTTTCATTTATGATAATAATATAATAATTTTAAGGGGAACTAGTATCCTATACCTCTAAATAAATTGAGAATATAATATCATAGGATATTAATATTGAGAAATAATTATCAAGCTCTTATATATTTGAAGGTAATAAATATTATAAGATGGTGGTTGGGAAAAAAATAGAAAATGATAACAAGGGAAATAAAAATTTTCGCACATGTGATAATTATGGAAAAATTCCTCATAGTAATTGATTAAAGGGAATGTTAGTTTAATACACTTATATATTGAAATTCCACCATTCTCATTACTATTAATGTAAGAAATAATCTACCAATGGGAAATTTTGAAACTATAAGGAGATAAAACACTACAAAAATGAATTCCTGAAGTATCATGGGGGATACCTCAATAGAATCTAAGGGATAATAATCAAGCTTATACTATTACTAAAAAGAATTGGAATGATAATATTTTATGTTTTTGGATTCAAGAATTATTTTTTAAGAGTAAATTATAAAATAAATTATTTTTATAAGAATTATTAAATGTATGAGTATCATACTACAACACATTTTTCTTTTATGATTTTATAGTTTATGATTAATGGTATTGATGACGAAGAAAATTGATTCATTGGATTGTTAAATTTTTTTGAGAAAACAATATTGGTGTAATAATACCCTTAATATGATATCATATTTTATATTATAATGATTAATATATGATTATGGGATAGTTTTGGTGAAATCAAAATAGGTTACTTTTTTGACGGTTTTTGTTGGAGATTACTTCAATTTGATTTTTAAGAAATATATTTTACAATTTATGATTTTATTTTTAAAAGATAACATGTTTTCACTATGGTTTTATAGTGATAATGTTATTAACAAATTTTGTATGTGATATTAAGAGATACTTTTTTGGGGAATCTACACTTAATTTGACTTTTGAAATATAGGGTCCTTTCTTTTGATTTTTTTGGACTATAAATTTGGACATACATATTTTAGAAGAGTCTAAATGATAATTATTTATGGAATGGATTAAGATTAATGTAGGGGTTATTATTGAGGTTTTAGAAATTATTTATTCAATGGTTAATGTACGCTAAACATTTTGGTATTAGAATATATATTGAAATGTGAGGTATGGCTTTTCATTCATTTTATGAAACAGTAAGAGTTAATTTTAGTTTTTTAGGAAAAAAAGTAAACACTGATATTCATATCATAGAGTAATAAATTAATTAGAAAATTTTTAAATCGCAACCAAAAGATGAAATTATGAAAACCAAATAACATGATATCATGTAATTATATTTACTTTTGTTCTTAGTTTATATCTTAATGGAATTTATCAAACTTATAAAAATAATCCTGGAAAAAATTCGTCGTTGTACATTTTTTTAATATTAATAAAATGGTATTTTAATTCATTTAATATTTATGAATTTTTTATAGTTAAATGTTCTAGTTCATTCAGTTACTTTTGATTACTGATCTTTATCACTCTCCAGAATTATTTATGGTTTTCTTCCTTATTAATATCTTTACTTGCCACAAATGTTTTCCTTTTTCAAAATTAATTAATATGATATTAGAGATGAAAATTATTCATTTATTTTTCTCTACTATAGAAAAATTCTTAATATTTATTTTTAGGATATGATTTTTCAACAAAGGACAGACTTTTGATAACAGAAATACAATTTCGATGGTCAAATTTATTCAAGGGGGTGGAATAAAATGCCCAAAGATTTTAAATGAGGATAATGATATTCGATAGATTCTATGAAAGGAAAAACCAAGATTAGATGATAATATAACCCCCAATAATTTATGATATATTTATTATTAAATAAATTTATTCTCTTTGACATATTGCGACTCATGAAACAAATTGTTTAAAAAAACATGATACTCTATTATAATTTTATTATTTAAACATGACCAATATAACCTAGATGTTATGTTGGAGGGTATGAAATAGAATAAATAAATTATGAAAATTAAATGGTTTGAACCTATATAAAATAAATTTAATGGTTATTTATTTAAGATAATTACTATAAGAATTATTTTTAAAAAAAATCAAATGTTTTCTAAAAATAATATTTTTCTAAAATGAGGTTAATCATGATTTCGACACGTAATATAAAATTTTTTTTACCAATTTTTTAAGATTCAATTAAAAAATTAATTTTTTAAATATTAATGTCAAAAATATCATTGGGTGATTTGTAGATAATTTTATGAAAATGTAATTTTTTGATGAATAGTCCAAATTATTGTTTTTTATTGAAAACATCCATTTGGTTTATATTATTTACTATGTAAAAATATATTTTAAATTTTTTCTAAAGTAAAATTAGTATAGTTATACTAAAATATGACTAATTTATTTAATTGAAATAATTTCACCTTGAATTCATATATATAATCATCTAAATAAATAGAATATTTTTCATTTGAAAAATCATTTTTTCAACGCATCTGCAAGTTTACAATTAAATTAAATTCTACTTCATCAATGAATTTAATTTTGAAAAATGGATTAATTATTTGGAATCATAATATTAAATAATATCTAACTATAAAAATGGAAATATTTACCATAATTATTAATGAAATGAGTAGAAATTAATTACCCTCATTAGTGTAAAATCAGATTTACTAAGGGTTAAACATAAACGATAAGGGTTAGTAATTACCAAAAACTATAAAATTACTACTTATATTTGAACCATATATCTTAAATGGTTCTATGATTACCCATTTTTAAGGTCTATGTCATCATAAAAATGTGGGTATCACTTTTTCTTTTAAAATATTCCAAGTGTGTCTGTAACATCCATGGTCTAGAATCCACTAATCTGATCCCACGAGTCGGGTCATCACATGATCTCAAGTGAGCGTCCATAAGTACTGGAGGTTATCGACTAGTGGTGAGGGTCTAATGAGTCTTTTGGGGATACTATACCATTTTTACCAGAGTAATCCGTAACGAAACACAGTATAAAAAAGTGTAAACAATACGAACAACCGATAAACATGCATACCCAAACATTTCCAAAATGAGGTACAACCATGAATCATCTATAACAATGACAGGCCATACTAGTAGTGAAAAGTAAAAGAAACCCAAAATAAAAAATGGCCATAACTCTGAACGGGTCTTGACTCTATGTTCAGGTCCTTCTCAATGAATATCTTGAGCCCAACTCAACCTCCTAGAGTAGGGGTTTCGCCCTTGTTCTAACTTGAAAGCAAGAAGTTTTCTCGAGATCCCAATGGCAGCCTGAGAAGGGTTGGAGTAAAATAATCCGTAGGCCACCACCAATGGTGTCTACAAAATTTCCAGTCTAATAGATAGTGCATGCAAGTACAAAATGAAAGGTTAGTAAACAAGGGACAGTTCGGGTACTGTTAGTTCTCAAGGATCATTTAGTTCATGTCTAGAGTTCAACCCAATTTCATCTCTTATACTATTTTCACACATAATAAATTTCACCATATTCTCTTTTGGTTTGGAATATATATATATATATATATATATATCATCCATACGGGGGTCTATGTCAATCAATCACAATGCATAGGGGAAGTAAATCAAGTACCTCTCTCACTAGGGACACACATATCACATCAAACCATTATCCTCACCTTAGAGCCATAGTCTAGGTGTAATGTAATCATTAGTGAATTAGAGCCTTCGTCCCCTTCCCTAACACATGCATTTTGGGGTGCAGTTTAGAGCCATGGTCTATAACATGACCTGTGGGTGTAGAACCTCATGTCAATACCCCACACCACAAAGCCATGTGCACATGCTTATATATCAACAACCACTACCATACCATACCATAACATAACATAACCAATTCCATTAGAAATCATCATTCACAATGCGTAGAAAAGAACATGGGAATCAATACTATTCCATATCCAATTAACACATTTTCCATTTACAATTCATATCCATTTAGCCAAATTCCCATTCTCGTGACTTACCAATTATGTGTATTCAACAACCCTATGTCTTATCTCAATTCATCATTGACCATTCTTAAACCATTTTCCCATTATCATTTAACAACTATTTACACACTTATGCATATCAAGTACCATTATCATATTATATAACACAATCCCTTTATTACATTTAATCAATTAGGTGTACCACCTAATTATCATGTATTAACCCATTCCCAAAATTCATTCACTTCCATATTACATTACATTAACATATTACCCATTCCCCATTCCATTACTCAATTTTAAGTCAATATTTAATAAGTTGTAATACACTTAGGCATTTCTTAACAAAAAATTCATGAAATAATCAAAATAATCTCTTTCAACCAAACTACACATATTCATATCATTAAAACAACATCTTATACCCATATCACTGAAGTAATATTTAACATCATTCCATTTATAACATAATAAAACATTTAAACATGTTTTACAGGGGTTCCACATTATTATTTATAAATAATTCACTTAACCCTTACCACTCTCAAGATCCAAAAATGCCACCGCACCCCATGTGTGGCCGAAAAATGGTACAGTCACTCCCTATGAATCCCATGGAGATTTTGGGTGTTTCAAGGAAATCATTTGGTCACCCAATTTTCCCAATCGTACTGAAGGAATCCAATACACAATAAGAGAGAGGAACAATTCCAATATACATGCACAAATCTATAACAAAACTAAGGGATATAACTCTTAAACCACTTACCTTGAATCTGAAAATGAAAAGACTCTTAATCGTAACCTTGGATCTGGATTCAAACACCCTTTGAAGCCTTAACCTAAAAATCAACTGAATAAGTGGGTTTTAGAGAATCAGTTGGAGACGGGAGAAAGGTTGGAACCCTAATCAATGACAAGAAGCAATGAGTAGATTAGACTTACCCTGAGCATTGATTTGCAACCAATGGCACTCTAAACATCCTGAAATATATGGGGAACCACCATTGGGAATATTGGGTTATCCATGATATCCATTAGGATTGAGAGTGGAGGAATGGAAGAAAATACTGAGTTGGGTTTTAAAATCCTGAAGTGGAAATTTGGTAAATTTTCAATCTTTTCTGGGAAACACGGGTTACCCGCGCGATTTTCCAGACCGTGTGAAAACCGGGCATGAGCCCTTACCCAAAGAACACCTCTTCGCTCAGTTTTATGGAAATTTTCTATGGTTTTCATAACAATGCACCAACCGTGTGTATGCCTCTGTCAATGGCAGCATGGTCACGTCAGATGATCTGCACGGTTTGCACAAACCGTGCAAAAATCATGAAAATTGATTAGAAGATTATTTTTATTCCTCTTTCATCTCCCAAACCTCTGGTACAACTTTGTTCTTTCACATAAACATGGGGAAACACTTATCAATCTAAAAATCAATGTCCCATTTCAAAATAAGTTTAAAAAAATACCTTAGGAAAATTTTGGACCTTAGAACCTCCCCACCTTATAACAGCTTATCCTTGAGCTGCTCTTCTAGGAATCAGTATGATCTTGAATAAAAGGTCATCCTAGTAAGAATTCTTATCAAGTCCTACCTTTCTATTTCTGTTTGAACATCCCAAACCCTACTGAACACGAATCAAGGGAACGTACTTATACCACAACCCCAACACGAAAGGCATGAGTTGCAATATAGTTTATTTCCATTAGCAAGGCAAGACAACTCATCGAACCAGAAGTAAGGAGCCAAGCAAGGTGCACCACCCAATTCAAAATAGTTTGACTATAGAGGTTGAATCACTTTCAATCAAAATATTGTTCCAACCCTTTTGTTTGGAAAATTCATAGGCATGGATCACACCCATCATTTCTGCTTCTAGAGAAGAGGTCGTACCACACCTTCCAGAGATGCTTCTATGACACGTACCAAGATATTCCCAAAAAATAGAACTTCATCCTGAAGGTCCTAGGTTTCCTTTAGAGGCACCATCGATTTTCACTTTGATCCATCCTAGAAGTGGGGCTTGGTATAATACCTCACATTTGTGTCTATGTTGTCTATAAAAACATGTAATCCTTAGTCGGTGAAGGATCTCAAAATCACCAACAGTGTTGTTACAATATGATTTATGAATCGAGGAAACATCACGAATGGCAATGAGAATCTGCATCATACCTTCAATAAACATGAATGAGAAATTATTATGATGAATAATATTTCTATAATACTAGATCACTTGGAGGAGCTCAATAACGGTTGGAAAGAAAATATTCTTGATTTTATGAGAAGATTAAAAATCTACACAATGCTGAAATCTCAATATAATAGAATCATGAAGTAACAATCTACAACAAAAAATATAAATAATGTAATTCCAAAGAGCTGCAGTAGTAGCACAAGACATAAATAGGTCATTAATATCTTTTCTATGTTGGTTGCACATGTGAAATTTTGAGAAAAGTTGGATCCCAAAAGATTATAGAAGAACATCAATAGGGACCCTGTTGTGAGAAATACGCCAGACAAGGGTAAGTCTCAAGGGATTAATCCATGTTTTCCTATAATATTTCAACCAACATATGCTAGAATCAGAGCTAATGAAATTGTAATAAATTTTTGAAGAAAGAACCCCATTATAAGAAGGGTACCAAATTAGAAAATCCTATATGTTGGAGAAGGTGTAGCTATCAATAATATGACTGATGTTATGAGGAAGACAAATGTTGGGAGAATTAAAAACATCCCTTATGGTGGAGTTGTATTATCGAGAAGAGAATTCGGAGGTATCATGGAGGTTAAAGGATCCCCAGTACAGTGGTCCAGCCAAAAAATCATGAATGAATTAGTATTAACCCTGCATAAGGGGTTATTCATAATGATGGTGAATGAATTACTAACAGATTTCCAGATAGAAGAAGTGATGTAGTTCAAATTATCATTCTCATGACTAGTGATTAATCTCTTATTGAGGAAAACAATGGCATCAGAGCTATTAGAAAGTAACCTCTAGGTAAAACTTGCATGGAGAGCATCAATAAAGAGTTTACGATTTTTAATTCCAAGACCACCCTTGTCTAAAGGATTACAACAAAGAGCCCAAGGGATTTCCAAAAGTTGTCTTTCATTTGAAGGGTCTTGTGTTCTCCTCCATGTGATACCAAAATTTTCACTGTTATAGTTTGGAAAATAGTGGAAATGATGCCAACACCTCTGGTTACTCGACCAACTAAACTCATGCCAAGGATCTCTACCAAGGAATCCCCACCCGAATGGTGACCACACGAGTTATTCTGACCTAAATTCATGCTCGTATCTTTAACAAACTATTTATCTGCTATGGTTCTTTACAGAAACTTCTGTTACTTGGCACCTCTTCTTTCAATGAATACAACTCGAACCTCAACTCAATGTTCACATCACTTCACATGTTCCAACAAACAATGTCTTGTCATCCATAGGATCATTACTATTCCTTGGAATCTAGTTGTACTGTCAGAACCATTGGGAATACATCCCTACACTATCCATTCAAGGACTAAGAACATCCAGACCCACTCAGGTACAACTTCATTTCCAAGAAGGTAATTTCCACCATAATATAAACCAGGAGGTGGTTGACTCTCACCACCCCAATTCAAGTTTACCATCTCAGGTATGACCACAACTCACTGTATTATCCTAGAACAACCACCTTCCACTGATAGTACTCTATCCCCTTCTCACATCTCCAAGGTTCTTATTGACTTGAATCCTTCTATTATCATCCCACGCACCCACTGAGGTCATTTTATGAATTCCAATATAATTCAATCATCCTGCACTTACCATACACTAGACTATCATAGACTTCACCCTCCACATGACACCACATCACATGGACAAGGCTCACCCAACATCATGATTTCCTAAAACCACACAATGAAATTTTACCAGGGTATAAACCCAATCTTCATTAGAGTTAAAAGTCCCCAACTTCTCTCGCCACAACCTATTTTCATATCCCACAGAATAATTCTATTACTTGGTACAAACATTACAAGCTTCACTTGGAATAATCCTAAGATCAATCCAACACATGGATCCGTAGAAATCACGTCCATGGCCAACATCGCCTCTCGGAAGAACTTAACATTAACCAAACATGTTCCCAATTATCATCCCAGTGCCACTAAATCGAGTAGATGTTCTCTTCTCTGAATCCAACACTTCTTTATCACACCCCACCTTAGGAGTATTGCTACCACTACTCTCAAGAGGGATTACAAACAACGTTTGTTACACTCAATCAAAAAATGATCCCTAAAAAATAGACATTTCTATCTTGATATTTCCTAAAATAGGATATAGAATTTCACCTAGTGACAATTCATGGCTTTAATGAATGGAACATGTGGTGTGTTTTGACATTTGGTTTGTCTTGGGAACCTCACCCCATTAAATTTATGGTGTACATCCCACCTTCATGCTCATAATATTCCATTTCCTTAAGCATAAACCCCATGAAGTACCTCATCCAATCAAACACTCTCATGTATGTAGGTATGAAACAAATCATCTCAACATACCTGGGATGATATAAAGATATTTTCCAAGATCTTCAAAAGTTGGCGTATGATAAGATGTTTTCAAAGAACACCCCCACTAACTTATCCATTTCTGATGTCTCTCTATGGGACACCATGACCAGCTAGGGATCTCAGGATTCCCTACCTAACCTGTCACATCATCACTTAACCACCACCACTCAGGTGTGATTGGAAACCAGGTTCATCCATCGCTCCACAACAAAAACATTCATAAAAAACATTTCATCCACATTTTCACCCTTACCATGGGTGTCACCATTGTGTGAATGCATATAAAAACAATACATCCACCTTCAACTCTTCCACTCGAAAACAACATCAAACCTGTATTAATATTTATCCAAACTGGTGAGACAGGAATCCATACAGTACAACCCTACTAAACAAACCTTAGATCCTGTAACGAGCACTCAAGAGACCTTACAAATGAACATGGTATAAATGAACAATTTACTAAAAGTTGGTGGTACTGAATATGAATTAACACCACCTCTAAAGCATCTCCCATGCTTCATATTCTAAGGTACTTCCCCCACTGGGCTAACCTCCCACATGGTAACCCATGATTTAACGGAACTATCTATTAATAATAATTAATCGAGTAGCACCACCAACCCTCAAGCTTCCCACTTATCCCTCTAGGATAAAACCATACCATAAAACACCTAGAGTTCCACTATCAGTGTCAAAAAAATCTACATTAATGACAATCACCCAAAATAACTAGAAGAATTGTCTAACCTCTGTCATAGGTCACCATGAATTTTGAATGATTCCAACTCCCTAAACTGGAGTCACAAAAAGGATAAGCCTTTTTTCCTCTCTCCAAACCATTCTTATCATGTCATGAAAAAAGAATTGATCAGCAATGGAATTGTCACCCCCATTCTGAGGCACAGTTTTCCTAGCACACCGAAAATCATATACTATAGGTTCCTTCCTAAGGTGAACACATTCATCCAAATTACGAGCAAAACAACCTCTCTAAGATTCATGACACAACTCGCAAGTTCTCTAATCATCAGGTCACCAAGAACCAGACACCATTCATAGCATCTATCATTTACTCAGTATAGTCACGAACCATGAGAGTTAACTCATTCATATTACCGAACAATGATTCTCAACCAAAAGGACACAACCCTATGAAGGGTTACCTAAACACACCACCAACACCATATCACAATCGTAAAGGCCTCACAATCCAAATATGAAGTCTCAAACTAGATCACTCTCTCTGCCCTAACCCACACACTCCAAGGTCCAACTGAAAAAAGGGATGCCCACTATTGAACTCAATCATAATCATTTATACTTATCATTCACCCGACACTTCAGAGAATGACCAACAATATTTCCCCACATATTTATAAAGGCCCCACGCTACCAACCATAAACAAGACATTCTTAATACTCTATCCCAATGGTCATCATCACACATGAAACGCTACCCTCTACCATACCTACCATAGGTCATGTTCAACATGGGGTAACCAATTTACTTAATCGTGAGACTTTTGTCAACACCTCTTCAAAATCGTTCTTCTTTTGGAACATGATACCATCCTCTTAGGAACATTTTCAATTTCACAACATGTATAAATCAATATTTAAACTCATTTACACCTTTCATTATGAAAAATTCATTAACAATATTACCGTAATTACGGAGCCCTTTTTTTCTTTTAGACACCAAAACAACCTTTATAATTTATTACAGCCCAAAATTTTAACTCGGTTGTTACATTTACTCATTTTCATTATATTCATTCACCCACTTGAGTTAGAATTATTAGGTATCATTTTCTTTAGATTTATCAAGGAAGTAAAATGCACTCTACTCAATATGCCTCGAACACCCATATCTTGTGTGTGCATATAATGATATATGCCACCTATATCATCAGCTACCTAAAATGATGCATGAATGAACAACCTCATGTCATTCCGACCATGATAAAAGTATCATAATTTATTCAAATCACACAACATGTTTCACACCCAATACTGAAATTTCATTCAACTATAACAACAGAATTCTAGTACAACAATTCCCACCTAGGGTGACTTGGGTTTTACATCATACATGGGTTAGATACTCCCATAAATTAACTCAATACCAAGGCTCAAAACTTCCTATTCTCCAGTCTACCATCCCTAAATAGTTTGAATGAAAAAATTTCTCCTCTGATACCACTCTGTAATGTCCCCGACCTAGAAGCTACCAAACCAGTGCTCGGAGCAAGGTCATCACATGACCTCAACTACGCCTTCCCATATGCTAGAGGTTCTCGACTAGAGGAGAAGTTTTAATTAGTGTTGTGGGGATATTATAACCTCTTTACCAGAGAAATACATAATAGAACACAATATAAATAGAGAAAAAAATACAAACATCCAATAAACATGAATAACCAAACATTTCCCAAATGGTGTATAACCACAAATCACCTACAACCATGTCATGCCATAGTAGTAGTGCAGAGTGAAAGAAACCCAAATAAAAACAAATGGAAAAAAATCCAGATAGGTCCCATCTCTATGTACTTGTCCTTCCCCATGAACATATCAAGCCCAACTCAACCACATATAGGAGGGATTTCACCCTTGTCTTGACCTGCTTCAACGAAGTCAGCTTGGGTACCCAAAGATAGCCCCAGCAAGGTGTGAGTTCAATACTCAGTAGGACACCACCAACGATGTATACAAAATATCTAGACTAATATATAGTTCATGCAAGTACACAATAAATGGTATGTAAACAAGGGACATTTCGGGTTCCATTAGTTGACATGGTTCATTTAGTTCAAGACTAGGGTTCATTCCAATTTCGTTTCATATACCATTTTCACACACAATCCATTCCAACATTTTCTCTTTGGGTTCGGCATATATATAATCCATACATTGGTATATAGAAATCAATCAAAATGAATTGGGGAAATCAACCACGTTTTTGTCTCACTAGCGGCAAACATATCACATAAAACCATTATCTTCACCTTGAAGCCTCAGTCTGGGTGGAATGAAACTATTAGGGGAATAGATCCTCCATCCCCTACGATATCCCATGCATTTTGGGGTGGAGTTTAGAGACTCCATCTATAACTTGACATGTCAGTGTACAACATCATGCCAATACCCCACACTACCATGCCATGTGCACATTATTATTTATCAACCACCACAACCATACCATAACACAACATAACAAAACCAATGCCATTGGAAATCATCATTCACAATACATAGAAAACCACATGGGAATCAATACTTTTCCATAATCCATTAACACATTTTCTAATTACAATTCATATCCATTTATCCCAATTCCCATTCTCGTGGATTAACCATTAGGTGTATTCAAAAACCCCTAAGTCTTAGCCTAATTCATCATTGACCATTTAATAATCAATTTATCCCATTATCGTTTTACAAGAATTTACCCACTTATGCATAATAAGTACCATTCTCATATTACATAACACCATTCCCTTATAACAATCAATCATTTAGATGTACCATCAAATTTTCATGTATTAACTCATTCCAAAAAATTCGTTCACTTCATTTTTACATCCCATTAAAAATTACTAATTTCCCATTCCATTACTCAATTGCATGTTAACTATTTAATATTTTGTAATACCTAGGAATTTCATAACCCAAAATTCATGAAATAATCGACATAATATCTTTTAACCCAACTCCCCAATTTCATGTCATTCCAAAAAAACTTATGCCCTTATCTACCAAGGAATATTTTTAATCATTCCATTTATAACCTAATAAATCATTTAATCATTTTTTACATAGGTTCCACATTATTATTCGGCAATCATTCACTTAACCCTTACTAATCGCCAGGACTATAAATGTCGGCACACCCCATGGGTGGATATAAAATGGTCGAGTCACTCCCAATGCATCCCTTGGGGATCATTAAGGTTTCAAAAAATTCATTTGGACACCAAATTATCAAATCATACTCATGGAAACCAATACACAACAAGATATAGGAAAAATCCATACACACGTTCGAAAATCTCTAACAAAACCAAGATAAATAACTTATAAACAACCTACCTTGAATCCGATGGTGAATGCACTATTAATTGTATCCTTGGATCTGGGTTAAAACAAAAATTAAATACTCAACCTGAAACTCAAATGAAAATAGAGTTTTGGAGCTTTTGGAAGGTCATGGAAAAAATATTGGTACCCTAATAGAATATTGGAAATAAGGAGGATATTAGAATTACCCGGAGCTTTGATCTGCAACCAACGATGCTCAAAATAGACCTAAATTGAAGGATAACCACCCTTGAGGTTCTTGTTTCATCCAATATTTCCATTAGTGTTGAGAGGGGAATAATGTAGGAATATCCCAAGTATGGGTTAAAAATCCCGGAGTGGAAATTTTTTAAATTTCCCATCTTTTCTGGGCCACACAGTTTACCAGCACCGTTTTCCAAACCGTGCGGAAACCATGCCTGAGAAACATCCCAAAAATTACCCATTTAACATGGTTTTATGGGAATTTTTAATGGGTTTGTTACCTATGTTCCAACCGTGCATAATCATCTTTATATGGTTGCATGGTCACCTCAGATGATCTGCACGGTTTCCACTAACCTTGCACAAACCGTGCAACATTCCTAGAAATTCCTTTTTCATACTCTTTAATGTAATGAATCCTTGAAACACCCCATAACCGTCAAATAAACATGGGGAAACAATTATCTAGCAAAAAATAAGTGGCCCAAGTCAAAACAGGTACAAAAATATACCTCATGAAAATTCGAGACCTTAAAGTGCCTACTCCCCCAATTGTGGAAAGCCACCTCATATCCCACGTATTTGCACTAGAAAAGGAATTTGGTTCAAAAACTATATACCCAAATATCTTCCTTATATCACTCCCAACATACTGGAGTACTTATTTCAATATGAAAAAAATCCTATGAAATATTTAGGTATAACGGTAAAGTGGTTCTCTGGAGAAGATGTAAATCTCATGACATATGTATTTATTTTATTCCCTCTTCCACATCCTTAATATCATCTTAAATGATGATAATATTATAGAATAATTATATCTTATGTAATTATTAGTCATTGTTTTAACTCCTTTCCTATATTCATCTCCACTTCTGTCAAATGGGAAATTAAACTGTCGATCATGTGTACCACAGACCGTCGCATCGTGAATGGATTTATATATTATCCATAACCACCTTTCAAGGATAGATATAATGGTGGATTTTACATATTTATATGATATTTATAAAATTAATCTAATTTTTAAATAATAATATTACATATACCTTCATACATTCCATTCCATCAGGGGTATACAATAATGCCACTCGTATGTACAGTGGACTACAACATCATGAAGCGATGTGATTTTTTCCCTTATTAATTACACAAAAAATATTTTGGATAATGTTAATAAAATATATGTTATATTAATGACCCAACCATACTTCTAAAAATATAATAACACATATAATGTCTAATCTTCCAATCTATTGGAAACCAATAACATCGCTCATGAGTACATGTGGACTACCACATCCATGTATCAATGTGAAATATTTTTAATTTTAGTTTTACATTGATGATAATAAGTGTAGGTTTTAGTCATAGAGGAGTGCTATATTTGTCATTCCGAAATAATTTTTTTATAATCCATGATTTCACCATGATTTACATAATGAAAGACACCATTATCAATTGAATTAAATCAAATAATTCTTACATGAGAAAACCCCAAAACCAAAGAACATGATCATCAAATATTATTTAGAATTAATTTAAGCAACTAGGAATTAATTTTTAATTAATTTTTTATTCATTAATGTATATGAAATAAATATCTCTGATCTAACATCTTTTTTACGAACAATGTATACATTACCCCTACTGGTGATCAAAATGTGCTCCATGAATCTCTAAAAATCCACACTAGAATCTCCATAAGATACAATGACAGATCCTAATGCTTGTGTTGTTCTCCTCTGATCGACCCAGTTATCCCTTCAATGAATGGCTATATTTGATATCTATATAATATATATTTATGGTGAAGGGGGATCCCTATACATTCTCAAGAGTGCTCTGGGTGAGGGAGATCATTAGGGATTTGAGTAGAATCTCTCTAGATCTTATTTCCCACAACCAAATAAATATGATTTTTAAGAATGTAATATATTTTGGATTATATAACATTGGGCATAGAAATAAATAATTTAAAAATATCCCATTATTATTTTTTCAATCCCTCTATAACCCCATCTCTATAAAAATAATATTATTATTATTAATTCTAAACATGTGAAAATTAGTGAATTAAATTTAATATTATTTATCAAAATAGTATTAAATATATATTACTTCTCACTAGAACAAAAAACTAAGTTCTCCATTATTCTATATTATTTATCAGACCATTAATAATGATTATTTATTTAATAGATAGAAACCATTTTATTTTTTATAAATAAATAAAAAAAATTATATGCACTAAATAGAAAATAATAATTACTTAAATATTATTCAAAAACAATATTTTTTCAAATAACTTCTGATTAAATATATATATATATATATATATATATGTTCATGCATAAATGAATAATTATTAAACGACACATGGAAATAAAATTTATTCAACTATTTAAATGAAATTAATATTATTTTTTAAATAAAGCTATAGATACACTTAGTGTGTGTCCCTCTAGCACACTTTCCTAGTGGAATTTGGAGATTTATCCTAAAGTCCATGGTTTGTGTTTAGAAACATGCCCATGAACACACATTGAATAAAGATAATGTCATAATAAAAAATCACATATAGATTCTTTTTTTATAATTTGATACATTTATCATGACATATCTTGTTAAGCAGGTTTCATTATGGTTATATCAACCTAGGTTCTTGATGTCTCTTTATTTGACATTATATAAATATAACATTCCTATAAAACACCATGTACATATATTTTTTAGATTATATTTGTTTTATAAAATTTATTATTATATCAAATTATGTTCATATACATAGGGGATAAATTGTTTCTCACATTATTAATTAATGAAATATTACTCATGATGCACCCAAAAATCATACCTTGTCGAAAACATATGTCATCACAATTTCCATCAATACATAGAATTATGTGATTTATAATAATCTATTAATAATATAAAATTATAATTATCAATACACACATATATAAATAGGAACAACCAATGACAAATATAAATATACATTTCGTATTATTTGGTCTCTTTTTCAAAATATTATAAATAAAATATTGACAAAGGAATACACCATGATAATGTACCACAAATTTCGATGTGTTTATAAAATTCATTTCCAAAGTCATTTTCCCTCAAATGATATTAGCTAGTTATAGAACATATATTTAATAAAACCTTCCTAGAAGATCTAGGTTCTCATAATAGGAAGAAACTGCTATGAACATTCCATGTGATCAATTCACATAGGAAATTTTAAAATAATAAGTTATAAATATTAACATTCATGATGTGATAAAGAGTTAATTAATATTAAAAAATGCATATATGTTATCATAATGTATGAAGAGGTTGGTTCTAGGGAATTAAGTCGAAAAAATATAACTTATACTAGTGCCAACTTCTAAAAACATTTAGTCTTACACATCTCACGTAATACTCACTCTTCTTATAAAATATGCCATTAGTTAAAGCTTCCAACATGTTTTATTCCATGGAAAATATGCTTTCTGCCATATCACCCCTTTGTGAAAAATTCCCCAAGAGTTGATATTTTCGAAATATATTATTTATTAGTAGATGTGACATTATCTCTCTTGTAAGATACATCACTATAGTATTATCACAATAGAATATGATAGGGTATTCATTTATAAATTCCACATCAAGATCCTATAAAAAGGTCCATATCCAAATAGATTCTTTGGATAATGAATAATCCTCTATACAATCATAATCTACTGTAGAATCAATGATAATTTGTTTATTTTAACTTTTCTGGCTCATAGATCCACTACTGTAATTGAAAATGTATACCAACTATGACTCAATATCATTTTTGACTTTATAAATTATAGAATTAATATAACCACGGATGACCAACCCCTCATATCCTATATATATTGGGATCATATCCTTAGTTCTTATCGAATATATAAGGAAATACTTAATAGTAGTCTAGTTCTATTCTTCTGGACAATCTTGACATTTTCTAAGTATACTAATTATGAAGGGAATGATATTTCTATCACATAACATGGAATACATTTTTGATATTATCACTCTAGCATATGGGATCTAAATCATTCTCTATTCCTCTTATTGTGTATGGGGACACATTTTCTTAAAAATGTGTATACCATGATTAACAAGAAGTAATCCCATCTTGGATTTTTATATTTTATATATCATTAGTATATACTCCATGTATGTACCTTGAAATACTACATGATGCCTCTTAAATCATCTTGGGTCAATCACGAATGATTTTAATCACTATAATATAGAATTCTTCACCAATTCCTTTCATGAAGAAATTTTATTTTAACAATCCCTTAATTGACTCTATGACTGGTATTTTTTTTACAATACGTACTATTTCATCAACATATACTAACTGTATAATGATTGAATTTCCAATAAACTACTTATAACCACATGTATCTCCATTATTAGTAATGAATCCAAAATCTTTTATAGCATCATTGAATTGAATGTTCTATGAACCAGATTCCTTAATCAATCCGTAAATATATCACTAAAGCCTGAAAATATTTTTGGAATCACATGGAGTAACAAACCCTTATAGTTATGTAATACAGACTTCTTCTTGAAGGTTAACATTAAGGAATGTTTTTTTGATGTCCTTCTAACAAATTTCATAGTCATGGTAAGCTTCTTTATGAAGTTGAATTATTACGTATTTAAATATAGAAAATGGTGAAATTAATGATAATAGTCAATACCATGACATTATTATATCCCGTTAGCCAATATCCTCTCTTTACCTTACTTTCTAGGTTATATTTTCTCATGAATATCAACTTTTACAAAATGGGATTTACATCAACTAGTTCCTCATATTGAATCCAAACTTAGTTCTGATACATGGAAAAAATTATAGAATTCATGTATTCTTTCCCACTTCTAGATTTTGAGTTCTCTACTACATATTTTTATAAAAGAGGGTTTTCAGTGTAAAATATTAATTCATCACCACCTCTGGTTACTAGAAAACTATATACTATTTATTCCCATACCTATATAGTGAACCTACACATTACTAGTATTTCAGGAACTAATTCTTACATGGGTCCATTGGAATTTATTATCGTTCCAACTCTTTTGTGTTTGGAGTTTAAATTTTATAAAAGTAATTATTTCTCCCACTATCATTTTTATGATGTTCTCCCTCTCATGAAAGATAACATTTAAGGGGATAATCTCTATCTTTTTAAAGGGGTTATATAGGTATTATGACATTTTTTAATTAATATATCTTATAAAGATATTTTTTGTGCCCCAATATGGTAGTCTGTTTCCTAAAAAGTCCATAAGATGTCCCTTGCTACCCCATACACATTTTTGAGGAAAAGGCGTCTCTTTCCACTACTTAACTCTAATGTCTAAGGTGGAGTATGTTGAGAATTAATCCCAAACTACAATAAATATTTGATTAAATCTTCGTTAAGATATTCACCACCTTGATCTAATTCAATATTCTTTATCTTATCTACATGTCAGTTTTATACCTGATTGTTGAATTATTTTTATTTATCAATGGACTCAGACTTTTATCTCATCAAATCAACATTTCCATATTAAATCATATCCTCTATAGAAGTAATGAAGTTAGAATCAATGCCTTTATTGTCTACTATAAATGGACTACCTGCATCAGTGTGTACCAATACTAGAATATCTATGGCCCTTTCACAATATCCATTGAATGGTGGTTTGGTCATTTTTCCTTTTAAACAATGATGGCATATGTCCAGTGAGTCTTTCTCAAATGGGTCAAACTAACAATCTTAATAGAGCATTGCTTAACACTATTATCTTACATAACCCAAATAGTGATTTTATATCTGGGTGTTATATGATTCATGTTAACATGTTTCAATATAAATTTAAAATACTTTTTTTCTTAATTTAATACACAAATTCCATTATTTAAATGTTCCATACCATAATATATGTTGCATTTATAAAAGAAATAAAATAATATTAAAATTTTAAAGTAACACCATATTTATCTTATAAGGATATAGAAATTATATTTTTTTTAAAATTTGATACACAGTACCAATATATTAAAACTGATATCATTCCTTTTTCAATTTAATGGTAGTAGTCTCTAATGTCTAGAGTATCCATCCATGGTCATTTAGAAACTCGAAAATCCACCACTCATCTAGAACTCATTAAGAATCTAGATGGTTACTATAATTAGATATATATCTAGGAATTATAATATCTACAAAATTACCAATGAATATATATTGAAATTTTACACTAGATATCAAATACACATTTATCTTCATGTTTATTCTTATTTTTGTTCCTCTTCCATTTGACTTTATTTTCACCTGAAAAACACATTTCTACCTTTTCGTTGCCGAACTTTTGGATTTTCTTACACTTTGATAGATAATGACTGGGAACATTAGGCTTATATGTGTATTTATACCCTTCACGTTATTACTCCTTTTTTATTCAATATAAGGATTCTGGGTTCTTCATGACCTGTGTCCTTTTCCACTTGATGAATCGAATTATGAAGTTCTTAAAGACCCTCATCATTTTTTCTCATGCAATAATTGATAATGAATCTAGGTAAATCCATTGGTAGTGAGAAATATAAGAGACCTATGCACAAAAAATATGCGAAATTAATATATATAATTTATAATAATTCAATGAATCTAATAATATTTACTACGTGAGCCCCAAAAAGAGCATAATCTATAAACTTAGTTATAAAAATAGAGTTAGATGGTCTCATTTAAATCTTATCTCTTATTCTTTTGATAGATATCCTGATGGTGATACATCATGCGATAGACATCCATGTCCTCATGTTACCTTAGATATTCATTATCTAGGTATGATAGAGTGAAATATTGAATATATAGAACACCATTCTAATGTTTCCCGTCAAGAGACAACTCTTCTTCATGAGCCTATTTACTAGGTTCTATAGAAATAGGTTCTTTTAGCATATACAGCTTCATTTCATGGCATATAATAACAAGTAATCATCCTTTCCACTCTTAAATATTTTATTGTGATAATATTATCTTTCTCAGGTATGGATTGTAGTGATATATTTTAAGTATTACGTGTTTTTGTTCCTATAAAATATGAATAGAAGAGTTTTGTCATTTATCTAATGAAAATTTTAAAAATAAATAAATATTATATTTATTAATCTTCCACTATTTTATTGGAAATAAATTTCTTACACCATTGGCTTCATAATATCAGGTTTCATGGATAATATATTGTCCAGGATATATATTACCCTTCACATAACCTCCAATTTGAACATTGAATATATTTTAAGCATTTTAAATAGGAATTCAAAAATGTAATGTACATTATATCATATTTTGAAGGTATTTTTAGTGGATTACCCAATCCTAAAATCCTTAGATTGGATTTTATCAACATATTCATCTTAGTAACACTATGTCCTACTTCGGAAAAAAACCATGGATGTGAACTATGATAATTATACCCAATAAATAATATTTGAATTCGCTGGTTGTTGAAAGCACCCACGATTTTGGTAGTTAATAACATTACACTACGAATCGATTTTATCATTACTAATCAAAGATATATCTACATTAAATATATAATTGATGTATTTTATATTTATTTTAAAATTCCTAATTATTATTATTACATGATTTTTAATATTATCTGGATTTATGTAAGTGATTAACCATGTATTAAATAATGTTTACACATAATCTATTTTATTTTAGTTCAATAAATGAGGATTCCTAATTAATTAATTCATGTGACAGAGACAAAACATCCATAATGAGATAACTATAAAACTAGATAAAAATAATAAAATAAAGTTGGATGATCATGCTACTATACTAATAGTTACATTATTTAGCTGATGATAAACTAACCTTCTACCCAGGGGAAAACTGTGAACCATGAATTGTTCATGTTGAAAATTTGCACCTATACACATATATATCTGTCTTGAATTGGTTTCAACATGGGTCCAAAGCCAAACAACCACCACTATCATGGGAGATCCAATCATTACATATTAATTTACTCACATGCAGGTGCGGGGTGGAAATCTATTGGATAAAAGGGTTTACATAATAGAAACCATAGGCATGCATGCCATTACATAATGAGAGAGGGATGACATGAAGGCAAACAATTCAATTTAAAAATAAATTAAAATTAACAAATCGTGTTCAAATTTTGGGTATATTCTCATGATCATCGACATACATGAAATAAATTAAACATTTAATAAAATCTGTTTTCAATAATAATAATTCTACATTAAGATAATTCTCACTAAAATAAATTTATTCGATTATTTTATTAATATATTACTTTAAATTATTTATTATCATAATTTTATTGACATTCTCATACATCATAATTTTAAATAAGTTAAAAAAATTATTCAAAACTAAATGTGTAAAAAAAATTAAATTAGAGAAAACATGGTTAGTTCCCCTATGAACTACCCTAAATCTATTATATTTATATATAGTTTACTCACATTGAATTTAAAGTAGATGAATTTCCACCTAATGTTAAAATGTGTAATATCAAATTAATGACCACACAGATCACATGGTATTTATATATCATGTAATATTTTGATGCATGTAGATTAATAACTATATTACAACTTATACATTATATTTAGTTCCAACCATTACATAGAAAATTAATTAGTCATTTAATATATATATATATAGCCTATAACCCATCATGTACTATCAACTTCATGACCACATGAAACACATATTCATAAGGTTTAAACAGTATAATAAATTAATTTTTAAATTACTATAATTTGGTAAAAGTACCTGGAATGGACATTCTAGCTACACATTGTGTATTATTTTCACTATCAATCCATGGAACACACCAAGGGACTTATTGTGTGTCATGCACTTTAAAATATTAGATTACATAACATGTGAATGGGATATATTTCATGTGGTGTATGAGTTATATGGTCACCTATCATGTAGGACAAATAATAAGTACCTAGAATATCTATGACTAAAGGAGAATATGTCAATTACGGAAGTTATACTACATGTACTCTGGACGACCATGTAACATAGTTGCCCTTCCAGCAAAACTTGTGTAATTGAATACCCCATTTAAAATAAATCACCAAGCTCAAATAATGTTGGAATTAATTCAAGGTAGATTAAACATGGGTACACCACATGTACCTATGGGTTACAGAGTGTACACTCTTGTGTTGTTTTTACAGATTCCTCGGTACCTCCTAATGATATTTTCACATGTATTTGATTTAAAAATATTAATCGATTCCCTTAAAATTTAATGAAATGAATATTAAGAGATAATATATATCAATTTATATTAAATAATGATTAAAATAGAATAGAAAAATAACAAAAAAATGTGCTCATCAATAAATTATCATTAAATAATTATAAATATTTTTTTACCGCTCAAATACCCCATGATGGTTCTAGGAATAGTGGATTTTCCGGATTGGGTATGACCAAATCAGTATTTTATTATAATAAATGGTAAGTATGATATTTACACGATGAGAAAAACCGTGATAAATATAATTAAATCAAATAATATTGATTAGAGAAAATACTAGAAACAAGTTGTTGGATCATCATAAATTATTTATAAATAATTTAAGTTATTAAGAATATAATTTTGATGAATTATTTCTTCCTTTCTGGATTTGAGAAAATATCTATGTCATATAGTCATTGCCTTGTTAAAACATAGTACATTTTTTTCCAGTGGTGATCCATATGTGCTCAAAAATATCTAAATTTCACCACATGAATCTCTAGGTTCCAGCATGATGGACCGTAAGGCATGCACCATTAAACTTCAATCACCCTGGAGAATATTTTCAAGGAATAGTTTTCTTTTATATCTCTAGACATGATATTGGTGGTAGGGGGTGGTCACACTCCATTTTTGAGAGTGTTCTAGGAGAGGTATATCTTTATGTATTTGATAGGATTCTCCTAGAATCTCATTATACACAACCAAATAAATTGAATCAATTATGAAACTAATGTAGTTGGGTTTATTGACCACTGGGGTTATAAATCATTAATTTCAAAAGATCAATTTATTATTTATTTAATCCATATGGAACCCCATGTATATAATAATAATATTATTATTATTACTTCCTAACATGTACAAATACATTGAGTTAAATTTAATATTATTTATTTAAATAATATTCTATATAGATTTTTTCTCATAGGGGAAATAAACATGGTCTTCCATTCCCCCAAAATACTTACCAGACCATGAATAATGATTATTTATGTAATAAATTAATATAACTTCATTATTATATAATAAATAAATAAATATTTTATTCACTAAATATCAAATAAATATTCATTTAGTGATCTTAACAAAAAATATTCTATTGGATAGCTGGTGATAGAAAATATACAATCATGAAAAGCTGAGTAATTGTTAAACCACTTGCGGGAAAAATATTTATTTATCTTTTTTAATAATAAATATTATTATTATTAAATTTTGGTTCGATAAAAATTTACTATGTGACCCTTAAGTCATCTCCGTTAGTAGAATTAAGTAAAGCAACCCAAAATATAAGGTTAGGGTCTAGCATCATGTTAAGGAACCCATAGAGAAAGTAGTTAATTTCATAACAATATAAAACCACGTATAAATTATAACAACATAATATAATTCCTTTTTTTTAATATAAATAATAAAGAAGGTTTCATACTGTTTCAATCAATATTTTTCTTCCAATGTATCTTTCTTTGAATTTCTAGAAATCAAACATGGCTGTAGGAAACCATGGATGTGGATTTATTTAGGCTATATAATTTTCATCAGTGGCCTAAAATGTAAAATTTTATTAAATTGAGTACAATTAAAATCCATTCTCATATTATTCATTAATTAAATATTTATTATGGTGTAGCCAATGTATCCTTCCTCACAGTGAACATATATCATCATATTTTTTCACCATTACATCAATGTATGTGACTTTTTATACTCATTAATAATAATATTGAAGTCCAAGGATAAATATACATGTCTGATGCTTGGCACATTTAATGTATCATATAGATGTGTATTTCCAATGGGTTGTTTTCATTCTTATAATATCGTCTACTAGACAATACTAAGGGAATACACCCTGAGAAGGTTATTCAATGTCCTATGAGTCATCATCCCTAATATCATGTATCTTTTGTATCAAAAAAATGATTTCACTTGACAATTTCATATATAGTTAAGAATAATGTCATGGAACCTTTGAGTTCTCATCATACCATTGAAATAATATAACCTTTAAGTGTGATAGATACTCTTAAGGCATTTGCATATAGTACGTTACACTAATGAACAATCATGATGTGATAAAGAGTATATTAATATTCAAAAAAATGAATACTTGTTATCATAAATTACATATATTTTAATTCTAGGGACCCAATTCCAAAAAGGAGGATGAATTTGATTAATATATATTCTAAATAAATAATAATAATGTTTTTGTAGAGGTTAATTAGTATTTATTTTTCCTTCTATTCCATTTAATAAGAAAATGGAAATATTCTTAATGGGTATGTACATCCTACCATCCCTTTGAAGGATGTAATGAATTTTATATATTTAACATAAATTGATTTCTATAAATACATATATATTGAAAATATAATATATTTATATCTTTATTTACATTGATGATATTATGTAACCATGAATAAAATAAAATTACTAAAATTACCAAACCAAAACATATATGAAAAACTAATCAACTGTCACATGAAACTATGAATTTAAGAACAAATTGTTAATAAATGGGTAATAAAAGACAATATTTAAATAATATATGGTATTAAATATATGATTATGGTTCTATAATCAATTTATAAGAAATATATATTATATATATGTGGTATAAACATGTTCTAAAGAAATTAGATGTGAGGGAAGGGTTTCTCATCTCAATTTTACATCCATTAGAAATATCCCATATTTACCACGTTGTTCTTATTTTGTGGTTCATATAATACCCCTTTGATTTGTTATATATTGGATCCATTTATATAAATGTTTTTAATGATTCTTTTGAAGTTATTTCATTAATGAGGCCAATGATTCAAAATTTACAACTGTGGTTAGGGTTTCCTTTTTAATATCATATATTATTGGGATTGTTTATGATTAAGATTACAATGATGAAATCATATGATATATAACTAATGAAAAATATTAATTTTCTTCTACACTATTAATTCATAAACTTTTTAATTAATACTATCATTTTCTTCTCATTTATTGTTAAAATGATTGTGAAAATGTTTTATTTTTTTAAAATAATTCTCCATTTCTCCTTTCTGTCAAAAGACATTTAATATTCCCTGTCCATGATATAAAAAAATCCCAAATTGTACAAATGAATTATTAAATAAATATTATGAATTATTTTATTTTAAAAAATATATTTTAAAATTAATCATTCTGTCATTTTTAGAACATTGTTAATTTTTAAATTTTATAAAAACTAAAAAAGGAATATTGTTTTAGCATACTCAACATGTTAATAATCTCCCATTATCATGTACATCCATTTTTTAGATTCCTTTAAAAGTTTAAAAATCAATTTTAAATAAATTTTATCCCATAATGTTATTGAAATGTTTAGTTTTTCAGATTCATTAACAAATTGAAAATGATATATTATTAAGAGATGTTTTTAATATTATTTTTTTGGTATTTAATCTCATCAATTAAAAACACCTTATTTTACATATGATACACTGTGAATATATTGTAATGATACAATCCTTATTATTTATCAAGATTGTTTATGAATAATTTGACTTGGATGTACTTTTTGGATATCATTCATCATATAACTCTGACCAGTATAGTGGTGACCTCCATGGTCTCCTGAACATGGAGTCAAACAGGGATACTCCAATTGGGGAGTGGTAGCTGTTATGATACAAAAACACCCCTGATGGTACATGAACCTCCCAACTATGTAAATAATATTTCATGATATCTATAATCATGTTATCTAGACCCAGAAAGATATGCTTTACCTATAAAATTTCGTGGGATATGAAACCCATGATCATCCACAACTGAGTCCCATAGGTTTCTTACATCCTCTTTATAACCTTGATGTGATGTGAGCATCAATGTCTAAAATGATCTTCGAGGTAATACCTTGATGTCAGACTATCTCCAACATGCTCTGGCATCATGAACATTATTCTAAGATCATTTAGTCTTCACCTACATTAGTGAGTCATCAAATGGTTATATTGAAATATTTTTATAAATTTATTGGATACTAATATGATGTTCAGGAATCATGGTACATCCTAGCCACACCTAGATATATTCCTAATGGTTTGAAACATCCTCAATATCCCCACCTGTATCATGAATGGTGTCATCTTTTATCTGTGTATATTGATAATGTACCCCCACCTTCATAAAATACAACAAGAACATGTCCAATGGATATTTATTCAAGCATGATCCCAAGGTTGATATCCCCATGTTCTTACATCCTTTCTCATGAAAGAACTGATGGGGTAATTACAATCGAATGAAGGTATGATGCACCATTCCCACCCTTATGGATCAACTTTAATGAGGTGAAATTCTCCATCATATCCCTTAATAATAGTATATGTAAAGATTTATTTTGATAATATTCTTTTACAAAAATAGTTTCGGGCGGATCTCTATCTAGAACTACCAAATCCTTTTCTATGTGCACTATCACTCCGTTGACACATAAGTCATATCCCCAAAATATGAATTCCAAAATATAGAACTATCTCTATATGGGTCTCCAAGAAAATAATATAGTTGATGTATGTTCAAAACCAACCTCAAGTTGATTTCATTCTATATCATTGATGTTGTGTATAGAAGAATTCCATTGAATTATACTACCATTTATTGATCCATTAACATATAAGGATATGGATTATAATTCTCATGGATTTTATTGCGGTGTTCAACATGACAAATGGTATCACCAAAAACACAATGGAATCATAGAGGATATGGAATTCAACTTTCAATATAACCTCCTCACAAAATCAGAGCTGTTGATAACTCATCAAAAGGTCAAACTATGGGAACAATTTACCATCAAACCATTAGCTGAATATTTCATTGATTATTTTCAGAAAATAATCCCTATTGATTCTCACATGGTTCTAGTGATGTTAATTCACACCTAGGTTCAATATATCATCTTACTCAGAGGAAAACATCGCTAGGATTTCTTGGAAAATACACCATCTCATATAAATCCCTACCTTCACTAATCCTCAAAATTCACATTTAACTCTACCAGCTTTAAGGGGCCATTCTATATCACATAGAAAATATTGGGTCAACCATGGGTGCATGCCTATGTACGAAAAAAACTCTCATTTTTGAGCGACACATTATATATCATATAGTAATACATAATAATACTCATCCAAAACCACAAGAAACTAAAAAAACATAACATATCTTACTCCAAGGTCCATACTAGCCAATTGTTATAGAAAATGTATCCACATTTACATGAGAACATCTATAATAACTAGGGATTCATTCTCACAAAAGAAAAAAATCAACAATCCAATAACATAGGAACATTACAACCTACTTGTAAAAATCATATAGGAATGGATAATAGGAAACTATTCATTGTCGTGGAAACCATCATAGGGCCTCACAATCTTTTATAGAATGGATTTATGTGAGCCTATATCTCCTCTATGTGTTAGGACACACTAATAAAATACATTTTTTATCTAGGATCCTTCAATACTAAATACTATACACAAGGTTTTAGTATAAATGCTCCACTGGAATCACTTGGCCTCAAATATGAAATATGTTTAGGGAAAATTGCTTTTGAATCATTGCTAAAACTAAAATAATAGAATTAAATCACATGCCACACCAAAACCCACACACAAATCCCACAGTTCAAAATATCCTACTGCTTGATGCTATACATTTCCTTTCCATCCTCTTCATAAAAAAAGGGATCAATCCGATATCTTAGCACACTAAACATCACCAAACACCAATTTTAAAGGAACTCTTCTACCACACCTCAACCCTATCCTCTTTTTCCAAAAATGTCACACCCATATAGTTTTAGATTGTATCATAAGGACACATCATGGTTTGAAGATTTCACGGTTCCATAAATTTCCAATATAACATAAAAAAACACAAACAAAATGGCTGAAGAGATTCTCAGTGTAACCATGAGATGTATCACCCCAAGTACTATACCATCTCAGATTCGGGTGCTGCCCAAAGGTTCCCCATACTCAGTTGGTCACACGACCTCAAGTGAATTTTCATGAATGCCAAAGGTTTTCAACTAGAAGTGGGGTACTTTGGTGTGATAGTGGGAAAACTATTCCCTCATAGGCAGGGTGACATAATGGAAACAAATAGTAACTAGTTACAGAAGTTGTAATACCATACAATAGAATTAAACAATGGATTACTGATAATAATATAAAAACATGAGCATATATAAATGATGCATTTCACATGAATCTAGGAAAAAATCCTAAAAAGTCAAAATGCTAGAAATACAATATAGAAACCCAAGTAATGAAATGTACATAAAATCCAATAGCATCACAAGCCTCATCTTACCCTATTCTCTCTAACTCCCACAACAATCGTGTACCAGTAAAGAAAGAAAATTTCTCTTATCTATACTGGAAACTATATAATATGTTTTCTACCTAAAAGAATGACCATAAATAGTTTGAGATGAATCCTAGCAGGCATCCACCAAAAGATCTATGCCTAATGGTTAGATAATATATATAGCAGGAAATATGAAAAATTAAGCAATAAATGTGGAAGTATTCAAATGTAAATAATCATATTGTTTTCAATTACATTCATTTCATTTATTAATTATTCGAACATTTGAATAATGAAGTCTCATGAACTAGACTATGCTTTGTATCGCATGTGTATAGAGAAATAGATATCTCATAAGACCATCAAAATAATCTAGTAAGACCGAGTTCAAGCTTGTACTTTTTCTTGGAAGACTTGTCAAAATCATTCAATCATTCACAAAAAACACTCTGGGAAAGTACTCACAATTTAACCACTTTGGTTCACATATCATCAATTCAATAAAAAATGACCCTCTAGGGATGCTCAAGTAGTCTAACCACTTTGGTTCCACATAGCACTGATCTGTTATAAACGATGACCTGGGTAGCTCTAACAGTCTATACCTCCTTGTTCTATATAGAAATAATGAATTATAATGACCCTATGGAATCTATCATAGTCAATGACCTATGTTCCAACATTAATTTAATAACGACCCGCTGGGTAGCTCTCACGGCCTAACCCTTATGGTCTATAACCACTAGGTATCTCTCACGGTCAATACCTCAATGTCAAAATTATAGAAATTATACATAAAATTCCATATACCTAGAAGCTATCATAGTCAATTATCCTTGGACATATATTCACAAAGCAAATAAAATGCATTTCATATAAACAACAACTCTATCTAAACAATACGAGTCATGGAAAACAAGAAAGCCAAACATGCATCCATGACCCAACAGCCACAACCAATCAAACATGGAAAACACATCCAAAATCATGGTATATACATTATAAAAAATCAAACAACCCTTTCTAAATCAACATACCATTACATGTCATAAATATGGTTAAAGTCCAGAACACACAATAACTAAAACATGGTTATTTGGATCTTTTTGCATATATAGTTCAATGGAAACCAAAAAAAAGAACAAACCACCTACATAGAAATTGAACAATGAATAATATTGAGTGTTGGCCCTTGAATCGACCTAGAGTGACATTGATCTAGAAAGGGGTAAAAACAATCAACCCTTGATAACTAAAGAGAGATGAGAATCTAACAATAGAGGCTCTAGGGGAAGAGAGAACTCACAAGAGGGAATCTAACACACCCAGCGGCATCTCAATTAGATCATGGACAGCGGAACGAGACGATCTCGAAGATATTCGGCTATACGTCGCTCTCACGTATGAGACACGAGAAGAAGATGTTTTTATAGAGATGAGATGTGACCTCGATCCAGTTAATAAAATAAAAAGAAATGTACATGGAGTGTTCATTTAATATACACACAATGTACTAGCCTCAACTGTCCGCCTATTTAGGTGGTCTTCTTTGTAACATTATGCATCCATATACAATGTTGTTACATTTCTAGTACACAGATAAATGCAAAAACAATGTACATGTCATGTACTCAGGAGTACACGGTGTGTACTACGAAATTTTTCAGAACATAATTTTTTCATAAAAACAACTGAAAATAATGATCCATACCATAAAAGATGATTCATGTTATTAAAAACAACAACGTTAATGAAATTAATCCCTGGATTTCCATTCCAATGGTGGTGAAGAAGACACATCAAACAACTCTGGCCACTATGATTGTACATTGGTCTCCATCTCACATGTATCATCTTGTACTCACCCATGAAACCATAGCACCTGTACCAGAGTAATATACTAGCCAAAGAGAACCATTGTGTTGTGATCTAAAATCCAAAATATAGTGCTCCACTAAGGATGCATCAACCTCCAACTCAACCTCCTCATGTAAAAAAATGTGACACGAGTCCCAAAATTAACGTCATATTTGAGAGACATTGATTAAGTTTTGCATATCCTAGTAAATTTGAGGTAAATAAAAATGATAGGAGACCATCCCAGGTCTCTCCAAAACCACAAAAAACCTGACATATTTTGGTGAAAGCTTTTCATGTCTGAAATTCAATCTGTGTACCAACATCACTATGAAATGTAAGAAAGCCAGTAATCCGACCTCAAACCCTTGATTTTATCTCCATCAATCAACATAAGATTTCTGGAAAAAATACATAGTATCTATCCTCTTATGTATCAGATCTACCTGCTTAGTGGTCTCTTTGAAGAGATGAGGTCCCAACATAGCTGACTCTCCTCCCTCCATCCAACATAGGGTGATCGGCATGGCCTACCATACAAATCCTCATAAGGTTCCATCTAATTTGTTCCCCGAAAATTGTTATAGTAGAAAAACTCAAGTAGTGGTATATGTCTCTCAAAATATCCACCAAAATCTAGGACGCATGGCCAGATAATTCCCTCCAAAACCATAATCAAGCACTAAGACTATCCATCAATCTATGGATTTTAAGATATACTCAAAAGTACTTGTTTACACAAAGCCAATTGTATTATATACCGTATGTGAGAAGTAAACCAGGAATACCTGTAATAAAAGGTAGATCAAAAAACCCCAATCAGAAGTACAATCACTCAGATGTAAAACATTCCAAGATCATCAACACTAAAGGTCTCCTTAATCAGAAAGAAGTGTGAAACCATCTTGAGACTATCAATAACAACCCAAACCACATTATTCCCCCTAGGAAACCTCAATAAACATGTCATGAAATATATAACAATATCAATCCAATTCCACTTAGGAATGAGTAACTATTTTAAAATCCCTACTTTTCATTGATTTTATGCCTTCACCTACTGATAGGTGCAACATCTCCTCTGAAAACCAATTACATACCACTTAATAACCAGACGCAAATACTGACAGTGTAGATCTCGATAAATATTGGTGACACCAGGATGAACTGTCCTAAATAGGGAAGGAAAATCCTACATCAAATCCTTGTGTCTATCTGCTAACACCCATACTCACCCATGAAAACAAATGTTCGCACTTGATCCGAATGAGTAGAGATAATAGCTGGAGAAGAAAGAAACATCTTCCCCTTCCTATCATGCACCTCCAAATGTATCTCAGAGAATATTTCCATAAGCATCCTCTCACTACTGGCCTCCTGAAATACTTAAATTTGAGTCCTCCTGCTCAACACATCAGCCAATGCATTTCCATTCCCTAGCATGTAGGCTAAATCAATGTTAAAGGAATGATGGCACTAAAACCACCTTTTTTGTCTCAAATGTATATCACAGTATGTGAATATTTACTTAAGAATTTTGTGGTCAATGTATACCAAAAAATGCTCTCCCAAATAATTATGTCTCCAATAGTGTAAAGCATGTACAACTACAGCTAACTCGAGATCTTGCATTGGGTAATTCTGCTCATGCGGACTTAACTATCGAGACCTATACACAATGACTCCTACCCCCTGCATAATCACTGTTCCTGACCCAATACCTGATGCATAATATTAAATGGTGTATCTCTTTCCTAGATCTGGAAAAATCAGTACCGGTGTTGAATTAAATCACCCCATCATCTCATGAAAGGCTGTATCGAAAGAATCTGTCCACAATTACTTTTCAAACATCTTAGTCAGGCCCATCAGTGTCCCTGTTAAGCATGAAATGTCATGTATAAATCAATTGTAGTAAACAACTAGCCCCGGAAAACATCATACCTCAATGAGGTTATTCAGTTTTTCCTAGGAAACTATATCTCTTCCATTCTCTGGGTCTACTGATACTCCTATATATGAGATTACATGACCTATAAAGTGAATCTAATCCATTAAAATATAGAATTTTAATAGCTTGTCATTTAACTGATGATCTCCCAGTGTTTTCAAAATGATATCAAGATGGGTGGCATGGTCATGTCGAGTGTGATATTACACAAAGATATCAACCACGAATAATACCACAAAACAAGCCAAGTAAGGATGGAACACTCAATTCATCACTTCCATAAAAACCTTTGGCACATTTATGAGACTTAACAGCATAACCACATATTTTTATAGACTATACCTACTTGGAATGAATGAAAGAGGTATATCTGATATTCTAACATGAAAATATTGATAACAAGATCTTATGTCAATCTTCGTGAAATCCTGGCCTCCTCAAAGAAGATCAAAGAGATCATAAATCCTCAGTAAGGGATATCGGTTCTTGATGGTCAACTAGTTCAGCTTTTGATAATACAAAAGATTGTCAAAGGGTACCATCCACCATCTTTGCAAAAAAGATAGTGAAACCCCATAGAGATGTACTGGGTCCGATGAAACCCTTTTCTTGTAACTCCTCCAACGGCTTCTTGAGCTCCAGTAACTCTGGTGTATCCATCCTATATGGAGGAGCTAGCACATGTTCCACTCCTGGCATAATCTCAATAGAGAAATCTAACTCACTCCATGGTAAACCTAAAAAGTGTTCGGAAAAGAAAAATCTATAATGCTTCACCACTAGAGGAAGGTTTAACAGTGATGTACCCCTTTCACCCTAAAATAAAATTAAAATTTGGGTTGTAATGCCACCCAACCCATGATGCTCGGGTCCAGCTCTGCTCGCCTGGACATCCCATTCTCCCTTGTATAGAAATTCCAACCCTATGGTGACATGAAACACACCCTACGATGATAGAGTGAGGACAGAATGGTGACCAACCAATCCATTCAGATAATGAAATTGAATCCTATCATCTCTAAGACATAGAGGTCACATAAGAAGTGACACCATCATCCTCTAGAGAGAACTCCTTACACTTACGTACACTAGCTTTTCTAATCGCCAACGGTACGTATAGCATAATAACATCCTCAAAAGTAAATATATAGATCCCAAGGATCACCACAACTTCAAAAAATATAAAACAATGATATTTTCATGTATCAAAAAGATAAGAAGCTAAACCATATACAACTAGAATCATTACTATAACCGTAGAGGGTATGGTATCCTCCTCATACTGGGTTTGATCTGCTACAAAAGTCTGACCTGTACCATGACCATGTGACCCTGCCTGACCACCCCGAGCTAATCCACCTTACAGTCCTTGAAAACCAATAGCCTGTCTATTATAGCCACGACCACCTCCTCCGCCTGAATATCCTAATGAACTCCAGTTCCCAAACTGATGAGAAACTTGTGGTCGCATACCTTACTATTGAGCAATAACTAATCCCCTATCACTAGATGTTGGGGAGGATATTCAAAAAAATATATGAATATGGTCTATCCTTCCACTAAATTGGCACTCCACTGGGTCTCTTAGGAAATTTGATCGTGTATACCTACTCTTCCCACATAGGTATCATACCTCTGGGCTACCTAATGAAACATCACATGAAGGCTCCCTACAGTTCTTCATGCTTTTGGTCTAAGGAGTATCATCCCAAGGTGCTCAACCACCCTAGCTCACAGCTGCCAACACCTTTAGATTACGCTCGGTAATCAGCACCCGGTTCACTATTATTATAACTGAAGTCATCCTGAAGACATTCACCTGTGATCACATATCATACATGAGACTACCCTCAAACCTCCTATCCAAAGATAAATCCCCATTTCCCTTAATAGGTTCGAATCACCAATGCTCTATGACACAGTATGGGTAATCCATCTCGGAAATAGAACCCTACTCCAAATGCATGAACTCCCAGGATCGATCATCCCTCATCAACTGGGGGTAGAAGTAGACATAGAAGGTCCTATATAACACTTTACAAGACATATACTGATGAAATACCCCTTGTATGATAACATTCCACCATCTCATGGTGGAATCACATATCATGTATGTCGCAAGCATCACCCACCTCGATAGAGGTGTCTCCAAATGCCCAAAGATAGCATGTCCTTCATCCCCTAAAATGGTGGAAGCATGATGCTGTTGGAACACCCTCATCAACTCTTCCATGGTTAGGGCAAGATGAGGTGATCCTTGGAAGGTATGTTTCATCCTCATAAAGCCTTCAACGAATAGTTCATTAGCACCTATGTATGGTATAACAACTGGTTCCAAGATGGGAAAGAAGGGCAGAATTGTTCATTGTCCATAATCTATCCTTTCTAGTGTCTGGTCCTCGCGTTGCACCTAGTGTACAACTAGAGGAATTATTGGTAGAATGACTTTTTAAGGCCAATCACATACCTCTGTTTAAGATTATCAGGGACTAAATCTTAGAAGTTCATGGAAGGAATAGGAGAATAATGTATTCAAATTTTACAAAATAATAGACACCCAACTTATATAAACTCTACATAGTGTGTTCCCTTAAGCTTTTAGCATGTAGAGTATCTCTTCTGATCCTTGTACTGTAACACCCCTACACACTTTTTATTCATACATGAGACCAGGTTTTTACTTGAATCTTCGCTCCCAACCATGTTCTTCTACCCGGATAGAACTACACAGTTCTCTTGTGGGTAACACTACACGATGCGTTCACCCCTATACACATTGTGTACAACGTAATCCTTAATCACCCATGTCAGTTATCACATGGTTGGAGACATGGTTGACTATACATGGCGTGTCAATGATGTAAATGATTTGTACCATCCTGAATTCATCCACCCATAACGTTAGTCGTGCATCTGGATACATGGCCTCTTTAGCACGGCATGTACCTGTAGTACACAATCTATTCTACCAAAAGATTCCCAAGACCATGTCTCTACTCACACTATCTGCCACATGGTCTTTCAATACTCGGTGTGTACTGATAGAACATGGCATGTAAAAAAGAAAAGTTTTTTCCAGCAGAGAAAAAGAACACATTGTGTGTGTTAATAACCTCACAAGCCGTGTTGTTTGAGATTCTGGATAGTAAGCCTCTAAACATATCCATAACTCGTAAAAACATAATTTGTTTTCTATGTTATGAATAATTCCAACCCATGAGAGACCATAATCTCGTGAATCAATGTTTGGTATCCTTTTCACCTCAAAAGATGACAAAATTCTATTAAAGTTCAAACATGATCCACCAAATTCGGATCCAAGAGGGCCCATAACACCTTAGGGACCAATGTTTGGAATCCATCCTAGTGAAACATTAAAATTCCCAATACCCTATCAAAATATCAAGTATTATATCGTAGAACCTATCACAATAGCAGGCATATCTATCACAAAATCTATCACAACTGAATGCACTCACTAATGCACCATAAATGGAATGATAAAAATGCATGACTTATGATATATAGAAACTAAAATTATGATGCATGATATAGCATACCCTCATCTCATTACGGTTTAAAATAAATAAAACCACAATATTATCAATGAAAACAACAAAAATCATGTGAATCATCAAATGCTGAAATCTAATCAGTTGTTATAATTGAAAAACCCATAAAAATTGAAAAATTTGGGGTTAAATGGATTTTCCTTATACATGCGTTAGCTACTCCCAGAAATAGCTTATTAAAAAATACCTATTCCTTCTTATCTCTGTATATAGTCCCTAAATAGTAAGACAATGCATAATGTAACTCCTCTGATACAACTTTGTAATGTCCTAGATCTGAGTAATGCCCAAAGGTGCCCCGTATCCAGTTGATCACATGGCCTCAAGGTCTTTTCCCTAACACAAGAGACTGTTTACTAGTAGTGAGGGCCTTAGGTGTGATAGTGGGGACATTATGACCTCATAGTCAGAGTAACATAGTGGAAAAAATTGTAACCAGTAACAGAAGAAGTAGTACCATACAACAGAAGTAAATAGTGGAATACATGTAATAATATAACAACTGGAGCATATATAATTGATTCATGTCACATGTATCTAAGAAATCATCCTAACAAGTCACAATGCTTGAAATATAGTATAGAAACCCATGTATGGAAAACTATATAAAATCCAACTACATCGCAATCCATAGATTGGTCCCATTCTTTCCAGCTCCAACAATAATCAAGAACCTATTGAAGAATGTTTCTTTGCCTTATCTATACCTACAACCATATAATCTGTTTACCCCCAAAAGCATTTCCCAAATAGGGAGTGAGAAGAATCCAGGTAGGAAACCCCCATAAGATATGTGCCTAAATGTTAGTGATTATATATAGCAGGTAATATGAAAAACGAAGAAATAAACTAGGTAGTACTCAAAAGTAAACAATTCTAAATCGTTCAATTACATTCATTGGATATATTAATTATTCAAACTATTTAATAATGATGTTTTGGGAACAAGATAATGCTATGTATCCCATGTGTACAACAAAACATATGTCTAAGAAGACCCTATAAACAATATAGTATGACCGAGTCGAAGCTTGTGCTTTGTCTTGGAAGACTCATCAAAATCATTCAATAATTCACAAGAAACCCTCTGGGAAAGTTCTCACAGTACATCCCCTATGGTTCACATATCATCAATTCAATAAATAAAAAACCCTCTAGGAAATCCCACACAGTCTTATCCCTTTCTCCCACATAGCACTAATCAATTATAAAGGACCACCTAGCTAGCTCTCATGGTCACTAACCCCTTGATCTACATAGAAATAATGAAGTATAATTACCCTATGATGGCTCTCACTGTCAATTACCTATGGTCCAGCATTCATTTAATAACAACCCTCTACGTAGCTCTAATGGTCTTACCATGTTGGTCATTGACCACCTAGTATCTATCATAGTTAATACCTCTAGGTCAACATGATGAAAATTATACATAAAACACACTATCTAAAGAATCTCTCATAGTATATTCCCCTTGGTAATACATTCACAATTTGAATCGCATACATTTCATATAAACAACAACTCCATCTTAACAATACAAGGCTTGGAGAACAAGAATGCTTAACATGCTTCTTAGACCCAAAAACCAGAACCAATAAAACATAGGAAAACATCCATAATCAAGGTATAATCTTTATGAATAACAAAATACCCCTTTATAAATCAAACATACCATAACAAGTCTAAAACATCATTATCACGAACTGTTGGCTCGTCTTATCCAATATATTAATTGTTTTTTACTCCAATTTATACTCTCAAATTCAATCTTCGTGTTTTTTGTAAGCAGTGGTATGGGTACCTTTGATGGTTTTATATTTTTATGTTTTCATTTGTTGTCTCTTGATTGCAGCTTGTATCATGAATCCATACAAAATCCTTTTCTTTATTTTTTTATTTGATCTGTCATGAGACATTTAATCACCTTGCAAGATGGTTGGAGGATTCCCATCAACATGTGAATCCCAACATGGCGATCATGATAAATGGGAATAAATGTGATGTTGCTCATCGCGGTCAGCAAGGAAGGATATCATTTTGCAAAGTAACATGGGATTATGTTATTCGAGGCTTCGGCAAGAACAACAAAGAATGTTGAGTAGGTATGATCACCTTGAGTTGATACACTACACTTTTTTACACTAGATTATTATTTTCTTGTAGGCCTTCTTCTGAACTACTGCAAATATTCTTCAGAATATTCAAGAAGGTGTGTTTGATTTATCCAATGAGGTATGAAGCACAAACCATTTACCTTATACATGAAATTTCAAACCTATTATATTTCATCTACTGATTACGTTATTTATTTTTCAATAGGTCAACATGGATATGAATTTAAAAATGAAGATTCAACTCCAGAAGTTGCTAATTTTGATTCTCCTACGTCGACTTGTGATTTTTAAAGACAAATTTGATGATGAATTTTTATTCATTTTTCAGTTGTTGGGTTAGCTAACATTCAGCTCTTTATCAGTATCTTATAACTCACATTTCAAGTACTTTTTGAGAGTTTAAATGATATCTTTTCCACTGTCCATTCCTTTGACACTATCCAATGCTATCATTATCCATGTTTTTTTGAGTTATAATTATTCATTCATGTTGTGATTTATTATTTCTTGGAATAATAAAACTATAATTTCATAGTGTCTTCATCTTGGACACTACATATTATAATAGTGGAATGATTCTTCTTTTCATTATGTTCTTGTGATGTTTATTCAAATCCAATCCTTTGTTTTTTTTTCAAAATTTGAATTATCCATTTGAATTAATTTTTTCATTGATATCATTGACATCTCCATCTTTAACACATAACAAAAAAATATTTATTCTTGATTAATTCTACTAAATATTGTCATTTCTATGATCTCTCAAAAATTTCTCCACCCCACCAGTATTCTAATATCATGTTCCACTTATTTGTGATTTAAATATATACAATATTAATGTTCATTATTAACATTTAATAATAGTTTTCTCATACTCAATGTAAGCATTTATTTATAGATCCGTGCGTACGCACGGGCGATGTACTAGTTATACATAAAACACACTATCTAAAGAATCTCTCATAGTATATTCCCCTTGGTCATACATTCACAATGTGAATCGCATACATTTCATATAAACAACAACTCCATCTTAACAATACAAGGCTTGGAAAACAAGAATGATTAACATGCTTCTTAGACCCAAAAACCAGAACCAATAAAACATAGGAAAACATCCATAATCAAGGTATAATCCTTATGAATAAAAAAATACCCCTTTATAAATCAAACATACCATAACAAGTCTAAAACATCATTATATCCCAAAACACACAATACCCTAAACATGGGTTTTCATAACTTTTTCAATATATAATTTAAAGACAACCAAGGAAAGGAACAAACCAACTACCTCCATGTTGTAAAACAGACAATCATGAGCATCAACCCTTGAATCAGCCTAGAATGAAATATATCTACGAATAGGATGAAAAAAATCAACCCTTCATAACTCAAGAGAGAGGAGAAATCTATAAGATAGATATAAGGAAATATTAAAGTCACATGTTGGAATCCAATGCACCCATTAGCGTCTCAAAAGGACCATGAATAGTGGAATGAGAGGATCTCTAAGATAACTTGCCATATGTCACTCTCCCGTATGAGACACAGGGAGAAGAAGTTTGTTCTAATGATGAGATGCAACCCCGATCTCATTAATCAAAAAAATGAAAAGTATATGGCATGTTCATTTAGTTTACATGTTGTGTACTAGCATAAACCGACCCCCACTTTAGGTGGTCTTCCAGGTGACATTACACGACCATGTACTCAACCGTTACATAAAATGTACATGACTACACACGGAAACTAGTTATATGACATGTACTCAGGAGTACACATCATGTACATAGAAGTATTTTCAAACATATATTTTTCATAAAAACATCCTAAAATAAGGATCCATACCTGAAATTAAGATCCTGGTTCATACAAGTACCCCTATCATGGTGGGTTCTATATAAGAGTAACTTTCACCCCACAAATGAAAACAAGACTTCTGCTACCTAATATGGGGTTCTATCTCACCATTAATCTTTGGTGATCCCAAAATCCATACCCTATAGTGATCACTCTATATATGTGCATCATTTGATGGTACAACCCAACCCTACATATACTACATAATCAATAATGGTGATGAGCACAACCACAAGATCGTTTAGTATCTACATACGATTGAAAACCTAAACCACTAAAATTATTTAATCCTCTATTATCATAGTGTATAACTCCCTATGAAACCTCAGTGACCTACATAATCAGAACTTATTTAATTTTCAACCCCAAATTGTGTCATTTCCTTAACCTTTTAGATCCATAGGCTTCCCAATATGTTTTCGATCATCCATTATATCTATAGAAGGATATAAGAACTGCTCAATCGGTGGTATCACCACTCTATAACCTCCAAGAGGAAACAACTCACCAAATTTTCCTACAACCAAGGCTTATCACTGAAATGGTCATTATCACAACAGTATATCATAATCATAATAACCTATTTTCATGGAGGAATCCAAAAATTTATCATGTTGTATCCTTTTTAAAGAGTATATATGGGTCATGAAAATATGAGGACATGGAAAACAAAACCTATTAATATAGGATGATTTTACCATTGTTTTCCCTATAACAAGTTCCAAAATGTGAGAATTTAATAAATAGGTTTTCAAATCATTCCAGAATGGATATGTTGGACACTGCACTAATACTGGAACCCCTTTCTTAAGATTAAGACTCCAAAAGTGTATAATTGTTGTCCTAGTTCCCAAACCAAAACTCGTTGCTAGGCAATATCATATCATTGGTCCTGAGAATGTACAATTCACTGATACTTCTCTATCATGATCTGACCCACTATGGTCCACCTGGTTAGTGGTATGTAATGATAGACACTGAAATCCCACCTCCAATTGGCTAGGGTTGAGGACCAGTGCTGATTAGGCATATCACACACATGGCAGGCCTTAGCCTAAGTACATGTAGGCACTCACATATTCCAAGACAATATAATGATAATAGGTAAAACAAAACAATAGACTCTAACGAATGTATACATCTAAATCCCATGATCATTGTATAATGTAGTATGAAAATAAATAAGGGATATAATTAAATCCCCCCAAAACATTAAATAAATTCTTACCTACTCAGATGGAGGGTACTTCTATCAAATGCAATTCTATTAGTAACCGTGGTCTATCTATTCCAAACTATGCACCATATTTTCTTAGTCCACAAAGGACAATATAAAAAAACACGTGTACATAATAAATAACATGCATGGGAAGATCCCATGCAGTGGTGAGAATAACAATACCCATAAGGACACCCCGAAAACACTAAACCTAAATAATCAAGATACTTGTAATCTCATTACGTGGGAATGTCAATTATAATATGAGATATACAATAATAACAACAAGAAATAGTCAAGATAGACAATAAGTCTCAGGGTAATGTCACTACTGCAATACATGCCAATGATTATACTCTAGAGTCTATAGTGACAGTCTTTTGAGATAACACACACCATGAGTCTGATAACTTTGTTGGTCTCAATCTGTCATGACATGAAAAATGGGTATATTCATGAATTAGTATTCACTGGATGTTAGAAAATACTGATACCCATATATGGAATCATACATTGGGAAATTGGGTATATCGATAACCCAATTCGTAATTTCACACTACGTAGGGAATCAAATCATAGGTAAAGTTGATCAAGCTAAATCAAAGAAACCCCTCTCAGGGTAGAATATGATAGAAGATTCCACCCTAGGTCTCTTGAAGGTATTTCAAAACTCTAGCTGAATCTAATCATTTTGAGAGGATCACAATCCTATTCTCAAGATGAAATTTCATTATATAATCTCATTTTATTTATTATATGAATTTTAACAAGATGAAGAAATATTTTTGGAACTAAGGGTTGAGATAGACTGAGATTATGAGGCCCTATGAGACAATAATTATTTTTATAAAATTATTAAATATATTTACACCATTCACATGTAATTTTTCAAAAATAATGGAATATATATTAATTGGTGTCTCTTTTAGAAAATATAACACCACGATTGAATTATCAGCACAGACATTACACTGTGCGGGTGATGTAGAAGTACTGTTGCTGGTATTGTAGTAGTACTATAGAGGTACTATAGAAGAACTGTACACTGTGCAGGTACTGTTGTAGAACTGTACATTGTCTAAGTACTGTAGCAGAACTATACATTGTGCGAGTACTGTAGCAGGCATTGTAGAAGTTACTGTAGCAGGTATTGTTCGGTGCTGTAGGAGCTGGAACTATTCACCTTAGGCCACCTGTTTGGGCTTGGAGTCCCTAAGGCTTTCAGGCCACCCAGGCCTTCGGGTTAGTAGGGCTTTCAAGCAACCACAAGGCCTTCAGGCCATATGCAGTTGCCCAAAACACACTTGAAAAAAAAAAGGATCAGCCCTAGAAGATGATTCAGAGTAGGTGCACTCACCAGAGCAGAGAAAAACTGATTTTCAGAATGAGAGGGTATAGTTATGCCATCGGTTCTAGCCTGAGCTTGCACGGGAAGCCTAGCCAGACGACCATGCAAAGGTGTAGAGCTACTATCATGATGCACGTGTTGGGGAGGGGCAGTTCATTGTAGATAGTCTGGTCGAATTCCCTAAGACCTTTGGGTCATGTAATCTCCTTTGCCTACGAGCCTTGTAATCTCTTAGCCTACGGGCCTTGTAAGGGTTCCCCTTATCCCTTGAAAGGGGGGTTATCAAAAATCATTAAAAAAGAAGGCCTTCGGGCAATTTCTGATTGAGGAAGCCATTAGTGGGTGCATAAAATGAAAATAACTAAGAAATTTTTTATCAAAGGGTTGATTGAATCCTCTATCAATACTCTATTATAACAATTCTATATGGACATCCTTATAAACTCTGGGATGATTGGTAGGGACTATGATGAACTTTTTTTATGAATAAACATTGAATACTGATCCATGATTAGATCGAGGTGGATCAATATACAACGAACACAACATATCATTCTTATCATTGGAGAACACAACATTCATTAGTGATCAAACCTAAATCAATCTATTGTTAATCAATTATCATTTTCTTCCATGATTAAAAAATTTATCATATTATTAAATTCAATTATTTTATATATTGATAATGGATCCTTCACATAATCATTGCTTCCAATTATTTTATGATGTCTCAAAATATATTATGTTGTACATGTTATCACACATGTTAATCCAAACATAATGATAGATTGATATGAACTAATAATAATGATCCATTAATGTTTTATTATGTGCTTCACCCCCCTTAATTTTTCACATTAATCACTATTGTCCTATGAGGTTGTAGTTCAATATTACTGATTGGGATTGAGCATAATCGAGAAAATAAATTTTTCGAAGATTCAAATGCATTAAATAGATTGTAAAATCTGGGATAAATTATTATGGGAAATCATTTCTAGGTTATTCTTAGGGGAAATTCAATCTATAATGGATATGAGATTGAGTGGTAATGGTGTTATGAGGAATGTGTGCTTTGTGTGAATGATAGGTTACCAATCTTCATCCATTATAGGGCTGGAATCTATGAATGTAGGTTGATACCCCCAATTTTAGTAGGAAAACGGTATGGATCATGGTGAAATGCCTAGATCCAGATGATTAAAAGAGATCATAGTTTTATTTCAAAAATGTGACAATACAACGTGTCATGTAGATAAACACATGGGATATTTTTAATATTTCTTTAGATTCTAATGTTGTAGATGATGTAAAATATCACACACCATGTTGGTGGTCTATCCAATATGTTTCCCTATCTTAGTGGCCAAAATCTATTCCACATTATAATTCCCATGGCCCCATGTAAACAAACAGACCATGTAATAGAGTACACGATGATGGTATGGAATGCAAAACATGGGTTGAGATGCATTGCCTGAACCATAGGTGTTCATACATTCTATGCATCTCAAAGAACATGTTGTTTTCAAATAAATGTATTTAGGATCTAGGTGTAGTGAATAAAACAATTAGGAAGTGGAGAAAGAACACATATCATGTGGACCACATACACACTATGAAACTCCTTTTTAGATATTATCCCTACTATATATCATTAGTTTTGACACTGATTTTGGCCTATGAGTAGCCTAAAATGAGTGTTTTTTATGTATAATGCGATTGTGGTTGTCAATATTGATTTTTAGATATTATGTGAGATGTTAAAATCATGAGTATTATTAGGTGACACTCGACTATGGTAGTGATTAATAATAATCATTAGAGTGAATCTATGAAGTGACAGTACTCCCCTGTTCATGACGCATTTCCTCTATCTGTATTGATGGTACTCCCAATTCATATGAGGGAGTATATCCCCCATAATATTTACTATTGGTATAGAAAGTATTCCCCCATTTAGATCTTGATTCCCTGATCTATGTGGTTGGTACTCCCCTGTAGGACATGGGAGTGGGTCCCCATACTCCTTATTCCATGAGGAGACTGTACTCCCCCATTCAGGGAGTGGGTAATCTATCTATAGGGTCAATAATCCCCTATCACTCTAGGGAATCAATCCCCTATATTCTGTACACATATAGAAATGGAACTGCCATATATGGGCACAAGTCCTCTATCTAATGAGTGAAACCCCCCAATTGTACTACAGTGTTGGTCATCCAATCACTTAGCATGATCACTCTTTTATTCCATTGAATAGGTCATCTTAAATTGGAAATATTGCACCCTTTGATCATAGAAAAGTGGATTGGTGTAGGACTTCCTAATGAATTATTTTAATAGGCATGTGAGATAATGGCAATTGATTATGTTCCATTGGAGCTACAGGCTTATTCATTAACATAGGCTGGGATATGATATTTAGATTCCATTTCTCTCTTATTTTGGTTACTTTTTGAGTTTACATCTACGTATTGGGGTTTTCACACTTTCATTATGTTGACATGAATAATTTTATTAGGTCTTCTATTTTTCCCTCTTCATTTTTTGAGGTTTTCTAATACCTATGTATATACTCACCCCTTCATGTTCTTGGACTACACCTTCCATTTCTAATGAAGATGATGGATAAATAAATGGTGATTTTATAGAAACATAGGGATTCTTGAGTGCATTGACCATGTATGGTGGTCGAGGATTAGGGATTTGGATTCGAGATCTTCCAACAATATTTTGTTCTAGTTGTTGATTATTTGGACCATATTTTTTGGATAGTTAGTTATTTTTTTACATTACATCTTGGATTACACTATAAAAATATTTTCTGTTCCATAAGGGTTGTCACATTCATGATTTTTACTCTATATGTTACTATCATTAATTATTATTCATCTGTGATTCTGTAATGAGATGGTTGTGTGCCTATATACTCATATATTAGGAAAATTTATCCCATTTTAGTTATGAATTCTCAATTATAGTATCCAGAACTACACCTATGGTCATGAGGTTGGGGTTCTAGAGGCTTGACTTATGTCGGACATGCTTTCTCCTGTGGTTCAGGTTGTTAGAGACTGTTATTAGAGGAGTTCATTATTTGGGATAGTTTTCACAGTTGTTCCCTTATGAGGTATCTTTGGGACATTGAGAAATATTATCTATTATTCCTAAGTGTGGATTTCTGGAAAGGGAACCTAATGGTAGTATGGAAGTCAACATATCCATACTATAGGACTCTAACCACCATCTAATTAGAATATAATACGGTTCCATTGGTTTTATGGAACATTAGTACATACATCATATAATATTGAGTCCTTTGACATTTCTTATTTAGTCAAATACCCATATATATATATTCCCATAAAATAATTGTATGTATTTATTAGTTATTGGATGCCTCTATGAATATATCCATCTAGGTTATAGATTAAATATCTTGACGATGATCGAATGAGTAATGAGTCCTCAGTTTAGAGACCATCTTGCGAGATCATCCCTCTAGTCAGGATGGCAGTATCACCCTATCTGTCAAGTAGTAGACTGTACTAAAACAATAGTATAATGATGTATACAAGATTAGTTTACTCCAAGAGTTCCATTACCAGAGGCTACTAAGGTTCCGTAGTGACCCAGATGCCTAGGGAATAGATGATTGGCTTCATTTAGTGACCATTGTTTTCAGACTTGTGTGGACCCTGATTGCTCAAATGGATGCAGGGGAAGACAATCTTCTAAATAGATAAATAGTATGTTATATTCATTTACTCACAATGACACATGATTATTCAGCACTCCCATTGTCTAAAATTAAGTTTCTATTTAATGAAGAGTAATACCCCTCAAGATTGTTCTCTAATATGATTATGAATCTTATCGAGTATCACTACAGTTATATAATAGTATCTGAGTATGTCATGAGGTTCAATAACCTTATACATTACTCCCTAAACATGATTAAGGATGGTTACATATAATTTTAGATATTTTAGTAGGTTATCCATATATAAAATTTTATTGGGTATAACTTATGTGGATTCCGACATATGTTAACATGTAAGAGTGGGTACTAGTGATAGAGAGAGTCCTATAAAAGGGACACCTTGTAGCTAGAGCATGATGTGGGATTCATTGAGAAAAGTCATATACAGTTCCCAGAAGACGATATTTGATGGGGCACAAGAGGTGTACCCATGCTAAAAATTAGGCACATGGTCATGTAGCATAGGGACCACATAGAGGACTAGGGAATCCCATATAGGGTTGATGTTTTTAATGTGACTTGCATGGTCACTGTAACAACCCGAGATTTTATGAAAAATATTCTTTTTAATTTTATTAATGTCTTGTGTTGTACGCTACACCAAAAGGAGCTTTCACAACACACATCCTTGACTTTCCTTGCATTACACGCAATCGCGACCTTCCTCGATAGCGTGTGTAGTACTCAATACTGAGTTTCACTAAACAACGATATTCTATTAAAATATTATTATAACTAGCCGTTATTAATAGTAATAACCACCTTTTAAAATTTTATAAATTTTCTCTCTGAAAATGGACTTCATTTTTGGATTCGTAGTATCGAACTTAGCCTAAGGTGAAATTTTGGTACTTTTCGGATAACTTTCATATTTTGATGAATAGTAAAAATTTCTAAATTTTAGTTCAAAACAACTTTTTCAATCGAAATAATAAATAGTGATAAATTATTAATTTTATTGGTTTTAAAGTATATTTAGAATATATTTTTAAAATTTAATACAATGTTGGTCATTTTATGTAATTTCAAATTTACACCAGACATAAACATGTGTCAATCTTTTGATAGATATTGTTTCTTAAAAACACGCTATTTGTTTTAACAGCGGGATTTAATTATAAAATTAATTAATGCAACTTCTATGATATGAATTTGGTAAAATAGACTTCATTTTTGAATTCGGAATATGTAATATAGCTTAGGATGAAATTTTGGCATTGTTCTGAAAAACATCAATTTTTGATTAATAGTGAAACTACTAAGTGGTCGTTAAAAAAATGAATTTTTTATAAAACTTAATTTTACCACTTATGTGAATGGAATTTCAAAAATCTGAGAGACACCGTTGATGTTAGTAAGTAAAATGTGGTTCAATGAGATGAAAATAATTTTTGGTGAATAGTAACTTTTTACTTTTATTTACCACGGTTAAAAGTAAATAGGGTAATTAAGGGTAAGAATGATATTAATATTATCCTAAGACATGTCCTAATTCTATTGGACAAGTGTATCTCGACCAAAAACAATCTTAAGTGTAAAAAATTATCATTTAGGCCCACTTGAATTAGATTAGGACATTTATTATTATTTAATTCAAAGTAGAGTTAAAAGAGTTAGAATCATAGTTTATTTCCTAAAACATTTTTAATATATGGTTATACATAAGATAAATTCGACTATAAATATTAATTAGAAAGCTAAAAATATTTCCTACATAATGGTATTTTATTTGTAATTTTTAGACATTAAATAATTTAATTTATTTATGACACAACGATGAAGCAGTAATTATCTTATTAATGAAATATTGACATAATTGATGTTATAAATACCCAAATAAATATAATTTGAGACTTTTTATAAATTTCAATAATTTTATAGGTTAATATGACATGTTATAATTGATTTAATTAACTTTTTTCTAACTTATCATTCTTTTATGATTTTCACAAAAATCCATTACTAAATAGTGTCAAAATTGACATAAAATAGTTTTTAAAACAAATATTATATTATTAATTGTTATTTTATTCCTAAAAATCTAAGGTTCGGCAAAATGACTTAGATAAGGTTATATATATTAATAATAAACAACTTGGGGTTCTTTTGGCTTGATATAGTATGTTTATTAACCATATAGTATAAGAACACAAGAAGACACGGTAAAAGTTAAATTATTTAACTTAATGTTAAATCTAAATGATAAGGTTAAAATAGGAACCTAAACTTGTCTAAATTCTATTGGATGAGAGTATTTCGACCCATCCCCACCTTATCTTCTATGTAAATCAATTTTGAGCTATTTAAAACCGAATTTGGATTTATAATAAAATAATATTTTTAGTTATTCCAAAGGTGCCATTCTCCTCCCTTATAAAAGGGCACCTCCTCCCTCTCTTCCTCACACAAATTTGAGCCTTAAAGATCGGTAAAACCCTGCCAAAATCTATTCTCCACTTCCCTAGTATCATCCTAGAGGTCCTGTTCTTCTTCAAAGACCATCCTTAGTTCTTTAAGTGGAGGTTAAGAAAAGGCACGTCAAAAAGAGGTAATATCCATTACCGATCTTTTTCAATTTCTTTCTTCTTCAACTTCTTCTTCTTTAGTTTTTTCATGATAAAATAATAACATCAGTATTTTTTATATACTGATATGTTATTATAAATATGAAACAACTATAATTAACCTTTTATCCATCCTATGGAAAAAGGAAATCACCGCGCGTGCGTACGTACGGAATACCGTCTCCACGCCGTGGTGTAATCTATTTTCTGCCACCACCATAATTGGATGGGTATAATGGTGTAATGAGTAACTATATATTATTATTATAATGTGATATTGATACTGAAATAGTATACATACACTTCAACACAATTCCACGACTATGGGAACGATATCATCGCTCGTGCGTACGTACGGACTACCGTCTCCACGACGCGATGAGATTCATTCTCAATGATTAACCATTCATGAATGATTATAAAGTATATATATTAAGTACTAATGAAATATATTACATAATAATTGTACTGGATTTATTTATATTTATTTCATCTACTTAATTCCATTCAATTCAATAAGGAAACGAAAACAGCGTTCATGCGTACATACGGACTACCGTCTCCATAAACGGTGTATTTCATTCCATTTATCGATATTATATATATATATATATATATATTCTGAATATATATTATATATAAATCATGTTTTACATTCTGGATATAAGTAATCATGATCCACGTAATCATATTAATAATTACAAGTTAAAAACACGAACGACAAATGAGACGATTTTACCCAAAACTCTACTTTAACATGAATTTACAAAAGAACGGGTAATATAAATTCCTAAGGGGACCATATATGATATAACAACAATTAATATGATTCTGGAATAAGTCAATAACATGATTTAAATCAATATACAGGAGGTTCGGACACTTACAAAGCGAGTCGGACTTAAGGTAAGGGAAATATCACAATCTCATTTTTATCCGAGATTTCTTATACTTTGGTATTTATTGGGGTGTATTTTATCATCCACATCCATGTTTCCTCAATATGTAATATTATTTCCATTCACCTACAATTGTTTAAATCCTATTTTACCCTTCGGTGAGTTTTTAGTAAACGATATGAAAGGAATCTTTTGTCGTTTTTCATACGAGGTACTTTTTTGACTTTTCCGACAAAAGTACGAAAAGAATGGTTTTTTAACTTATATGGCATGTATGGATTTTTAAAACATTATTTCCAAGAAGCTTCCTTTACATGTTTTCATGTTTATTTTTAATCAACTTCTTTTAGTTTTAAATTTTATGACATGTTGAGAAAGGAAAAGTATTTTTGAAGTAGAAAGGATATTTTCCTCAAGAATGGAGTTCAAATGTTTTATCAAAATTATTTTCCATCTAAGATAATATAGGGTTCTATTTTTATCCCTATTATTACATTGATTTGATTATGTTTTGAGGGAATTATTTTTATGAAGTCATTTACCTTATATGATTTGTTTTATTATGTCATGATGTTTCAAGAATCCCATTTTTGTTACATCTGTTATGCGATGATGTATGATTTATGTTTATGTGGCACACATAATAAAGGATTCATTATAAGATGGGTGGGACCTATATCTCCCTCCAATGCATTGGGTAAAGATTTTATATCTCATGAGATAGACATGGCTGGAATGGTAGATTATACCGGTTCAGTGAAACATGACTGAAACGAGGGTGACTCGGTTCAGAAAGGGACTTTGTCCACTAAGATAGTCTTGGCAATGAGTCTTGAATAACAAGAAATGATTCTCTATGATTATGTGTGTATGCCACAATGTTTCATGTTTTAAGTTATGATTATTGGGATATCATTTCACTACTATGATTTATCCCATGTTATAAAATTATGCTCTCTTTTGCAGGTTAAGATTTCCAAAAGTTATGTTCTTATGAATATGATGTGAATGATTTTTCTTTTGTTTACCCTTACTGAGCATTTGAGCTCACCCTTTTATGTTTTCTTTTCCCCAGGATATAATGAAAGATTTTAGGTAAAAAAAGGGAAGATCTTTATGTGAGATATTGAAGATCTTTCACCACGATTAGAAGATTACGTTCCGAGTTTCCAAAGACACTAAACTATTACGATCCTTGTGTGTGTGTTTTTTTTATGTACTAAGTATTCCGCAAATGTAATGTAATGTCCATGTACGTCAGGCTTCGGGTCTCTACAGTTGGTATCAGAGGAAAGGTTTAGTCAACCTTTGGAAACTAGGATGCGAAATCGTTAGTGAGATCCCTAGGGATATTTCAAAGGTATGTCTAGGGATGTCCCTAAGGATAAGTATATGTATAGGATATAGTCCTAGAACTATGGTAACGATCTTAGAATTTAACCTAAGATGTTATATATTGAAGTTACTCTCCCTTTATTATGATTTTTTCCTCTAACACTATTCTTTTTGGGTTTTAGAAAATGGCTAGAAACAAGATGATTCACGATAATGGAGGATATTATGGACAATGGAATGATATTCTTCATGAGCAACCAAATGAAATGAGATTTGGTAGTCCAAACATAATTATTATGCCGAATCAGTAATCTCATAATATGATCAATAAAGTAAAATTTGGTAAGTTTCCTGACTCGGATAATAAGATAAAGATGGAGTTTCATGATGATCATAGAGGAATGAAAGTTCAATTTCCCCTATGTAAATCATGTGGGAAGAGGCATCAAGGAGAATGTTTCAAGGGAACTGGAAGATGCTTTGGGTGTGGAAAAGAAGGACACAAAGCAATTAAGTGCAAAGGAAAAGGTTCAGTTAACACCATGGATGAGGATAATGGTATTGCTATGACATAAAAAATGGTTAAGTGTTTTAAATGTGTAATGTATGGGCATTATGCAAACCAATGTCCTAAGGGAAAGACTCATGAAGAGAATCAGTATAGTCGTATGGGTAGTATTTATGTGGATGATGATGAAGAGACTACAAATGATATGTCAGATGAAAGAATTGTTGAAGCTCGGTTAATGGTTTAAGAATGTAGTGGAATGATCACATGTTTATCATGTGTAATGTTGTATACGCAATCTCATGGTACTATGGAATAAAGAGACATATAAGGATTGTTACACTATTGTCTTTCCTTGAGTTTTGAAAGTGTATGATTAATGTTACCAGTATCCATGAATGTTTATTCAGATATTTTTGGAATGTAGATGATATACGCATAATGGAGGGATGAGGGGAAAATTAAATGTTTGATAGTATTCATGAGCTCATGACTGATATAAGGAGAAGGTTATATTATGGTTTGAGTATATAGAGTTTTTGGATTTTGGTATGTGGAAAGTGTTAACTTTTGACAGTATTCATGTTTTCACTAAGGTTCAATGGGTATTCATTATTCAAGAGAATACATGATTAAGGTATTCACGTGTTTGTAATGTGACCAAAAAGGTTTATCTTATGATATATGGGGGATAAATTATGGCATTCACGTGATCATTTTCTTTATACTATGAGCTTGGACTGAAGTATTTTAGATAAGCCTAAAGATTGGAATGGATTATGTTGGACATAAGTTAGTATTGTTTAAGGATAAAACTTTTTTTGATATTTTTGATGGGATGTTATAGTAATATAGCTTTAGAAAAAAGATAACATGCAGGACGGGCGACAGCCCATCACGTCAGACAAGGCTGTGGGAATCGAACCCACAACCGAAGTGTGACTGGCCTTTATCGCCTACCACTGGCCTACAGGAAGTCCCTGTTTAGTAAAAACTAGTTTTATTATATTAAGAAGTATGATATATGAATTATAATTCCATTTTAGGAACCATATATGATTAATCTCACTATATAATGACTTATGTATATTTAATAACATTTGCTAACTTTTTTTTTTGAGACAGATGGAATGACCCATCATTCTATCACATGATCTACTAACACTTCACGAATAACAAATTCAACTTCATTTATTTAAGAGATGAAGTAGAAATTGTTCAACGAACGAACTATAGTGAGATTGTACCAAAATAAAGTAAGTATTTATTCTAATTCAAATTCTTCAACTTTAGGGAAACGATCTTGAAAGCCAAAAATGTTGTCCTAGTGCTCTTATATCTAATTAATCAGATGGTACCTTAGATCATCACAAATTTATGGATTTGTGATTGATGGCTTTTCCATAGCCATGTTCTCTACCACTCTCCATCAGAACATGATGGTTAGATTTTTCTTCCATATCCATATTTACACAGATATGGAAACCAGTGATTAGTTTATTTGGGTAACCGTTACGTTTCATACTTTTGTTTTTATTGATTGGGTTTGGTATTCCTTTTTACGATGTGGGGTTCTATTAAAGAAACTTTCAAGTAGTAAACCATTTATAACCCTGATGAATTTCGAGGGAGAAATTCATTTTAAGGGGGTAGAATGTAACAGCCCGAGATTTTATGAAAAATATTCTTTTTAATTTTATTAATGTCTTGTGTTGTACGCTACACCAAAAGGAGCTTGCACAACACACATCCTTGACTTTCCTTGCATTACACGCAATCGCGACCTTCCTCGATAGCGTGTGTAGTACGCAATACGGAGTTTCACTAAACAACGATATGCTATTAAAATATTATTATAACTAGCCGTTATGAATAGTAATAACCACCTTTTAAAATTTTAGAAATTTTAGCTCTCAAAATGGACTTAATTTTTGGATTCGTAGTATCGAATTTAGCCTAAGGTGAAATTTTGGTACTTTTCGGATAACTTTCATATTTTGATGAATAGTGAAAATTTCTAAATTTTAGTTAAAAACAACTTTTTCAATCGAAATAATTAATAGTGATAAATTATTAATTTGAGTGGTTTTAAAGTATATTTAGAATATATTTTTAAAATTTAATACAATGTTGGTCATTGGATGTAATTTCAAATTTAAACCAGACATAAACAAGTGTCAATCTTTTGATAGATATTTTTTCTTAAAAACAAGCTATTTGTTTTAACCGCGGGATTTAATTATAAAATTAATTAATGCAACTTCTATGATATGAATTTGGTAAAATAGACTTCATTTTTGAATTCAGAATATGTAATATAGCTTAGGATGAAATTTTGGCACTGTTCTGAAAAACATCAATTTTTGATGAATAGTGAAACTACTAAGTGGTAGTTAAAAAACTGAATTTTTCATATAACCTAATTTTACCGCTTCTGTGAATGGAATTTCAAAAATCCAAGAGACACGGTTGATGTCAATAAGTAAAATGTGGTTCAATGAGATGAAAATAATTTTTTGTGAATAGTAACTTTTTACTTTTATTTACCACGGTTAAATGTAAATATGGTAATTAAGGGTAAGAGTGATATTAATATTACCCTAACACATGTCCTAATTCTATTTGACAAGTGTATCTCGAAAAAAAACAACCTTAAGTGTAAAATATTATCATTTTGGCCCACTTGAATTAGATTAGGACATTTATTATTATTTAATTCGAAGAAGAGTTAAAAGAGTTAAAATCAAAGTTTATTTAATAAAACATTTTTAATATAGGGTTATACATAAGATAAATTCTACTATAAATATTCATTAGAAAGATAAAAAGATTTCCTAGATAATGGTATTTTATTTGTAATTTTTAGATATTAAATAATTTAATTTATTTATGACACAACGATGAAGCAGTAATTATCATATTAATGAAATATTGACATAATTGATGTTATAAATACCCAAATAAATATAATTTGAGACTTTTTATGAATTCCAATAATTTTATAGGTTTATATGACATGTTTTTATTTATTTAATTAACTTTTTTCTAACATATCATTCTTTTATGATTTTCATAAAAATCAATTACTAAATAGTGTCAAAATTGACATAAAATAGTTTTTAAAACAAATATTATATTATTAATTGTTATTTTATTCCTAAAAATCTAAGGTTAGTCCAAATGACTTAGATAAGGTTATATATATTAATAATAAACAACTTGTGGTTCGTTTGGCTTGATATAGTAAGTTTATTAACCATTTAGTATAAGAACCCAAGAAGACATGGTAAAAGTAAAATTATTTAACATAATGTTAAATCTAAATGATAAGGTTAAAATAGGAACCTAAACTTGTCTAAATTCTATTGGATGAGATTATTTCTATCCATACCCACCTTAGATTCGAAGTAAATCAATTTGGAGCTATTTAAAACCGAATTTGGCTTTATAATAAAATAATAGTTTTAGTTATTCCAATGGTGCCCCTCTCCTCCCTTATAAAAGGGCACCTCCTCCCTCTCTTCCTCACACAACTTTGAGCCTTCAAGATCTGCCAACCCCTGAAAAAATCTATTCTCCACTTCCCTAGTATCATCCTAGAGGTCCTGGTCTTCTTCAAAGACCATCTTTAGTTCGTTAAGTGGAGATTAAGAAAAGGCGCGTCAAAAAGAGGTAATATCCATTACCGATCTTTTTCAATTTCTTTCTTCTTCATCTTCTTATTCGTTAGTTGTTTCATAATAAAGTAATAACATCAGTATTTTTTATATACTGATATGTTATTATAAATATGAAACAACTCTAATTAACCTTCTATCCATCCTACGGAAAAAGGAAATCACCGCGCGTGCGTTCGTACGGAATACCGTCTCCACGCCGTGGTGTAATCTATTTTCCGCCACCACCTTAATTGGATGGGTATAATGGTGTAATGAGTAACTATATATTATTATTATAAAGTGATATTGATACTAAAATCGTATACATACACTTCAACACAATTCCATGACCATGGGAACGATATCATCGCTCGTGCGTACGTACGGACTACCCTCTCCACGACGCGATGAGATTCATTTTCAATGATTAACCATTCATGAATGATTATAAAGTATATATAGTAAGTACTAATGAAATATATGACATAATAATGATACTGTATTTATTTATATTTATGTCATCTACTTAATTCCATTCAATTCAATAAGGAAACGAAAACAGTGTTCATGCGTACGTACGGACTATCGTCTCCATGAACGGTGTATTTCATTCTATTTATCGATATATTATATATATATATATATTATGAATATATATTATATATAAATCATGTTTTACATTGTTGATATAAGTAATCATGATCCAATTAATCATATTAATAATTACAAGTTAAAAACATGAATGACAAATGAGACGATTTTACCCAAAACGCTACTTTAACATGAATTTACAAAAGAACAGGTAATATAAAGTCATATGTGGACCATATATGATATAAAAACAATTAATATGATTCTGGAATAAGTCAATAACATGATTTAAATCATTATACAGGATGTTCGGACACTTACAAAGCAAGTCGGACTTATGGTAAGGGAAATATCACAATCTCATTTTTATCCGAGATTGCTTATACTTTGATATTTACTGGGGTGTATATTATCATCCACATCCATGTTTCCTCAATATGTAATATTATCTCCATTCACCTACAATTTTTTAAATCCTATTTTACCCTTCGGTGAGTTTTTATTAAATGATATGAAAGGAATCTTTTGTCATTTTTCATACGAGGTACTTTTTTGACTTTTCCGATAAAAGTATTAAAAGAATGTTTTTTTAACTTATACGGCATGTATGGATTTTTAAAACATTATTTCCAAGAAGATTCCTTTACAAGTTTTCAAGTTAATTTTTAATCAACTTCTTTTAGTTTTAAATTGTATGACATGTTAAGAAAGGAAAAGTATTTATGATGTAGAAAGGATATTTTCCTCAAGAATGGAGTTCAAATGTTTTATCAAAATTATTTTCCATATAAGATAATATAGGGTTCTGTTTTTATCCCTATTATTACATTGATTTGATTATGTTTTGAGGTATTTATTTTTATGAAGTCATTTAGATTATATGATTTGTTTTATGATGTCATGATGTTTCAAGAATCCCATTTTTGTTACATGTGTTATGCGATGATGTATGATTTATGTTTATGAGGCACACATAAGAAAGGATTCATTATAAGATGGGTGGGACCTATATCTACCTCCAATGAATTGGGTAAATATTTTATATCTCATGAGATAGACATGGCTGGAATGGTAGGTTATACCGATTCAGTGAAACAGGACTGAAACGAGGGTGACTCGATTCAGAAAGGGACTTTGTCCACTAAGATAGTCTTGGCAATGAGTCTTGACTAACAAGAAATGATTCTCTATGATTATGTGTGTATGAAACAAAGTTTCATGTTTTAAGTTATGATTATTGGGATATCATTTCACTACTATGATTTATCCCATGTTATGAAATTATGCTCTTTTTTGCAGGTTAAGATTTCCAAAAGTTATGTTCTTATGAATATGATGTGATTGATTTTTCTTTTGTTTACCCTTACTGAGCATTTGAGCTCACCCTTTTATGTTTTCTTTTCCACAGGATATAAAGAATGATTTTAGGTAAATAAAGGGAAGATCTTTATGGGAGATATTGAAGATCTTTCACCACGATTAGAAGATTACGTTCCAAGTTTCCAAAGACACTAAACTATTACGATCCTTGTGTGTGTGTTTTTGTTATGTACTAAGTATTCCGCAAATGTAATGTAATGTCCATATACATCAGGCTTCGGGTCTCTACAGTCACATATCCCATTTTTCATCAACTAGCATGTTGGTACCACTCTGACATCTTCAGCGGCATATTAGAGGTTCCCTATAGAGCTCTAGGAATTGAGGGTGTAGTTGGATGACCATTGAGAGAAGGGTTTTACCAAACCCAATGTGTCCGCCTAGGTAGCTATATATTTGTTCAATATAAATGGAGATGTGAGATTATATGTTATTATTTATTAACTTTTCTGGTACTGGGACATGATGATGAGCAAGTACCCATTAACAATTATTGAGAACCTCCTTGATCAGTTGCAAGTCATAAGATGGTTCTCCATGCATGATATTGGGTCCAGCTAGCAACAATTGTGAGTTCATGATGCTAATATTCCAATGATGGAAAATCGATATGACAATGAAAACTATGATTTTCTGAATATGTATTTAGGTGTGATGAATTCCCCAATTTTATTATGGATTTTTTTCATAAAATATTCCATCAATACATGGAAATATTTTAGTTTGTCTTCATTGATGACATACTCGTCTAACTCATCCTTATAAGAGAACCATGCTGAGCACTTGATGATGGTCCTTGAATTACATCATGAAAACCATATTTATGGTAGTACCTCATTGTAACATTATTGGATATGTATGATTCACTTTCTATGGAATTCCATTTCTTAGTATGGATTATTTGTGGAGTCGTGAATATTGTTCTAGTTCGTTCTTGTGATCCACCTAATAACTTTTCATTGGTGAAAGTTTCCTTGACATGGATGGGTACTACATGAGGTTTTTGGTGAATTTCTCAGGGAATGGAACCACCATTGAACACCCAAAAGTTGAAAGGGATTTAATTTATTGGGACTGAGTAGTGTAGGATGTTTTTTTATTAGTTGATGTTGAGGCTGACTACTGCCTGAGATTGATACAATTTGAGGACCGTGTGGTGTAAATAGTGTACTGTATTGGATGTAGAGTTAGTATCAACTATGTTTTGATGCAGAGGTGGTTAGTGATCACATATGGGTCAACTATGTTGTGATCCTCTCAGTAGAACTATTAAACTAATCATATTTAAAGGTAGTGGTAGTCATCACCTAGAGGATGTACAAGCACTATCTTCTAGGAGAGAGATTTTTTGTTTACTCATACCATTAGTGATTCAAATATATCTTAACATAGTGATATCTAAACCAGAGATAGATGCAATGGTTGGAGTTATAGTAGGTTTATGACTTTGAAATATTATATACCCCATGGAAGGTAAATGTGGGCATCCATTTTCGTAGAATGAATTCATCTTATTTTCTGGTGGAGGAGGCATATGGGTAGTTGGATTCATTATGGAATACCTTAGTGGAGAATAGGGGAGAAGCCTATCTTTGATTGATGTTGTTTTCTCATACACAACACAACTGTGTGAGGGAGGATTAGTTTGTAGATATCAACTATGAGGTCCTAAATTAACATATAACCTCAAGATATTAACTAGATGAATTTTCGAATGGAATGATTCATTTCATTGTTTTCTGGAGACAGATGGTGGTTCTGGTCATTTTACTAATGGAGGTGATGAGGGAGTTTCACACTTCTAAATTAGCTATGAAACCTGATATAAGGAGATATATATAGACTATTTGTGGTATTTTTTTGGTACAAAATTAGTTGGTGTATGGAAGAGTTTGTCTCATGGTGACTCAAATTTCATCGTGGGAAGGTTGAGCCCCATGTTTCCATAGGTTTGTTGTAGCCTCTGGAGATCTTGGAGTGGAAACAGGATAACATATCCATGGAAATTATTCAAGGGGTTTCAAAGTTAGAAATTTTATATGATTCCATTGGGATATAGATGACCCAACTACAATGTTATAAAACTTCCTTTATTTCAGAGAGCATAGTTTCTTGTATACTTTTGTTAGTTGTACATGTGAGATTTTATCTACCACAATTGGGGGTCCTCAAAGACTGTGTCTGATCATGATGTGTTGTACAAATAAATGTTGTGGAGATTATTTCATGTAGAATTAAGGACCTATTTGAGGATAAAGATAGCTTTTCCC